>CM070757.1:6019623-7467864 GCA_036346245.1 Bonia amplexicaulis
AGCCGGATTCCCTCCTCCGATGCTAGATCCGATGGCGGCGCCTCTCCAGGCCATCGGATCCGCGCACGCGACAGAGGAGGAGGGTGTGGTGCGGTGATGAGGAAGGACGGTGCGGCGTGGGGATGAGTCTTAATGGAAGGGAGAATGCACGGTGAATTGAAGGGGATGGAGTGGAGCGGGGAAAAAATAAGTGCGTCAGGCGTAGGAGCGGAGCTCAGAGATTCGTGCGTTGACTTGATCGAAAGATTCTGATGTGTACCGCTGAATGGTGAAAGAACGGATCAGCTTTTCCGTAATTAAGACACCGGTATAACAATGCGATGCCGTTCCTATTTCAGATAGGATGGTTTATTTTTTCTGATAATTTACATGTGTAAGCAATGTGAGAAATGCATACGTTTTTTTTTAAAAAAATAATGCGCATATTGATAGTAGGAGTTGGGCTTACATTGGATCAAAAGCTAAGTTGGGTCGCAATACAGTTTGGGCTGTCATGGACGTGATTGAAGTTTGGGCCGGACATTACGAGGATGGCGCGCGTCAAATGAGATGATTCCATGAAATCAAGGTCGAAAGGGTTGAAAAAGTCGGCGATTTACAGACACTGATTAATTCTGAACCAAAAGGGTAGATAATGCAATCACAGCATCCTGTACTTGAAAAATTCTGACATGATCTGTTGATCTGAACCAAAAATCGACAGATTAATTTACACCGTATCTTCTCTGCACCATCGTGTCCGCTAAGCATTGCATGGCTCGAGACTACTACTGCCTGGGGCACCTTCAGTGGCACAAGCTAGGTCCATGAAATGGCGATCGAACCGGTAGTGTAAGTTTGCATCCATTTCATGAACAACCAGCAAGCAGGAGCTGTTCATGTTCAAGTCGTTTCATCCGACCAACGACATCAAAATGAGCTCGAATTAGAACCATGCTGTTTGAACTATGCGTGTTGGTTTATGTTTGGTGAGTTTTGCAGAGCCTTGCAGTGGGGTATTAGTCTTTGTTGGAAATCAGAGGAGCAACACACATATTCCTGGTGGTGAACACACACGCATGGGAGAGAGAAAGATATAAAGTATTTTTGGTGCTACACAACCGCAGCTTTTCTTTGTTTTTTTCACACTTATCTCAAAATGCTAAGTACATGATTATATAGGCCAACTAGCAGTCCATGCATATACCCAAAACACAATTCCCGTGCATGCGCACATAATGGGAGCCAAGTATTATGGCCATTACTTGCATGCATTAACTCATGCATGCACACCCAAGACATAACTCCCGTGCATGCACACATTATGGGAGCCAAGCACTATGGTCACTACTTGCATGCATTAACTCCGAATTACATGCAACATATAACTGATGACCCGGCTGTCGGGACCCCGGATTTCCGAATCCGGACCATCTGTGTATTACAGCACTAGTCCTAGATCAAAACTAGTGCACACAGTCAAACAGTGATGATTACATAACCAACAACGCTTTATTACAATAATAGAGAGTACAGACCAAAAGGTCTCTTTATTACAACTGAGGTTTCAGGACCTCGCAAACTCACAAAACACAGCGGAAGCAAAATAAACTCTAATAAAGAACCATCAATACGCCACAGGCAATTGACTGGGGAAGCGCAACCTAGTACTCCGGAAAGCCTTCATCGAATCCACACGCGAAGTAGTCATAATCTCCTTCCCGAGCTTCGTATTCCTCTGAGATTTTGTTTTAAGTGTAGTATGTGAGTACATAAAGTACTCCGCAAGTCTTGGGAAAATGCAGTAGATGCAAGGCTCAACAAAGGAGGGTTATATGGTTCTTTTACACAAAACAATATTTTATTTCCAATACCATTAAATATTTTTGAAGGCACGAATTTAACAAAGTAATTATCATGACTCAAACTATTAAGCATTTTATAGTGAAGGTTCTATCTACCATCACTAGATAACTGGCCCCATCCGCCAAGGTTCAAGTCTACGGGTTCCATCCACCCACATTGGCTCCATCCGCTAGGACAACCCCGAGAGTTCCATCCACTCTCGGGTTCCCAAAACTTTTACTTTTAAACCAAAATCAAAGATCTACCATGTGAATGCATTCCTTGTCTGCCCTTGACCATGGGCACGGCTATTCAAATAGTTTTAACACTCTGCAGAGGTTGTACAACTTTACCCATAAGAGACAAGTCATCTTAATAGCCAACATGCTTCCTTAGGCATGAGACCCAGATAATTTATCACAAAGTCTTTACCTTACTCTAGTCTAGCTAGTCACCACCCGCTGAGGTTTCACCGCTGAAGGGTTAAATCCACCCAGACAGAAGCCTCCTCTTGCGCTATATGAGTACAATAAATCTCTGTCCCTCACTGTGAGTAACCAGTAAATCCCTGGCACCCACTTTCCACTGGTGGTACCTAAACTGGACTATCATAAGTTAATCAGCTAGGTTGTACCCATATAGATTTGTGGTTGTACGGTAGTGCTCAGTTTGGACAAACACAAGCGTCGGTCCTTAATTGACTAGGGCGGAACATACATTTTACAAGTTCTCGTGCTAAATCCGCACCAATCCAATCTTATCATCCGCCAAAGTCTAAAACAACTTTCACCATTTTATTTTAGTTTAAAAACAACAGCAATACTTATTGCCACTAAATAAAATGATGAAATCATTCATATCAATTTTCCACCCGAAGGTTATACTGACCGACTAGCTTGTCTAAGCAATTACTACCGTTCTAAAGTTAACAATTACATAATAATCTCAATACTGAGACAAGAGAAACCTATGGTGACAAAGGTACATGGTTGTCGATGTCAAATGAGGGTATAACAAAATTGGATTTAACTTCCTTAGAACAAAAATTATCATTTTATGTAACATAACAGATGCATTAAATTTAAAATAATAAAATGATTTTGGTATACATAGGTACAAGATGTTCAAAGGAGACTTGCCTTCGTGTGATATATCTTGACTTTCTTGCTGAGGGTCTGAAAATTCTTCGACAACGTCGGGTTCTATGCGCAAGACGATAACACAAATGAGCAAATAAATACAAATAAAATTATAAAAAGTATAATATATTTACTGGAAGAAATTTTATAATTTTATATGAATTTAGGAGGAAGTTTCAACGGATTCGGAGTTCATACGAGGGAGAATGGATATTTGGAAGATTAATTGAAAAAGAATTTATTGAAAAAATATTTGGGCTCAGGAAAATAGAATGGATTTTATGAAGAATTTATAAGGTTTGAATTTGAATTTTGGAAGTGCACAAAAATTTGGAATGAAACTGAGGTTTTGAAAATGAACTAGATATTGAAATTTGAAATTTAAATTTTAAAAATCCAAATAAATTTCAAATATTTAAAATGATGGTAGAAATGGATAATTTGGAATTTTTTATGAATTTAGAAATTTGAATGAGCTAAATCGGAGTTAGGATGAAGGAGAACGGGCTCCTAGAAATTTAAATTTAGAAAAATAAAAAAGATTGAATTTCCCGAATTATTTTTGTACTGAAAATTGATTTATTGCGTTAGCAGGAATTAATGGAATTATTTTTCTAAAGAAAAATCGGGTTCATGACGTCAGCCCTGAGGTGGGCCGACTAACAGGTGGGCACTGGTCTACATGGACCGGGTCCATGAACCAGAGGAAGGGCTGAGGTGGTGGGGATGTGAGGTGGCGGGTGACTGGGTTATTTTGCTGACATGGCTCAACACGTGGGCTGCCATCTCACCAACTGTGCCAGCGTGGCTGCTACGTGGCATGGCGTGATGACGTGCCGGCTTGCTGGGGGGCACCAGCGTGGGCTGCTTGTCTTGTTGGCGTGGCTGACCAGATGGCTCGCCACCACGGCCGTCCATCGACGTGTACGCCGGTGGTGGCCGCTGAGGGACCGATGGTCGCCGGTGCTCGGCGGCGGCGGCCGGGGAAGGGTGCACGAGAGAGAGGAAGCTACGGGGAACTCAACGGTGGCCTCAGATCTTAACTAAACAATGGGAAGATGGTCGGCGGCGAGAGGGGCGGTTGTGCGGTTCGGGTCTCGGTCGCGGCGGCGCTCCGGTAGTCCTGGGGCTCGGTCGAGGGTGCACGACGATCACCGAGAGTCGGGGAAGCTGATGGAGGTGGTAGCGCTCCTCGGGGTGGTTGGATCGTCCGGGATCGCTTGCCGGAATTCGGGGCGATGCTCGGGAAGAGGATGCACGGTGCGGGGGCCTTGGGCGGTCCCTCGGGGTGAATTGGAGGCGGTGGAGTCTGGTGTGAGGAGAGGCGAAGCCGGAGGGCTATTTATAGGTGAGGTGGGGAGCAGGGGCGCGGGAATTGCTCGCCGTTGATGGCGGCCGAAAGAAGGAAGGTGGGGAGGGAAAAAGAAAAGAAGGGGCGCGGAAGGAAAGGAGGGGTCCAAATCACGGGGATTTGTTCCCAGTGGCGTGCGCTTTCTAAATCCGGAGAGAAGACGACGGGGAAGGTCCGGATTTGGCGCGGATTTGGTCGACCGGCGCAAAGAAGGAAAGGGGAGGAAGAAGGAAAGGAAGGTGACGACTAGGGCTATAAAAAAAGCTCGGAGCTCGCGAGCTATTCGAGTTCGGCTCGTTCTAGGCTCGATTCGAGCTCGGTTCGAACTTTAAACGAGCCGAACTCGAGCTTGATCTCGAACTCGCGAGCTTCACCGAGCCGAGCTCGAATAGTTCGCGAGCTCCGATTCGAGCTTAAATAGTAATACATATTAATTCTTACCGAGCTTACTCGAGCCAAACTCGAGCTTATTTTGACTATTATCGAGCTTACTAGAACCGAGCTTGAACTTAAAAATTTCTTATTATTGAAAAATAGTGTATAATAAATTATTTTAATTGTTATCGAGCTTCACCGAGCCGAGCTTAGGCTGAGCCGAGCTCGAGCCCAGGTTCAAGCTCGGACCCCAACTCGAGCTCGGCTCAAGCTCGGCTCGAGCTTCTACCGAGCTCGAGCCTGGAAGGCCAAGCTCGCCCGAGCTCGGCTCATTTACAGCCCTAGTGACGACGCGTCGGAGAAGACAGACTTGACAGGTGGGACCCACCAGTCAGAGAGAGAGAGATAGCGAGCGATGCCACCAGATGAAGATTGGACGGTCGAGATTATCCTCCACAGCGAGGATTAAATCTATACCATTGGCGAAGGGGTAAGTGACAAGGAATGGCTCGGATTAGATCAAGGGGAGATGGAACGAATCCAGGCCGTAGGTCAAGGACAAAGGGGTAAGTGGCTAAGGACGACTGAGATTAGATGGGGCAGGAAGGGATTGAACCCGGGGGCGACACGCATCGAACCGAGGGAAGGGGAAGGCGGATCTGGGCGGCGACGTGGGCGGATCTGGACCGTCCATGCGTCGGAAGGAGAGAGGGTTTATTTTGATTTTTGATTTTCACAAAAGCCTAGAAACTTCAAAAAGGCTTAGAAAAAATACCAAATAACTTCCAAAAATTTTATAAAAATTCACAGAGGTTTCTGGAGATAGCTTAGACTTAAATAAAATATTTATAACTTATTTTGGTATTATATTTTCATACTAAGAATTCTTTTAATTCTAGAAATTGATTTTTGAATTCTAGAAAAACTCAGAAAAATTCAAATAAGATCCAAATGCTTTGAAATATTTAATTTGAATTTAAAATTTCAAAGATCACAAATTTTGGGATGTTACACCGGCCATCCCAGCTACTCGCCATCGGCAAATATTTCCTATAGCTCACACATGTTATCTTGGATCTATCGCGGGTTCAAGTGGCTCACCGCTACTCCGGACTCTCCGGTTCTCCTGCACCAAGCATAACTCTGTGCAATACTACACTGGTACAATTTCAGGCACACCACCTGTTGCACCATACACACATGCAAATATACTAAAACAAAAGACTGAGTCTAGATTATTTCCAAACATTCTCCCCCTAATCTAGACTCAACTAAAGTAAAGTTGGTTCATCTTCCTGTGCACACATGAGGTTCACCTGATCCCCACGGTCACGCTTTGGCTTGCGGCACTCGGATGCATAGTGCCCGTAATCGTTGCAGTTGAAGCACTTGATGTGGCTCTTGTCGCGCTTCGCCTTGGAATCACGACCACCGCCTTGTCTTGATGATCGAGCTTCCCATTGGGCTTTCGTGAGAAGGAGATGCTCCTCATCCCCGTTGTTGCGATGACGGTGCTGGGTGCGCTCCTCATACGCCTTGAGGGAGCCAACGACCTCCTCAAAAGCTATGTTGTTGACGTCGCCAAAATACTCGATCGTCATCGCAATATGGATGAACTTGTCGGAGACGGCTCGCAGCAACCTTTTGACGACATTCTTTTCTTTTATCTTCTCTCCATGTGCCTGCATCTGGCCAACAAGCAATGTTACCTTCGTTGCGAAATCATCCACCGATTCCGTATTGCCCATGCTGAGATTTTCAAATTCCCAGCGTAGCGTCTGGATCTTCACTTCCTTGACTCGATCAGCCCCCATGTGCATGGTGCGGAGAGCTGTCCACACCTCCAAGGCAGTGTTCTTGGTTGCAACCTGCATGAGCGTCACATCGCTCAACGCCTGGGAGATGATAGCCATGTCCTTCTCTTCTTTCTTCTCATCAACAACATCATTCCTCGTGGGCTCAATTGCTTCCCATACACCTTGCGCCTTCATGAGGAATTTCATCCTTGTTGCCCAAGCTGTGTAGTTCATCTTGTTCAGCATCGGGTACTGGAGAGACATCCCTCCCTCCTTGCTTGCCGCCGGCGCCGCCTCAACGATCGACATCTTCTCAAGCCGCAAGTACTTGGGCATACACCACTCAAGAACTCAACCTCGGCTCTAATACCAATTATTGGAAATCAGAGGAGGAACACACACATTCCTGGTGGTGAACACACATGCACTGGAGAGAGAGAAAGATACAAAGTATTTTTAGTGCTACACAACCGTAGCTTTTCTTTGTTTTTTTACACTTATCTCAAAATGCTAAGTACATAATTATATAGGCTAACTAGCAGCCCATGCATATACCCAAAACACAACTTCCGTGCATGCACACATAGTGGGAGCCAAATATTATGGCCACTACTTGCATGCATTAACTCATGCATGCACATCCAAGACATAACTCCCATACATGCACACATAATGGGAGCCAAGCACTATGGCCACTACTTGCATGCATTAACTCCTAATTACATGCAACATAAAAATGATGACCCGGACATCGCAGCTACTCGCCATTGGCAAATATTTCCTATAGCTCGCACCTGTTATCTTGGATCGATCCACATGTTCAAGTGGCTCACCGTTACTCTGGACTCTCTGGTTCTCTTGCATCAAGCATAACTCTGTGCAATACTACACTTGTACAATTTCAGACACACCACCTGTTGCACCATACATATGCAAATATACTAAAACAAAAGACTGAGTCTAGATTATTTCCTAACAGTCTTGTCACAGTTTTCTACGTTCTTGCTTCTGATTTCTGAAAGACCTGGAATCCTGTCGTCAGGTTTAGTTTCCTTTTTGTTTTGTTGAATAAAGTTTGCGCCCTTTCGTGACGATTGGCAAATTCCGCTGTGGAAGCGTGATGCTGTTTTTGATGTTTCAATCTGACCTGTGCCCTCTCCAGCCACAGAAGAGCAGCAATTTTTTTAGCAAATTACTATTATTATTATTATCGAGCTACTTTTAGAAGTTTGATCTAGCCATTCGTCAGTTGTCCGTGTTGTCAGGTTATTCTCCAAATCCAATTCTTGTGTGCTCTTCTTCTGAATTCAGTATTCCTGTGGTGTCACCACTGACTAATCTCAATTCTAGAAAAGAAAAGAATTTCAATATTTTTTTCAGTACTTCATACTTGAAAAGAAGACAAGGAAGCAGGAAAACATCAACTCGATTGCGGCTGCTGCCGGCCAGTGTCTGGTTTTAAATTAACAACATGGGCATTCCTGAGACAGTAGGATAATGTAGAATAGATAAGGGCATTAACAAGTGATAAACTATTATTTCTAAATTCATGGCTGATTGGTTGGTTTCATGATACTATCGGCCATCTGCTCTTGTCTTGCCCAACACAAGTTACTGCCTCGTGGTTCTCTTACTGGTTTTGGGTAAGTTAGTGTATGTGCTGTTAGCGGGGAAATCATAGAAAAGTCAATCTTATCTCGTTATTTCCAACTTATAATGTTATAAAACACACGACAAAATATAAAACAATAAAAAATAATCAGTAGCATAAGACAAAGATTTAATATGAAAAGCTCTTATAGCAACAAAACTATAGATGCAAAATAGGCGAAATTACTATACGGGGAGAAGTTACAGAACACTCTTAGCGTATTACATGTGTAGATAATTTGTGTTATACGCGCTATCTATAATGAGACTTCTACGTGAAATAAATAGCCTTAGCAACAAGAGTCTCACTCGAAAAAGGAAAAGAGTCCTAGTCTGCAATGGAAATAGAAATATACTTGAAAACTTGAACAGTAACTTTTTTGAAGACAGGAACAACACCTTGCTCAGAGAGTCTCAGAAGACAACGGTGAAGAGTTGCAGTTAGAAGCGCCTCAAGTAGCCACGTCTGAATCCAGTCGACGAGTCTATCACGGATGCGAAGATGATCTCAATCAAAACCTCCAACTAGTTCGCATTGTGAGCCAAACCTGATCGGACTCTTCAAGTGGTCAGAAAGACTAGCAGTGGTGAATCAGACTAGAAGTAGTCAGATCCAATTAGATTCGGATCACAAAATACAATAAGTTCCACCTTGAACCGAATTCCTCCTACAGCCAAAAAAAAGAACCAAAGAACTTCTCGAATAGCTTGTATGCATCAAATGTCCAAAAAGACTAATGAGTAATGCCGATCAAATTTGAGCAGGGCTCAAATTTAGCAGTAGGAACTGATTTTGTCATCATATCAGCTGGGTTATCACAAGTACTGATCTAGTAAACTTTAATGTCACCTTGAGAAATAACTCCTCAGATGAAGTGATACCTAATATCAATATGCTTTATTCTCTCATGAAACACTTGATATTTTGTTAGACAAATAGCACTCTGACTATCATAGTAGATATTGGTACAAAATGTATTTCTACAAAACTCAGTGTACATACCTCTTAGCCAAACAACTTCTTTACATGCTTCTAAAATAGCCATGTACTCAATTTCAGTGGTCGAAAGAGCAACAGTAGTTTGCAGACAAGCTTTATAGTTTATAGCACAGCCTCCAATAGTAAATATATAACCAATAATCGATCTTCTCTTATCTAAATCTCCAGCAAAGTCAAAATCCACATATTTAACCAGTCCATCACTAGTCTTTCCAAAGTGCAAACAAGCATTAGAAATGCCCCTCAAATATCTAAAGATCCACTGAACTGCTCTTCAGTGGTCTTTCCCTGGATTAGCCATATATCTAGTGACAACACTCAAATCATAAGATAGGTCAGGGCGAGAGCAGGCCATGGTGTACATATGTAATCCTACAACACTTACATACAGAACACTTGACATGTATTCAACTTCTTCAACTGTTTGCAGACTAGATGCTGAAGAGAGTTTGAAGTGTGCAACTAACAGAGTGCTGGTCGATTTAGCCCTGTGCATGTTGAAACGATAAAACACTTTTTTAATATACTCTCTTTGACTAAGTATAACTTTCCAAATTGACAATCTCTGAAGATTTTCATACCAAAAATATTTTTTGCTACACTGAGATATTTCATCTTGAATTTACTGCTTAATTTTTCCTTTAATTTTGATATTTCAGTCTTGTCATTTACCACGATCAATATATCATCAACATATAGAAACAAATAGATAGCTGAACCGTTAACGGTCTTCAAATAAACACAGCTATAATAGTCAGATCTCTTGAAGCCTTGAGAGATCACAAAGTAGTCAAATCTTTTGTACTATTGTCTGAGTGATTGCTTCAACCCATAAAGAGATTTCTTCAATTTACATGCAAAATTATCCTTTCCTGGAACAACAAAACCTTCTGACTACTCCATATAGTTTTCTTCTAACTCCCTATGTAAGAACATGGTCTTAACATCTAGTTGCTCAAGCTCATACTCATGCATAGCTATAATGTTGAGTATGGTCTGAATGGAACTATACTTTACGATTGGGGAGAAAACATCTGTAAAGTCAATACCTGGAATTACGTTGTATCCTTTAGCAACGGGCCTTTCCTTGTGCCTAACCTGATCAGTCGGAGATGTGCCTTCCTTCTTTTTGTAAATCCATTTGCAGTGTGTAAGTTTCTTTTCAACTGGGAGTTCAACTAACTTCCAAGTGGAATTCTTCTCGAGGGATTCTATTTCTTTATGCATGACAATCATCCACTTCTTTGACTCATCAGAGCAGATGGCCTTTAAATAGATTGAGGGTTCAATAGTGCCTTCAATATCTTCTGTCATATTCAAAACAATAAGCCACAATGTTGGCTTCTTCAATTAACCTCTTTAGAGGCTAGATTGATGGTTCCAATTAGTTCCTGTTGAAAGATTATTAGTCAGAGCTTGAACATGAATATCCTATGTATTCTCCTTGTCAGCCTCTAGTGAGAATCCTGAATCAATAACATGCTCTACTTGCACGCTGGACTTCTACGGCTTCTGAATGGGAGCATCACTGGTCGTAATTCCTTTCAACAGAGCAGACTCATTAAAAGTAACACTTCTACTCACGACCACTTTTCAGGTCTCAGGATTCCATGACTTCTAGCTTTTAACTCCAGGCTTATAGCCGAGGAAGATGCACTTAACAGCTCTTGACTCAAGTTTACCTTTATCAGTATGAGCATAACTAAGATAGCCAAAAATCCTTATGCACAAGTAATCTGTAGGAGAACCAAACCACATATCGATCAGACTTTTCTTATTGATGATATTGTTCGGTGATTGATTGATTAGATGACAAATAGTAGAAGTGGTTTCAGCCCAAAAACTTTTTGATAGACTAAACATGAATAGCATGCGGTGCACCTTTTCCATGATGGTTTTGTTTATGCAATCGACCACACAGTTCTGTTGAGGTGTACCCAAAACTGTGTAATGCCTTCCATTGACAAAAGGTTTTAAATTCTCCCGCACAGAATTCCAAACAATTATATGTTTGGAGTTTCTTCACATGCTTGTTGGTTTGTCTCTCGATCATAATCTTTCACTTTTTGAATGTGTTGAACATGTTAGACTTGTGCTTGATGAGGTATGCCTAAACTCTTTGAGAGTAGTCATCAATGAAGGTCATTATATAATTTACACCTCCAAGGAATGAAACATGGGACTTACCCCACAAATCAGAGTGAACATAATCCAATATGTCTGTTGAAGAGTGATTTGCAGAGTTGAAACTCACCCTCTTCTATTTATCAGAGACACAATGTTCATAAAACTTTAACTAGTCAATGCCTTTACCATCGAGCGGACTTCTTTTGCAAAACTCCTTTAAGCCAGCTTCACTCATATGCTTGAGATGCATATGCCATAGACTTATCTGATCAGTATTGAACAGCCTGGTCGAGGCAACAACGGCCTTCCCGACTAGAGTAGTGCCTCGCAAATGATATAGATCGGTAGCCTTCATATCACCTTTTATCACAACAAGAGAGCCTTTGGAGATCTTTAGAACTCTGCCTCCACCTAAAAACTCGTACCCTTTGGCATCAAGAGTACTCAATAAGATAAGGTTCCTCTTTTAAATTTGAAATGTGTCAGACCTAGACAGGATTCTGATGGTGCCATCAAACATCTTGATCTGGACAAAACTGATGTCTGCAATCTTACATAAAGTATTATCATCCATTAACATTGATCCACTTAGAATAGCCTCATAACTAATGAACCAGCCATGGTTCGGGCTCATATAGAAAGTGTAGGCTGAATCAAAAATCTATTCATCATTGATCTTGGAATCATTACCAAAGGCAACAAGAATCCCCCTTTGGAACCTTCCTTTGTGAGTTGTGACAGTGGTGGCCTTAGCTTTTATCATCTTGTTGAAAAAAAAGGAAGGGAATATTCCTCGGATGAAATAGAAAACAAATAGAAGGCTGACTTGTGGCCATCGATATAAGAGACAGAGAGGGGTATGAAGAGGGGGAAGTGAGAAGCAAGCAGGGAAGGCGATGACGGTTCTAGAGGGCGGTGGCGCTGGTGATGGGAGGGGCAACAGATGTGGGCGACTGACAAAATGGGTTACCACAATGATGGGGAACTGGTGGGAGGCGACGATGCGAGCGAAGGCACTGGGCGATGGCTCAGCGCAGGTGGATGGCAGCGGTGAGCATGAGCACAAGCATGGTGTGGCCTCAAGGAACACTCTGGTGTAGTTGATTCAGCCAAAGAATGGCCGGAGAGGTGGGGTGACGGTGATCGACGGTGGAAATGAAGGTGGCAACAGTGACGACTATCCACAGTGATGCATTGGCCGAATTGAGGCATGGCATAGATAGACGAGGTGGTAGATATTGTGTGGTTGCGATGAATTGAAAATGGCTCACTAGACATGACAAATCGACGACGAGGAGCGAATTTGGCCAGTTTTGAGAAAAGTTCGATTTCTCGAGGATTGGCTACACGAAAATCAAATTAACTTGAAGGATGGGTTGCTTGGGTGCTAAAAAATGATGTGATATGAATTTTTTTTGAAAAATCTCACTAAAGTGGAAGATGGCAATGGCGAGGGTGACGACCAACGCTCGCGGTCGCAACAGTGCACTTGAGGTTGTGAGAGCTGAAGGGGATTGAAGAGGCGAGCAAGGTAGTAACAATGCACCACTTTATTGAGCTAGAGAGGGGAAAGGAGAAAGCTCAGCCATGACGGAGTTGATGATGATGATTTTGAATCGCTACATCAATGCTCGTAAACGCGAGTGGAAATGGCCAATTGATGGTGTTGATGGCACTGTGAGTGAGGCTTGATAATGAGCATTTCCAGAGATGTGGAGGCTCGGCTAGAGCAGGCATAGGCAGTGGTCGACCTGGGTGGCTTGCCGCTTGGGTGAAGCAGAATAGTGGAGGCAGGAAAAAGAAAGAAGAAAGGAGATAGGAGAGAGAGTGGTCGGCTGGCTGGAAAAAAGATTGGCCCAAGGTAAAGAAGAAAATGGCTTGGTTCAGAGAAAATGGAATTGATATTTTTCTGGAGATTGAATTTTGAGATTTGAATTTGAAATTTGGAATTGGAAATAAATTCTAGGATTACATAGAAAATCCAAATAAAAACCTAATGCTTTAAAATAATTAATTTTAAATTATTTTTTACAACAAACCAAATTAATATTTTTAATTAAATTAAATTTTCTATTTTTATTTTATTTAAAGAAAATCCTAGACCGTGACAAAGTGCCTCAAGTAGCCACATCTGACTACAGTCGGTGCGGAGTCCATCACGAACATGAAGGTAATCTTAATCATAACCTCTGACCAGCTCGCAATGTGAGCAAACCTGATCAGATTCTTCAAGCGATCAGAAAGACCAGCAGAGGTCGAACCTGACCAAATTTGGATCACAAAATACAACATATAATAAAAGTGACTCAATAATTTACTGTGAAGTCCCATATCCCACAACTGTGGGAGATTGGGTACCATCTGTAGTACTAAGTGGGATTTTCATTTTTGGAGTTTTCCATTTCTAGAAAGGATTGTTAGAAATGATTGATACTTTTGGAAAGGTTGTTCATGGTTTGTGGTTCTATGCTAGAGGCAACCTCATAGTAATAGTGAGAAAAAGATCGATACATCTTTGTATTGTTCGCGAATTTGGCACTATAACCACATTTTTCTCAAAATTGGCCATCGAACAACCATTTTTACAAAAATTGCCCCATCCTCAAGCTCCCCTACCACACCACCAGAGCATGGCAGGGCGTAGCATGCATGGCAGGCGAGGCAACAATGACAGGCAAGGAGAGCGCGCAGTAGCTGGCTCGGCCCATGGCGTTGCCTAGCTCCCCTGGCTTGGTAGCACCTGTAGAGCTACCTTGGCTTGGATGGTGTGGCTGAGCAACACTAGCTAGGTAGTGCCTAACCACCTCCCCACATGTCCTGTGGAGGGAAACACGTTTCGTTAAGCTGACGGAAGGTAAAACTATAGCGTGAACTCCGAATTTGAATAGACAAACCTACATTGTGTGCTTGGTGAAAAATGAACCAACAGTCCACTCTCAGAACTCTAGCCTCAAGACATGCATGTTTATACTATTCGGTTAGATGAAGGAAGATATATCATGGACTGGTAATGAAACTCATAATTGTAAGCACCGATATCATGTGTTGCACGGACGATGAACCTCTAGTGTAGCCCGTTGCAACAAAGCATGATGTCGCATAGTCCACACCGTACTGGTGGACCATGAAACTATTGTATGTCCGATCATACCACTCATCACGTTATCAAAGGAGCGGGTGGTGCACAGGTGTGTAAGTGCTGTATTGCACCTTGCAATCTCAAACAGGCGAGTCGACGTTGCTGCCTGGGATATCATGTGTCTCGGGCTATCTCTGTGATAAGGACGAACATGATGTGCTCTATTCCCCCATCCCCACTCCCTGGCAAGGGAGGTCCGAGGTCAGACTACCTAAGCGATGAAGACGGAAGTAGTATAGTGTCGATACGAACGGACTATCACGAAGATGACACGTGTGAAGAACAACAAAAATAAGGTATTGTGGTGATGGTAGAAAAAATTATGAAATTATCAAACTTGAGCGGTGCACTGTCTGGACTGTGAACAATCGAGGCTAGGGCGGTACACTGATGAGCTAGGACATGCGGATGAAGCTGCGGATGAGCGATGGTGTAGTTCGTGCCCCCCCCAGCAGAGGGATAAACACGTCACTAGGACGGCCATAGCTAATAAACCACAGTGCATGCTTGCAATATGTTACTTTCGATTGTGCTTAGTTGAATTAAACCTTAAGATTTTGTATTCTCTTGTAGTTCAGATTACATGCTCTTCGGTTAGCCAATTGGCCTTATTGCTGAACTTGTTAATCTGTGGTTTTTACACTATGAGTTAATCAAGTTTGTTGGTTGACTTGGAGTGCTGTTTGGTGATCAGTTTACCCTCCTCTAATTGGAGGGTGACACGATGCAGCGAAGCCAGTTGTACTACAACAATAGATGAAATATGTTAGTTGTATATGCATGAATAGTATGATACAAATACGAACTTCAAATCTTTTACCATCTCGTCATGTCATGCCGCACGGTGTCCTTCTAGGCCAAGTGCCAGCCTGTCGACTTGCATGGCCTACATCAGAGGCTGCATAGGGAGCCGTGTTAGTCTACAACTATTTTGCGACATGTACCACTGCAAGTATGAGGGTTACGTGTCTAGGTCGTACAACTGTCACTCCTGCACGAACTCCATCCTCACCAGTTGCTCCCAGGACATAGTCCACAACACCTATGTCACCCTCCAATCGTCACTCTTCTATCCTTTTTTGTTTGCCTACAAAAAAAAGAGGTGGTACGTAACTATTATATGAGTGGGGAATAAAGAAGAAATAAAATTTACATGACTTAAAAATTAAAGCAACATACTATACAAAATGAGGTGACAAATAAATGTACTTATATGTGAACGTGACTAGGTAGTGGTCAACCCGGTGCTGGTGGCACCTACTAGTGAAACCCGAACTGTCTCATGACATGTTAGAGGGTGTAGGGCTCCACCATATGGGAGAAGACAAGGTGGCAAGTTGTAAGACGGTAGTTCCTGTCCTACTCACATTGCTCTAACAATCTGAAAGGCATGGTCTCAGAGATGAACTCTATGGTCTGCATCATCCACATGATGCTACCCTCATGCAAGGTCTTGAACGCATTGTAAAAATCTGAGTATACTCGTTGTGGTCTCTTCTCGGACCATCCTAGATCGCTAGCAGTCCAACGAGTACCCATGGTGGGTCCGTCCACTAGGTCATCTCCATGGACATGACTGTAGAACCATGCCTCTAACTGGTATGGGTGCACCTGCACCTGAAAAGTATGACCGACCAATAGGAAAGTGCTCCCACAACCACAACGGTCAACGAGTGCCGACAGAAGCAGCAAGTCCAACGTGAACAAGCGCCCAAGGTGCATCATCCATGCTATGGGCAGCAACACAGCCCACCCACAGAACTGGAACGTGTCAACCGTTGAGAGGACAGTCCTCCCAAGCTTCCAGAGAACAAAAGGGGCGGTCCATCACTGCTTGACCACGCTCGACAACAATGCTACCCATCCTAAGATGGGTCTAGCAACGTACTACGCTCGTGTTCATCACTAGTAGCCATTTGCTACAGTACACAAAAGAATATGTCGGTGTCCAACAATGCTAAATACAGCCTACCATAACCCAGAATAATCATGCACATGTACATAGCTGAGCTACCAATTATGTTTACGACCATATGCATATATGCATGTACACCGGTACACACACACACACACACACATATATATATATATATATATATATATATATATATATATATATATATATATATATATATATATATATATATATATATATATATATAGAGAGAGAGAGAGAGATACTACAACAACAGTGCGTACTTCTGTAATCCTAACATCATTTTCTACATTTTTTAGTCGAACAAGAGCAATAAATATATACGTGCAGACTTAAATGCATATTTCCTAAATTGCGAACGCACACGAAAACACTAAAAATAATGGCATGTATTTATTCAACTATTTATAAAAAATAATCATGATGCCTATATGCAGGCATATAGGTACACATGTATATGCATACATATATACACATATATACTACAACTAACAATGTGCACTTCTGCAATCCTGGCATTATTTTCTGTAATTTCTGTAATCGCACAAGAGCAATAAATATATATGATGAGGACACCCTTAGCTATGTTGTTCTATATGTTATTTGCAATCTATCTACTTCAAAACAACATGAACTTACTAGAAAAGCTAAAGCTTTTTGTTAGAAAGATTAACATTGAGGTGAACTCGTTTCTCTCTATTCCTACTAATGTTATTCATGAGAATGGAGTACTACCTTATGTCACTACTTTGTACATTCTCATGTTCGATAAATAGAAGACTTTAGAACCGAGGGGAAGAAGAAGGCTGGGGCCAAATCAATGGAGAAGAACAAGGAAGAAGAAGGCCAAGGAGAAACCTATGTGGTGGGAGAGCAAAATAGGAGAAGTCCAAGAACTTAAAGCTCAAGTTTTGGATGTGGTTTCTATGCCTAATTTAGAATTTTCTCAAGCCAAACCAAAATCAAACTCGGAATTAACTCAGAACTCAATTCAGAATTGGTTCAGAACAGTTCAACAGCTCTATAATAAAAAGGCTATAACTTTCACAAATGGAGTCAGATTCGGGTGATCTTATGCTTGTTGAAAAGCTTATTCCAAGGTCCATCCAATGGGTAAGGCCTCAGCTTCATAAACCTTTTAGTCGCATCACAATCACCAAAACCATTTGGGATGGGTGAGTACTTGATGGAAATATTATCTTATCCTCTTTCCAATGAATCTAGATTCATCTCAGAATTCCTTCCGTGTGCAAAGAAACTATCAAAACAAGTCAGTGTTATTTGTAAATCCGAGTCTCAAGGTGTTGCGCCACCTCCACTTGGGCCCAAGGGCTTTGTAACTTTCTTAGGGTGTGTGTCCAACCCTAGGACGACCCTTGGCTATCCCTCTCTCTTCTCTATCTCATATATTCACCCTCTACCCCTTTAAATTATTTAGGTTTTGTTTAGATCAGTTTAGCCCCGCGTGCAAACTCCACGTTATCTCTTGTGTCGACTAGACCAATAGATTCGTGTTATAGAACTTCAATTCTCATTGTGTGACTTTTATGTCTAGCAATTTTCATATTACTCTTTATCCTTATTATTGTTTGTTCTTGATTGCTTGTAGGAATTGATCTTCGTGATCAGGTCAACCATGTTCTTAGCATGGTTGATAACGATTCGGAGTGTGGTGTAGTAATTGTTGGTTGACTTGATAGTATTTCGGTTAAATAGCCTCGTCATCAACATCATTCTCCACCAATCAAATTATCATCCACTGGAAGATCGGGACCTATTCTACATAAATATATGTGCAGACTTACATACATATTTTCCAAATTACAAGCGCACCGGGAACACTACAAATAACAACGCATATTTTTCCAGCTATTTACAAAAAAAAATCACTCTCAAACTTATGCGTCCTAAACATAGCTAATTACAAAAATACATCCGTCAACTAAACATGGTTACCAAGTATATTATACACTACCAAACCACCGTTACACTAATAAAATGCTAACGACATATTAAGCGCATGCTTTACAATCCTTCCAACTGCGAAAGCTCCTAAATCACAGCTAAACTACTTCAAAAAATTTATTACAAATTTGTCTTTTATTCTCTCTTTCTTTTTTTCCCTCGTTGCACTCTCGCTCGACAAGAAAGGAATCGAGCTATGCGGCTTCGGACGAGAGGTCAGACTATGACACCTCCCATGTTATGCACGTGTAAAGGCGTTCGCGGCCGACATTTCCACGTAGGTGTGGAGGATTGTGGAATCCTCGGCCGAATAAAACAGGAAATTCTCCCTCTACCGTACCAGCCAACCCAACTGAGCCCCCCTTGTGCGCCAGCCCCACCTGCCGAGCTGACAGTGCTCAGCAGCGAGCTATCGAGCCTGCCTAGCTCAGCAAGCCGTGGGCCCCGGCTGCCATGCTACCCACATCATGCCAAGCTCTGGTGATGTGGCAGGTGCCGCCTGCCATACCAACCGAGTGTAGGGACATGGCTATTTTTATAAAATCGGGTGTCCATAGGCTAAATTTAAAAAAATACGGCTATAGTGCTAAGCGTGAACAATTCTACATCTTTACACAAGTGGTATGCTGGTCTATTCAGACTTTTCTAAGTTCTTGAGAGTTCACTAATTTCAAGGCCTGGGAAACACAAATTAACTAAAATCATTTATGTTGGATTCACTTTTAGAGATTAATTTTCTCGTACTTTGTGGAGATGTACAACGAAATTCGATACTGTGCTTTGACAAGTAGTACATACCATGACGAGATGAAATATGCTGAAATGAGCCACTATCAATTGAAATAAAATATACCATGACTTTTAGGGGTGGCAATTTCCCCTGTGGAGCCCCACAGAGAATTTCCCTATGGGGCGAGGGCGATCTCCTCCATGTGGGAACAGAGATGGCCCCCCGCTATGCTAGCGATGCGAGGACAGGGTTGCCCTACCCCGTGGGGACCCGCTAAAAATATTTTTTATAATTGATTATAGTTTTTTATTATGAGATAGTGTATTCTTTTATTATATATTTATACTAAAACTTAAATCTATGTGTTAGAATATATATATTTTAAAAATATCTAAATAATTATAAATTAATTAATAAAATTATATTATTATTTTTTAAAATAATATAGCCTATTTTAATTCCCGCGGGGACCAGGTAACCCTTGCTAACCCTAACAAGGGCAGGCTAGCAGGGATCGCTGGCACCGTTGCCACACCTACTCATGACATACTTACGAATTCTATCTCCATTTGATTTGCATCAAACAAAGATACCACACCAACCATACTGTGGGAACACAATATATTAACACAAGGCATATGCGCTTTCATATTTTGTGCGGTAGATAAATTACCATAAAAAATAAGTCAAACGGAACTCGGGAATTCATTTCAATCATGGGAACCTTGAAAATAAAAGTAGAGCATGGACGGAGAATAAAGGCAGTCAAAATTTGCAACCGACGTACAGCTGTTTCAGAGAAACTCGCCAACATTATTCTCTCCCTGAGGCTGAGGACCATCCTGCTTCAGTTAAGTCTCTTCCAACGCCAAAACAGAATGATGTTCTCATGTCAATTAGGTTTCTTCTGGAACGAAGCAACATGCGACCAAGTACCAATTTGACTGCACATTCCCTGCATAATGTTCCTGCTCTATATGTAAAAGGAAGCAGAACATGGCAGTGCCAAATATGCAGTCTTGAAAATTATTTCTGCATCTATCTATCTACAGTTCTACACTGTCAGCTCCAGCAAAGAAGCTGCCATAAGCCTTCAGATATCTCTAGCTAAGATATCAAACAGTAGGGACATGAAAACAGGCACAAGAGTCAACTGAATTCCTGCAAAATTCAAGCACAAGTTGCATGGTTTATTGGTTGTATTGCTGTTGGACTCCTGAGGGCAAATTGGTAATTTTCTAATTTGATAAAAGGAAAAAAGAAAAAAGAAAAGAAAAGAGAGGGGTCCCATCTGTCGGTGGGACGAGAGAGAGATAAGGCCGAAACCGTCTCGCGCATGCGTAGAGGGAAAGGGTTCAACTGTCCGGTTCCTGTGGCAGTTGAGTCAAGGGGCGGTAGAGGCGATGGAGGCGCCACCGGCGTAGGCGTTTCGGCGCCAACCATGGCTGCAGCCCGCCGGCCTCCACTCCTCTCCCCTTTAAATGGCAACCTCTCCTCTCTTCTTGAGATGAACAGAAAAGGCAATGAGTTCACTTCTTCCCCTCTGATTTCCGATCTCCCTCGGCAGTTCTCCGATCTTGAGTCTTGAGAGCTGCTGGCCAGGTTCTTTCCTGTCGCCGTCGGTTGAGCAACTCGAATTGTCGTTCTAGGGTTCTTTCCCATGCGGTTTCCTTGTCCCTTTTCCCAGGATCTGGCCGTGAGGAAAGATTTGGGGATTTACCTCTAGAGGTTGATTCGGTTCGGTTTTGTGCTGAGTTTTTTGAAGGAGAGTTTGTCACTTATTCTTGGTGTTCACGGGTGCTCTCGGCCAGAGCTCTCGTCGGTCTTGTGCTGCGTCCACCCGACCCTCGGCTTCTACTTCGGCTTCTCGAGGTGAAAGTGTGGCATTGTATCTCTGATTGCCATCGTTTCCTTTCTCAGCAAAGCGAGGCGTTTGGTTTTCTGGGACAGCGCAGCCTACATGCCTTCCCTTCTCCGTGTGATACTCAGTGATTTTGAGTATCACCGGCGTTGTGAGTATATCGACTATCAGTTCTTTGCAACCTGTGATCTGTTACATATATTTGTGATTTGTCACTAGTTGATTATTGCAAAGAGATGCATGTGGGTTTGGTTGTTAGCTCAATGAGGATAATGGTTATATACTAAAAATTGAACTGATAAATTATTCAGATTTGAGCTCTGATGTGTTGCTTATTGCTGTCACTTTGATCTTCAGTCTTGCAATATGTTACTTTCAATTGTGCTTAGTTGAATTGAACCTTAAGATTCTGTAATCTCTTGTAGTTCAGATTACATGCTCTTCTGTTAGCCGATTGGCCTTATTGCTGAACTTGTTAATCTGTGGTTTTTACACTGTGAGTTAATCAAGTTTACCTTGATCTCCAGTTGGCCGAAAGTTTAAATTATTGTCTTTTGTCTAAGATCAATCTTGATAGATTAGTTAAGCATGATTTAGAGCTCAAAGTTTGAATTTGCGTTGTCATATTCAATTAGTGAAGAGTATAAGACCATAATAGCGGGACGGCCAAGATTAAATCTTGTGTAACCCTACATCTGAGAGTAATATTCAAACTCTTAATAACATGCTGAATTTGGTCATACATGTTATGCTTTTGTTGAGATCAGCATTCAGGTGCAATGATTTAAATTGTTTATATGTGTTAATTTTAGTCTTTTACATGGTATATTTGATGGGCGTATGTTTCAATGACTTAAATACTTCATATGACTATATGTTGATTAAGTCATCTATATGCTTTTTATACCATGCTTGTGTCTTTATTGAATTTACTAGAATTAAATCTAAATACATACTTATACCGTAATATTTACAACAATTGCCACAACCTAACGTGGCACACCAAACAGATAGCAATAACAATGCATATTATCGAGCCAAGTTGCACACCAGTGCAGCTTTAGCCCATCCTTACCCAGCAAATCAGCCATTATTCAAGGGAGGCATATGGTTCTTCCCCGGCCAAACCATCAAACATGTTACACATGACAGTGTGACATTCCAATCAGAACATTCTGGAGTCTGGACTGCATTGCTCGTGGCCCCACTTTATTCACTTACCTGCTCTCCTGTATAACCAATGGCTGCGGTATGAAACGTTGAAAATCATACGAAGCTACATGTTAACGTCTTTATTGTCTGTACTGTTCACTTGTAACCATTAGAAAGAGACAAGAAGAGTAAACCATAAGCTGATGGCTTTGTATTGTTTTGTTTTTTCTGAAAGAGGAGCAGCTGGTTTCTGTAAGGTCTAAGTTTCTACAGTAAACCCGCTGGTGCAGAGAATTTGACGACAACTCCACCAAATATGTGGATATTTGACATGTATCTCCCCTGTTCTTGTCAACATCATAGCTACTGCCCAAGTGCCCATTGTTATTGTGCTAGCTTTCTCCCTGTCCCTTCCACTTTGCCTCATTATATATCTTGCAGCACTTCTCCATATTTGATCCTTGCTCATGCCCTCCCATTCTTGCATGCACCCCGCTGAAGAAGAAGGCATCATTCTCTTCCTTGTCTGTGCTGCATTATGGGGGAAAGCCCAAAGTTTGCAGAAGTCAGCACCCTTCATATCTCTGTACTAATTTCTAGACAACTTGTTCATCGCTAACATGAACTCCTCCTACCTTTGTTGTAGATTATCCGGCCAAGATTGGTGGCAAGCAAGCTACTGTGCCATCGGTTCGTCTCGGGGTTTGCGAGTTTGGGAGAGGATGCCTTCCACGAGAGACAGAACGATACCGTCAAGTACAAGTGAGCATTTCTTTCAGCATCTTGCGTTAAATTGAGCTTGAACACAATGGCAACCAACACACCAATTTACATGATCTGATGCAGGGTGTTCGCCAGTACATGGAACGTCGGCGGCGTGGCGCCACCGGATGATCTGGACCTGGAGGATTGGCTGGACACGAAGGCCAATTCCTGTGACATCTATGTTCTTGGGTAGTTTGTTATTAATCCTACACATATTTTTATATCATCTCTCAGTAATGGTGCCGTCTAGTTCTTGTCGTAAGATTTGTGCTGCTTGCATTTTTCAGGTTCCAAGAGATCGTGCCGCTGAATGCGAGGAACGTGCTTGGCCCCCAGAACAGCTCGATATCTGTGAAGTGGAACGAACTCATAGGCGATGCACTGAACAACACGAGAAGAAGACAAGAAGCAGCAGGAGCACAGCTGCACCAAGAACAGCAGCAGTTCAGGTGCGTGACGAGCAAGCAGATGGTTGGCATCTTCGTCTCGGTCTGGGCCAGGAGTGGCCTCAGCCGGCACCTCCGACACCCCGGCGTCTCCTGCGTCGGCGCCGGCGTCTTCGGCCGGCTCGGCAACAAGGTACGTTAGCAGCAAAGAACGCACGCAACAAATAGACGACCAGAGGCGAGACAATTCACATGACCGTGCATGGAACGGTTGCTGGGAATGCGCCGTGCGTTGCAGGGCGCGGTGTCCGTACGGTTCTTGCTGCACGGCACGAGCTTCTGCTTCGTCTGCTGCCACCTTGCCTCCGGCGGCAAGGAGGGCGACGTCCTGCTCCGGAACGTCGATGCGGCGGACATCCTCTCTAGGACGAGCTTCCCACGTGCCGCTGGCGGCGGTGGCAAGGGGGTACCGGAGGAGTTGCCGAAGAAGATCCTTGACCATGAGTACGTGCCCGGCCATCGATCTGAATCCTGAAGCTGATCCTAGCGACAACTGCTCGTTGATGTGTGCTTCTTGCATGCAGCCGCGTGGTGTTGTTCGGGGACCTGAACTACCGGATTGCCATGGACGACGCCGAGGCGCGGCTGCTGGTGAGGGCCAAGAAGTGGAGCATGCTGCTGGAGAACGACGAGCTGCTTCTCGAGCTCTCAAAGGACCGGCTCTTCGACGGCTGGCGCGAGGGCCTCGTCACCTTCTCACCGACCTACAAATACCACCGCAACACCGACAATTTCTACTGGTGCGTCGACGGCGGCGTCACCGGCGGCCGCGAGAAGCAGCTGCGAGCGCCTGCATGGTCTGACCGAACACGTCCAATGACCACCCTGTCTGAATCATTGCCAACGAGATGATTCTTACATGTATGTAACGCGATTTTGCAGGTGCGACCGTATCCTTTGGCGCGGCAAGGGGTTGAGGCAGATCCGGTACGAGAGGTGCGGCGGCTACCGGTTCTCCGACCACCGGCCGGTGAGGGCGGTGTTCGACGCCGTGTGCGAGGCTACGGAAGCCGTAGATTCTTTTTTAGAGGGCTTATATGCTCTGAAGTAATTAACCAACAGGACACTGTAAATTTAGTGATTTGCCAAAGGATCGAATGCTCATAGTCACCTTTGCATCCCTGTGAATGACAATTACTGTACATTTTTCTGTTGAAAATATGACATTCACGGATCGCTGCCAATTTATTCACTTTCCAGTGGGATACTTCGTAGGAAAGTGCCAATGAGTACTTAGTGTTTTTTTGATTGGGAGTACCAAGATTTTGAGAAGTTGGATCGCTATCTAACGGATCTTCCATATCCTCTCTCAAAAAAATGAGTTTGGACCGTTGAATCTCCATCCCTATACCACCCCCTCCAAAAAAAAAATATGAGTTCTCCGAATATGGGATGTTGGATCTTTCCGATGCCCAAAAAAACTGAGTACTCCTAACTCCAATAAACACTTGAGTGCTCTCTAGACACCACCTACTTTATGATGCTTTCCCAGAAACAAAATTCTCGTTCTTCTTTGCTCTTTTACAATCTTAATTAATACTCCCTCCGGTCAAAAATATTTATTATTTTAGGATAAGTGCAGGTAAACTTTTGAAATTTTGGTTGTCGATATCTTTTTAAATATTTACATTGGATACATAAAAATCGTATGTGTAGATTTATCTTAAAAAGTAATTTCATAATATTATAATTTTATTAAATTTTATAAATATATTATAATAAAATTTTGTTGTTAAAATAAAGTTTTGAGGACCATGTAAATGTCTAAAACGATATGTATTTGTAACCGGAGGAAGTATAAATTTCTTCTTACCTAGGTGTTGTCTCCTTTGAATTGCTGTTTGTATTCTCTTCTCTATATTAATGAAATGAGATAGAGCTTATGCCCTTGATTTTTTTTTAAAAAATGCATTTCTTACCATCAGTTTCTGTTACGGAATATTTGTCATGGCTATGGATCACGTACTACATGTCTTTTCCTCCAAAATCGTAAACTAATTGCAATATTGTACATATATATGTGTTTTATCAGCATTTGATTTAAACTGATATAGCAAGTGATGTGGTAATATATTGTGGTACCAGGTATTATCTCCGGCCGGTAACAAAAGAGTAATGTTTCGGATATTGACAAGTATTAGATCATGTGGATGGTTGTAAATAAAGTGATGATGAATAATTGATGTTTGGATTGCTTTGGATTTTGCGTTTATGAAAGTTTTGGTCGATCGCAGTCGAATATTTCAAGTTTGAGTAGTTTTTGTTTCGTCCAAGTGGTTTTACTCTGCTCCGAGTGGTTTTGGTCATCCCGAGTGGTTTGCTTGAGTTCGAGTGGTTTTGGTTTCATCCGAGTGGTTTTGCTTTGCTCTGAGTGGTTTTGGTATGCTCTGAGTGCTTTCGGACGGGTCGAGTGACATTAGGAAATCAGACGACATTCAAGTGCCATTGGAATATTGGATGGTGTCCCAGTAACATCGGAGGCTCGAATAACTCCGAGTAACATCAGAATATCTGACGGCATTTCAGTGAACCGGAGCATCGGACAACTTTCAAGTAGTGATGGAGGATCAGATGGTGTTCGAGTGCCACCAGATGATCGGACAGCTTCCAAGTGGCACAGATGCATCGGACGGTGTTCGAGTATCATCAGAAGATCGAATGGCTTTCGAGCGGCGTGATCAAAGATTTAGAGCATGGACCAGTCGAAGCTACATGTTTTTTGTACGGCCAAAGCTATAGTGATATAGTCAAAAAGAACAGTACTCGAAGGAAATAGTGATTTAGTTGGTACTCGGAAGAGTACTGTAGCAGAGCTCAGCTTTACGACCACGTGCAACTTTGACCACGATCAACTTCAATCGTGTCTGAATGACTGCGGCATTTTGACTATGTCTGGCTTCGACTACGGCAACTCGACTACAACATTCCGACCACGGTAGACTTTGACTACATCCGGCTTCGACCACATTTGATTCGACCACGGCAAAATGACTACTGAAGGTAATCGTAGCTATATTACTTTTCATGGTCGTAACTACAGTATTTTTCATGGTCGTAGCTACAATACCTGGTTGGTACTTAATAGTCATAGATTTTACTAGTCGATAGTCGATAACTTTATAGTCGATAGTTGTAGACTTTATGGTTGATAGTCATAGACTTTGTATCGATAGTCGATGACTTTGTATTCGATAGTCATAGACTTTGTGATCGATAGTCGTAGATTTTACTGGTCGATAGTCGAAGGCTTTGCAGTCGATGGTCGTAGACTTTGCGAACTGCTGTTTTAGTCGTAGACTTCGTAGTCTTATTTCCATAGTCGTAGACTTTACAGTTTGCTATCGTTGTCTTCGGTAGTCGGAACCTTGTGATCGGTTACCGTAGGCTTCACAGTCGGTACTTGTAAATTTCATATTTGGTTTAAGTGCTTCACTTCCTGTGATCTGCGAGTACTTTGAGTACTCGTGTTTGGCCAGCGGGATGACTTGCTAGTGCTCGGTAGTTGGAAGGGCTCAAAACTCGATGGTCGTGGTTTTTGTGATAGGTGTTGTGAACAGTCGTCAGAGACTTATGCTATGTGATCAGTACTCTGTTGTCAATACTCGATGATTCTGGTCAGTAGTGATGCTTGTTATTCCTGAGTGTTTTTGGCAAAGCGATAGTATTTTCCGAGTATTTGTTGTTTTTAAGTATTCGTTGAGATAGCAGTCGTAATAAGTTGTCTGGAGCTAATTTGCGGTAAGCGATAGAATGTGTGGTCGTGGACGACCTAGTTGATGGTCGTGAATGGTTTTGTTCTTATCTATGGATGGACAAGGGTGGTGTGAGTGTGTGTGTGTATGCTGATAACGATCAATTGTGGAGAACTTGTGCCGAGAGAAAGTTTCTTTGATCTTTACATGTGCAAGTGAACGTGGAGATGATCATAGTCAGTGACAAGGAGGAGCGGGACTAGGAGGGCGTAATCTGAGGCCAAGCGGTCGGAATATCACGCAAGGTGGTTGGACTCATGCTGGAGCATGTGAGATCAAGGGTGGATGATGCGTGAAGGCGTGGAGACGGTTACGGTCAGTGACGAGGAGGACCGAGAATAGGAGGGGTAATCTGAGGTCCAGGCGGTTGAAATGTTACGCGAGGTGCGGTCCTGGAGACTTCAACACGGAAGTTGGTGATGCGTGATGGAGATACAAGAGGTACGTCTGGAGGCTTTGTCACGTGGTGAGATTAGAGACGTTATGGAAGGAGTCTGTAACGATAAGGTTTAGTGATATGGTAAAACCCGTGTTCAGAAGGTTTTTGGGTCCTTTGATTTGAGGAAGAGATAGAGTTGTGTGTTCATGTTTGAGGCGGACACGGCTTAACGATAGCCTATAAAAGTAGTGAAAAGCTAAGGGTTAATGTGTGGGTTTTTAGAGGCTTTCATCGAGAGAGCTTTTAGGGGTGCCGTGAGGGCACTTTGTAACCACATCCATGATATAGAAATAATAGGTCAGATCTATTCCAAGAAAATTTTATTGGCATCGGCGATGTATTTTCTGAGCATCGTTTTTCTTCTGTCTCGGCGTGTGCTCGTTCGAGCGATCGAAGCGTTCGAGCGGAGGGAGATTACGACTATATGCATCGGCGGTCTAGCGAGCGGTTGAAGGAAGCAGTCGGACGACCGAAGCGTTTATCGAGCACATGCGAGCAAACTAGCGTCTTGCGGTCGTAATCTACATCCGGCAATTTAGATTATTTTTTCTTCTACTTTTAGTTTTGATTTCAGGTGTGAAAAGGCGGAAGCAATCATTCACCCTCTCTGATTATGCCATACGATCCTACAACAAGATTTTTAAAACACAATTTTGATCATTGATTTCTATTGCAGCATTATTAGAAAACCTAGTAAGATTATGATATTACAGTAGTACTTTTTAAAATAAATCTCCCTATATTATTTTTATGTGTTCAATGTAAATATTTATAAGGATTTTGATAACCAAAGTTTAAAAAGTTCCAACTGAGCGGAGTTTTATACACCAGTTATATGCTAATGATTCGCAACATTCCATTTCAACTACTATTGCAAGTAAATGCAAGAAAAATTATACAGAGAAACACGGTGTGAGATTTTTGGAAGAAAAAAGTATATATCCGGAAGATGACGCTTCTTGGCCTTGACGTAGGTGAATGTTCTAGGTTCGAGCAATATCAGCCAGAAGAAGATTAATTAGTGACATCACTGCTTTAATATAATGTCGACGGCGCTACGCCCCTACACCATCACTGTCCCCAAATACACATCAGCCCTAGAATAGACTTGATAGTGCGGTTACCATCACTCTGCGATAGATATTTTGCAATGCAGCTATATCACAACCTCTGGTTTCAGTATGGGAGTGCAAGCACGCATGTTACGCAGCAACAAGCGTTCACATGTGCTGTGCCGATTGATGACGCAAACAGTTCATCCTAACGTACGTGGAAGACTGGATGTAACTGCTCTAATATATCGATTATTTACTTGAGCTAGCATTTTAGGATATGCAAATCGTGTTGTGAGCATTGCTAGTTGGGAAATAGCTGGTTTTCTACCATAACAAACTAGCAACAATGGTAATATTTTTGAAGTATCATAACAATAGTATTTAACTAGATAGAGGAATTTCCAATTTCATCATTACTACCTTACCACCTAATATAGCACAACACGACCCACTATTATCGAGGTAAGCCTTATAGCTAAGGTACAACACGACCCGATAATTTCTCACATAATATAGACTACCACACGGTCACTCAACGCGGTCGATACATTTTGTCGTTATTGACTTTCGATTTTATTTTCTTTTTAAATGTAGAGTTCTACTCCTATACGTAATCTCTGGGCTGGATCGGACGCGGGGGCTACTGTCCGAGCAGGGAGCGAGGCGGTGCGGACGCGGCCGGTGCAGGCTGGGGCGGGGAGAAGGCGGGCGAAGGCGGGCGCTGAGGGAGACGCAGGCGCGGCAGGAAGGGAGAAGGCGGAAAGCGAGGGAAACGCGCCAGGAGGGAGGCGGAGGAGGAGAAGGCGCCAACGCAGAGGGAAGGCGGGCGCCCGAAAAGGAAAGCGTTTAGGGAAGTTTCCAAATTGGAAAGTTTTCAAAATTCACCAAAATCCGGAAAATTTTGGTTTGAAATTTTGGGTCTTTCAACCTACCCCTTAAAAGAATCTCGACCGAGATTAACTTGGTCGAGGAGTAAGTTGGGAAAATCATTAAAATCGATTCTCTTTCCCAAGTGGCCTCGTCGTGTTCCTCCACCGCACTCTGCAAAACAGGACGCTGTTTACGAGCTGCCTTCGGCGTTTCAAGTATTTGCAAAGGTTCTTGACATATGAGTAGTCATCCCGCAATTCAATGTCCGATAATGGCACTTCATCATTGGTTGTTGCGAGACACTTTGAAGGCGAGATCGTGGAACACATTGTGCATTCTTGACAAGTTGGGCGGAAGCTGCACTTGATAAGCTACTTCCCCAACTCTTCCGATAATTTGAAACGGTCCCACATATCTCGGAGCCAATTTGCCTTTGACTTGAAATCTCTTAACTATTTTGAATGGAGTGACTTTGACGTAGATGAAATCTCCCACTTCAAAGCTCAAATCCTTTCTGCGGTTGTCTGCATAGCTCTTACATATCTTGATGTCTCGATGATTCTAACATGTTCTTCTGCGTCTTGGACAATCGAGGACCAATAAGTTGTCGCTCTCTGTCTCGTCCAATTCGGAGGGTTCTACATTTTTACGCCATAAAGTGCTTCAAATGGGGCCATCTGAATGCTTGCTTGGTAGCTATTGTTGTAGGAGAATTGAGCAAAAGGCAGGCAAGTATTCCATGCTGCTCCGTACACAATAGCGCAAGCTCTCAACATATCCTCTAAAATCTGATTTGTTCTTTCTGTCTGCCCATCTGTCTGCGGGTGATATGCTGAGCTGAAATTGAGATCGGTGCCCATTGCTTCGTGCAATTTTTCCCAGAACTTGGATGTGAATTGGGCCCCTCTATCTGACACAATCTTCTTGGGCACACCATGAAGTGTCACAATTCGTGTCAAATATAGTTCGGCAAGTTTATCCTTTCCATATGTTTGCTTGATCGGGAGGAAATGAGCCACCTTGGTCAGTCTGTCAACTATGACCCAGATAGCATCATATCCTTCACGAGTTTTGGGAAGTCCAGTAATGAAGTCCATGCCGATACTATCCCATTTCCATTCGGGGCCGAAGCAAAGGTCATAACGATCTGAGGGCTTCGGTGGTCAATTTTGATCTGTTGTGGGAGCGTCACATTTGGCTACATATTCTGCCACTTCTTTCTTCATCTGGTTCCACCAATACTTTTTCTTCAAGTCTTGATACATTTTTGTGCCTCCTGGATGGATCGAGAATTGAGAAGAATGAGCTTCGGACAGAATCAACTCTCTCAACTCCTTTTTATCGGGTATGCAATAACGACCACGGAAAGTAAGGATTCCATGTTCGTCTATCGCATATTCTGATGAATCTTCTTCTTGGGCTCTCTTTTTCAGTTTTTGAATCTCTTCATCTTCATCTTGGGCTGCCTTTATCGATCATATGCAGCGGTGAAGTTCCAAAGCCATCTTTGCTTGTTGGTGATCACTAAATTCGGTCGCGATATATCTTTACGCAATTCGGCGGATATTCTGCGGTGTCAGGTCTGCCTTGTCGAACCTTTCGACTAAGGGCATCGGCAACCACATTGGCTTTGCCTGGATGATATTGAAGATCAACATCATAATCTTTGATCAGTTCTAGCCATCTTCGTTGCCTCATATTCAATTTCGGGTCGTGTGAAGAGGTATTTCAAGCTCTTGTGATCGAGAATATCTCTGTGATTTCCTAGCGGTAGTTTATACATCTTATAAATATATTTTTATAGTCTATAGAAAGAATAAGACCTCTATTGTAAATATCTCTTTATATAGTGATATGCCTTTTGTGTCTCAATGGTTTTCTCTAAATGGATTTTCTAAGTAAAATTTGTAAATTTTGTTTATATTTTTATACATTATTTGTAATGAGTGGTGTCAAAACATACGAGATTGAAAAATCGTCGGATTGACGTCTCACGATTACAATCAGTCGAGTCAGCCTTTTTCAGCGCCAGTCGTCTCAAGTTGAAGTCCGAACAGGAGCTGGTTCTTGAAGCCAGCATTGGAGTTCGAGATAGAGAGTTCGTGACTCGTTTCTACTTTTTTTTTATGTATTATTTATAACAAGTTATATCAAAACACAGAGATTCGATCGGAAAGAAAAAAAATCAACGGATCGACGTCTCGCGATTACAATCAGTCGAGTCGGCTTTTCTCGGTGCCAGTCGTCTCGAGTGGAAGTCCAAACTGGAGTTGGTTCTTGAAGCCAACATCGGAGTTTGAGACGGAGAGCAATTCCGAGTTCGGTGCATGCCACGTAGAATAAAAAAAAGGAGGCGGCGCCACCTGAGCAGCAGATGCATCAAAACCGAGAAAGTCACGATACATTCGGAGCTCACATTCTGTCCATTATTTTTCTTTTCCCGATGAATTTTGCTACATGTGCACGAAAGTGTACAAGGAAGTCGCAATTTATTACTAGGTACACATTAATTTGTACCAGCAAATTTAGGTTTATTCCGCATGGTAATAATGAAGTATGATCTTCTACTCCTGAATCGAGACACGGGGTTTTCTTGATGTCAAGTCAAGATGCAGGCTGTTCTCGCATAGCTCGATTTGGATGACATTCTTTAGAGTCGACAAGATACACACTGCATGGTCCCTTAAGGAGAAGTAACATAAAGATCATAAGACCTTATATCAAATTCATCTTTATCTATCAAAAAATATTCTACAGGAGGTTTTGAAGGGGAAGACCGCTGCCGCATTATGGTTAAAACTGGAACAAATTTGCATGACCACATATCTGACTAGTAAGATGCATTTGAAGTAGAAGCTTTATTTACACAAGATGGTAGAAGGCAGGTCATTCAAAGAAGTAGTCTCAGATCTCGAGTCTATGAGGTAAAATATGAAGAAGAAGATTTGTGTCTTATTCTTTTATGCTCGCTGCCTAGTTTATACTCTACATTCAGAGATACTATTCTATATAGCCGAGATACTCTTACACTTAATGAAGTTTATGAAGCACTGCATGCGAAGGAAAAGATGAAACTCATGGATCCAAATGAAAAATTCACATGCGGAAGACCTGGTTGTCCGTGGCAGACAACTGGAGAGGAGTTCAAACAGTGATTCAAGAAGCAAAATCTTGAGCATAAATTTCAATGGCATATTGAATTCCATAGGAATGTACAAGTCGTGCAAATATTGCAAGAAAGATGGACATGACATATTTGAGTACTGGTGGGTAAAGAAAAAGGAGAAAAAATAATAATTCCAAAAAGAATCAACAAAAGGATGAATTTAAAGCCATTATTGTTATGCATTAATGAGCTCAACACTGTAATCTCGAATATAAAACTTGACAAGACTCACATGATTCATTATCAGGAATAGCAGCTTAAGTCTATCATTTCAAAGGTTAAGCTTTTAATAAGACAATTATTTTCTTTCAATTTCTTTTTCGTTTTTTCAATTCAATAGCAAGTTTAATTAAACCACCTTAAAGCTTATCATATGACGGTCCTACCTCATCGGAATCACTATAATCATCATTGTTGTCGTTGCTTGTCGTAAAGCACATATCCGTGGAGTCGTCGTTCTTCCTTTTACCAAGACTAAGAGCTCAACACTGCCGTCTCTCTGATGCCATAGAAATCTTCCTCTGAAACCACTTATAGGATCGTATGGCGCAATCAGAGGGAGGTGAATGATTGCCTCTGCTTTTTGATACCTGAAAACAAATCTCAAACAAGAAGAAAAACAATCTAAATTATCGGATGTAGATTTCAACCGCAAGTCGTTTGTGTACTCACTTGACCTCCTTTACGCACGATCGATGAACGCTTCGATCATTCGACTACTTACTACGACCACGCTGCGCGTGGTCAAAATCTCCCCCTACTTGAAAGTTTTGACCACTTCGAGTGCTTCATTTGCTTGATCGCTCGATCGCATGAACGAGAACAAACTGAAGACAACGTCATGCTATGATCATTGGATTGACCCGACGACTGAAGATATAGTGCTCGTAGATTGCATGATCGTGATGCGATACCACACCGATGAGGACACAGGAAAGAGATGCTCAGAAAAACTCATGGTGCTTGATTGAGACAACGAGACAACAACGACGATGATTTCTTTTTTCCGGAGTTTAGCTCCTGTGGAGTTGATCTCCTAGTGCTCCAGCGTGAGTCTAATCACCTCGCATGACATCCTCGACCGCCTGGACCTCAGACTTCTCCATTCTAGTGCCGGTTCTCCTCGTCACCGACCATGATTGCCTTCACGCCCACCTACATATGCAAATACCAAAGAAACATTTTTCCCAGCATAAGTTCTTCCTAAGCTGACCGTTATCAGCACACACGTATAACACACACTCATCTATCTATAGATAAGAACCAAACCATCCACGAATACCAATCAGGTCGTCCACAAACACAATATCCACGCTTTCTAGAAATCCAACTTTTGACCACTTAGCATGTCCAGTCCAACCGCTGAACATAGTCAGTTATACTGCTATCCCAACGCTTACTTGAAGCCTATGAGTACTGATCACATATCATACGTTTTCCACAACCGATCGCAACACATATGATAACCGATCACTGACCATGATCACGAAAAACACGACTATAGAGTACCAAGTCCTTCCAACTACCGAGTACTGAGTCCTTCCGACTACCAAGTACCACGACCATCTAACCACCGAGTACTTCCATCTTTCGAGTACCGAATCCTTCAAGTACTGTTCCTTGAAGCACTGTTCATCGATCACCACTAGCTAGTCATACCGCTGGGCTAACATGAGTAGTCGAAGTACTCAAAGATAGCAAGAATTGAAGCACTCAAACCGACCATGAAGTCTACGAGTACCGATCGTGATGCCTACTATAACCGATCGCGAGGTCTACAAAAACCGATCGAAAAGCCTAAGACGACGACAACAGACAGCAAAGCCTACGAGTATCGAGTATCGACCAGAAAAGTCTGCGACTATAAAGTACCGACCAATAAAGTCTACTACTATCGAGTACCGACTAGTAAAGCCAATAACTATCGAGTATCAGCTAGTAAAGTCTACGACTATCGAGTATCGACCAGTAAAATCTATGACTATCGAGTACCCACCAGTAAAGTCTACGACTATCGAGTACCCACCAGTAAAGTCTACGGCTATCGACTGGTTACTGTAGCTATAACAATAGACAAAGCACTATAGCTACGACCAGTTAAATGTTGCTTACGATCGGTTCATTGTTCGAGGTCAAAATCTATGATTACCTGCCATGGTCGAAGCCGGACGAGGCCGAAGTTGAACATGGTTAAAGTCTGTCGTGATCAAAATATCGTAGTCAATTTTCCATGGTCGGCCGGACATGGTCAATGTCGGACGTGGTCGAAGTTTGACGTGGTCGAAATATGTCCTGGTTGAAGTATGCCGTTTGGACCTGTCGATCGGACCATCCATCACAAAGCCGATCGGACCATCCATCACAAGCTCGGTCAGATCAGCCATCACAAGGCTGATCGGTCTACCGTCTGTAGTCAAAACCAGGCGTGGTCGTTTTGCTATCCTAAAAACTCAAGCACAGAAACGCATCGATCAGAACTTTCACGAATGTAAATTCCAATAAAACCAAATCTCATTTATTCATCAGCAACAAAATGCACGACCATCATATGATCTAACAATTTCCTTGTCAAATATAGAGTCTACTCCTACAAGTAGTCTCCTTTGTACGTCTTTTAAATATATCTCTATAGTCCATAAAACGAGCAAGGGTTCTGTTGTAAACATCTCCAAATACAATGGCTTTCGTGTTTTATATGATTTTTCTAAAAAATTCACGTAAAATTCATGTCTCCTATTTGTATTTTTTCATACATTATTTCCAACGGTCATGAAAACCGTGCTGTTTCTCGTTGGTGCACTATCAGATTTTAAACACCGGGACCGATCTTCAATCACACACTTACACCTCGCAGGCAGCCAATACCCTCAAATATCGACACCAACCGGACATGATCTTCAGAATCAAGGCGAAACACGCTTAGTGAGATATAATTAGCTACGTGTCAAGGTTCGACGGATCATAGCTTCAAACGTCGTTGTAGGGGACACGTACCAAGGAATTAATGGATCGCATCATGATTTGGTCCACAATTTTCGTTTCTAAAAATGACCGCAGGAGGACACGTGTGAGCCCCGGTTGGGCGGTACCCATCGGCTCAACCAGAGCTAGCAGTGGTGCCCATGGCAGTACTACGAGAAGACGACCTTTCATCGGAACGTACGCCACGTGTCCCCAGTCGCATGTGACGTGGAGCCCAGGTCGTACGCAGCAGCCAATCACAGGGCGACGCTTACACGATCCATGCACTCACCGGGCACTCACTCGGTCGCGATCGAGACACCTTTTTCCCGCGCTGGGCTCTGCTCCGTCTGGTTCTCATTGGCAATCGATGGGTTCGCTCCAGGGTCCCCGGTTTTTAGGTTGCGAAGAGAAACAGCAGTCCAGAGTTTGGGGACCAGCGTGCATATGATCGATAGCCTGTTGGGACTCGGCTCTAGATGTTTCCATCCAGATCTGTATCTCCAAGCGAGCAGGAGTAGTGAGCGGTACTGGAATTTTGGTGAGCTGTAACAGCTGCGAGTCTCGCAACCCCACCCGCTTTGTTCCATATGACGCAAGTGTGCGCTAGCTAGCTCCATTGCTGACGGCAAGCTTTCTGCCATTAGCATGGTACGTAGCATATAATATGCATCCTTCGCCAATTTTTGCCATGTTGCTTTAGGGCCATTTTCTAGTGGCGATCCTTCGGCTTGTTTGAAGCTTCCAAGGCAATTAATAAATCCAAGGAAGCACATCATGCTTTGCCAAGCGTCAGGCTTGAGAGAGCGATAGGCCCATGGCATATATAGCTGCCGGGATGCTGCAGGGTCAAGGGGTCTAGTGATGCAAGCACCGTTGGTAAACCAGCTACTAATTCTAAACTCCCATTGCTAGCTTAGGACTAAATAGCATAACCTCGCACCGACCAACGGAATGTCCGGGCGGTGCATCCGTCCATCCATCCACTCTCAACTCTGACGAAACCTTCTAGTGGCAGAGGACCTAAAGCCAATCAAGGCATCAACCATTAAGGCTATAAATAGATCGAGCTTAAATGAGCTTGGTCTTTCAGGTTCGAATTCGGTAAAAACTTGAGATGAACTCGAGCTAAGGTTCAAACCTGAACTTGGGCTCGAACTCGGCTTGGCTTAAGCTCGAGTAGACTTAAGCTCGGCTAGTTGAAGCTCGGCAACAATTAAAATAATTTATTATACACTGTTTTCAATAATAAGAAAATTTTGAGTTCGAGCTCGGCTTTAGCAAACTCGATAACAATTAAAATAATTCAAACATACACTAATTTTCAACAATAAAAAAAGTTTGAACTCGAGTGCGGCTCGAGTAACCTCGATAAGAGTTAATATGTATCAATATTTAAACTCGAATCGAGACTCGCGAACTATTCGAGCTCGGCTCGGTGAAACTCGCGAGTTCAAAATCAAACTCGAGTTGACCTCGTTTAAAGTTTAAATCGAGTTTAAATTAAATCTATAACGAACCGAACCAAATAGCTCATAAATTTCGACTTTTTTTTCGGCCTTACCATCCATCAAGCCCAAACGGCCGGTACCTACCACAACGCCACCACCGCGCGCGCGATCACCATCCATCCCATCGTCGTACGCACTGACAGACTTGGACGAAACGGTGCACGCGCGCGTCTCGGAGGCCCACAAAACCGACGCCTCCTGGGGTGTGGTGGGGAGCACCCGCCGCGCCGTGCGTGGAGCTTCTGGCGCAACGCGAGCCACGAATTTGATTCGGTGAGCAGTACGTAGCACGTAGACGTCACTACTGGTAATATGCAATGTGATTTGTTTGTGGTCATCGGCCTAATTAATTCTTCGTCCAAGCTCTCGCGGTCGGTCTCGGCTGAATCAATTGACAAGATTGAATGGAGACAAGAAGGTGAGAAGAACCGATTCGAGGGTGGAGCTTACATGGCTCGTAGGGTGGGGCCGCGAGAGTTGAAGTGATCTCGCTACTCTTGTACCTTTTTTATGCGCATTATATGTCGAATTTGATCAGAGTTTATAAGATACAATATAAATATATATGATATCAAAACGAAGAAGATGAATCTAATAGAGATAACTAAAATAACGACGTTAAAACAACCACGATAAGAGATAAAAGATTTGACAAAGCTGACCGTAAATTCCTTAAACATAATGTCAAAAGAGTACAAGAGATTGTCGCTCACTCACAACCCTTTCGAATTTTTTATGACTCTCGAATCATTGCTCTATATAAGAATAGTGCTAAAGATGCATCTAGTCTCTAATTCTCTCGTGCACCTCTATCTTTCGATAAGTGGTTTGATTGATTGGTTGCTTGTGGTTTGGTTCCTCTCTATAATCACCTCATGGTTTATATAGTCTCTCTTAGTTCTTTTCTAATTTAGAGTATGAATCCTAATTCAAATAGGAGTAGAAATCCTAATTTTAGTAAGATTCATTTATGACTCTTTATAGCACACATTTTTAAATCCTAAAAGACTAGATATTAATCACTCTAACTCAACAATCTTCACATTAACTCTTATCCATTGAAGTCACTGTGCTTATTTAAAAACTAGATATTAGACATTGTTTTTGCAGTTCTGTATATAGCTGAATATGAGATCTGAGTATCTACCGTTGACGACATGATTTTCCCCTTCTGACCAGGATTTTTATCAGATCTCTCATTGGCTACGTCACTTTAAAGATTACCCTTTAATCTGTATTTTTTATTGCTCCGTATACTTTTCATAATTACTTGCCCTTTGTAAATAACTTGTACAACTTTATCTTGAAGTGATACCTCACAACCTTCGAGTTTAAATGACCTCATAGATATTAGATTTTTCTTTAAATCAGAAACATACTGAACTCCTATCAATGTGCGATGTGCTCTATCACACATCGCCATTGCAACTGTTTTCACCTTAGTAATTGTATACTCCTTACAATCCACCAAGTGAACAGTTCCATGCGTCGGGCATAGAGATCCTTCGTCAAATATATCTCTCGCTAAACATATATGGAAGCAACAAGCTAAATCTAATATCCATCCATGATAAGTATATGATTGATTGACGACTAGTATGTCCGGATCATCCTTTGCTACCGTTACTCGACATGCATACTTCATTTGCTTCAAACTTGGACAGCCTTTTATCATGTGACCTTCATCGTCACATAAATAGTATACACATATGCCTTTGGTCTTGTTCTTCTTCCCGTAAACTTTATTTCTACCTACAACACCTGCTGCAACCAATACTTAATCACCCAAGTATGAAGATTCCGATAGCTTTTTCAAGAAATCTGCCTATAATAGATATGCAACTGGCTCATTAAAGTTGAGAGTGATTTTTCCGATGAGAATATTCTTCACCAATTGCTCCCATGATAATAGTAGAGTTGATATCAACATGACCAATATGACGATCTTGTTGTTCTCCTCAATTTTCTTATCCACATTAGTGAGCTAGTGTGATAAGTTTGTTGAAGACATTGAGATGGTCAACGAACTGTGTATCTTCGTCCATACGTAACCTGTACAGTTATTATTTTAGCACTCATTGGTTTGTCAACGACTTTACCATATATAATTCTCCTAAGTCGTTCCATAATCTCTTCAACGAATTATCGTTGATCATCGAGATTGTACCTCATTGGGGAGATATAGATGGGTTGTACTAACAATCTTCCACTCCATCACTTTTCAGTCTTTAACGGACGTCTTTTCCGATTTGTCCCCTTCAAGAGCACCGATTAGCCCCTGCTGGACAAGGATATCCTTCACCACGTATTGCTACACGCTAAATTTTTTTCGGCTGTCAAATTTCTCTACTTTATTTCACATCATCGACATTGATATTGATTTTGTGCCACTTGACACTTTACCGACCTTCTCACAAATCAGATTAATGTGCCCTTAGTTTTGGTACCATTTGTTGCGCTTTCTTATGCAAAGCAGCCCCGAATCGGGTCAGCGTTTGTAAGATACAACGCATGAGCGTGCACGGGATCTTAACGGCGTTAAAGCAACCACAACGAGAGAGAAAATATTTGACAAAACCGACTACAAATTTTTTAAGCACAATCTCAAATAAGTACAAGGGGTTGTCCCTCACTCACAACTATCTCGAATCTTTTAGCACCCTCGAATCATTGCTCTATATAAGAATGCAGTGATAAAGAATTATCTAGCATCTGATACTATCGTGTACGTCTAACTTTAGATAAGTTGCTTGATTACTTGTAGTTTGGTTTCTCTCTATGGTCACTTCATATAATTTATATAGTCGCTTCTTCTCCTTCTCTTCGATTTAGAGTAGTAATTCTAATTCAAATAAAGGTAGAAGTTTTAATCCTAAAAGATTTACCTATAACTCTTTATAGCATATCTTCCTTAATCATAATAGACTAATACACTAACTCAAGAAGATACTTGGGATCAAATTCTAGCGGCGTGGCGTGCCTGGCCCAGCGTTTCGTACGTGCAACTGCGATGAAGATATGTTGGGGTTGGGTCTCTGGTGGTGCTGGTGAATTCACTTATGGTCCACGAGAGGACAGCTAGCGCGTGTGACGGAGACATCGTGCGTAGCGTCGTCTTCGGACCTGGGTCGGCAGGTGGCAAGTCGACGTCTCGCAAAGTCGAAGTGTTTCCTAGACACGCAAAATGCGACTTTCTTTTTTGTGCATTAATTTTTGACGCCAGGCAAGCTAATTTGGTGTTGACGGCAGCGTTCGAATAGATTGTCTCAATTTTGAGGTGCTCAAATTTGCGACGAACATCTCGCTGATCGACAAGGTGCTTTTTTTTGGAGGAATTCGTAGCATTACGTAGGAATCACAAGCTCACCTTCGTTAAAAAAAACTAACAAGAGAACTTCAAGCCGAAACTAAACGCTTTCTGTTCTCTCCTTTCGTGGGCCACAAGAGGCTGATCTCACGTGGCGGCCTGGTCCAACGCTCAGCTCACACGCCGAGTAGGCCTCCTACTTTCAAACAACCCGTTAACGTCATGTATCGCGCAAAGTTGCCTGCTTTCTGTGCGCGGAAGGGCCGTCACGCGTCCGCCGGCCCGCCTGCTCGCGAGCGCTGCACCTCCGGCACCTTTGCGCGCGGCGCCACTCCATGCCCAAGCGTGCGGTCACGCGCGACCCCGCAGGCCCGCACGGACGTGCGCCCGTGACTAGGGGCATGTTTTTGATTTAGCTTTTAGCTTTTAGTTATGATTTATAATTTTTTTAGTTGTTTATAAGAGGGAATACGGGGTAACAGAATTTGTTTGTGATTTTAGCCGATATAAATAAAGTCGTTATAGTATGTACTATGATAGATTTATAAATTAATACATTCTTATTGAAATCTAGTTACTTTAGAAAAACTGAAAAGTAACTTTTAGAAACTGAAAAGTAACTTTTAGACTGCCTTTTTTTGCGCAAGGTGCATGCGCCGCGCCCACGCGGGACACCCACCCACGCGTTCACTTGTTGTCCACTGCAACTAGGGTCGTAAACGAACCGAGCTCTGAAAAGATAAAACCCTAAACTGCCTTTTTTTGCGCAAGGTGCATGCGCGCGCCCACGCGGGACACCCACCCACGCGTTCACTTGTTGTCCACTGCAACTAGGGTCGTAAACGAACCGAGCTCGAACGAGCCTGTCCTCCCAAGTTCGAGCTCGATAGAAGCTCGAGTCGACTTCGAGCAAGTCTGAGTTGGTGTTTGAGCCTGAAGCTCGCTCGGTCTAAGCTAGAGCTCGATTCGAATAAGCTTAATAACAATTAAAATAATTTAATATGCACTAATTTTTAACAATAAAAAAACTCGAGCTCGAGCTTGGCTCGAGTAAACTCGATAACAGTAAAAAATAATTCAACATACACTAATTTTCACCAATAGTAAAGCTCAAGCTCGAGCTTGGCTCGAGTGAGCTCGGCTCGAATAAACTCAGTAAAAGTTAGTATATATATGGGATGTTAAAAAAAAGCCTAAGACTTACAAACTATTCGAGCTCGGTTTATTTAGAGCTCAGTCGATCTGAGCTTCAATCGAGCCTAAAACAGTCAAGCTCGAATAGCTTATAAACCTCTAGTTTTTTTATAGCTCTAGCTGCAACCCCACGGGGGACGGTGCCCGCCCCGCCACCACAGCACGCGGCCCAGGCGCGAGCCATCCCGTGCGCCCGGTGCGGCTGGCGTCCGCGTGCCGAACTGCCGTGTGCGTTTGCCCGAACTTGCCGGCGCGGGACGGTGCTGTTCCACCCGGCCGCGCGCCTCGATCGTTGTTGTTTTCTCCTGCCCTGCGCCACCGCAGGTTGGGTTGCGAGCGTTTCTGGATTATAATCCATGTACCTTGCTATATTTGAGTGGGTATGATTAGACCGGCCATGGCCGCGAGATGCTCGGCGCTCGGGCGCCGCCGCGGGATGCCCTTGCACAACGAGTAGAGTGATGAGACTGCCTAGGTTGACGGCCGTGTGTTACGACTTAAGACCACTTGTGAACCGGTGAACCGATTATTCAAACGGTTCGGCCTCCGGTTTTGGTTTCTCTTTTTTTAACTGTAGGATCGGAAATGGCAACAGAGGGGGGGTGAATGGTGCTTTCAATTATTTCCCCTAAGTATCCACAAAAATTGCTCACTGGAAGTCTATACTAAACAGACATGAAATCGAAACCAAGGAACCAGGACAGATCGGAGAGCAGTAGACAAAAACAATTCCAAGGCAGACACCGACAATTGAAACAGATTCTCACAAGAAATAGCCAATCAAATCCCAAATGGAAAAACTCAGATCAAAAAGATTTCACTCGGCTGAATTCAGACTTGAGCAAGTGATAGAGATTGACTGTATCTCTGAAGATAATATACACCACCGAGAAAATCAAATGAGCACCTGACCGAAAACAGAGCTACTGCACTATTTTGACAAAACTGAATTAGCTACTGAAACCCAAACACAGAGAGAGATTAGAAAAGAAGTCACAGACAGTGAAAGGATTTGATGACCGGAAAACAAAATCTGAAAACTGCTCAACTGCTTCAAAACAGGAACAGAGAGCAAAGAAAAGGAATGCTGTCCAGGGAGCAGCTGACGAACTGAAGAAATGAATGATCGGCAAACAGTGAAGACTAGAGGCTGCAGCCTGTGAGACCATGTGGAGGTCACCCCATGGTTGTGATGAGTAATTGACTCTTGATCTAGAAAGATTGAGTTTGGTTTTTGAGGTTTGAGCTGACTCTGCAAAGTCGTAAGCCTTAACAATTGTCAGCAGACTGCTTACGACTACGTTGTCCTTAGTTGAAACCGAGTGAGGCATTGAACGAGTGGTCGGAAGGCTATACGACCACGCTGTGGAGATCTACGATCACGCCAGGCCTTCTCGACAAGTTTAGCCGTGGTCGAAAGTCTCGGTGGAGTACGACCACGCTATGGAGCCCTCGGAATATTTGGCCATGATCAAGGTCACCCGCCATTTACGACCACGCTTTGGTCGTGGTCGAAACCCTTCGAGTGTTGTACGACCACGCTGGTCGTGATCGGAAGGGTATACGACCACGCTGAGCGAAATCAAGAACCAGTCGAGTAGCGTACGACCACGTTGTGGAGTCTACGACTACGTTGGCCGTGGTCGGAGGCCACCGGGCGCCAGTTACGACCACGCTGCAGCATCCCGGTGAATTTGGACGTGATCGAAGTCGGTCGGACTGCGAGGACCACGCGGTATCTTACTCAATGAAAATAACCGTGGTCGGAGGTCTCTAGGGCCATCTACGACCACGTTGTGAAGTTTCGACCGCGCTGGTCGTGATCGGTAGTCGGCGCCGTGGTTCACGACCACGCTGAGCGCTTGGGAGCGCCGACCACGCTACGCGCTGGCGCCGACCACGCCAGGCGCGTGGGTCTTCGACCACGCTGGGAGATCGGGCGTCGATCACGCTACGCCGCTTTGACCACGTTAGCGGATGTCCGACCGTGGTCGATGGAGCTCATTAAACCGGTCGTGTGGGCACATATGGTGTCCGATTATGATGGGAATCGGTCGGTTGGGTTTCGTGATGTTGTGGACCTTGTGGACTTATTGGTTCATCATTTTGACAGTCTTGTTGCAATCTATTTTCTGTTGGGCTCGAGTGTCTCGGTTGGTGCAACAGAGTGCTCGATGAGGTCTAGACTTTGTGCGATAAAGTCAAAGCGGCTAGTGATGGTCGAAGCTTGTCCGCATGGTCGTAACGAGCTTTGAGATGGTCGTGACGGCATGTCGTGGTGGTCGAAGGTTGTTGAGAAGTCTTCAGGACTTCACCACTTCATGAATTGAGTGTTCGAGTGGTCGTATGGGGTGTACGACTAGAAGGTTGCGTGATTGTGCACCGAGATCTTGTTGAACGTGACCATTGATGGTCCGTGTGTTTTGGTGCGGTGCTATGTGACGGTTTGCTTGTCCGTGTGGTCTGCAGGACTTTGGAGCTATTTCATGGTGAGGCGGGAGGACCGGGACTAGGCACGGAGGTGTTGAGGTCCGACGGTCGGAGACGCCAAGATGATCGAGGTCAGTGAGGTGGTTGTGAGCCGGAGATGAGGAACCGAGCCGGAGCTCCGGGTGGACACGACGGCAGCGGCGAGGTGGATCGGGACTAGGCTCGTGGAGGAGTCTGAGGTCCAGACGGTCGATGTCGGGTGCGGTCGTGGCGCGACAAACGGACCGGACTAGACTTAGGAGAAGTCAAGTCCACCGGCCGGAGATCGGCGTGAGTCGGTGTGGTCCGGTCGATCGGAAGGCGCGCAGCTTGTGGCGAGGCATGGACGGTTGGGACGAGACACGGGCGTGTCGGGGTCCGTAACGACCGGGAGGTGCCAAGACAACGAGGTCTCAAGTGGGTGGGTGCAAGCGTGATGTGAAGGCAGTGTGAGGGCATTTTGGAGAAATGCCAAAGTCGCAAAGGAAGCCGTCCCTCCGGGAAAGCACCGAGAAAAGAAGTGGATTCGCTTGGCGCTAACGGCAAAGTGCGGGTCTGTTGGGATAGCAGGCAAAACATTTGAGTTAGCGGGTAAAGTGAGTGATAAAACCGGTGTTAGGTGGGGTTTACGGTTATCCTCAGTGTGGACTAATGGATGGATCCATTAGGGTTAGTCTCGTGTGAGGCAAAGGGAGAGGGAGGCAAGTGTTGGACTTGAGTTGGTCGGCTAGGCCGTGGAGGCACCGCCTCCCTCCCTTGGGAGTGTATCTCAGTGTGTGTGCTCTAGGGCTAGAGCTTGTCCTCCCAAGGGAGTGGTTGCAAACCTCCGTGTTATGATTTGAGAGGACTCATCTCTCGTACTTGTTAGAGTTTATCTATGAGATGGGTCCGTGTTTGTGATCCGGGTTGAGAGGTCGTTTTGAGATGTTTTCATTGATTTATTTGCCATCTCTTCATTTTCAGTTCCTTCAGTATTTCCTTTGAGAGTTGGCTTATATTTGATTTGCTCGTAACGAGAATCGCTCAAGGCAATTTGGCCGCTTCATTCCCGAGAGCAAGGTCGAATCGGAGAAATTTCGTGTCTCTGGTCATGCGCCCAGCTTCTCGCTTTCGCTTTGACCGTGTCGTTCTAGCCGACCATTGCAAAGACTTTAGTTTTACTAGGTGATTTCTCTTCCGAGGATGTGAATCTTTGTGGTTAAAATATCTCCTCATTTCGTTTGAAGATTTGCAAGTTATCCGGTTTTGGTCTTTGCGGTCGTGCGCATGGAACGGCTCTGCTCGAGCTACGACCACGTGATCTTGGCCGTGCGCATATCCGACCATCGGGTTATCTCGCTTCGCGTTTCGACATCACAAGATTCTTCGCTTATTTTCATTTGTCGGTTCGGGTAATCATTTCGACCACGCCGGCCGCTCATCATCAATTGACTTACTACCACGCGAGTTCGACCTCTCCGCCTCGCATGCACCACTTCTGCTTATCGACTCACGAGTTGCCGCTCGACTATGTCCATATTCTTTGCTACGACCACGGCAGGCGGTGGCTACTCTCATTTCAAAGTGTCGTCCGTGCAGCTTTGCACCGCTTTGATTTACGACTACCTTGAGTTGGTCTTACGACTACGCTTCTCGGGTTGTCTTGGTCATGAGTTCTTCTCTACCGCCTTCGATCACGATAAAGACCTTCCGCAACTGATTCGACCGTGGTAATTCTCGATTTCGACCGATGGTCCGATCTTCTCGGTTTAGACCGCCGATCGCTTTCTTCGTCCATTTTCGGTCCGACGACCACGGTAATCTATTGCCGGACTCAATCACGCCTCTGCTTTTCCTTGATTTACGACCGTGATCGATCTTCATGAGATATCTTTTGACCACGGCAATTCTTTGGTGTTCTATGTTGTTTTTCTTCCAATGGTGATTCTTCTCTGCTCTCTCCGAGTTTTCCAAAGGAACAATCAATCCTCTTCTTCACGCTCTTTAGCTATTGGAGAAAAGATAGGATTGAATATTTGAGAATATTTTAAGGCACCATTCACCCCTCTCTCTGCCATTTTGGTCCTACAATTGGTATCGAGCAAGGTTGGCTCAGATTTGATCTTAACCGATCCGGAGCTTGGCAACTAGTAGGGAATCTTGTAAACTTTCCTTTGAATCTTATTAGGTGTTTTGCCAATAATGTCCTTTGCGACAAGAGGCTTTTTTGGTTAGAGGGTGATGTTATTTACAAGAACCCGTGGTCGTAAAAAAAGTTTCCGCTTTAGTCACCGCATCGAGGACGGCACCGAGAGTAGTATTCGCCGACCTTGTGCTTTCCCTTGACGCACGGCCTCTCGGTACATTGGTCTGCCTTGATATACCCCGCTCCCGGCCAGACGGACGAGAACCGAAAAGAGGACAATCTTTAAACTCGTGCATTCTCATCTCGGCCTATATTGTCTTACCTTCGAGATTGTGAAAATACTTTGAGAAGAGTAGTGCGATGATACGAGCACTTCATCTTGAGTCCCCGTCACCTCTTTCATTTAAGAGGTGGATCTTTCCTTGAGCATAGTTCTATTGTTGATTGCACTTGTGCCTTTTGATTAGTTGCTTCGCTTCTTGGCTAGTGCATTTCTTGTTGGCTCTTCTCGCTTGGTCCAAGGACTTCTCTTCGAGCAAGAATGGTGCTTTGTCTTTTGGATCTTGTCTCGATTGTAGACGCTTGCACCATTGCTCATTTTGTGAGAAGATGGACATCATCGATCGTGGACTTGTTTCTTTTGTTGATCTTTGTCTACGTGTTGTCCCGAGGAAGGATTTCCGCCGCTTCTCAAATGGTGGACCTCGCTCACCTAAATGAGGTGTGCACATACGGCGAGGAGAAGTTATGAGATGCTTTGGTTGGTTCCTTTCTTGGTGCTTTCAAGAAAGGTATTCACCGCTTCAGCTTGTGGGACTCGTTTCACTTGTCGAGTTGTCCATTTGCGGCGTGCCTCGTGGATTGATCTTCTTGCTTGAACCATCCATTGCATCTTGTTTTCTTGCATACTTCTTTTGTGAGTGTGTCAAGTCTTGGGTTCCCAAGCACTTGTCATTTGTAGGTATCCAGACGCCGGTTGGAGAACATGTGAATGATTGGGTTCTAGTCTTTTCTTTGATCATGTGACTAGAACATTTGTTGGTTCTCCACTTCATGGCCTCCAAGAGGCATGTACCTTCACGCTTACGCCTCCACCTACTTTGTGAGCTACTTATACCTTCATGCCCTTATACTCATGTTTGACCATATTGGCATGTTGTTCTTGTTCATGTGCTCACTTGTACCATACCGCATGTTTTTCTCTCAATGCTTTCATGTCATGCCTTTATGTGTATGTCGCTAAGTATCCATGTACCTTGTTGTATTTGTTACATGCTTAAGCTTTGACTTGACTTCATGAGCTAAGTAGAATGTGTGCATTAGAAGTCAAGTATCATCATGACCTTGTGCTCGTAGTATCTATCATGGTTCACATCTTGCTCCTTATGTTCATTCATCATTATTTATACATGTTAGCATACTTTTCATGATGTTGATTTGCCATGTTGTATGTCTACATGATGTATGCATATGTATGGACAAGATGAGCTTGAGTATATCTTGGATAGTTTCTCCGTGTCATGATGTTGCGCTTATTCATGCCTTTGTATCTTTTCTAGTATACATGCTTTTATCCATGCTAGCATATGCTTCGTGACTATTCCTCGCTATCCGCTATGTATGGTAGTGATTCATTGTGATGCTTGTATACCTTGATCTTATTCACTTTGGCATGCAATAAACTGTATGACATCTTGGTAGCGTTAGTCCGTGCTTATGCTTAGATATCATGAGATTTGTGGTTAGGTCACAAGCTTTTTCTAGTATTGGGTGGCTCTAGGCTTGTCGTTCTAGATGCTTTTGATGAGGGCTAGATTGAGCTTGTGGCGGTGCGTGTTCTCATGCGGTTGTAATGCTACCGATTGTGGTCATTTGTCTCAAGATCGATCCATGCCTGTATTATTTACCCCAAGATTAGGACACCAGCTGTTCCCCTATGTTTAATCCGCAGGTTATTAATGAGGGGAGATTGGTACAGCTTTACGACTGCTCCTTTTGTCATTACGACCACGTCAGTAGCAACCATGACCACGGACATGACGACGGTGATGCAACTACCACCACAACCTGGTTTTGTGTTCGACCACCCGAATTGGCCTACGATCATGAGTACACACACATGACCATGAGCCGACTCAACCACGATCACGATCCGGACTCGACTACAACCGATCCTCGACATGACTACGACCATGGTCCGCACCAAGACGCGACTTGATCACTCCACCGCGATGCGGACTCGGATATGACTGTGACCCCAGAATCATCTACGATCACGACTACACACCAAGCGACTGGGACAAAGGTTTGCTCCCTTGTGATATTTAGTGTTTTGCTTCCCGCCACTTGGCTTTGCATAGTATATGTCTTCTAGTGGTAAGGAGGGTCTTTTGGGCGAGAGGAGCCAACTCTAGGTGATGTTGTCTCATTCACACCTCTCATCCAAATGGTTCTCTAGGATTATTTACTACCTAGTTTGGGCTTTGGTTCTCTAGGATTCTCTTCTACCTAGGTTGAACTTTTTCTTGGCCACTAGAGTCTTTTGCATTGACATAGTGTGCTTTTTGCCCCGTGGTATGAGGTTATAGACTAGAGACCATGAGGATAGGATGTGTTTGGGAATCACCTCCTTGAGCTAGAACCTTCTCTTTCTGGATTTTGTGCCAAATTTCTTGGTTCTTCTCTTTTTGCCTTCTCTAGGGGGAGTTGGATCCTTTCTGTCTATTCGGGCTATGTTTCAGGGGGAGTTCATCTCATGTGCATTCTTTTGTTCAATAGTGCGTCACATTCACATGAATGCCTGTATCCTTGGAGCCCGAATATTATCTTTATGTGACATGATATCATGATTTATATCTTGCCATGTCTTGTGATAGCTTGATTTATCATGCCCTTCTATGTGTTGCTTAGCTCTTGCCATACTAGCTTAATTAAATGTGAACAACTTGAATCAAATCATGTCTTGTTCAATCTTGTGAATAGTCTGGCTTTAGTGATCCTCTTTGATTCAGGCCATGTCGAATAGGCTAAGTTGAGCCTTGAATCTGCTTTTGAGATTTAGATTGAGCTAAGTTAGTTCATTAGTGATGCATGAGTTAAGTCTTAACTCTTTGTTCATGAACTAATTCAAGTAAATGCAAAAGATCTCTTTGTGCGAAAAACCGATCTCACCAATTCTTTCTCATGAGACGGCTTGCCATTGCACTCGGCATGAACTCGGGGAGTTTTGGATGACCAAGATCACCTCTTTAAGCTTATTACTTGGAGTGATCGCATAAGGCTTGAGATCTAGCACATGGCTATGAAAACAAAATTCTTGTGAAAATGGTTGAAACCAACCATGAATTTCCGATAAAAGCCAATTGTGCTAATTTTGCTCACCACAAGTATTCTACAAGTGGTATCCAAAGTACTACAAGTAGTGAATTACTTGTGATATCTAGTGCTTGAACAAAGTGTCTCATTTTGAACTTATAGCACTCTAAAATTGACTCAACTATAGCTTCGTGGTTCCACTTAGAATATTGACATGGCTTGACTCACGTTTGGATACCTTCTTCTAGACTATAATCTTGAGTGACTCGACATGCTAATCAAACCATTTAATTTAAAGATCATAACTTATTTGGCTTGAGCTTGGCAATACATAGTTTGTTATGATCTAGATAGCATTGTCACCTTTTATGGCTTGATATAATTTTCTGTGAAGTCACTTTCGATAATTTCATGGCTCCCTTTGCTTAAAATGAATTAATTGTAGTCACCCCATTTCATTCATGCTCTATGTTTCTTCCTTGCATCTTGATGACTTTATTGCCAAAAGGGGGAGAAGGATAGAGAAAAGGCATTAAGGGTGCAAAAGGCATTAAATGGGAGAATGCATCAAGGGATGGGAGAAGGATAAAAGGCATTAAGGGGGAGAATGCTTGGTCATCTTGCTATGACAATGGTCATGTGCTTCTTGGACCATGAGCAAGATTGTACTTTCTGTGTGATTTGGAGTTTCTGTAGAAATTTTGATCTTTCTCTGTCTGCTCCATTTCATTCTGTGTCAACATGGTCTTGAGTCACTTCTTCATTCTTCTAGACCATGTGTGGCTTTTGCATCTCCATCCTTTCTTCTCGCTCAAAACTAACTCTTCCTCATGCTTTTTCGTGTTTGTCAATATACTCATCAAGGGGAGATTGTGAGACCATGTGGAGGTCACCCCATGGTTGTGGTGAGTAATTGACTCTTGATCTAGAAAGATTGAGTTTGGTTTTGAGGTTTGAGTGACTCGCAAAGTCGTAAGCCTTAACAATTGTCGCCAGACCGCCACGACCACGTTGTCCTTAGTTGAAACCGAGTGAGGCATTGAACGAGTGGTCGGAAGGCTATACGACCACGCTGTGGAGATCTACGATCACGTTGTGGCCTTCTCGACAAGTTTAGCCGTGGTCGAAAGTCTCTCGGGTGGAGTACGACCACGCTATGCGAGCCCTCGAATATTTGGCCATGATCGAAGGTCACCCCGCCATTTACGACCACGTTTGGTCGTGGTCGAAACCCTTCGAGTGTTGTACGACCACGCTGGTCGTGATCGGAAGGGTATACGACCACGCTGAGCGAAATCAAGAACCGCCGAGTAGCGCACGACCACGTTGTGGAGTCACGACTCACGTTGGTCGTGGTCCTGAGGCCACCGGGCGATTCGACCACGCTGCGGCATCCTCGGTGAATTTGGACGTGATCGAAGTCGGCCGGACTGCGTGGGACCACGCGGTATCTTACTCGTGAAAATAACCGTGATCGGAGGTCTCTAGGGCCATCTACGACCACGTTGTGAAGTTTCGACCGCGTTGGTCGTGATCGGTAGTCGGCGCCAGGGTTTACGACCACGTTGAGCGCTTGGGAGCGTCGACCACGTTGGGCGCCTGGCGTTTCGACCACGTTGTGGCGCGTGGGTCTTCGACCACGTTGGGAGATCGGGCGTTCGATCACGTTGGGCGCTCGCTGTTTTGACCACGTTAGCGGATGTCTGACCGTGGTCGATGGAGCTCATTAAACCGGTTGTGTGGGCACATATGGTGTCCGATTATGATGGGAATCGGTCGGTTGGGTTTCGGTGATGTTTTGGACCTTGTGGACTTATTGGTTCATCATTTTGATAGGTCTTGTTGCAATCTATTTTCTGTTGGGCTCGAGTGTCTCTGGTTGGTGCAACAGAGTGCTCGTATGAGGTCTAGACTTTGTGCGATAAAGTCAAAGCGGCTAGTGATGGTCGTAGCTTGTGTCTGCATGGTCGTAACGAGCTTTGAGATGGTCGTGACGGCATGCTGTGTGGTCGAAGGTTGTTGAGAAGTCTTCTAGGACTTCGACCACTTCATGAATTGAGTGTTCGAGTGGTCGTATGGGGTGTACGACTAGAAGGTTGCGGTGATTGTGCACTGAGATCTTGTTGAACGTGACCATTGATGGTCTGTGTGTTTTGGTGCGGTGCTATGTGACGGTTTGCTTGTCTCGTGTGGTCACAGGACTTGAGCTATTTCATGGTGAGGCGTGGGAGGACCGGGACTAGGCACGAGGAGGTGTTGAGGTCCGGACGGTCGGAGACGCCAAGATGATCGAGGCCGGTGAGGTGGTTGTGAGCCGGGAGATGAGGAACCGAGCCGGAGTCGCCAAGGTGGACACGACGGCGGCGAGGTGGATCGGGACTAGGCTCGTGGAGGAGTCTGAGGTCCGACGGTCGATGTCAAGATGCGGTCGTGTGCGACGAAACGGACCGGGACTAGACTTAGGAGAAGTCGAAGTCCAGCCGGTCGGAGACTGGCGTAGTCGGCTGTGGTCCAGTCGATCGGAAGGCAGGCGCAGTTGTGGCGAGGCATGGACGGTTGGGACGAGACACGGGCTGTGTCGGGGTCCAGAACGACCGGGAGGTGCCGAAGACAACGAGGTCTGCGAAGTGGGTGCAAGCGTGGATAGGAAGGCAGTGTGAGGGCATTTTGGAGAAATACCAAAGTCTGCAAGGAAGCATCCTCCGGGAAAGCACCCGAGAAAAGAAGTGGATTCAGTTGGCGCTAACGGGCAAAGTGCGGTCTGTTGGGATAGCGAGCAAAGCATTTGAGTTAGCGGGTAAAGTGAGTGATAAAACCCGTGTTAGGTGGGGTTTACGGTTATCCCAGTGGACTAATGGATGGATCCATTAGGGTTAGTCTCGGTGTGAGGCTATAAAAGGAGAGGGAGGCAAGTGTTGGACTTGAGTTGGTCGGCTAGGCCGTGGAGGCGCCCGCCTCCCTCCCTTGGGAGTGTATCTGTGTGTGTGCTCTAGGGCTAGAGCTTGTCCTCCCAAGGGGTGGTTGCGAAACCTCCGTGTTATGATTTGAGAGGACTCATCTCTCGTACTTGTTAGAGTTTATCTATGAGATGGGTCCGTGTTTGTGATCCGGGTTGAGAGGTCGTTCTTGAGATGTTTTCATTGATTTATTTGCCATCTCTTCATTTTCGGTTCATCAGTATTTCCTTTGAGAGTTGGCTTATATTTGATTTGCTCGAGCAATGCAGAATCTGCTCAAGGCAATTTGGCGATTCATTCCCGAAGCAAGGTCGAATCGGAGAAATTTCTGTGTCTCTCGGTCATGCGCCTCCAGTTCTCTGCTTTTAGTTTTGACCGTGTCGTTCTAGCCGACCATTGCAAAGACTTTAGTTTTACTAGGTGATTTCTCTTCCAGAGGATGCTGAATCTTTGTGGTTAAAATATCTCCTCATTTCGTTTGAAGATTTGCAAGTTATCTGGGTTTTGGTCTTTGCGGTCGTGCGCATGGAACAGCTCTGTTCGAGCTTACGACCACGTGATCTTGGCCGTGCGCATATCCGACCATCGGGTTATCTCGCTTCTCGCTTCGACATCACGGTATTCATCGTTTATTTTCATTTGTCGGTTCGGGTAATCATTTCGACCACGCCGGCCGCTCGATCATCAATTGACTTACTACCACGCGAGTTCGACCTCTCCGTCTCGCATGCACCACTTCTCGCCATCGACTAGGAGTTGCCGTTCGACCACGTCCATATTCTTTGCTACGACCACGGCACCGTGTGGCTACTCTCATTTCGTGAGGTCGTCAGTGCGACTTGCATTCTTTCAGATTCTGACTACCTTGAGTTGGTCTTACGACTACGATTCTTTGGTTGTCTTGGTCATGAGTTCTTCTCACCGCTTTCGATCACGATAAAGACCTTCCGGCAAATGATTCGACCGTGGTAATTCTTCGATTTCGACCGATGGTCCGATCTTCTCGGTTTAGACCGGCAATCGTTTTCTTCGTCCATTTTCTGTCCCGACGACCACGGTAATCTATTGCTCGGACTCAATCTGCCGCCTCTCTGTTTTTCCTTGATTTACGACCGTGACTGATCTTCATGAGATATCTTTTGACCACGGCAATTCTTTGGTGTTCTATGTTGTTTTTCTTCCAGCGGCTGATTCTTCTCTGTTCTCTCTGAGTTTTCCAGTGAACAATCAATCCTCTTCTTCACAGCTCTTTAGCTATTGGAGAAAAGATAGGATTGAATATTTGAGAATATTTTTAAGGCACCATTCACCCCCCCTCTGTTGCCATTTTGGTCCTACACAGAAACTCATGGAACTGCAGCTTGAGAACAAAGATTACCGACAAAGAAAAATCTTCAATGAAGCTCGACAATCGCATCAAGAAACCGAATCAAGAGCTATGCGCATGAAATCAAGGCAAAAAAAAACAAAATGCCGAACACGAGGTCGCAGAGGATTCTAACCGAAAATGTAAGTATTGCAAATAATCAAATCCATCACAATCGATGCCAAAAGATGAAAAAGAGGCCTCTGTAATCATCCTTGTATTTAAAGAGAGAAAGAGATACAAGATTACACAGGATTACAATCATCTCCTCTCAAACACAAGAACTCACTCAAGAACACATGCATACGGAGATGAACAGAGTTGTTGGCTAACTCACTCGCACCAAGGGGACAGAGAGCACTCCCATCTCTCGCCACACCACCAACTTCTCAACTACTAAAGCCTAAAGCCAAACAAACTCTCAAAGCTTCTTTTGACTCTAGCAAAACCCTTACACTCTCTCAAAGCCCCTTTCCTCTATTTATAGCCTTGGCTAACGGGTCTCCGCCTGTTCGCCCGCTAAATCCAACGGCCCCGCCTCCCGCTTTTGCGCTTTGCGAAATTCCCGCCGCCCCTCTTGCACCTTTCTCGGGAAGCTTCACGCTCCTTGCCTCGCAACCACCTCGAGTCCACGCCGCCTTCGACACATCACGACCGCTTCGACCTCGGCGCCACCGCGCCTAGTCCGGTCACCTCGTGTCTCGCCACGACTCGCCTCGACGTCCCCGCAATCACAAAGACAAGAAACACGCCAAATAGCACCGCCGATACATGAAAGCGTAAATAGAGATCAAACTCGCCGAGTCATCGAATATGCAACCTAAACCCATACGACTAGGTTCAACCAAGTCCGACCGAGCCCGTTACGCCACGCAACGTCTAGGTGCGAACAAACCGACTCAAACTCGACTTTTCGTAAACCGATGTCAATTACTCATCATACACAACGGGATGACCTCCACATGGTCTCTCAATCTCCCCCTTGATGAGTATATTGACAAACCCAGAAAAAGCATGAAGTTGAGTTTGAAGAGTGCAACATGGTCCAAAGAAGAGAATGAAACAATTGACCATGTCGACAGAAGGAGCAAAAGAAAGAACAAGGTTTCCCCCAATGCTCCCAAAATGGCTTTTTCTACCACTATTCTCCCCCTTTTGGCAATAAACACATCAAGAATGCAAAAGAGAGAATAAATCATGATGATGGATGAAATGGCTGAAGTTTGTTTATTCTAAGCATTTAGAGCCATGAGAATTATCCAAAATGACCATAATGTATTACACCAAGCCATAACTTAATGAAGAGCTATCTAGATCATGGCAAAATATGTATAAGCCAGCTAGAAGCTACTAGATGATAATATGAATTTTAGTGCATTTTATGAACATGTCAAGTCATCAATAAGCAAAGTCTAGCTAGAGATATCCAAAGATGATGCAAGCCATGTCAATCAAGCTAAGCGGAACCAAGAATCTAATATCGAGTCCAAATAGGGTGTTATATACTCAAAAATAACACATTGGTTCAAGTACTTGGTTCTGTTGTAACTTAAGCAAATTGAGCACAAATGATATTTTTCTTTTGGAACTTATGGTTGTTTTCAATCCATATTTTTATCATGTGCTAGATCTCAAGCCTTATGCGACTACTTCAAGCAAGAAGCTTAGGAAGATAGTCTTGGTCATCCAAAGCTCCCCCTGAGTTCATGCCTAGTGCAATAGCAAGCCGTCTCATGAGAAAGGATTGGTGAGATCAGTTTTTTCGCACAAAAGAGATCTTTTTGCTTTTGAAATAATTGTACTGACATGTGCATCATCAAGAGACTAAAACAGCTCAATCTAAGGCTCTAAAGAGATTCAACATTCAACTCAGCCTACTTGACATGACATGAATCATAAAAGGATAGCTCAAGAAAGACTAATCTCAATTGCTAATCATGACAAGTTTTTTAGTTCAATTTGAGCAAGTTTAATTAATTCATCATGGCAAAAGCTAGTCTACACATATGAAGTCATGATAAATCTAGCAATTAAGCATAAATCATGGCAAGATGTAAATCATTATAAGCATGTCATAACCGGATAATAATCAAGGCTCAATGTATTTATATTATAATGCAGAAAGACATGCATAAAAATCCAGCTCCCCCTTATCCTAAAATTCAGCTTTTAGTTCAAGTTGAGTTAGGTCAACATTAAGATCTAGAAGTTTCCAAATGAACTCCCCCTGAACTGAAGCAATAAAAACGAGAAGCTGGCAAAGAAAGATAAACAGGCAGTCCTTAAAGCATAGATAAGATATAGAGGATACTATGGCTCAGACTGACTCTCATCTACCCCATATGACGCTAGGACTAATAGCTGACCGAAAAAACACACACTAGAGAAGCACGTACCCTGTCTACCCGAAGGTGGCCCGACCCTCGCTAGATCGCAAGAAGTGAGTGAACTCAATCTAGTGAGATAAGAAACAGCTAATAGAGCATCCTGAAAGCATAAGATAAGAGTAAGAAGTCTAAGCAACTAGACAAAAGAACCACTCTAACCTATGCTGGAAGGACTAAACCCAATGCACCCATATGCAATGCAATCAGAAAGGAGTAAGAGCATAATAAATATAGTAAAGCAGTAAAGCACAAGCTCCCCCTCACAATAGTCCATAAGGACAAACCACCCCAAGCTCTCTAAGGAAGTGAAAGCGAATGTCGATATGCTTGGTCCGAGAATGCTGCACTGGGTTCTTAGCAATGTTAATTGCGTATGTTATCACAAAGGAGTGGAACACTGTCGATAACTAACCCAAAGTCCCGCAGGGTCGAGACCATCCAAAGCACTTGGCTACAAAGAATCGGGTCGCAGCAAACGCACTCGGCCTCGCAGCGGACCTGCAACACCGGACCGCTTCCTCGAGGACCGGAACGAGAGAAGTGCCAATGAATTGGCAGTGCAGGCGCTCTTCCTGCTCATCCTACACCCAAGAAAGTCTCGCATCCGAGTAGGCTCTCGTGGAAAGACATGATGAGGAAGAGTACCAGATACCATAGTCAATGGTAGCTCGAAGGTACCGAAGGATGCGCTTCACCGCTTGGCGGTGAGATACACGAGGTGAAGCCCGAAACCGAGCACAAAGACACACGGAGAAGTGTATGTCCGGTCTCGAGGCAGTGAGGTACAAGAGGGAGCCAATCATGCTGCGGTACTCCTTCTGATCAACTGACTCGCCATCCTCATCTGGGTCAAGAGAAGCTGTAGAAGCCATCGGAGTTGACACCGGCTTTCCATCACTCATGTCAAAGCTGCTCAGAGGTCTCGAGTGTACTTGCCTTGATGCAAAAAAGTACCCTCCCGAGTCTGCTTGATTTGGAAGCCAAGGAAGAAAGTCAACTCACCCATCATGCTCATCTCAAATTCGGTGCTCATGACATCCGAGAACTGTGAAACTAGAGCATGAGAAGAGCCAAAAAGATAGTGTCATCGACATAAATTTGGGCGAAGGAAGGTCATCGCCAAGCCGATTTAATGAACAAGGTCTTGTCAACTTTACCCATCTCGAAATCATGCCTCAAAAGATAGGACTTAAGCCTTTCATACCAAGCTCTAGGAGCCTGCTTAAGTCCATACAACGCTTTGGAAAGCTTGTAGACATGACTAGGGTATTTGGGGTTCTCGAAACCTGGAGGCTGTCTGACATAGACTTCTTCCTCAATGAAGCCATTGAGAAAGGCACTCTTGACGTCCATCTGGTAAAGCTTGAAACCCTTAGAAGCTGCAAAGGCAAGCAGAATTCTAATGGCCTCAAGTCTAGCTACAGGGCAAGGTCTCCTCGAAATCCGGACCCTCAACCCGGGAGTACCCACTGCAACCGCCTAGCTTTGTTTCAATGACTATCCCATCCTTACTTTGCTTGTTCTTGAACACCCATTTGGTTCCAATGATATTGTAATCTCGAGGGGCTCAACAAGCGTCCAAACCTTGTTTCTTCGAAACTCTCCACTCCTCATGCATGGCATTGATCCAAGACTCGCCGATAAAGCATGAGAAACATCTTTAGGCTCAAAGGAGGCAATAAAAGCAGAATGAAGACAGAATTGAGATATGCCAGATTTTGAGCGGGTAACACGCTCAAGATGTCTCCAATAATCTGCCGTAAGGATGAGATTTTTGGATATGTCTAGGAGGTCCGTGATGAGATGAAGAAGCGGCCTCTACCTCGTGAGTCGACAGTAGGAACAGAGTCACTAGCTCCGTATAGCGAAGGCATGGGTCGATCACCTTGAGGTGCGGTGGAAGAAGGCACCTCAAGGGGTGGATGAGGGACCGGATCGTAGACAACCCTCGTCTCCATCGTCCTCATCATCCACGAAGATGGTCTCGGATCGCTCTAAAGAATTGAGATATCGGGCCTAGTCCCTGACCGGCCTCATCGAAAGTCACCTCACTGTGTTTCTACCATTTTACTAGACTCGCAGCCTGCACCCTATAGGTTCGCCAAGAAGTCGAGTAGCCTAGAAAGATTCCATCACAAGAACGTGACTCGAACTTATCTAGGTTCCCGGACTTCAGAATAAAGCACTTGTAACCAAACACACGAAAATGAGAAATACTTGGCTTTCGCCCATATCTCAACTCGTAAGAGGTGCGGTGCAAGTGTGCCCTCGAAAAACTCGTCAAACATGGCACGCGGTGGCTATAGCCTCACCCCAAAACTTCCGCGGTGTAGAGTATTCATCGAGCATCGTCCCGCCATCTCGACAAGGTACGGTTCTTTCTCTCCACAACGCCATTCTCATCGTGGACGTGCGGAGAAGAGAACGGTGCTCTACACTGCCTCACCACGTAACCTCTCAAGTAGGAATTCTTGAACTCCGTGCCATTGTCACTACGGATCGCTCGTAAGGCACCTGGAAGCTCAACAGAAAGCCTACTGAAAAGACCTCGGAAATATGTAAACGTCTCATCCTTCGAGGCTAAGAAAAACACCCAAGAGTACCTCGAGAAGTCATCGACCACGACAAGAACATACCACTTCCTCTTGCAGATCGCACTCGAGCCGGTCCGACCGTGTCCGTGTGGGCAATGTCCTGCATCGGTCATAGTCACTGTGTGGGAGGGTGAGAAGCGGCAACCATCTTGCCATGCTTAGGCATGGAGCGCAAACAAGATCTTTGACCATCTTGAGTTTCGCGACCACGAATGAGATCGTGACCGCTAACTCGGGTCAAATGATCAAAGCCAATATGACCGAGTCTTCTATGCCAGAAAGAAAGATCACGGGACTCAGAAGCAACCAAACACCAAAGAGGATCACCAGAAGACTCAACAAAATCAAGACGAAAGATCCTCCCATATCGAGAAATCCATAAACCGACTACCAAAAGAATCAAGAATTTTGCAAGCGTTTTCTTAAAGCATACCTCAAAACCGCATCATCGGTGGTGGAAACCGAAAGCAAATTGTACCGCACTTACTAACCAAGGCAACATCCTTCAAAATGAAAGAATCATTAACGCGCACTGTACCTTTGGCGATGACACGCCCAGATGAAGCATCTCCGAAGGTGATCGTCTCATCACCTGGAGCACGGGCAAGGGAAGAAAACCAACGAAAATCTCCGGTCATGTGTCGTGAACACCCGGAGTCTACGAGCCAAACCTTTCCCTTCCCTGCCCGGCGAACCTGAGTCAAACAGAGTAAAGTCTCGATCGGGGTAAATCAACGATGATTTTGGCACCCAATCTTGAGTAACACGTCGAGCGTAAGAAGTAGTCACACACGATCGACCTCTAACTACCCTACGCCTCCGTCGCTCAAAGAAGCGGAGGGTCTGTGAACAGACACAAGTCATTCTTTGATCCGATCGCTACGGAGAGCGAGTCAAGCACCCAAGAACATGTCGATCTCACCGCGGATAGCTATCTCGATTGGGAAAACGAGATCTACCCTCAGGACGGCGGAAGTCATGACCGAAAGGCGCATGAGAACTAAAAACAGAAAACTCGGAAGAACCAAGTCCTCGATGCTGTCCAAAGCTACCAATAGTAGCAAGCCTAGACCTCGTGTTGGTCTTAGGTGCTCTCAAAGTCTGGGGCTGACCCTGAATACGCCTAAGAGCTGCAACACGGTCTCTACGCGCGATCTTGGCGCGCTTGAAGCAATGGTCAAATAAATGCCCATCCTTCTGACAGAAGGTGCAATGATACCGCCTTCGAGGGGTCAAGTCGTGGGTGAAATCATCTTGTCGTCGAAATCCCTTGGACAAAGCCCACGATCTAAATTGAACTTTCTTGTTCTTGGGCTTGACCTCAATCACACCTGTAGCTAGGGGTCTGAGCACGACAGGTGGATGTTTCCTCACATCCTCACGGAGATCATATCCTAGACCCTGTTTGAACTTGCAAATCTTTGATTGGTCTAGAATAAGATTGATATTCTTCTTGCCTCCTACAAATTTCTCGAGAGTGTTCTAATGGACCGCGAGTAGGCTACGATAGCGTAAAACAAAATTTTTCTACCGCACACAAGAACATCATGCTTAAGGAAGGATCATAGATCGTTACCACTAGACGCCAGCAGCAATGAAGAAGAGTTGGAGAAGCCGATCCAACCACGCGTCGAAGTAGTAGTGGAAGTAGTCGATCGTCCCGAACCGATCGCCTCCTCCACGCGATCAACCACACCACGAGCGGATCCAATCAGAGGTTGTTGATGCCGATCAACGCCGCAACGAGCAGCGCCTCACCGGTATCCACACGTCCGGTGGGAACGCCGATCGCGAGTGTACCAAAGACTCAGCGGCTAGGGTTTGGCTCGAGGTGGCGGCTACGGATTAGCTCGGGATTATCGTGCGCCCTCACCGCCTCCATATATATAGACCTCCTCACTTGGGCCTCGTGGACCGAGGCCCAATAGGAGTCTATCCGGATCTCTATCCGAATTGAGCCCATATCCGAATCACATTCGAATTAGTGTTCCAACCCGTTAAGTGTGCGACCAGAGGTTCACGATACTTGGTCGCGACCGAAACACCTTTTCGGTCACCGTGTTAATAGCGGCCTCTAGTAAGACATATTAACCCCAAAGTATACGTGAAGATCATATCTACGAACTGTAATGTTCTCATGTACTAATCCTTTGCCTCACGATATAGATTAAGCTCAAGGCGAGACCCGTGTCATCCTCTTAATAGCTCAATCACTCTCTCGATTCCGTGATGGATTATAAACTCGTGATTGACTCCTCAATCACCTTGGCATGGCCATGCACTTTCATAATCCATTACATCGAGGGGCCCGTAGATATCTCTCCCATAAGGAGGGGCAAATTCTATCTTGATCATTCACATCCCACTACATGTTTCATGGCAAACCCAAAGACTACTTTTATGACTACCCGCCACGGAGTAGTGTTTAGTAGTCCCAAAGTAAGCTACTACGCATGTCGGGAACCATGATGATCTCAAGTCTAAGGATTCCACATAAACACTACTTGAGACCAACCGATGACACTTGGAATCTCTGCGGTGTCTCATGGCGGGTCTATCCAACATATGTTCACTAACACATGTCCATATTATTGATTTGGTATCTCCATACCATGATCCATGAGACATGATCATCAATCAATACATATGTCGATCTTTGAATCATATTTGTTCCTCATATGAAATATAATCGGGATCATTTAGAAATAGCAACATTTTGGCATTAAGAGTCTCATGAATAAGTCACATACTCATTGATCAATAATGATAATGTCTATTTCAAGGAACAAAGCAATGTATCATAAACATAGTATGTGATATATTCAACATCTCCATGTTGCCTCTAGGGCATATCACCAAGCCTCCCACTTGCACTAGAGTCAACTATGTAGGTATCTAATACCCATTGCCCTAGTGTGAGCCTCATGCTTTGGTGGGAAAGCGGCTTTGTCAACGGATCTGCAATGTTCAAACTCTGTGTACTTTGCATATCTTAACATCGCCTCTCTCACAATCTCGCGGATGAGATGAAATCGCCAGAGAATGTGCTTGGACTGTGCGATCTAGGCTCCTTGGCTTATGAATGGCTCCACCGTTGTCACAAGAGAGGTCCATTGGGTGGAGGCACTAGCCATCACACCAAGCTCGTAAACAAATTTCTTGATCCAAACAACCTTCTTTAGCGACTTGAGCCGCTATGTACTCGGCTTCATTGTAGAATCAAGAACTGCCTCCTGCTTGGAACTCTTCCACTACCGCACCGCCATTCAGCGTAAACACAAATCCCGATTGCGATCTAAAATCATCTTTGTCGGTTTGAAGCTAGCATCGGTGTAACCATTTACAACGAGCTCTTCCTCACCCCATAGACGAGGAACACATCTTTAGTTCTTCTCAAGTACTTCAAGATGTTCTTTACGGTAATCCAAAGACTTTCACCGGATCTCGATCGTATCTACTCGTAGCACTTAAAGCATACGAGACATCCGGACGTGTACAAAGCATGGCATACATAATGGATCCAATAGTCAAGCATATGGAATCGCATTCATTTTATCCCGCTCATCGGTGTACTAGGACACCGATTCTTGCTAAGATTTATACCATGTGACATAGGTAGGAAGCCTTTCTTGAATCCTCGCATGTTGAACCTTTTCAACACCTTGTCAATGTACGTATCTTGGCTTAATCCAATCACCTTTTGATCTATCTCTATAGATCTTGATGCCCAGAATATATGCCTCTCCTAAGTCTTTCATAGAGAAACTACTTTTCAATGAAGACTTAATGATTCGAAAGATAGGAATGTCATTTCCGATCAATAATATGTCATCCACATATAAGACCGTAAACACGAAAAGCGCTCCCACTAGCCTTTTGTAAACACAAGGCTCTTCTTCATTCTTGATGAAACCAAACCCTTTGATTACTTCATCAAAACGAATGTTCCAACTCCGAGATGCTGCTTTAATCCATAAATGGATCTTTGCGACTTGCATATCTTTCTAGTCGATCATGGATCGACAAAACACGTGGGTGTGTCATGTACACATCCTCACTCGATTTCCATTAAGGAAAGTCGTTTTGACATCCATTTGCCATATTTCATAGTCGAAATAAGCAAAGAATCGCTAGAATGATCCGAATAGACTTTAGCATTGCGACGGCTAAAAAGTTTCATCATAATCAACACCTTGAATTTGTTTGAAACCTTGGCCACCAATCGCGCTTTATAGATGTGAACATTTCCATCTATGTCTATCTTTTCTTGAAAACCCATTTGCACTCAATGGTTTTAACACCATCGTGGATCAACCAAGTTCCAAACTTGATTATCGTGCATGGATTCAATTTCGGATCTCATGGCTTCAAGCCATTTCTCGAGTCTGGTCCCATCATCGCTTCTTCATAGGTCTTAGGCTCATCGTTGTCTAACAACAATATGTCCCGTTGTTGAGTAGTCAAGAACATGTACCTCTCGGTGCACGACGTGACCTCTCGACCTACGTGGTGCGGTGTGTCCACAACAGTTCTTCAACGCTTGTTCATCCTGTTGTGGTTCAGAGGAGCCGAAACGTTTTCGTGTGTTTCTCAATTTCTTCAAGTTGCACCATGCTCCCACTATCCCTTCTTGAGAGAAACTCTTTCTCTAAGAAGACACCATGCTTGGCGACAAACACTTTGCCTTCTTCTTGATTATAGAAGTAATATCCTTTGTTTCCTTAGGATACCCGATAAAGAAGCATTTATCGATTTAGGACCGAGCTTATCGATTGTAAACGTTTACATAAGTCTCACATCCCCAAATCTTAAGAAAAGACAAGCTAGGACGTTGTCCCGTCCACATCTCATATGGTGTCTTTTCATCGATTTTGATGGAACTCATTTAGTGTGAAAGCGGTCGTTTCAAGAGCTGCACCCAAAAAGACAACTAAGATTATCGTGGCTCATCATGGAGCGCACCATATCTAATAAGGTGCGATTTCTCCTCAGATACCCCATTCCATTGAGGTGTTCCGGGTGGAGTCAATTGTGGAACAATTCCACAATCCTTCAGATGATTACCAAACTCATGGCTCAAATACTCGCCTCCACGATCAGATCGTAGAAACTTGATTGTCTTGCCTAAATGATTTTGCACTTCATTTTGGAATTCTTTGAACTTTTCAAAGGATTCAGACTTATGTTTCATCGTAGATATATCCATATCTACTAAAGTCATCAAGAAAGTTATGAAGCATCGAAACCACCTCGGTCGTTGAGCTCATTGGTCCACATACATCGAATGTACGAGTGCCAATAAGTCACTTGCCCGCTCACCTTGACCGGTGAAAGGTGCTTTTGTCATCTTGCCAAGTAAACAAGATTCGCATGTCTCAAATGATTCAAAATCAAATGAGTGCGAATACCATCTCTATGGAGCTTCTCCATGCTTTCTCATTTATGTGACCTAAGCGGCGATGCCAAATAAACGTGGGATTCAAATCATTCGATCGTTGCCTCTTTGTATTAATGTTATAGACCGATGACTCTTCAAGAGTAAGAACATATAACCCATTCACCAATGGAGTATGACAATAGAACATATCTTTGAAATAAAGAGAACAACCATTGTTCACGATCTAAAGTCATAACCTTCGCTTGTAAACATGAAGCGTAAATAATGTTCTTGGAAAGAGATGGAACACAATAACAATTATTCAATTCCAAAACTAATCCTCGAAGGTAAAGACAATGGCATGGTGCCAACGACCACCGCAGACAACTTTTGCTCCATTGCCAACGCCAAGATCCACTTCGCTCCTCCTCAAACTTCTACTTCTTCTTAGCCCCGCAACGATTTGCAAATGTGAGCAACCGATCCGTATCAAATACCCAAGAATCGTAGATGAAGTAGCAAGATTGATTTCTATAACATTTATACCGGAGCTAAGTCGCATTTCCTTCTTTTCTCAAGATCCTCCAAGTACTTTGGGCGCCTTTTCCAATGTCCCGATTGCTTACGATGAGTAGCAATCGCATCGAGAGCAGGACCCTTCTTGACTTGCTTGGCCTTAGAACCGCTCGCGATCTCATCGGGAGCTAACTTTCTTTGACCACGCCTTTCTTTACATAGGGCTTGCCCTTGCCTTTCTCGCATCATCATCACATGATGGTCGCTTAATGCTTTCCTCGGCTGATTTTAGCATCCCATGCAACTCACCAAGGTCTTGTCCATGTTGTTCATGTGATAGTTCGTAATGAATGGCTCAAAGCTCGAGGAGCGATCAAGAATCACATCGAGAGCCAACTCTTGGCTAAGGGGAAAACCAAGCTTTTCCGACTCTCAATGTAGCCAATCATCTTAATCACATGAGGGTCGACGGATTCCCTTCGCAGCTCGCACGCAAACAAGGACTTTGAAGTGTTGAACCTCTCACCTTGCTTGGTTCTCAAACATACCACGCAACCCCACAATGATATTGTAGGCATCTGTGTTCTCATATTGCTTCAAGCTCGAGAGGACATTGTGGCAAGTATGAGACAGACTCACATCAAGGTAATCATTCGCTTGCTTCTCATAAGCTTTCCGTGCATGCCACGGTATTATCGTGCAAGTCATCGGGATAAGGAGACTCAAGGACATGCTCCTTGCGCCTTGCTTGAGAACAATTCTCGGGTTGCGATACCAATCCAAAAGTTCGCTCCATTGAGTTTTTCTTTCTCAAGAATAGATCGCAAATTAAAAGAACTGGATGCGCATTAGTTGACATGATCTACAACAAAGAATATGCAAAGTTTAGCACTATGTTCATGTTTGATCTTCCATTAAATAATTTAACAAAGATACTCCCACTATATGTTTTGTAATCGCCTTCCTCTAACGACATATAGTGGTCAAGATCCATGTTCATCTAAGTTCTAGTGAGCTTTGGCATCACCGCTAGAAACCTAGTGACGAGGTAAGCAACACTTGCTAATCACATCTTATGTGACTCTTGTTTGTTGGGTGGCATCCAATGCCCCGCTCCCAACACCATGCCCCAAGGCCCAAATCTAATTTGATAGCCTTGTCAAGTAAACCAATACTATGCATGTGGATGTCCGACATCCACCCTATTAGATCAAGATAGTTGATGGTACCGCTTTGGCACACCTACCAAACAATGATCATGATTCTTATAGCGCAAAGAATTGGAAGGGCATCAAAACAAATTCTTAATTTTTCTTGAGAGAAGCTATTCTATCATGAAAAACTAACCCTTAGTTGGTATGGCATGAAAGAATAGTATGACAAGAAATAAACATCACATGCATATAATCACATTATACTGTGAATGGTATGGCATTTTGTATCGTAGTGGTTGCCATCGCCATGGTTCCACGGTGATACTCTTCGCCACACTTCTTGTCCTCTTTGTCATCATGCTTGAAGCCTCCATAGCAAAGAACTAAACTATTACAACTAATAGGTAGCAAATGAATTACATGGGGAGCTCAAGCATCACAAGTCGACACGCAGGTCGTTATACAATTAAAGAACAACCTCAACCCTACTGTGATTAATACGACACACGTGCACCAAACACACATGCATCACATATGCATCTATGCCATACCATTCACATCATTCCCTCAAAAACAAGTTAAGCGTAGAACATATTCTACCGCCCTGACAGGAATGTGTTTCTATAACAATCTATGCGTGTACGCAACGGCGGTCCCGAATACGCCTAAGAGCTGCAACACGGTCTCTACGCGCGATCTTGGCGCGCTTGAAGCAATGGTCAAATAAATGCCCATCCTTCCGGCTGAAGGTGCAATGATACCGCCTTCGAGGGGCCAAGTCGTAGGTGAAATCATCTTGTTGCCAAACCCTTGGACAAAGCCCACGATCTAAATTGAACTTTCTTGTTCTTGGGCTTGACCTCAATCACACCTGTAGCTAGGGGTCTGAGCACGACAGGTGGATGTTTCCTCACATCCTCACGGAGATCATATCCTAGACCCTGTTTGAACTTGCAAATCTTTGATTGGTCTAGAATAAGATTGATATTCTTCTTGCCTCCTACAAATTTCTCGAGAGTGTTCTAATGGACCGCGAGTAGGCTACGATAGCAGAAAACAAAATTTTTCTACCGCGCACACAAGAACATCATGCTTAAGGAAGGATCATAGATCGTTACCACTAGACGCCAGCAGCAATGAAGAAGAGTTGGAGAAGCCGATCCAACCACGCTGTCGGTAGTAGTGGAAGTAGTCGATCGTCCCGAACCGATCGTCTCCTCCACGCGATCAACCACACCACGAGCGATCCAATCAGAGGTTGTTGATGCCGATCAACGCCGCAACGAGCGGCGCCTCCACCGTATCCACACGTCCGGTCTGGAACGCCGATCGCGAGTGTACCAAAGACTCATGAGCGGCTAGGGTTTGGCTCGAGGTGGCGGCTACGGATTAGCTCGGGATTATCGGTGCGTTCCTCACCCCCCGCCTCCATATATAGACCTCTCACTTGGGCCTCGTGGACCGAGGCCCAATAGAGTCTATCCGGATCTCTATCCGAATTGAGCCCATATCCGAATCACATTCAATTAGTGTTCCAACCCGCTAAGTGTGCGACCAGTAGGTTCACGATACTTGGTCGCGACCGTAAACACCTTTTCGGTCACCGTGTTAATAGCGGCCTCTAGTAAGACATATTAACCCCAAAGTATACGTGAAGATCATATCAACCGACCTCGTAATGTTCTCATGTACTAATCCCTTTGCCTCACGATATAGATTAAGCTCAAGGCGAGACCGTGTCATCCTCTTAATAGCTCAATCACTCTCTCGATTCCGTGATGGATTATAAACTTGTGATTGACTCTCAATCACCTTGGCATGGCCATGCACTTTCATAATCCATTACATCGAGGGGCCCAGATATCTCTCCCATAAGGAGGGCAAATTCTATCTTGATCATTCACATCCCACTACATGTTTCATGGCAAACCCAAAGACTACTTTTATGACTACCCGCCACGGAGTAGTGTTTAGTAGTCCCAAAGTAAGCTACTACGCATGCCGGGAACCATGATGATCTCAAGTCTAAGGATTCCACATAAACACTACTTGAGACCAACCGATGACACTTGGAATCTCTGCGGTGTCTCATGGCGGGTCTATCCAACATATGTTCACTAACACATGTCCATATTATTGATTTGGTATCTCCATACCATGATCCATGAGACATGATCATCAATCAATACATATGTCGATCTTTGAATCATATTTGTTCCTCATATGAAATATAATCGTGATCATTTAGAAATAGCAACATTTTGGCATTAAGAGTCTCATGAATAAGTCACATACTCATTGATCAATAATGATAATGTCTATTTCAAGGAACAAAGCAATGTATCATAAACATAGTATGTGATATATTCAACATCTCCATGTTGCCTCTAGGGCATATCACCAACATGTTCATAAGGTACTGACACTCCCGAAAGAGAGAGGTGCAAGAGGAGCAAGGAGAAGAAGAAGAGATAGCGGGGAGGAGAGGAAGGAGAAGAACCAATAGCAGAAGAGCGAATAGCACGTGCATATTTCTCCTTATGCACGGCCACCTCAACCTTGAGGGCTTCGCATGACACACAGGGGGCAGTCCTAATCCTAGCCATTTGGTTCTCGTAACTCTTCCTAAACGTCTCTACCATGTCCTTATCCTTTTCAAACACTTCAGCACAGAAAGCACAAGAAGGATATGATTTTTCTAGAAGGTCCTTAGTTAGCTTCACACATTTTTCATCCAATGCAATTAATTCAGATTTTAGTTTATTACAACTATTGCATGGTGAGCTAACAGGATCCTTAGTAGCAAATTGAGCCATTTTCTTGTTATGATCAACCATCTCTTGAAATTGCTTGGAAACCGATTCAAGCTCAAAGGTTAATTTAGGACAGTTGGTACAAGAAACAATAGGCTCTAACAGGGAAGCACGCAATTCAGCAATTTTATGGTCCGCCTGCTTTAAGTTCATCTTCGATTATTGCAAGTTTCACAAGATTCGGGCGGATCAAGTAGCATGGCATAAGGTCCTCTAGCAAAGGTGTCCTTATCCTCACATGAGGTGGGAGAAATAGTCTCATCAAGTAGTAAGTAGGGTAACACCATCCTACTCAATTCTAATTCAGAAGCGCACTAACATTCTCCACCTTAACAATATCAAGCTCGGAGGACACACTATCATGCGAGATCCTTAGTTTCTCCATGTCACCCAAGATAGCACAGCAAGTATCACAATCATCATTTGTGGGAGCAGATGTAAGAGCAATAATCTCTAGAGACAATCTATCTACTTACTTCTCCAACTCGCTACACCTAGTTTTAGCTCTAGCATGAAATCCTCCTAGTTTAAGAAAAGCTTCATTAAGTTGGTCGAGGAAGGAAATACCTCGCCGGTCGAGTCGAGTCACCGTCGCTCGATTCGCCTCAAGGGCCATGAAGCACATGCCGGAGAAGTCGCCGCCGCCTTTGGAGTCTTGGTCACCCGTCCCGTCGTCGTCGCTCCATCCCTCCACCTCGCTGAGGTCGAGGTCGTCGAAAGCGGTGAGGACGCGGTGGAAGAGCTTCTTCGCCTTCCCAAAGTTGCGGAACTTCCTCTTGCCTTGGACCGGTGCTGAGGGCTTCGAGTTGCGGTTCTTGTCGGTGTAGTCGTTCTTGCCCGAACCGCCGAAGTCACCTTTACCCTTCCCAAGCTTGGGACAGTTTGCTCGGATGTGGTTGGGGCCACCACACTCGAAACAAATCACGGGTCCTCCTCTTTTTCCATCCCTCCTCTTGTAAGCATGAGAAAATCTCCGTGCTAGGAGGGCTAGCTGTTCATCCGCAGTCGCTCTAATCGATCATCGCTATGTCACGAGAGCGGCGAGGAGAATCCGCACAAAGGCTCGCAGAAGAAGATCCGAAGCGGGATCGGTAACTAGCGCCATCGATCGTGACTTGACCGGAGAGACTATGTCAATCTCGTGAGTCTTGAGGCGCGAGTAAAGCGCGTCAGAGTCGTGGTCGAGAGGTCCGTGGTGTCCTTGATGGTAGTCACCTTCATCTCCCAAACCCGAAGATCAAGTGCAGAAAGGATTTGTCGAGCGTTATCCGAGTCGGAGTATGTGAGACCGACGGCTCGGAGGTTGCTCAAAATTTTGTGAAAACGCGAAAAGCACTCGTCAAGGGACTCTCCGGCAAAGCATCTCGAATTTCTTCAGATTCGCTTGAACCGGTCTGCCGAATCGTCTTGATCCGGGTGGTGCCCTCATGGTATCGTTGAGGGTCACCCGGTTGTCGTGGCGGACAACAGTGAGAGATGCGATCGAACTCGCTCGCTCAAACCTCGAATGATGATGTTCCTTGCCTTTGCATTCGCCTCAACATCAGCCATATTCCGACATTGATGTTCTCATCGGCAGAACAACAACCGAATCTTCACCTTCCGCCGGATGGCATACCCCTGAGCCTGGATGAAAGTGTCCATTCGGCTTTTCCAGAAGGGGTAATCCAGGCCATCGAAGATGGGCGGCTTGGTGGAATACTTGTCTGTCGCCATGGCTCGCAGACCGGTTAAGATCTATAGAAAAGAGATAACCGGCTCTGATACCAATTGTAGGATCGGAAATGGCAACAGAGGGGGGGTGAATGGTGCCTTCAATTATTTCCCCTAAGTATCCACAAAAATTGCTCACTGGAAGTCTATACTAAACAGACATGAAATCGAAACCAAGGAACCAGGACAGATCGGAGAGCAGTAGACAAAAACAATCCCAAGGCAGACACCGACAATTGAAACAGATTCTCACAAGAAATAGCCAATCAAATCCCAAATGGAAAAACTCAGATCAAAAAGATTTCACTCGGCTGAATTCAGACTTGAGCAAGTGATAGAGATTGACTGTATCTCTGAAGATAATATACACCACCGAGAAAATCAGATGAGCACCTGACCGAAAACAGAGCTACTGCACTATTTTGACAAAACTGAATTAGCTACTGAAACCCAAAAACAGAGAGAGATCAGAAAAGAAGTCACAGACAGTGAAAGGATTTGATGACCGGAAAACAAAATCTGAAAACTGCTCAACTGCTTCAAAACAGGAACAGAGAGCAAAGAAAAGGAATGCTGTCCAGGGAGCAGCTGACGAACTGAAGAAATGAATGATCGGCAAACAGTGAAGACTAGAGGCTGCAGCCGAAACTCATGGAACTGCAGTTGAGAACAGTGATTACCGACAAAGAAAAATCTTCAACAGAAGCTCAGACACTGCACTGAAGAAACCGAACTGAAGAGCTACTGCTGCATGAAACTGAAGGCAAAAAAAAAAAAAATGCCGAACACAGAGGCTGCAGTAGGATTCTAACCGAAAAACAGAAGTATTGCAAATAACTGAAATCCATCACAATCGATGCCAAAAGATGAAAAAGAGGCCTACAGAATCATCCTTGTATTTAAAGAGAGAGAGATACAAGATTACACAGGGATTACAATCATCTCCTCTCAAACACAAGAACTCACTCAAGAACACATGCATACGGGAGATGAACAGAGTTGCTGGCTAACTCACTCAGACCAAGGGGACAGAGAGCACTCCCATCTCTGCTCACACCACCAACTTCTCAACTACTAAAGCCTAAAGCCAAACAAACTCTCAAAGCTTCTTTTGACTCTAGCAAAACCCTTACACTCTCTCAAAGCCCCTTTCCTCTATTTATAACCTTGGCTAACGGGTCTCCGCCCCGTTACGCCCGCTAAATCCAACGGCGCCCGCTCCCGCTTTTGCAGTTTTGCGAAATTCCGCCGCCTCCCCGCACCTTCCGGAAGCTTCCGCGCTCCTTGCCTCGCAACGACCTCGAGTCCACGTCGTCTTCGACACATCACGACCGTTCTGACCTCAGCGCCACCTGCGCCTAGTCCGGTCACCTCGTGTCTCGCCACGACTCCGCCTCGACGTCCTGCAGTCACAAAGATAAGAAACACGTCAAATAGCACCGCTCGATACATGAAAGCGTAAATAGAGATCAAACCTGTCGAGTCATCAGAATATGCAACCTAAACCCATACGACTAGGTTCGACCAAGTCCGACCGAGCCCGTTACGCCACGCAACGTCTAGGTGCGAACAAACCGACTCAAACTCGACTTTTCGTAAACCGATGTCAATTACTCATCATACACAACGGGATGACCTCCACATGGTCTCTCATTAACCATCGACTTGATCTGATCTTGATAAATTAATACGATCCAAATATATACATTTGCGTGGTTTACTTTTTCATATATGAAATACGCATTTGAGTAGTTGACATAGCTGGGTCGACAGTGTTCTGACGACACCACGTCCAAATCGTGGAGAAACGCAAGTTCCGACTTTGACTTGTCTCACCGACAAACGAAACTGAAAACGCGTATAGCTCGAGGCTCCAAAAGTGCATGCGTGCATATATATTCCACTCGGAAGTAACAAGACGTGCTCCCAACAAACACAGAATTTTCTAATAGTTACTCAAAGCACACCAAATAAACACGAAAATATATATCATAGAAAAATATATTCAGTTCACTGGTCGACTCTGCACAAAAGTACATTAGAGAATGTAGGATCGGATATGGCAACAGAGAGGAGGTGAATGGTGTATTTTAAAATCGCCCCCGAAGTGTTCACAAACTTTTTGCTTCGATAGCTAGGGAAATGCAAACACAGAAATTGAAACGGGACTGAACGCAATTGAACTGGACTGAAATCAGAAGCTTTAGGAGGTTCACTGGCCGGAAGACTGAAGAAGAAGTCAGTGATTTTTATGCTACAGCTGAAACACAATATACTGCAGTTGGAAACAGTAATTACCGAAAAGAGAAACAGCCCAGAAACTGAAAAATAGAGAGGGAGACCAAAAGCTAACAAATAGAACCTGCTGGCTTTTCTTTCTGGCAGAAACGAACACTTTTCCAGTTCTGAGAATGCTTTCGGCCAGACAAAGCAACTGAAGAAAGCCAACAAAAAAAAGGAAAAGAGAACACAACCAAAGAGTGGAGAAGAGATGGTCTTCTAACTGCCGTAAATGTCAGAGACTACTAGCAAAGTGTTTTCTGTTCACACCCGAAAACGAAAGCTGCACTTGGACCGAACTTGCTTAGAGCCAATTTATGTTTAACTGGAATCACAACAGCTGCAGTAAACAGCAGACACAAAAGATCGAAACTGAAAACAAGAGGCTGATGCTACAGAAAGAACGAAAACAGCAGGGAAGAAAAATACTGCAGATTTTCAATTCTTCTGACCAACACAATGATGGACAGATTGCTGCAGATTTTCAAGTCAAATTGTTGTCCCTAAAACAGCAGAAGCCAACAGCAAGAAGCAAAAGAAAACAGCCAAAAACAACCATTCAAAAAACACAAAAGAAAGCTGAGACTGCACAGTGTCGATGGTCTCAGTTTACAGCCTGCCGAACTGCAGATTTGAAACAGCTAACAACAAAGCCTAGCAAAACAGAGAATGAAATTAATTTGCTGCACTTCTTTTGCTCAAGAGAAAAGGTGACCAAGGTGGTCTGAGATGATATCTAACTCAGAGCATGGAAGAACTGCAGTCACCCAATCAAGAACTCAAATCAAACGGAGAAAAGAAGGAGCAAATGCAGAAGCACACAAAAATAACAGAGGCTCAGACAGACTTCTTCTCATCTTGATTCATGGAGAGAAAAGATTCTGCACCCAGTTCATCACAAGAACTAATACTGTGTTCCCATATGCATTTGAGAATCAAGAATACATCAACACTCACGCATGAGAGATGGAGACAGAGGCAAGCACATGAGTACAGAACATAAAATGGAAACAAGGAAACTCAGGAGACAACCTGAAACAAACATCCATCTCTCATAGAGATCAACTCAAGAAGAACAAAGAAATAAGAACAAACTCCAGATTTCATTCCAACCAAAAATTACAAAGGAGTCCCCATGTGTATGGACATTAGAACAAGAGGAATGATTACAACACTCTCAATCCATCCTCTCCCTCTCAATCCTCAAGAACACCAAGAGCCTCACATGCTACTTGGGAGGAACACACACAAAATGGAGAGCAAATGCACAAAAACTCTCAAGGGGTATGCAGCCCCAACACCTATTTATAGCCCTTGGCTAACGGATCTCCAACCCGTTACGCCGGCTAAACCCTAACGGAGCCGTCTCCCGCTTGTGCAGCCTTGCGAATTTACCGATTCGCCCTCCCGCACCTTCCCTAAGCTTCAGCGCTCCTTGTCGTGTACGCCTCGCAACCACATCGAATCTCCGCCGTCTTCGACACATCCAACCGTTCTGACCTCGACACCGCCTGTGTCTAGTCCGATCACCCCATGTCTCGCCACGACACCATCTCGACGTTCTGCAGCCAACACAGATAAGAAACACATCAAATAGCACCGCTCGATACATGAAAGCATAAATAGCATCATACTTACTCATGATGAAGTCCAAACATGTTAAATCATTAGAATAATCATCCTAAACCTATTGACCAGGTTTGACCAAGTCCGACCGAGCCTGTTGCACCCCGCAACGACATGGTCCGAACCAAACAACTCAAACTCGACTTCCCTAAGCCGATGTCAATTACTCATCATACACATGGGATGACCTCACATGGTCTCTCAGAGAAAGAATTATCAGTGGCCGCGCTCACAGATTTATATTTGACTCCAACGATATTTTAAGTGAACCCGCACGATCAGATATTCCGATACCCCAACTGATAATTTCAGAACATGTCACATGTTTAACTAAAATTTCAGGGATCTCAACCAGCCGCTTCTGCAACAAATGAGTTGATTAAGGTGGTACCAACTGTAATGCCCCAGATTATTTTATTAATTGTTATTCAATTGTTTGTTTGATTATTAAATAGAGAGAGGGACCTAGAAGGAAAAGATTGAAAACTAAAAGAGTTTTGAGGGTTTTTCCGAAAGTTAATCAAACACAGGCCTAGGCCTTGGCCTGTGGGTTTTTCTTGGCCCAAGAGGGAGGAGGCCACCCTTTAACCTGTGCAGCCGCCCGCCCCTGCAGCCGCCGCCCTCCTCCCGCTTGCGCCCACCCTGCCACACCACCTGCCGCGCCTTCCGGCCGCCCGGCAGCCCCTTTGCGCTGCCGCGCCGCCATTGCCGCCCGACGCCTCTCCTCCTTCCCGTGCGTCGTCGTCGTCATCCGTCATTGCACTGCTTGGATCCGGAGGAAGGAGAAGAGGAGTTCGCGAAGAGATCCCGGCATGTACTTCCTCCTCGTCGTGTTCTTCATATTGTCTTCAAGGGTAATCCCGGTTAACCCATCTAGATAGATAATTTAGCCAAGTTAGAGTTTCGTCGGTTTTCTGAACTGCTGTGATAGATTGGGTTAATCGGCAGTTTTGGGTTAGATCCGTTGGGATTCAGGTCTGGACTCCTTCTAGCGAATTGTAGAGGACATAATTATCTTTCCAGGGAGTGCTAGAATGCGTTATTCTGATTTGTTTAGCGAAAGTTATGATTTTTCTAGTGTGGCTGTTCGGCAGATCGGGGAAGTTCGGGACAGTTTTCGGTAGATCGCTTTGGGAACGGGAAATCGGGCAAATCAGAAATTCATCATGTTAGGAAAGTTTTAGATAATTTTCTTAGATTTCCAGAAAGGTCAAGAAGTCCGGATTCCGATGATCTGGGCGAAAGTTATGGCTGTTTTAGTGCGTTGTCCAGAGAGGTCGTCGTGGCTATTGATGTTTTAGAAAATGATTGGATCAGGTAGAAAATGGCAGAATTAGAGAGGCTTCCCAACTAAGTTTATTTAGATAATTTAATTGTATTTCCAGAAAGTCTAAGAACGCTTAATTTTTGGATTTACGTCTTTGGAAGTTATGGATTTTGAAGTCGGTTGTCGTGGTTGGGCGATTTGGCGAGGGAGTTGGGGATTTTAATTGAGATAAATTGTTGGGGTAATTGGGGTTGCTGATATTTTGTATCTAGAAACCGCCATTCTTATGTTATTAATTATTAATAAATTATTCGGAGGAGAGCGGATTCGGGGTTTCGCCTTACGCTGCTTCTTCGTTGTCTCACGGTTGAGGCAAGCATAACTTTGCTATGATTAATCGTGTGATTTGATGATTTGGATGATATGAGTGATGATTGAGTTATGAATGCTTTACTTGTGAATTTTAGTAAAGTTATGAGTGGATAATGCTATTTATGTTCATTTACATTATAGCATTTTTGAGATTAAATTGATGCATAGTATGTTGAATGCCTGTTTATCTTGTTGATACATTCACATATATGCATCATGTTGAGAATTGTTGAAGTCTTGGTCACGTGGTGATCAAGCGTCGAGGTCCCCACACTTGTGGAGTGTGGGCAATTGGTCCTGCACAGGGGTACATGCATGGGTGTGCATTGACGGATGCACACTCCGCACACCGGTGAAATGCGAAGAGATGAGAAATGACTTTTGATCATATTGCATAGCATGAAATTCATATGAAACATGATTAACTTGACAGTTAATGTTCATGCTTGTTTTTGTTACAGTTTATACTTGCTGAGTCGTTGGACTCATCCTTGTTGTTGTTTGTTTATTTTAGGTACCAATGTGAGATCAACATACATGGAGACATGAATGACTAGACCAGATGCACGTGCACTATTCCTTCAATAAGAAACAAAGACAATCATTATAATCTTAGTGGCTGATTAGTTTAATTGGATCATTTTATTATTCATCGATTAAATGTAATAATGATTAGAACTATTTGATATCGCTTTAGTTCTTTATTATGGAAATAGAACATTTACATTTATCTAGATTTGCTATTAATGATTGAATAGATAAGACTTGGTGAATCTTTTGGAATAATTATTAGAAGTTTTAATTTTGGCTAGAAGATGGTAGCATTTTAGGCCATTGTTTGGTGGGATGTTACACCAACAAGGCTTTTCTCTTGCACTAACATCAGATTTTGCGCCATTCTATGAGTGACTTGCAGCAGATCATAAGTTGAAAAAAAATGCGTGAAGAAATGTAAGATTTTATTTTGTACTTATGACCGATCGAGATGTGTTGTGGTCAACCAATTGTTGATTAATTTATCGCAACAATTATCATTGTGAAAATAAGTGTTCTTTGCTGACCGATTCTTTCGTAGCGATCCTTTGGATGGTCTCGACTCTGCGGGACTTTGGGTTAACTATCGACCGTGTTCCGCTCTTTTGCGATAATACGTCTGCGATTTGCATTGCCAAGAACCCAATCTGAGACTCTCGGACCAAGCACATTGATATCGATATCACTTTCTTCGAGACCATGTAGAGAAGGGTGACATCGTGCTTCGCCAGGAGAGTGACCACCGCTATTGATATCTTCACCAAGCCTTTGGATAGCACGAGGTTTTCACTCTGAGGAGAGCTTGGGGTGGTTTGTCCTTATGGACTGTTGTGAGGGGAGCTTTGGGCTTTATCGCTTTATCATATTATTTATGCTTCATATCCTCATCGTTGCATTGCATATGGGTGCATTGGGTTTAGTCCTTCCAGCATAGGTTAGAGTGGTTCCTTTGTCTAGTTGCTTAGACTTCTTACTCTTATCTTATGCTTTCAGGATGCTCTATTAGCTGTTTCTTATCTCACTAGATTGAGCTTACTCACTTCTTGCGATCTAGCGAGGGTCGGGCCACCTTCTGCAGACAGTGCGTGTTTGCTCTCTAGTGTGTGTTTTACGGTCGCTATTAGTCATGGAGTCATATGGGGTAGATGAGAGTCATCCGAGCCATAGTATCCTTTATATCTTATCTATGCTTTAAGGATCTTGCTTTTCTTTGCCGACTTCTCGTTTTTATTGCTTTGGTTCAAGGGAGTTCATTTGGGAGCTTCGGAATGTAATATTGACTTAACTCAACTTGAACTAAAAGTTGCATCACATGTTGAGGGGGAGCTGGATTTTTCTGCATGTTATTCTACATTGTAATATAAATACATTGAGCCTTGATTATTATCCGGTTATGACATGCTTGCGATGCTTTACATCTTGCCATGATTTATGCTCATTTGCTAGATTCATCATGACTTCATATGTGTAGACTAGCTTTTGCCATGATGAGTTAATTAAATTTGCTCAAATTGAACTAAAAACTTGTCATGTTAGCATTTGAGATTAGTCTTTCTTGAGCTATCCTTTTATGATTCACGCCATGTCAAAATAGGCTGAGTTGAGCGTTGAATCTCTTTTGAGCCTGAGATTGAGCCGTCTTAAACTCTTGATGTAACATGAGTTAGTACAACTTGTCAAAAGCAAAAGATCTCTTTGTGCGAAAAAACAGATCTCACCAATTCTTTCTCATGAGACGGCTTGCCATTGCACTAGGCATGAACTCAGGGGGAGTTTTGGATGACCTAGACTATCTTCTTAAGCTTCTTGCTTGGAGTAGTCGCAGCATGGCTTGAGATCTAGCACATGATAAAAATATTGGTTGAAAACAACCATAAGCTTTAAAAGAAAAATGTCATTTGTGCTAAATTTGCTTGAGCTATCAAAAGAATCAAGTACTTGAACCATTGTTTCACTCTTGAGGATATAACACTCTATTTGGACTCGAAATTAGATTCTTGGTTCCGCTTAGCTTGATTGACATGGCTTGCATCATCCTTGGATATCTCTAGCTAGACTTTGCTTATTGATGACTTGACATGTTCATGAAATGCACTAAAATTCATATTGTCATCTAGTAGCTTCTAGCTGTCTTATATATATTTTGTCATGATCTAGATAGCTCTTCATTAAGTTATGGCTTGGTGTAATACATTATGGTTATTTTGGATAATTCTCATGGCTCTAAATGCTTAGAATAAACAAACTTCAGCCATTTTCATCCATCATCATGACTTATTCTCTCTTTTGCATTCTTGATGTGTTTATTGCCAAAAGGGGGAGAATAGATTGGAGAAAAAGTCTTTTGGGAATCTAGAGCTTGGAGAACAATTTACTCTTTCTTGAGTTGCTCTAGTGATTCCTTCTGTCAACATGGTCATGAGTTTCATTTCTTTCTTTGGACCATGTTGGACTCTTCAAACTCAACTTCATGCTTTTTCTGGGTTTGTCAATATACTCATCAAGGGGGAGATTGAGAGACCATGTGGTGGTCATCCCGTTGAGAATGATGAGTAATTGACATCGTTTTAGTAAAGTCGAGTTTGAGTTGGTTGGTTCGGACCACGACGTTGCGTGGCGAATCGGGCTCGGTCGGACTTCGGTCAAACTTGGTCGTATGGGTTAAGGTTGCATATTCGATGACTCGGCGGTGTTTGATCTCTATTTACGCTTTCATGTATCGGCGGTGCTATTTGACGTGTTTCTTGTTTGTGTGGTGCAGGGCGCCGAGGCGAGTCGTGGCGAGACACGAGGTGGCCGGACAAGGCGCGGTGGCGCCGAGGTCGAACGGTCGTGATGTCGAAGACGACGTGGACTCGGGGTGGTTGCGGGCGTGCGGCGAGGAGCGGAAGCTTCCGGAAGGTGCGGGAGGGGCGAACGGAATTTCGCAAACCGCAAAGCGGGAGCGGGCACCGTTGATTTAGCGGGCGTGCGGGAGACCCGTTAGCCAAGGCTATAATAGAGGAGAGGGCTGCATACCCCTCGGGCTTCTAGAAAGGATTAGGGTTTCAATTGAGTCAAAAGAGGCTTTAGAAGTTTGTTTGCTTTTAAGCCTTAGTAGTTGAGAGTGGGTGAAGGTAGCAGCGTGTGGTTCCCCCTTTGGTCTCCTGCGTGTTAGACACTGAGACCTCTTCTCCTCCCTGGCTCTGGAGTGCTTGTTCTTCTCTTCTAGAGGTGTGTTCTTGAGAGATGAACATGGAGATAGATGTTTGAGCCTACTTGTATTTTCTTTCTTGTTCAATTGAACAGGCGTATGGGAACTCTTATGTAATCCTTTTGCTTATGGAAATGAAAATCTGAAATTCGTTTCTCTGCTATGGCTCTCTGTTCTTGGTTTTTGCATGTCTAAGTTTTGGAGCATTTCTTGATTCCCTTTGCAAGTTGGCTTGAAATTTGATATTTAGAGCCCTACGGCTATTGCTTACATATCCTCAAAGTTTCATATCCAAAAGATCAATGGTTGAGGAGAAACTTGATTTTTAGTCTCTCTGTTCTTCATATTCTGAAATTCTAGGGTTTGAGATAATTTCTGATTTCCTTTTGAGAGTTGGCTTGAAATTTGATTTCTAGAGCCTTGTGGCTATCGCTAATATATCCTCAAAATTTCATAGCCAAAGAATCAAAGAATGAGAAGAAATTTGGTTTTTGGACTTTGTTCTGTTAAGGTTACAGTTTTTGTCAACATGTCAATTTCTGCCTCTTCTTGTTGATTTCTTTTGATCCCTTGTCACCTCTTGATATGTGATACTAGTTCATGCTGTTTTGACCTGAGGAAATCATCAAATCTCTAGTAAATTCCTGCAGTTTTATGTCTTGGATGTACTCTGCTGTCTTGCAATTTTTCTCAGTTCAGTCTTTCGGCAGCAGCAGCACATTTACGATTCTTTAGTTTCAGTGCAGTACTTATACTCCTTTCGGCTGGGTGCATCCCTCATCCTTTGTGCTGTGTTTTGATGCTGCAGTCAGACTGAACCGAATGCAGAGATAAACTACATTCCCTTCTTCAGTTTTTCAGCAGAGTTTTCAAACAGATTCTGTTGTCGTCTGATACTGAATTTTACTCTTGGATGTAGCTTCAGTTTTCAGCCTGCTGTATTTTCGGATCTGCACTGTGCAGTATTTTGTTCAGCCGGCAGTGTTCACTATGCTCTTTCAAGTCTGCTGCTTGGCTGCTGCTTAAATGTTCAGTTCATCTTTTCTCCTTTCAGTTTTCTGCATTCGTTACTATTTCTTGCTGCTGCAGCAAAACAGCTTCTATTTTCATTTGCTATTTTCAGTCAGTTACTGTCGGCTGCCTTGTTCTGAATTTATGAACCCGATTGACTGAATTCTAATCTCAGTTTGATGCATCAAGCGCAGCAGCAGTCAGCTGTAATCTGCAGCCTATAATCCTTAATGTTTTCAGTCATATGCAGCAGGTTTTGGCCAGTCTTTTGAGCAGGTTTTCGGCCAAGTTCTTTTCAGTCCTATTTGTAGTTTCCGGCCTGGTTTGAATTCTTCCTGTTTCTCGGTACTGCACAAGTATTTCCTGTAGCTGCAGTTTTTGCCGGCTGGTCTGCTTTTTCGTTTGTGTTCTGCATCTAGTTTTCTTTCTAATCTTTTGGTCCACTCAGTTTTTGTAGTTTCCTGTCCTGGTCAGTTTCAGTAGCTAGTAAGCCATTCAGATTTTTGGGATACTAACTGATTTTATTTTCTGTCTGAATGGATTAGTTTTTAGGAGACTATTTCAGTCTGGTTCTTGCATCTTCTGTGAGATTCTTCGGTCAATTGCTGAAACTATCTTAGGCTTCCAGTAAGCGAATTTCTTCTGACTTCATAGCTGTTATAGCTATCGGAGAAGAATCATTGAGTGAATACTTGGGAGGATTTTTAAGGCACCATTCACCCCCCCCCCTCTGTTGCCATATCCGGTCCTACAGATGTTATTTTGGGAATGGATTGGTTGCATAGTTACCGTGCTATCATATCCTGCTTCGGAGGACGGAACTTTGCGATCGCCGTCGAGCCAAGAGATAGTGTTTCGTGGTTGTGCACCCTACGCACACCCAGTGTGTTGGCTAGTCTTTTTCCTGGTAGTAGAGCGGTAAAGAGTGGATTTCTTTTATCCCTTGTGGAAAAGCCAAATTCCTCTTTGATTGCGAGCGATTCGTGGTCCGGGAATTCATGGATGTTTTTCCAGCGAGTTGCTGGGATGCCACCTCCGCGTCCGGTGGAGTTCGAAATTGACTTGGTGCCGGAGCACGACCAGTTTCTATAACTCCGCACCGATTGGCTCGACTGCTCCAAGAAGAGCTAAAGAAGCGTTGGATGATCCGAAAGCAAAGGATCTTATTCGCCGGCGTGTCTCCGGGGAGCACCGGTCTTTGTTGTCAAGAAGAAAGATGGGAGTTGGCGCATGTGTATTGACTACCGTGCTCTCAACGGTGACCATCAAGAATAAGTATCCTTTACCAGATCGAGGATTTATTTGATCGGTTGAGGGAGCTAAGGTATTTTCAAAGATTGATCTCCATCGGATACAATCAAATTCTGTCCGAGAGGAGGACATTGAGAAACGGCATTCTCCACGAGGTATAGGCATTTTGAATTTAAAGTTATGTCTTTTGGACTAACAAATGCCCCTGCCGCTTTCATGGAGACAATGAACAGGATGTTGCATGAATATTTGGACGACTTTGTGGTCGTATTCATTGACGATATCCTGATTTATTCCAAGAGTGAAGCAAATCATGAGCGAGATCTCGAGACAAGTGTTGGCAACACTAAGAGAGCATAAGTTTTATGCGAAGCTCAAGAAGTGTGAGTTCGGGTGACTCAAGTGGGGTTCTTGGGTCACATCATCGGCGATAAGGGAGTATCAGTTGATCCAAGTAAAGTCTCTTCTGGTAGGCGGGAGGCCGACCAATGTCACGGAGGTAAGGAGCTTCCTCGGGTTGGCAGGTTATTATCGGCGCTTTGTGCAAGATTTCTCCATCATCGCCAAGCCTTTGTCGAGGCTTACTCAGAAGGACATGAGGTTTCAGTGGGACGATGATTGTGAGCGCAGCTGATTTTGAAGGAAAAGTCGGTGACCGCTCTGTTCTCTCCGTTCCGAGCGTGGAAGCGATTCACGCTTTTCTCGATGCATCAAGAGTTGGGTGGGTTGTGTGCTTATGCAAGATGGTAAGGTTTTGGCTTACGATCGAGGCAATTGAAAAGCATGAACAATTACCCTACCCATGATTTAGAGTCGGTCAGTAGTTGTGTTTGCATTGAAGCTTTGGAGGCACTATCATGCGGTGAGACTTGTGACGTGTTTACCGATCACAAGAGTCTCAAGTACATCTTTACCCAGAAGGATCTGAATTTGAGGTAGCGCAGATGGTTAGAGTTGATCAAGGATTATGATCTAACCATTCAGTATCATCCTGGCAAGGCCAATGTGGTGGCCGATGCTCGAGTCGCAAGGCGCGCTGCTACCCTAGATTGTTTGGTTGCCGATTTTGATCGTATGGGATATCTTCGCTATGCGGGTGCGGCCGAGTGGAGACCCGTTGATCCTAGAGTCGGCTATACCAGAGCGAGTGCGGGAGGCACAACAGTCTGATCAGTTACTTCAGAGGGTTATGAAACGGTTGGAAATGGGAAAAGAAGGGGATTTCAGCTTGGATATGTCGGTGCATTGCGCTTTAAAGGCGTTTATGCGTCGCATGAAAGCGGAGGTTGAGGATGACATTTTGAGAGAAGCTTATCGCACTCAGTATCTGATTCATCCGGAGAGACCAAGATGTATCGTGATTTGAAATGCAATTTACGGTGGAAAAGGATGAAGGTGGATATAGCCAATTATGTGGCCTCGTGTGGTATTTGTCGCAAGTGAAAGTCGAACATAAGAGGCCACCGGATTATTGCAGCCATTGGAGGTTCCTCAATGGCCGTGGGATGATATTTCTATGGATTTTGTGGTCGCGTTGCCTCGGTCGCCGAGAGGCAAGGACGCAATTTGGGTTGTTGTGGATCGGTTCAAGAAGTCCGCGACTTCATTCCTATCCGCACAACCAACTCAATGAGTGATCTGGCTCCTATTTATGTTCGGAAAATTGTGAGGCTTCATGGTGTGCCTAAGACCATAATTTCCGACAGAGATGCCAAGTTTGTTTCAAGTTTTGGGAGAGTTTGCGGTGTGCTTTGGGCACTCGGCTGCTTGAGCACGGCTTTTCACCCGCAGCAGATGGGCGGTCGAGGCGGACCATTCGCACTTTGGAGGACATGTTGAGATCTTGTGTCTTGTCTTGGAAGGGTAGTTGGGAGGATCAATTACCCCGGCGAGTTTGCCTATAATAACATTACCACTCAAGCATCAAAACACTCCATTTGAAGTCTTGTATGGTCAGTAAGTGCAGTCGCCTTTGCTTGGGAAGCGGTGGGCGGCGATCTTAGGACCGGATTGGGTCCGAAGACCATTGAGAGAGTGGCTTTGGTAAGACAGATTTGTTGGTCGCCCGAGTAGGCGTAAGAGTTATCTTGATGTGAGAAGGAGGGACTTGCGGTTTGCGGTGGGAGATCGGTGCTCTTGAGAGTATCTCCTACCAAGGGTGTGGTGAGGTTCGGTACCAAAGGAAGCTTACCCTTGGTACGTTGGACCTTTCACCATACTAGCGCGGATTGGGAAGTTGGCCTACCGTTTGGATCTTCCTGAGGCTATGCGCGGAGTGCATAACGTGTTTCACGTGTCCATATTGAGAAAGTACTTGCGAGACCCAGAAGTTCACATCGCTCTAGAACCTTTGGTTATTGAGCAAGATTTATCCTTTGAGTCCAAGCCAGTGCGGATTCTGGAAAGGTCAGAAAAAGTGTTGAGGAACAAGACTTTGCTGTATGTCAAAGTGCTTTGGTCGCAGCAGACCGAGAGGGAGGCAACTTGGGAGTTGGAGTCTCGCATGCGCGAGCAAAGCACCGGCGTTGTTCACGTCAAAAGTGCGTGTTTTGCTAGTTGGTTGTTGTTGTTTCTTGTTGTGTTTACAGCTAGAATTGGGGTCGAATTCTGCTAAGGGTAGAATGTAATGCCCAGATTGTTTTATTAATTGTTATTCAATTATTTGTTTGATTATTAAATAGAGAGGGACCTATAAGGAAAAGATTGAAAACTAAAAGAGTTTTGAGGGTTTTTCGAAAGTTAATCAAACACGGCCTAGGCCTTGGCCTGTGGGTTTTTCTTGGCCCAAGAGGGAGGGAGGCCACCCTTTAACCCAGTGCACCCCTTGCCCCTCGCAGCCGCCCCTCCCCTGCTGCGCCGCGCCTTGCCGCGCCACACTTGCCGCACAGCCGCCGCTGCCGCCCCCCGGCAGCCCCTGCACGCCAGACCATTGCCGCCCGACGTCTCCTCCTTCCCCGTGCGCCGTCGTGCGTCATCCGTCGCTGCACTGCTTGGATCCGGAGGAAGGAGAAGAGGAGTTCATGGAAGAGATCCCGGCGTGTACTTCCTCCTCGTCGTGTTCTTCATATTGTCTTCAAGGGTAATCCCGTTAACCCATCTAGATGGATAATTTAGCCAAGTTAGAGTTTCGTCGGTTTTCTAGACTGCTGTGACAGATTGGGTTAATCGGCAGTTTTGGGTTAGATCCATCGGGATTCAGGTCTGGAATCCTTCTAGATAATTGTAGAGGACGTAATTATCTTTACAGGGAGTGCTAGAACGCGTTATTCCGATTTGTGTAGCGAAAGTTATGATTTTTCTAGTGCGGCTGTTCGGCAGATCGGGGAAGTTCGGGACAGTTTTCGGTAGATCGCTTTGGGCGACGGGAAATCGGGCGAATAAGAAATTCATCATGTTAGGAAAGTTTTCGATAATTTTCTTAGCTTTCCAGAAAGGTCAAGAAGTCCGGATTCCGATGATCTGGGCGAAAGTTATGGCTGTTTTAGTGCGCTGTCCAGAGAGGTCGTTGTGGCTATTGATGTTTGAGAAAAGGGATTGGATCAGGTATAAAATTGCAGAATCAGAGAGGCTTCCCAACTAAGTTTATTTAGATAATTTAATTATCTTTCCATAAAGTCTGAGAACGCTTAATTGGGATTTACGTACTGGAAGTTATGGATTTTTGAAGTCGGCTGTCTGTGGTTGGGCAGATTTGGCCGAGGGGAGTTGGGGATTTTAATTGAGATAAATTGTTGGGGTAATTGGGGTTGCTGATATTTTGTATCTAGAAACCCGTTACTGTTATGTTATTAATTATTAATTAATTATTCAGGAGGAGAGCGGATTCCGGGGTTTCGCCTTCGCTTTCTTCTTCGTTGTCTCACGGTTGAGGCAAGTATAACTTTGCTATGATTAATCTGTGATTTGATGATTTGGATGATATGAGTGATGATTGAGTTATGAATGCTTTACTTGTGAATTTTAGTAAAGTTATGAGTGGATAATGCTATTTATGTTCTGCTTACATTATAGCATTTTGAGATTAAATTGATGCATAGTATGTTGAATGCCTGCTATCTTGTTGATACATTCACATATATGCATCATGCCGAGAATTGTTGAAGTCTTGGTCACGTGGTGATCAGCGCCGAGGTCCCCACACTTGTGGAGTGTGGGCAATGGTCCCTGCACCGAGTGCGAGCATGGTGTGCATTGACGGATGCACACCAGACACGGTAAAATGCGAAGAGATGAGAAATGACTTTTGATCATATTGCATAGCATGAAATTATATGAAACATGATTAACTTGACAGTTAATGTTCATGCTTGTTTTTGTTACAGTTTATACTTGCTGAGTCGTTGGACTCACCCTTGTTGTTGTTTGTTTATTTTAGGTACCAATGTGAGATCAACATACATGGGGACATGAATGACTAAACCAGATGCACGTGCACTATTCCTTCAATAAGAAATAAAGACAATCATTATAATCTTAGTGGCTGATTAGTTTAATTGGATCATTTTATTATTCATCAGATTAAATGTAATAATGATTAGAACTATTTGATATCGCCTGCTTCTTTATTATGGAAATAGAACTGTTTCATTTATCTAGATTTGCTATTAATGATTGAATAGATAAGACTTGGTCGAATCTTTTGGAATAATTATTAGAAGTTTTAATTTTGGCTAGAAGATGGTAGCATTTTAGGCAATTGTTTGGCTGGGATGTTACACCAACAAGGCTTTTCTCTGTTGCACTAACACTGTACTTCGCCATTCTATGAGCTGACTTGCGCAGATCATAAGTTGAAAAAGAATGCAGCGAAGAAACAGAAGATTTTATTTTTGTACTTGCGACCGATCGAGATGTGCTGTGGTCAACCAATTGTTGATTAATTTACTGCAACAATTATCATTGTGAAAATAAGTGCGCCCAGTCCGTATATATACAAAAGAGAAAATTAAACAGATCGATCACCGTCAAATATAACCATTACAACCCCCAACATTTACATCAAGATATTCTAGCTCATCATACTTCTTACGGACTTGGCTAGCGTCGAACTTGGCAGAGATCCCAAGACTGCACATGCTGGAGAACAACAAAAACAGAGAAATGGACAATTTCATACATATTTCTGAACAAGTTGGTAATGTAATCAGATATTTACGCCTGTAAAATAAGAACAAATACTATATAATAACCCTAACTTTTATTTAACGGCGTCTCATTTTTATTTAATTAATAGTAATTTCTGTGCTATTTCTTCATCACTAACATACGAGAATCAAACACTGGGGATTTGTCATAAGTTACCTTTTTAGAAATAATTAATTATAATCGAGGTCGAATATACTTGATTGTTATATTGGACCACTATGACATACCAGAGAGTTAGAAAGAACAGACTTAAATTTGGTAAGATACTTAATAAATTCTTGAATTAAAGAATACAATTATTATTTTTTAACAAAATTTGAGGATCTCATTATTACTATTGTTTAGCCATCACATTGATGATATAAGTGTAATCTCTACTACTTAAAAATACGACTTGGTCATAGTCCGTTCTCTCCACAGCCCCTCCTCTCCAAAGGCCAAAAAGTATTTGCGTCGACAGTTGGTGTTGTTTCCTTCCTCGAATCCCAACACCCCTCCGCAACCACTGATCCCCCACTTCTTCCTCGCATCTGAGAACCCTCTCGCAACCGCTGCTCTCCTCTTCTTCCCCGCATTTGAGAACTAGCCAACTATCTCCTCTTCGTTCACTCCCCCCTCCCTCTCACACATCGATCCACGCCACCACATGGGCCTGGCTCGTCTCACGCAATTGTTTTTGTAGAGAGATTTCCTTACTCTGCAATTGATTCCTCAAGCGTTCCCCACCACCCAAACTAAAAGGCCCTCACGCAAACCCTCGCTCGCTGCCGCTACCACCACTTATCCTTCCCCCACAAGCACAGAAAAGAGGCCTCCTCACTCGAACACATTTCTCTCTAGTCCATCGCTTGTCCCGCACCACGCCGTCTCCCTCCCCCTCACCATCACCCCTCATCCTCCCTCTCTGTGTAGCCTGCTTCTACCTCTTCAACTTCAGTAGAGTAGCCTCCTTCCACTTTCATCGGCGCTTCAAGTGGCTCTACTCCTACCTCCATAGCCCATGAGGTGAGAGGCCACATCTACACCAGGACCTCCTCTTCATATTCAGCAATGACACCCTCAGGAGCAAATAATTGGGGATCTCCATGAGCAAGTTACTTACTCCAGGTTTATCTCTCTAGATTCTCATGCACATTCTATTTTTGTTGTGTCTTTATTTGATTTCTCTTGGATTAATGCCATGCATGAAGAGCTTGAAAACTTTGAATGAAACCAAGTCTGAATCTTAGTTGAACCTCTACCTAATCATAATATAATTGGAACAAAATGAGTTTTCAAAAATAAGCAAAGTGAGGATAGGTTGGTAGTTCGCAACATGGCTAGGTTATATCCAGGTAAAGGGTTTAGACTTTGAAGAGACATTTGCTCCTGTAGCTATATTAGAAGCCATTCGCATATTGCTAGCATTCACGACGTCTAAGGACTTCAAGATTTTTCAAATGAATGTCAAGAGTGCTTTTCTTAATGATTTCATAGAAAAAGAGATCTATGTTAATTAACCACCTGGCTTGGAAAATCTCGAGTTATCAAACCATGTATGTAAGCTCTCTAAAGTCTTGTATGGATTGAAGCAAGCCCATAAATTTTGGTATCATAGGCTTAAGAGTTTCTTATTTAAGAACGATTTCAAAATGGGAATGGTAGATAAAATCTTGTTCATTCTTAGGCATAGCAGTGATTTCTTGCTTGTTCAAATTTATATGGATGATATCATATTCGGTGATTGTTCTTATGATTTGGTATCTAGATTTCCAGATTCTATGAGCAGAGAATTTGAGATGAGTATGATGGGCTAATGGGTGATCTGACATTCTTTCTTGGTCTTCAAGTTAAGCAATGAAAAGAAAATATCTTTATTTATCAAAGTAAATACACAAAAGATCTTCTTCGATGCTTCGACATGGGAAACCGCAAGCCAATGTTTACTCCTATTGCCACTTCTACAGTGTTGGATCCTGATGAGGATGAAAAGCCCATGGACCAAAAGGAGTACCACAGCATGATCGACTCTCTTCTCTACCTCATGGCGTCTAGGTTAGAAATACAGTTTGTTGTGCGTCTATGTGAAGGACCGAACTGGCAACCAGAGGGGGGGTGAATGGTGCCTTAAAAATTCTCCCACAATTAAACCTAATCTTTTTCTCTGATAGCTAAAGAGCTATGAAGAAGAAGATTGATTGCTTATCGAGGAACGTAGAGATCGAGAATAACCGCAGCCTAACCGAGAGCAAAGAAATCGAGAAGAGAACCGGTCGAAAAGTCACCGTGTATTCATTTGACTTTCTCCGTGGTCGAACGCCAACTCGTGGTCGATCGAGCCAAACGGACTATAACTATCGGTTCTCGACGAACACACGTGGTCGCCGACCAACAGTGGTCGAACCACCGATGTGGTAGAAACCGAACAGAGGCGCAAGCGCCGGGGCCACGGTCGAGCTCTTTGCTTGAAAACAGCAGAGAGGAAATCAAAGCAAGAATGAAAGTCCTCTCGCCGAGAGAAATGAGAGTCATGGTCGAAAGTCGACTTCAGATAAATACCGCCGTGGTCGAAACCACATCCGAGAGAATCGCATCAAGCCGAAAATGTAAACAAAGAAAGACGCCACGGCAATAACCCAACGATGAAATTGCCATGGTCGTAAGAACGAAAATGATGAATACTCGTTGTTCAAGCGCATCGATCAAAGCAAGAATTTGAAGAACTTTTGTTCGAGATCCAAACGCATGAAACTTGAAACCTAGTAAGCATGAGATCTCTAGAAGTGAATTTACCAAGAATCTCCAAAGACTTCGCATAGCGGTCGAGAGAACAAAGAAAGTCGAAATCCTAAACAGAGAGCTTCAGTCGGAAGTTTACAGAAAACGAATTTCTCTCTGATTTGTTCTTTGCTCTCGGGAATGGTCTTGCCAACTAGCCTTGAGACATATTCCCGCCTCGAGCAAATCAAATATAAGCCAACTCTAAAAGGAAATACTGTATGAACTAAGAATGAAGAGATGGCAAATAAATCAATGAAAGCATCTCAAGAACGACCTCTCAACCCGGATCACAAACACAGACTCCATCTCATATATAAACTCTAACAAGTACAGAGATGAGTCCTCTCAAATCATAACACGGAGGTTTCGCAACCACTCCCCTCAGGAGGACAAGCTCTACCCTAGAGCTAAACACACGACAAACTCCCACGGAGAGGGAGAGGCGGCCTTCAAGGCCCAAATGACCAACTCAAGTCCAACACTTGCCTCCCTCTCCTTTTATAGCCTCACACCTAAGACTAACCCTAATGGATCCATCCATTAGTCCACACTGGGATAACCCAGAAACCCCACCTAACACCGGTTTTATCACTCACTTTACCCGCTAACTCAAATGCTTTGCCTGCTATCCCAACAGACCAAGACTTTGTCTGTTAGCGCCAACCGAATCCACTTCTTTTCTCGTGTGCTTTACCGAGGGACAGCTTCCCTTGCGCTTTGGCATTTCTCCAAATGCCCTCACACCGCCTTCCCGTCCATGCTTGCAACCACCTCAAGACTAGGTCTCCTTCGCTTCCCGGCCGCTCGACCCCAACACCACCGTGTCTCGTCCCGACCATCCTAGCCTCACTGCACCTATCTCCGACCGTACGTGCATCGGCCGGGTTCCTCATCGCCCACCTTGAGCTCCAGCCTTCTTTGGCTTCACCTACTGCTCGACCTCAACATCTCCCATGTCTAGTCCCGACCATTCCAAGCCTCACCAAGACTTGTCTCCAAGATCATTCGTCCCTCGACTCCTCCGTAGTCTAGTCTCGATCCGTTTCGTCGCACACGACCGCATGCGACATCATTCGACCGCGGACCTCGACTCCTCCCGAGCCTAGTCCCGATCCACCTCGCCGCCTGTCGTGTCCACCTTCGGCAGCCCAGCCCGCCTCGCCTCCGGCCACAACCACCTCACCACCTCGATCATCTTGGCGTCTCCGACCGTCGGACCTCAACACCTCCGTGCCTAGTCCCGGTCCTCCCACGCCACCATGAAATAGCTCAAGTCCTGCACCACACGCATAAGCAAACCATCACATAGCACCGCCAATGCACATGCACCATCAATCGGCACAAGTATCACAAGACAACACCGGTCGTAAATTCCTACGACCACTCAAAAGCGCAAGACAAGAAGTGGTCAAAACCCGAAGACTTCCCCGCCTCTTCGACCACACAGCATGTCGTCACGACCATCACAAAGCTCGTTACGACCATGCAGACACAAGCCACGACCATCGCTAGCTTGCTACGACTTTATCGCACAAAGTCTAGACCTCATACGAGCACTCGTTGCACCAACCGAGACACTCGAGCCCATCGTAACCTTCTTGTAGCCTACGACCGCACACAATATCGCTACGACCACCACGTAGCTTGCTACGACCACCGCCAAACAGAGAAACCAAACTCGCACCGCCAACCCGAGCTCAAGTCTTTTGCACGAATTTAGACTTGTCAAAATGTCACAAAATGATGAACAAACTAGTCCACAAGGTCCATGACACCGTACAAACCCATACGACAAAACCCCAAATAAATCGACCACTTCCAGAGGTCATACGACCGGTTCAAAGATCGCCAATCGACCACGGTCGTCCTGTCGATAACGTGGTCGAACTCCGCTCCGACCACGGCCATTTCTCGCTAACGTGATCGTAATCGGTGCACAACGTGGTCGATAACCGGGCGTTACAACGTGGTCGAGCCACCGAGGGCACAACGTGGTCGAACCACCAAACGCATAACGTGGTCGAACCACGAGCACCGCAACGTAGTCGAGACCCACGCGCCAACGTGGTCGCACGCCCTACCGGCTCTCGACCATGTCCAATGTGGTCGTAAATGGCCTCGTGGCCTCCGACCACGCCCGAGTGGTCGAATCACCACGCGTGGTCGTATTCCCAACGTGGTCGAACCACCGAGTGCCAAATGCACCAACGTGGTCGATGTCGAATGTCACAATCGTGGTCGAGCTTGAGCGCCACAACGTGGTCGACTTACCGAGCAATCGACCACCGACCATGACCACATAGTCGTAAACCCCACCACGACTACCGACTACGACCAACGAGTCGTAAACTCCCTACCGCTTCCGATTACCTTCAACGTGGTTGTACGACACCCGACCACCGCCATTTTCACCGAGGATGCCGCAACGTGGTCGTATGACCTTCCGACCACGACCAACGTGGTCGCACAAAGACTCGAAGGGTTTCGCCCACGACCAAACGTGGTCGTATGACACCCAACGTGGTCGTGCTCCACCCGAGACTTTCACCACGGCTAAACTTGTCGAGAAGGCCACAACGTGATCGTAGATCTCCGCAGCGTGGTCGTATAGCCTTCCGACCACTCGCACGCAGCCCGACCGACTCCGATTGCGCCCGCACTCGCCGAGGAAGCCGTAACGTGGTCGTGGCTGCCTCGATCACGCCGCAGTGGTCGTAAACTTCCCAAGAGACCTCCGACCACTGCTCAATGCCTCACTCGGTTCCAACTAAGGACAACGTGACGTGGCGATCTGCCGACAATTGTAAAGCTTACGACTTTGCAAAGTCAAGACAAACCTCAAAACCAAACTCAATCTTTCTAGATCAAGAGTCAATTACTCATCACAACCATGGGGTGACCTCCACATGGTCTCACAATCTCCCCTTGATGAGTATATTGACAAACACGTAAAAGCATGAAGAAGAGTTTGTTTTGAACAAAGAAAGGAAGGAGATGCAAAAGTCACACATGGTCTAAAAGAATAAAGAAGGGACTCAAGACCATGTTGACACGTAATGAAATGGAGCGCATGTAAACTCCAAATCACACAAAAGTCCAATCTTGCTCATGGTCCAAGAAGCGATGCTCACATGACCATTGTCATAGCAAGATGACCAAGCATTCTCCCCTTAATGCCTTTTATCCTTCTCCCATCCCTTGATGCATTCTCCCATTTTAATGCCTTTGCACCCCTTAATGCCTTTTCTCTATCCTTCTCCCTTTTGGCAATAAAGTCATCAAGATGCAAGGAAGAAACATAGAGCATGAATGAAATGGGTGACTACAAGTAATTCATTTTAAGCAAAGGAGCCATGAAATTATCGAAAGTGACTTCACGTAAAATTATATCAAGCCATAAAGGTGACAATGCTATCTAGATCATAACAAACTATGTATTGCCAAGCTCAAGCCAAATAAGTTATGATCTTTAAATTAAATGGTTTGATTAGCATGTCGAGTCACCAAGAGTATAGTCTAGAAGAAGGTATCCAAACGTGAGTCAAGCCATGTCAATATTCTAAGTGGAACCAAGAAGCTATAGTCGAGTCAATTTTAGAGTGCTATAAGTTCAAAATGAGACATTTTGTTCAAGCACTAGATATCACAAGTAATTTACTACTTGTAGTACTTTGGATACCACTTGTAGAATACTTGTAGTGAGCAAAATTAGCACATTTGGCACTTTTCTTTAGAGATCACATGGTTGTTTTCAACCATCTTTTATTCACCATGTGCTAGACCTCAAGCCTTATGCGATCATTCCAAGCGAGAAGCTTAAGGAAATGATCTTGGTCATCCAAAACTCCCCGAGTTCATGCCTTGTGCAATGGCAAGTCGTCTCATGAGAAAGAATTGGTGAGATCGGTTTTTCAGACAAAAGAGATCTTTTGCATTTACTTGAATTAGTTCATGAACAAAGAGTTAAGACTTAACTCATGCATCACTAATGAACTAACTTAGCTCAATCTAAACCTCAAAAACAGATTCAAGACTCAACTTAGCCTATTCGACATGGCCTGAATCAAGAGAGGATCACTAAAGCCAGACTATTCATAAGATTGAACAAGACATGATTTGATTCAAGTTGTTCTCATTTAATTAAGCTAGTATGGCAAGAGCTAAGCAACACATAGAAGGGCATGATAAATCAAGCTATCACAAGACATGGCAAGATATAAATCATGATATTATATCACATAAAGATAATATTCGTGGCTCCAAGATCAGACAGTATTCATGTGAATGTTACGCACTATTGAACAAAAGAATGCACATGAGATGAACTCCCCCTGAAACATAGCCCGAATAGACAGAAAGGATCCAACTCCCCCTAGAGAAGGCAAAAAGAGAAGAACCAAGAAATTTGGCATAAAATCCAGAAAGAGAAGGTTCTAGCTCAAAGAGGTGATTCCCAAACACATCCTATCCTCATGGTCTCTAGTCTATAACGTCATACCACGGGGCAAAAAGCACACTATGTCAATGCAAAAGACTCTAGTGGCCAAGAAAAGTTCAACCTAGGTAGAAGAGAATCCTAGAGAACCAAAGCCCAAACTAGGTAGTAAATAATCCTAGAGAACCATTTGGATGAGAGGTGTGAATGAGACAACATCACCTAGAGTTGGCTCCTCATCGTCTAAAAGACCCTTCCTACCACTAGAAGACATATACTATGCAAAGCCAAGTGGCGGGAAGCGAGCATCGAAAATCATAAGGAGAACCAACCTTTGTAGCGCTTGCTCGGTTGTTTAAGCCGTATTCGTGGTCAATTCCATGTCCGTAACGTGGTCGTAGTCAAGTCGACGTTGTCGTAGTCGCGTCCTTCTCGTGTTCAACGCCGAGTCCGAGTTCGCGGTTGTATCCGAGTCCGCACCGTGATGAAGTGATCAAGACGCGTAATGGTCCGGACCATGGTCGTAGTCGTAAATGAGTCCGGTCATTGCGTCCTTGGTCAAGTCGTAACACGAGTTCTACCGAGGGTCCGCACCATGGTCGTGGTTCCTACGACGTGGTCGTAATGACCGAGAGCGGTCAGAACAACAGATCACTCTCCCTCATTCATACAACTGCGGCTTAATCATAGGGGAACAATCGTGTCCTAGTACTGGGGTAAATGATATACAATATGGAACCAAGATCGAGACAAATGGTAACAACAAGAGCATCGCTAGTATTAAAGACATAGAACACATGAGAACACGCACCGCCACAAGCTCAATCTAGCCCTCAACAAAGGCATCTAGAGCAAGAAGCCTAGAGCCACCAAATACTAGAAGAAGCTTGTGACCTAACCACAAATCTCATGATATCTAAGCATAAGCACGACTAATGCTACCAAGATGTCATACAATTTATTTCATGCCATAACAAAGAATAAGATCAAAGTATACAAGCATCACAATGAATCACAACCATACACATAGCGGATGACAGAGCGATCCATGTAGCATATGCTAGCATGGATAAAAGCATGTATACTAGAAAAGATACAAAGGCATGAATAAACGCACCATCATGACACAAAGAAACTATCCAAGATATACTCAAGCTCATACTGTCCATACATATGCATACATCATGTAGACATACAACATGGCAAATCAACATCATGAATGCTAACATGTATAAATAATGATGAATGAACATAAGGAGCAAGATATGAACCATGATAGATACTACGAGCATAAGGTCATGATGATACTTGACTTCTAATGCACACATTCTACTTAGCTCATGAAGTCAAGTCAAAGCTTAAGCATGTAACAAATACAACAATGTACATGGATACTTAGCAAAGATACACATAAAGGCATGACATGAAAGCATTGAGAGAAAACATGCCAGTATGGTACAAGTGAGCACATGAACAAGAACAACATGCCAATATGGTCAAACATGAGTATAAGGGCATGAAGGTATAGAGTAGCTCACAAAGTAGGTGGAGACGCCAAACGTGAAGGTACATGCCTCTTGGAGGCCATGAAGTGGAGAACCAACAAATGTTCTAGTCACGTGATGAAGCGTAAGACTAAAATCCATTCGATCCCATGTTCTCCATCCAACGTCCGGACACCTAAAAACAAGAACAAAGTGCCCAAGTCTTGGATCCCAAGTGGTTAGAAAGCGGATGCTTGAACCCAAGACTTGACACACGGCCACCAAAGAAAAAGAGTGGTCGTTACGCACACGACTACGACGAGAAGAAATGAGCGTGGTCGTAGTACGAGAGGCGTAGTTTTGAATGACTACAGCCGAGAGATGTGATCGTTGGTCATTACAACCACGACTGGGAATTGCAGGTGTGGTCGTAAGTCAGTTATGACCACAGCAATCGAGCAGCAGCGTGCTCAGAACCAGCAGTCGTGATCGTAGGGACTTTCGACCACGGTAACAAGCGGAAGTGTCCGCCGGCAGACATGGTCGTATGCAGCCACGACTATGTCGAGAAGTCAAGTTGTGGTCGTAAGGCATTACGACTATAACGACGACACAATGAGAGGAACCCGCCATCGCACTCTAGTAAGCTCATACTCCTCTACACAAGTGCGGTGAGTCAAAGTTTTAATTTCTCATTTGCAGATTTTAACATTCAAGTAGAGAAATTAAATTTTCACCGTCTACAGAGAAAGACTCACAACCTACACATGAGAAATGAGATTTCAACCTAGCAATAACAATCTAGCAATTTATAATCTAGGCACCTCACAATATCCCGAAGAGCAAGTATATTCATCTTGGACAAGGCCAAGGTCATAATAAGTTTTACCTTGCTCATGATAAGTCGAGCTCGTCCTTATCATTATCATCCGTGTGTTCTCCAAGGCTTTCTCCTTCCCGCCACTTGATTAAGCAAAGGACAAGAATGTACCACAAAGCTCACACTTGTGGTTTCTTGCAAATAAAATCATCCTCTAGCCGAAATCAAGCCTCTTGTCTCAAAGGACATCATTGGCAAAACACCCCAATAAGATTCAAAGGAAAGTTTACAAGATTCCCTACTAGTTGCCAAGCTCCGGATCGGTTAAGATCGACATGAGCCAACCTTGCTCGATACCAATTGAAGGACCGAACTGGCAACCAGAGAGGGGGTGAATGGTGCCTTAAAAATTCTCCCACAATTAAACCTAATCTTTTTCTCTGATAGCTAAAGAGCTATGAAGAAGAAGATTGATTGCTTACTGAGGAACAGAGAGATCAGAGAATAACTGCAGCCTAACCGAGAGCAAAGAAATCGAGAAGAGAACCGGTCGAAAAGTCACCGTGTATTCATTTGACTTTCACGTGGTCGAACGCCAACTCGTGGTCGATCGAGCCAAACGGACTATAGCTATCGCCTCGACGAACACACGTGGTCGCCGACCAACAGTGGTCGAACTACCGATGTGGTAGAAACCGAGCAGGCGCAAGCGTCGGGCCCTCGGTCGAGCTCCGCTTGAAAACAGCAGAGAGGAAATCAAAGCAGCAGTCGAAAGTCCTCTGCCGAGAGAGAAATGAGAGCTGCGGTCGAAAGCTGACTTCAGATAAATCCTGCCGTGGTCGAAACCACATCCGAGAGAATCGCATCAAGCCGAAAATGTAAACAAGAACAAGACGACCGCAATGTCACCAACGATAGCGAAAATTGCCATGGTCGTAAGAACGAAAACAATGAATACTCGTTGTTCAAGCACGACCGCAAAGCAAGAATTTGAAGAACTTTTGTTCGAGATCCAAAACGCATGAAACTTGAAACCTAGTAAGCATGAGATCTCTAGAAGTGAATTTACCAAGAATCTCCAAAGACTTCAGAACGGTCGAGAGAACAAAGAAAGTCGAAATCCTAAACAGAGCTTGAGCTAAGTTCTGAAAAACAATTTCTCTCTGATTTGTTCTTTGCTCTCGGGAATGGTCTTGCCAACTAGCCTTGAGACATATTCCGCCTCGAGCAAATCAAATATAAGCCAACTCTAAAAGGAAATACGTATGAACTAAGAATGAAGAGATGGCAAATAAATCAATGAAAGCATCTCAAGAATGACCTCTCAACCCAGATCACAAACACGCACCCATCTCATATATAAACTCTAACAAGTACAGAGATGAGTCCTCTCAAATCATAACACGGAGGTTTCGCAACCACTCCCCGGGAGGACAAGCTCTACCCTAGAGCTAAACACACAGACAAACTCCCACGGAGGGAGAGGCGGTCGCCTTCAAGGCCCAAATGACCAACTCAAGTCCAACACTTGCCTCCCTCTCCTTTTATAGCCTCACACCGAGACTAACCCTAATGGATCCATCCATTAGTCCACACTGGGATAACCCAGAAACCCCACCTAACACCGGTTTTATCACTCACTTTACCCGCTAACTCAAATGCTTTGCTCGCTATCCCAACAGACCCGCACTTTGCCCGTTAGCGCCAACCGAATCCACTTCTTTTCTCGTGTGCTTTACCGAGGGACAGCTTCCCTTGCGCCTTTGGCATTTCTCCAAAATGCCCTCACACCGCTTTCCCTGTCCATGCTTGCAACCACCTCAAGACTAGGTCTCCTTCGGCTTCCCGGTGCTCGGACCCCAACACCACCGTGTCTCGTCCCGACCATCCTAGCCTCACTGCACCTATCTCCGACCAACCAGCATCGGCTCGGCCTCATCGACCACCTTGAGCTCCGGTCTTCTTTGGCTTCACCCGGTGCTCGGACCTCAACATCTCCCATGTCTAGTCCCGACCATTCCAAGCCTCACCAAGACTTGTCTCCAAGATCATCGGTCCCTCGACTCCTCCGTAGTCTAGTCTCGATCCGCTTGTCGCACACGACCGCACCTTGCATCATCGACCGTCGGACCTCGACTCCTCCCCGAGCCTAGTCCCGATCCACCTCGCCGCGCCGTCGTGTCCACCTTCTAGCCCAGCCCGGTTCCTCGCCTCCGGCCACAACCACCTCACCACTCGATCATCTTGGCGTCTCCGGCCGTCCGACCTCAACACCTCCGTGCCTAGTCCCGGTCCTCCCACGCCACCATGAAATAGCTCAAGTCCTGCACCACACGCATAAGCAAACCATCACATAGCACCGCCAATGCACATGCACCATCAATCGGCACAAGTATCACAAGACAACACCGGTCGTAAATTCCCTACGACCACTCAAAAGCGCAAGACAAGAAGTGGTCAAAACCCTGGAAGACTTCCCTGCTTCCTTCGACCACACAGCATGTCGTCACGACCATCACAAAGCTCGTTACGACCATGCAGACACAAGCCACCCACCATCGCTAGCTTGCTACGACTTTATCGCACAAAGTCTAGACCTCATACGAGCACTCTGTTGCACCAACCAGAGACACTCGAGCCCATCAGAACCTTCTTGTAGCCTACGACGCACACAATCTTTCTACGACCACCACGTAGCTTGCTACGACCACCGCCAAACAGAGAAACCAAACTCGCACCGCCAACCCGAGCTCAAGTCTTTTGCACGAATTTAGACTTGTCAAAATGTCAAAATGATGAACAAACTAGTCCACAAGGTCCATGACAGCCGTACAAACCCATACGACAAAACCCCAGCGAAATCGACCACTTCCAGAGGTCATACGACCGGTTCAAAGATCGCCAATCGACCACGGTCGTCCCGGCCGATAACGTGGTCGAACTCCGTTCCGACCACGGCCATTTCTCGCGTTAACGTGATCGTAATCGGTGCACAACGTGGTCGATAACCGGGCGTTACAACGTGGTCGAGCCACCGAGGGCACAACGTGGTCGAACCACCAAACGCATAACGTGGTCGAACCACGAGCACCCGCAACGTAGTCGTAGACCCACGCGCCAACGTGGTCGTACGCTCCTAGGCTGGCTCTCGACCATGTCCAATGTGGTCGTAAATGGCCCTGGTGGCCTCCGACCACAGCCAGAGTGGTCGTAATCACCACAGCGTGGTCGTACTCCCAACGTGGTCGAACCACTGAGTACCCGAAATGCACCAACGTGGTCGATGTCGAATGTCACAATCGTGGTCGAGCTTGAGCGCCACAACGTGGTCGACTTACCGAGCACCGACTACCGACCATGACCACATAGTCGTAAACCCGACCACGACTACCGACTACGACCAACGTGAGTCGTAAACTCCCTACCGGCTTCCGATTACCTTCAACGTGGTTGTACGACACCGACCACCGCCATTTTCACCGAGGATGCTGCAACGTGGTCGATGACCTTCCGACCACGACCAACGTGGTCGCGACAAAGACTCGAAGGGTTTCGCCCACGACCAAACGTGGTCGTATGACACCCAACGTGGTCGTGCTCCACCTGAGAGACTTTCGACCACGGCTAAACTTGTCGAGAAGGCCACAACGTGATCGTAGATCTCCAGAGCGTGGTCGTATAGCCTTCCGACCACCGTCAGCCCGACCGACTTCGATTGCGCCTGCACTGCGTCGAGGAAGCCGTAACGTGGTCGTAGCGCCTCGATCACGCCGAGTGGTCGTAAACTTCCCAAGAGACCTCCGACCACTGCTCAATGCCTCACTCGGTTCCAACTAAGGACAACGTGACGTAAGCGATCTGCGACAATTCTTAAGGCTTACGACTTTGCAAAGTCGGCACAAACCTCAAAAACCAAACTCAATCTTTCTAGATCAAGAGTCAATTACTCATCACAACCATGGGGTGACCTCCACATGGTCTCACACTATGCGCCCGATTTCAGGCTTCCCCTCATGTCTCTCATCATCAAGCAGTGTGTCGTATCTTCAGGTACCTTCAGAGCACTTTTGACTTTGGACTCTGGTATTCATCAGATTCTGCATTCTCCATTCAGGTTTTTTCTGATACTGATTTAGCGGGGTGTAGAGTAAATAGGAAGAGTACTTGCACTTGTCATTTCTTAGGCATATCTCTTATCTCTTGGTCATCTAGGAATCAGTCCTCTATTGCACAGTCCACTGCCAAGGTGAAGTACGTAGCTGCTGCTAGTAGTTATTCTCAGGTTCTTTGGATCTTGTCCACTCTGCAGGACTATGGGTTGGTTTTAGAAAGTATTCCTCTCTTCTGTAACAACACTAGCACCATAAACAATGCTAAAAATCTAGTGCAACACTCTTGGACCAAGCACATTGACATTAGATACCATTCTCTTAGAGACCATGTAGAGAAAGATAATGTTGTGCTTCACTTTGTAGAGTCTGAGCAGTAGGTTACGGATATTTTCACGATTTTCACTAAGACTCTTGATCCTTCTCGTTTTGCTTTTTTGCAGGGAGAGTTAGAGGTTATTAGTCCATTTGGCTTGTTTTTGGGAGGTTGGCTCTTTTGCATTTATTGTATCATATGGCACTTTAAATTCAGCAACTTGTGTTGTAATATAAATTCATGGAGCTTTGACTATTATCCTTGTGTGACATGATATATTACTTTACATCTTGCCATGTCTTGTGCTAGTTTTCTAGATTTATCATGCCCTTCTATGTGTATCGTAGCTTTTTCCATGCTAGCTTTATTAAATGTGAGAAACTTGAATTAAATCATGTCTTGTTGGATCTTATGACTAGTTTTGTTCTAGTGATTCTCATGTGATTTATGTCATGTCAAATAGGCTAAATTGAGTCTTGAACCTAAATTAAGCTTTAAATTGAGCTATGGTAGTTCTTTATTGAAGTATGAGTTAGTATTAGCTTTTTTGTTCTTGAATAAGTTAATAAATTACAAAATGATCTCTTTTGTGCGAAAACACTGATCTCACCAATTCTTTCTCATGAGACGGCTTGCCATTACATTAGACATGAACTTAGGAGGAGTTTTGGATGTCATAGACCACTCTCTTAAGCTTATTGCTTGGGATGGTCATAGCACAGCTTGAGATCTATTACATGTCTAAGAAAACAAAAAATAGTAGAACATGGTTGGAGCTTAGCAAGCAGTTGTGGATGGCTGATAGTCCAGGACTTACTTTGCTAAGATTAAACCAAAAATGAATTTTAGCAAGTGCTAAATTTGCTTAATTCCAGGTGCTTGAATAAAATATTTCAACATTGAACTTGTAGTGCTCTAAATTGACTCAATCGTAGCTTCTTAGTTCCATTTAGTATATTCATATGACTTGAATCATTTTTGGATACCTTTGGCTAAACTATGATATTGAACAACTTGATATTCTAAAAATCTATTTAATTTCATATTATTGCTTATTTGATTTTAGCTTTGCTATATATGGCTTGCCATGATCTAGATAGCTCTTTCACATAATACGGCTTGGTGTAACTCTTGCAGAGTCGCTTTGGATAGTTTTTATGGCTCCTAATGCTAAAAATATATAAAAAACAGCCACTTCATTTTATTCATGCTCTATCTTCTTTCATGCATCTTAATAACTCAATTATCAAAGGGGAGAAACATTGGTAAAAATACATATCTAGAGTATGATTTGGAGTTTTTGTGCGAAATTTTTGCTAAGTTGGAGTTTTATTGTGTTGCTAAGTTTCTCTTGATATTTTGATCTCTTTTTACCATGACCAAGGTCAAATCGAACAATTGTTCTTTCGTATGGACCTAAAGTGAGATTTTCCGACTCATTTGATGGATTTGAAGCTTTTTGTGGAAAACTTGTCATTTTCAATAGCTTCATTGCATTTTTGCCTTATATGGTCATTTTCAATCTTTGCATTCCTCTTATGACCATTTTTGAGCCTTTCTTCGCAACATTTTTCTTTTATGTCTAAAACAACATTCTATTTGTATTTTTGAAGAATTGCAAATGATTCATCAAAGAGGGGATTGAAGAACCATGTGAGAAGGTCCAGAATAATGTTGTGATGAACCATTGCAAGTTTCGCAAAGATTACACTTTATCTGATTTGATTTCTGAATTCTTTAGGGAAACCGGTCATACCGCAGGTATGGCGGCAATCATGCCGATAGTCGGTAGTACTACGGAGGTGCGGCGGTCATACCACAGGGTGGAAGCTCTGATTTCTAGGCAGTAGCTAGTTTCGAGAGAGGTATAGTTGCAAGGTGATAAGGTGTGGTAGTACCGGGCTGTGGAAGCGGTAGTACTGTGGTGTGGTAGTACCAGCCTTACGGGAGCGATAGTACCGTCCTGGGTAGACATTTTGGGAATTTCAGGAAATTGAGTCACGGATTGAGTTGCATTGACATAGGTTAGTGCATTAATATTTCATGAAGTATGTTTTGACTGACGTGGGTCAAGTTGTAAAGAACTTGCACCCAGAAATAAATTCTTTATCTTTGGATGTGCAGGGTCAGTTGGAGTCAACCATAGTCAACGGCGACGATCGGGGCTATGCTCATGGAGGAGCTAAGGTCCAGAATGATCAAGAATGTCGGGTGAGATAGTGAGCTCAAGCATGGCAGGAGAAAGGTGGGAAATATCGAAGGCGAGTTTGAACAGCGAGGTTGCACCATGTGGCTTGGTCGGTCCAAGTGAGGCGTGGTTTAATAGAACTATAATAGGAGATACTTACCGACACATGGCAAGCCAGTGGTGCACTTACATTTGGCAAGCATGGCGATTGCTTACAGTGGAAGGAGATGACCGAGTCAAGAAATGGTATTTTGGTAGTTTTGCCAAAATACAAGAAACTACCTTATACTAGAAACTATTTAAACGGGTTGGGATAGAGACTTGTGTTAAACATCTAACCTAGTTCTCTTGTGTTCTCTTGTTTAGGGTTAGGGTTTGAGAGTTGAGTTCTTTTGTGTGCTCTTTGTCCTCCAAGGTGGAGTGGTTATAAAACTTTCCTTATCAAGTAGTAATAGAATCAATGTTTGATCATCTCCGTGGTTATCTCTTGTTTTGGTTGATTTGCTCGTAATTTCGTTGGTTTTTCTCACCTCTCATTCCTTTCTTGATCTTACTGTGCCAAGGACATATAAGTGATGGAGACAATCCCTGAAAATCAATCTTCACCTATCTAGCCACTTTGGTAGCAAGTTCATCAAGAAACTCATTTTTTACATGTTTTTTATTTTCCAAGTGATTTCCTGATTTGAGGGGTTTTTATTTTTTCTGTGTTTTAACTTGTTGTAACATGTGGGAATATATCTAGAGCCATCTTAGCCATCATTTACCCACGAGCAAGTCGTATTCACAATTTTAGGTTTTTGATCAGTTTTGGTGCAATTTGTCTTCAATCTGAACAAGGTCTCAACTTTGACAATGATTTTCACTATCGTTTATTAGAGTAGGTTCATGCTACGCTAGAGAATATCTCTGTAAATTTTCATGTCATTGGATCTACGGATCAAAAGTTACATAGATCTTTCATTCATGAAATAGTGCTAAAATCACTGTTCAGCTTGATTTTTCTGCAGCAGCGATAGTACTGTAATTACTATAGAGGTAGTGCCAGATTCTGGTAGTACTGCAGTTACTGTAGCGGTAGTATCGCAGTTACTATTCGTTGCACTGTTTTCAGCATTTTGATTTGCTAGGTTGTGTATTGGCTTTCCATCTTAATCTTTATAGCTTTGTAGTTATTGGAGTGAAGGATTAGCAAATACTTGGGGAAAGATTTTGAGTTACTATTCACTCCTCCTCTGTTGCCATCTTTGGTCCGACAATGTCAAAACTCAGGGGATATAAAATTGAGTTAGGTTAGCAAAAGTTAGGTGTTGAACTAGTGTTTTGTTTTTGACAACACATATACTTAATTCAAACAGATATCCAGAATACAAGTGATATTTTCAACCATTTGTTTTTCTAGAGTAGCGGAAACAAGTAACAACTTTTTCATACTTATACCTAGGGACGGCACGGGGGCATTCTCCGCACAGGGAGTGGTGGAACGCTCCCGCTCCCAGGATAAGGAAAATCCCTGTTCCCCATCTCTAGACTCGGGGTTGGTTTCCCCATTCCCCGCCCCCATCAGGGTATCGGGGCCCCCACAGGTGCCCACACCCAATAACATGTTACACCATGGCACAATCAGCAACAAGCAAACTACAATAACATCATGACCAAATCAGTGAAAAATGAACAACAAGGTAATATAAATAGAGGATGCAACCATGAGGTAACTAACAAAAGTTGTCTAGATCTAGAGTACATGTACATGCAATTCGTCTACTACATGTATAGATATGGAGTTCTAGAGGAGGCTAGGACTGAGGAGTTCACTCACCGGTGCAGTGGTATGGAGAGAGGAGAGGAGCTAAGGAGAGGACAGAAGCGTCAGCGTCTATGCTTGAAGATGGAGGATGGTAGACGCATGTACGCGCATCTGGTTGTGTGCAGTGGTAAGCTTGCCATCGGCTGGTGGTGGGCTGGTGGCTACCGACGAGAAATCAAGGGTATATGGTGGTACCCAACGAGAAGGCGATGGGATGCAGTGGCTACCAGTGGCGACGAGAGTGTGTGGCAGCAGCGAGATGCGCATGGAGATGGAGTCCATGTGCCAGCGGTGTGGACTGGAATGAGGTGAGGGAGAAGAAGAAATGAGGAATGAATTGGTCTAGGGTTCTAGTTGACATATATACCATGGTATATGCCCTACATGTCATAGGGATGTCAGGGCCCATGTGGGTAATGGGGACGGAGAATGGCGGAATGGCCCCACCCCCGTTTACCCTGATATGGGGACAACATTCTCCCGACAACAGCCCCATGTGGGGAAAACTCCCCCATCCCTTCCCCTGATAGGGGAATTCCCCGGCAGGGAATGGGGGATGGGCCCAGTTGCCATTCCTACTTATACCCAACATACAATCTGTGCAACATGTGGTGTAGAGTATGGCTACAAACTCTTATCATTTTTTTACTTCTAGAGCGTAACTATGAAATCTATATTTTCCCAAATTTTGCAAAGTAATACTCCATACTCCATATGCCACATGTTGATATGTTAAATTATAAAAGAATAACAAATAATCCGCCAATATGGAAGTTTTTGTATGAATATTCTATTTTTTATTCGAAATAACAGAAATATACCCGCGACAATATTTTTACTGAAATAGGCTCCAGTCCCCCCGCTGGCGATTGGAGCCAATCCTCCAACGACTAGGCGACGAGTTCTAGTCACCCGACGATTGGCCGACTGGAACTAGTCACCCAGCCACAGTGCGACTGCAAACTGCCACCCCGTGAAATTCGTAGATTTTATGAATTTTGTAGATTATAACTAGAAGATAATCTGCTGGATTTGTAATAAAAGTTTATGGTCGTTGTATGTTGTAGGAGCATAAAAAATTGTGAAACTTTTTTTAAGAACGATCGGTAAGTACGATGGTAAGTGATATTATGATGTTACTGGAGAATTCGTATACGGAGGAAAACTAGTATGTTAATATTGTTGGATGACTTGCTATGTGAATGATTGAATGCGAAAAGACGAGGAAATAAGCTTGTTTGAATTTAAATAGACTTCATAATACAGTGGGAGTAATATGCCGCGCAGTTTTTTATTACATGCATAACATATAGCATCATGTGCGACTAACCGACCCAACTGCTCGTATGACCTATTGTGTGGACCTAGGCCATTTTCCATTCCATGCCACCTCGACGTTGAACTCCTCGGCGGCCTCTTTTGTCTTGGTCGACATTTCCCTCTTTTTCTCGTGCTCCCTCTCGCGGGGAGCGCATGAAGTGCGGCATTCGCGTGCCTCTTCCTGAAGTACCCGATTGTGCTGTGAAGAACACCTTCCACGATGGCGACAAGGGGCTAAGAATTAAGGCCCCTGAGAACCCAATTATATACCTATGCAAGGATAGTCGTCATTATGCCGTACCTTGCGTCGTCGTGTCGTGCAACAGCGACTACTTCTCCAATGGTTCTCCCTCAATCCACTATGAGAAGCACTTGATGTTCCGTGAGCTCTTCCGTCTTGGACTAGCTGGGTTAGACTCATCGAGTGCTGGCAAGCATTCTAGTTGTGCCGCCCCAGGCATGACCGGCCCCTTGCTCCTCTCGTCGACGTGCCTTCTGATGTGCTCATCCAACAACGCCCACAAAGCATCAAATTTTCTCCATTGGTTCTGCATAGTCAGCCTCTTGAATAGCTTCATCAACGATTATTTTGGGAACTGCTTGAAAAAGTTTGCCCCTAAGTAATGAACGCACCATCTGTTCCTCATATCTGACCAAGAAAGAGCTCATCGGGGTCTTGAAGTTTTTTTATGGCCTTTACAATCTCGACGTGGCGATCATGGATTATGCACACACCAGGACGAGCGCCGACAACTCCAACCCTGACATGTCTGAGGAACCACAATCAGCTTTTATAATTCTCACTTTCCACGAATGTGATGGCCATCGGTAATATTTGGTTGTTGCCGTCAACGCCTATGGCCATTAGGATCTGCCCCTTGTATTTGCTGGTCAGAAAAGTCCCGTCAACTGAGATCACCGGCAGTATGTGCTTGAATGTCTCGATGCAAGCACCAAATGCTAAGAAGACCCTCTGCAACACCGCATATCCTAGCGGGCTTGTGGAGGCTAGTCCTACACAGCGATATACGTTCCTGGGTTCCTGTCCTGCAACACCTTAAGCATACGAGGAAGATTGTCGTACACCGCCTCGAAAGACCCGAATGTTTTTCCAACGCCTTCTGCTTCGCACGCCACGCCTTTGCATAGCTAATCTTATACTTGAATTTCTTCTCGATAGCTACCACGATGTGCGTGGCCTCCATGTCTTTCTTCTCCACTATCTCTTCATACATCAAATTGGCTATAAAGGCGGATGTTAGGTTACGATGCCTCACCAAAACACTGCCGAGAATGCAAGAGTGCGGCTCCACCTTCGACACAATCCAGTGAGTCTCATACTTGGGTCTACGTGCGTGCACCTCCAAGGACAAGCGGCTCGCTCGCACTTCACAAAGGTAATCGCTGGCTAGATTTCACGACCCGAAAAGTCCGCTGCATTGAAAGGGCCCACAGCTTGATGACATCCTGCCGCGATGCCTTGTCAGCAAACATTGAATGTAACCAACCTCTGTCTCATGATACTCCCATGTTGATTCGTGCTCATCATGTGAGGAAACACCCTCAGCATTAAATCGGTTCCATTCCTGCGAGACGAGAGCTTCATTCTCATCCGAATTGTCCTCATCATCCTCATGTACAGCTTCCTCTTCAGCCAATGTCGTTTAGTCATCGCACTCCATTGCTGCACTATGTACTCAATATGCTCCCCTTCATCGGCTTATCCGGTTCCCTCTCCATGGCTTGACCATTATACCTCTCCTCCATGTACCGCATCGACTTCGTCACGAGCATCTTCCTTCTCTTCACCAACATGCGGGCCACCCGAACTGCTAGCACCTCCCGGAGTAAGGCCGTACCCACAACCTTGCACAACTTATAATGGGCATAGTTGCACAAGCAGCACACACTCGTATCCACGGCGCCGGCACCCTTGCACAAACCCCTTCCACACAACAGTGCGCAGCAATGTTCTCAACTCCCATCTGATGTCTGTGGAAGACTGGCTCCAAAGCCCTTGTATAACGATACTGCACACCTCAGGGTCCAACGAAAAACTCCGAGTCAGCCAATGCATCACATCTGAGATTCTAACATTCTCGCCGTCCAGATGTACTAGAGTGGCTTGCCGAAAACTGCTCAAATCCACACCATTCGGACCTTCACGAATGGTTCCAACACCGTAATAAAACCTATTTTAGCTAAAATTGTTAGGTCTTAAGAAATTTATATGTATCATATTTTAAAAGGCAATTTATGGCAAATAAACTAACCCGGGGCATTTCCTTGATAAGCCATGCATGTTATCTATTTGCATCCTGTGTATTGGCTCACGGAGCACGGTGGTTTGTGCTCACCCTCGCTCATTCAATTAATCCAGAATCAGGAGGTAGATCGCTACGCTTCAGCAATACACCTGGACATGATGGTGAAGAAGATGAAGGTGTCAAGAACTAGGTCACGTACCCCCAGTTGGCTGCCTGTGGGCATGTCCTGAGGGTCCCACCTGTGTGCTTCATTTTCACTGTTGTATTTTATTGATTTCAGCCTAATCGGCCTATGAGTAAGTCTACTATTATTTTTACGCTTTCACATGATATGTATTTTGATGTTCAATATTGTATCTGTGAGCACTATCTATTGATCCAGGGAATAGTGCGGTAAAATCACAGAGGATTCCGGGTTAAAAAAATCCAGATCCAACACCACACCGCCACTCTTGCCACCTACCAGCCCCCGGCGCCACCCAAGCTAAGCAATGTCTTCACAGCCCGCCGAAGTAAACGTCTTGCGTCAAAGTGCTGCACCACCCCGATTCTGAAGCGCGCCCAGCATCCCCTAGCTTGTAGGCTAGGGGTCCTCCAGGAGGATCAAGACATGATTGATGAAGCTTTCCAATGCTACATCGCGACTTTTAATGGACCATTGCCATCGGAGTCCATCAAGGCTCTCTCCACGCTCTTCTGGTCGACTCGACCTCACAGCTTAGGTTGACGATGCCTTGGTGAAAGAAGCTCAGGCGGTGCTGCTAGAGACGGAGGAGGCGGTCGCGCTGTAGCCGCAATTCCAATGTCCCAGTAACTGCAAAAGTTCAGTGTATCTGAGTTTCAATGACTAGATGTTTAACCTCAACTTATTTTGCTCTTTTGGCTGTGACATGCGCCACATTGTCCTGTGTACTCAGTTAAGTGTGGACATCGTGGCACCAACCTGTCACCATGTACTACTTTTTGCACTGCAAAGATTTCATGGATTATCTTCTCCCGCTGTTGTTCCGATCTACGTTGTGGTCCCTTTTTAGCACTACCGTGCTTGTTATATTCTACTCCTCTACTTGCTGGGATCGAGCTACATGACTACCACTCTAGCTTCGCTTCCCAACCAGTGCATGTCTATGTTGCCTAGCACCTTCTGGGGATGCCCTTCTGGGTGTGGGTGTTCATGTTTGCCAAAAGCCACGATGAGTTGTGGCAGCCCGGCTACCACACCAACTAATGCCGCTTGCCTGTTGCTGCCTAAACACACAACTGAGTGCCCCTCCTAGCTATGACAGGGCCAATGCTTACCATCCTCTCCTGGAACATGAGGGGACTCAACTCCCTGGCATGCTGCACAGTAGTCCATGACTTAATCGTAGCTAATAAGCCTCACATCGTTTGCCTCTAAGAGACCAAACTTAGCTCAATAGACAAGCCTCCGCCTGTAGTCTGGGGGAACAATCTGCGAGACTTCCTCTTCTTGCTTGCAGATGGTACTCGTGGAGGCATTATTGTCCTCTAGAACAGAGAAGTAGTCCATGTCTCCAACTGCTGCTACCGTGACTACTCTTTGATTGTGGATGTAATAATCGAACTTTGCTCCACAGATTTTGTGATGACGGTAGTTTACGGCCCCTCCATAGACAAAGATAGGCCTACGTTCCTCCCAAAGCTGTGGCAAGCGTAGCCGCCCAATGACTCCAAATGGTTGCTTTGGGAGACTTCAACCTCATCTATAAGGCAAGCGATAAGAACAACCGCAACCTCAATAGAAGGCTTATGGCGCAATTTTGACACACCTTGCACAACTGCGAGCTGAAAGAGGTCCACTTACAAAATCATAGATTCACCTGGACTAATGAAAGAGACAACCCAACTCTTGTGAGACTCGATAGATTCTTTGGCAATATTGCTTGGAACACCTCCTTTCATAGCCATACCTTACACACACTATCAACATCCCTCTCAAATCACTACCCCCTCCTCCTTTGTAATGCAAGCAGCCCGCAGCTGCCAAAAAGCTTCCATTTTGAAAACCTTTGGACCCAACTTTCAAGTTTCCCCCAAGTGGTCCAACAATCCTATGGGGAACCAACACTAGGCCTAGATCCAATTCAGAGGCTCAACAAGTTGGAAACTACGGCAAAATGGCTAAAAAGGTGGAGTAATAATTTGTTTCCGAATTTGAAGCTTCAGCTTCATATGGCCCAAGAGCTCATCCTCCGCCTGGACAATAGCACAAGACAGTTGGCTCCTCTCTCCTGAAGAGGGTGACCTCCGGAAGCGTCTAAAGAAAATAGTAATGGGGCTAGTGGTCATTGAAAAATCTCAAAAGAAGCAGGCGTATCGTATCACCTGGCTTAGACATGGGGATGCAAATACAAAATTCTTTCACATCAGGGTTAATAGTGGTTAGAGGAAGAATTTCATACATTGCCTTTCGACGGACCTTGGATGGGCTATATCCCATGATGACAAAACAAATGAGTTGTTCTCCCACTTCAACAAAATCATGAGACAGGCACCGTCTCTAACCACCTCCTTCAATTGGAATGCCTTACAGCTACCATGGTTAGACTTACATGCCTTAGGCCTTTCTTTCTCCGAATAGGAAGTGCATGAGGCCATTCTAGACCTGCCTCATAACAAAGCCCTAGGGCCTGATGGGTTCAATGGGAATTTCTACCGTGCCTGCTGGGACATCATAAAAGGCGACTTCATGGTTGACATACATGCCTTCTATAACCTAAGAACAAACAACTTCAGCCAAGCAAACTCTGCATGTTTTGTTTTGGTGCCCAAAAAGGAAGGGGCCCAATCTGCAGGGGACTTTCGACCCATTAGACTCAACCATAGTGTGTCCAAATTATTGCCAAAATCATGGCATTGCAATTGGCACCTTTCTTGAACTAACTTATTTCCTTAAGTCAGAGCGCCTTCATCAAGGGTAGATGCATTCAAGATAATTTCCTTTATGTGCGGAATCTAGCATACAGGTACCACTAGAGTAAAACCCCAACACTTCTCCTAAAACTGGACATTGCAAAAGCCTTCAACTCAGTCCAGTGGAAATACATCCTGGACCTTCTGGACAAAAGAGGTCCCCCCATTGGAGAGACTGGGTCTCATGCCTACTCTCTACTACTACTTCAATGGTCCTCCTTAATAGCGTCCCACGGAACACAATTAAACATCGCAAAGGACTACGATAGGGTGATCCTTTATTCCCCTTCCTCTTCATCTTAGCCATAGACCCGCTACAAAGGGTACTCAACATTGCTACCGACCTAAGCCTCTTGCACCCTCTAGGAGGTCGTGCAACTACCCTTAGAACCTCTCTCTATGCGGAAGATGCGGTCTTCCTACATCCAAACCAAGACGATGTTTGTACTCTGTCCGAATACTACACGGCTTTGATGAAACCACGGGGCTACACACCAACCTACAAAAAAGTCAGGTGGCTCCAATCAGTTGTGACAACATTGACTTGAACGACCTACTACATGACATGCCGGCTCGGCTCACCTCCTTCCTCCTTAACTATCTTGGCTTACCGCTTGCAATCAAGAGGCTGCGCCGAGTAGGCTTCCAAAAAATCGATGACAAGTATGTCAACCGTTTGGTAGGATGGAGAGGCAGACTGCTCACACTCGCAGGAAGAAAGACTCTGGTGAAGTCTGTGTTGACGGCCCAGTCAACTTACCTCCTTACGGCCATCAAGCCCCCAAAAAGCGTCCTCAAAGCATTAAACAGGCAGACAAGATGCTTCCTTTGGGCCGGCTCTGAGCAACTTACAGGAGGCAAGTGTAAGGTCAACTGGGATAGAGTTTGCAGGCCAACTCATTTGGGTAGACTTGGCATCCTCGACCTTGACCGATTCACCAGGGCCCTAAGGTTCAAATGGCTTTGGCTTGAATGGGAGCACCAACCAAGACCCTGGCAAGGAATGAAAACACCATGCAATGATATAGATCGGGATCTCTTCACTGCGGCCACCATCATAACGATTGGGGATGGAGCAAAGGCAGAGTTCTGGACAACCGCTTGGGCATTAGGAAATAGGCTATGCGATATTGCGCCACAGTCTTCAAAACCTCTACTAGGAAAAATCGCACCCTACAGGCTGCTCTCACTGGGGGCACCTAGATGCATGACTTAAATTGGGAAACCGGGCCAATAGCTCAGTACATTCAAGGGCTATATGTGATTGGGGGCCACATCACGCTTTGAACCTGCTACAAGGACGAGAGGACACGGTCACATGGAAGCTTACCCCCAATGGAGTCTATGGTGCGGCCTCGGCCTACCAAGCGCAATTCTTGAGGGCAATGGTAACCTCCATGAACCCCCTAGTTTGGAAAGCTTGGGCACCTGATAAATGTAAGGTTTTTGCCTGGCTTACCATCCAGAATAGACTTTGGACAGCTGATCACCTCTATATCAGAGGTTGGCCAAATCAGCTCACTTGTCCCTTATATTCGCAGGCCTCAGAGTTTTCCATCCACCTTCTTGCCGAATGCCGCTACACGAAAAGGATGTGGATCGTGTGGCGAGGTGGTCTGCATGTGATTCCCTTAATCCAACTTCTTCGCGCTCCTACTCTTTAGTCCGAAACTGGTGGGAATCGGTCCTATTCATGCCTAGCGTACCTCGTAAAGCAATAGCAACACTTGTGATACTTGTCACTTGGCAAGTCTAGAAGGAGCGGAACGCTAGAATCTTCCGGTCCATCCACTTGAGCCCGGTGCTTCTTTTCGCTATCATTAAAGAGGAGGCCGGTGCCTAAATCCTAGCGGGGGTAGAAAGTTGGCGGAACTCCTTATTGCCCTGTAGCCTTACTTAGCGTATACCGAGCAAGCCACTGGCCTCGGCCCATCCCTTGCCAACTTCTTGAACTCGTGTTGAAACGATTATTCGACTCCTGTGGCCGTTGTTGGGTAGAGCAAGTTCAAGTAATCCCATGTGTCAGAGTTCCATATGTCATCCAGGACAACCAAATAGCTTTAGTCAGCAAGATACCGTCCAATGATCTCGGCAAGCTGAATATCATCCATGAAGTGAAGGCTTGTGGGTATCTCGTCCAACTTCTCAACAAAGATTTGCAGCATGATGCTCTTCAGTAGATCCAGCATCGTGATTAGGGCACCGATGGTGATCCATGCATGGCATCGAAACCTGCCTTGCAAAATCTTTTATGTTTATAGTTTATGGCTTAGCTTTTTAAGTAACTAATTTTTAAATAGAGTATTTTTTTAAAATGACGTCTACAAATTAATTATAGCAGATATTATTTCGACTTCATCTATATTAGCTAAAATCACATGCGAGTATCTCTCTTACTAGAATTCAAAATTTTAAGACAAAAGCCAAAGAACCCATCCGTTTATTTTCATACATGTGGTAGCAGTTTGCCGCGGGTGATGTTACCCTTTCTTATATGAACCAACAAAGTTTACCTCTCTAATCTGTTTCGTGTAAAACATTCAATTTTGACACCTAGCACAGGTTTGCTAACAATTAAGCGATCATTCGGATTTGATGCTGGCATCAAATTTCTAGTGCTTACGTAAGCAATGCTACTTGAACAAATTTAATGGAGAAATGGGTTGCACCAGGTCTTGCCGCCCGTACAGTAAACTATCATTTATTCAGTAATAGTTGGTCTCGACTCTCGATTAGTCCGTTTCTATTGCTATTGCGAACATTTCTCTGAAGCAACCCAATCAGGATCTGGTTGCCATCTCGCAAGGCAGCCGTATCCATACAGCGGCCGGCCACGGCCAGTGAATAGGGCGTGCGTTGCAGCGGTGAGCTTCCGCCGACGAGGACGCTGGACGGGGGCGAGGACGAAGGTGGTCTGAACTGCAGATCAGACCAGGGCTTCGTGGTCTGAACAGTTTATTTTCCTTACCTAAGAGAATGCATACGAGTTGGAAACTTGATGTTGAACAGAGAAATAAATCGCCGCTTGCTTACAGTCGATGTCGACCCCAGCATCTATCTGCAAAAGGGGACAAATGGGGGACACTTCTAGGGATGTAATTCCTAACGCTTGTCAAAAGTAATCAACTCCATGTAATGAACTGCATAAAATTTTGTTTTCCTTGTAGTTCTGCTCAAACAGAGTAACACCGCTGCGCACAACCTATGCACACACGTACCAAGTACAAGCGTACAGTGCAGCTCGAACTCTGGCCTTTATTTTGCAGATTTAGCAGTGCATGGCAGATGATATTCTCAACGATACACAAGTCTATACCGTTCTGTGGCATTGATTTATTTTGATGGAACAGATGGAACTAGTCGTGCTAGCTTACATCTTGGACGGGGATTTGTACCATCCCCACGGCTCACCAGAGGTGTACTCCGTGACTTGCTTGATGCTTAGGTAGTTGTCAATGCCCCTGTAAAACAACGGCGCGGTGTCAGATCCCGAGCATAACCGTTACATTTTTCTCAAAGAATGTCATGGTTGTGTGTTACCCACCCTTCTCCAAGCTCACGTCCAAAGCCGCTGCGCTTGTTTCCGCCCCATGGAGCTTGGCAGAAGCACGGCTGCGAGCAGTTTACCCAAACAGCTCCTGCATCGATTTCCTGTAGTAGGAATTTTTGTTAAAAATTTCTGTAGGAACACTTCAAAAACAATTCCAAGAGCGTTTCGCAGGGATTCTACATCGCAATCGCAGTAGGCGGCAACAAGCTATATTAACTTTAAGTGAAGAAAGAAATGCATAGAACATAAGATCAAAATGTGAATTCGGAACATCAGTTCCATGAAATCACCAAGTCAACTCCACAAAGTGTCGCCCCACCCCCCCAAAAGAAATGCAATAGAGCATAAGATCAAAATGTGAATTCGGAACATCAGTTCGATGAAAATCACCAAGTCAATTCCACGATGTGTCACTGTCACACCCCCCCGGCCCCCAAAGCACTTAAGACATACCTCAGCTACTCTCTGGCATCGCTCACGGTCACCGGAAAGCACCGCACTGGCCAGACCATAACTATCAAAAGGAGATTTGAGTAGTGGAATAAGATCATAAGCCATAGACTATGTATATATGCTGCAAGCCTGCAAAAGGTATTAAAACTGTAGTGCAAAAATAAGTAGCTCACTGGGTGTCATTGGCAAGCTCAATGGCTTCATCTTCGCTGCTAAATTCTTTCACACACAGGACTGGACCAAAGACTTCCTCCCTCCAAATTTCCATTGATGTGTTGACATCAGTAATGATTGTGGGTTCAATATAGAAACCTTTCTCCAGATGCTGCGAAAACACAAAACATTAGTTCTATTCAATAGCATATGGATGCCTGCACATCAAACTGCGGACTGCGGCATTACCTTGGGCCTAACACCCCCAGTCAGAATGGTAGCACCTTGACTTCTCGCAGTTGATACAAACTTCTTAATCTTCTCATACTGACACAGCGTAATAACATGAATAAGAATCCTAACAAGTAACCAGTCTAACAATGAGTACTTTGCAAATGTAAAGAAGATTGCAAGGCTGGATGGTGATTAATTGATTATGGTGCTCATTTCTCCTGGTCCAGTGCCGTGGGGCCACAACCAAAAGTTTCATTCTTCTGTAAAAAATATAACAAAGTAAACCTACACAAGGTGGTATTTCAGTCAGTGCATTTTAACCAAGGTTATTAAGTCGTAAAGTCGAGTCGAGTCGTGATGCTACCGACTTGGAGATTAGTCGTGACTAATCCCGACTAGTCGTCGACTAATCTACTACTACTTGCTTGTTGTTTCTACTACTAACTGTCTTCTATCACCACTACTACTTGCTTGTTGCTTCTACTACTAACTGCCTTCTATCACCACTACTACTTGCTACTGCTACCCAGGCTCAGAGTGGAAGAATACTCGGATCTTGCTCTAGAAGAAAGCATCGAAACTGAGTCTAAAACAGAAAAAAAACTAGAATCAAGATCTGAAACAGAGCAGCAAAATAAAGGAAGAAGATGGGAGTAAGTGGAAGAACAAAGCGTCAAACGGATGAGGATCAGAGCAAGATCCAATTAGACGTTCGACTCGCGCTGGCTGACTAGTCGCGACTAGTCGCGGCTAGTCGCCGACTAGTCGGCAAGTCGACCGACTAGCGCAACTAGTCGAGTCGATGGCACTAGTCGGTGCCTGTGTGCCGACTAGTCGACTAATCGACGATTAGTCGCGACTAGTCGCGTGACTTAATAACAAGGATTTTAACACAGATCCTCTCAAAACAGAAGTCGCACCATGTAGCAACTAGCAAAAACAAGAGCATACAGCCACTAATTCAAAAGAAGCAAATTATATTAAAATAACAAAAGAGCCCAATAATTCAGCAAGAAGCCACAAGGACCTAGCATTACTGATGACATCTTTTTTGAATTTAAATGAAGTTAACATGTAGTACCTGTCCTTCACTAACAACTGGCCCAAGCCTGCAACCCTCTTCAAGCGGATCTGACACCTTAATATTTTTGGCCCATGCAACCATCCTCTCAACAAATTCTTTAGCAATTTTTGTCTGCAAAGCTTTCGCTATCAGGAGCCAGAAGCTGATTGCTCTGTGCTTAACAGAAATAAACTAGCTAATTTGAAATATAGTTTCCAAGAGCAACAAATAGTTGAAAGCTGCTTCCATTGCTGACCATAAAGTACAGCAACCCACAAGAATTTACTTCATTATTACATATCATACTAAACTCTGCACAGCAAAATTAAGTGTTGAAACCTATATGTTAAACAATGGGCAATATGTATGTTGCTCAAAGCCTCAAAAAACAAGCATAATGTACACAATACACTGACACTTGTTCTATGAACTGATAGTGGCATCATATAAATAATCTCAAGTCAGAAGTTGACTGCAGAACTGCCAGAAAGTTAAAGCAGTACCACAAAATAGATTATGATTGACACTTTGACAGCCATCAAATGTGTTGAGTAGTTCATTAGCATTACCAGCCATAACATCAAATACTTACATGGATAAGAAGACGAGATGTTGCACTGCAAATCTGACCATTGGTCCAAAAGCACCCAAATAGAGTCCACTCAACAGCTGTTTAAATAGAAGGATCAACAATGGAATCTAATAGAAGGTTCAAAAAAAATCCAAATATAACAGAATCCATGTTCTGCTAAAATGTAAGTGCCAACAAACTGAAGTGAAATGCAGTCAGGAAACATATAGAAAGTAAAATTTTCCAGAACTAAAGCTAATTGAACTGACTGCTATCTTTCCAAACAGTGGTTTTCTCTTAGATACCAATGCCCAGCAAGAAATAATTATGCTTCAAATGAGTTCAGTCTTACTGCTTTCTAATTATCAAATCATGTAACATATACATATTGTATCACATATTTTTTATTTCATTTTTATTCAGTTGGTATGTCCCCTCTACATTTTTTATGCAAGCTGAACAACCAGTAGAAAGTCTTCTAAAAACAATAGAAGGCTTGATTTTTCTGTCAATTGTATGGGTTGATGAATTACTATTCCTAATTCGTAACAATCAATTTTCAATGCAAAAGTAGTTCCTGTTTTTGCATCCTGCTTGGCCGACTGTTTTTGTGACAAGACTCAGACAACCAAGGGCTTTTGGGGGTGTATCATCCGGCCCACATGCCCCACACAGTGAAGGGCTTTTGGAATTTGTTAAGTCTCAGCGAGTGGCATGTACCTTTGTCGATGTCGACATCATCAAACACTACTATAGGACTTTTGCCACCAAGTTCCAGTGTAACAGGCTGTCAAGAAAAGATGCAACACAAAAGGTAAGAAATGAGATAGAATTGCCTATCAGAATGATGCTCCAAGTGTCCTGATCACAATTCTAATAATCTAAGGAGAAAAAAATGATAATCACAGTAAATTACTAGAAAAGAGAACAAAAATCCACTGACATTTGGAACAAACCTTGACCGTAGGAGCTGCGGCGACCATAATCTTTTTACCGGTTTCATAACTCCCAGTAAACGCGACCTAAAAGCACAAATAAGCCATATATTTTGAGGCATATTCTATCGATGGCTCACACGTGATTATAGGAAGAGTAGCTATACCTTGTTGACATCAGGGTGTGATGACAAAGGAGCACCAGCTTCAGGACCTAATCCAGTCACAACATTTAAGACACCTGAAGGAAGACCAACCTCTTTACACACATCAGCAAGCTCTAAGCAAGTCCTGGTAATTAAAAATAGAGATATTTCAAATGTCATTCCTTATAGCATGGACATGCAATAACATGTTAAACTTACACAGAAGCCAGTTCAGATGGTTTTAGTACAGCTGTGCAACCAGCAGCAAGCGCAGGAGCTACCTTCCATGTAGCCATCAGGAGAGGATAGTTCCTGCAGCACAAATGTCAAATACAGAACATTATACTTCAGGATCAAAATAATTTACAGTTATGGACAAGAACATATCAGAAAATCACAAATTATAATGTAATCAATACCCCACTAAACTGTTTGCATTTCTGCAGTAAGATTCTACACATAAAAAAAGATATCTTCTATGTACTCAATTGAAGTGAACAAGGCTGACAACAGAATACTGGGGCATTAAGCAAAAGAAACATTTGGGAGTCTGGGACAATACTAGGTTGTATTTATCAACACAACATGAAAATTTAGTAACATTAGCCAAAACATTCACACACAAAAAAAAATGACTGTCTCAGCAAAGTGAGCTTCAACACTAGATAGTAAGTACAAACCTGGAGATCAGTAGTATGTGTGGGCAAGGAAAGGAAAAAAAATCATCTCAAAAGTCTTGAATTGTAATGGATAAAAAAATTCTGTAGGTAAATTTAAAGCTCCTTTACTATATACAGAATACTTAATAGTGTGCTTGGATCATAAATAGAGATAAGAGCGGGATGGGGGAGAAATGAGCAATACCAAGGTGTGATTAGCCCAACTACACCAATTGGTTCTCTCCGAAGATGGCATTTAAAAGTTTCCATTGGAAGGGAAACTGGAGCATTTTGCCTTTTGTCCAAGGCTTCTGCATGACCTGCAAAGTACTCAAAGCAGCCAGCAACATCATCCTGATAAAAGGAACATTGTACACATCAGAATGTCATGTGAGAAAAAAATAATCCACACATTTCATAAGGTGAAAAAACAATCCACACATTTCATAAGGTGGGTCCCATACCATGTCCCATGCCGATTCATCAAGAGGCTTTCCACAGTCAAGTGACTCTAGCCTGGCCAGCTCAGATTTCCTCTCAATGATCTTAAGAAAAAGAAAAATTGCACATCAAAAGCTGACATACATGTGAAGAAAGTTTTGATGACCATGTTTTCCAAACTTAAGGTCAAAACAGATTTATTTATGTTAAGATGTTTAGACTAAAATGCAACCATCCCGTCTTAATTAGAAAGCAAAAGGTCTTACATGTCAAAAACAGATTGGAGGGTTTTCCCTAAATTTAATTCAAAAATAAATTGCACCTTTGTGGTACATAAATAGATTGTGATCTAGTGTATGAAGAAATCAAGAGAGAGCCACGTATGCCAGAAAATACATCAAAAGGAAGCTGCACAGAAGGACCACTGACGAATCTAGCATGCATCTGGCAGTGAGAAGTTCACAGTTAACAGTTCGCCCACATTCATGCATCCACAGGCTCATACAATTGATGCACAGGTACACAAGGGTGCTCGTGACTACCAATCCGGTCACATCATCAAAGCAAGAAACTAGCTACCAGGTAAGCACACAAACAAATGCACACACCCATGAGCCATATGCACTTGTGGTCACACACCCACTCCACTTCACTGCCCATCAATTAGGGTCGGATTACGACAAGAGCTTCCACAAATCCCTTGCGAAAACCGCACCCAGATATGCAGGTGGCCGTGTGCTTCGAAGCAGAAGCAGACCACTCACCAACCGATGGCCAATTTTGAGGGCTAAATCCGCACGAAAGATGCAGGGAGCTCCTTCCCACCGCGTGGTGGCGGTAGCGGCGGTGGTGGTTAGCTAGTCGTGGGCGCGGGAGCGAGCGCGTCGCGTCGCGTACCTTGGTAGCGATTGCGCGGAGGTACTTGGCGCGGACGGCGCCCGGCGCGCGGGCCCAGTCGCGGCCGCGGTTCCTTCTCAGCGCCGCCCGCGCGGCCGCCACCGCCGCGTCCACGTCCTCCGCCGTGCCCGCCGGGATCTCGCCTGCGAAGCGCAAACCTAGCTCATCAGCACCCCAAAAACACAAACGCACGCACAAAGCCAGAGCGATCGGGGGAGGCGGGCGGTTACCGATGGGGGCCTCGGTGGCGGGGTTGACGACGGGGAGGCGGCGGCCGAGCGCGGGGGCGCGCCACTCGCCGTCGATGAAGAGCTGCCGCTGCGGGATCGCCACCGGCGAGGCCATCGAGGCGTGAGTGCGTGCGACTGTTGGAGCGAGCTGATTGGGTCGGCGGTGGGATCGGCACGCGCGCTGCTGTGAAGCGCTGCGCTGTGCTGTGTGCCGTGCGTGAGGTGGAAAGCGATATCCTTCCTCCTTTTCCGGAGAGCAGGGCGCCAGGGCGAGTGCGGGTGAGGCGACGGAAGCTTCGCGGCGCGGCTTGTTTATAGATGGTTTTTTTTTCCTGATAATCTATTACGATTAATCTGTAAATTTTATTCTAAAATTGTATCACTTAAAAACTAGTTATTATATTAAAAGTAAAAGTTATAAACATAAAGCCTAAAAAGTTGGTATTCTAGTTTGTATATTTTCTGCTGCCATAAGTGCCAAATTTATATCGGTTTGAAACACGTGAATTTATAGAAATTTCATAGAATTTTATAGAAAGCAATTCAATTACTTTATGAATTGAGAAAAAATCACATACTCTAAACAGAGTCTCACTAGACCGGCAAAGCAAAGCGAGTCGTTTGGATATCTCACCTATAGGTTGTAAGTCTGAAAATGCACCTTGATTAGTGTTACTATAAAGCATGTTATACTTGTAGTTTTTTTTAGATTTGTTATGGAACAGATTAAGTACTGAGGCATCATTTCGAGTGCGAGTATTCCTGGGAAGTTATACTTTTTTTGGCAAAATTCTTACAAAATGCCTACGTTCCAAATGTGAAACAAGTCTTTCAAATAAAATAGAAGAAACTCAGAGGTATGGTATTGGTGGTGTGGAGAAATTGCAATAAGTAATAGCTACCCGAGGACTCCTAAGGTCCCGCTCGTTTGGACTTAGGTTTTTGGTTTCTAACTTATTTTTCACTATTTCTAAATTTCGTCTTTTTCTGACTTTTCGGTTTTTTGAGCTTTTTTTCCGGTTCTTTTTTTCCCGTATTCGTTTGCATTACACGTGTTGGGTTAACCCGTTTTTTCTATTTTTAATTTTTTTAAAAAATTTAATTATGTCAAATAAGCCACCATCAGCAAAATGTAATTTCAGCCAACTACAGTAAAATTCAGCCATAAGCCACAAAAATTCAACCCAACTGAGCACCATAAGTCTTCTTTGGCACACTCGCGTCTGTAGAGGAACTAAAAAAGGATGAATCTTTCGGTTCTTTTTGGCATGTTTTGACCCTTAATTTCAATAAAGTTGTACCACCAAATACAACACACACGCAAGCACTAAGCTAAGCTCCATACCATGGTGGTGCTCAGTTTGATAATGGTTTATGGTTTTTTCATTGTGGTTGGCTTATTTTTTACTGTAGCTGCTGATAGTTTATTTGGCGTAATTAAATTTATAAAAATTAAAATAGAAAAAACAGATTTGCCTATCACAGATAATGCGAAGGAATACGGGGAAAAAAGAAAAGGCAAAAAACTCATAAAAAGCCAAAATAAAGGAACAATGAATTAAAATTAGAATCCGGAAGCTGGAGTTTGTGCCGCTTTAAAAACAGGGGGCAATTTGATAAATGCCACTGCTTAGTGCTCCCACCAAATACGACACCTGTATTCTACCCTGTATTTTTACATGGTCGAAATTGCCGGCGGCTTTTAACGCAAAAACCTTGGTTCGAACCGAACCTCTTGGCCGCACCCACCAAATTCTCCATCCTTTCCCCAACCGCGGCCATGGATGCGAGCACGATGGCGACCATGGGGATGGGGGATCTGCACAGCCATGGAGGTTTGAGCGTGAGCCTGCGGACACCACCGCTGCTTCCACCCAATTAGCCCCGTCTGACTAACTCCGCATCTGCTAGGTGGCCGCCACCGCATGGTCCGCATCCACCACTGCCACGCAACAACTTCGGCCGTTATGAAATTGCCATGGCTGAACTTAAAGAGATGAACTACCGGATGATTGAGGTTCTAAAGGAACTGAAGGCGCAGAACCTTGAAATGGTGGATCATGTGGGTGAATTGAACGTTCTGACAGCAAATGGTCATTGGTCGCTGTTTTGGCTGAATGGAAGGATCAAAAGAATGAAGTGTGCGGTCTTCTGGCTGGGGAAAAGGAGGAGAAGAACAAGATGCCGGAGATCCTGGGAAAATTGTGAATGTATGTATGATTTATGGAATGTAACGATTTGGTCTTCTGGTATGCAAGCAAAATTCTGAGTGCATGGCCTCCTCCTCGCCGCCTTAGTCACCGTGAAGGTCGCTGCCTCCGCCTCGCCTCCGTGGTCACGCCGCCGTGTAGGTTTTCATGGGTATCAGGTGGGAGCAGAGAGGAGAACGAGATGGATGCGAGAAGGTGAATGGGTCGAACCGTGCGTGGATTCGGCAAGAAATGAGGGCAATTTGGTCCATACAGAATACGGGGCAAATACAGGTGCGTATTTTAGAAAAAAAAAGGCTCTAATCGTGCATAATGCATCATTCACAGTAACCGTGACATGTTTCTAAAAGGTAACTAAGCAGTGGTATATCTATAAAATAAGCACTAAACAGTGGCAGCTATCAAATTTTCAAAAAAAAAAAGAGGCCCTTTTTGTATCGATTTATTTGGCGTAACTAAAATTAAAAAAATAAAAATAGAAAAAATATGTTATCTCACTACGGACAATATAAACGAATACGGAAAAAAAAGAACTCTCGAAAAAGCTAAAAAATAAAAAATAAATTTATAAATAGTAAAAAATAAATTAGAAATCAGAAATTTAAACCGAAATAAACGAAGCATTAGCATGTGTGTTCAATAGCCAAGCACCGGGTATAAACTAGTAGTGTCACACCGTACGTATCTCTTTGATTGATGATGGGACATGGGAGTTTAATTCTCATTGATCACGAGTTGAGTTTCTACTATGATTTTCTGGACATTTACTGCTCATTAGTGAGCTTCTACTTCTCACTTCTAACTTTCATCTTTTTAATTTTATCTTTTTTTGACTTTTAGCTTTTTTTATGTTTTCTTTTTTCTTTTCTTTTTTTACATTTGTCTATAATGATATACCCTATTTATTTCTTTTTAAATTTGATTAAGCCCGAGCTTTAAAAGGTTAAATGAGCATCATCTTAAACTCGTATAGGGATTATGAGTCTTAAGATGGCCGCATGGGCCTATTATTCCACCTTTCGAAAACATATGCATTCGTATAAAAATAGTATAAGGGTCAGTTCATTTCGTCTTTTTGGCACATTTTGATTATTAGCTGTTGGCTGAAATTGTATAGTAACGCTACTAGTTTTTTTAAGTTATTCCATTTTAAAGAAAATAAATAAAAATAAAAAATATCGTTATATCTATACAAATAATACAAAGTAAAAAGGAGGAAAAAACAAAAAAGAAGAACAAAAGGCAAAAAGCAAAAAGACCGAAACTTAGAAACCAATACGTTTATTTAGGCTTTTGATATCTAAAAGTTAGAAGTCAGAAGTTAAAATTGAAATAAACAAATCTAATTATGTGAAATGATTTGAGAAAATAAAATATTCGCAAAATGGGAACATCATCCGCGGATAGGATAGCAGAGGGTTGCCATTCATGATTGATTCATCTCTGGACAGTACTGATTGTCTCAAAAGCAACAAGTGGGCGATAAGCGAACTGAACGCCGTCAGTCGTCACACGTGGTTGGTGGGATTATCCATCCATATAAAAATCTCAAGATTCTCTCCGTTTCTTTTCTACAAAGTACTCAATCATTTTTTTAGGAAAGTAAAATACACACAGTTACTACAACTTACAAAGTGCTTATAAATAGGAACACACGACTGTAAATTTATTCGTTTGCATTACTGATTTTATTTAAGTGATATAACAAGATACAAAATGAGACATAGTGACACATTTGTTATGCTAGTTGTGCTTTCAGCGTGACTTAAAATTGTGTATATTAGGTTTGACGTGAGAAAATATTGCAAAGAGTCATCAACTTTTATTCTCCCTGTTACTTAGACCTAAAACATCTTCTATTCTCACGAAGAAAGAGACGGGTACTTTGAGCGTGCCACCTGGAGAAGGATCTGATGATCTAGCTAGCATGCACAGATGGCGACGTTGGTGTTATGAATATTGTGTGTATATTGAAGAAACCCAATGGGCAATATATATAGGAAGTACAGAGGGATGTTTCTTGTAATGACTCCTATCAAATGCAAGACGTATACAATAGCATTGCATTTGAAAAAAGGTTAATACTAAAACAAGAAACATCCGACGTCCGAGTCTTAATAATGTCGTCGTTGCGTGCAGTTTTTGAATAAACTATCAAATCAAATCGAAGGGAATAGATAGAAACATGACGGCGCAGATCGAAGTCCAAGACGGCGGCGACGCTAGAGAAGCGCCGGTATCATAACGACTTCTACGATCTGCACGCAGCTCAGAGAGTAGAGCGGCAGTTGCTGCCATGCAAAAAAAATTTATACTTCTATGACTGACAATAAATTTGTGGACTCGTTGTAAGATCGAGGAGGCCGACTAGAGGGGGGTGAATAGGCGGTCTAAAAATTCTCTACAAATTATTGCTAGCAATTCAAGACCATTTCTATTTGCCTAAACCAAGTAAGTAATGCGGAAACTAAATTCAATTTTGTGAGACCATGTGGAGGTCACCCCATGGTTGTGATGAGTAATTGACTCTTGATCTAGAAAGATTGAGTTTGGTTTTTGAGGTTTGAGCTGACTCTGCAAAGTCGTAAGCCTTAACAATTGTCAGCAGACCGCTTACGACTACGTTGTCCTTAGTTGAAACCGAGTGAGGCATTGAACGAGTGGTCGGAAGGCTATACGACCACGCTGTGGAGATCTACGATCACGTTGTGGCCTTCTCGACAAGTTTAGCCGTGGTCGAAAGTCTCTCGGGTGGAGTACGACCACGTTGGAGCCCTCGAATATTTGGCCATGATCGAAGGTCACCCGGCGCCACGACCACGCTGCAAGCATCCTCGGTGAATTTGGACGTGATCGAAGTCGGTCGGACTGCGTAGGACCACGCGGTATCTTACTCAGCGAAAATAACCGTGGTCGGAGGTCTCTAGGGCCATCTACGACCACGTTGTGAAGTTTCGACCGCGTTGGTCGTGATCGGTAGTCGGCGCCAGGGTTTACGACCACGTTGAGCGCTTGGGAGCGTCGACCACGTTGGGCGCCTGGCGTTTCGACCACGCCAGGCGCGTGGGTTTCGACCACGTTGGGAGATCGGGCGTTCGATCACGCTACGCGCTGTTGCTTCGACCACGTTAGCGGATGTCCGACCGTGGTCGATGGAGCTCATTAAACCGGTCGTGTGGGCACATATGGTGTCCGATTATGATGGGAATCGGTCGGTTGGGTTTCTGGTGATGTTGTGGACCTTGTGGACTTATTGGTTCATCATTTTGACAGTCTTGTTGCAATCTATTTTCTGTTGGGCTCGAGTGTCTCTGGTTGGTGCAACAGAGTGCTCGTATGAGGTCTAGACTTTGTGCGATAAAGTCATAGCGGCTAGTGATGGTCGAGCTTGTATCGCATGGTCGTAACGAGCTTTGTGATGGTCGTGACGACATCGTCAGTGGTCGAAGGAAGCAGGGAAGTCTTCGTGGTTTTGACCACTTCTCGTCTTGTGCTTTCGGTGGTCGTAGGGATTTACGACCGGTGTTGTCCGTGATACTTGTGCCGAGTGATGGTCTGTGTGTATTGTGCGGTGCTATGTGATGGTTTGCTTGTCTGTGTGGCTGCAGGACTTCGGAGCTATTTCATGGTGGCGGGGAGGACCGGACTAGGCACGGGGAGGTGTTGAGGTCCGACGGTCGGAGACGCCAAGATGATCGAGGTCGTGAGGTGGTTGTGAGCCGGGAGACGAGGAACCGGAGCTGAACTGCGGAGCCGAGCACGACGGGCAACAACGAGGAGGACCGGACTAGGCTCGGGAGGAGCCGAGGTCCAGACGGTCGAGGTTGGGTGCGATCGTGTGCGGCGAATAGACCGAGACTAGACTCGGAGGAGTCGAGGACCGATGATCTTGGAGACAAGTCTTGGTGAGGCTTGGAAAGGTCGGGACTAGACATGGGAGATGTTGAGGTCCGAACGATGGGTGAAGCCAAAGAAGACGGAGCTCAAGGTGGTGATGAGGAACCGGAGTCGATGCAAATGGCCGGAGATAGGTCTGTGAGGCTAGGATGGTCGGGACGAGACACGGTGGTGTTGGGGTCCGAGCCACCGGGAAGCCAAGGAGACCTAGTCTTGCGAGGTGGTTGCAAGCATGGACAGGAAGGCGGTGTGAGGGCATTTTGGAGAAATGCCAAAGTCGCAAGGAAGTCAGTCCCTCCGTAAAGCACCGAGAAAAGAAGTGGATTCATTGGCGCTAACGGGCAAAGTGCGGGTCTGTTGGGATAGCAGCAAAGCATTTGAGTTAGCGGGCAAAGTGAGTGTTAAAACCCGTGTTAGATGGGGTTTCGGTTATCCCAGTATGGACTAATGGATGGATCCATTAGGGTTAGTCTCAGTGTGAGGCTATAAAAGGGAGAGGAGGCAAGTGTTTTGAGAGAGTTGGTCGGCTAGGCCGTGGAGGCGCCCGCCTCCCTCCGTTGGGAGTGTATCTGTGTGTGTGCTCTAGGGCTGAGCTTGTCCTCCTGTGGGGAGTGGTTGCGAAACCTCCGTGTTATGATTTGAGAGGACTCATCTCTCTGTACTTGTTAGAGTTTATCTATGAGATGGGTCCGTGTTTGTGATCCGGGTTGAGAGGTCGTTTTGAGATGTTTTCATTGATTTATTTGCCATCTCTTCATTTTCGTTCCTTCGTATTTCCTTTGAGAGTTGGCTTATATTTGATTTGCTCGAGCGAGAATCGGCTCAAGGCAATTTGGCGATTCATTCCCGAGAGCAAGGTCGAATCGGAGAAATTTCGTGTCTCTCGGTCATGCGCCTCGGTTCTCGCTTTCGGTTTTGACCGTGTCGTTCTAGCCACCATTGCAAAGACTTTAGTTTTACTAGGTGATTTCTCTTCGAGGATGTTGAATCTTTGTGGTTAAAATATCTCCTCATTTCGTTTGAAGATTTGCAAGTTATCTGGGTTTTGGTCTTTGCGGTCGTGCTCATGGAACGGCTCTGTTCGAGCTTACGACCACGTGATCTTGGCCGTGCGCATATCGACCATCGGGTTATCGCTTCTCGTTTCGACATCACGGTATTCTCGCTTATTTTCATTTGTCGGTTCGGGTAATCATTTCGACCACGTCGGCCGCTCGATCATCAATTGACTTACTACCACGCGAGTTCGACCTCTCGTCTCGCATGCACCACTTCTCGATTATCGACTACGAGTTGCCGTTCGACTACGTCCATATTCCTTGCTACGACCACGGCACCGTGTGGCTACTCTCATTTCGAGCGGTCGTCCGTGCAGACTTGCAATTCTTGTGTATTCGACTACCTTGAGTTGGTCTTACGACTACAGTTGCTGGTTGTCTCGGTCATGAGTTCTTCTCGGCTGTCTTTCGATCACGATAAAGACCTTCTGGCAACTGATTCGACCGTGGTAATTCTCTGATTTCGACCGATGGTCTGATCTTCTCGGTTTAGACTGCTGACTGTTTTCTTCGTCCATTTTCGGTCGACGACCACGGTAATCTATTGTCGGACTCAATGCCGCCTCTCTTTTTCCTTGATTTACTGACCGTGACCGATCTTCATGAGATATCTTTTGACCACGGTAATTCTTTGGTGTTCTATGTTGTTTTTCTTCCGGTGGTGATTCTTCTCTGCTCTCTCCGAGTTTTCGATGAACAATCAATCCTCTTCTTCACGACTCTTTAGCTATTGGAGAAAAGATAGGATTGAATATTTGAGAATATTTTAAGGCACCATTCACCCCTCTCTTGCTATTTTGGTCCTACAATTGGTATCGAGCAAGGTTGGCTCAGATTTGATCTTAACCGATCCGGAGCTTGGCAACTAGTAGGAATCTTGTAAACTTTCCTTTGAATCTTATTGGGGTGTTTTGCCAATGATGTCCTTTGCGACAAGAGGCTTGATTTCGACTAGAGGATGATTTTATTTGCAAGAAACCACAAGTGTGAGCTTTGTGGTACATTCTTGTCCTTTGGTTGATCAAGTGCCGTGAAGGAGAAAGCCTTAGAGAACACACGGATGATAATGATAAGGACGAAGCGTCGACTTATCATGAGCAAGGTAAAAACTCATTATGACCTTGGCCTTGTCCAAGATGAATATACTTGCTCTTCGGGATATTGTGAGGTGCCTAGATTATAAATTGCTAGATTGCTCTTGCTAGGTTGAAATCTCATTTCTCATGTGTAGGTTGTGAGTCTTTCTCGTGAGACGGTGAAAATTTAATTTCTCTACTTGAATGTTAAAATCGCAAATGAGAAATTAAAACTTTGACTCACCGCACTTGTGTAGAGGAGTATGAGCTTACTAGAGTGTAGTAAACCGAGTTCCTCTGCTGTGTCGTCGTTATAGTCGTAATGCCTTCGACCACAACTTCGCTTCTCGACATAGTCGTGGCGCATACGACCATGTCTGCCGGGCGGACACTTCCGCTTGTTACCGTGGTCGAAAGTCCCTACGATCACGACTGCTGGTTCTGAGCACGCTGCTGCTCGATTGCCGTGGTCATAACTGACTTACGACCACACCTGCAATTCCCAGTCGAGGTTGTAATGACCAACGATCACATCTCTACCGTAGTCATTCAAAACTACGCCTCTCGCTACGACCACACTCATTTCTTCTCGATCCGTAGTCGTAGTACGTAACGACCACTCCTTTTGCTTTGAGTGGCCGTGTGTCAAGTCTTGGGTTCAAGCATCGCTTTCTAACCACTTGGGATCCAAGACTTGGGCACTTTGTTCTTGTTTTTGTAGGTGTCCGACGTTGGATGGAGAACATGGGATCGAATGGATTTTAGTCTTCTGCTTCATCACGTGACTAGAACATTTGTTGGTTCTCCACTTCATGGCCTCCAAGAGGCATGTACCTTCACGTTTGGCGTCTCCACCTACTTTGTGAGCTACTCTATACCTTCATGCCCTTATACTCATGTTTGACCATATTGGCATGTTGTTCTTGTTCATGTGCTCACTTGTACCATACTGGCATGTTTTTCTCTCAATGCTTTCATGTCATGCCTTTATGTGTATGTCGCTAAGTATCCATGTACCTTGTTGTATTTGTTACATGCTTAAGCTTTGACTTGACTTCATGAGCTAAGTAGAATGTGTGCATTAGAAGTCAAGTATCATCATGACCTTGTGCTCGTAGTATCTATCATGGTTCACATCTTGCTCCTTATGTTCATTCATCATTATTTATACATGTTAGCATACTTTTCATGATGTTGATTTGCCATGTTGTATGTCTACATGATGTATGCATATGTATGGACGAGATGAGCTTGAGTATATCTTGGATAGTTTCTTTGTGTCATGATGGTGCGTTTATTCATGCCTTTGTATCTTTTCTAGTATACATGCTTTTATCCATGCTAGCATATGCTTCGTGATCTCTGTCATCATCGCTATGTGTATGGTTGTGATTCATTGTGATGCTTGTATACTTTGATCTTATTGTTTGTTATGGCATGAAATAAATTGTATGACATCTTGGTAGCATTAGTCCGTGCTTATGCTTAGATATCATGAGATTTGTGGTTAGGTCACAAGCTTCTTCTAGTATTGGGTGGCTCTAGGCTTGTTGTTCTAGATGCTTTTGATGAGGGCTAGATTGAGCTTGTGGCGGTGCGTGTTCTCATACATTTGTAATGCTACCGATTGTGGTCATTTGTCTCGATCGGATCCATGCACGTATTATTTACCCAAGATTAGGACACCATTGTTCCCCTATGTTTAATCCGCAGTTATTAATGAGGGAGATTGAGTACGACTTCGATCGCTCCTTTTGTCATTACGACCACGTCGTAGCAACCATGACCACGGACATGACGACCGGGATGCAACTACCACCACAACCTGGTTTTGTGTTCGACCACCCAATTGGCCTACGATCATGAGTCACACACACATGACCATGAGCCGACTCAACCACGATCACGATCCGGACTCGACTACAACCGATCCTCGGACATGACTACGACCATGGTCCGCACCAAGACGCGACTTGATCACTCCACCGCGGTGCGGACTCGGATATGACCGTGACCCCGAATCATCTACGATCACGACTACACACCAAGCGGCGGGACAAAGGTTTGCTCCTTGTGATATTTAGTGTTTTGCTTCCCGCCACTTGGCTTTGCATAGTATATGTCTTCTAGTGGTAAGGAGGGTCTTTTTGGCGAGGAGCCAACTCTAGGTGATGTTGTCTCATTCACACCTCTCATCCAAATGGTTCTCTAGGATTATTTACTACCTAGTTTGGGCTTTGGTTCTCTAGGATTCTCTTCTACCTAGGTTGAACTTTTCTTGGCCACTAGAGTCTTTTGCATTGACATAGTGTGCTTTTGCCCGTGGTATGAGGTTATAGACTAGAGACCATGAGGATAGGATGTGTTTGGGAATCACCTCCTTGAGCTAGAACCTTCTCTTCGGATTTTGTGCCAAATTTCTTGGTTCTTCTCTTTTGCCTTCTCTAGGGAGTTGGATCCTTCTGCCTATTCGGGCTATGTTTCGTGGGGAGTTCATCTCATGTGCATTCTTTTGTTCAATAGTGCGTCATATTCACATGAATGCCCGTATGCCTTGGAGCCCCGAATATTATCTTTATGTGACATGATATCATGATTTATATCTTGCCATGTCTTGTGATAGCTTGATTTATCATGCCCTTCTATGTGTTGCTTAGCTCTTGCCATACTAGCTTAATTAAATGTGAACAACTTGAATCAAATCATGTCTTGTTCAATCTTGTGAATAGTCCGCTTTAGTGATCCTCTTTGATTCGAGCCATGTCGAATAGGCTAAGTTGAGCCTTGAATCTGTTTTTGAGATTTAGATTGAGCTAAGTTAGTTCATTAGTGATGCATGAGTTAAGTCTTAACTCTTTGTTCATGAACTAATTCAAGTAAATGCAAAAGATCTCTTTGTGCGAAAAACCGATCTCACCAATTCTTTCTCATGAGACGGCTTGCCATTGCACTCGGCATGAACTCGGGGGAGTTTTGGATGACCAAGATCACCTCTTTAAGCTTATTGCTTGGAGTGATCGCATAAGGCTTGAGATCTAGCACATGGCTATGAAAACAAAATTCTTGTGAAAAATGGTTGAAACCAACCATGAATTTCGATAAAAGCCAATTGTGCTAATTTTGCTCAGCTACAAGTATTCTACAAGTGGTATCCAAAGTACTACAAGTAGTGAATTACTTGTGATATCTAGTGCTTGAACAAAGTGTCTCATTTTGAACTTATAGCACTCTAAAATTGACTCAACTATAGCTTCGTGGTTCCACTTAGAATATTGACATGGCTTGACTCACGTTTGGATACCTTCTTCTAGACTATAATCTTGAGTGACTCGACATGCTAATCAAACCATTTAATTTAAAGATCATAACTTATTTGGCTTGAGCTTGGCAATACATAGTTTGTTATGATCTAGATAGCATTGTCACCTTTATGGCTTGATATAATTTTCTCGTGAAGTCACTTTCGATAATTTCATGGCTCCCTTTGCTTAAAATGAATTAATTGTAGTCACCCATTTCATTCATGCTCTATGTTTCTTCCTTGCATCTTGATGACTTTATTGCCAAAAGGGGAGAAGGATAGAGAAAAGGCATTAAGGGTGCAAAAGGCATTAAAATGGGAGAATGCATCAAGGGATGGGAGAAGGATAAAAGGCATTAAGGGGGAGAATGCTTGGTCATCTTGCTATGACAATGGTCATGTGCTTCTTGGACCATGAGCAAGACTGTACTTTCTGTGTGATTTGGAGTTTCTGTAGAAATTTTGATCTTTCTCTGTCTGCTCCATTTCATTCTGTGTCAACATGGTCTTGAGTCACTTCTTCATTCTTCTAGACCATGTGTGGCTTTTGCATCTCCATCCTTTCTTCGCTCAAAACTAACTCTTCCTCATGCTTTTTCGTGTTTGTCAATATACTCATCAAGGGAGATTGTGAGACCATGTGGAGGTCACCCCATGGTTGTGATGAGTAATTGACTCTTGATCTAGAAAGATTGAGTTTGGTTTTTGAGGTTTGAGCTGACTCTGCAAAGTCGTAAGCCTTAACAATTGTCGCCAGACCGCCACGACTACGTTGTCCTTAGTTGAAACCGAGTGAGGCATTGAACGAGTGGTCGGAAGGCTATACGACCACGCTGTGGAGATCTACGATCACGTTGTGGCCTTCTCGACAAGTTTAGCCGTGGTCGAAAGTCTCTCGGGTGGAGTACGACCACGTTGCGGAGCCCTCGGAATATTTGGCCATGATCGAAGGTCACCCCGGCCAGTTACGACCACGTTGCAGCATCCTCGGTGAATTTGGACGTGATCGGAAGTCGGTCGGATGCGTGAGACCACGCGGTATCTTACTCACGAAAATAACCGTGGTCGGAGGTCTCTAGGGCCATCTACGACCACGTTGTGAAGTTTCGACCGCTGGTCGTGATCGGTAGTCGGCGCCGGGGTTTACGACCACGCTGAGCGCTTGGGAGCGTCGACCACGTTGGGCGCTGGCGTTCGACCACGCCAGGCGCGTGGGTTTCGACCACGCTGGGAGATCGGGCGTTCGATCACGTTGGGCGCTGTTGTTTCGACCACGTTAGCGGATGTCTGACCGTGGTCGATGGAGCTCATTAAAACCGGTCGTGTGGGCACATATGGTGTCCGATTATGATGGGAATCGGTCGGTTGGGTTTCTGGTGATGTTGTGGACCTTGTGGACTTATTGGTTCATCATTTTGACAGTCTTGTTGCAATCTATTTTCTGTTGGGCTCGAGTGTCTCGGTTGGTGCAACAGAGTGCTCAGATGAGGTCTAGACTTTGTGAGATAAAGTCATAGCGGCTAGTGATGGTCGTAGCTTGTGTCCGCATGGTCGTAACGAGCTTTGTGATGGTCGTGACGATATCTTTGTGTGGTCGAAGGAAGCGTGGAAGTCTTCGTGGTTTTGACCACTTCTCGCCTTGTCTTCGGGTGGTCGTGGGGATTTACGACCGGTGTTGTCTTGTGATACTTGTGCCGAGTGATGATCTGTGTATTGTGCGGTGCTATGTGATGGTTTGCTTGTCCGTGTGGTCACAGGACTTGAGCTATTTCATGGTGAGGCGTGGGAGGACCGGGACTAGGCACGGAGGTGTTGAGGTCCGACGGTCGGAGACGCCAAGATGATCGAGGTCGGTGAGGTGGTTGTGAGCCGGAGACGAGGAACCGGGCTGAACTGCCAGAGCCGAGCACGACGGCAACAACGAGGAGGACCGGACTAGGCTCGTGGAGGAGCCGAGGTCCGAGACGGTCGAGGGTTGGGTGCGGTCGTGTGCGGCGGAATAGACCGAGACTAGACTGGAGGAGTCGAGGACCAGATGATCTTGGAGACAAGTCTTGGTGAGGCTTGGAAAGGTCGGGACTAGACATGGGAGATGTTGAGGTCCGAGCAGTCGGGTGAAGCCAAAGAAGACTGGAGCTCAAGGTGGTCGATGAGGAACCGGAGTCGATGCAATGGTCGGAGATAGGTGCAGTGAGGCTAGGATGGTCGGGACGAGACACAGTGGTGTTGGGGTCCGAGCGGCCGGGAAGCCAAGGAGACCTAGTCTTGCGAGGTGGTTGCAAGCATGGACGGAAGGCGGTGTGAGGGCATTTTGGAGAAATGCCAAAGGCGCAAGGAAGCTGTCCCTCCGGTAAAGCACCGAGAAAAGAAGTGGATTCTATTGGCGCTAACGGGCAAAGTGCGGGTCTCATTGGGATAGCAGGCAAAGCATTTGAGTTAGCGGGCAAAGTGAGTGTTAAAACCGGTGTTAGATGGGGTTTTCGGGTTATCCCAGTATGGACTAATGGATGGATCCATTAGGGTTAGTCTCAGTGTGAGGCTATAAAAGGGAGAGGGAGGCAAGTGTTTTGAGAGAGTTGGTCGGCTAGGCCGTGGGCGGCGCCGCCTCTCCTCCCTTGGGAGTGTATCTGTGTGTGTGCTCTAGGGCTAGAGCTTGTCCTCCTGTGGGGAGTGGTTGCGAAACCTCCGTGTTATGATTTGAGAGGACTCATCTCTCTGTACTTGTTAGAGTTTATCTATGAGATGGGTCGTGTTTGTGATCCGGGTTGAGAGGTCGTTCTTGAGATGTTTTCATTGATTTATTTGCCATCTCTTCATTTTCGTTCCTTCCGTATTTCCTTTGAGAGTTGGCTTATATTTGATTTGCTCGAGCAGAGAATCGGCTCAAGGCAATTTGGCGATTCATTCCAGAGAGCAAGGTCGAATCGAGAAATTTCTCGTGTCTCTCGGTCATGCGCCTCAGGTTCTCGCTTTCGGTTTGACCGTGTCGTTCTAGCCACCATTGCAAAGACTTTAGTTTTACTAGGTGATTTCTCTTCCAGAGGATGTTTGAATCTTTGTGGTTAAAATATCTCCTCATTTCGTTTGAAGATTTGCAAGTTATCCGGGTTTTGGTCTTTGCGGTCGTGCTCATGGAACAGCCTGCTCGAGCTTCGACCACGTGATCTTGGTCGTAAAGCATATCTCGACCATCGGGTTATCTCGCTTCTCGTTTCGACATCACGGTATTCTTCGTTTATTTTCATTTGTCGGTTCGGGTAATCATTTCGACCACGTCGGCCGCTCGATCATCAATTGACTTACTACCACGCGAGTTCGACCTCTCCGTCTCGCATGCACCACTTCTGCTTATCGACTACGAGTTGCCGTTCGACCACGTCCATATTCCTTGCTACGACCACGGCGGTGTGTGGCTACTCTCATTTCGAAGTGTCGTCGTGCAGACTTGCATTGCTGTATTCGACTACCTTGAGTTGGTCTTACGACTACGATTCTTTGGTTGTCTCGGTCATGAGTTCTTCTCGGTGCCTTCGATCACGATAAAGACCTTCCGGCGGTGATTCGACCGTGGTAATTCTCGATTTCGACCGATGGTCCGATCTTCTCGGTTTAGATCTGGCGATCGTTTTCTTCGTCCATTTTCGATCCGACGACCACGGTAATCTATTGTCGGACTCAATCTGCCGCCTCTTTTTCCTTGATTTACGACCGTGGTGATCTTCATGAGATATCTTTTGACCACGGCAATTCTTTGGTGTTCTATGTTGTTTTTCTTCCATGGTGATTCTTCTCTGTTCTCTACGAGTTTTCCGATGAACAATCAATCCTCTTCTTCACGACTCTTTAGCTATTGGAGAAAAGATAGGATTGAATATTTGAGAATATTTTTAAGGCACCATTCACCCCCCCTCTGTTGCCATTTTGGTCCTACAAATTTGGTTTAGTTCAAATAGCGCCTACAACAAGTAAATTCGCCTAAGTGCACCAACAATTCTATCCTATGTCAAGATTTGCAATCCTAGGTATACAAGATATCAATATAATCTTATGAATGTAAATTGTTTGAATATAACTATAGTACAAGAAAGCAAACCATAATTTGACACGGTCTCTTTTTACCGTGGTATTTAGAGACTTGTCGGTCTCCCCTAGTACACGTTGAGGTAAGCACGAACTAATCGGATCGACTCAACGAACTAAGCCTTCCACCTCAATCCACTAGTGGTAACTCTTTCCTGCTCCAGGTAGGTGAGCTCCAACCTTCACAACTTCGCCGGGTCTTCTCACAAACTTCTTAAGAAGATCAGCGTGCACGACGCCTCCAACGTCCCTCACTTGACTCTCACCACGTGCAATGAATGCACAAGCTCACTAGGACACAAAGTCCACAACTAGAGGCAACACATGCACTCTAGAACCTCTTCTCCCTTCTCACAAAGTGCAACACATGCACAATTGAATGGAGAACATTACTCTAGCTCAAGAGTACAGAATAGGTCAAGCAACAATATTTCCAACCGGCCACAAGGGGGTATTTATACCCCACACCAAAAAACTAGCCGTTGGAACCAACTTTCTGAAAAATTCAGGACGGCCGGAAGTACCGCAGGCCAAACTCCGGTACTTCCGCTCCAGCTCTGACGACGCAGCAACGGCTATGTCAGAGCTTTTGAGCTAGCCGTTACACAGTCGGCGTGGAACTAGTGAGGGCCAAACTCCGGTACTTTCGATCTTCGGTAGTACCGCAAAGTCGGCACGGTACTTCCGCTCGAGCCAAGCCCAGAAGTTGGCGCTCTCTGGGAAAAAAGGTTCCGCGGGAGAGTCCGGAGCTTCCGACGTCCAGTAGTACCGCGCAACACATGTCGGTACTTCCTCTCCCTACGGTAGTACCACTCACATAGAGTCTGTACTTCCGCTGGCCGGACCATCCACTCACACAGAGCCGCTCGGACTTCTCACATCCGGTAGTACCGCAACACATGCCGGTACTTACGATGTCCGGTAGTACCGCTCACACAAAGCCGATACTTCTGACTGACGGTAGTACCGCACAACACACGTCGGTACTTCTGATTTTCCTAAGAAGTGCAGATATCTCAACAAATTTTAGAAAACACATTTGCAAACTACGATAACATGCACACAAGGATCAAACATGATTTTCAACAAGTTGCAAAACACATTTGCACACATTTGAAATCATGACACAAGGAATACCACATGGACTTCTCACATTTGCAAAACACATTTGCAAACCTAAGTCACATGCCACAAGAATTATTTATATGAGCTTCAACCATTTGCAAAACACATTTGCAAATATAACCCTCATATCACAAAGAATAGAAACATGGACTTCAAGCACTTGCAAAACACATTTGGAATGCATAGTCCCACGTTGCAAAGATTTAACACATGAGCTTCAACTATTTGCAAAATATATTCGCAAATATAACCTCATATCAATATGAGCTAGACGAGGTGAGGATGAGCCATCAGCACATGATGAGACTCAAACTACTAGACATGACCCCACTTAATAGTACGGCATCTATACTAGCAATCCGGTCTTCCAACCAAACACCAAGACCGGTAAAAGACTAGGAACACATCCCTAACTAGTCATACATTTGCCTTGAGCATCCTCTTGAAGCTTGATAACACATATCACAATTCAAGTCCGGGCATCGTCTTGACATGCATCAACACATGATGCATCCACTTCTTCAACTCCATCAACATATGATGGTCTTCGCTTGATCAACACATGATCATCATGCATCAACTCATGACGCATCTTCTTCATGACGACCTTCAACACATGAAGCCTTCTTCTTCTTGATAGCATTCAACTCATGAATCTATCTTCTTCTCGCATCTTGACTTGATGATTTTCAACACTTGAAATCATCTTAAGTCATCCTCTTTTGTGGAACCTAATCTATTCATCCAATTCATGGAAAACGTTAGTCCACAAAACAATTGTCATAAATTACCAAACTTCACCATTAACACATAATGGAGAGACTAGATTCAACAATCTTTCCTTTTTGGTACTTCATGACAATCTCAACAATTAATGAGATATGAAATTAATTTGCAAGTATACAACTTGTACACAACAATTTGTATACTCTGTTAGGAATAGTCCCACATAGATTGTGGGAAAAGAGAAAGCATAACTTATAAGTGTGAGGAAGCCTCCACCATTGGACTAGTCTTTTGGTGCGAGAAGGTCCAATACCACTTATAAGGTTATTGCTTTAAGTGCTTGCTTGCGGGCAGCCCGTGGGCTCAGGTGCGCAACCCATTTAAGACCTAGAGACCAGGGAGTGAACCTGGTTGGACCTGGCGGGTTGCCAGGGTCCGGATGCATCAAGTGGTATCAGAGCCCAGACACCTAACAACTCCCAGGAGTACGGTGTGCACAATCCATGTGTGAGGGGAGATTGTTAGGAATAGTCCCACATGGATTGTGGGAAAAGAAAAGGTACAACTTATAAGTGTGAAGGAACCTCCACCCATTGAACTAGTCTTTTGGGGGAGAATGACAAATACCACTTATAAAGTTGTTGCTTTAAGGGCTTGCTTGCGGGCAGCCCGTAGGCTCAGGTGCGCAGGGTGCGCACCCCATTTAAGACATGGGGACCAGGGGTGAACCTGGTTGGACCTAGCGGGTTGCCAGGGTCCGGATGCAACATACTCTAAATAACTTTTAAATAAAGCTTACTTATCCGGTTGTCATTAATTGTCCAACCATTTAATACATAATGGAGGAGTTAGTTGACAACCCGATTTCACATGAGTATATATAAACTACACAAGCTATATATATATACTCAATAATGTATTTCTGTCGGGACCCCGGATTTCCAAATCTGGACCCTCTGTGTATTACAGCACTAGTCCCAGATCAAACCTAGTGCACACAGTTAAACAGTGATGATTACATTGTCAACAACGAATATTACAATAATAAAGAGTATTGACCAAGGGTCTTTACATCACAACTGAGGCATTAAGGCCACTCAAACAAACCAAACACAGCGGAAGCAAATTAAACTCGATAAAGACCCATCAATACGCCACAGGCAATTGACTGGAGAAACGCGACCTAATAATCCGGAGATCCTTCATCGAATCCACCCGCGAAGTAGTTGTGGTCTCCTTCTTGAGCTTCGTACTCCTCTGAGATTATATTTTAGGTGTAGCATATGAGTATATAAAGTACTCCGCAAGTCTTGGGAAAAATACGATAGATGCAAGGCTTATCAAAGAAGGTTATATGGCTCTTTTGCACAAAGCAATATTTTATTTCCAATACCATTAATTATTTTTGGAGGCACTAACTTTAATAAAAGTGATTAATCTGGCTGAAATTAATAATCAAGCTTAATAATGAATATTCCAAAACTAATGTTCAGTTCTCCGGGTTCCAACCACCCACTCTGGTTCCATCCACCAGGTCAACCCTGAGAGTTCCATCCTCTCTCGGATTCCAAAACTTTATTTTTAAAACAAAAAATAAAGATCTACCATGTGAAAGCATTCCTTGCCCGCCCTTGACCGTGGACACGGCTATTCGAATAGTTTTACACTCTGCGGAGGTTGTACATCTTTACCCACAAGAGATAAATTATCCCAATAGTCACCACGCTTCCTTTGGCATGAGATCCAGATAAATTATCACAAAGCTTTTACCTTACTCTAGTCTAGTTAGACACCACCCGCTGAGGTTTCACCGCTGAAGGGTTAAATCCACCCAGACAGAAGCCCACTCTTGCGCCGTATGAGTACAGAAACCCTGTCCCTCACTGTGAATAACCAGTAACTCTGGCATCCACTTTCCACTGGTGGTACCTAAATTAGTCTATTATAAGTTAATCAGTTAGGTCGTACCCATATAGACATGTGGTTGTACGGTAGTGCTCAGACTGGACAAACACAAGCGTCGGTCCTTAATTGACTAGGGCGGAACATACACTTTTCAAGATCTCGTGCTAACCGCACCAATCCAAACCAACCATCCGCCCTGGTCTAAAAACAATTTGCTCATTTTATTTTGTTTCACAAAACAGTGGCAACACCATCTGCCACTAAATTCTGATCAAAAGTCTAGTTCATTGAAGTATAATTCCCAATCCAAAGTTACTAAAGTTATATAGCTTGTCTAAGCATCTTACTACCAATACAACAATTATCAAAGATTCATAATAATCTCAATAATAAGACAAGGAAATTCCTAGGGTGTCAAACGTACATGGTTGTCAAAGTCAAATGAGGGCATAACAATTCTTCGGTTTAACTATTACCACGGCTACTGTGGAGTTTCCGGCAACGGAGGTCTCCGACTTTGGCTACAGGAGGGAGAAAAACATTTTCCGAAATTAGTTTTTAATTTACAGAAAATCCCAGAAAATTCATTATGCCTTAGAAAAATATAAAATTACTTCTAAAAATTCTAGAAAAATTCATATAAGTTTCTGGACACATTTTGAGTTTATATAAAATATTTCCAAGCTAGTTTGGTAGTATATATTCAAATTCAATTTTTTTAATTCTAGAAATTAATTTTAAAATCTAGAAAACTCAGAAAAATTCAAGTAAGATCCAAACATTTTAAAATAATTAATTTAAATTTAAATTTTCAAGATTTGCAAACTTTGGGATGTTACAATTTCAAAGTAAAGATCTCAAATATGCATATTAAGAGAAGCATGAATCATTACTCATGAAACTCCAAAACATAGGGAGAGAGCTCCCCCTAAATATGTGCATACAAGTGTATAAAATAAATACATATGCATATATTCAGTTTGGACTATTAATGGAGTTCAATCTATATTTTAGATCTAAGGAATGCATTAGAATGTAAGAAAGTGATTTCGAATGCATACCTTTTTAATTTCACCCGTCTATCCAAATGAGACTAATCATAGATAAATTTAAACAAACATATTAGTTTCATATATGCATTTGTCATTATCACCAACATAATATAAAAGTATTTGTCATTAATATCAAAATATTATAATTGTGTTTATAAAACTCCATAATGATATTTGTCATTAACACTAAAACCAACTAAAATAGAACTTGATCTTTCGCTCGCACGCCTTGGACGAAATAAAAATTAGAGACTACGAACTTAGATGGGCACAACGGAAGACTCACGAAAAATAACTAAAGACCGACTAAAAGAAATCAGTAGTAGAAAATAAAATATCCCACTCCCTCGAAACCCTCCCCCCTCTCTCTCTTCATCCCACATGCGAGCGCGAGGGGCCTCCTTCACTCCATCCTCTCTCCATCCTCTATCTCTCTCCCTCCCACATGCGAGCGCGGGGGGCGACGCGGCCGGATCCTGGCAGCAGGGGGAGGGCGCGGCTGGGGGCACAAGAGCCAGAGAGAGGCGGCGCCGCGCGGCGAGAGACACGGCAGAGGAGGTCAATAGGGAAATATGTTGATTTCTATTCTATCTCTAATACCCTTAACAGTTGGTACTTCAGCCACTAGTAGTGCCATCTACATACGATGAGTTGTAGGGCTTGAAGGGAAGACAGACAAGATGGAGAGGCATGGCATAGGGGGAAGAGGGCGCTGGGGTGACGGTGGTAGGGGAGAGGACGCGGGGGCACGACAGTTGTGGGTGGAGAGAGCATAGGGGGGCGGTGGTATGGGCACAAGCAACATGGATAACAGAGGTACGACTAATCAATTGAGGGATACTTAACAATTAGCATGTAAGCACACAGAGAATAAAAGATGCTACCTAGTTTATGCAACTGAATTGGAAAGTACCTGGTTTGTTAATCTAAATAGCATGGAGCAAATAAGATGAAGAAAGCGCAATAAGAAATTATGACTGGTACTAAGTAGTAAGTACCTATTACTTTAGCCTATAGATTGCATGACCATCATATCACTGATATAGAGCTTTTAGCATATATAGCACTGTTGTACCATATATTTACAGAAATAGTTGTATGCATCGTGTATTGACAAAAATGGTGTTTTTGTCATCCGGTGGTCGGATGGCAATGCTAGAGGGATGGCACATGTCCCTACCGCTTCGCTAGCGGACGGTAGGTAGCCTGCCTCCCCACCATCTGTTGATGTGTGATAGTATTTGGCATAGATATGTTTATGGTGCTCACCATTCAGGAGCCATCCTTTTTTACTATACCATAGAAATTTTAAAATACAAATCTGCAGCTAGTCATTTCAGAATTACATGTTCCTTGTGTTGTAGACTCATAGTTGATCGGTTTCGAGTTCAGATGATGTTTGGTGTACTGACAAATCATAACCTCATTATTTGTGTAGAATTGTATCGGTAAATCTTAAATCTCACACTGGTCCTTTTTGTAGATCTGGTGGCAGTGTCGGAAACTGAGGATAGCCATCGTTGCAACTTATGATATTGCTGCATTTGACATCTATTCATTACTAGTTAGCCAAATAGACAATTTCACAACTCTCCCGGTTGTGTGTGTATTGCTATTTATGGGGGTGATTATCTGATGAATCATATCACTGAATCTCCCTGTATGAACTTGTGTAATTATTTCTAGGAAGTAAGTTTATTTTTGGTTCTGCTTGCAGCCTTAGGGAGCGGGCATCTGTTTTCTCAATCAACAAACCAGAAATCCCCTAAGCACGATTGTGCATTGTATGAAAACGATGTAGACAATAGATACTCCAAGTTGGACATCTATGGGAAAAAATACAAGTGAGACATATACTATTTATTCCTAAGTATAACATGCCCTCCAAAAGTATTATTGGATACAATGTCTTGGCCTGAAAAAAAAATATATAAATCAATGTATCTACAATGTTTTGCCCTAACAGAAAGCTACATTCATCTATCTATACAAAATTCTTCTTTTTCTGAGGAAATACATAATTCTTCTATTACATGAAGCTGTCTATTCCCCTTGACGATAATCTAAGCCAGCTCCGTATTTCCATGCTTCAAGATACCGTTTCCATTGATATTTGTTCCTTGGCGAGAAGGATTCAACCCAGGGCCTTTCAAAAGTTACGAAAACAGCAAGCATATAAAATTCGGATATAGGCTGCTTATACGGTACTAAAAGTGTGAAATTGATATGAGAGAGAGATGACATCATTTACCTAATGACCGGATCGATAAAGGTGGAAAGGAATGTGTAGTAACCAAGCATCAGAAAATGGCCTGACCAGTTAAGGATGACTCTAAGTCCAACCTACAAGAAAGCAGAGGAGAGACCAATAAACTCAATGACCAAGCAAGCCTCAGGAACGGATTGCAAAGCCAACATAGCTTGTCTCAAGCCTGAACTGACAATCAGAGTTTGAAAAAGAACTAGATATTTTTTTCATAAATCTACCTGCTTAAATATGGAAGGTAAAATTTGTGGCCGGGTGAGCATTACTAGGCCCAAAGTTTGCACCAGAGGTCCAAATTGTATTACGTCCTACAGATGCACAGTTCAAGTAAATATGGAAGGCAAGATCTTTTGCCAGGTATCACAATTCTAAACTTAAGGGTTTAGAATTAGAACAATGTCCAAGTACCAACCTGCAGAAATGGTCGAAGTACTGAATCCCCGAGTTTCTGTGCAGAATAATAATAATTAATGAGATAATAATAAATAATCTGAAAAATGGTATACCTTATAAATGATTTTGGTTACCTGCATTGACTGAAAATTAGCAAAGAGAAGCTCATTAATAAAAGTTGGTGAAACATTAATCTGAGGCCTTGCTGACATTGCTCTTTGAAACAACCACGATGCACTTAAATTTGGCTGCAAAATGGAGAACCAAATAAGTCAAATGATGCATAAAGGGCTATAAACTATAAAGTAACTAACCATATAAGGGTTCAACAGCCGCAAACTAGGCGCATCTAGGAAATCTCCTGAAACTGCTTCATATATACCTTCAGCTCCAAAAGAACATAGAGAAAGATAAGTATCTGAAGGAAAGGAAAAATAAATACATGCAAATTTCATCAGTAATAAAGTAATGCTACGCCTCAAATTTCATGGATATTTTGACATTTATACAGTGCAATTTGGATTTAAAACTGAGAGCACCCAATAAGTTTGAAATATAATCCCTTTGATGAAACCCCAAGTATTTAGTTACCTCTGGTGCCAGCAGGGGTGAGGCATTACCCTGAAATTGTTTTGTGAAATATGGTTCAAGTGGTATTCAGGATGGCATTAGCTGTTTGAAGCTAATATCAACCTTAGGAGTTATTTTTAGACTATTTTGGCACTAGCATTGTCTTTGGGTTCTTTGTGATTTTGTTAAAAATTGATAATCTAACAACAAAGGAAAAATATGGATCAGCTCAGTTTTCCTTTGTAACTTAAATCCATGCACTGTTCATGACAACTAACATGACTTATGGTTTTGACTTTTGTGTAAATCTGGACTCAGCTTTGTTTATGTTAGAGCAAGCATATTTCCATTTGATAATCACGCAAAATCCTACAGTTCAGGAAAATTAAGGGGATGAACCATTTGACAGACGACCAAGATGCCTTGTCAAGCTTCCGAAACCTCCAAAAGAAACAGGTGACTGGATTCCACTAGCATCACCAACCTGCAGTGCAAAAGGCATTAGTAACTAAGAAACAATTTTTGTCACGACCAACAGGGCTTCTAAGCAGAGAAATCACATGCCTGTAAGATACGATCAAATGCAGCTGGCAAGGGGCTGAAATGGTGGAATTAATTGTGTCAAGAGTTAGCATACAAAAATTAAAAGAAGTCTGCTAAGAATGGCATAACCAAAACAGAATTACACATCTGCCGTTACAAGCACTTAATAGACACAATCCAGGCAATCATCAACAAATTGTTAATTATGGGGTTTCACCACCTTTCATATGTTCATGTGTGAAAATTGAAAGGTATACACAAAATGAACTTGCTCTGGAGTGTCAAACGAGCAGCTGTACATAGTGTCTACTGTAGTTTAGTTTGTGCAATTAACTATTCCACTGTAGAGCGAAAAGTCATTATTTTCTGCATATAAAAAACTCTCGCACATTTAGCCAAGGAACAATTATGCTGTGCAAACTATATGCCATTATGTGGCAGTGCAGCAGATTGCTTATCCATATTGGGTTGGTATGTATTTTCTTATCATCTGAATAACAAAACGGAAGGATGTAGGCTATGTTTACTTCTGTTACCTATCCCGATAAGTTGGGAAAATTCCAAATATGACTCTCCTTATATCCAGATTTTCAAGAATCACATCCTACATGAACATAATAAGAGTAAATTAAGAACAAAGCATAATTACATAAGTATCTGAAATAAAACAAAGGAATTATAGTATAAATCAAGCACATGCCAATATAACTGGTGGTTCACGTTTTGGCTTTTTAATTCAATGGTGTATAGTCGTATAGATCACAAATATTATTTTTACAGCATGTGCAGCTAAGCAGTTGACTAACGTGGCAAATACATTATACATGTGAAATAGATGGATTTCCATAAACACATGAGTTGATTTTTCTTTATGTGCATTCAGATCATGGTGTAAAATGTAGACCATGACACAGTGTGTTGCATTCCTTGACAATCATATCACACATAGTGCCGTTAAAAGAAATCACCTTTCTCGGTTGACTGATGACTACATTTTCCAAAATTAAGCAGATCATAGCAATGATGTTCATTTATGCATAGCTACCAAGATATAGACGTATAAACAATCTATCTAAACAGCATTGTTGTCAACTTGAAAAACATTCTGCAAGTCTACGACATATAAATAGGTACAGCATTGTTCACCTGGTAACCAGGCATAAGATTCCAGTACGTCTCCAAAAGTTCTTCTAGCTTTGGGCCCCCAAATTGGGGATCAACATAAGTGAACATGTATGTAGTACGATCAGCAGGACCAGAACCAGCAGGAAAGGCCTAAAACAATTACTCAGATTAGACTAGTAAAGAAATCTTAACATGCAAATGAAATTATATACCATTTGAATTGATTATTGGCAGTTTATATGATGGAGGGAAAGCTGATATTGCAAAAGAGGATGGAGATTGAGAAAATTATTTAAAAAAAGGCTGGCTGTGCTGAAAGGATTTTCTTTCTTTAATGGAATTATGTTGTGAAGAAATGATTTTACAGTTTAGATATCTCAGTTCATCTCTCAGAATCAATTTTGTATAAAAAATGCTGAATGAAAAAGCAATTACCTCCCAAAAGAGTTGTACTCCTGAATTTCCAGCTCTCTTTACTGATGAGCTACTAAAAATAATATCACTTGTTGTATTTCTGCCAAATCCACGAGCGCAAGCACCAACAACAAGGCATACTCCATCTGGTTTTCTACCCAAGCGGATCTTGCACAAGGACAGAAGAGTTGTAACTGATTTATAGTGCAAAATTAGGAGGTGGCTACAACAATAATATGGATATGTGGATTATTTAAATACAAGAACGGTGTTCAACGATCTCATAATTTAGATGTACTAGAATTTAGAAGCCACAATTCTTCATATACCACTAGGAGCTAGGCTGGTAATATAGGGTGTTGTTGACACCTTATAACTAGCAGTAATGCAATTAGCCCTGCTGGTTCCAGCCAGTTATGACTTATGTTGGTAGTGGCAAGCTCAGTTCTCAGTAGTGGTTTTAGTGACTGGTACGGTACCCACTGTGTGTCGACATGAGATGCATTGCATCAAATTTGCCACAGTATGGGAGTTTTTGAATATATCATTCCAGATATACAATCTAACTTGTACTTACACCTATTTCTTGGTGCTTTAGTCCATCTTGGATGGTGCCTGTAACAGTTCCTTGGTGAAATTGAATGCAGTTCTCCTGCATCAGTTGAAATGTACTTGCACCTATGGAATGCTTGTACTCTATGACATTCTTGTGCCTTGTTCTACTTTCAAGGATGCACCCTAAACAGATACTGAGAATGAACAGTGTGACAGCATCACGAGTATCCCATGATTGGTTAAGCATGAAACAGTTTGGGCGAGCTGCCTGTGCAAAATAGGTCATACGCTTTCAGTTTATACATGTAGTTCGCACATAAAGCTCCTATTGATTACAATTATTTGCATCAAACATGACAGTGTTGTGCATGGAAATGAAACTTCGTTTAACATTAGCTTGGATGCACATTTGGAATTTTGGTATCTTGTTTGTCAGAGAGCATCACAAACTTCCATAAGAAAATTTCATCTAGATGCAGTCATTTTGATTAAACATAAAGGAGTACCTGTCGCACAATTGGGGAAAAATTACCCATAGCATCGACAACAAGTCGACAAGGCAAAGAATCACCATCACTCAATTTTAGTACCTGAGGAACACAAGTGGCGTATTAATACCTTCTTGATTGGAAATATGCACTAGTAAATGCCAAATTAGCACAAGAATATTTTAATGGAAAACTATAAAGTAAAGGAACTTGGATAATGATAACCTCATTATTTTTACAAAAAGGTTATTATTTTATTTTAGTAGTCAATCCAAGAAATTATACTTCCAAAATCAGATGAGATAAAGGAGGCCAATCTATCATAGGCAACTTCTTGTGGGAAAAAGAATAGTGCACTGTATAAAATTTGTAGCTTCCCTTGAGAAAATTTAGCACGCAGACAAACATAATTTACTTACTGCAAGATCATCATGAACAGAAATGCTTGACAAACTTTTCCCCTCAAATATTGCTCCTCCTGAAGAAATGAAGCGCTCTTTCATGATATCAACAAGTTTAGCAGGCCTGTATAGGTAGAATAAAATCAATGAATCAAACATGAGCTAACATTGTTGTTGTGTTTTCTATGAAGAGCCTTCTCTTGCTGAAAGGCTATATTGTATTTGATGCAAATGTGTTTACACTTCTTGCTTTAAAGTGCATGTCATCTTTATATTATATCAAATGCTCACTTATGGATATTTCTTGGAAAATATATGCATCGTATTTTCTATTCTAGGGAATAGCTAGCCACTCCTTAATTATCTACAGCATACAGCATATATAGAAACTATATCGAACTTTCAAATAAGAATATGAACATCATGTAAACATATTGAACTATCAGATAAGAAACGTCGCATTAGATGATTAGAAGCATGGGCAGTGTGCCCTAAAAGTCCTAACAGTAGCTACTCTTAGAAGTATTGTTCATTATTTATATACAGGGTATGCTTAAGAAGTATATTCTAGTGTCATATACAACTCAGGAGACTAGACTATCGGCTAGTATCACTATCAAAGCTCTCTTTTGCTAATGATTCATTCCATCAAATCATCTCAATCAAAAATAGTTTTAGATGATATTCCTCCATGAACACATTAATAGACTTTATCAAAAAACGAGAAATGAACACTGCAACAAATAGGTGAAGACCTATATAACAATAACCAGATATAGATTAGTCCTTTGTATCTTCACTTCCAATTTAGACACTAAGTACCATGTCTTTAGCTCCTATCTAGATCATAGATTATCAACACAAATGTCTATTCCGTCGTATGTATACCCTCTTATCTTGCATATGTCGCAATTTGGACATCGTACATGATGTATGCTTTTTAAATCCTGCAGCCATCACAATACTAACTAACCAAAGCTGCTCTACATGTGGCATCAGGTGAAAACTTACGAAATTCCAAGATGAAGAATGTTCTCCACCCAAATTTCACCTTTATTCTCAAAGCCACATCTATTCTGCAAGTAAAAAAAAATTAAATGTGCAAGTAGTTAGCCAGCAAGACTATGTTGAATTACAATTAAATTTCCCTTGGTTTATGTCAATTTGTTATCTGAGAGACCTTACAGGATTGAAATCACTTGAAATTATCTGTTCAACATCCCCTTCTGAAAGGATGCCAATTTCCACAATTTCCATAAGCTCCTTTCTCGAAATGTTCCACTCTTGTTCTCTCTGTTTAGCATATATATATAGGTATGCATTTCATATGATTCAGTACAGTGCTATTGGGATAACTCAGGAATAGCCATATAGGGCTAAATTACCCCTTTGATGATGTTTCTTTCGATAATTCCAACCCGAAGGCCTTTATAACTGAGAGCAGTAGCTACAAATATACCTAATGTGCCACCACACACTAATACATCGAAGATCTCTGAGCCAGCACCAAGATCATAATCAACCAATGGCCCTTGGACCCGAGTAACAACTTCAGAGACTTTGGAATCTGCATGCGCACATTTCCATCACAATGTTATAACACTTGAGAATGAAATAAAAACATACAAGCCTCAAGTAACCATGTTGCTTTTTTTTAAGGAAATGTTACTATTCTTTAAATCATCCATCAAATAAAGTAGTCAAGTTCACATTAAACTGGAAAGTTATACAGCATCAGTAGCTAAGAAATAGTTGAAGGCCAGCATTGTCAATGATATCCATCCTCTAGCAGTTCACCAAACAAACAGAATATGTTGGGCACATTTAAATCACTTGCTTGCTTGGACAAGAATTTTTCTCAAAATACCTAAGGACGGTGTTTGGTAAAGCCTGTAAAAGTTTGCTTACTGAAGCAAAATAATTTTGATGTGCTAGGAGAGCTTTCCACAAGATGAGCTAAACTGTACTATCCTGCACCGGGGCGGTGCCTGGTGAAAATGGAAGAAAAGAGAGATTTGGTGAGTCAGTGATCACCTTCTGTCTTTCTTGACCCGTGCTCTCCCTCCCTCCCTCTCTCTCTCTCTCTCTACCATCTTATTATGACATTTCCTTCTCCCAAAAGTGACATTTTGTTTCAAAACAGGGCACCTAGCTACCAAAACTCAACTCAAGTTACATGACAAAGCATCCAACCTAACTAGACCATATGTAGTCAAAAGGGCCATTTTCACATCTTAGCTAGAGCGAAGATAAGCAAAAAAATAAATACAGACAACCCTGTTAATTACAATGCTTGAACAATATGAATCATACCTACTTGAGCTTCACAAATACTAGACCAAATTTGATCCAATCTTTTCAATGCACTGTACGAGTATGCCCCTCCAGCGCCGCCAACTTCTTCACCACCGGAAATCTTTTCCATTATCATCTACATGATTTAGCAATATTAATCGATCATAACATAAAATCACCTGACAGGAATGACCATACAAAAACCAGAACATGATTGAAGCGATTCTCTCTGTGTATTTTTTGATAAAACACCGTTTGTGTATTCCTTGTTGTGCTCTGAAGCATGAAATGAAAAGATACCCAAAAATAGGCATTTACAACTCTTTGTATCAATGAGAATGAGAAAGGAAATGAACCCTAGAAATGCCCGTAGCATAACCCCTGACCGGAACACACTGGAGGGGAAAATCATGCATAACATCCCCTTCATCTATTGCCCTACGTCTTATAACAAGAGAGCACAATATCGGTAGGATCGTACAGGAAGCCCTTAACAACCGTGACCGCATTGGTGCATTGCCGTAAGCACGCTCTAATCTCCATACCGCCCCCATCGCTCCGCCACGGCGAGGGCTCGGGTCGGGTCGGGTCGCTCGCTCACCTGGGTTCTGGAAGGCGGCGGCGTGGCCTCCCCCGCCGCACTGGCGCGCACGAGCCCTCGCCCGCCGCCAGCCCGCGGCGCCTCGAGCGGGCGACCATGGCGAGCGCGAGGCGGCGGAGCGGCGGCTGCTGCGGTGGGAAGGGGGAGAACTAGCGGGAGCGGCATGAGGGGAATCGGGGTAAGGATTGCGGGCTCGGGAATCGGGAGCGGCGGGGAGTGAGGAGGTGAGAGACGGAGGAGCAGAGAGAGAGAGAGATGGGAAATGGTTTGCTCTGCTCGCTTGCGCGCCAGCCACGCTCTGCTCTTGGCGCTGAGAATTGGCTGGTTTGGATGGCTCTCCACGACGTGGTCGTCCTCGGCGCCAACGAAGGGGGCATTGGACAACGGCGCCGCGCCGTCGCTTCAATCCTATCCGTCCGATCGGGGAAAACAGCGCACCGGATTTGTCTCCACAGTAATCCATGGTGGATGGTGCGCGCTGGATCGCTTGCAGCTTCTTGAACCGCCACGGCACCTTGTAAGCAGAAAACCTGGCGAAGACCCATGAGTAGAGGTAGTAGTCGGTGGGAGGTGAGAAGGGGAAGGAAGGTGAGGCGCGAGGCACCGAGGGGAGTGAGTGCCGGTGGAGAAGGGAGGAGGCGGTGAGTGGAGGAGGCGCAGGAGGCGAGAAGGCGAGAGAGGCGACGGTGGGCCGAAGGGAATCGAGAGGAAGAAGAGAGCGAGGCGGGCGATGAGTAAAGAGAGAGAGTGGCGTCGGTGAAAAGAAAAGAGGAGGCAAGGCGTTGGTCTGTGTCACAGGCGGAGAAGGCCGTGGGCAGCGAAGAAAAAGAAGAGAGAAAGAAAGAGAAAATAGAGGATTTAATTGCGGTTTAACTATTTTAGTAGTATTGTTGTCGCTATTAATTTCTTGTTTTCGTTAGATTTAGATTTAAAAGAAAATCAAGTATTATGATGTTATGATGAGTAAGATGAGAAAAGAAAAGAGGAGAAAATAAAGAGAGAAAGAGTAAGATGAGTTAAGAGATGGATGAAGCTCGGGACCCGAACGCAAGTCCGAAGTGAGAAAGTCCCGCACGCTATATCGTTAGGTGGAGTGTTGGTAGGAGCCGGTCCAACCAAACACTATTGGAAGTCGGTGGAGCCCAAGTGAGCGACTTGCTAAAAAAGAGAAGATTGGATGGGAAAAACACCTAAAAAGTCGAAAGTTTTGATTCTATGTTTATAACCTATAGTAGGCAACGTTCACATAACGTATGCAAGAGCTCCATTTCTTCACCAAGGAGGTTCTTCTCCTTTACTTTCTTCATTACTCGCCCTCGAAGTCCGATTGCATCGCGGTTTGATCTGTGTGTATATGAGATGAGGATGTGTGTGTGTATGTGATGAATGTATATTATTTCAAACAAATATCGATGTTATATATATGTATGAAACTACATGACTTAGAACGAACACTACAACAACTTACATCAAAGTGTGTTACCTTGTGAAATGCGGCATGGTCGATAGATCCATGAAAATGAAACATCCATCCAAGTCTCCATGGAGCCAGGAATGTAAAACGGCCATTACGCAAAATGATTTTTACTGCAGCACAGCACACTATTGAGAGCATGTTTGGATCCCTTGTCTACCCGTTAATTGACAAAAAAAATGTGTAGGGTTTCCTTGCTTAGGTTTGCTTTTGGGCAAAGTGCGTATAGATTTTCATATTTTTTTTAGGGTGTACCAAATATGCCAACTGACCTTAGTATTGGACTTGGCATTAGACGAGAGATTTAAACATATCCTAAAATAGGGGTGGATTCAGATCTATAACAGCCTAAACTTTAACTAAAGATGTAAGATTTTTACCAGTGCAAAGCACAAGTAAGTTTGAGATTTATAACTTACGTAGTAGTAGCATCCAACCCTCTACATCTCAAAATATAACAGAATCTTGGACCCGTCATTACCCTAAATGCCTAGCCCAGCGAGGAGAGGCAAGTCTAGCCTTGCCAGCGCAAACGAGCTAATCTCTTGTCATGGGCAAGGAAATTCCAGGCAAAGCTGCTCTACCAAACCGAGGCTAGGAGGAGCAAAAGATACATGCTTAAAAACTCCTCTACTAACATGGACTTCCTTGCCCACTAGCCAGTAATGCGAGGGACAGATTTTGGCACTTTTTTAGCTTTTAAAAAACTATTTTTCAATTTTTATACAATAAATACCTTTCAAATGAAGTATCTTTTCTAAACAAGGTCTATATATTAATTACAGTACATACTATAACAACTTCATTTATATCAACTAAAATCGCATGTAAATTTCTATTACTCCGTACTCTCTCACACAAATAGCCTAAAACCAAAAAACACACCTAAAAAAACAAACCATAACCAAAAAGAGCATGCCCTTTTACCCCTTCAGCACAACTGCTGGCTGCTGCTATGTCTGTCATTCGATCAGACAACAGCTGTGCGCAATTATCCTTTTTCATCTGCCGCAACAAATTATCCTAATAATTTACCCGAACTGACGAACCACGCAGCTGCATCTCCCAAAATGCGAACTATGACATACTTAGGGACGCAGCAGGCAAACACGGCTTGGTAAATAGAAGCTGCCCTCAAGAACTGCAGGGTTGTAAACTCTTAAGCCAACAATCGCAACCAAAGGTAGAAACAGCCAGAATAACAACAATGCTTCATGTACGACTGCAATGACAGATCTAAAATGCTACATGGGGATTAAATTATCAGTCACACAAAGGAATTGCTGACAGGAATTAAGTTAAAACACACACGGCAAAGGGATCTAAGTTGGCGAGTCATTACCGCGGGTGTCCTTTCCCTACCAAACCGACGGCACAGCATAGAACAGTATGAAATACCCACTAAACTGAGCGAAACCATTCCCCAGAAGCACAACATAATGTTTGACAAGAGACAACGACGCCTGAGGTCTGCAAACATTTGCTCTATTGCACTGTACACCTCATCCTTCGCAACAGCAAGGAAGGGGCTGATTCGCCACAGAAGCGGCGCATCTCCTCACCGACAGATGTTTGTACTTTGTAGTCAGAGTTGTTACCTCCTCTGCCTTTTTGACTCAGCCTACAATTCACAAGCCAAAAGAGGACACACATTAGAGAAAAGGTGATAGGAGACCAAGTATGTAGGCAGTTAAATTGCTATAAAAATGCTAAGAAAAGGGGTAAGACAGTGTGTTCAGTGCCTAACTGCCTATGAAAATCGTAACAAATAAGATAGGCATGTGGAGAGCAAAGGCTGATAGCTTAGCGTCATCATATTATGGATTTACTGCCTTTATTTTTTTCATACACTTTGTTTCTTAAGAGCTTAATATGCTCAGATTACATCTAAAAAGAAGCATTAACAAACATGTAAGGTTCAAGGCTTAATTCTGCCAGAGCGCCAGTCAAAGATCAACTACACCTATGTCAACTATTCCCCAAAAAATGAACTATGTACCAAAAAATTAGGTGGTGCATATGAATTTAAGTTGAATAATGTCTGGACAAATACACATTTATGAGGCACACGCAAGAGATTCCAGTCCAAGCATCTTCTTGCAAATTGCATAAAGCTCTGATCCAGGAAATAAGATAGTTGTGTGTTCAATAATTTACTATCAAGCTTTGAAATGAGCAAGAGATAACATTTGTATCTGAAATATCTGAGGAAACGGAAGCCCCACCAAAGAATCGTGACCTACTTTCGAACAAAGAGTAAAACTAGTAAGCTTAAGATATATCAATCGAGGCACCACAACCTTGGATTCGCTCCAAACAAGAATAAACTCAAAGAACATGTTTTAGGGACTTTATTGAAATAAATAAATAAGAAATGCCTTCTGAGCATTTGATCAACTACTAAACAATGAACATGATATAGTTGGCAAACAATGCCAAGAGCTGCAAGACAATTCCACACATGTAATTCCTAAGAAAATGGGTCACTAATCTAATAGGGTAAATAATTAACTATCTGCAAAGAAAATATAAATAATCATCTCCTCCAATATGAACAAAATATTAGCTTACCTTAGGTTCAGACTTTGGTGAAGTTGCGTAAGCATTTGAAGGTCTCTTTGTGCCATTTTCCTTAACACAATCCGAGCACACAAAGTGTTCTAGTTTTTTGGCCTGCTCAATGGTCATACTCATGCAAGAGGGATGGAACCTGTTTGTGGTAGGATCTGAATAAGGCGGAAGCACAACATACAAATACAGAAGAACAATCGCAGCATGCAAAGAACAGGTAAAATTGAAAACTGCTTTACATTCACAATTTTATATAGTTATATTTATCTGCACAGTTCCTGAGTCCTGACACCACAAACATCTAGTGAAAGGAAAGCTAAATATATTTCAGATTTTATTTTGAGAAGTGCAAGTGACATGACAAGCAACACAAGTGCGTACTGTCTCAGAAGCACACGTGTACATTTTTGCACTCCTATGGACATAGGACCTATGGTTCCTACAAGAGATCAATAAGTTTTCCACGCCTGTAAATGGCACTTAGAATTCAAAAGCGCTAGAGAAAATGAACATTATATTTGGTGAATAAAGATGGCAAACAAAGTATAGCATGAATTTCATGAACATAGGAACAGGCTATGACACATATAAATGAAGAATCTATTCAGGGAAAAAAACATAGCAAGAGACTATAACAGTACACTTGATACAGCTACAAAATTCTAATATTTCAGAGTGCAATCCTGAATCCTCTAGCATCACTTTGTACATAAAATGATGCATTTTACATAAATGACCGCAGTGGAAGTTCCAATACCAATATTTTAAGATACAGAACAAATATACATGTATAATGAGATCATGTACCTTATCTTATAAAGCTTTTTCTAAAGATCCCAGGATAAAGGGATCACAAATGTTTTATGATCATTATCTATTATAACTTTATAACTAGACAGTAACAGCATGGATTCCCCAAAAAAACCCAGTGTGTTTGTCAAATGCCTTTGATGATGGTTCCTGTAGGAACCGTACTTTTTCCTGCAGAGTTCCTGTGAAATTACTGCACACCAAACAGGCCCTAACTAGTAAGGCATGAGAAATAGACAAAGTCAGCAAATAATGTCAAACGGATCAATTACATCCTGACAAGCATCTAGACAGAACACTAGCGCTTTTAGAAAAGGCGGATCAAGTTAAGTACATCAATGACGATTTGATATCATCTTGCAAGTCTTGTAACAACTAACAAGTGATCATCGCTATTGAAGTTATCAAAATCCCAGGAATGATTGCCACTTTCTATTATCTTTACCATTTCAAGTGTGCATCTAGTTCCACTATTTCCATGCTGCATATACTGACATACAGCACAAAAAGGAGCACTATAAAAGAAAGACGAATTTTGTTAACAGTTTTACCAGTCCTTGCAAGCGTCGCACTGCACCATGAGATCGTCTGGGTTGTACGGCATCTCGCACTTGCAGTAGCTTCACAAGAGATAGGCACACAAAAACCATAAGATAAGCATTGCATTGGGGGGGATGATCAATCAGCATTCAACACCAAGGAAATGGATAAAAAAAACTACATACACGGCCACACGGTCGGGGTGGAACGCCCCAGTAGCGGCCTTATAATCGAACCGGCAGAAGTAGTCTTCTGGCCCGACGTTGTCGAGCTTGGTGTAGTTCTTATAGGGGTGGACGACGCACTTTCCCTCGATGGTGTGGGCGCTCTGCATGTCGAGGTGGTCGGAGAGGAAGAGCTCCTTGGCGCCGTGGAACTGCCGCCTACCCCCCTTGGACTCCTCGGGGCGGTAGTACCACCGCACCCGCACCCGCACGCTGCCGCGCCCGTCCGCCTCCATCTTCTCCACCCGCGCCACGTACGGCGGCTTGTCCGAGTCCGACGGCCGCATCAGCACGCAGTCGCTCACTTCCCAACAAGGACATTATATCAGATTTCTCGCCGGAGACGGCAACACGAACAGAAGCGGTGGGTGGGGGTGTGTGGGACGTACCTCGGACGACCTTGTTGGTGCCGCGGATGGTGTAGGAGTCCACGTCCTTCTTGCCCTGCTTGGTCTTGGCCATGGCGGGGGCGAGGTTTTGGGAGGGGAGAAACCCTAGGCGAGGAGGAATGGGGAGAGCGGAGGGGAGAGAGGTGTAGACGACGGCTGGAAGAACGGGTTCCGACTGGGAGGGGAAAATGGCTCGGTTGGTGGGGGATACATCGGTCCAGGGAAATAGGAGCCTGGTCTGGTTTTCCAACCGTTGGGTTAAGCAATCAACGGTTCAGATCATAGTTGCATAAACCTAATCAGCGGCGATCGTGAGACCGCAAACCGAAAATCTACCATAATTGTAGAAATCAAACTGCATCAGAGGTGGATGCACAACAAGAATGTGAGCAACTCATAGTTAGATAGATCAAATTAGCAACAGACGCGTAACAAAAGTACAAAACTACAGTTGAAATCCTCTAGCTCATAATTGCGTAGAGAAAACCAGGGGCGGACGTGTAGCAAAACCAAAGTTGGAATCCGTCGGCACATAATTACACACAACAAACCAGGGGTGATGAAAACTAAAATTGAAATCCGCCAACTCATAGTTGGACATACAAGATTAAAATCTGCCAGCTCATAGTTGCGTAGAGAAAACTAAATACGGATGTGTAACAATACCACAGTTGAAATCCGTCAATACATAATTACACACAACAAATCAGGGGTGATAAAAACTACAATTGAAATCTGCCAGCTCATAGTTGGACATATCAAACCAGGGGCATACAAAAAACCACTATTGAAGATCTCCGGCACATAGTTTCAAACCAAACTAGAGGCGAAAGGGGGAAAACCATTATTGAGTTCCACCAACACATATTTGCATAAACCAAACTAGAGGAAGACACCTTCCCTCGATATGGCCCAACAAACAAATCCTAAGCCATGTGCAGCTATGCACTTTTTAGACTTTTATACCATAAATGAGGATCGAGTTTTACTTGATTGGCAAACTTCACCGTCATGTGAGCTGACCGTCCGTGTTTGATCCCTAAATCAGCCTCAGGTCTCTCACCTCACACGTGCGTGTACGTTCAATAGAAAAGTGTGTGCCCTCGCTCTATGAGGTATTGGATATACATTTGCTTAATTCCTAGCGTGTGTTCTAGTAGAACACATAGGTGTGTGCATGTGTGGTGTGCATAAGTTTGTGTCCTCTATTGTAACTAAAAAACTTTTATACCATAAAGAGATTGTTTGGTTAAATACATGTTCAGCGTGGCTCCTCGGTTCGCCTTCTTGTAATGTTCAGCGTGGCTCCTCGGTTCGTCTTCTTGTAATCCATGCGTCTATCATTGAGCCCAACCATTTTAATCCCACTCACTAAGCTTGACATTGCTAGCTAAAAGAAAAAAAATGTGTTTTTGGCTCTTTCATTCTAGTAGCTGAGAAACACGAAGTTAGTACACCATTTTCTCTTTACATTTTAGCATCAGTAGAGTTCGGGCTTCAAATTCTACATGATGGCATATCCAATGGAGGGTAACTATCTCTACAGAACTTCTGTGGAACATTTTCTGTCGAAATGATAGCGAGAAGAGGTTATCGTGGTAGCAACCAGTAATTGGATTACCTTTACAAGTTTCCTCCTATCTCATGTTTAGCAAATAAGCCTAGCTATTTACCAGCTGGTAGTTCTGTATGTAGTAGTAGTGTAGAACCGAACATGCAGTAGGAAGGTGAATGGTGCCTTCAAATTCTTCTCAAGTATTCACTTAACTCTTTTCTCCGATAGCTACAGAGTTATGAAGATTAGGGTTGAAAACCCACTTGAAAACCGGAGCAATAGAGAGAACATAGTAATAAAACACACCGTGGTCGAAAGCTGGCAATGTGGTCGAAATTTGACACCGTGGTCGAAAGCTAACAACGTGGTCGTAAATTCAACAATGTGATCAATAGCTAACAACGTGGCTGTAAACTCAACAGCGTGGTCGGAAATCGACAACAGAATGAAAATCGCCGTAGTCGATAACCACCGAGACCAAAACCAACGTGATCAAAAATGAGTGCAGTCGAAACTAACGTGATCGTAAACAACGTGGTTGAACACCAACGAGTGGTCGAACAACCAACGTGGTCGGAACTAATTGGCAACCAAAATGATCAACGTGGTCGTAACCAACGTGGTCGTAATCCAATGAGGTGGTTGTAAACAACGTGGTTGAATGCCAACAAGTGGTTGAACAACCAATGTGGTCGGAACCAGTCGGCAACCAAAATGATCAACGTGGTCGTAAGCCAATAAGTGGTCGAACAATTAACGTGGTCGGAACTAGACTACAATAAAAATGATCAACGTAATCGTAACCAACGTAGTCGTAAAGCTGATCAATGTTCCAGACAGAGAGTGCACTGACTACCGACTACTTCAGTTCAGATTCAACAGAAGAACGCGAAGTAGTCGAAAGATCTGAACGTGGTCGAAAGCAACGCGGTGCGAAGTGATCAAAAGACAGACGTGGTTGAAAGCAACGTGCTTCAGTCTGGAACTCGACCATGGTCGAAACCAACGTGGTCGTAAAATCGATCGTGTTCCAGACAGTGAATAGCGCCAGCGCCGACTGTATCAGTTTAGAATCAAATCGAAAAAACGAAGGATCTTTTCATCCATAGATCCAAATAATGTGAAACTTTACAGAGATCCTCTATAGAGTATTGTGAACCTACTCCAACAAAAGATCATTAAAATCATGGCCAAAGATGAGACATTTTCAGTTTGTTTGAAGGTCACATCAAAACCGAGTCAAAATTGAAATCAGTGAATCAAACTAGCTCTTGGGTGGATGATGACCAAGATGAGTCTAGAAGTATTCCCACATATCACAACAAGTTAGAACACCAACAAAATTAACTCAAAACCCTCGGATCAAGAAATCAAACTTTGAAGGCAAATCAAGAATACATCAAAAACAAAACAACCAAATCAAGAAGGATCCATGGAGATAGCAAAAATTGATGTATTACTCACTTGAGAAGATTGAGTCTACAGCCACTCCACCTTGGAGGACAAAGATCACACCATGTGCTCCACTCGCAAACCCTAACCCTAAACAAGAAAGCACACAAGAGAGAGAGGTGGGATGGTTAACTCTACATGTCTCCATCCCCACCCTTTTTATAGGTGAACAACCAGCCACTTACTCCCCAAATGGATCCTATCCACTATTACAATAGGGGAACCCGTTAACTCCACACATGGGTTTTACTCGCTCAAATCCACTTATGCACGCTTTTCAAGCGCATAAGTGTGCATCCGTTAAATCCTTAGCCTTAATCCATCTAGATCAAACCAGCTCCATCTTGGCCTAAACCACTCTCCAACGCATCGCCCATGCGCCATAGTTTTGATCCAAGATAGTTCCCGGTATTTTGGTCAAAATACCGAAATACCCCTTGTTGACTCGATCATCACATTCCTTTGCAAGCAAATGCCATGCTTACCACGTGTAGGTACACTATTAGTTTGCCACATGCCACCAAGTCTCTTCCGTCCGGTTCCCACCGAACCACAGTTCACACGGCCCATGCAAGCCACCTGACATCATCCCACTGTTCGAACTCGCTTTCAATATTCCCGCCTTTCTCGTGCCATGCTTGAGTTCACTATCTCACCCAACATTCTTGATCATTCTAGGCCTCAACTCCTCCATGAATCTAGCCCCAATCACCGTCGTTGACCACAGTTGACCTCAAGCGATCCTGCACATCCAAAGATAAAGAATTCGTTTCTAGGCACAAGTTCTTCACAACTTGACCTACATTTACCAAGCCATGCATCATGCAACCTTAACCAAGTGACTCAGGTTAACCTAATTAAATCCATGATTCAAATCTCAAATTCTCAAAATCTGCACAAACTAATCCTAATATAAAGCTATCTTTACAAAGTCAACTGACCAGTCCACAAACATTGAAATGGTTCATCACAACAATAATCTGGACCATCTCACATGGTCCATCAATCTCCCCCTTGATGAACCCATTAGCAATACTCAAAAATGCAAATTGGAGGCGGTTTTAGTAAAAGAAGAAGAATTTTGCAAAGAAAGCTCCAAAAATAGTCATAAGAGAAATACAATGACTGAAAATGATCATATGAAGCTGAAATAGAGTGAGGCCACAGAAAATAACAAATTTTCTGCAAAAGGCTTCAAATCCACCAAATGAGTTAGAGGATCTCACTCTAAATTCATATGAATGAACAATTATTCGACTTGACCTTGATCATAGTGAGAACAAATCAATTGCACAAAAGCTCCAAAATATGCTCTAGATATACATTTTTTACCAATCTTTCCCCCCTTTGATAGTGGAATCATCAAGATGTATGGAAGAAGATAGAGCATGAATGAAATGAAGTGGTTGCAATTTATTCATTTTAAGCATTAGGAACCATGAGGATTATCCAAAACGAATTTTTAGGTATTACACCAAACCATAACAAGTGAAAGTGCTATTTAGATCATATCAACCCATGTATAGTCAAGCTAAAACCAAGTAAGCCATAATTTGAAATTAAATGGATTATTTAATATGTCAAGTCACTCAAGATCATAGTCTAGTAAGAGATATCCAAAAATGAGTCAAGCCATGTCAATATTTTAAGTGAAACCAAGAAGCTATAATTGTGTCAATTTAGAGTGCTACAAGTTCAAAATGAGATATTTTGTTCAAGTACTTGATATCATTTGTAATAAGCAAATTTAGCACATTTAATATTTTCGAAAATTCATGGTTGGCTTCAACCAATTTCTTTACAAGATTTTATTTTCTTAGCCATGCGCTAAATCTCAAGTTTTACACGATTACTCCAAGCAAGTAGCTTAAGGAAGTGATCTTGGTCATCAAAACTCCCACTGAGTTCATGCCTAGTGCAATACCAAGCCGTCTCATGAGAAAGAATTGGTGAGATTAGTTTTTTCGCACAAAAGAGATCTTTTTGTATTTTCTTAACTTAGTTCAAGAACAAAGAATTAAATCTAACTCATGCTTCACTAATGACCTAGCATAGCTCAATCTAAAGCTCAATGAAGTTTCAAGATGCAACTTAGTTTATTTGACATGGTATGAATCATAAGAGGATCACTACAGCCAGACTAATCAAATAATCCAATAAGACATGATTTAATTCAAGTTGTTCACATTTAATCAAGTTAGCATGGCAAAAGTTAAGCTACACATAATATAAATCATGGCAAGATGTAAAGCAGTCTTATCATGTCATATAGGGATAATGATAAGGGCTCTATGTATTTATATTACAATGCACATTGCTGAAATTAAATGAAATATAATGCAATAAAACGGAAATCCATCTCCCTTTCAGCAAGTGAGTTAATTTTGATGTATTTTGGTTCAAGTTGAGTTATGTCATCATTAGGTTCCAGAAAATCTCAAATGAACTCCCCATGAACCAAAACAATAAGCCAAAGGTAAGAAACTTGAACGAAAAGAAGAAATGGCAGTCCTTACAACATAAACAAGATAGAAGGAATACTATGGCTCAGACTTGCTCTCATCTACCCATATGACTATAGGACTATCAGCTGGTCATCTAAAATACTAGAGAGTAAACACGTTCCATATCTACCCAAAGGGCCTAACCCTCGCTAGACCTAAAAAGTGATGAACTCAACCTATTGAGAAGAGAAGCAACTAATAAGTAGCACATTAGGATCATAAGATGAATGAAAGAAGTCTAAACAGTTAAGAATGAGAACCATTCTAGTCTATGCTAGAAACACTAACCCAAATCTACCCAAATGAGCAAAGTGCAACAGAATGAAACAGAAGCATATGAACAATATAATACATAGTGTACAAGGTGCTCCCCCTCAGATTAAGCCATAAGGATAGACCACCCCAAGTCTCCCCGTAAGGTCGTGAATCCCGAGCTATCTAAAGGCTTGGTGAAAATGTCAGCCAACTGGTGGTCACTCTCCATAAAGTGAAGCACTGTCACCCTTCTCCATATGGTCTCTAAGTAAATGATATCTGATGTTTATGTGCTTGTCCTGGAGTGCGGCACTGGTTCTTGGCAATGTTAATGGAGAAGTGTTATCACAGAAGAGAGGAACACTATCTATGACTAACCCAAAGTCCTGCAAGGTCGAAATCATCCAAAACATCTAACTACAGTAACTAGCGACTGCAACATACTTGGCCTCTGCGGTGGATTGTGTGCAACACTGGACTGCTTCCTAAAAGATCAAGAGATAAAGGAAGTGCCAATGAATTGGCAAGTACTAGAGGTGCTCTTCACATCTATCCTATAGCCAGCAAAGTCTGCGTTGGAGTAGGCTCTAATGTAAAGATAGGAAGCTGAAGAGAACTAGATACCATAGTCTAGAGTAGCTCGAAGGTACCAGATACCATAGAGTGACTTCGATTCGAGGAAAAGCCTGGAATCGAGCTAACAGACACACGACGAAATGTATGTCCGGCCTTGAGGCAGTGGGGTACAAGAGGGAGCCAATCATACTGCGGTACTCCTTTTGATCTACTGACTTGCCATCCTCGTTTGGGTCGAGTGTGATTGATGTTTCCATCGGAGTCAACACCGGCTTGCCATCACTTATGTCGAAGCGTCTCAGAAGGTGTCGAGTGTACTTACCTTGATGCAAAAAAGTACCCTCCCGAGTCTGCTTGATCTTGAGCGATGACTCGACCAAAAGAGGTGTCTCTAAAGGTGATCGCCTCATAACCTGGAGCTCAGACTAGGGAAGATAACCAATGAGAGTCTCCGGTCATGTGTCAAGAACAGCTAAAGTCGACAAGCCAAACCTCTCCCTTCCCAGCCTGACAAACCTGAGTCAGTGAGAATACATCATCCGTGGCTCAGTAGTGGGGTAAATAAGAACAGATTCAGGAACCCAGTACTGAGTCACGTGATGAGCAGGAGAAGCAGCCACAGACACAAACAACTGACCTCTAGCTACCCTACGCTCTCCGCCTCTCATAGAATCAAAAGGTCTAGGTGTAGACCTCAAGTCTCTGCTGGATCCGACCACTATTGAAGAGCGGGCCTGACCTACAGCAGCATGTTGATCACGCTGCGGATAGCTATCTTGACGGGAAAACGAGATCTATCCTCAGGACGGTGGATACCTTGACTAAAGGCAACTCGAGGATAAAAAACAGAAGGAGAAGGAAAACCGAGTCCTCGATACTGCCTAAACACCTCAGAGGAGCTATGTACAACTTTGGACCTCGTGTTGGTCTTTGAGAGACCATATGGAGGTAACCCCATGAGTGTGATGAGTAATTGATACTTGTCTTGGAAAGTTTGAATTTGATTTGTGTGTTTCGTGTCAAATCGTAGCTTAGCTCAGTTGGCTGTGGTCGGTCCTGGTCAAACTCAGTTGGACGTGCCTGGGGTGCTTATTTTACTATTTTGATCGATCGCAGAGTTATTTCATGCTTAAGTGCTTTCTATTGATGCAAATGTATGATTACAGTGTTTCAAGCGGTGCTATGTGATGTTTTCTTGTCTGTGATGGTTGCAGGACTTTGAGGTTAAGTCGTGGTGAGGCATGGGATGGCCGGACTAAGCATAGGCGGTGCTGAGGTCGAAACGGTCGAGAAATACCGAAGACGGCGAGGGATCAAGGTGGTTGCAAGGCTTGGACAGCAAGAAAGGAGGAAGCTTCCAGGAAGGTGCAGGAGTGGCATTTTGGTATAATGCGCAATGTTGCAAAGTGGAAGCGGATTCGGTTCGAGTTAATGGGTAAAGTGTAAAGTTGTTGGAGCTATTGGGTAAAGCAAGTTGTAAACCCTGTAGTGGAAGACTATAAATAGAGAGGGTTAGGTTCCAGAGGCTGTGTGGATTTTCTTTCTCTGTTTTGATGTAAGGAGTGTTCGGCAGTTGGTGTTTGGTTGTTGTTTTTGTGGGTGTGTTGCTCTCGGTGTGAGAGATGGATTGAAATGGCTGTAAGCAATTTCATTATGCAAGCATTCATCTCTCTAAATCCATTTGAGAAGTCTTATGTCTGGGATGTTTGTTTTTCTTAAGTCTCTCTATGTTCTGCCTTGTCTTCAGGTTGTTTCTGTTCTATTCTATGAACTTTCCTGCTACTTCTGCTTTGAATTGAGATCTTGTTGAGAAGCTGCAAGATTAGTTTGCTCTGAACTGGGGATCTTCTCAAAGCCCCTTGGCAAGCTCATTCCCGAGAGCAAAGGTCCAAATTGCAGTTTACTTTCAAGAATTTTGTTCGCTGCAGTCATGCTCTGTTTCTTGGTTTCACTGTTTTTGTTGGCAGAGGATTTGTGTTTTCTTATTGTTCCGGCGAAAAGATTGCTCTATGTTTGTGCTTTCTTGTTATGAGATCTTTTCTTGCTATGATTAAGAGTCTCGTGATCAATAGATATGAGAATCTCAAGCTGTTCACTGCAGTTCTTTTGCTTTAGTATGCTTTTAGACAAAGTTTCATTTCTCTGCCTCCCGGCTCTGTTTTGTAGCTTCCGAATTTCTCTGCCACGGTCGGGCTGAAATTAATGGCGGTACTACCGCTCTTCACGGCGGTACTACCGCTCTTCGGACAGACCGAATTCTCCCGATGGTACTACCGCTCTTCTTTTGGTGATCAGACCGACTTCATTACTTGCTTTAGGCCGCTGCTTTATTTTATTACCTCGTTTATCCTTTCTGGTAGTAGTTTCTGATGAGCATTGATCTTCTTGCTTCATAGCTGTTATAGCTATCGGAGAATAAGTTGTGTGAATACTTAGGGAGGTTTGAAGGCACCACTCACCCCCTCTATTGCCAGTTCGGTCCTACAGTCTTAGGAGCACTCCGAGTCTGGGGCTGACCCTGAATACACCGAAGAGCACAAACAAGTTCTCTTCGCATGATCTTCGCCTAAAGCACCTCTCAATCCTATGTCCATTCTTCTGGCAGAAGATACAATGATACTTCGTTTTCTGAGAGGTTGAATCAGTAGGGGGCACACTCTTACTGTCAGAAATCCCCTGAACAAAGTCTGTAGAATTAAACTCAATTTTCTTGGGCTCAGACGCAACCTCGATCACGCCTGCTGCTATAGGTCTCACAACTATAGGTGGATGTTTTCTTACATCCTCTAAGAAATTTTAGATTTGTCTAGAATAAGATTGAACCTTTTCTTGCCTCCAACAAATTTTTCAAGAGTATTCATGAGGTACTCACACTCCCGAAAATGAGAGGCACACGAAGAACAGGGAGGAGAGGATGAGGAATCAGAAGGAGAGACAGAAGATCGAATAGCAAGTGCATATCTCTCCTTGTGCGCGACCACCTTAACCTTAAGGGCTTCGCAAGACACAGGAGGTAGTTCTAATCCTAGCCATCTAGTTCTCGTAACTTTTCCTAAAAGACTCTACCATTTCCTTAGATTCCTCCCCTACTTCAGCACAGAAAGAGCAAGTAGATTGTGGCTTCTCTAGTAGATCCTTAGTTAGCTTCATACATTTGATATACAACACAATCAATTTAGATTTTAGTTTTTCACAATTATTGTATTGTGAGTTAACATGTGCCTTAGAAGCATATTTAGCCATTTTCTTATTGTGATCACACATGTCTTGACATTGCTTAGAAATTGATTTAAGTTCAGCAGTTAATTTTGGATAGTTGGCACAAGAAACAACAAGCTCAAGCAAAACAGCTTGCATTCAGCAATTTTATGTGCTTTCTTTAAGTTAATCTTCAAGTTATTATAACTTTCACATGTTTCAGGCAAATCAAGAAGCATGGTATATAGACCTCTAAAAGCATTGTCCTTATCCTTACATGAGGTGTAAAATGTAGTCTCAACAGAATCAGATGAAACAGAAATAACTCTAGCCATCTCTATCTCAGCTAACAGACTAACATTCTCCACCTTAAGCAATCTAGCTCAGAAATCACACTATCAGGAGAGGTCCTCAGCTTCTCCATATCTCCCAGCAAAGAAGTACATACATCACAATCATCACGGGAGGAAGCAGATCTAAGTGAAGTAAACTCCCATGGCAAGCTCTCTACCTCCTTCTCTAACTCACCACACCTAGTCCTAGACCTAGTATAAAACTTCCCAACTTGAGAAAAACGTCATTGAACTAGTCGTAGGAGGGGCATACCTCATCAGAATTACTGTAGAGATTGTCATCGCTGATGCCGTTCTCATCAGCCATGAAGCACATGTTGATGAAGTCATCGTCGTCCTTGGTGTCCTTGTGCGAATCATCCTTATCATCGATGTCGCTCCAGCCCTCCATGTCGCCGAAGTCAAGGTTGTCGAAGACAGTGAGGACGCAGTGGAAGAGCTTATTGGCCTTGCCAAGGTTGCGGTACTTCTTTTCTTTGCCTTGATTATAAGTTGGGGGCTTCTTGTTGCAGTTCTTACTGATGTAGTCGTTCTTGCTCATGCCGTCGTAGTCATTCTTACCCTTCTTCGGCTTGGGGCAGTTTGCTCGAATGTCGTTGGGGCCACCACACTCAAAGCAGATCACTGACCCACTCCTCTTTCTCTCCCTAACCCTCTTGTATGTGTGTGAGAATTTTATGGCTAAGAGGGCTAACTCACTCTCTGAGAATTGCTCAAATTAATCATTGCTCATCTCGCACAAAGTAGCCAAAGAGAAGCCAAAAGCACCATCAGAATATGCTCTAGAAGCAGAACTGAGATCGGTGAGCAAGGCCATCGACTGTGACTTTGACTTGCGAGAGACAATGTCAATCTCATGAGTCTTGAGGTGTGAGTACAATGCATCAAGATTTAAAGTCAACAAGTCAGTCGTGTCCTTGATGGTGGTCAATTTCATCTCTCAAACCCTAAGGTCTAAGGCAGAAAGTATTTGGCGAGCATTGTCCGAGTCTGGGTATATAAGACCAATAGCTCAGAGGTTGCTCAGAATCTTGTGAAATCTGCCAAAGCCCTCATCCAGGGACTCACCAGTGAGCATCTCAAATTTGTTGTACTCTCGCTTGTATTGGTCTTGTTGGACAGTCTTGATTTGAGTGGTGCCCTCATGGTATGCATCGAGAATCACCCAAATATCATAGGCAGACGAAAGATGAGATATGCGATCAAATTTATTTTTATTACGACCTTGGATGATAATGTTCCTTGCCTTAGAATTTGCCTCCACATCTAGCGTATTCATCGTTGTGATGTGCTCATCGGCAGAAACAACGAATCGAGTCTTAACCTTCCACTTTTTCAAAAGGGATAGTTGACCCCATCAAAGATAGGAGGTTTGGTGGAATACTTGTCTGCTACTATGGCACCTAAGACCGGTTAAGATCTATTGAGAAAAGCTAACCGGCTCTGATACCACTTGTAGGACCGGACAGGCAATAGAGGGGGTGAATGGTGCCTTCAAATTCTCTCCAAGTATTCACTTAACCATTTTCTCCGATAGCTATATAGTTATGAAGATTAGGGTTGAAAACACACTTGAAAACCGGAGCAATAAAGAGAACACAGCAAGAAAACACACCATGGTTGGAAGCTGGCAATGTGGTCGAAATTCGACACCGTGGTCTAAAGCTGATAACGTGGTCATAAATTCAACAACGTGATCGAGAGTTGACAACGTGGTCGTAAACTCAACAGTGTGGTCGAAAATCGACTACAGAAAGAAAATCACCATAATCGATAACCACCGAGACCAAAATCAACGTGATAAAAAATGATTGCAATCGAAACCAACGTGGTCAAACACCAACGAGTGGTTGAACAACCAACGTGGTCGGAACCAGCCAACAACCAAAATGATCAACGTGGTCGTAAGCCAATGAAGTGGTTGTAAACAATGAGGTCAAATGTCAATGAGTGGTCGAACAACCAACGTGGTTGGAACTAGTCGATAACCAAAATGATCAACGTGGTCGTAACCAACATGGCTGTAAGCCAATGAGTGGTCGAACAACCAACGTGGTCGGAACCAGACTGCAACCAAAATGATCAACTTGGTCGTAACCAATGTGGTCGTAAAGCTGATCGACATTCCAGATAGAGAGTGCACCGACTACCGACTGCTTCAGTTCAGATTCAACAGAAGAACAAGAAGTAATCGAAAGATATGAACGTGGTCGAAAGCAACACGGTGCGAAGCGATCGAAAGTCTGAATGTGGTCGAAAGCAACACGCTTCAGTTTGGAACTCAACCGTGGCCAAAACCAATGTGGCTGTAAAACTGATCGCATTCTAGACAGTGAACAGCGCCAGCGCCGATTGTATCAGTTCAGAATCAAATCGAAAAATGAAGGATCTTTTCATCCATAGATCCAAATAATGTGAAACTTTGTAGAGATCATATCTAGGGTATTGTAAACTTATTCCATTAAATGATCATTAAAATCATGGCCAAAGATGAGACCTGTTTTAGTTTGTTAGAAGGTCACATCAAAGCCGAGTCAAAATCGAAATCGGTGAATCAAACTATTTCATGCGTGGATGATGACCAAGATGAGTCTAGAAGTATTCTCATATATCACAGCAAGTTAGAACAACAAAGAAATTGACTCAAAACCCTTGGATCAAGAAATCAAACTTTGACGCCAAATCAAGAACAAAACAAACAAATCAAGAAGGATCCATGGAGATAGCAAAGATTGATGTATTGCTCACTTGAGAAGATTGAGTTTACAGCCACTCCACCTTAGAGGACAAAAAGCACACCATGTGCCCCACTCTCAAACGCTAACCCTAAACAAGAAAGCACACAAGAGATAGGGGTGAGATGGTTAACCCTACATGTCTCTATGCCCACCCCTTTTATAGGTGAGCAACCAGCCACCTACTCCCTAAATGGATTCTATCCACTATTACAATGGGGGAACCTGTTAACCCCACACAGATTTTTCTCACTCAAATCCACTTATGCACGCTTTTCAAAGCTCATAAGTGTGCATCCGTTAAATCCTTAGCCTAGATCCGCCTGGATCAAACCAGCTCCATCTTAGCAAGTATTCACTTAACTTTTTTTCTCTGATACCTATAGAGCTATAAAAGATTAGGGCTGAAATCCCACTTGAAACTAAAGCAACAGAGAAGACACAGCAGAGAACTGACTGTGGTCGAATACCATCAACGTGGTTGAAATATGACAACGTAGTCGAACTCTGACAACGTGGTCGAAAGCAGACAACGTGGTCGAAAGCAGACAACATGGTCGTAAACTCGACAACATGGTCGGAAGCAGACAATGTGGTTGGAGATCGTCGTAGTAGATAACCACCGAGACCAGAACCAGCATGATCGAAAATGGTTGCAGTCGAAGATGTGTGGACATAAACAACATGATCGAATGCCAACAAGTGGTCGAACAATCAACATTGTCCTTACCAGTTGGCAACGTGGTTGTAACCAACGTGGTCGTAAGCCAACTAGTGGTCGAACAATCAACGTGGTCGGAACCAGTCGACAATTTGGTCGTAACCAGTCGACAATGTGGTCATAATCAACGTGGTCGAAACTAGTCTGCAACCAAAATGATCGACGTGGTTGTAACCAACGTGGTCGTAAGCCAACAGGTGGTCGAACAACCAACGAGGTCAAAGACCAATGAATGATCTGCGACTAGCAAGATCGATTCAGCTCAAAAACCAACAAGAGAGAATGAGGATCCGTGTGTGACCAAAATGCCATGCAGTAAGAGAAAATGAAGCGGTCAGAGAAGTGAACGCGATCAAAACCAGTACGATGCAGTCTAGAACTTGACCGTGGTCAAAACCAACGTAGTCGTAAAGATGATCAATGTTCCGCACGGTGGATCGCACCGACCACGGACGACTTCGATTCGATTCAACAGAAGAATGTCAAGAAACGAAAGCTCTGAACATGGTCATGTGTCAACATAGTGCAAAGAACCCAAAAGACTGAACAAAGTTGAAATCATCGCGCTCCAGTCTGAAACTCGACCATGGTCGAAACCATCGTGATCATAAAACCGATCGAGTTCCAGACAGCAAACAGCGCCATCGACTGAATCAGTTCAGAATGAAAACCAAAGAACACGCAGCGATCGGAAGAATGAATGTGGTCGAAAAGTAAAGCGCTGCGATGGGAGACTTGACCGTGGTCGAAAAACTGGTAGCGGTTGTAACTTTCTCGAAGAACAAAGGAAGACTAGTGAAGCGAATGACCGCAAGATCCAGATTCCAAATAACTTCTGATTCAAATATCAACTAGCCATGAAGCTTTGTACATAACAAAATTAAGGTCTCAAGAGGTTACTCTAATCTTTAATTGAAACTTTGTACATAGCAACCAAATTGAGAGCTTTATGAGATTTCACCGAGCGCACACAAGAACCGAAACTGAGAAATCAAAAGGATAATCATACCATGTCCATGGAAATGAATAGCAACAACAAGACAAGCAAGCACTTTTTCTTAGATCAAAAAAGGAAAGAAACAACCAAAGAACAGAAGAACAAGAAAAAACCAAATCAAAATCAACTCAATCAGATGAAAACAACACAAGCAGTATATGAAAACTTTATGTATTGCTTTGATGATTGGTTTCACAGCTACTCCCCTTGGTGGGACCAAGCGCTAACCCTAGAGCCAACACCCATTCTCTAACCTAACACACATGGAGGAATGAAGAACTAGCTACCACTAGACCTACTCACGGTCTGCCGCCTCAAGCCTCAACTAACTCTTGCCTCCTCTCCCCTTTTTATAGGCTCACAAACGAATCCTAGACCTAATGGATCCAACCATTAGTCCAACCGGGGATAACCCGTTAACCCCAGCTAACATCGAGTTTTACTCACGCACACTTCTCAAAGTAGCTTACATGTGGCACCAATAACCTATCGTCAAGCCTCTCACACGTCCGGATCCCACCGAACTATCCTCACTTGTAAACAACCCAAGTCACTTGGTGCACCACGTGCTTCTCCTCACGCATGACGACACCCAGCATCCTTGACCGTCTGGACCTCAACTCCTCACTGAGCCTAGTCCCGGTCCACCTCGCTGTTGCCAGTCATGTCTACCTCTGGTAGCTCCCGTTCTGGTTCCTCGTCATCCCGGCTTGCAACCACCTCACTAGCCTCGATCATCTTTGGCGTCTCCCTAACTACTCTGGACCTCAACACCTCCCTATGCCTAGTTCCGGTCCTCCTACATCTCATCATGACCTAGCTCCGAAGTCCTGCAACTAACACCAACAAGCAAACCATCACATAGCATCGCACGATACACAAAGATCATTAATTTGCATAATCAGAATGTATCCAATTGAACGATCTCAGCAAACCACTGGTATAAAACAACTTACGAGTACTCTAAAGCACAAGACATAAGGTACTCATTGCCCAAGTGATCCTACCAGCAGCCTACGACCACTCAGCAAGTCCTTACGACCATCGCATAGGTTGCTACGACCAAGAAACAAATGCTATGACCTTTTAGCAGTCGCTACGACTATCGAGAACATAAGCTACAACTACCGCACAAATCGCCATGACTATCGATCACACAGGCAGAGCGCTACGACCACTGCACACATCGACTACGACTATCGATCATGACAAGGCAAAGCTACGACCATCGATCACGATCAGGAAGAGCTATGACTATCGATAATAACCAGGCAGAGCTACGACTATCGATCACGACCAGCAGAAGCTACGACTATCGATCACGACCAACAGAAGCTACAACTATCAATCACGACCAACAGAAGCTACGACTATCGATCACGACCAACAGAAGCTACAACTATCAATCACGACCAGCAGAAGCTACGACCACCAAGTCGTAAGCGCACATGCTGACCACCAAGTCGTAAGCGCACCTGCAGACCACCAAGTCATAAGAACTTCTGCCGACCACCAAGTCGTAAGAATTTCTACCGGCCACCAAGTCGTAAGAACTCCTGCCAACCACCAAGTCGTAGGACTTCCTGCCGACCACCAAGTCGTAAGAATTTCTGTCGACCACCAAGTCGTAAGAACTCCTGCCAACCACCAAGTCGTAGGACTTCCTGCCGACCACCAAGTTGTAATACCGACTGCTGACCACCAAGTCGTAGAACTTCTTGTCGACCACCAAGTCGTAATACCGACTGCCGACTACCAAGTCGTAAGACAGACTGCCGACCACAGTCGAACAATAGAGGTCGTAGAGCTAGCAAACTTCTGCACAGACCTCAAAAACCAAACTCAACCTTTACACAACTCTAATCCAAGAGTCAGTTACTCATCACAACCATGAGGTGACCTCCACATGGTCTCACACAAGGATAATGAAAAACTAATGCTGGACTAGGGTACTAGATCGATCACAGCTAGAACCGGCTTCTTTCTGCCGGTTTCTGGAATTCCCGGTGGGAATCGGGACAACTATTTTGCGAAATTTTGACATAGCATAGGAACTTGGTGATGATTCGAACTCGAGATGACTATAGTACAAGTGTGTCTTTATGCACTTCACACACATTTTGTTAGGGAGCAGCTAGCCAATGGTATACCGTTAGAATCACGTTCAACGGTATAGTGGAAGAAGAGGAAGAGTACCTTGTCACCGGCCACCGTCGCCGCACCGCCCTGAGGCAGCTCCTCACGCCTCCTCTGCCGCCCCTGCCACCACCACCCGCGACCACCGGTGCCGTCGCCGTCTCACTGTGCAGCCCCTGACCCCTCCCAGGCATGTCGCCCTGCCCAACCTAGCTCCACAGCCACTGTCCTCCTACCCTACCCATTGCCCCCACTGCCACCCACCGTCAGGTCACCGCCTCCCCCGACCTCTTTCTATGCTGGGGGAAGAGTGAACCCATAGCGGGGGAGATAGATTTCCCTCCTCCGATGCTAGATTCGATGGCGGCATCCCTCCAGGCCACCGGATCCGGCGGCGGTGGAGAGTGAGGGGATGATGGCGGCGAGGAGGAAGGGAGAACGAGAGGGAGCGGGGAGAAAGGAGTCGGGTTGCCTCCTCCGTGTGCATGTGGCTGCGGGAGCGGAGCAGAGCTGTTCCGCTAAAATAGAAGCTGACGGTATTGGGTTTTTTTTAGCTTTTCCCTTTTGTTATACCATCTATATTGCACATCATACAAGCGGAAGTGCATGCGGTGAGGTAGAAAATTACAGAAAAGGGAGAAAAAGTTGAAAAATCTTTTTGTTTCCTAAAGGTGCTTATACCATAGCCATCTTGGAAGAAATTATAAATAAACTTCAAGAAACACAAAAAAAGCCGGTTGGAGGAGCGGGATTTCAATTTTTAAATCCCACATGATTTGAAAACCTGGTTAGAGTCTCCATTTCCAAAAGAAAGAATTGATCAATGCAAGACTACTGATAAATACACAACACAGAGAATGCAACATCTAGTTTCTGATGATCACTGTTTGAGAATGCAACATCTAGTTTCTGATGATCACTGTTTTTATAATCGTGGTTACAGCTGAGAATTGTTGGGAGCTAGGCAGGAAAAAAGCATGTGCTCTGATTTTTGAACATTCAAAACATTTCAAACATTCAAAATTTTATGAATATTGTGTGTGTTGATATGAGACCCAAAGGGTCATATATATAGGAGAGTACAAGAGATATGCCATATAGAGATAAGACATATATGGAATATAATACAAACTCTATCTCCTAATACAACTCTATCTCTATCTCCTTAACACCCCTCCTCAAATGCAAGGCGTATGCAATAGCATTGTATTTGAAAAAGGAGTTAACATTAAAACAAGAAAAAATCCAAAATCCGAGTCTTGATGATGTCGTGGTTGCGTGCGACCTTGGAATAAATGTCAAATCAAGTCAAGAGGAATAGATAGAAGCATGTGTGCGCAGATCGAAGCTCGAGGCAGCGGCGGCGGTGGCCTTGATGCACAAGAAGCGCAAGGCGAGGCGCAGTCAGAAAAGCGCGCGGCGTTACAAGCTCGTCAAAGAATAGAGCGGCGGCTACTGCCATGCAAAATAAAATTCCTACACTTCTATGACTGACAATAAATTGTGGACTCGCACGGCTGGGACGAACTAGAGATTAGAGACTACGGATTTTGGATGGACGCAACGGAAGACTCACGAGGAAAATAGCGCGAAAACTGACTCAAAAGAAAAATAACTGAAGACTCAAAACCGAAAGCCAAAGGTTCCTCTCTTAAAGACCCAAAAACTTGACACCTGCGCCTAGACACCGCGGGCACAAATCAAGGAGGCTATTGTAACGCCCCCGTTTCCGAGGGCGCGTACGGACACGGCAACCCGCAACTATTCACGCATGAACAGTTATGGAGTGCCGCGCAAGAGTATACCATTGCATGCTTACAACAAAAACCAGCATATACTTCACATATGGATTAATATCCAGAGTTTTGACAGCGGGGCGTGCAAGCCCAAAGTAATATTACATCACAAAAGCTCCAGAATCCGCTTGAGCGCGGCGAAGACCTACAGCCACGGATCCTCGTCGAAGAAGAGGTCCTCAGGGACTTCCTCAACGGGGAGACTTTCACCTTCGTCTTGATCTTCTAAAGATTTGATTAGCAAGCCGTGAGCCAACAACCGGCTCAGCAAATTGCAAAGGAACCCTTCCTACTATATGCGGATTAACAAAGGAGTGGAGTATCTTGGGTTTATTATCTTTGAGTGGATGCGGTTTATTTTCAAACCTTTTCGTAAAACTTGCTGATAAAACTACTCCTTAAACAACGGGGTTTTCATGAAGAGTTCATTAACCATCTAACCAGATTAAAATATTCAGAAAACTACTTAAGCTTTCTTGATGGAATCACCCAGTGACACGGCTCAATAGCAGGAGCACGGCGTGTCCGAATACCATTTAATTGACTCTGCGAGTTTGCTCAACTTTACCCACACGATCCCTTAACTCCATGACGAGTTAAGAAAGCCGGTCGTTTCACTTGCTCAAATCTTTATATAGGCTCTACCGGTAGAATTCACTCGGTGCGGCACATGGAAACTCCCGTCCGCTTGGTGAACCCTACTGTTATTAGGTACCATGACACGGCACACCTAATTCCACTACTCAACCTCCTGACTCCTCAACACCTGTAGAGTTTCAATCGAGTTGAGCAGCTACTAAACCAGTGTTGACAAGTCAACTCCTGTGGTTGAGCGATTGCTATGACGGTCGCTCAGCATAAGGGTTTCAGTCCTTATATTTTCACATGGTCCGCAACCTCTCGGTCCGCGACCACAACCTAGGAGTAGCGGTGGGCGAAGACCGACTCACGATTTCCCACAACACTCTTACCCTTTCGGCCACCGATACTCTCGCCCTAGGATACGGTGTCCCATACCACCCCACCCTAGGGTCGGGTTTTCAAGTCTCTGGGCATGACCACAACCTTATTAGTGAGAGGCTTTGCATGGTAGTAGTAACCTATAGTGATCTAGATTAACAGATATTTATTTCTAGGGTTACAAGGCATGGCTACAAATTAAGCAGGGCATTTTTCGGTGGTAGGACGTATCTATATCACATGTCATTCTAAACATTTTCACTTTACTTTAAACTAGCATTTCACAACTAGCATAATGCAAATAATGTAATAACTTAAATAAACATCATAGGGCACAATATGATCAAAGTTTGCGACTTGTCGTGAGCTGGAATGATCTCGTGAGCTCGAGCGTCGGCGCTTCGGATCACGAGATTGCACACGAGCTTCGGGATCTCGAAACTAGCGCAAACATATAAAATAAATAAGTCCTAGCTTGAGAATAATCAAGCAAGGGAAAATAATCTATAAAAAGAATTAAAAAGGAATAAACTTGCATAAAATATCAAATGAAAAGGGTTCTTTGAATTTTTAAATTTTACTGGAGATGAATTTGGGAAAAAGGAGGTCACCACTGGGTTCGGAATAATGAAAGGAGCAATGTGGTGAAATTTGGGAATTTTTGGAATTTTCTGTGATTTTCTAGGATTTATTTGAGTTTTCGGATTTTGGAAAAGAATAAATCTGGAAAATCAGAATGAACGATGTCGGGCGCCCACCGCATAGCAGTCTTGACATCAACCGTGTCTTGCCGCGTAATGAGAAGGCCGCCTGACCCATCTGTGTGTGCCACGCGCCTGCACGCATCTCTCCGGCGGATGGCCGACGCGTGGCAGCGTCCGGTGGAGATGGCAGCGGGCGGGCGGCTCGGATCTCTTGGGTTTAAGAAGATCGGACGGTGAGAATAGAGGAGGGCGGCCGGCGGTATGGGGCGATCGGACGGGTGAGGAGAGTTGCGTTTATAAAGATCGGACGGTGGGAGTAGGCGACCATCAAGCCTTCGAGTTTAAGGATAACGGTTGGAAGAGCGGCGGCGATGCGGCCACGTCGTCGTCTTCAACCTCTCGCCGTGTGGCGAAGCGAGGAAAGAGGAGCTTCGCTCTCCGTGACGGCGAGGTCTCCGTGACCAAGGAGGGTACTATCAGGAAGGTCTCGGCGAGAGGAACTCATTTGGGGTTCTAGAAGGCGGAGAACTACTAGGGAAGCGAGGAGACCGAAGGGAGAAATGGCTTCCGTGACGGGAGGGTCTCCGGCGGTCGAGCCAAATCGGCGGTGGGTTTACAATCAGTGGGCCGGGGCTCACATTGGTCTTCTTGGTCGAACTCGGAGTCCCCGCGAGCGGGGCCACGGAGAGGGTGTTTCGGCCGTGGCGAGCTTGGTCTTTGAGCTCCACAGCGATCACCGGCGGCGAGTGCACCAAAGTGATTAGGGGCGGTGAGGGTGCTCGGGAGCAAAGAATCGGAGAATGAGAAGAGGGAGGAAGATCGGCTCACGGGGTCGGCCGCGAGGGAGGGCAGCGGGCTGGAGGCGATGGGAGCCCAATCGGTGCTCGGGAGGTGCGGGGAGTAGTAGGAAGGGTTTGGAGGCGGTTAGGGAGCTCGGGGAGCAAAGGAGGCGGTGGGGAGGCGAAGGGGTATTTATGCCAGCGGAAGAAGAAGAAGGCGTGGAGGAAGGCTCGGGCGCCGGGAGCGGCGAGGGCAGGGGAGTTCTTTGGGCGTCTCCTCCATGCGGGTGGCGTCGTCCGTCCAGGCAGCGATGAAAGCGAGTCTGGCCGAGCCGGCCATGTAGGCGGCATGGGCGAGGCGTCCATGAAGAGAAGCCGGCGAGTGGGGCCAAGGGAAGGGACGGCGTGCATGCGGGCGGGCGGCCGGACCGCGGCGCTGGGCGCGGCTGTCGAGCAGGGGAGGTTTCACTATGAGAAAAGTCAAAGAGGAGAGGCGGCGAGAACCGGGAAGCGAAGAGAGCAAATCCAAGAAAGAGATTTAGGGAGAGCGGCATGGAGAACTCGATCTCGAGGACGAATCTGAATCTGCATCGACTGGCGAACTCGGACATCCAATCGGTCTTGCTCCTCAAGCGAGCATGTCGGATTCGAGCTTCTTCTATGTGGTGGATCATGGAATAAGCCGAGAGCTAATGGTCGCGTTTTTGCCCGAGCAAGAAGTTCTTTGACCAACCTCCCGATCTCCGGAGGAAGCAATGGGATCTTTCTCACGGTAATCTTGTGTGTGCCATTTGACGACAAGTCACCGTGCTCGAGGATCTTCGCCTGATTTGGGGCATCACTCTCGGCACGTCGGCGCCTCTCGCTTCCGGTCTCCGCAACCCCGGCAACTCTGCGGTCGACCCGTTCCGGTCCCGTCGACCACCCTCGGCGGCGGCGGCCTCCCGCACCAGCCGCGACAATGAGTCCCCTCATCGAGTAGCGGCGGCGGGTGCGGCAAAGAAGACGGGCGGCGGCGGCGGCTGCGGGCGCGCCACCTCCATGTTGTTCGGTCGGCGGCTCCGTCCACAGGCGGCGGTCCATGAGCGAGCGCCCCGTGTCGGAGAGCCGGCGAGGAAGAGCCGCAAGGTCGGTGTGGCGGCGGCGTCGGAGAGGCGGTGCGGAGGACTCGTGGTGATCCGGCGAGACCAGCGGCGGCGGCGAGATGACCGCCCCCAGGAGAGATCGATTCTCCCGGGGGCAGCGATAGTGGAAGACGAACAAAGGCTAGGTATGGAACCTAGGCTCTGATACCATGTTATGAATATTGTGTGTGTGTTGATATGAGACCCAAAGGGCCATATATATAGGAGAGTACAAGAGATATGCCATATAGAGATAAGGCATATATGGAATAGAATCCAAACTCTATCTCCTAATACAACTCTATCTCTATCTCCTTAACACAAAACATTTCAAACACATTGTTCAGCATATGCAGCTAGTCTAGTTTGTAAAGCCGACTACTTTTGTTCGCTTTTCTGCTGCTTTTTCATCCTGTGTGCATCTGGGATCCCATCCTCGACATGATCAACTTGTGATGCCATCATGTTGGAAAGGCCGCTCTGTGAAATGATTTGTAGTAACTCAGTATAATGCTGGAGACCTAATCATCGGTAAGTTAATTTCCGGTGGAATCATGCATTCTGTTCTCATGATTCTACATGTTACAAGTCATGATGCAGTCTGTGCTAGTGTGCTGTTAACTCTGAACTTTGGCTGAAATGGTTTTGGATCTAAATGAGCTCTTTTACGGTATCTTAAAATGAATATGGGTCGTTCAATCTTTGCGATCTAATGTTTCAAATTAGTTAAAATTTAGTTATACTATCACACACACTACTAGCAATATAGTATCTAAAGGGGTAAAATTGTAAACGAAACAAGTAACATAAGTTTGTAAACAAAATAGTAGAATCTCCAGCCCTCGACTGGAACCACCCGCCGTCCATGCACCACATCATCCGGATGTTCCAGTTCCTCAACGCCATGAATGTGCCTCTCCGGGACTTCCTCCGCTCGCTGCCCTCCGTCCACGCGCTCGTCATCGACATGTTCTGCGTCGACGCCTTCGACGTCGCGGCCGAGCTTAACTTGCCCACCTACTTCTCCTATGACTCAGGCCGTAGTGACTTCACCGTCTTCCTCAGGAGGCAGAGACAAGGAGCACGAATACCTCGTGGTTGGACGCATAGCTGGACCACAGCGTAGTGTTCCTCTCCTTCAGCAACATGGGCTCGTTCCCCAAAAAGAAGCTCAAGGAGATTGCAATTGGATTGGACAAGTTAGGGAGACATTCTTGTGGGTTGTGTGGAGCCCGCGCAATCCTGACCACAAGTTTGGTGACCCGCTTCTGGAGCCAAGCCTCGGTGCGATCTTGCCGGATAGGTTCTTGGAGAGGACCAAGGACAGAGGGCTCATGGTCAAGTCTTGGGCGCCACAGCTGGAAGTGCTACACCACAGGGTGACCGACGCGTTCGTGGCGCTTTCTGGTGGAAATCGATCTTTGGAGGGCATCACGGCGGGTTGCCGCTCTCTGTGTCGGGCATTGTCTGAGAGCGCGGTGAACAAGGTGCATATAGTGGAGGAAATGAAGCTTGGGGTGGAGATGAGGGGATATAGTGAGGAGGTGGTTAAGGCCGAGGAGGTGGAGGCGAAGGTCAGGTGGGTCAAGGAGTCCGAGGGCTCAGAGAGCGGGTGGCTGCACTGAAGGATGCAGCGGTCGAGGAACTCAAGGATGGGGGCCTAGGATGCCCTGATACTAGGGGTGAAAATGGATCGAATAGTTTTCGACCGATTAGAACAAAAATGAATTCAGATCGTCTTGGATCGGATTTTTCTTAGATAATTCTCGGATCGAAAACAAATACGGATTTTTTTCGAAAACGAATATGAATACAGTAGCCCTAATATCCATTAAATACAAATACAAATACGGACTATCCGGATTATGCCAAGGCCGGATATCCGGCAGTTCAGCCTAGTACGATCAATCCTCCAATTCATTTCCTCTCTTCCTCTTCGTCTATCTCTTTCTTTCTTCCTTCTACCTCCGGAGCTCTCCCTTCATCTCTCTACTCAAATCGAGAACAGGAGAGAAGTAGCAGAGAGGGGAAGTAGGAGTAGAGGGAGAAGAAAAGGGGAGGCACTAGAGCCATGAAAGCTGGCGCATGGAGGAGGAGGCGCTAGAATAGTGGGCGCCGTGGGGCGGCGCAGTGGTGGGAGGCCGAGTAAGGTGGCCCTGGCCAAATCCATGAAGGCCGATGGCCGGAGCCGAGCCAAGGCGGCGGCCGGGATTGAGCCCAAGGGCTGTAGCAGGGAGGTTAATGGGGGCTGCACAATACGGAGGCACAGCAGACAGAGGAAGGCTAGGAGCTAGAGGCAGGAGGGACCCGAACCCCAAGGCATTGGCGGCCAAAGGCCTTGTGCCTGAGCTGAGCTGAAGGAAACCTAGGGCGCCATGGGGGCCAAGTGGCCAGAGCAAGAACTGAGCCATGAGGGAGCATTTGGAAGAAGAAGAGGAAATACAGGAGAGTAGACAAGGCATGGGTGATGTGCATCATATTTGCAGTATATTTTATGACAATATCATGTTGCTAATTGCTCATACTAGCCATAAATTCATTAATTATACATTTGCCCTCCTTTTGGACGATTCTGATGTTTTGCAATTGCTTTGCGGTCGTATGAACTAGGCGCAAAATATACGAAATACCAGGCGAGAGGAGTTAGGGTTGCAAATTTACAAAACGCGAAGGGGCAAAATGCAAAATGCCGGAGAAAAACCCTAGCCTTGTGCAAGACTCACAAAGGGCAGGCGCAATCGCGATGTGGAGGCGGTCATCACACGAGAAAAAGAGGGGCAGCTCATCGCCTCTCGAAAAGCCACCCAGCACCAGCTCATTCCCTACTGGCCTTCCTCGCCCACGCCCTCTCCCAGGGAGCGGCCTCCAGACAAAATCGCGATTTCCCCCCCCTCACTGCCGTCGTAGGAGACTGGCCGTGGCCGGCGACAAGATAACCACCCCCGCTGAATCTTGGGAAGAAAGAAGGAGAAGGAACCCCAGATCCGGATCTGCGACCTCTACGGCTGGATCTGCATCTCCTGCCTGCATCCCCTTCGGTTCCTTCACCAGATCTGCTTCATCTACGGTGGGTGCGCACGGATCTGCTTCTCCTGCGTACGGATCTGCTTCCTCTGCTGCGACTGCGCACAGATCTGCTTCTCACTGCCGGCTTCCACTACAGACCATCTTCAACAACTTGAGCAGCTTTATTTCCTGGGTTTATTCGACTCCGATCTTTGATATTACTGCTGTGAATGCTTTCCTGAGATGCTTGGATGTCAGATCTGTGATGTGCATGATATATTTTTGTAGATCTTGTCATTAAGTAATGCTTTCCATGTTCCGGTGCTGTGAGATTTTTATGTGATCCTGATGTCTGGCCTAGATTTGTGATACTTGCTTGTTGATCTATTAGTTTTACTTAAGTCTTTATGCATCTGCTCATAGGATTTATATTCCTGCTTTAATATGCTTTTCGCTGTTATTTTAGGTTGGGTCTTTCGGTAGAGTTAGATTTTGCCTTGAGTTTATTGATTCTTGTCGGATCTGTGTCTTTAGGTGAATCGTGAGTTAGATTTAAATTTTGTTCTTTGCGTTGGCTCGGTTTACTTGTTTAGTTGATTTGTTTTGCTCTTGTTCTAGGAGATAATTGTTTTGTTCTTGCTGTGAATGGTTGGGATAGTGGTTTAGGTGCTTGTCTTCCTATCGTCGATCTTTGCGCTCTCCTTCTTCCCTCCATTTTCTCTCCCTCTTCCTTTCTAGCTCTTTTCCTTGTCTAGCCAGCTAATCATTCTTAGCGCCCTAAGTCTTTCTTTGGTTTAGCTATTTTCTCATTTCCTTCCCTTTATCTCTCTCTTCCCGTCAGATTCTAAGCCTCGTTACCTTCCTTAGACATTTCTTGCTTCTCCTCTCTAATTCAGTCTCTTTCTCTTCTCGAGTTTTCTTCTGTCGGTGCTATCTTCTTACCTCAATCTTCTTTCTTTTACCCTTTATCTCGCTCCTCTCGTTAGTCTTTCTTTTCTTTCTAGTAACCCCCTTTTTTCTGTAATCTCTCCTTGTTTTCTCTTTATCAGGGTTAGTTTGGCAGTCCTTTCTCTCTTTCTCTTCTTCCTTTCTAGATCTTTGCTTTCTTTCCCTTCTCTGATATTCCTCTCTTCTTCTCTGATTTTTTTTGGTTTCCAGAGCTCTCCTTTAGTTTCTCTGTTTTACTTCTCCTCTACTGGCTTTCTTCTCTTATCTGATTCTCTCTTTCCCTTAGATCGCTATCTTTTATTTCTGCTAGTTCTTCCTCTTTTCTTTCCCTCAGCAGTAGTAGTTACTCTGATTCTCTCCTCCTTCCTTCTCTCTAGTCCAGTTCTTTTCTTCTCTGCGTCTTCAGTTCTTCTTTTCTCCTATTTTTCTTCTGCAGATTTCTTCGCTTACTTCTAGGTTGTTTAGATTCTTTAGTTAGCCTTCAATCACTTGTTCGAGCGATTTAGCTTTGGTCGAGTGTTTGGTCACCGGTACTCTAGTCCCTGCGGAGAACACGACATCTCGTTGCTATCTTAGCGACAACCCGTTCACTTGCGGGTGTGCAGTTTTGCACGATCAAGAAATTGGCGCCGTTGCCGGGGACTAGATATTGGTGATCGCGCTAGACCATAGACTAAGTCATTTCTTTAGTTTTCTTCCCTTCCTTTTAGACCTGAACTCCCAGTTTATGCTCAGGAGTGGAGATCATTCTTTGACTCCTCTTGATCCTGAGATTGAACGAACATTTCATAGGCTGAAAAGAGAGAATCAACTCCCCCATCAAGAAGAAATGGGTGATCGTAATCCCAACCTCTTCTTCGTGACCTTTGATTCCTAGAGACCAAGGTATAGCTCACGGATTGTCCAACCCGCCATTCAAAGCCAACAACTTTGAGCTCAAACCTGCACTCATTACCATGGTCCAGCAGACCAGATTTGGAGGTTCTCCCACTGAGGACCCCAATGAACACATTCGCACCTTCCTAGAATATTGCAACACTTTGAAGTACAATGGAGTCTAACGGATGCCATTAGACTCTCATTGTTCCCTTTCTCTCTTAGAGATGGTGCTAAGACTTGGTTGCACTCTCTGCCCCTGCACCTTAAGGACACATGGGAACACCTTCTGCAAGCCTTCTTTGAGAGGTATTTTCCTCCCTCAAGGCGGCAGTGCGTGACAGATTACTAGATTTTCACAACTGAGGGTGAGAGTTTGTATGATGCTTGGCGAGGTATCAAACCACGCTTAGGATGTGTCCTCACCATGGCCTTGAAAAATGGCTTGTCTTTGCAGATTTTTACAAAGGACTTACACACCACACAAGAGCCTTTGTAGATTCTGCGGCGGAGGAGGGATAATGAACAAAACTCTTGATGAAGCTTTCAGCTTGATTGAGAGTATGTCCTCCCACCACTTTCAATGGTCTAGTGAGAGAGCTTCTGCTCCTCCACGTCCTGGTATCTATGAGGTGAGCTCTAATGATGTCTTATCTGCACAGGTTCAGGTTCTTACACGCCAAATGGCACAGCTCATGCCCTCATCTTCAGCCCATATAGCCACTGGATGTCAGATTTGTGGATCTCAAGGGCATACTCCAGCTGAGTGCCCCTTAACTTCCACAAATGAATCATCGAAGTGAACTATGCTCAATCACATGGGCGATTCTCAAACCTACAACCCGGTGGCGTCATCCGTCGTCCTACAAGAACACTAATCCAAGTGTTTCCTCATTTCCTGTGGGAACATCAGCTCAAGGGTTTAGGCAACAGCAAACCCCTTCACATGTCTCATTTCAGCGACCTATGATACATGTTCCAAACCCTCCACCTACTACTTCTCAATCAGATCAGTTGACCAGAATTGAACAGCTCCTTGCATCACATGTAGCTAAGATGGAATCTCAATACAATGATGCAAAGACTCAACCGATCGATTGGCTAGTCGTGTGGAGAGTTTGCAACATCCTAAGCTTTAACCACCCAACTGGGAGGCTTCTGCACAACACGAGGCAAATCCTCGTGGTCATTGTGGAGCAATCACCACTAGGAGTGGAAAAACTACATCTGAACCACTTCTTCCTACACCACCCTTGTATGTGCCCCCTGTCTTTAGGTGCATCCGACAAGAAAATCGACTCATGACAGCGAATCGCACCAACCCGACTCCATAACACCGGCCAAAACACTTGATATCCCTCATCATCCACTACAAGAATTGTCCCTTCCACAAAACTCAAATTGCCATTCCCTGAGCGGTTAGAAAAGTCAAATGAGGACAAGCAGTTTGCTAAATTCCTAGAGAGGATGAAGGATGTTCGATCACCATTCCCATTTTAGAGGTCATCCCTACATGTGTATGCCAAATTCTTCAAAGAATTGCTTACCAAGAAAAGGAGTATGGATGAGCTAGAGGTGGTCAATCTAACTAAGGAGTGTAGTGCAATAATTCAGAATAAGCTACCTCCTAAATTAGATGACCCTGGTAGTTTCTGCATACCTTGCATTTTAGGCCCCAAGAACTTTAGAGCTCTTTGTGACTTAGGCTCTAGTGTCAGTGTTCTCCCTCTATCTGTGTGTGGTGCGCTTCCTTTGGGAGATCTTCAGCCAACAGCAATGACACTGCAGTTGGCAGATCGCACATATCGTCACCCAGCTGGAATTTTAGTGGATGTCCCGGTGGTTATTGGCACTTTTGCCTTCCACAGAGACTTTGTTGGAGACCATTCCTTGAAGTGAAGAATGCCAAACTTACTCTCCAATTTGGTCAAGAGAAGCTAGCATTCGACATGAGGCACCCCACTGGCAATGTGTTTCTCACTTGATTTGGTTGACAAATGTGTCATTGAGACATATAAAGCTGAGAATGCAGCATCGAGTGAGGATGAGAAGCCTACTATGCATAATGAGTGTACTGTTGCAGATTCTTGTCATGTGGCACTCATTGATGCTCCTGTAGAGCCTTCTCAAATCTCAGACCTTAGACAGCCCTCAGCCCCTAAGGTAGAGCTAAAACCACTTCCAAAACACCTTAGATATGAGTTTTTGGACGGATCAAACCTTCCTGTTATTGTTAGTGACCATTTGACTACTTTAGAGGCTGAACAACTCCTTGTGATCCTTCGTAGATATCAAGTCGTCATTGGATATTCAATTGATGATATGAAAGGCATTGATCCGACCACCGCATGCATCGCATTCACCTTGAGGATGATGCTAAGCCAACACGTGAGCACCGGTAGGCTTAATCCTCATCTACAGGAGGTTGTCAAGAAAGAAATTCTTAAGCTTCTAGGTGCTAACATCATCTTCCCGATCTCAGATAGTCAGTGGGTCAGTCCCATTCATGTTGTGCCTAAGAAAGGGGGCATAACAGTGGTTGCCAATGAAAAAGGTGATCTAATTCCCACAAGAACAACCACAGTGGCGCATGCACCGACTATAGGAAGCTTAACAAGGCCACTCGCAAGGACCATTTTCCTTTGCCTTTCATTGACCAAATGCTAGAGAGATCGCCCGTCATTCTTATTTCATTATCTTGATGGATATTCGGGTTTTCTGCATTCCTATACACCCATCGGATCGTGAAAAGACCACTTTCACTTGCCCTATGGTACCTTTGCTTACCGTAGGTCGCCATTTGGACTTTGTAATGCCCCGGTACCTTCCAATACCGTGTCATGTCCATTTTCACTGATCTTATTGAGAAAATTATGGAAGTTTTCATGGATGACTTCACTGTTTATGGGCAAGCCTTTGAAAGCTGTTTGGCCAATCTTGAAACCGTCCTCCAATACTGTCTTGAAGCAAATCTGGTTCTTAATTGGGAGAAATGTCATTTTACGGTTAGGGAAGGATAGTTCTTGGTCATTTAGTGTCTTCTAGAGGATTGAGGTGGATAGAGCAAAAGTTGAGGTGATTGAGCGCGCCACCTCCTTTAAATGTGAAGGGTGTTCGCGCTTTTACGGGCATCTTTGGTTTTACCGCATGATTCATTAAGGATTTTTCTAAGATTGCTCGCCCTCTCACTCATCTTTTGGGATTTGATGTTCCTTTTATATTTGATGAGTCTTGCATGGATGCATTTAGTAAGATCAAGGCTGCTCTTATTTCTGCTCCCATTGTGCAATCTCCTGATTGGGATCTTCCTTTTGAGCTTATGTGTGATGCAAGTGATTTTCTTTGTAAAATTTGTTTTGGGCGTGACATGACAAGGCTTTGCATGTCATTTACTATGCTAGCGGACTTTAGATGACACCGGATCAATTACACAACCACCTAAAAGAGCGCTAGGCGTAGTATTTGCCTTTGACAAATTCGGATCTTACCTAGTTGGCTCAAAATGCATAGTGTACACAGATCATGCGACCATTAGGTATCTTTTGAGTAAAAGGATGCAAAACCTCGTCTCATTCGATGGATTCTTTTCTCGCAAGAGTTTGATTTGGAAATTAGAGATAAAAGAAATGAGAACTTGGTAGTGACCATCTTTCTAGATTACCCCATTACGTCCGCCTCTACTCTTCCAATTGAAGATTCTCTTCCCGAGACCAATTTTGAAGTTTCTCTTGTTCGCCTAAAACTCCTTGGTATGCGAGACATTGTGAACTACTTAGTTTGCAATGTTATACCCCCGGACTTTCCTACCGAACAGAGGAAATTCACACATGAGGCCGAAAATTCTTTTGGGATGACCCATATCTGTATAGACATTGTTCGATGGGGTTATTAGGCGTTGCTTACCTCTTGAGGAGGTTGAAATGTGATTTTCATTGTCATTCTGCACCTTTTGGTGGTCATGCTGGAACTGCTAAGACCCAAGCTAAGGTTCTTCAAGCTGGATTTTATTGGCCTACCATGTTCAAGGATATTCATGCATATATTCGCCTTGTGATCCTGTCAAGATGCGGGGAACATGTCAAGACGACATGAGATGCCACAAGATGGTATTCTTGAGGTAGAACTCTTTGATGTTTGGGGAATAGATTACATAGGACCTTTGCCTTCTTCTCAAGGGTACAAGCATATTCTTGTGGCGATGGATTATGTGTCCAAATGGGTTGAGGCTATTCCCACCGTCCATGCTGATTCAAAATCTGTGTGTAGGTTGTTTAGGCAAATCATTTTTCCTAGGTTTGGAATTCCTAGAGTTGTGATAAGTGATGGAGGGTCTCACTTTAATCACAAGCAGTTTGAAGCCCTTCTAGCCAAGTATGGGGTCCATAATCATAGGGTAACCACTCCTTATCATCCTCAAGCTAATGGGCAAGTTGAAGTTTCCAATAGAGATAAAGCAAATTCTTGAAAAGGTTGTGTCCAAATCTAGGATGATTGGTCTCTTAAACTTTATGATGCATTGTGGGCTTATAGGACAACATTCAAAACTCCTATTGGAATGTCCCCATTTAGGTTGGTTTATGGAAAAGCATGTCATCTTCCTGTTGAGCTTGAGCATAGAGCTCATTGGGCAATTAGAAGGCTCAACATGGATATGGGTCTAGCTGGGAAACATAGGAAGTTGCAGCTGTGTGAACTTGATGAATTGAGGCTTGATGCTTATGAAAGCTCAAGAATTTACAAAGAGAGAGCTAAAAAGATTCATGATCGCCACATTTTGAGGCGTGACTTCCAACCCGGACAGACTTGTCTTGGTTTTGACTCTAGATTTCATTTATTCCTGGAAAGTTCAAATCTAGATGGTTTGGGCCTTGTTTAGTCAAGAAAGAGCTAGGAAGTGGAGCCTTTGAAGTTGAGAGTCAATCTGGGGGCATTTTCAAGGTAAATGGGCAAAGAATGAAACACTATTTTGTTGGGGAACCTATTCCTGAAATTAATGATGAGGACATTGTTGGAGATCAAGTCAGATCGACCTTGATCCTCCAATTTCTTTGAGCCTACATGATAATCATCATTGGTCAAGCTAAAGACCTAAAACAAGCGCTTCTCGGATGGATTTACGATTATTATATGTGACTCACGATCATTAGTATGTGCCGGTATATCTGGCGATTGAATACTTGGTCTCAGGTGGTCGTCTTGGTTTAATCCAAAGTTATCACATTGAAAAATTGCTTAAGTGAATTGGGGTAAATTTCAATCCTGTGTGATATCCAATTGGTCTACTCTTATTTGATTCATTGCAAGTTACTCATGTATCTTTACCTTTTGCGAATTGTATTGATTCTAGTTATCACTTCTAGAATAGCAATATCCTAGGATTCATGCTTGGGCATAATATTTCATTTTAGACATTGATACTCTTGCTTGAATGAAAGGGTTGTGAAAGTGGTAGTCTTATCTTGAGCCAATAATTTGGTTGATTTACCTAAGTCCATGTCACATGGTGCTTAGAGATAATGAAAATCGGTTAATGATTCGGCCAAAGCAAAAGCCACCCAAGACCGGCTCATTCCCTCATCGAAAAAGGATCCCCTTCGGTTCCTTCAAATCTATAATTGCACGAGAGAGAGATCCGCTTCTCAGAACAATCTTCAACAACTTGGAAGCCATAGGGCTTTCACGAGTGCTTGGAGATCCGAATGATATGCTTGGCTGGGAAGAGAAACTAGATGAGGAATAGGAAGATATGCTTTTATTTGTCATTTTAGGAAGAGATTTTTGCCTTGAGTTTATTGAAAGGTAAAGAAAGGGGCTCGGTTTAGAAAGATGACTTCCTATCGCTAGGTCTAGGTGTTCGGCCAAATAGGGCTTCTCCTCTCTAATTCGGTCTCTTTCTCTTCTCGAAAATGGGAGTAACCCCTTTTTCTCGAGAAGTTTGGCGGTCCTTTCTCTCTTTCTCTTCTTCCTTTCTAGATCTTTGCTTTCTTTCCTTCTCGATATTCCTCTCTTCTTCTCGATTTTTTGAGCTCTCCTTTAGTTTCTCTGCTTACTTCTCCTCTCGAGAGAGAGAGAGAGAGTCCAGCTTCTTTTCTTCTCTGCGTCTTGGCTTCTTCTTTTCTCCTATTTTTCTTCTGCAGATTTCTTCGCTTACTTCTAGGTTGTTTAGATTCTTTAGTTAGCCTTCAATCACTTGTTCGAGCGATTTAGCTTTGGTCGAGTGTTTGGTCACCGGTACTCTAGTCCTGCGGAGAACACACTTGCGAGCTTAATAGAAAATATTTTCTTGGTGAACAATTAATCTTGCGCATTCCGTTGTACATTAAATTACTAAATAAAATTTTGCTGACCATGTTAAATTATAAAACACCACTAATTAATAATTATGATTATTTAAAATGGAATTAGTGTCGTGAATTTTGGACACATCTGGCACTGTAGCAACCTAAAATTCCAAATCTGGCTCCCGGTGCAAAAAAATTCTAAGCGGCCCCTTCCCGATCAGTGCGATCACGCGGCGCGACACTGTTAATCGTGCGGTCCGGGACCGCACGACCAAGCTTATTCACGGGTCGTGCGATGCGGGACCGCACGACGCTTCTGTCTTCTTGCGCGCCAAGACGATCCCGCCCCCGACCGCACGACCCGCCTCCCCATAAGACCCCGCCCGGCAAGATGACCCGCCTCGGCCGCCGACCCAGCTTGCTGCATAAATTTTTGTTTAGGGTTTGATATATGTATTTAGTATAAGAATTTATATGTATTATTGAGTTATTTACAATAAAAATTAATTTGGATATTTGAAATGTTGTTTCAAAAAATTTGAATTTGATGTAGAGTCCAGTTTATAGCTTGTGTGATTTTTGTTACATTTTAGAAAATTTAAAATTTTGTTTGGTAGAGTATGAACGAAATATGTGTGAAGTAATGATTGATGTATTTGTGATTTTGTAGATTCTTGTAGTGAAAAAATGTTGAGCCGACAATAACAATTTTCGATCATGGTATGTTGTTTTATTGTAGGAATTTTAATGAAAATTTTTTGAGAACAAGCGTGATAAGAACAATTGGGCGAAAGGAAGGAAAGTGATATTTAACAGCTGCAAAAAATGAATGCGAAAGGATGAGGAGATTTTATGTTGATAATTAAAATACACTTCATAATAAACAGATATGTTGAACTAGATGTGAAGTAACGATTGATGTATTTGTGTTTTTTTAGATTGCTGACCGTGAAAAATATGTTGAACTGACAACTTTGTAGGAAGGCGACTTGAGTCAGTCCCCTATGAGTTTGTAGAGTTTTGTGAATTTTGTACTTTTAAACCGGAAAAAATTAGGAGTAGTTGTAATAAAAGTTTATGTTCATTTGTATGTTGTAGGTGCGTAAAAATTTTGAGATAATTTTTAAGAGCTATTGATGTAGAACGATCGATCGTATAATGGTAAGTGATATTTTGATTTTAGTGAGAATTAGTGTCCGAGAGAACCAAGATATTAATATTGGTAAATGACTTGCAATCGAATCATTGAATGCGAAAGACAAGATAATAAACTTCATAATACGATTCACGTAACATGTCGCGTACATTTTATTACATGCATAAGATATAGCATGATATCGACTAATGTACCCAATCGTCAGACGACCTATTGTGTGGACCGGGGCCACTTTCCTTCCTTGCCCGCTCGACGTTGAACTCCTCCGACCTCTTTTGCCTTAGCCGCTATTTCCCTCTTTCTCTCGCGCCCTCTCGCGAGCCTCCCGCTCCCTCAGCGTGCATGCATCGAGATGGGCTTGCAGTCGCGTTGTATACGCAGGGTGTGCTCGTGGCTCTGCGCTCCTCCTGCGGTAACTCCTTGTCTGTTTGACATTCCACTCCTTGAAGTCGAGGGTCCATTGGTCGGCAGGTGGATCTCAAGATCGATCCATTTGCGATAGCTACATAGGGCTCCGGAGGCGCAAAGCGAGGGAGAGATTGTTAGTGCGTGATGTGAAGGAGAAAATATTGGGAAAAATGGTGCATGTGTTCGTTCGGGTTCCGGTAGGATGAGGTGTCAAAGCGGCGGTTGGGGTATTCACCGGAGTAGTTTGCGCAACCCGATGCGCATACCGGGTGATGCGTTCGTTCAATTTGATGAACTTGCACGTGTCCCGCACCAACAAAGGGGTGTCTCCCCTCGGTGGGAGTTGCGCGACGCTCGTTGGGGACGTCCGGGATGGGGTTGTTGCTACGCGCCGCTCATTGCGGGAGTCGACCTCGTGGCCGCAGACCTTTGCTTGTTCCTCGCGAGCCGCAGACCCTTGCTATGTTGCGTGTCTCCTCCCATTGTGCCTTCTTGCGGGCCGCATACACATGGGAGCATGGTTTGTGAAGAAGTCGGGGCTTGTTGCGGTGCAAGATGCTTTGTCATCAATCGTGCATACGTGTTTGCGATCCTCGATGTGACCCATGACGTGCTTACGCAGGCGAACCTCGAACTTGTTCCTTAGGCCATCAATGGGCCGAGCAATGTGGGAACGACTCTTCTCCATCTTTTTCCCCATATACGCCTGCATTACCTCAGAGTATTGCTTGTTTTCGTCGAGGTGCTTCTTCGCCATCATGGCTCTATTGACAAAATACCCGACAGTACGGCTCCAGCTCTCGTCCACAATTGCCGTGATTGGTAGAGATCTGACGCCCTTCAAGACTCCGTTGTAAACCTCCGACATATTTGTTGTCATGATCCCATACCTCGCCCCCCCCCGTGTCGTGCAACAAAGACCACATCTCCAAGTCAGGTGCATTTGATTGAACCCATTGTGTGAACACCCCAACTCTTGTGGAGCCTCCCTCCACGGCCCCAGCTTCTGTCTGGACATGCTTGCTAGCCTCCTGATCGAGTTGCCTCCACAAGGTGTCAAACTTCCTCTTCTGGTTCTGCACATATAGCTTCTTAAACATCTTTATTAAGTCCTTGCTACGGAACCTTCTGTGGAAGTTCGCTGCAAGATGCCTCATGCACCAACGGTTCTTCAGATCATTCCACTAGAAGGGGGGCTGCGTCCCATTCTGCATCGTTCGCAACGCAGACAGCAAGCCTGCATTGCGATCCGAGATGATACACACTTCGGGACGACCTTGCACTATGGCCTGCTTCACATTGGCAAGGAACCAAAGCCAGCTATCCGTATTCTCATTCTCCACAATTGCAAATGCCACCGAGTAATCGGTCATTTGCGTCCGTCGCTGAATCGCAGCGGTGAGGATAGTACCCTTGTACTTGCGGATATGAGCGTCCGTCTATCGTTAGCACCGACGGCACGACCTCAAGCCTTATATCGCTGATGGAAGGCCCGAACACTCTGTCAAGAATATAACAGTTCGGGCCCTCCGTAGGATGAACCCTCTCCGCTCATAATGTACGTGCTCGGATTTGATTACGTGATTTCTTTGCGGCATTCTTGGGACCGGTCGTCGCCTCCTCGTCGTCCCAAACATACGGTGCAACACCTTCGTTTACGCCCGCCATGCCTTCTTGTAGCTCACTTCAATCCCCTCCGAATTTGCTACTTCTGCCATTATAACCTTCAGAGAAATGGATACATCTGCCACGATGAGGTGGCTCACCAGCTCCGCAACATATGCTGATGTCATGTTGCGGTGCCTATGTCTTGGCCCATAAGCTCATAGCTGTGATCATGCGGCACCGTTATCCGAACTCGGTGCGGCGCCTTGAACCGCGTGCACGAACTTTGCCGACACAGGACCCGTCAACACACTTCACAATGTGCGTGTGCGGGTTTGACACATGCACCGTCGTCCGGCTCATGTTCACGGCGTATCTAGCAATAGCCTGCTGGACAGCACTCTTATTACGGAAGCACTGCCTCAAAATGAGTGTGCCCTCGTTGAACCCCATTCTCCTCCTCACTTTGTGGCGAGAACTAGGGATGCTGCATTGCGTTGTCGTCGATCTGGATGACACGTACGCACCGTCGGTGGTCACAACACCACCTACCACCCTCCAATTGCGCCCGCCATCATCGTCCTCTGCAGTAATCGCTGTTTCCTCATCCTCCTCCTCCTCGCCCCATTTCTTCCACGGTCCCCAAGGTACTCATGATATCAATACGGGCGCCCACCACCTCTCCTCCACACCTTCGTTGGCACGAAATTCTCCGCACGCCTCTGAGGTCTTCATCACCCACTTCCTCGCCGACATCTTCTCCCGCAGAAGCGTCTTCATAACCGCCCAAGATGAACCCAGGCACTACATCTGCACCACCAAGCATCGTAACCATCCATGGCGGATGATTACATCCTCTCCACGAACTCGACATATACCATTGGTGCGGCATATATCGCGACATCGTGGTTGCACACAACCTCCATGTAGTTGGCCCACGAGGCATCGTTGGTCACCTTCGAGTTGCCACATTCTCTCCCCGCATCACCCACCATTGAGGCATAGGCGCCTCGATTCATAACTTCTTCCTTGCGGTGTACCGATCGAGCGCCGAACGGACACACCTCCGTGGGTCGACAAGGTCATGGCATTCGGGCCAGGGTGCCCGGATCACGGTCCGGTCACAATTAGACAGGTCCGCCCCATACGGCCCGTCGCGTACGAGACCACTCCCGTAGAATACGAACAAGTCTTGAATGTCAGCCATGGCGTACCTAACATAAGTGCACAATCAACCATCTCGAGACACAACATGCAACAATCGTATCATCACACCCCAACGCCCATGTAACATTAACGGTGCGGTATTTATAAATCTATAATTTACTTCTACCTATTTTACTTCCAAATTCTAGCATACATCAAATTACATATTCATTTCATTTTATTTCCATTTCTAATCTGAATGAAAATTGCATTACAACGTTATTTTATTTTCACTATTGTTATGCATTAAGCTTGTTACAATTCATGCAAAAAAATGCAATAAGTAATTTCTCTTCATTTCTTTCGTAATATTTTACTTAACGCTGTCTTCCACTAACCAATTTCATTTCCATTTTTTTCTATTAATGCCAAATTCTCATTACATATTAAGAGCATAATCAACCATCATAGTGTAAAATATGCAATAATCGTACCATCAAACACCCACTACCGTACTTTATTTTCAATTTATTTTTACCACCTACCGCACTATATCCACTTCTTCCCTAACCGTACTAATTGTATGTTTGTAAATCATTACTATTGTTATCACCTACAAATGCTCTAAAAATATGTACTTTCTCACCCTCTACACATCTACAAGTTCATATTTTCGCACAACATGAAACTACATTACAATACGTATGATCTCAAAAAACAGAGTACAACATTACATACACTACAATACATCATGCCTAACATATGTAAGATTTGCTACAAATACGTAGCTATTAAAGATGGACATAAAATAACATTAACCAAAGATGGTTTGTTAATTATAAACTAATGACATACATAAAATATTAGTTCCACGGCACAAAACTTACCTCTTCTTGAAGCTCACAAGGCGATCTACAACTTTTCTACTTGCCAAATCCACGATTTCAAACGAAATCAACTCAAATATTCCTTCTTCGCTCCTCGGTTTCTTCGCCTCCTCGCTCTCGCTCGGTCTTCACTCCCAAATGCAAATGAGCTTCCTGTATATGCATCCGTTCTTTGAGCCATATAAATGTGCGCAGGGAGATGTGTTGCGAGGGGCCATGCAACCGGGCTGCAAACGCGTGTCCACGCTGTGAAAAAATGCAACCCGTCTTCTTTGCTTTCGGCGGAGGATTGGGCGGCACAGACGTGCGGTCGGCGGCGAATCTCGCGGTCGGGAGGCGGGTCGTGCGGTCGGCGGCGGATCGTCTTGGCCGGCGCGCGACCACGAAGCGATCGTGCGGTCCCGCATCGCACGACCCGTGAATCGGCGATCTTGATCGTGCGGTCCGGGACCGCACGATCGCGGCAGTGTCGGCCATGAGATCGCGCGATCGGGAAGGGGCGATTTTGGAATTTTTGCAGGAGCGGTTGGAATTTTAGGTTGCTACGATTGCGGATGTGTCCAAAATTCTAGTGTCGTCAGTGCATTAAAATTTAGCGCATACCGAATTAATTGGTGTATTGTCATTTAGATCGCTTTGTTGCATATTTAAAAGCCCAATTACATGTTTCTGTTAATTTTTGGCGTACAATTTAACTTCCGAAGAATCTCTGTGACTGTATTCGTTTCGATTTGTATTCGCTCCGTATTTATATTCAACATAATTCGAATTCGTATTCATATCCGGGATATTCATATTCGTATCTGCATCCGAGAAAAATATGAAAATAAATATAAGAGCCATTATCCATCCGCATTCGAACCGTTTTCACCCTACCCAATACGCGATATGGGTACGATGATATGGATACAGAGATACGATATTTTTCAAAAACAAGGATACGGATACGGCAAGTATATATGTATTTGAAAATAAATAAATTGTAAACATGCTACAAGAGAGGGAGAAAATAAAAAACTTACCAGTTGATAGCATCAGAATAGGGATGCAAAGCATATTCTCCTTCAAAGAAATTCTCTCAAATTCTGAGTCCTCACTAGAAGTACTGCAGCAATTGCTCTCCCCATAGAAGAATACAACGAATATACATTTTTGGCAATCTACATTATCATATAACAGGAGCATTTGGCAATCTGTATTATCATATAACAGGAGCATTTGGAATCTGCGCCCAAATGGGAACAAGAACGTTAATCGCAATTTATCTACATATCATTTCAGTGCACCAGGCAAATCACGTGAATATTTTGGTTTTTCAGGCAGCGTTCCTACCATCCAACTGCAATGAAGTAACATTAGCGTCCTCGTATTCAGAAACTGCATTTCATAGCCCGCACTAATTCCTACCGAGGATCACAAAAATCACTAAAGCCGCACTCAAATTTTGATTTTTGCAGCTAAATGAAGAGCAGAAGTACCCAATAGAACTTACTGATATTCACTTCCACATTTGAGTTGTGTGCTATATACAACGGAGTAAAAGCTCTTCCTACTGCCTAATGACGAGAAGTCTTGACCAACCATGTGTAATATTTGTCCGCCATATCCAAATGCCCCCACAGATCTCATCTCTCCAATAGAGTTTGGGTCAGCTTGAATCCTTAACACTAGATACGCCAAGAAGGCACCTTGGAGTGACTAGGGTTAGGGTTTAGGCAGCGGGGTGGTGTACCTCGAGCTCGGCGGAGTGGCGGACTTCATGGCCATGGGGATACAGACAAGGAAGACGCCGAACATGGCGATGGCGGTGTTGCGGCGCCAATGCATGGGCCTGTAGTAGGGCCCGCCCATCATGTTCTACACCTTCTATTGGAAGTCGCCACCCCCGTGGTCGTGCCCGCCATGGTCGCGCACCTCTTTTGCTCCTTGGATCCAATCAGATCGGAAACATGGGTGTGGGTGTGACTGGCTCAGGAGATCGGACTCAAAACTAAACTTAAGAAGTACCTCCGTTGAACGGTGGAGAGACGGACCTCCAAGCGGCAGGAGAGACGGCGGCGGCTAGGTGACCTCTAGGCGGCGGAAGCGGCGGGGATTAGTGGACCTCCAGTTTCTAGGCAGTGCGAGCGGCGAAAGCGTGGTGGGAGTAGCGGATGTCCAGGCGGTGCGAGTGGTGGACCTCCAGACGACGGTTGGCCAGTGGCCTCCGGGCAGTGGCGGCGGTGGCGACAAGCGAGGAGAGAAATGGATTAGGGTCTGGTGTGATGGCGGCTCGGATGGGTGGGTGTGAAGGGAGACGTTATCGTCTCCTCTGTGGGCTGGGCATCTCCTCTGCTAGGCTAGATTTATTTGGGCCATACGTATCGAACGTGTATCGCGTCGTATCAGTGATGTATCGAGCTATATCGTATCATCGCGTATCGAAACGTATCGCCATGTCAGATATGTATTGGACACACATATGACAATTATCCGGCGCATCGGTGCTTTCTAGATGGGGCCGGGCTCATCGCGCACAGCCTAGATGGGGGCTCATCGCGCACAGCGTTTGTCCAACTAGAATCATAGGCGCGGCGCCACGCCGCGTCAGCCACCGTACGCACCAAAATAAAAGAGACGATAATTCGTGATGAGTTTTTAAAAAAATCGGGGGCAAAAACGTATTTTCGGAAAAGGCAAAGGGGTTATTCGCAAAAAACGAGGACCTGTTAAAAAAAAACCGGGGCAAAAACGCATTTTTGAAAAAAGCAAAGGGTTTTTTTGCAAAAAACCGAGGATCTGTACGTAAAAAAGGGACCCGTGCGCAATTTCCGAAAACGCGGGGGGCAATCCTGCAAAACGGAGGGGCCAAAAGAAAAATCCAGAGACCTTTTCACGAGAACCAAGGACATGAACGCAATTTCGGGAAAACACAGGGGCTTTTTCGCAAAATGGCTCGCTAGACCGTACCAAAAACCGCTCGGACACGCGGCGGCGGCCTTGGCGTGGCTGGTCAGGCCTTCTCATGGGCATCCCAGCGTAATATAGGGGTTATTCCTAAAGGACTTGGATACTAGGCATAGTGCATGATTAGTGTGTGATTTTGTGATCCGTGTTGGATTTGTTGCCTGATGCATTTTGGTAATGTACAGATTCCTATTTTTAAAAGGAGCTTTACATCTTAATCATCTGCGCAAGTATACTCTTCCGAAAAAATCAAGTTGAAAAACAAAAGTATATAATATCCTCACAAATTAACGGTCAGATTTTATTTCTACTACCAGTATAATGTATTGTAAAAATCCCTAAATTAAATGGGCTAATGCAAATTAAAAACTACAGTGCTTTGTGGCCACTTGAATATTTTCTTACTCATCACATTCAGGTATTCTGAATTATTTCTAGTGCAGTGCCTTTTCCTCTCCATATAGTCCGCATCTAACAAAATCTTCCAAGTATAAAAAAAGGGAACACATGTGCAACCCTCATTTTTTTCTTACTGAAAGGACAAACATGTGCTATCCTTTTACTGAATGAACCGTCTCACTCACGCATTGATGGAAGTAGTAACAAGAGATTTATCAGAGTTGCAACAGCGAGAACTACATGCAAATGGACGATGACTGCTTGTCTCGGCTCGTCGGTTAACTGACACATCCGGTCAAGTTTTGTCTTCCTGCTGCATGCAGTGTGTAAACTCATTGCCCGTCTGCTGATAGTTTGTTCACATTTTCAGCCTCTTTTCCATTTGTTTCTTCGGCTATACATGAATTGCTGGCTTAGTGGGTGTTTTTTTTCCGTTGCTAATCTGGTGATTCTATGGTGTGAATGTACACGCTGATGCTCCATAAGCAATTAGGCGAATTTACGATTGCTACTTTGCTGCTAGAGCGGTGAAAATCCATGTGTATTCTGCAAGTTTGTTGGGATAAACCAGCAAATGTTAAACGTGCAGTTGCTATCAGGAAATCTTCTGAGTTTGTTGGGATAACTAGTGCAGATGATGATCCTCCACATGGCTTGTTCCATAAATTGGACAACAGTTGTTCAGAAACAGCAACGTAAAGAAGTACTCGCGACTGAGATGATCCTCCGCATGGCTTGTTCCTTGGATTGGAGGGTGTCTGAGACCTGTACACCTAATGTACTCCGTGTGTGTGTTCCTAAAATCTCCTCTCTCCTCTGTTTGCTCTCTCGCTCCTCTCTCTTGTGTGACTCTCGCTCCTCTCTCTGGTGGGACGGCCGAATCCGGCGACGGCGTGGCTCGGAACAGCCGGATCCGGTGGCGGGAGGTTTACGGCGACGGTGGCCACGGCGAGATTTCCGACAACGAAGGCTGCGGAGGGGAGGTTTCCAGCGGCGAGGTTTCGACGAGCCTATGCATTCGGTATGCGGGTGAAATACAGTGGGGTATTGGTATTGGAGCTAAATACGGCACATCTCTCGAGACGGATGGGCGGTGGATATCCCATCCGCCCATCCCGGCATAAAGACGCGCGGCAAACCACCGAAACCCACCTTTCTGGCTTTCCCCATCCACTCTGTGCCCATCCGACTAGGACTGTTCGTTCGGGTTTTTCGGTTTGTACGGTTCGTAAATACGGTTTGCTCGATAAATACGATTTTAGTAATTCAGGAAATACGGTACTTTACAGAATACGATGTGGTATCGGTAAATACCATCTTATTTCGGTACGATATCGATAAATATCAATTTTACCAAAGTTTGCATAAATTGCTAAACGTTAATCTCCATTCCAGACTGGCAGTCTGGCACACATCAAAATTCAAAAGCTCATTAAGTCACCATCACTCACTCATCAGAAAGACAACTATAGCACTAACAGCAGTACATGCCACAGCTGACAGCCCATAGCTACGAAAAGCTCATCGCCAGATCGCCTCATCATCAGAAAGAAGCAGACAAAACAAATGAAAAAAATCTAATGCCACATGACATTGCCACAATCTGTCACTCAAGCAGTCAAGCGCAAGGTTAGAACTTAGAAGAGTTATGCAAAATAGCAGCAAAACAATGCTCAAGATGACATGCTATAACCACAACACATAAACCAGCCGGACAGCAGGCAGCAGAGTGCAGACCATCACCAAACTCAGTCAACTCTTACTCCAGCAGACCAGTGTCCAATATGCAGCAGAGCTGCAGAGTGCAGTCCAGTAGGCAGCAGACCTGCACAGTGCAGACCGAACTCACTCAAGTCTCCAAACTCCAGCACCAGCAGGCAGCAGAGTGCAGACTGCAGACCAGGCGAGTAGGCGACCAGCATCGCAGTCTCCACTCTCCAAACAGACTCCAGCAGTTCCACGATCCACAATTCCACAGTACAACTCCAACAAGGCAACAATAATAAAATAGACATTAGACAGCCTAATTTTGAAATAACAACAAAAGCCCCAATATGGCAACATATCTTCAGTCTAAAGCATCAAACTCAATCTGAGGAGTATACACTTGCTGTTGGAGTTGGATCTAGGCTTGACATTTCAATACCTTCATGCGAGTAAATGATGCCCTAACCTCTTCTGCATTGTATTGCCAAGGTACTATGCAATTACTTTGGCCATCTACACTACGTTGGAAGCTTAGTTGAGTTTGACTGTTGATCCTGATAGGATGCTTCTTACAACATTTTGCATGAGAGACTAGTGAGGAGGTACCATTTTTTTGCGAATCGCAAGCAAGGATCCGAGAATAATACTTGCATTTAGCCTTATTCCGGTCATCTAGTAGTCGTGTGTAATGGTTCTATTCTCTGATCTAGGATTCATTTGTTTCTTTCCATCTTGAGCTTCATTGGGACCAACAGCTTCATCGTTGCCCACATTCATACCCATACCCACTGACCCAGTAGTAGCAACATGAATATTTGCAATATCATCTGACTCAGACATCTAATAATCCAAAAATGCAAAGATAGATAACCATTAACCAATGCAATAACCATTAACCAATGCAAGTATGCAACAACATTACAAGTTCACAATAGACTAGGCAACTAGCAATCTGGCATTCTACCAATTATTATTTGCCAAATGAAACATAGAGAAAGAAATTATTTCGCAAGATCCTATTGACTCCGTAACTCCGATGTTGTAGAAGATATCACTATATCAGTTAATCACCATTCACCAATCTAGCTTCAAGGTTGCATTCATCAAACAAACAAATGAACCAAGATAATGTATAAAAAATTTGGTAGATCTACAGGTTTAGGAATTAAGAGTATAGGACGACTGGACTACTGGAGCATTTAGATCTAGAGGTGGACTTGACTGCTGTCTACTACTCTACTGGAGTATTTAGAATTTTAGATCTAGTGGTGAATGGAGAAGACCTGGTAGTCGGCGGCGCTGTCGGTGGCTCCACGCGGCGAGGGCTTGGCACCGGCGTCCGGGCCTGGGAGGCTGGGACTCGGACTGGAGTCTGGGAGCACCGGAGCCCGAGCAGCCACCAACCAAGCCTGGGACTGGGGGAGCACCAGAGGTTGGAGGCTCAGAGCACCGAGCACCTAGGGTTGAAGACGACAGGAACAGAGAGGCGCACACGCTGTGGATCTGGTGACTACGCGTCTACGCCTAGGGTTGAAGGCGTAATTGGCGTGCTGCGTGCGTCGGGCCGTCGATGGCTTCGTCAGTTGGTGGGCCGAGTTGGGCTAAACCGCTGAAGAACAGGCGAACAGGCGAAGACTCGGTATACTCGGTAGCTTCGGTTTTAACTCAGTTTATACCGTAAATACCGAATAGATGAGATGTCAATTTTTTAGATACCGAACCGAATACTAGTCAAACAAGTTGACCGATATGGTTCGGTTTTTTCGGTTTAGTTTTTTCAGTTGGATGAAAAAATACATAGCGCAACATCCGACGGCAACGCGGCCGCGTACATCTAGACGCAACATTCCACGGCTTGACAGCTGCTCCGCCCATCCCGCGGGCCGCCGACACGCCACGCACGGCCCGGCGTAGCCTTACGCAGCAGGCGGTGCGAGTACCGCACCGTACGCACGGCACCAATCGCACACACATAGATGCCGTGGTAACTAATCGCTGATCCCTTCCAGGCTAAGTCACCTCGCCCCCACAAGACCACCATTCTTGGCGGCCAAAAAGAACGGAGGAGAACACCACGACTCCAGCCAGCCAAAGCCAAACCCCCGCAAAAGGAGCCACCGTTATTATTACACCAAAAGCAACAAGCGCCGCCGCTTCTTGCCGCTAGCTCCTACTCGAGGTGATAAAGTGATAAGCATGGGTGCCGCAGCGAACGCAGCGCGAAGCGATGCCCTTCCACTCGCCGCCGCCGTCAAGGTCAAGCACAAGCCGCCGCCCGTCCTCGCCACTCCCTCCCCGGAGGCGGCGGAGGTGCCACCGGAGTTCTTGTGCCCGATATTGGGCGCGCCCATGGCCGACCCGGTGATCTCGCTGTCGCCCGCCGGCGTGCGGGCGGCCGTCGGTGTTGGGCGGTGTTGCCATACCCAATGACGCGCTCGGGCGGCCATCCGGGCGTGGTGCGCGCTCCGGCCGCGACGCGCTGCGGTGCCTTCCGCCGTGCGGCGAGGAGGCCTTGCTACGCAGCGGTGCCAGCGCTGCCGCCCGCCCGCCGCCAAGGCGGCGAGATCATCGTCGAACTTGTCTTGCTCCTCCCGGGAGTCCGCTTCGTCGACCTCGTCGTCCGGGTCGTCGTCGGAGATAACTGCGGTGGAAGTGGAGGTGGTGCGCGGGAAGGAGGTGGCGAAAGAAGCGAAGTCGTTGCAGGTTGGTGAGGCGCAGGAGGTGGTGGCGGTGAAGGTGGTGGGGCGGGGATGAGGAGGAGGTGGAGGCGGCGATGGCGGTGGAGGCCGGGATGAGGAGGAGGTGGAGGCGGCGATGGCGGCGCTGCGGCGGCGGCGCGGCCGCGGCTGCTCTCCGCGATCCGGCGTCTTTGCTTTCCCGCGCCACCGGCGGCTCGCTCCGCGCCGCCCGCCGCTGCTGGCGAACCTCGCCTCGAGCCGGAGAACGGGGTCCCCATTGTCCGCGCGGCGCTGTGCGGCGCTTGTCGGTGTGCTTCGCCTCGGGCGCCGCCACGGCTCCGGAGGCGTCGCGAGCCGCGGCGGCGCGCTCTTGCCCTCGCCCTCCACGAGGGCAACCGCGCCGCCATCGGCGTGCTCGGCGCGATGCCGCCCTCCTCGCCCTCCAAACCACCCACGACCACTCCCCGCGCGCGCGCCGGGATGGCTCTGTACCACCTCTCCTCGCCGCCGTCAATCGGTCCAGCTCGCGCGCATCCAGCGCCGCCAAGAACTCTGCTCTCCATCGCGTCCGACTCCACCGAGCCATCGCCCATCCGCCGGCTGGCGCTCATGGAGGCCTGCAACGTGGCCTCGTGCGCGGAGGGCCGCACCACGCTGATGGACGCGGACGTCGTGGCGACGGTGTCCGCCATCCTTTCCGACGACACCCACAGCACGGAGCTGGAGGAATGGTGCGTCGCGGCATTGTACGGCATGAGCAGGGGGAGTCCGCGGTTCCGAGCACTCGCCAGAGCGGCCGACGCGGACTGGCCCCTCATCCTCATCGCCGAGCGAGCGCACGCCGGCATTCACAAGGAGATTGCGCGGAAGGCGCTGCGTGCAATGCTGGGCCTAGACGACTACAACGACGGCGACCTGCCGAACTGCGTGAACAGTGAAGGCAATGGCGGCGGCAGCATCGCGTCGTCGGTGGCGGTCCACCACCGGCGTGCCGCGAGCTGGGGAGCTCCTCCTGCCACGACGCCACAAAATCCTCATCTTTGGCGATCAGTACGCATCGATTAATCTAGGTTCTTGAGCTAGATAACGATGTTCCATCGTTGTCTGTTCATTACAGTGAAATCTTGTGTGTTTTTCTTTCTACCTGCTTGGCTGCTTGGTGTGTCATTTTGGATGGATGGTGAAACTAGTAGAGACAATAGTGCAATTGGAATCTGGTTCATGTGTATATAGGTGCCAATGCTCTGTTGGTTGCTGATTGCAAGATAGCGCACGTATCTTCTCTGCATAATTGCATCCTAGTTCTCGAGTAGCAATGTACAATGTCAAAGCTTAAGCTGTTATAGCCTTTATGATTGCTCCTAGAACTTTACGATCACTTTCTAGCCGCTACGACCACCTCCTGCAGCCCGTACGACCACGTTGAAGAGGCTACGACCATCTCATATGTCGTTACGACTACTCCGCTTGTTCACCGACCACGCTGACAGTCATTACGACCACATTGTGACCTCTCCAATCACTCCTCGCTGCTTCGACCATATAGTCGTAAACTTCAGCAGAAGTTACGACCACGTTCACCGGCTCTGCACTGCACTTCCTTCGACAACGGTCGATCACCGTAGTCGTAGCTCCTTATGACCACGCAGTGATTATGTCGACCGCTGTGGTCGTAACGCTTTACGACCACGTCTCCCGCTGTGGTCGCTTACAACCACGCCTTCTCGCTGTGGTCGTAACTTCTTTATGACCACGTCTTCTGCTCTGTGACCGTGGTCGTAACTCTTTATGACCACGCCTTCAACACCTGCAGACACCTCCGCTCGTCGCTATGGTCGTAACTCCGTTTACGACCACGTCTGCAATCCTTCACTCGCCGTGGTCGTAAGTCGTTTACGACCACATCTGCAATCACACAATGAATTCAATACTCGATAGTTTCCCAGAGCCAAACCGCTCTACCTTCTCCTCTTTATTTCTTTCTCTCGATCACATCGATCGCTCTCTATTGCCTCTCGATCAAACCGATCGCCTTGGACTCAACTCTTCCACTCTCGGTTATATGGCTCTGCCTTTTATACCCTGTTCTATGACTCCTACTCAGGTACGATTACGACTATGACTCGAACTCGGCTACGACTATGAAGCGGACTCGAACTCGACTACGACACAGACTCGTATACGACCACGATCAAACTCGTACACGACCATGACTACCGAGCATGGTTTCTAAACTGAAAACAAGATTACAAACTCTAACAATCACCTCCTTAATCTTGATTTTTCATCTTGATCACGCCAATCTCCTCTTCTGCTTCTTCTTGAGCCTTGCTGCTCCTGTCGCTTGTACCTGCTCGACTGCTTCGACTCCTTGTGGCCATGACGACCACGGTCCTGCCCTCCACGTTGTGCTTCCTCCTGCCTCCTCGGGACTCATGCTCCACGTCTACGACTGCCTTTTGTTGCACGCGTGAGAGCTCCTCTCGAGCCCCTGCTCTCTACGACCATGCCTTCTGCATGTGGTCTATGCCGACCACCCGAGCCATTGCTTCGCTCCTCTCTGCCTGCATGCGTGCGTTCGGAGTCGGCTGCATGCCTGTGCGCACCTCCTGCGCCGCCTGCTATGACTACTGGATGCCTGCCGCTTGCTCCTTCGGAGCCTCTGCTTGTTATGACTGCTTGCACTCTTTTGCCTTCTGCCCCATCTTGCTTTTTCGCCAACTCGGTCTCCCTACTTGTGTCGACTTCATGTGCGCCAGGCTTGCCTCCTGCTGCCCGTTCGTGAAGTCCTCCATCTTCTGGCTCCTCCAGACCGCTCTTCACACAAACCAATCTACAAGTTTTCAAAAGAATCTTGTACAACCGATTTGGAGACCTCTTCGCCTTCATCAACAAGTCTCTGTTCTTATCATACACTCGCAAGAACTCATCCTGCAGCACCACCTTGCACCCTCTCTCCGTCATCTGCTCGAGACTAAGTATGTTGTTGCATAGACTTGGTATATAATAAATTCCTATTAATAACTTCTTATCTCCGTTCTTGCATTGCAATATCATCATCCCTTTGCCCTTTATCTCCACCGTGGAGTCGTCGCCAAACTTGACCTTGCCCTAAACCTTCTCGTCGAGCTTATGAAACATGGAGCGATCTCCTGTCATGTGGTTGCTTGCTCCATTATCCAAGTACCATTGATCCGTTTGATCATGGCTACCTTCCTTCGTGTGTAGTTTTGGAACTACGTTCTCCTCATTCAGTATCAACATGGTCGGCTTCTTTTCAACATATGATCTTTCCTCTTGTGGACTCCATAAATTTTTCTCCAGTTGTGGAACGTATGGATGGTAGGGAGACTAATATGGGTACTGGTATACTTGATTCAAATATTGTTGTGTAATCTGACCTGGTTATACAGCCGAATTTGTTGTGTCCCTCTGTGTAGGCTATAGGTGACTCGCCCACCGCAATTCCAGGTGATGACTATAGGCGGGAGAGTACGGGCGTAGACCCCAGGGGTGACTCGATGGGTGCTACTGGTGCAATTCTTGGGGGCACTGATCCCGTGCAAGATTTCATATCGTCTATGAGTGCAAGTCCCACAGAAGATTCTATCGGCCACACACATGTACCTAATGCTTCAACTGCTCCACGTATCCATGGTACGATCGTGGAACTTGGCACAACTTCGTCTCCACTGTTTAATCCTCTTGCACCACCGTCTCATCCCATGCAAACAAAACTGCTAGCGTCAGCCTAGTTGTGAAACCCGCCATAATTCGTCTTATTCTATCATTAGTAGTGTCGCACAAATGGTTGCTTCGTCACTTGAATTTACAGAATACATTTTTGCATGGCGTTCTGAAAGAGGATGTATTCATGCGACAACCCTCGGGTTATGAGGATCCACAGTTTCCACATCATGTGTGTAAATTGGATAAAGCTCTTTATGGGTCGAAGCAATCTCCTCATGCATAGTATTCTTGACTAAGTTCTTATTTACAAAAAAATGGTTTTGTTTCCTCCTTAACTGACACGTCCTTGTTCATTTGTAATCATGGTAGAGTGGTCACATACATTTTGGTTTATGTTGATACATTATTGTCACTAGCTCATCTTCTCATGCTATTCACACGGTGATTCAGAAATTACAGTCGAAGTTTGCTCTCAAGGACTGGGTGATCTTCATTACTTCGTGGACATTCAAGTATACTGATCAAGGGAGGATCTCATCCTTACTTAGACCAAATATTCCACCGATCTTCTACAATAGGCCGGTATGACAGCATGCAAACCAGTAACTTCTCCAATGTTGACAACCGAAAAATTGTCAAAATCTGATGCAAGAGAGTTATCAGCTGCAGAGGCAACATGATACAGGAGTATAGTAGATGCTTTACAGTACCTAACTTTGATAGGACCATATTTATTATATGCGGCTAGCAAGGTGTGTCAATTTCTGCATATGCCAATCGAATATCATTGAACAGCAGTGAAAAGAATTTTACGGTATGTACGACACATAGTGAGTGTCGGACTCCGTATTCACAAGTGTGTTTCTAGTTTGGTTAATGCATTCTCTGATGCAGATTGGGTAGTATCAGTAGATGACAAAAGGTGAACCAGTGGTTTTGCGATTTTCTTTAGTTCTAATCTCATATCATGGAGTTTAAGGAAGCAAGCTACAGTGGTGAGATCCAATACCAGGGCAGAGTACAAGGCTCTTGCAAATGCCACAGCAGAAATCATTTGCATGTAGTCATTATTTGGAGGATTTTGAATTTATTAATCGCAAGCGCATGTCCTATAGTGTGACAATCTTGGAGCCATATCAATCGCAAGCACCTGTCCTGTGGTGTGACAATATTGGAGCCACATATCTTTCTATTATCTCGTGTTTCATGCCAGGACTAAATGTATTGAGGTGGATTTTCATTTTGTTCGAGAACGAGTGGCAAGAAAGGCATTGGAGATTCGATTCATATCAAAACAAGATCAATTAGCTGATGGTCTCACCAAACCGATTGGAATACAACAAATGAAGATCCTACAACACAATCTCAAACCTCACCAGTTGTGATTGAAGGGGAGTGTTAAACAAACTAGGATAATTGTATTTCTATTGTTGTTTAGTATTCCTATGTTTTCATTAATGTTTAGTATTTCCATTAATACTAGTGTTTCCACTAGAGGTAGTGCTTAGTATTCGCACGTGAAAATGTTCCTACTCATGTACTTGTATTTAAATAGATGATTAATAGAAGGCAAATGTGTGCTGATTGCAAACCATTCTCTTGATATTTTTGACATCCACGACCACAGTTGCCGGTTCATCCTCCTCTCCAATGGCCTGGCTTCCCTCCTCCTTCATTGCTGGCCCCGCCTCCTCCTCGTTCTTCCCCAAGCACGCCACCTCCTTCCTTGCTCAACAAGCTCCACACACCTCTGCTCCCTCCCTCGCCCCCGCTTCCACCACTAGCGACTCGCCGCCTCACCGTGCTACCCTTCTTCCCTACTGCTGCCATCCTAACCCCACCCAACCTAATATGTACTGCCTCCTTGTGCTGTGACGCTTGCTGCCATCGCCCACCGCCCTCCTCTGATCCCTCGGCCGACGGCGCCACCTTCGCCCCTCTGCCACATCCCACATCCTCTGTATCCTAGGGTCCCGGTGCACCCCTTACTAACCCCGATGAACCCTGGCCGGCCGCCACCATCGATTTTATCATCGCCTTCGCCGGTTGAGTGCAGATGAGGGTGTGGTCTTCAAGGAGAGGAATGTTGGAATTCTTTTATGTGGCTTTCAATATTTATTGTGGTTATTATCTATTTAACTCAATGTGGAATTATTCATATTATTAATGCAAGTGATAGAGAATAATTTGATGGAGAATTTAACTCGAGGTGCCAAGGACAGATATGCTAGAATATGGTAGACATATTAATTGAGATCGATTCTATTGGAATTTAATGTGCATGTGTATATTTATCTCGGGTACATCACAAGGTGGAACAACTGAGTTTGTTGACCTACATGATCATATTGAAATTGATCTCGTAAACAAACTGATTATGGTGTATGACTCACACGTGTGTGCTAGGGACTAATATAGTTTAGACTTGTAAAACTAGCCCGTCTGATTGTAGTTGGTGGTATGGTTCAGGAGTATCACGGTGTTCCAAAAATAGGTGAATCACTTTATAACACCTAAAAATAGAGTGTATAAATAAGCTCCTACCCTTTAGCTGTATAAGTAGATGATAGATCAAAAAAGTCTTTACAAAATTAATTTAGGATGTAAAAAATCCAGCATTAGTACCAGAGCACACGAGACGACTCGGAGGCGACGCCCACGGCGGCCGCACGCGCGGAAGCCAAGCCTTCGCCCACGCTCCACGCCGATTATCCTCGGTCGACGTGCGGTTCACGTGGTCTCATGCACGCCCACTCTTCACCCTGTTCGCCCTCAACCGGCGTGGGCGAAAAGAAGAGACAGCACAGCCGCCCCTTTGTACGCACGTCATCCGCCATCGATCTACCGAAATGGCCATCTCGCTCATCGGCGCATCGCGCGTGACCACTCGCCCACCGCACGTGCGTACGTCGCATCTATTTTTGCTCGGTCGTGCGGCGTCAACGCCCACGGTCGCACGGCGTCTCGGTCGGCGTCTCGCGTGAGGACCGAGGAGAGGCATTGCGTGGTTTCTTTTCTTCACCGTGTGGTGATCGAGGAGAGGCGTCACATCCCGGCTTTCCTCACGTTGCGCGGAGACTTCCCCACGGCGCATGGGTTGGTTGATTGACCTCCTCTGTTGTTCATCGATTACGACGAACGGATTTTTTTTCTCTCTTCACCAGCCGCATTGATTGAGCATTGTTCTGGGCCGATAAACTCTTGAGCATTGTTCTTGTATGGTCCTTCTGGCTGCAGGCATTGAGCCGTCCTCAATTTTCTTTCCTGGCATTAGTTAATCAAGGGAGCACTGATTGTTGAGCGTACAGATTCAGATAACACTTATTCTCGCAATTACAGTTAACAACATTTTTTCTAAACTGTTTGGATCTTACTTAATCTTGCATGAAGAGTGAACGAAATGCACAGAAAATAATGCACAGTTTGGAATAAGATTTTGGTGAAGTATCTCTTATTAAAGTGCTTAATCTTGTTAATCGCTTTCTCTCTACTAAGATGAATGATAGCACTTCAATTAATGAGCATCTCAATAAACTCTGGTGTTTTAGCAAAGAAATTAAGAAAGTGTTGGCTATCTTTTTCCTGAAGAAGTGCAAGTTATGGTTATTCTAAACTCTTTGCCAAATTTATGAGAATATTGTAAGATATCTTTATATTATTCTGAGAGGATACTCAATATACACACTCCGAGGTATCATTTGCTTATGGAAGAAGATAGAAAACTTTCTTAGAAAAATGAAAGAAATATTCACAATTCTGAGCAACACCTTGGAGAGAAAAAACGTAATAATAAAAGAAATTAGTAAAAGAGAAAGGCTAATGGTGATTTGCGAGAAAAACTTAACAAGAAACGTGATCGGGATGATCATGGAAATTATAACTTAGTTCAGAGAAATGATAAGTACAAAATTTCAAGTGTCACAACTACAGTCAGTATGGACATTTTAGAGCTAACTGCAAAAAAGAAGCAACAGAATGAGCAAAAAAAATCAAAACAATCAATCAGTTGAGCGTAAATGCAATTCTTCGCCTGACGGTATGTTTAATATTTTTGTATGCACCAAATCTTTACTCACTACTACTTTTCTAAATAGTTGGGATGCCGTTTCTGGTGTTACATCTCATATTACTAGAGATCATGTAGCTTTTACTTCTATGTGAACAATTCCAAGGAAAAATAAATATCTTTTTGGGTACTAATGCTAAAACTGATGTACTTAGAATTGAAAATTATGTCTTAAAACTCCCCAATGAAAGAAAATTATTATTATAGGATTTATATCCACCTAGCATGAGAAGGAATTTAATCTCTATTGCTCAGTTAGAATCTATTGGTACTGTTGTACTGTTTGGAAAAGGGAAGAGTTAAAATATTGCTCAAGGAAAAATTAGTGCATACTAGAACTCATCATGAAGGTCTTTATTTTCTTGATGAATTGTCAAATAATGATAATATTGATGGCTTAGTTGGTGAAAATAGCTCCATAGTGAGGAATACTAATGATAGGAACACATGCTCAAAATCTTATTTATAGTATTTACAACTTGGTCACATATAAAAAGCATAATTAAGAGGCTTATGAATTCTAGAATTCTGCACTTTAAGTGAGAGAATTTTGCTATTTGTGAGGCATGTATAATGGGTAAGATGACATGTGTATTTTTCAATGGTAGAAAAATCTAATGAGCATATTGCCATTATTCATTCTGATGTTGGTGCTGAGATGTCTACTCCCACTAGAGGTCAAAAAGTTATTTTATCACATTCATTGATAATTATTCTAGATTTGGTTATGTGTATCTTATTAAACATAAATCAGAAGAATTTGATGTGTTCAAGGTATTTAAAACTAAAGTGAAAAATCAATTTGATAGAAAGATCAAAGTTTTGAGAACTAATCATAGAGGAGAATACACTTCATGAATGTTAAATATTTTTTTGTAAAGAGCATGGAATTATTCATTATTCTACGATACCTTACACTCTGCAGTAAAATAGTATTGCTAAGCAGAGGAATAGAACACTTATAGATATGGTTAGATCTATAATGACTTATTCGGATCTTCTTTTATTTTTTTGGGGTGAAGCTTTACATACTAATATTTATTTATTAAATCATTCACCATCTAAAGCTATAACAGTCACTCCTTATGAGTTGTAGAGTAGAAGGAAATCCTCACTTCGCCACTTAGCTGTTTGGGGTTGTAATGCATAAATTAGAGTTCCAAATCAAAATTGCTACCTAAAAGCATGCTAGAAATTTTTAGTGGTTATTCTTTGTAATCAAAAGGGTATAAGTTTTATGATCCAGAAAAAGATAATCTGGTGAAAAGTAGGGATGCAATATTTTTAGATCAAAATACACCTCGCCATGCTAAGCAAGCGATAGTGAAATTATTGGCAACTCTACCGAAAACATAGATGGATACATATGGAATTAATTCTCACACTAAAGGTGGTTCAACTTTGGAAAAAAAATATAAATCAAACTCCCAACACTAACATGCTTAGGAGAAGTGGGAGGAATTTAAGTACGTCCCAATATCTAGATGATTATTATTTGTTCTTGGGGATGTTCACTTTAAAATTTCAGATTTAGAGGAAGGACCAAAGACTTTTAAAGAAGCAATAAACTACTCTCAATCAAAACTATATGTGAAAGCAATGTGGGAATAATTAAACTCGATGAAAGGAATAAAGTTTGGGAACTTGTTGATCTACCAAACAACTGTAAGCCCATATGTTGTAAATAGATTTTTAAAAGGATATTAAATATAGCATGTTTAGTGAAAAATATAAGGCTAGACTTGTTGCTAAAGGCTTTATATAAAGAGAAGATATTGATTTTATGGAAACTTTTTCTCTTATTGCTAAATTTACTTTAATTTTTATTATTAGTGCTTTGACGACTTATTATGATCTTGAACTCCACCAAACGGATGTTAAAACTACTTTTCTTAATGGTCTTTTGGAGGAAGAAATAATTATGAAACAACCATAATGTTTTGGAGAAAAAGAAAATGAAAATAAGGTTTGCAAATTGAATAGATCAATATATGGTCTTCAACAAGCTTCATATCAATGATATATTCTATGTGATAATGCTATCACGTCATATGGTTTTTCAATGACGGAAGGTGATCATTGCATATATATAAAAGTTATGTATAAATACTTTGTCTTATTGTCTTTATATGTTGATGATATTCTCATTGCTTTAAATGATAAAAATACATTGATGGAAGATAAGTTTGGTTGTATTCTAAATTTGGTATAAAATATATGGGAGAAACTTACTATGTTTTAGGAGTTGAAATACATAGAAATCAAAATAAAAGGTTGTCCTAAAAGGCATACCTTGAAAGTGTTTTAATACAATTTTCTATGAAAAACAACAAACATGTTAATATAACTATTGTGAAGGGAACTAAACTTAGTGAGGAATTATGTCCAAATACTCCTGAGAAAAAAAGCTAGAATGAATGGAATTTCTTATTCTTCAGCTTTGAGATATCTTGTGTATGCTATGTTATTCACACGTCCTGACCTTAGCCATGCCATTGAAATTCTTAGTAGATATCAAAAGAATCCTGGGGAAGAGTATTGAAAGAAAATCAAATATGTACTACATTATGTACTTATCGCTTGTGGCATAGCAGCTAAGTACAAAAGAAGCGGTTTATTTGGTTGTGGTGAAACAAAGATTGGTGCACTTGCAAGATATCTTTTGACATCTTTGAGTGCTTTGTTTTCTTCTTCCGTCCACTTGAAGCCCTCATGTTTCCTAAGAAGTTTGAAAAAAGGTAGCCTTTTTTTGCCCAAGCGTGCTATGAAGCGACTTAACACTGCTATACACCCTGTAAGCTTTTCAACTTCCTTAGTGCTAGTCAGGGGACACATATGATCAATGGTCGTATCTTTTCCGGATTGGCCTCATTGCCTCGAGCAGAGGCAAGGAACCTGAGTAGCTTTCCTGATGATATTCCGAACACACATTTCTTTATATTGAGCTTCAAGTAGTGTTTTATAAGATTCTTGAAAATTTCTCGTAAGTATGAGATATGATATCGATGCCTTATGATTTTACAACCACATTGTCAACATAGTGTTCCAAATTTATGTTTAGTTGAAAATAGAGGGTCTTTTGCATAAGACACTAGAAATATGCACCAATGTATTAGTCCGAATGGCATTTTAACAAAACAAAAAATTCCAAATAGAGTAATGTAGGTAGTTTTCTCTTCATCTTCTAAACACATGCTTATATGATGATAACCATAATATGCATCTAGGAAGTTAAACATTTCACATCTAGCTATAGAATATACTAATTAATCTATTCATGTAAGGGAAAAGTAATTTTTCAAACAAGCCTTATTCAAGTAAGTGAAATCCACACATTATCTATTTACCATTAGATTTTTTAATCATTATAGGATTAGCCAACCACTTTGGGTGGTCGAATTCTCTTATAAAGCTTGTTTTTAGTAGCTTTGACCGGATAGCTTCTCGTCGGTCAGGGGCGAAGCATCGTAGCTTCTGCTTGACACGTTTCTTCTTAGGCCGAAGTGCTAGCCTACGCTCGATCACCTCCCTAGGGACTCCGAGCATGTCAGATGCTTGTCACATGAATGCATCTACATTTGCCCAGAGGAAGGCAATGAGCTCATCTTCCTAGGTAGGGTCAAGGTCAACCCCTATGCGAATGGTCTTGGAGGGCTCAGCTGGATTGAGTGGTACCTCCGAGATTTGGTCATTCAGCTTCGGTGCAACCTTTGACTTCATGTGTTTCATCGAGTGATGCACGTTGTTTGACTTCATGTGCTTCACTCGATGGACTTACAGCCGCACGTGAGCGCCATCTTATTATCATGGCATATTGTGATTAATCCTTTAGGACCTGGCATCTTTAAACATTCATAACCATAATAAGCGGCCATTAGGAACTTTGCTAGAGTAGGTCAACCAAGAGTCGCATTATATGTGGTATCCAAGTCAACTACATCAAAAGAGATTTTCCCTGTCCTGAAGTTGCTCAGGGTTCTGAACATTAAGGGAAAAGAAACCTAGCCTACATGCTTGGCTGAAACCCTGCAATGATCTAATGGAATGAATATCATATAGGCTTTATCTTAGTCCTAGGTGCCTACATTTCATCCAAGGCATAAGTAAACAAGATGTTTAGTGAACTCCCACCATCAAGTAAGACGTGGTTAACCTAACAATTGTTGATGGTAGACCCGACCACAATCAAAAACCGATTAGGTCAAGTATAGGGGATCAGACAGTCTTTCTTTCCAAAGGAAATTGAGATTTCTGACCATTCTGATAACTTTGGATAATAGGAGGGTCAATAGAGTTTACCTCATGATCGATAGCCTTAAGTTGATACTTGGACTCATATGTTGATGAGCCCCAAAGATGTGATCGATAGTGTGCTCAGGGTCTTGGAATGTCATCTCGTCATCATCCTCTGACTACTTCTTGTTGCTCGTTTCTCCCATTTCTGCAATGGTTGGGAGCGGCCCTTTGTCGAAGTAGTAGTCTTCGAGTTTCTTTTGGAAAACTCAACAATTGTGAAGATTGTGACCTTCCTTCATGTGGAGAGGGCACCATCTTGGCTTGTCTGACTTCTGTTTAGGGTGCTTGCCTTTGCCCCGATCGAAGTATGACTTAGAGCCCTTAGACTCCTTGTTAAGGATGGCCAGCACTTCCTTTGAGTTGTTGGTCGTTGCTTCTTGCCCTTGGACTTGTTGAACTGTTTCTCTTTTTTCTTGTCCTTGCCATGTAACTCTCCAGGAATTTTGTAATCACGATCGACCGTCTAATTCCATTCGTCTGCTTTTGCTGAAGTCGCATATCGGTCAACCATCTTAAAAGGTCAATGATAGTGGTCGGAGGCTTAAGGGTAATATCTTCCATAAACATCCGATTCCTAATTCTCTGCTTAAAGGCTCGAATGATATATGAATTAGAAACTTCTAGGATTGTGTTTCGAACCTGAGTGAAGTGCAAGATGAACTAACATAGTGTTTCATGTGGCTCTTGTCGTTTGTGATGTAGGTCGTCTTCTTTTCCAAAGCGGTGGAGATACCTTGGAAGTTGGCTAGTAGCTAATCACAAAGATGTTGCCAGGAGTGGATCAACTCGGGTGGTTGGTTTAACAACCATGACCAAGCAAACCCTTTGAGCACAATCGAGAGGTAGTTGCCCATCACATGTTCGCCTCCTCTCGCTACTCAAATAGTTGTGGTATATATTTGGAGGAATTCAAGAGGATTTTGATTCCCATCGAACTTCTCCATATTTGTTGGTCAAAATTTATCTTGCTAGCGGACTGCTCAGAGGCTGGATGAGAAAGCCTGACAACCGATGATGGGTTCATAATACCTCCTTTGTGAAAAGGTAGGGTCGTATTCCTAGGGTGATCGGTTTCAACGGTAACCAACCATTGTAGGACCAAGTCAATCCTGAACATTGGTTTTGCGGGAGTAGTCGTCCTCATGCTTCAGCTGTTAACACAAATATCTTGCTAGGAGATGTGATCTTCCACTCCTCCGAGGAGGCAGTGGATCATCAACCAGGGGAGATGTAGGCTACTGCTTTTTGCCGCCCCACCTAGTTATCATTCAGGTTGGGTGGCGGATAAAGTTGGGAAGGATCCCAATCCCTTCTCTGATGTCTAGAGGGGTGACATCGACTACACTCAGAGGGATTAGTTCTGGTATGGCTATTAGAATGTTTGTGTCGGTAATGCTCGACACTTTGCATGGTGGTCTAGAGACACTAAGCAATTTCCTGCACAAAAGAATCATATCCTGGCGCCCTTGCGAGCTCTAGGTTAGGGTTATCAAGTAGGTCATTTATTGTTGCAAGTCTCGAGTGGTTACTAACTGATATTGTATCTGATTGGGTAGTCTGGTCTGGGCCTCGATCCTTCTTCTTCTTGTAGTTTCAGGATCACCTACATCTGTATCTGATGGTGCATCCTTTGGTAGAGTACAATCTAGGAAGCTGGGAATGCTCATCAACGTTGAGATCTTTGTTGTGGTTGGAGGTGTCCTAGCCATTCTCACCAGTCCTTGGAGGGTTGGAGTGCAGGCAGCATCCGAGAGCCTCCACGCGGAGAGTTATTGAGATCACAGATGATGAAGACCCCCTAGGGACTTCTGTGGTTGAGGAGTAGTCGAAAGATAGTGCCTCACCACTTAGAGCAACCCCTGCTAGGAAGGGGAATTCTGGGTTATAACCCTCTCTGGCCGCCATTGGTGGGTGGATACGAATCCTTTAGGGTAGGGTCGAATGTGGAGCACTATCGACCCCATATGTAGCGCCAGTGATGATAACCATGGGGTTGTGGTTACCAGGTGATGGCGAAGACCCAAAGAAGTGTATTATAGGATTTCACATAGAAGGTTCGCCGCTGACTGGCTGGTTGAGTGCTCGAAGGCAATGGCCTCGGAGCAGGTGGAGCCCTCGGGGGACGAATGTTGGTTGTGGCCGCTTTGGTCCTTGCCCTTTGGGGTTTCTGGATGTAGCGATGCTGGCGGTGGCATAACTGCCTTTGCCTAGCTGGAGAAACGACTTCGGGGCCTAGTGACGCATCTCGGGAATAGGTATTCTCCTCCAATGAAAAGACACTCTACTCCAATTCATCGAAGCAGGCATCCATATTGATCCGTGCATAATCAATGAGGTCAAACCAGTTTTCCTCATTCTACTTGTTTGCCATAAACACATAAGGGCCGATGGGAACTAGACTTCACCATCGTGTCCCCATAGTCGGCGCCAGCTGCCAATGAATTACCATCGATCTTACAAAGTAAATGTGAGGAACACGACACTCGAGACCACATAGGAAGAGAATAATAACCCAACTTCCTGTGTTCTTATATTGCTAGAGGTTACAATGGAGAGCACAACGCTATGACTGCAAAAAAGTCATCCATCTCCTGGTGCTACTCCTTATAATGTCAAAGGGTGATAGTTGTAGCCCTCAAAGAGGTGTCTCGTCGGTTCGTAAATTCTGCACATGTCGTCAGTTATTGTCAGCGAGACTTCTGCCCACACACGATAGCCGAGCGGTTATTATTAGAGATGAGGTTGAATATGTGTGGTTATGTTAGAGAGATAAAGGCACACGTTCCTTTAGACTACTGCATATAGTTAATTATAGTGAATTTAGTATCTAATCGGAGGACATGGTCTCCACATATCTGATTACAGATCCCTCCAACCAAAAGGTGATCTGATTAGGGATCTCTCCGACCAAGGGGTGGTGGATGCTCTGCTTGATCCGAGCGTATTTTTTCAGACTAGGAGATTCTAAAACACCATCGGAGCAATTCGCTGTCCCTAATTACTATGATGATTAACTTTATTTATTAAGAATTATTTAATCTCGTCAACTTGCCTGACAAGATCCATGCACATACACCAGCTAGCTAGGCTAGCTGCCAGACAAAAAGATCCAGGTCCTGATGAGCCTGCTGATGCATATATGCATTGGTTGTTTGGCTCATTCCCCTATGAATTATCATGCATCTTCTGAACCTGGGCTAACCTCCGTATCAGCTAGAGCCGCGCCCGCAAGCCGGCCGGCCTGCAAGCACAGCGCGGACTACGTAAGTGAAAGGTTTCAGCTGATCAGTTCAGTTCACCTCGAGGTTCGATTAGATCTTGACCTCTCGCAGCAACAATCATTGGCTGTTTTATAGGTGCGCACAAATCATCCTGTCCGGGAACAAAACCGGCCACTCGATTGATGATTGACGGCAGCCAGGTAAAAAGAAAAGAACACCTGGTGGGGCCGTCCGACCCCACCTGTCATATGTCTTGGGAGCTACCGTGGTATCCTAGAACTGCGCTGTGCATTAGGGACCCTGTCAATAGGGCTAAATGCACAGCACGGAGGGAGAGTATCATGTAACGCCATTCTTGATTCTTCTGTACATAATTATCGGTGTTTAATTAAAGTTGTCTTTCTTTTCGTAATAGACAAATGATTACAAGCTTCTAATCTATGTCTCTAGTTAGCTATATCTATCGCTTTTCTGCACTTGCACTACCGCTACCGCCACTGCTACTGCCACTGCAGCACCAAACACACCCACTACGTACCACTACTCCAAGTCCGGCTTCTCTCTCCACTGCTAGCTAGCCCGGTACACACCACCTTAAGCTCAGTTCCCTTCTCATATATAGTAGCTAGATCGATCAGCAATGGCGGCGCAGTGACGTACGCTAGTCGACGGTGGTGGGCCCATGGGGACGCCGGCCGACGACGTCGCGTACCTCCTCTGCGCTGAGGACGCCTCCGGGCCTTCCAGCTGGAGACCGCCAAGGCCGAGGCCGTGGCCTCGACGACGTCGACAGCGCCGGCGGGTAGTAGCGTTGACGCCGAGGGCGACGCCGGGATGTTGGCCGGCGACGAGGTGGCAGAATCCGTCGAGGAGGAGTCCATCGCGGAGTTCATCGGCGGCGGGGCGAGCACTCGCCGCGGCCCGACTACCCGGCCGCCTCAGGGCCCGGTCAGTCGACCCGGCCGCCCGTGCCCAGTCCGTCGCATGGATCCTCAAGGTCGCTTACCCTCTCATGTCTCAACCTTGCTTTCTTGTACGGGAATACAGTATTCTCCAACGATATGCATTGTTGTACTCCTACTCATCCTCGAGAAAAGAAAAAAAATTGCCACAATACAAAATGCAGTTGCGCACATCTGGACTTTGTGTAGACTTTTAACGACCACGGTCTCCCTTCGATAGTAACCGTTTTCATAGCAGTGCACGTGCAGCTTCAATGTATACTAGCTAGCACTGCTACTTTTCAGCAAGATGCAGCTAGTACGTACGTGTTGTTTGTAGCAGTTAGTTTTACAGTTGTAGAGATCGATACTGCAGGTTGCTACAGTCATCACTGCAGATAGGTAGCCAGGTAGGTATGCACTAGCTAGTAAGTATTGTAGCAAGCTAGGTGTGGCTTAGTGTTTGCTATATGCATGTTTTTGCAGGTGCGAGAGTGCTACGGTTTCCTTCCACTGACGGCCTACCTCGCCGTGAGCTACATGGACCGGTTCCTCTCCCTCCACCGCCTCCGGGTACGTACTACCTATTGGTCTGTTTGGCGCGCGGTTTATGGCTTTTGGCTAAAATTTTTGAATTTTAATTGTTTACGGTACAGATTACGGAGAGACATATACTCACTTGCAATTTTGTTTGGTATAGATGTTGGAATTTTAACGTGTAGATCGTTTAACTTGTAAATCCCATCTTAAAAAAATACTCCGTTTGAAAGTTAGGTACTGTAGCAAAACCAAAAGCCATTAGCTTCTTAGGAAAAGAACAGGGCCATAAGCTAGCTAGCCTCTCCATTCAATCCGGTATGGACGTACGTTCATGCATGCATGGTATATATACACTGATACGCATCTCGCGCATGTCCGCTCAACAGTCTGATATCACTGTTTATCAACAAAGATCAATCAAGAATGATAAGAGTGTTGTTTAGATATATTCTTTTTTAGAGCAGAGATTAGATTGTTTTGCAGAGTGGGCACCTGAATGCGTGGGATATATCGATGTTGTTTAATTAGTCTTCCACTTCTTCACCCGATCGAGACATGAACGCACATATATGCCGTTTTGGCCCTGCGCTTGGCTTAATTAATTTAGTGCATGCTTTGTGTGTGTGTGTGTATGGTGATCTCTCTGGTAGAGCAGAGATTAATTATCGATCATTAATATTGTGCTTTGATCACTAATTATATTGCCCTCCACGTACCACTAAGCAAGGTTTACGTTAAGCAACTACTGATAGATAAAAAACAGAAAAACAATTTTACTTGATAGAAAAGCAACTACCGTTAGACCGTAGACTCTTGATTCATTATGGCTTATAGGCCCCGCAAAACTACGGGGGTGTTCTTTTGGCTGCGGCTTATGGCTTTTGGCTGAAATTTTTGAATTTTGACTGTTTACGGTATAGATTACGGAGAGACCGATACTCACTTACGATTTTGGCTGGTACAGATGTTAGGCTTTTAACGTGTACTACGTTTAACTTGTAGACCCCATCTTGAGAAAATACTCCGTTTGAAAGTTAGGTACTGTAGCAAAAGTCAAAAGCCGCCTAGCTTGTGCCCAGCCGAACAGGCCTCTTGTGTCACTCCACGCCACATCATGCTCTAATTTTTTTATTGATAGAATCCGTCAAACATAAGTTTGACTGTCAATAGTTTTTAAATTATCTATATTGGTCATATAAAAATTATATCATTAAATTTATCATTAATTTTTTATAATATTATAATTTTGTTAGTATATCTGAATGAAAATTTATAAAAATTAACAGTCAGTCATATCTCCAAGACTATGAAAAGGAAAAAACATCAAGTAAAAAAAAATCGAGGGAGTATATATGTTGTATTTTCCCTTTCTGTTTATGCATTGAATGTAATTAAATAGCCTTTTTAGTTAAAATATACAGAAAAAAACTCGCTTACGGAGCAATTGTAATTTACAGTAATTAATATAAAAAATAAAATATAAGTACATATATTTTCTCAATTTTTGGAAGTCACGAGCTCCATTTATTACCTGAGAACTAATTACAAAAGAGTATATTAAAAAAAGTAATTACAAAGTACGTAGAAATAAAAGCCATATGCAGAGCTATACAGCTAGGAGGAGACATACAATCAATTTGCGATAAACCTAGCAATCAAATGCTTGTAAGTACTATCGTACTATATGATAAATATATTTCAATGTGACATTCTTGCATGCTATATATTGATCATAAATGCCGTGTATAGATCTTTCTTCAGAGCCTAATATTAACTGTTCTTCTGCAACAAATGTCCCTCATAATTTCCTCGGGTCGTTCTCTCTCAAGCTCTCTCATAATAAACCAATTAATCAATGCATCTATCCTTGCTTATAATGCCTTTGGAAGCAAACACTTACGTGTGCTTGTGATCATGTGGAGATCGATCCATATCCATGATATCTCCATAGTACGCTAGTACAAGGTGGTCCATGCATGGCACAGTTCATCTCAAGATTAAAGGGCCGGTGCCCATCAGGACCATGCAATGATGCAATTGATGCATCTTGTTCATACATCATAACTCCTGGTGACACTGTAGATAGCTAGCTAGCTATGGTGGTGGTCAAGAACTGCAAGAACATTATGACTGAAATTGCATTGTAGCGGTTGAAATTTTACTATAGCTGAAGATGACTTATTAGCGTAATTAAATTTAAAAAAAAATTAAAAATAGAAAAAATATGCTAGTTCATCATGGACAACGTAAACGAATATGAGAAAAAAAGAACCGATAAAAAATCTCAAAAAAGCCAAAAGTTTAGAAAAAGCGAAATTTATAAATAGTAAAAAATAAGCCAGAAGTAACGAGCGGGGTACACACAGGGTGTCCTTGATTTGTGGATCCTTGCTCGCTCCGGCCTTTAATGCAGTACTTTGTGGTTTTATGTGAGCTGCAGGGAAATGGATGGGCAATGCAGCTGCTTGCAGTCACCTGCCTCTCCCTGGCTGCCAAGATGGAGGAAACCCTAGTGCCATCCATCCTGGACCTACAGGCAATTTCAATCAACCGCACAATTGCATCGATATTTCGTTTGGGTATTGATAAATATCATTCGAATGTTTTTTCTAACTATCATCCAAATTTGTGACCATTGAATTACAGATCCAACGGGCATGAATTCTCTTCGCCCCCTCCAAAAAAAATATCCTCCTCCAAAAGAAAGGGGCCATTGGATCTCTAATCTAACGGTTCGAAATTTGGATAATTGTTAGAAAGAAAACATCCGAGTGATATCTAAACACATCCCGTTTCGTTCTCGTAATCTTAGAGGAGTGCTTCTAATCTACCCCCTCCGTAGGAAACTGCACAGATCTTGCAAAACCTTTTAACTTGGATGGTCCTCAAACTTTTTACTTTAGGATCTGTTGGTTTTCTTTCCCGGGGGTGTTCTCGAAGTACTTCCCTTACAAAACAAGTTCTGACGATAAGTAGTACGTACGTGTGCATTGTACGTTGACAGACAGAGGGCACAAGATACATATTCGAGTCGCGAACAATTTGTCGGATGGAGATTCTAGTCCTGAACGCACTCGATTGGAGGCTCCGATCGATCACGCCCTTCACGTTCATGCACTTCTTCGCGTACAAGGTCGATTCGACGGGGAAGCACACGAGAAACCTGATTGATCGAGCCACTCAAGTAACATTAGCTGCAATACATGGTATAGCTAACTACATCAAGCATGTGCTACATGTTGTTTCACTGTAAATTAAGCTGTAGAAGTAAATCCCGCAGATATCGAGTTCTTGGATCACTGCCCATCGTCGATCGCGGCGGCAGCAGTGCTATGCGCCTCCGGTGAGATCAGGTCACTTGCATCCATTGATCCTGGAACTGTGGTTGGTTGGTGCATTGGCCTTGATGAGGTACATATGTGCTTGCAGAGGTTTCAGTGTCAGAAAGGAGACTCGTGATCATGACCAGCTGGGGATGTAGTGCATTGATAACGTTGTCTCTTGTTCCTGTAGGGCGCGATCAGCAGGTGCTCTCAGCTAATGCAGCAATTGGTAGCTAGCAATGTACAGAGAGAATCAACAGTGACGACGACGACAACAACTACTGTGAGCTCAGAGGAGGTTGTGTCCTCTAATTCCTCTTCCTCCCTCCCCAGGCTCCGCCATCGAAGAGGAGGAAGCGGTCACCAGACACATGACCAAAGTTGAGGCTATAGTTATTTTCTCAGTGGATAGTGTTATTCACATGTGGTTTTCAGATTATTCAGCCTATAGGAGTCCTAGTTTAATTAACAGGGTTTACCTTTTTGTTGAGTTGTTCTGTTCAAGTATTCCCCCATTTCTACCCTTTTTAAAGTTCTTTTACACCTTGAGGTGGGGGGCTTTTGCAGATAGCCCTACTGATAGTGTCATGATGCAGTGGCTGCGGATTCTGCACTGCCAGTCTGTGAGGAGAAATGAGAGAGAGAGAGAGAGAGATTTGTGCTGGTCCTTGTTTGCTATTGGCTTGTGGCAATGTGTGGAGTAGGGCCTACTGTCATTCAAGGAATACATGGTTTGCTGAGAGCTGGGACCTTTGGAAAGGGCACTGGAGTGAGCTAAAAATGAGCTGGTCATGCAAAACGTCAAGGCTAGCCAGATTAGTAGGCCTCTACTCCCTGCCAAGATCTGTTGATATTCATGAGGGATTGTTTGTTACTGAGTGATGTCTGCGTTTCCTATTGTCTTTTGCTAATAGTTTTTTTTTACTTTGGTTTAAATTTTTTAGCTGAAAATAAATAGTAATTAAAAAAGTGATTTTTAGAAGAAGGGGATGGGCGGTGAAAAAGTGAGAGAAAAATACGTGCGCGTGATGAGAACTAGAGGAGTGGGGTGTGTGATGCACTTTTGATCCCTACTTTATCCCCAAAGCGAGGGAATAAAGAAGACGTTTCGAGAAACCGAGTGTTTGTATTGACTTTTAGCTTTTCTAATTAAAAACTAAAAGTAAAAGCTAATAGGAAGGGCTATTTGTCCTCATTGCTGTATTATCAAGTGAGTCCAAGGGGCATGATGCTGCTGGGAGGCACATGCCCTAGCAGTGTGAGCTCTCGGGTGAAATATTTGTCCATCTCCAGGCACGTTGTGTCCAAGCATGATCAGGCCATGGGGGGCCTTGCCATTTGTTCCCATCTGTATTAATTCTTTTCATTAATAAGAATGGTACATGCCAACTATTTTTTCTCAGAATAGTGTCCTTTCTGAGGTGTTGTCATTAAAAGTCTACTGCTGAAATTTCCTTCAAATGCACAAGAATGGTTTGATAGTGCTGAATGGATTACCGAGGGCGTTCAGATTGACGATGACTTATAATTTTTTATTATAGTTAGCTTATTTTTCACTGTAACTAGGATAGCTTATTTGGAGTAATTAAATTTAAAAAAATAAAAAATAAAAAAATATGTTACCTATTACAGACAATACAAAAAATATAGGGAAAAAAAAGACAAACAAGCCCAAAAAAACTAAAAACAAAAAACAAAAAAAATTAAGAAATAATAAATTAAAAACTAAAAGTCCGAAGATAGAGCCAAAACGAGCGGAGCAATCCCAAACGAGTAACTACATGTCATCTTTGCCTTTCGCATGAAGATATGTCAGCGCGCATGTGAAATTCACATCAAACCAATTAACGAAATGGAAAGAAGTCGACAAAATAATATTACTTTCCTATTAGAAGAGAAAGTAGTTTGCCATATATTGTAGGACCTATATACTAAAGCACTCGGCACAAAAAGGTACCTGTTGCTTAACAACCATGCAGTGGTACAGTAAATATTGATAATTTTTACGTAGTAGAAATACAATCTGATAATTAGTTTTTTAGGACAGTATAGACTTTTTCATATTGACTGATGTTTTCGAAGCTATCATTATTGTTTATAGTTTAACTAGCATTGAGTCCCAACAGTATTCACAAATTCTCATGGCCTGTTTGACAACGGTTGCGACTTATGGTTTTGGTTGAAATTTTTGAATTTTGGTTGTTTAAGATATAGATTACGGAGAGAGATACTCACTTGCGATTTTAGATGGTACAGATGTTGGGCTTTTAACGTGTACATCGTTTAATTTATAGACCCCGTTTTGAGAAAATACTCCGTTTGAAAGTTAGATACCATAGCAAAAATCAAAAGCCATCAGATTTGGAGAAAAAGAACAGGCCACCGCACTTCAGATGGAAAGAAATGATGCCATCAGATGAGGAAAATAGATGAACTAATCGATTCCGTTGATGTCGGCCGTCTTGAGGTCGATGGTAGTCATGATTACGCTATTGTTGTTGGAGCCGAACGAATTGGTCGTCGCGTAGGCGTGTAGCCATCAGCGCTAATCTCACCAATGTATTATCTTGCTAATCAATCTCCTAACTTCCAAGTGCTAGCTTTGAGTTGAGGCAATGCACGCATGCCGGATATAACTTTGCCGAGGCCACAACCGATAATGTTGAAGAATTTGGCGTCGACCTGCCGCCTGCGAGCCGAAGGGTTTGGCCACCGCCTTCTCACGGGTTACGGCTGCCAGAGTTTGGACTGCCAGAGTTTGGACGTGACGGCTATGACTAGATTAGGTGTAATTATAATATTACCCTTAATAAAAGATACTTTCTTCCACTTGCTGACGTAGTATAGTCAAATTCTAACTAATCTGGTTGGTTTGATTGAAATTAATAGATGATCCATAATAATCATTAGGTACATTAAAAGAACTACTACAAAAGAGGCTATATTGGACGGTTATATCACAGACGGTTCATATAGAACTGTCTATACTTCAACTATCACAAACGATTTGTTCTAGTAATCGTCTGTGATAATTTCACGACGGTTCTTAACACGAACCGTCTGTGATCATTGAGACATCACAGACGGTTTGTGTTAATAACCGTCTGTGAACTTTCACATACGGTTCTTAACATGAACCGTCTGTGATCATTGAGACATCACAGACGGTTCGTATAACAAACTGTCTCTGATAATGAACTAAAGAAGCTACTGAGACGAGAGTCAAATTCAAAGCAAATTTATTACAAAAGTCTTAAAAAAAGATATTCTCAGATCCTAGTCTTCTGGGCTTTATATGCTTCTTCTTCGACTTTTGGAGTTGGAAGATCAGCCGCTGAGTTCTTGAATGACATGAAGATTGTCTTTGTCCTCTCCGCTTCCTCCTCTAGCGTGGGCAAATCATTAGCATGGCCCATAATCTCAAAGAGGATGACATGATAAGCTTCCTCAGAATCGGCCGATTCTGCTTGATCGGCAAGGTTATCCATGTGTCTCTCCACTGTCACAAGAGCTTCCTCCGCTTTGTGCACACTGCAGAGAAGAACGAGGCTGAGGGCGGTTTCCTTTTCCTGAGCGGCAACGAGACACCTCCGTGGACGGCAGATGATGAGGTCTAACTGACGGATGGAAGCGAGTCGAGGAAGGAGAGCAGGAGTGAGCGGAGGAGCTGCTCCAGACGTAAATTGCTGGCTGCATGTGAAAGGTTACGACTGAACAACTTATGATGGATAGATGAGAGGAAGGAGATCAAAATAATATTAGATGTCATTATTGAGAAATCTGGTGAAGAATATGAGGGAGAGGATCTCACAGTATGTTTATTCTTAATAACCACGCATGATCTCTCTCTGACAACAACTGTCGCATGACAATCACATCTCTCTAACAACAACTCCCGTCGGACAGTTATCACCCGAAGCGTTAAGGCATCTTTTGGCATGGGACAACAGCCGTCGCTTTGCCAACTATATAAAGATTTATGTCAAAGAGAAGAGCAAGATAGAAGACAGAAGATAGATCAGATCAGACATAGTGCAAGGCATTTCACATTACTCTCTTAGTTGTGATCAATTCTCTAAGTAATAGCCACACAGAAAGTAGGATTGTTATTCTCCTAGAGAAGGCCCGAACCTGCATAAAAATTCTCGTGTCTCTCATCTGCGTGATCGTAGTCCAGGTCTTCACGAGTTTCCCCCGAATCCAAAAAATCATACGTAAGATCAGTATTAAAATACTGGTACTTCTCATTCTCCTTATATAGTGGAGGCTAAGCCTACCACTCTTTCATGAACCGTAATACATAGCAGGCACCAGTTAAGTCCTAACAAGTAGGTTTCATTCACTTAATATACATATACATGCTTTTCAAAACGTATAATGACTTGAAGCTCCAATATCCAAATTCGCTTGATCTTTCACCTTCCTTGATCTAAACCATTTCCATCTCCACTGTGGTTTTGTCACATAAAACTTTTGTTATATTTGGCACTTTACCAAAAATGCCCTTTACATTGTCTTTTCTTTTCCTTCACTTTGAAGCAGTCTTCATGCTTTGGCACGTAGCCTTGATGCTCCAATGATTTGCCACATAGCTATCAAGTCTTTTCCACTTCCAGATGCCACCAAATCGCCAACATACTTGAATCAGTTCGAGTCACTTGGCACACCACATATACCAACTTGCCTCTCTATGGTTCTTATCTTCCTTCATCCTTACTTGAGCTACATGACCTCACACATCATCCACAATCATTTGAAGCATAAGCTCTCCTAGCTTAGTCTCGATCTTCTCACCGTTGACCGTCATCACCCTGCAAGCAATCTACACACAAGCAAAGATCAAGAAATTATATTTAAGCATAAGTACCATACACTTGACTCACGTTACTCAAATATGCACCATGCAACCTATATGTATCGACCCTAAAGCCATTAACACAAACCATACTTTATACGCTCTCAAAAACCTACCCGATAGACAAATGTCGTACTGACGGACCTTCCACCCAATCAAGGAGGATGATCCTCCTGTGTAAAAGTTAGTCATTCTTACTCAAGGAATTGGCCCATCAAATTAGTCCTCCACTCGAATGGTTCTCCTAGGACCCGAGAGAAATACACATGAAAATTAGACCATCAAAATTAGTCTACGTCCACCCAGATGGTCCTCATAGGACTAGAGAGCCAGCCACACACTTAAAAATTAGTCCATATCCACCCAGATGATCCTCCTAGGACCAGAGAGATGCACACTTGAAAATTAATCCTTCAAAATTAGTCCATATCCATCCGAATGATCCTTCTAGGACCCCAAGGAAACACTTAGCCACATTTGCAATCTTTCACATATCAAACTCCCACGTAATGGTTGTTAATAATACATCACAACCCATGAAGTGAGCTCTATATAGTCTCACAAATACAATACTTGATTTTTACTTGATTTTACTATGCAACACAGCACTTTCCTCTCAAAAATCTTACACGAATGGATGAACCTTTTGGAATCGGTAGAGCGCCAGAAGCCAAGGAGAAAAAGAACTAGTCAGTCAGCAGTGTTTTGAGATTCAGAGATTGCAAAAAGAGTTGGCCGTGCACCAAGATTAAAGCTCGGCCTCACCTTTTTCTTTGGTCCTACGTACAATGATCCACTTTGAAGCTTAATCAAGTTCAGGTCGCTTGTACGTACGTGAGAAGCAGATCAGGCTGCCAGCCACGAGGTGGAGGCGCTAGCTGTTGCAGTGTTGGTGGTGGTGGCCATGTTGGACCCCGGCCGGCCGGCCGGCGACGGGTCAAAAGTTGACTTGATGGCAGAATGTTTGGAGCGGAGCGGTGCTCTCTTTTGCGCGCGTGGGAGCGCCGGCGCCACCATTTTCTGCAGCTTTGTGCAATTAATATGCGTGATTTGCATGGAGCTTTTTTTTTTCAGGATTAGTTTGCGTTAGATGTATGATTAGAGCTGGGAGTTGGGCTGTGCCGTGCCGGCACGGTCCAAACCCATCGTGCTTCGTGCCGTGCCGGCTCGGCCCAGTCATCTTGCCGTGCCGTGCCGTGCCGTGCCGGCCCGCGTCGCTTTTGGCCAGGCCCAAGCACGGCCCAAAGCCCGCCGTGTCGGCATTCGTGCCGTGCCAGCCCAAGCCCAGCCCAAAGTAACTATACACGACGAAAGCGATGGCGACAATGGTAGCGATGGCCGTCATCTTCCTTTCTCTTATACCCGTCTTATTAAAAACATACTTAAAATTCGATACTATTGTCTAATGCCATTCCACCTCCGAAGTTGGTTATCTAGTCCAATAGTATGCATATCTTGGTGCAAATTAGACGTGGCGCGTGGATATCTAGCTCATCGTCCGACAATCTAGTATAGGGATGCCCAACTAGTCAATAGAAAAGCTCAAGGAGAGTCATGAGTGCAGCTGTGGCGTACATGGATATACTCTGTGTATGCTATATATGGTTGATGCAAGATTGGACTTGAGACTTCTGGTTCACATGATCATGTTAGAACTTGAAGGAATCTTACGCCAGAGTTGTAATAACAAGTAGAAAACCACTTTCCCCTGTGTGATGATAAAAGGGGTAGATGTTCATTTTCTACTGGATCTATCAGCCATGCCGCATTTCACAAGGTAACACACTTTGATGTAAGTTGTTGTAGTGTTCTGTTCTAAGTCATGTAGTTTCATACATATATATAACATACTGATATTTGTTTGAAATAATATACATTCATCACATACACACACACATCCTCATGTCTGTGAAGAAATGGAGCTCTGTGAAGAAATGGAGTTCTATGAATCTGTCTGTGAAGAAATTGCAGAGCGGAGTGAATTTATAAACATTGCATCCGAACGTTGTCTTGCATACGTTATGTGAACGTTGCCTACTATACGTTATAAACATAGAATCAAAACTTTCAGTTTTTGGTGTTTTCCCATCCAATCTTCTCTTTTTTTAGCAAGTCACTCACTTGGGCTCCACCGACTTCCAATAGTGTTTGGTTGGACCGGCTCCCGCCCAACACTCCACCTAACGATATAGCGTCGGGACTTTCTCACTTCGGACTTGCGTTCGGGTCCTGAGCTTCATCCATCTCTTAACTCATCTTACTCTTTCTCTCTTTATTTTTCTCCTCTTTTCTTTTCTCATCTTACTCATCATAACATCATAATACTTCGATTTTCTTTTTAAATCTAAATCTAACGAAAAACAAGAAATTAATAGCGACAACAATACTACTAAAATAGCTAAACTGCAATTAAATCCTCTATTTTCTCTCTTTCTTTCTCTCTCTTCTTTTTCTTCGCTCGGCCCACGGCCTTCTCACGCGCGCGGCACAGCGCACCAACGCCTTGCCTCCTCTTTTCTTTTCACCGACGCCCACACTCCTCTCTCTTTACTCATACGCCGTCGCCTCGCTCTCTTCTTCCTCTCCTGATTCCCTTGGCTCCACCGCCGCCTCTCTCGCCTTCTCACCTCCTGCGCCTCCTCCACCACTGCCTCGCCTCCTCCCCTTCTCCACCGCACCCACTCCCCTCGGTGCCTCGCCGCCTCCTTCCTTCCCCTTCTCACATCCTCACCGACTACTACCTCTACTCACGGTCATGGCGCCTCCTCCTCGGCTCGGATCCGGGCGGATCCGGTCCAGATCGGTGGGTTTTCGACGGATCTACGGTCGTCGGCCTCCCCTACGGCTAGATCGGGACTCGAGCTCGCCGGATCTGGAGGTTGCACTGTGGGGGTCTTTGGGCTCTCGGGTGCGTAGCCGGCTTCCGTGCTCGGCTTGGTCGGCGGCTAGAACATGCGATGGCCTCTGGTGCTACCTTTCCTCTCCTCTTTACTTTGCATGCACATGCTTTACTAGTTGAAACTTTTATTATAATTTTATTCTACCGAAATCGGTTAATCTAAGGTTTTGGGTAGCGGAACTAGAGATTGGGATTGGTTCTTGCATCGTGATACGTAGTGCATGCCGTGCTCGCCGAGTCGCCGTGGTGGAGCGGCGAGGCCGCCCGTGGCGTGCCCGCCGTCTGCCGCCGTCTTGCCATCTTGTCTTGCCCAGCCGTCTTGTCGTCTGCCCAGGCCCACCCAGCCCATCGTTTCGCTTGGTGCCAAGCACGCCCACCACGTGTCGTGCGTCGTGCTTGGGCCGTCTTGCCGGCCGTGTGCTTCAGCGGGCCCAAAAAGCCCGACCGATGCCCACTCTATGTATGATACTATCATGTACTCTCTCTCCTCTTTTTTACTCGACATCCTAAAATTATATCATTTGTCGTTAAAAATACTTTCATAATATTATAATTTTATTAATATATATTAATATAAAGTTATAAAAAATAATTGTCAATATCATATCTCAGATACCTAAAAAGTAAAAAAAACAGGAAATAAAAAAAGAACAGATGGAGTATTCATATAGGAGCAGTGGCGGGCTAGAATTTTCGAGATGGGTGTTTGGGGTTAATAAAATATTATTCAAATGAAAAAGGAAATGTCTTCGGTGGAAAAAAAATCAAAGTACAAATTGCCCAACCAAAAACATCTCAAAATATTGTAGAAAAATGTTAAAATAATTAAGAAAATATAATTTTAACTTTACGACCCTTCATGCAATTTTAGGGACAGCCAATTCATTATTTCTTAGAACAACCTTGCTAGTTTGTTCAAGTTTTTATGCTAACCATTTTAAAAGTTCAAGGAAATTTCCTTTATTATGTTAATCAAACCAACATTACCCAAAAATATTTCAAATTTGCAAACTTCTTCTTCGTTTTTAAGGCTCTACAATCTATATTTCATAAAGGCACAATCATGCAATAAACTATTTAAGATTTGCTGATTTTGGAATTGGGAGGGAGAGTGGGAGACCAAACACAACTCACCTAGAAATGAAACCTCGCTGTAACGTCGTGTGTTTTATACCTCCCTACTCGCCACATCACCACCCAACTCACCGTGTCACTTTCTTTCCCACCTGCACCGCCTCGCACCATCACTTCCCTCTTAGAGAGCATCTATGGCCTTGATTTAGGAATTGGTTTACCTTGTCGCTGGCTCACCGTCACTGGCCACCACTACACGCCACACGGTCCCTCTCCCTTTCCTTGGTTGCTACCGCGTGCGGCCAATGTGGGCTTGCGCCACTGGCCCACTACGACATTATCTCGTGCCTTTCGTCTGGCTGGCTCCCTCACTCTCCATGTGTGTGCTGCCGTCGCATTGAGAGAGAGAGAGAGAGAGAGAGAGAGATGAACTGTTAGGATTAGAACTTAGGTGGCCAATTGAGGCCTTGGGGAATTTGGACTCTGGTGGGCGTAAAGGGAGATCTAGTGGACTGATAGACTGAGAGAGGGAGGTGTGGATTAGATTGAGCTGATTTATATTTTTTGGGTACAAATATATAATGTTTTGGCTTAATTAAAAGTATATATGTATAATATACCTAGTATATATTGTATTTTTTGCAAAAAAAAATGACTGTTTAGTTAAGCACCCATGAACTCAAAGGGTCCGCCCCTATATAGGAGTACCAGTGTATATACATAGCACTAATAGTAGTAGGAGAAAGTTAAAGTGCTACTAGTAGTAGAAGAATTAATTAATTTTTAGTTTGATGAGGAATTATTGAACGACTCGTCCCCATTAGCTATTCGCCCCAAGCTAGCGGGGTACGAAAGCGCAAACGAGTGGTGTTGTTGTCTCAATTTTGTTGAAGTGTGTTGTGCCTAATTTTCCTTGATAACAGCTTAAACTTTTGAATAAACTGGTTGGTACATAAAATTTAATAAATTTGTTAACATGGTCTGGCCATTTATATAGCAATACTGAAAAAAACAAACAAAGGAGGAAGAAGGGAACGAAGGCGCGCCGCTTGCTCTTGTGAGGCAGCTTAACCAGCTCTCTATCGTTAGAAATTTAAAACTTAGTACAGCGACCCAGACATGTCCCTTCATCCGGTCACCGTCCGGCGGACGATCCGGTGAGCTCTCCGGCGACGCGTACGTATCATGGGCGGACCCACAAGGTATGCCGGGTGGGCCACGGCATACCCTGGGGCAGGGGCGGAGCCCCGATCCGTTCCCAGCCGCCTCCCCAAAATCCCCGATCCCAGCCGCTCCCTCGCCTCATCGCGCTCGCGGCCTCCGCCGCCGCCCTCGCCTCCGCTGCCCTCGCCTCCTCCTCGCGGCCTCCTCCTCTCGCTCCGCCCTCGCCTCCTCCGGCTCCGCCTTCTCTCGCGGCCTCCGCCTCCTCCAGTCCTCCTCGCGGCCTCCGCCGCCCCTCCGCCTCCTCCGGCTCACAGGCTCGGCCTCCTCCCGCCCTCGCCTCCTCCTCGCCTCGCCTCCTCCGATCCTCCTCGCGGCCTCCGCCGCCCTCCTCGCGCCTCCGGCTCACAGGCTCGGCCTCCTCCTCCGCCCTCGGCTCGCCCTCGCCTCCTCCTCGCGGCCTCCTCCTCGGCTCCGCCTCCTCTCGACCTCGCCTCCTCCTCATGACTTGCGGCCTCCGCCGCCCTCGCCTCCTCGGCCGGCCTCCTCCTCCGCCCTCCGCTCCGCCTCCTCCTCATGCCTCCGCCACCGCCCTCGCCTCAGGATTTTATTGTTGGTGCGATGCTCTGCACTGAGGTCAGCGCAAATTATTCATTTCCGATTATTGGTTATAGGTCACAAATTGTAATATAGAAGATGGATTTGGCAACCATCATGTGTCAGATGCCATTGGTTTCTTGCTGAGGATTTGTGCACGACAATAGGACTATTATATGTGACCTTGATCATGCAGTTCCTATTATTCTTGGAGCTGTCTGCAGAGACCTAACATCTTGTGAGACCATGTGCAGGTCACCCCATGGTTGTGATGAGTAATTGACTCTTGATCTAGGAAGATTGAGTTTGGTTTTGAGGTTTGAGTTGGCTCGCAAAGTCGTAAGTCTTAAGAATGGTCGCAGACCGCCACGACCACGTTGTCCAAGGTCGGGCGTTTCGACCACTCGCCATGCTCAAGGCCACCAGGAAAGTTTACGACCACACCGCCGCTGGTCGGAAGCCACCGAATCCGTCGACCGCTTTGGAACCGGTCGAAGCCGAAACATGCGTCGACCATTATGGGCGTGGTCAAGTCTTCGGGTTGTTTACGACCACGCGCGTCTCCTCGGCAAATTTGACCGTGATCGGAAGTCGTTTCGACCTCATTGAGCGTAGTCGGAAGTCGGTAGGGCGTCGTCGACCTATTTGATCGTGGTCGGAGCCACCGGACGGCATCTGCCACGCTTGGCGCCAGATCGGGAACCAGGAGGTAGCGTACGACCACGTTGTGGAGTCTACGGCTACGTTGGCCATGGTCGGAGGCCTCCAGGGTCATTTACGACCACGTTGAACGCTTGGGAGCTTCGACCACGTTGGGCACTCGGAGCCACGACCACGTTGGGGGCTCGGTGGTTCGACCACGTTGGGCGCCTGGCGTTTCGACCACGTTGTGGCGCGTGGGTCTTCGACCACGTTGGGAGATCGGGCGTTCGATCACGTTGGGCTCTCGCTGTTTCGACCACGTTAGCGGATGTCTGACCGTGGTCGATGGAGCTCATTAAAACCGGTCGTGTGGGCACATATGGTGTCCGATTATGATGGGAATCGGTCGGTTGGGTTTCGGTGATGTTGTGGACCTTGTGGACTTATTGGTTCATCATTTTGACAGTCTTGTTGCAATCTATTTTCTGTTGGGCTCGAGTGTCTCTGGTTGGTGCAACAGAGTGCTCGTATGAGGTCTAGACTTTGTGCGATAAAGTCATAGCGGCTAGTGATGGTCGTAGCTTGTGTCTGCATGGTCGTAACGAGCTTTGTGATGGTCGTGACGACATCTTTGTGTGGTCGAGGAAGCAGGAAGTCTTCGTGGTTTTGACCACTTCTTGTCTTGTGCTTTCGGGTGGTCGTAGGGATTTCTGACCGGTGTTGTCTTGTGATACTTGTGCCGAGTGATGGTCTGTGTGTATTGTGCGGTGCTATGTGATGGTTTGCTTGTCCGTGGTGGTGCAGGACTTGAGCTATTTCATGGTGAGGCGGGAGGACCGGGACTAGGCACGGGAGGTGTTGAGGTCCGACGGTCGGAGACGCCAAGATGATCGAGGTGGTGAGGTGGTTGCGGCCGGGAGATGAGGAACCGAGTCAGTAGCTACCCATGATGGACACGACAGTAACAACGAGGAGGACCGGACTAGGCTCGTGGAGGAGCCGAGGTCCGAGGCGGTCGAGGTTGGGTGCAGTCGTTGTGCGGCGGAATGGACCGGGACTAGACTTAGGAGAAGTCAAAGTTCCAGCCGGTCGGAGATCGGCGCAATGGTGTGGTCCGTCGATCGGAAGGCGGCAGCTTGTGGCGAGGCATGGACGGTTGGGACGAGACACGGGCGTGTCGGGATCCGAACGACCGGAGGTGCCAAGACAACGAGGTCTCAAGTGGGTGCAAGCGTGGACAGAAGGCGGTGTGAGGGCATTTTGGAGAAATGCCAATGCTTTGCAAAGGAAGCTGTCCCTCTGGTAAAGCACCTGAGAAAAGAAGTGGATTCTGTTGGCGCTAACGGGCAAAGTGCGGGTCTGTTGGGATAGCAGGCAAAGCATTTGAGTTAGCGGGTAAAGTGAGTGATAAAACCCGGTGTTAGGTGGGGTTTACGGTTATCCCAGTGTGGACTAATGGATGGATCCATTAGGGTTAGTCTCGGTGTGAGGCTATAAAAGGGAGAGGGAGGCAAGTGTTGGACTTGAGAGTTGGTCGGCTAGGCCGTGGAGGCACCGCCTCTCCTCCCTTGGGAGTGTATCTGTGTGTGTGCTCTAGGGCTAGAGCTTGTCCTCCTGTGGGGAGTGGTTGCGAAACCTCCGTGTTATGATTTGAGAGGACTCATCTCTCTGTACTTGTTAGAGTTTATCTATGAGATGGGTCTGTGTTTGTGATCTGGGTTGAGAGGCTGTTCTTGAGATGTTTTCATTGATTTATTTGCCATCTCTTCATTTTCGCCATTCGTATTTCCTTTGAGAGTTGGCTTATATTTGATTTGCTCGAGCAGAGAATCGGCTCAAGGCAATTTGGCCGCCTCATTCCCGAGAGCAAGGTCGAATCGGAGAAATTTCGTGTCTCTCGGTCATGCGCCTCAGCTCGCTTTCGGTTTTGCCGTATTTAGACTTTATGCTCTTTAACTTCGACCGCCTTGAGGAGATCGGTCGAAAGGAAGTCTGACTTGAGAATACAAGTTTCAGTTTGTTTATCTCAAGTTTCTCAACTGGTCTGAACACTTCCTTAGTGGTCGAAATCGTTTCGTTGTTCGCCGCTCCGTGGTCGCCGCCCGACAAAAGTAGTACTTATCGCTTGCTCGTCATTTTCCGATCAAGTATCGACCACGTTCTATTTGCTTCCAAGCACCGCTTCGCCGATCGGTCCAATCACGACGTTCGACTTGTCATTGCCGGTTGGTTCGACCATCAAGATATAGATCATCCGCTTTTTTTGCCGGTTTCCGAGTGCTTGATGGTCGAGATCTCGTAGTCGTGTGCCCCACGGTCACATGAGGTGTCTGCGATCGCAATCGGCTATAGGTGCGAGTCAGTCTTCAACCACGTTGATCGTACGACCATCCCCATTGGCTTACGACCACGACGGTTCCGACCAGACTCATCTTTCGATCATTGCCGCTTCACCGTTGGTCATACTTTGTTGGTCGCCGTCATCCTTTGTCGAACGGGCCGACAAGCGCAATCTCGATATCGATCACGCCGGTCGCTCGATCACCGGTTTCAACCATGGGCGATTACTCTCGGTCTTCACGACCACTGCGGAGAGACTCTGCCGATACTCTCTGCCGATAGCTTTAGACCACGGTTTGATTTCCCAATGATCGCTCGCTTTTTTCCTAGATTTCACCACGCCTTTTGACTCTTTTCCTCTCGGTCTTAAACTAAAGATTCCTCTGTTCTCTCCGAGTTTTCAAAGGAACAACCAATCTTCTTCTTCACGCCTCTTTAGCTACCGGAGAAAGATAGGGTTGAATTTTGGGAGAATTTTAAGGCACCATTCACCCCCTCTCGTTGCCATTTCGGTCCTACAATTGGTATCGAGCAAGGTTGGCTCGAATTGGATCTTAACCGATCCGGAGCTTGGCAACTAGTAGGGAATCTTGTAAACTTTCCGTTGAATCTTATTGGGGTGTTTTGCCAATGATGTCCTTTGCGACAAGAGGCTTGATTTCGCTAGAGGATGATTTTATTTGCAAGAAACCACAAGTGTAAGCTTTGTGGTACATTCTTGTCCTTTGGTTAATCAAGTGCCAAGAAGGAGAAAGCCTTGGAGAACACACGGATGATAATGATAAGGACGAGCGTCGACTTATCATGAGCAAGGTAAAAACTTATTATGACCTTGGCCTTGTCCAAGATGAATATACTTGCTCTTCGGGATATTGTGAGGTGCCTAGATTATAAATTGCTAGATTGTTCTTGCTAGGTTGAAATCTCATTTCTCATGTGTAGGTTGTGAGTCTTTCTCGTGAGCGGTGAAAATTTAATTTCTCTACTTGAATGTTAAAATCGCAAATGAGAAATTAAAACTTTGACTCACCGCACTTGTGTAGAGGAGTGTGAGCTTACTAGAGTGTAGTAAACCGAGTTCCTCTGGCGTGTCGTCGTTATAGTCGTAATGCCTTACGACCACAACTTGACTTCGACATAGTCGTAGCTGCATACGACCATGTCTGCCGGCGGACACTTCCGCTTGTTACCGTGGTCGAAAGTCCCTACGATCACGACTGCTGGTTCTGAGCACGCCGCTCGATTGCCGTGGTCATAATCGACTTACGACCACACCGCAATTCCCGTCGTGGTTATAATGACCAACGATCACATCTCTCTACCGTAGTCGTTCAAAACTACGCCTCGTGCTACGACCACGCTCATTTCTTCTCAACCGTAGTCATAGCACGAACCACCACTCCTTTTCTGGCCGAGTGGCCGTGTGTCAAGTCTTGGGTTCAAGCATCTGCTTTCTAACCACTTGGGATCCAAGACTTGGGCACTTTGTTCTTGTCTGTTGTAGGTGTCTAGACGTTGCATGGAGAACATAGGATCGATTGGGTTTTAGTCTTCTGCTTCATCACGTGACTAGAACATTTGTTGGTTCTCCACTTCATGGCCTCCAAGAGGCATGTACCTTCACGCTTAGCGCCTCCACCTACTTTGTGAGCTACTCTATACCTTCATGCCCTTATACTCATGTTTGACCATATTGGCATGTTGTTCTTGTTCATGTGCTCACTTGTACCATACTGGCATGTTTTTCTCTCAATGCTTTCATGTCATGCCTTTATGTGTATGTTGCTTAAGTATCCATGTACCTTGTTGTATTTGTTACATGCTTAAGCTTTGACTTGACTTCATGAGCTAAGTAGAATGTGTGCATTAGAAGTCAAGTATCATCATGACCTTGTGCTCTGTAGTATCTATCATGGTTCACATCTTGCTCCTTATGTTCATTCATCATTATATATACATGTTAGCATACTTTTCATGATGTTGATTTGCCATGTTGTATGTCTACATGATGTATGCATATGTATGGACAGTATGAGCTTGAGTATATCTTGGATAGTTTCTTTGTGTCATGATGGTGCGTTTATTCATGCCTTTGTATCTTTTCTAGTATACATGCTTTTATCCATGCTAGCATATGCTTCGTGATTGCTCTCGCCATCTCGCTATGTATGGTTGTGATTTATTGTGATGCTTGTATACTTTGATCTTATTGATGTTATGGCATGAAATAAATTGTATGACATCTTGGTAGCATTAGTCGTGCTTATGCTTAGATATCATGAGATTTGTGGTTAGGTCACAAGCTTCTTCTAGTATTGGGTGGCTCTAGACTTGCTGTTCTAGATGCTTTTGATAAGGGCTAGATTGAGCTTGTGGCGGTGCGTGTTCTCATACATTTGTAATGCTACCGATTGTGGTCATTTGTCTTAGTACTGGATCCATGCCTATGTATTATTTACCCCAGTACTAGGACACCAGCTGTTCCCCTATGTTTAATCCGCAGGTTATGAATGAGGGGAGAGTGGTACAGCTGTTTACGACCGCTCCCTGGTCTTTATGACCACGCCGTAGTTTCTACGACCACAAGATGGACTCTCGGTGAACCCATACACGACCATGAGCCTGATTCGACCACGACTACGATCCGGACTCAACTTCGCCACGACTGGGACTCAACTACAATCGATCCTTAGACGCGAGTTCGACCACACGAACACGACTCCGACTATTCTCGACTCGTCATGACCACGGTCTAGACCCGGGATCAATCGCGACCCCGGAATCATCTCGACTATGGTCTGGACTCAATTTGGATTCATCTGCGACCATGATGAACTCGGACTCGACAACGTCCAGTACATGACTTCGACTGCTTGATAGAGGTCTGAACACATGTACAACCATGTCCAGGACTCATCTACGACCTCGTCCTGGACACATATTCGACCTCGACCACTGCAACAACCTCCCGAGCAACTGTAACCGAGGTTTGCTCCCCTGTGATCTTTAGTGTTTTGGTTCCCTCCACTTGGCTTTGCATAGTATATGTCTTCTAGTGGTAGGAAGGGTCTTTTTGGACAGTAGGAGCCAACTCTAGGTGATGTTGTCTCATTCACACCTCTCATCCAAATGGTTCTCTAGGATTATTTACTACCTAGTTTGGGCTTTGGTTCTCTAGGATTCTCTTCTACCTAGGTTGAACTTTTCTTGGCCACTAGAGTCTTTTGCATTGACATAGTGTGCTTTTTGCCCCGTGGTATGAGGTTATAGACTAGAGACCATGAGGATAGGATGTATTTGGGAATCACCTCTTTGAGCTAGAACCTTCTCTTCTGGATTTTGTGCCAAATTTCTTGGTTCTTCTCTTTTGCCTTCTCTAGGGGAGTTGGATCCTTTCGTCTATTCGGGCTATGTTTCGGGGAGTTCATCTCATGTGCATTCTTTTGTTCAATAGTGCGTCACACTCACATGAATGCCCGTCTGCCTTGGAGCCCCGAATATTATCTTTATGTGACATGATATCATGATTTATATCTTGCCATGTCTTGTGATAGCTTGATTTATCATGCCCTTCTATGTGTTGCTTAGCTCTTGCCATACTAGCTTAATTAAATGTGAACAACTTGAATCAAATCATGTCTTGTTCAATCTTGTGAATAGTCTGGCTTTAGTGATCCTCTTTTGATTCATGCCATGTCGAATAGGCTAAGTTGAGCCTTGAATCTGTTTTTGAGATTTAGATTGAGCTAAGTTAGTTCATTAGTGATGCATGAGTTAAGTCTTAACTCTTTGTTCATGAACTAATTCAAGTAAATGCAAAAGATCTCTTTGTGCGAAAAACCGATCTCACCAATTCTTTCTCATGAGACGGCTTGCCATTGCACTCGGCATGAACTCGGGGAGTTTTGGATGACCAAGATCACCTCTTTAAGCTTATTGCTTGGAGTGATCGCATAAGGCTTGAGATCTAGCACATGGCTATGAAAACAAAATTCTTGTGAAAATGCTTGAAACCAACCATGAATTTCGATAAAAGCCAATTGTGCTAATTTTGCTCAGCTACAAGTATTCTACAAGTGGTATCCAAAGTACTACAAGTAGTGAATTACTTGTGATATCTAGTGCTTGAACAAAGTGTCTCATTTTGAACTTATAGCACTCTAAAATTGACTCAACTATAGCTTCGTGGTTCCACTTAGAATATTGACATGGCTTGACTCACGTTTGGATACCTTCTTCTAGACTATAATCTTGAGTGACTCGACATGCTAATCAAACCATTTAATTTAAAGATCATGACTTATTTGGCTTGAGCTTGGCAATAGATAGTTTGTTATGATCTAAATAGCTTTGTCACCTTTTATGGCTTGGTATAATTTTCTGTGAAGTCACTTTAGATAATCTTCATGACTCCCATAGCTCCTATCGCTTAAATCAAATCAACTGCCGGCACTCCATTTCATTCATGCTCTATGTTTCTTCCTTGCATCTTGATGACTTTATTGCCAAAAGGGGGAGAAGGATAGAGAAAAAGGCATTAAGGGTTGCAAAAGGCGTTAAAATGGGAGAATGCATCAAGGGATGGGAGAAGGATAAAAGGCATTAAGGGGGAGAATGCTTGGTCATCTTGCTATGACAATGGTCATGTGCTTCTTGGACCATGAGCAAGATTGTACTTTCTGTGTGATTTGGAGGTTCTGTAGAAATTTTGATCTTTCTCTGTCTGCTCCATTTCATTCTGTCTGCTCCATTTCATTCTGTGTCAACATGGTCTTGAGTCACTTCTTCATTCTTCTAGACCATGTGTGGCTTTTGCATCTCCATCCTTTCTTCGCTCAAAACTAACTCTTCCTCATGCTTTTTCTGTGTTTGTCAATATACTCATCAAGGGGGAGATTGTGAGACCATGTGCAGGTCACCCCATGGTTGTGATGAGTAATTGACTCTTGATCTAGGAAGATTGAGTTTGGTTTTGAGGTTTGAGTTGGCTCGCAAAGTCGTAAGTCTTAAGAATGGTCGCAGATCGCTTACGACTCGTTGTCCAAGGTCGGGGCGCGACGACCACTCGCCATGCTCAAGGCCACCAGAAAGTTTACGACCACACCGCCGCTGGTCGAAGCCAACCGAATCCGTCACGACCGCTTTGGAACCGGTCGGAAGCCGAAAAACATGCGACGACCATTATGGGCGTGGTCGGAAGTCTTCGGGTTGTTTACGACCACGCGCCTCGTCTCTCCTCGGCAAATTTGATCGTGATCGGAAGCTGTTTCGACCTCATTGAGCGTAGTCGGAAGTCAGCCGGGCGTCGTCGACCTATTTGATCGTGGTCGGGAGCCACCGGACGACATACGCCACGCTGGCGCCGTGTCGGGAACCGTGAGGTAGCGTGACCACGTTGTGGAGTCTACGGCCACGTTGGCCATGGTCGGAGGCCTCCGTGGTCATTTACGACCACGTTGAACGCTGGGAGCTTCGACCACGTTGGGCACTCCTGAGCCACGACCACGTTGGGGCTCGGTGGTTCGACCACGCTACGCGCTGGCGTTCGACCACGCCAGGCGCGTGGGTCTTCGACCACGCTGGGAGATCGGCGTTCGATCACGTTGGGCTCACTGCTTCGACCACGTTAGCGGATGTCTGACCGTGGTCGATGGAGCTCATTAAAACCGGTCGTGTGGGCACATATGGTGTCCGATTATGATGGGAATCGGTCGGTTGGGTTTCTGGTGATGTTGTGGACCTTGTGGACTTATTGGTTCATCATTTTGACAGTCTTGTTGCAATCTATTTTCTGTTGGGCTCGAGTGTCTCGGTTGGTGCAACAGAGTGCTCGATGAGGTCTAGACTTTGTGCGATAAAGTCATAGCGGCTAGTGATGGTCGTAGCTTGTGTCTGCATGGTCGTAACGAGCTTTGTGATGGTCATGACGACATGCTTTGTGTGGTCGAAGGAAGCAGGGAAGTCTTCCAGGGTTTTGACCACTTCTTGTCTTGTGCTTTCGGGTGGTCGTAGGGGATTTACGACCAGGTGTTGTGCTGTGATACTTGTGCCGAGTGATGGTCTGTGTGTATTGTGCGGTGCTATGTGATGGTTTGCTTGTCTGTGTGGCTGCAGGACTTCGGAGCTATTTCATGGTGAGGCGTGGGAGGACCGGGACTAGGCACAGGAGGTGTTGAGGTCCAGACGGTCGGAGACGCCGAAGATGATCGAGGTGGTGAGGTGGTTGCAGCCGGGAGATGAGGAACCGAGTCAGAGCTACCCATGATGGACACGACAGTAACAACGAGGAGGACCGGGACTAGGCTCGTGGAGGAGCCGAGGTCCGACAGTCGAGAGGTTGGGTGCGATCGTTGTCGATGGAATGGACCGGACTAGACTTAGGAGAAGTCAAAGTTCCAAATAGGGTCGGAGATCGGGCGCGATCACCGTGGTCCGCGATCGGAAGGCGCGCAGCTTGTGGCGAGGCATGGACGGTTGGGACGAGACACGGGCGTGTCGGGATCCGTAACGACCGGAGGTGCCAAGACAACGAGGTCTCAAGTGGGTGCAAGCGTGGACGGGAAGGCGGTGTGAGGGCATTTTGGAGAAATGTCAAAGCGCAAAGGAAGCCCCTCCGGTAAAGCACCGAGAAAAGAAGTGGATTCATTGGCGCTAACGGGCAAAGTGCGGTCTGTTGGGATAGCAGCAAAGCATTTGAGTTAGCGGGTAAAGTGAGTGATAAAACCCGGTGTTAGGTGGGGTTTACGGGTTATCCCAGTGTGGACTAATGGATGGATCCATTAGGGTTAGTCTCGGTGTGAGGCTATAAAGGGAGAGGGAGGCAAGTGTTGGACTTGAGAGTTGGTCGGCTAGGCCGTGGAGGCACCCCTCCCTCCCTTGGGAGTGTATCTGTGTGTGTGTGCTCTAGGGCTAGAGCTTGTCCTCCTGTGGGAGTGGTTGCGAAACCTCCGTGTTATGATTTGAGAGGACTCATCTCTACGTACTTGTTAGAGTTTATCTATGAGATGGGTCCGTGTTTGTGATCCGGGTTGAGAGGTCGTTCTTGAGATGTTTTCATTGATTTATTTGCCATCTCTTCATTTTCGCCCTTCAGTATTTCCTTTGAGAGTTGGCTTATATTTGATTTGCTCGAGCAGAGAACTGCTCAAGGCAATTTGGCCGCCCATTCCCGAGAGCAAGGTCGAATCGAGAAATTTCGTGTCTCTCGGTCATGCGCCTCCAGTTCTCGCTTTCGGTTTTCAGATTTAGACTTTATGCGTCTTTAACTTCGACCGCCTTGAGGAGATCGGTCGAAGGAAGTCCGACTTGAGAATACAAGTTTCGCTTTGTTTATCTCAAGTTTCTCAACCGGTCTCGAACACTTCCTTAGTGGTCGAAATCGCCATTGTTCGCCGCTCCGTGGTCGCCGCCCGACAAAAGTAGTACTTACTGCTTGCTCGTCATTTTCCGATCAAGTATCGACCACGTTCTATTTGCTTCCAAGCATCGCTCGCCGACCGGTCCAATCACGACGTTCGACTTACCGTCATTGCGGTTGGTTCGACCATCAAGATATAGATCATCGCTTTCTTTTGCCGGTTTCCGAGTGCTTGATGGTCGAGATCTCGTAGTCGTGTACCCCACGGTCACATGAGGTGTCTGCGACCGCAATCGGCTATAGGTGCGAGTCGGTCTTCAACCACGCTGATCGCATCGACCATCCCCATTGGCTTACGACCACGACGGTTCCGACCGGACTCATCTTTCGATCGCCGCCGCTTCACCGTTGGTCATACTTTGTTGGTCGCCGTTGTCATCCTTTGTCGAACGGGCCGACAAGCGCAATCTCGATATCGATCACGGTACTGCTCGATCACCGGTTTCAACCATGGGCGATTACTCGGTCTTCACGACCACCGCGGAGAGACTCTGCCGATACTCTCTGATAGCTTTAGACCACGGTTTGATTTCCAATGATCGCTCGCTTTCTTTCCTAGATTTCACCACGCCTTTTGACTCTTTTCCTCTCGGTCTTAAACTAAAGATTCCTCTGTTCTCTCGAAGTTTTCCATTGAACAACCAATCTTCTTCTTCACGACTCTTTAGCTACCGGAGAAAGATAGGGTTGAATTTTGGGAGAATTTTAAGGCACCATTCACCCCCCCTCTGTTGCCATTTCGGTCCTACACATCTGGTTAATTTTCTAACTTGAAAACAAGATGTTGACTATGAGGCAACAAGCGGGTCCGTGTTTGGATTGGTTTGTGGGTTGCAGATGACAAGGCGTCCATGCGTGATTTGAGGCCATTGAGTATCTCAAGCAATTGCGGCTCAAGTGCGGTGAGAAGATACATGCACGGATGATGCTAAATTGCTAATGCATTTGTTTTGATTGATCCAAACAGCAAACATCAACATAGAGAGGTAACGAGTATCTACCCTTATTGATTTTCATCCAATGCGTGCCGATTAGGACACATAATCTTATTGATTTGCTCAAGAAGTCTTTGGGCAAGAATAGAATGCCGGTGGCAATATGTGGCAATATAGGTGGTCGGTTTTAAGCCAAGAATGTCGCCTATTTTCTATACTCCACATAAACATCAAAACTCATTGAGACCGTGAGCGTAATGTACTATCGATTAATGTTAGGAGATTTTCAACATAGTTTTACAAAGATGGGTTATTATCTGTTGAGTTCTAGTTAGAACCTGACTGTTGATGACATTTATAATTTATATTGTTGATTTCCTTAGATTCATCATGAGATTTCTTGGACATCTTGATTTATACCAATGAACAAAATCTTTGAAGTAGATGAAAATGATATAATCGAGACTTTTATGATTTTACCGAATTGCATATGAAAATTTTGGTGCGGCATACCCTTTGGTAAAATCCTGGGTCCGCCACTGGTACGTATCACTATCAAATCAAGGCATCAGCATTGCTCGATGCTGTAGTAAGAAGATAATATTTATGTTGCAGATGCAGTCTCCAGCTCAATCATCAGAGCATTCAAACGCATCCAGGAACAACCACACGGTTGCTGCCTTTCGGTCAGCCTTAACTCGATCGCTTTCTTCAGTTACCTGCATACCACGAAGGCATAAGGGGACAAACAGAAAAAGAGGAGCTCAATTTTACACTCTACAGAGATTGCACAATTTTACCCATATGATATATCCTTCTTGTAGTGTCACTAGTATAACACGCTTCCTTAGGCGTGTTGACCAAGAAGATCACAATAAAGCTTTTACAATGTTCAATCTCAACTCAGTTCCGTCATACTAAGGTTTCGCATCACACCCACTCTTGCCCCTCATGGAATATATAACGACACCCACTGACATCTCAACGGCGGAACCAAAATTGAAATATCACAAATTAATCAGCCAGGTATACCCCATGCTAGACATATGGTTGTACAGTAAGGCTTAGATTAAGGACGCACAAAGTTATGTCCTTAGACATTACCCAGGTGAAACTTCCACATCCCAATATGCGAACTGCACCCCCTTTACTGCACGATCATTCACCCAAGTAAAAACCATATTGTATAACCAACACCAATGACACACTAATGTCATGGCACATAAATTTTATCATTGTGGCTACAACCATGATTCAATATCTCATTAAGTCAAAATTAATTATTTGATCACATGTGATGTTAAACCCAACATTACTATAAGCATGACTAAACAATTTAAACGTACAACACATGTGACAACTAACATTGCATCACTAGATAGTTACCCATACTATGGTGACAATGAAATTATGGTATTCAAATTATCAAGGTGAAATTAATCAAGTAGGACATTAACTATCAATACAAAGGTTTGTCATAAAATAGCGATGCATGATAATTTAAAACAAAATAATACATAATAGATTTAAAAATTGGGTTCAACATGACCAAAGGACACGACTTACTTGGTCTTGCTCAATTATCAATTCTTAGTCTTCATATTCTACTTCTGCTCCTAAGGAGACGTGATCTAACGAGAGAGAAAACGAATGAGGCACAAAATAAATTCAAATAAAATTCAAATGAACTCCAAAAACTTCAAAACTAGAACCAAAAGGTAGAGCTCAATTTTAGATGAATTTAGAAAAAAGAATCGGGTCAATCGGAGCTAGGACGGAGAAGAACGGGCTCTCAAACAATCAAATATAAAGGAAAAGGCTGAAAATTCAGAAAAGCTACTGTGTTGTGAACCTGGTGCATGGAAAGGCTGGTTTACGATGGATTCGGTGTATCGAATAGTGCGCATGTGACTGGGTGTGCTGACGTGGCAGGTAAGGCTGACGTGGCAATGATGTGGCACTGACAGGCACAACATGTGGTGACACGCCGGATCTAGGGCTGAGGTGGCCGCTAACTCGGCTAGGGTTGACGAGGCTCGGTCCACCGGTCTACCGCACAATGCATCTGATGTGCGGACCCCGGCTATCAGCAGCATGGTTCACGGTGGACTGGGTCTACGGAGAAGACAAAACGATGCAGGGGTGTGGGTGCGGGTGCGGACCGAGGAGCGGCGCGGCAGGCTGACCGACGAGGACGACGATAGAGTAGAGCGAAGGCGCGGTGAGCTGACAGGTGAGGACGACGAGGCGTGGCAACGCAGAACTCACCGGTGGCAGCGAAGATGGGCGGAGCGGATGGTGGCAATGACTCCTGAGACGGCACTCTGCAAGCTTAGCAGTGAGGTGAATTCTGGTGAGGATGGCGAGCTTGATGAGAACGGGGGCGACTCGGGACGGGAAAAACGAAAGGGACGGCTATGCTTTATACACAAACATGGAGGAGGCGGGTCGGGTACGGCGGCGAGTTCGACTCAAAGACGGCAGCGGAGGATATCGGCTCGAGCACGAATGTTGAGGCGTAGCCAAGACATGCACAGCGACATCTCCGGGAAGGAGATGAACAACAACTTGGGTAATGGATGGATGACACATGGAAAGGGATGAATCGGACGGTTGGGTTTGGATGGCACATATGAATAGAATCGATGGTCCTGATGGCTGCCACGTGGACAACAACGGAAATCAATGGTTCTGAACAAGTGGCAGCTTGGATGGCTCAGATGGCAACACGTGGCCAGTATCCGGCGGTGCGAGACAGTTGCAGACTAGGCCAGATAACAGTGGTGGGCTCAGCCCATTTGGGTTTAGGGATTTTTAAAGAATTTTTCTTTTCAGAAATTCAGATAAAATCAAATGAGATCTAGAAAATAACAAATTAACCTAGAAAAATTCAAGAAAAATTCATGAGACACAAGGAACCCAAATAAAATATTTTCACCAAATGTTAATGTTTAATTTAGTCATGTTAAACCCTTTTAATTAATGTAAATTCCTTTTAAGCTTGAATTAATTGCAGAAAAATGCAAATAGTGAATTTTAGTTTTAAAAGCTTCAAAAAGTCTCTGAAAATCAGGATGTTATAATCGATGGATGGGGAATTGCACAAGCTCTTACGTTACAGAAAGAAAAAAAGAAAGAACCAGAAATTCAGAGTGAGCAGTGACGATGATCGACGGTCTTCCTTTATCTCCCCGCCGAGCGATCAGAGCCGATGTGAGCGTCCGATGATTAGAGAACCGTGTTCGGGTCGCCGTGCATCGACGCGAGGTGATCAAGATGTTGCAATGATGAGCTGAGCTCAGCTCCTCCAGTGTGGCTTGAGCCTGCAGACAGCTACTACAGGCTGCTGCAAGAAAGGAGGACAGGAGGAGCAATTAGGTGCTTGACCACCTGCACAAGGCCTCCAGTCTGTCCACACATACACTGCCACTCACTGTTATTTGTGGCTTGCTGTGCATCTTGGGGTCTCAACTCTCAACCCTGAACTCTCAAGAGGCCATGCATTAGCAGTTAACCAGATCCTGCCATGCATGTTCACTAGGCCCTGGGCCTCTGAAAAGGCTGTAATGCACAGTTGCAGTGGGCAGACATTCCATATTGAAGGCATCAGGCTCACCTGTGTGCTGATGCAAATGGGTTTGATGAACACGAAGAGCGGGCTCTCCTGTGCTGGATGCGGATGCCAAATCTGGGACTGAATAATGATGCACAGGACCAGCCGCTTCCAAGATTTGCTGTTAGATCATCCTGTCCGATTTAAGGAATAACACAAGAAAAACGATCCTTCCATGACTGGCATTCTTCTTTGATCAAGTATTGCCAGAAAAGTTTTTTTTTTTAGAAAAATCCCTAAAGAAATTACAGGACCAGTGCATGCTCATATCTGCGTCAAACAAATTTTATCTTTTCTTTTTTAATCTAAAGATAACCTTTTGTTCTTTTTGAGAGGAAATCTAAGGCTAACCGTTGGGTAGTACAACTGGGGTGGTGTCACGATAATGTCCATAAACTGTAGGGCCCATTTTGGCCCATCACATTCACTAGGCCTGACAGCTCGATAGTTATAAGGTAAACGTCATTCCTGATAAAACAAGGTAATTGTCAATTTTCCAATAAACTATAAAATGGGCCATGTAGGGAAGCCCAGAAGGTGTCTAGGCTGGGGCTCTTCGGACTAAGGAGCCCAGAAGTTGCTCCGGTTGAATTTCAACTTCTTGTTTAAGAGAGAAACTCTTCTGAACTCTTAAAATATATTAAAAAAACTGCAGGAACGTTGAATCAACTAAGGGGTGATCTGTGACTTGATTTGCACATATAGGTTTGAAAGACTGAATATGGTACCAAGGCGGTATGAGTGGTGCTAACTCAAAATTTTCCCTAATTATTCAAGATTTTATTATCAGACACCTACAGAGATGTAGAACATAGAATTCACAGCTAAAAATCAAACCAACTGTCTCAAGTCAACAAAATTTAGAACCTAACCCTTCTCGGCAGTCTGACAAGCCACCAAACAGCGGTCTGACCAGCCCGGGTGGTCTGACCGCTTGTATAAGAGCGGTCTGACCATTGCTACAGTAAAATCAAGACAATGAATAGTATTTTCAGCCAGATTTCAAAAACCAAAATCGAGAGAACTTTTGATCCGTAAATCCAAATGATATGAAATTTTGCATAGATCTTCTCTAGGGGATTGTAAACCTATTCCACAAACGATCATGAAAAATATGACCAAATTTGAGACATTTTTCAGTTTGAAGGAGATGTGCACCAAAACCGAGCCAAAACTCCAAACGGTAAATACAACTTGCTTGTGGGTAGATGATGGCCAAAAAGGGTTTAGATGTGTTTCCATACGTCATAGCAAGTTAGATCACCACAGAAACTAAGCTAAAAAACCTTGGATCAAGAGATGGACCAAAAAGGCCAAAGTCAAGCAAGACTGAGTTTTCTCATGGATCTTGCTATCAAAATGGCTAGATGGGTGGAGATGTATTTCGAATAATTATTTCCATCTCTTACACGTTCTTGGTACAACAAGATCACAAGAAGGAAAGAACAGATCAAAATCAACCAAAAGTAAAGCACATCAATCAAAAACAAGAGGGACTTAAGAGTTGCATAACGATTGATATATTGCTTACTTGAGAAGGTGGGTTTTACAGCCACTCTACCTTCGAGAACAAAGAGTACATAAGACACTCACTCTCAAACCCTAACTTTAGAGATGAAAACACATGAGATGGGTTTGATAGTTGACCTCACATGTCTCCATCCCAACCCCCTTTTATAGGTGGACAACTAGCCACCTACACCCTTTAATGGATCATATCTACTATTACAATGGAAAAAATCCGTTAACCCCACACACATGGGTTTTACTCTCACAAGTTCACTTATGCACGTTTTTCAAAGCGCATAAGTATGCATTCGCTAAATTCTTAGTCTTTATCCAACCAGATCCACCTTGATCTAAACCGCTCTCCAACGCATCGACCATGTACCGTGGTTTTGACCCAAAATGGTTTTCGGTAAACTACACCAAAATACCATTCCTTGACTCGGTCATCACCAACCACTGCAAGCAATCGTCATGCTTGCCACATATATGTCGCCACTAGCTTGCCACACATCGTCAAGTCTCTCATATCCCAGTTCCATCGAACCACGCCTCACTTGGCCCGTGCAAGCCACATGGCGCCATCCCACCATTTCAACTTGTCTTTAACATTTCCTGTCTTTCTCGTGCCATGCTTGAACTCACTGTTTCATCCGGCATCCTTGATCGTTCTGGGCCTCAGCTCTTTCCTGATCCTCGCCGTTGACCACAGTTGACTTCAAACGACTCTACACATCCAAAGACAAAGAATTCATTTTTAGGTACAAGTTCTTCACAACTTGACCCATGTTAGTTGAAACATAGCTCATATATAATAGAACCATTGATAAAAAGATCAAAACCTATTCCACCACTCAATCACAAGAGTACTAAAATTTGGTCAACATTTCAGTGTTTGGCCGGTCTGACTAGGTACCACTTCGGTCGGACACGCCAACATCCGATCGACCGAGCTCCCGTCGGTGGCTACTGAATCGCGAATGCAGTAGAGGTGGGCATTGGGCGTCTTGTGCGGTGGGGCCGGGCCCACCGTGCTTCGTCTTTGTCTTGGCTCGACCTAGTCATCCCGTCGTGCCGTGCTGTGCCGGCCCACCTCATCTCCGGCCAGGCCCAAGCCCGGCCCACCTCGCCTCCGGCCAGGTACCGTGACAGCCCAAGCCCAGCCCAAAGTAACTATACACGACGAAAGCGACGATGACAATGGTAGCGGTGGCCGTCATCTTCCTTTCTCTCGTACCCGCCTCATTAAAAATCTAGTTAAAATTCCATACTATTGTCTCATGCTATTCCACCTCCGAACTTGATCATCTAGTCCAATGGCATACATATCTTGGTGCAAATCGGACTCTAGCGGACATGGACATCTAACTCATCGTCCGGCAATCTGGCATAGAGTTGCCCAACTAGTCAAATAGAAAAGCTCAACCAGAGTCATAAGTGCAGTTTACTATGGTTAAGAAATCAATTTAAATAGTTTCTCAAATATTTAGTAACTACTTGGAATACACGCACCAATAACAGACTATCTCTATTTACAAAATGGTTAATTGTAACATATATGGGGGTGGTTATCTCATCAAATGCTCGAATTAAAAAGGCAGCTGGTGAAGGCAGCTATGTTAGAATTAGAATCGCATGTAGTAGTAATTTTCTTACATAAAATAAAATCACAATTGGGATGAGCTATGTTGTAAAAATTATAAATATATGTTAGAATATGTTGATTTGATTGATCTTCTTCTCCAGTAGTCCAGCCCTACTCATTTTACGCGAAGAAGCAAGAGAGCCGCGAGGATGCGACCAAGGGTTCGGTGGTGGTGACCTAAGGAGGGGCAACATTGAAAATACTCATTATTTTTGTATGATAATGTTTCTTAAGAAAGAATAAGAAAAGACACATTATATCACAAGTGCAAAAATGAAGAACAAGAAAAGACACCTCATATCACAAGTGCAAAAATAAACTTGGCCTAAATCATAACATATCTCAATCTTTTTTTCAGTCATTGGATTAAGATCCAACCATCCGCATCTTTCTCCTCATCTTATATATATACATTGCACATTCACATCTCCAAAACCTAACTCAATCTTCAAATTTAGCATTTTAAGGACTGCTCTATACAGATGTACATGTCACAACGGATGTGTAGGATCTTTTCGAGATGAAATCATAATTTCTGAGGGCTAGAACAGAAGAAATCAAAATAAACAAAAACCTATTTATAGATTTCAAAAAACCTGAAGGACTAAATCGTGAAAAATCCAAAAAAACCCTAACCCTCAAATCCTTCGCCGTCGCTCAATTCATTTCCCGCCACCCCTCGTATCCCCTGCCCCCTCCTCCCCGCCACCCCTCCTCTCCCGGTTGCCCCTCCTTCCTCGCCCCTACCTTCCCTTGCCGCCCCTCCTCCTCCGCCCCCTCCTTCTCCGGTCGCCCCTTCTCCCCAGCACCCCTCCTTCCCCGCTGCCCCTCCTCCCGGTCGCCTTCCTCCCTGCGGCCCCCTCCTCCTCCGCCGCTCCCCTTCCCCCATCGCCCCTCCTCCGCAGCCCCTCCTTCCTCCGTTGCTCCCTCCTTCCCCGCCGTCCCCTCCTCCTCTGCCGCCCCTCCTTCCCGGCCGCCCCTCCTCCCACGGCTCCGGCGGCGATGACGGCGACCTCGACTACTCCGAGAGCGATCCACCAGTGGCGGATGGCCGAGCAGCGACTGGGGGGCCGACGACGAGTTCACCATTGCGCGGGATGCTGCCCTGGGCTCCGGCTACACTGCCCCTCCTCCTGTGGTGATGCGGCCGTCGTCCACTCGTCCGAGCTTCGGTGACCGGTGTACCTGCTTCCCCTCTACTCTCTCTCTCTCTCTCTGGTCTCTGCTCTGTGATGGTTGATGGGTTGTGGTTGTGGGGATTGGGGAATCTGAGGATGGCCGTGGCCTGTGAGATATGTCGACAGGAGGGGGGACTGGGGGTGGTGAGGTAGAGGACAAGGCGGCCTAACCGCTAGCGCCGGCGTGCCCGCCGTGCCGCCCGTGCCTGCGCGTGCTCCTCGTTCCATGCCGGCTCGAGCACGGCACGATCCGCCGTCTTGCGTCTTGTGCCGCCCAATGGGCCGGTTTGCGGTGCAGTCCGCCCACCGTTTGTGTCGTCTTGAGACGGTCCGCCATGTGTCGGATCGGACCGTGCTTAGACCGTACCGGACCGACTATGCTTCGAACTGGCCTAAAAAAACACGACTCAACTCCCACCTCTACGCTGAAGATATGGCTTTCAAACAACAGAGAACTAGCACAGATTTAGGTGGTGATCGGTTCGGCTGAAAGCTGAAAGCTTATGGTGAAAACATTGTGGTGGTGAAAAGTCTCAGTGGTGAGAGAGGCTTATTTAACATAATTAAATTTAAAAATTAAAAATATAAAATATGTTAGCCCATCACGGACAACATAAACGAATATGAGAAAAAAGAACCGAAAAAAGCTCAAAAAAGTCAAAAATTCAGAAAAAGACGAAATTATGAATAGTGCAAAAATAAGCTTAAGCCATAAGCTTAAGCCATGTTGAACACCACCTTACATTCATCAGTCAACCATATGCAAGTCTAATCAAAGAATAAACAATTGGATTAATTCTTTATGGCAACGAAGACTGCATGCATCGTGGCCACCAAGATCCATTAAATAATGTTTCATGATAATAAATAAATGCAACCACTGCTACATGCAAAACATTACAGCAGCATGACAAAAATTAGCTAACAGCAGAGCTCCCTGGAGCGTCCAACAAACTCGCAAAAATATTGCATTTTGAAAATTTTACACTTTAAATTGACAATGATTTATCGTAATACTATTTAGTACCTTCTCACGTGATCCTTCAAGGCTGCTAAAAATGTTTAACCACTCTTACATTTTTTTTATTCATCTTCTGAAAGAGTATGGAGGTATTATATTTTATTAATTAGGATATTGACTCAATACTACTGCAATCGTCTCAACTCTAAAAATACCACTGCAATCATGTTCCTTTGAAAAATGTCGCTGCAATCATCCAATACTTATAAAAATGCCATTATGATCAATACTAGCTGATTTTTATTGATATAAAATGGGTTTTTATTGATTATAATGGTATTTATACGAGTATGAAATGATTGGAGTGGCATGTATCTACACAAAATACAAATCGGGAATACAAAAGGTGTATTAATGTAAAATCGGCTTGTATTGATCATAATGGCATCAATAAAAGCCCATTTTTTATGAATACACATCTGTTATGTCGATATGTATATTGTTCATACAAAAATAATTGAAATACGGAAGGTGTACATGTAAAATCGACTAGTATTGATATAATAGTATTTTTATAAGTATTGGACGATTGCAGTGGCATTTTTCAAAGGAACACAATTGTAGTGACATTTTCAGAGATAAGATGATTGTCGTGGTATTTAGTCAATTATCCCTTAATAATTTGGAACATGAAATATATTCTCAATTGGATGATAATTGCCACATGCAAATTATCAATCCGGAGGCGATGATGTTTGATAAGATTTTCCTCTAGTGCATCACTGGAGAACCATGTTGATAATGTTTATGGTTCATTTGTGTTGAATAATTGATAATCGTGTCGAGTGAGATTTAAATTTGCGAAAGTTTGTAAGTTTTCAGTTTTGTTGTCAGACAAAAAGTGGTCTAATCAGTCGTGTAATGGCGGTATGGCTGGGGTGCGGTGTGATCGGATTTTGAGGGCGGTCGGACCGCGCGGTGCGATGTGACTAGTTTTTAGTTGGTGGCTGGTTTTTTTCAAAAAAAAGGTGCTCGCTTGTGTACACGAGAGCAATGGGAACGGTCTGACCGGTCATTGGGTGATGGTTAGATCGGAGTTGGCCAATGGTCAGACCAGCATGGTTGCCACAGTCTGATCGGCTCCCCTGTACTTGGGTTCGACCGTAGCGGTCTAACTGCCGGTCAATGGCGGTCAGACTGGTTTTGTCTAAAAATGGTCGAGAGGGATTTTGGAATTTTGTGAGAAATGATCATGAGTTGAGTTTTGGAGTTCTAGGTAATTCATTTATGGTGTATGAAGCATGTTTGGACTAATATAGGTGTATGAAGTATGTTTGGACTAATATGGGTAAAGTTGTGAAGAACTTGTACCTAAAAACGATTTCTTGGTTTTTGATGTGCAGGAAAACTTATAGTCAACCATAGTCGACGACGTGGACCATGACTAGGCTCGAGGATGAGCTAAGGTACTGTTAAGGAAGCCGGGTGGGATGGTTAGGCTCAAGCAAGGCACATGGAAGAATCGAGCAACAGTTCATCGAATGGTACGATTGGTGCAAGTGAGGCATAATAGGAGTAACAGCACGGAGAAACTTGACAATGAGTAAGCCATTAGTGAATCAACACATTGCAAGCATGGAGATTGCTTGTAAAGGAGGAGATGAATGTGGACTAGGCTTGGAAAAGATGTGATGTCCATGGTCAAAGAGAGAGTGTTTTGACAGGGAAGCCAAAATACTGAAAACGGCCATGGGATCAAAACTGCGGTGCTTGGAGGGCATTGGGAGAGTGGTTTAGATCAATGAGACGCTGAAGAGGCCAAGTATGTGGGAATCTTGCTCCTTAGAGGGTTTGGGTTTACGCGCTTTGAGAAGCATGTATAAATTATGTGTGAGTGTAAAACCTGATGTATGTAGGGTTGATGGGTTTTCTCAGTTGTGCTAATGGATAGTATCCATTAGAGTTAAATGTGAACTGGTGGCTCCATCTATATGAGTGGAATGAGTTAGAGGCATGTGAAAGGTGGAGGTTAACCAATCATCCATTCTTTAGGGTTTGAGAGATAGGCTTTCTTGGAAGGAAAGTTTTGGGTGAGTGCTCTCGAAAGAAAGAACTCTTTTCTCTATGGTGGAGTAGGTGTAAAACCTAAATTTCGACTATGCTTCGAACCGGCCTAAAAACACGACTCAACTCCCACCTCAGCTAAGATATGGCTTTCAAACAAGAGAACTAGCAGCTTTAGGTGGGATCGGTTACTGAAAGTGAAAGCTTATGGTCGAAAACATTGTAGTGGTGAAAAGTCATCAGATGAGAGAGGCTTATTTAACATAATTAAATTTAAAAATTAAAAATATAAAATATGTTAGCCCGTCACGCAAACGCAAACGAATATGAGAAAAAGAACCGAAAAAGCTCAAAAAGTCAAAAATTCAGAAAAGACGAAATTATGAATAGTGAAAATAAGCTTAAGCCATAAGCTTAAGCCATGTTGAACACCACCTTACATTCATCAGTCAACCATATGCAAGTCTAATCAAAGAATAAACAATTGATTAATTCTTTATGGCAACGAAGACTGCATGCATCGTGGCCACCAAGATCCATTAAATAATGTTTCATGATAATAAATAAATGCAACCACTGCTACATGCAAAGTGTAAAACCCGATGTATGTAGGGTTGATGGGTTTTCTCATTGTGCTAATGGATAGTATCCATTAGAGTTAAATGTGAACTGGTGGCTCCATCTATATGAGTGGAATGAGTTAGAGGCATGTGAAAGGTGGAGGTTAACCAATCATCCATTCTTTAGGGTTTGAGAGATAGGCTTTCTTGGAAGGAAAGTTTTGGGTGAGTGCTCTCGAAAGAAAGAACTCTTTTCTCTATGGTGGAGTAGGTGTAAAACCTAAATTTACAAGTTACAATAGATCAATTTTATTTATCCTACATTGTGTGTTTTTATTCTCGTTGATTTCGCACTTGTTTTTATTGTGTTTTGCCTTATCTTCTTCACTCTTGATCTTGTTAGATTCTGAGGATGTATACGTAATAGAAATACCTCATGAGGATCATATTTTATCCATCTAGAGACTAGCTATAGCAAGATCGTGAAGGTTGCCCTGTTTGGTTCGGTTTGGAGCACTTCTGATGATATCTTGTTCCTAAGGTTTTTGTCTTGAATTTTTTAGCGCTCTTACTTGCTGTGATAGATAAAAACCCATCTAGAGTTATCTTGATCATACTTAAATCATAAGCAAGTTATATATCAAGTTCTTGAGTTTTGCTCAGTTTTGGTGCAACCTTGCTTATCTTGAGAAATGGTTGGAACTTTAGCCAGCATCCTTGTAATCCTAGGATGGATTTCCAATTCTAGGATCAGGGGTGCGGTCAGTCCGCCCAAGGCCTATGGTCTGACCGGAATCCGGTTAGATCGGCTGCCACCAGCGATCAAACCGCTCGGCTCGGTCCAACCGCTCTCCCATAGCGGTCAGAATAGCGGTCAGACCGGTCTAGAGGAGTTGAATTCCATTTGTTTCCGCACTTTTGTGAGTGCTTTATTGGTGAGTTAAACTGATCTTCTTAACTTCCAGTAACTAGTGGAATGGAAGTTTTGGAACACTTTTGGAAGATTGAATTTGAAAGCATCATTTATGCGCTCTGATTGATATATCGGGTCAACGATCACTCATCCTCTGTTGGCAATTTGCCTAGGATCGCACACCAGCATAGAAGAATAACAATGAGACTAAGAGAGCTCAAGAACAAATCTGAATCTTTTCTCTTGGAAACAAGACTACTACTTGCTTACTTACAATGATTCTAGCTACTGCTATTTATAGAACACATGGACTCACGCATTCATACTGACCATTCAGCTACTTCTAAAATGCGCTCATACCGACCATTCGCCTACTTCAAACACGCTCAAACCGCATTGAAGAGACTCTCGTTGCTTGCATACTGCTTGCATTGAAATAAAAGACTCCTCGTAGTCGCCAGCCAGGAATAACATCTTCATCTTCATCTTCATCCTCGTTGGAATATGTGATGCTACGTGCAATGTATTATCAGAGCATAGTACCATTTTATATTACATTTTTCAAGAATGCCGTCACTACTTAAACAAGTTTGTATGTACATACCTAGTCAAAGTATCGTTGATTGTGTGCCCATCATTTGGCCATTATTGATCGGAGACTTCACTATATTCATTGTACAGGAGGGGCCAATTATCAGTATAAATTTCAAATTTCTGTAATAACTTCAAAAAACAAAAGAAAGCAAATTTGTAGGTTTCGCACTTATACTTCATTTCTTCCAAAGTTTGAGTACTACTATTGAAAAGCGAAACTAAAGATGAATTCTGCTCAGTCTTTCTCCTTTCCCTGATTCCTGCACTAGCTAGATTTGCAGGTCAGAAAAGTTCACTTTCCTAGACCATGATTCATTTCTTTGCCTTTTCATCACGCAAACATACTGTGTGTAAGTCTATGACACTCCCTTTTAGGCTTTTAGCCAGTTCATCATTGCTTAACATGCATGAACTGCTAAAACCCGGCGTATCAATAGCAGCAGGCACAGCAATTAGCAGCTGCACAAATCATATGAAACAAACACATCAGGAAATGTTAATCTTTTGCCCGAAAAGAAATATTAATCCGCAGAATTGTTTTGTTTATTCGGCCCCTATGCGGCTATGCTAACTCTTCACTGCTCACACCACATGATCGATCACCTGCCACCCTGACCTCTCTGTCAGCATGGTGCGGTGCGTCCGGATCCGGATCTCTTCAGAAGAATCACTCTGTTTTTATTTTCTAAGCTCAGTTCAGTTCTTCCAAAATGCCATCTCTTGTACAGTTCTTCGGTGCAGAACAATACAATTAAATATGAAATCCCCAATACCAAGACGTCCACTTGGCACTACTAATCTTGGCGCGGCTCATCTGGCAGCGCAGCACAGGAGGTGATCTGGCTGGCGATGGCAATGCTCGAGACCTTGGTGGTGATCGGTTCGGCTGAAAGTCAAGGCTTATATTGAAAACATCAGTAATGCACTGAAAAAACATCAGAATGAGAGAGGCTTATTTGACATAATTAAATTTAAAAAAATTAAAAAAAAATAAAAATATGCTAGCCAATCACAGACAACGCAACGAATACGAGAAAAAAAGAACCGACAAAAAGCTCAAAAAAGTCAAAATTCAGAAAAACAAAATTACGAATAATAGAAAATAAGTTTGCCAATAAGCTTAAGTCAGATGAGCAGGGCCCTTATGTGCCTGGCGCCTGACAGACACGGTAGGATTTCAGATTCGAACGAGACACCACCAGAAAAAGGAACCTCGAAACAACGAACAAACTTCACGCACGGTGCTTACAGTATTGCAAGTTATGACCTTAATTCAATCGCACGGATTCCGAGGGTACCGGCTCCCGTGCGGTAGGTAGTATAACAGCAACCGGCCGTTCAAAAAAAAGTTAAGAGACCTGGCTCTGGCGTATAAGGGTCCTTTTGGTTGGGCTTTTGACTTTGGCTTTTGACCCTAAAAGTCAAAAGCCCAATCAAAGGGTTGCTTTTGAAAGCAGTTTTTTTAAAAGCAACTGCTTTTCCGTAGTATATTTTTGAAAGCTGTTTTGACTCTGCTTTTGGCTTTTGGCTTTCTGTTTTTGGAAATGGATTGAATAAAACTCTTTCATAGTTGTTTTAAAAGAGATAAAGACAAAAAGTATATTTTATACTTATTTAATCAAACAACTTTCAATTTTTCTACAGCTCACAGCCCACAGCAGCTTTCTCACAGCTCACAGCCCACAGCAGCTTTTCCCCACAGCCGCAGCTCAACCAAAAGGACCCTAAGTCTGTTCATCATGGTATCTCACTCTTTAGTCTATAAATAGTGAGTTTTTAATGATTGTAAGTATATCTGTCGATATTTTAATATCAATTTTACTTATGATTTATTTAGATTTGAGAAAATTTGGACTATGAACATGCAAAGTAGAGACACGACGATTTTTATAGAGGTTCGGATCTTCTCCTTAAATAATCATAACCCTACATCATGTGTGCTATTACTCAGATAATTGATTATAACTGAGAGAGTAATGTGAATTGTCTAGCACTATCTCCTGATCTGATGTCATTCGATCACTTTCTCTCTGACGTTAACCTTTATATAGTTAACGAAGCGACGACCGTTGTCCTATGTCAAAAGATGTCTCAACGCTTAGGGAGATAATTGTGTGGCAGAAGTTATTATCAGAGAGACGTGGTGGCCCGTTTGTCATGCGGCGGTTGTTGTCAAAGAGAGATCATATACAGTTATTATGATTAAGCGTACATTCTAACTATCTAGTCAAATAGACCCACGATGTAATAAGTCGTCATAGACAAGCTAGTTGGAGATGGATTGGTCACAGGAGGATCTGCGACCATGAGGTAGTCGCAGGAGAACTCACGATTTATATAGTTGTAAAAGGGCTTACAACTATGTGGTTATAGAAAGACTTACGACTAAGGAATGGTCGTAGAAGATATTACGACCATGTGGTCGTGGAAGGACTCACGACCATGTAGTCATAGAAAGACTTACGACTAAGGAGTGATCGTAGAAAGACTTACGACTATCCTGTGAAATCTCTCCCTTATCGATAAGAGGTATACTCGGAGAATATAATGACGTAATAATTAAAGAATTATTATATTCTCGTTATCTAGCCCCCAACTTCAAGTGAAAATAATTTACTTGAGAAAGTGAGATCGTAGACGAGAGATAGTCGAAAGTAAAGCCTTTTCGATTCCCAGCAGAGCAAATATAAACCTGTATAGTGTGAAACTCATAAAATCATTGTACGAACTTAAGCAATTAAGTAGGATATGGTATAATCATGTAAACAACTTTCTATGCAAGAAATGCTACACGAACAATGAGGATTGTCCCTGTGTATTTATACGACAATCCCATAATGGATTTTATATAATCTCAGTGTATTTAGATGATCTGAATATCATCGGAACCCTGGATGATATAAAGGAAGCAAGCTCTTACCTAGAGTCAGTGTTCAAAATGAAAGACTTGGGCAAAACCAAATATTGTATAGGCTTGCAGTTTGAGCATGTCCCTGAAGGGATATTAGTACATCAGGCAGCATACACTCAAAAGGTGGTGGAGAGATTCAGCTTTGAAAAGTCGTACCCATCGAAAGTGTCGATGATCAGGTGATCTTTACAACAAGACAAGGATCCGTATCGACCTAGAGAAGAGGGGGATGAAGTTCTGAGACTGGAATTTTCGTACTTAAGTGCAATAGGAATACTTATGTATTTAGCAAATTGCACTAGACTGGATATTGCATCTGTCGTAAACCTATTAGCAAGATATAGTACAGAACCTACCAAAAGGCATTGGCAGGGGATAAACGACATCTTCCGATACCTCCAAGAAAGCAAAGACCTTAGACTATTCTATAGAAAGAACCAAGATTTGAATATGACTAGCTATGCAAATGCCAGGAACCTGTCAGACCCGCATACAGCTAGGTCACAAACAGGCTATGTATTCCTGTGTGGTGGAACTGCAGTTTCATGGAAATCGTCTAAGCAAAGTTTTGTATCAACTTCGACGAATAATTCACCACATCTAGCAGTCATGTAGATTGAATATCGTACGAGCTCTCACAATTATCTATGAAGATAATGCAACTTATGTTGCATAAGTGCAGACAAGTTACGTGAAGAGCCATCTTACAAAGTATATCAACCCCAAGTTCTTCTATGCTCATGAGTTACAAAAGATGGATGAAATTATAATACTGCATACTAAGTCGTGTGAAAATCTTGCAGATTTATTCACTAAAGCCACTTCCAACATCTAACTTTGAAATGTGTATACTAGAATTAGCATGAAGAGATTTAGAGAAGTGTAGAACTCTGGGGAGATTTTTCGAGCTCACTATTAAAACTTGAACACGAAGATCGAGTAGCCGAAGAATAAATTATGTAGATTAAATGAAATTGGGTGGATTGTACTCTTTTTCCCTTGACGAGTTTTTCGGAAGTTTCTCGGTCAAGTTTTTAATGAAGCAATTCGTTCAACGTAACATAATATGTATCATATACTCTTTCTCCAATTTTTTCCAACAGGGTTTTTATGGAGTTTTGATGAGGTATGTGCATATCGGATGAGTGCTCAAGAGGGGAGTATTATGAAATCTGGGCCTCGGCTTGCAAGCCTAGCCCATGGTGGGCATCTCACCCTTTAGTCTATAAATAGGGAGTCTCCAATGATTATAAGTGTACCTTTTGGAGAAGAATGCAATAAAGAAATAAGTTCCTCCATCTCTTCATGTTCAATTTATTATTTGTTCTTGCATTATCTGTATTTGATCCATCTTCTATCTAGGAGGAATCGCTCGGACTGGACTCGCCAGCAATGGTTTCTAAAAAAGAGATAGCAACTTAGGCCCTACTCCAAGGAGTTTATGTTTTTGATTTCTAACTTCTTAATTTTATCCATTTTTTGGCTTTTTTCTTTTCTTTTTTCCCCTTATTAATTTACATTGTCTATCATAATATAAAATTTTATTTTATTTTTTTTAAATTTAATTACGCTGAAAAACTACAGCCAATTACAGTGTGTTTCAGCCGCCATAGTTCAAAATAACAAAAGCTTGAGCTTATAAGCCCAATGAACACTACCTCAATCTTGAACATCGAATCGTCAAACCAACGGACCAGATCATAGTACCCCGGGAACGCTACAGTGGTACCGTTTTACACCGTGTGAGATTTTTCTCACGTGGTTACGTGCCACCTCTGGATTGGGCGGCGGTGGAAGTAATGCATGGGACTGTAGCACTGTGAATTTTCGTGTTTCCGCTGTACTGCAGGCACAGACGATTGACCCTTTTCTTTTCAAAACCACACGGATTCCAACTACGGGAGCAACCCCTGCTCCTCCTCCTCCTCCCACCTAATGTACATTTCTAGTTCCAAACTTTCTATTGGAATCTCGGCTGTCAGCTCGCCGACTCAGAGATGCTATGCAACGACGGCCGCCAGTGCCGGCCTCTGACGGCGCTGCTCCGGTGCCGGTCCTTCTCCGGCCGCCTCCGTTCCTGAACCAATAAGAGGGACACACGCATCGACAAATCAGCGATTTCTGATGCTATTGTGGATCACAGTTCAGAGGAGAAGCTCAGAAGCGAGCGAGCGAGAGAGCAATCACCCGGTGATAAGTGGGCTGCCTCTGTTCTTCGTTGGCCGCCGCGGCAGCGTCGCCCCTCGTCACCTCGTCCCACCTCCGCATCTTCTCCTGCCTCCTCGCCTGCAGCGCCTTGGTCACCTCTGCGCGCACGAACAGAGTGGCAGGCACGGATAAATCTCCATGTATGAGAGGAAATTAACCGGCCAAGAAGCAGAGGAATCCAATCCAAGAACTGTCTTTGATTGATGGATGCTGGACACAAACCTTGGGAGGTGATGAGGCGGTAGACCTGACCGAGGAGCAGCGTGTCCTTGGGTTTGAGGAGCTTGACCTTGGTGATCTTGGCGCCTTCTCCTCCTCCGGCGGCCGCGGTGACGGCGGGATCCGGCTTGGCGTCGCCGCTGCCGGAGACGCGGAGGACGAGGAGCGCGACGTAGTGCCCGGGGTTGCTACGCATGACGTCCGCCGCCGTGGCCGGCCAGTACAGGCGCTCGACCTTGCCGCCCGGGTGCTGGATTACCACGGCCGCCGCCTCAGCCGCCTGGCAGTTGCCCATCGCCGGCCCGGCCGCCGCTCGTGCGCTCCTCCCTGTACTGCCGCAACCGCCTCTCAGGTGGCTCAATAATCCGCACCCCCAAGGCAATTGGCTGCGCGAGTTCTTGCAAGGCTGCAGCTTTTGCTCGCGTTTTGGATTATGGGAAGGACGGGGCGTGGTGGTGGTGGTGGTTATATGGAGCTACCGAGGAGGGAGAAGAGCGAGAACCGAGGGGCAGAGAGTGATTAGCAAAGTCGTTAACGATTGTTTAATCTAGTTTTGGCCTAGATGGTTGGTTGTTGCGAGGTGATAATGGAAGGAGTCCACGTGTTGGGATTTTCTTTTTGGAGTACGTACCAGTAGATAGACTTGTGTTTGTCTTTTTACACAGCATGCCATATGTCGTCAATTAGGGGGTTGAAATTGTTCTACATGCTCTCTGCAGCCGCTAGTACCAACTGTTTATAAAAAAAAACAGTATTGTACATACGTACGAAGCCAGAGATTTTTATCATAGGTTCCCACCTTCTCTCTTTCGTCATTCTCCTTTTTCTCTCACTCTCCCCTCTCCTCACGAAACATCCCGACCCTATTTCCCCGAACACTAGAGAGGATTCTCCCTCACGAGGCCATAATGATGCAGATGCTGGGACTAAGGATGCAAACGGGTCAGGTTAATCCTGATCGATCCGGCACCGAATCCAATTGGTACCTAATCCGATTGGTACCGAATCCGGAGAAAAAAATATGAGTTAGGATATGGTAACAGAAATATCCGTCCGAATCCGATACGTCTTCAAGTTTGATTTCAGGTTAGTATTACTATTTGACGTTTCATTTTCTTTTGCAATGGTAAAATAAAATCTTCCACATCAGTTATTAAGTAGTAACATCAAGTTCTTGACAGTACGTCCTCCTACTCCATTTGTTGTATTGCATGCATTCCTTACAAACAAGTAGGGGTGCAAACGGCTCGGGTTAATCCCGACCGATCCGGCACCGAATCCGATTGGTACCGAATCCGGAGAAAAAATATGGGTTAGGATATGGTAACAACAATATCCGTCCGAATCCGATCCGTTTGCACCCCTAGCTGGGACTTCGGGGCCGCGTGTCCAAGGAATGCGATAGGAGCCGTGGCGGTAGTGGCGGCACGCCGTCGCGCCAGCCCCCGGCTCACCGTGGACCCCGTCGTCCGCCTCCTTGCCATGGTCGCCATTTGCGGGGGCGGGGGAGGTGGGTGGCACTGTGGTGGTTTATCGCAAGGAGTGGGGCAGGTTTTGGATGGATCCGGAGGCATTAACAAGGTTGCAGCTTGTCAAGGGCCTCGTCAGGGTCGTCTCCATCTGTGGCCACATGCACCAGGGAAAAAGCTTCATCCTTAACCAAGTTCGTATATTCTTGCCGCTTGGCCCTCTTGCTCTGGTCTAAGAAAATCGATTAAATACATTTTATTGCATAATCGGTTTCTCGGTGTTGCAGTTTTTTTGCTGCAACATTCTGATTTTATGTATGCAACAATAAGCAATAACCGGTGCAACATCGAGATTTTTATCAAAATATTTTGTTGCATATATGGCCAAAAAATATTGCATACATGAGTGATAAATGTTGCGGCCGACAATATGCGCTAGCACTTGGATCGGACGTCTGGACGCTAGCAACACCAAAAAAGTCCTAATACATAAAAGTTGTATTCTTCGCATGTTGTTTTAGTATGTATGATTTTAGACGTTTTGACTGTCATGGATATAATTGAAGTTTTTTTAAGGATATCTCTATAGTTTTTGTTTGAGTGGGGAGATTTCGCAAGTGGGTTTCAAGTGCCATGAAATTTATAGGAATGCCCTAAAGTATTACACTTTTGTAGAGGTAGCAGCTGGAGAGAGAGGTTGGACATGTGCAGGGAACAGGGGCATCGTAGAAGCCATCTTGGACCCTGTTTGAAACATAGAAATTTAGTAAAAATTAATTGAAAATAACTTAATTTCCATAGAAATTAGAAAATTTTCTGCGTTTCAAACAGAGGCTTAGCGTTGCATGAGTTGCCTCTGGTGATCATCGGGAGTGGCACAGCGTGGAAGAATCGTTTGCACAACAATGTGAGGCTTGATTGCTGACATTTGCGATAACCAAGGGCGGATCACACCCTAGACAACTTAGGCTCTAATTCAGAGTGTGCGATATTTATCAGTATAAAGACAAGATAAACCTAAATAAACTAAGTGCATAACTTTTTCGTTCAACTTAGGTAATAATAGTCTCTAATCCTTTCTAGCTCAAGATATGATAAAATCTTAGATCCGCCTCTGCTAGATAACCACTTGCCGATGGGTTAACGAAATGTTGTCGTGGATCTTGCCAGAACACTCAACCAAAAGAAAACCATTTGATTTATAAATAGTTTTATCCGTAGATGCTGCTGGTTGGCGGGTTTCATAGAAGAGCCAAATCGTGAAAATTACGTGGGAAAAAAGTCAGGGAAGAAGTGAAGAAAAAGGCAAGAAAGAAGCCTCCAATTACTCTCTCTCCGTTGAAATATATAAGGCATGTAGTTTGAATAATTTTATTCAGAAATATAAGACATACATGTAGATTTAATCAATCTTTTCTACTATACCCTATTTATTCTCAATCATATGCATTTACTCATACCACCCATATAGAGTATTCTCTCATATCTTTCTAAAACAATTAAGAGGGGTATTGAAGTCATTTTATTTCATACCTTTCTTAATTTTATCGTTACTTTAATCCTTATATAAATTTTAAATACTTCTTATATTTCTGAACGTAGGAAGCACCATCTGCGAGGGGAGGCTACGGCAAACCATCGAAAGGGTGGATCTTATACTGAGGGAAGAATGGAGGTCTCTTGATTGAGTTTCTTTTTTCTTCTTTTTTTACACTTGCAGTGGGTCCTCGACTGTTCGAGTTTCTACCTTCTCTTCTACTATTCTTTTATCTCAATTAGATTATATCTTTTTCCAAATAATTTAGATTAGAATTCATGAGATATCGTCTAGAGTCTAATTCAGAAGTCCTACAAGTGTACGAAAGGATTCCACATTTTTTTTTGTGAACGATTGCAACTCACTAATTTTTTCGTGTGCAAAGTCTACTTACATTAGTCTTCATAATCCTGAAACACACATTTCCATGTGTCTTCTCTTGTAGATTTCTGCGATGGTTTTTCTTCCAAACTTATAATCAAGTGAAAGCCATGATGATACGATATTCTTTCCCCCTTTTTCCCTACCACCTTTTTCTGAAAGGAAGAAAAAAAGATTTTAGCTTAAGGGAATGTTTGATTTGAAGGATTCTAAAAACACAGGAATAGAAAAAATGTAGGATCCGAATGTCATGACTTGTTGAATCCCATAAGAAACAAATCCACATGAATTGTTCAAAAGATGTGTTTGGTATTCTCACAGGAAAAATACAAAAATTTTGAGATTAAATGTTATTTGATTAAAGAGAGAATGTGCATTAGAACTCTCAAAGTTGCTAACATGGGGGTCTAACCTCATGTCAGAATTCCTCCAAATTTGTAGAGCTTTTCTATCCTATGGATTTCTTTTAGAGTAATCCTACAATCAAACACTCCTTACAGAAAAGTTTCCTTTAGATTGAATTTCTTTATTTTGAAATTCCTTTGAATCAACTGCATTACTTGGCTAGACAGCCAACTCAACACTTGGCACGACCCAACTGGACATGTTGGCAACGACAAATGGGCTCTCTATAGCCCTACTCTAAGTAGTTTCGATTTTTAGTTTTGGCTCTTTTAAGTCAAAATTATTTGAAACATGTCAATTTTCAATTTTGTCTCTTTTTAAGCTTTTTTCTGGCTTGTTGCTTTTGTTTTTCTTTTTTGTTTATAGTATTAGTGGATATATAACGGTGTTTAAAACTTGTTTTCTTTAATTAGATAACCAAAATATTAATAACTATTATAGCGCTATAGTAAGCCTCTAGCCATGAGCTGCTGGGTGCTGCCCCTATAGGGGAGAGATGCTTGACGCAACGTAGTGACGTAGCAGCTGCGGCGGGCCCCACCGTAAGGCTGCGCTGCTTACGTTGCTACGTACGTACGTGTCGACTCCTACGCCACGAGTGTACAGCTTCCATGCTCCTACTACACTAAATTGAATTCTGCATAGATAATCGTGTCGGCGACATCTCATACTGCAATCCATTTTGGACAAAATATATTTCAGGAAGCTTCTTACCGCTTACTTTGACCGTTCCAGCCATCAGATCTGGAGCAGACGATCAAGATCAACATGCCAGACTAGAAAGTTCACTAGGGATTAGGGATCTGACAGATCGATCTGAGCCGTCCAATCCATCACCCACTGCTCGTTATCAGAGCCCCTACACCTAGGGTTTCATGAGTCATGTGTAGCAGGTCACTGCTTATCAGAAGCCCCCTACACCTAGGGTTTCATGAGTCACGTGCAGCAGGTCCACAATGTCACTAACACCGAGCATGCCACAGTGATGATCAAAAGCCCAAACAAATGGCCTAGAAATTACTTTAAATAATTCATTTTCATTAAAAATAACAAAAATATACCTACGTTAATATTTTTTTTATAGAAATAGCTTCTGGTACCATTGGACGATGGAATCTATCGCCCAATGAACACGTGACACGCAAGGAATCCGTGGGCTATTGGTCTACATAATTACAATCGCCGAACCATCAGACGACTTTTTCGATCGTCAGCGGTTAGGCGATCGTAATCCGCCGCCTAACCCTTCGGCGATTAGAGGTGCATATAAATCAGCCACGCGGCCGAGCCCCTGAAGCGCCGACACCGTGCGGTGAACAGAAAGCAAAGGGGAAAGAAATAAGAGAAGAGAGGAAAGAAAAAAGTATGAGAGGAGAGGGAGGAGGAGAGGGAGAGGGAGAGAAAGAGAAAGAAGGAGATGTTATGTTATTTCTGTTAGGTAATTTTTTTGTATGTTATAGTCAATATTTTTTATATAAAGTAGATTTTTAGTATTAGTATCCGTATAAAATTGTAGCTATAGAAAAGAATAGTACAACTTTGGTATAGAAAATTTAGTCAATGTAGTTATAAAAAATTAGCAGCCGTAAAAATATGCAGTTGTAGAAAATTTAGTGAATATAGTTGTAGAAAATTAGCATCCGTATGAAATTATAGTTGTAGAAAATGTACTTGATTGCTGACATTTGCGATAACCAAGGGCGGATCACACCCTAGACAACTTAGGCTCTAATTCAGAGTGTGCGATATTTATCAGTATAAAGACAAGATAAACCTAAATAAACTAAGTGCATAACTTTTTCGTTCAACTTAGGTAATAATAGTCTCTAATCCTTTCTAGCTCAAGATATGATAAAATCTTAGATCCGCCTCGCTAGATAACCACTTGCCGATGGGTTAACGAAATGTTGTCGTGGATCTTGCCAGAACACTCAACCAAAAGAAAACCATTTGATTTATAAATAGTTTTATCCGTAGATGCTGCTGGTTGGCGGGTTTCATAGAAGAGCCAAATCGTGAAAATTACGTGGGAAAAAGTCAGGAAGAAGTGAAGAAAAAGGCAAGAAAGAAGCCTCCAATAACTCTCTCTCCGTTGAAATATATAAGGCATGTAGTTTGAATAATTTTATTCAGAAATATAAGACATACATGTAGATTTAATCAATCTTTTTCTACTATACCCCTATTTATTCTCAATCATATGCATTTACTCATACCACCCATATAGAGTATTCTCTCATATCTTTCTAAAACAATTAAGAGGTTATTGAAGTCATTTTATTTCATACCTTTCTTAATTTTATCGTTACTTTAATCCTATATAAATTTTAAATACTTCTTATATTTCTGAACGTAGGAAGCACCATCTGCGAGGAGGCTACGGCAAACCATCGAAAGGGTGGATCTTATACTGAGGAAGAATGGAGGTCTCTTGATTGAGTTTCTTTTTTCTTCTTTTTTTACACTTGCAGTGGGTCCTCGACTGTTCGAGTTTCTACCTTCTCTTCTACTATTCTTTTATCTCAATTAGATTATATCTTTTTCCAAATAATTTAGATTAGAATTCATGAGATATCGTCTAGAGTCTAATTCAGAAGAAGTCCTACAAGTGTACGAAAGGATTCCACATTTTTTTTGTGAACGATTGCAACTTACTAATTTTTTTCGTGTGCAAAGTCTACTTACATTAGTCTTCATAATCCTGAAACACACATTTCCATGTGTCTTCTCTTGTAGATTTCTGCGATGGTTTTCTTCAAACTTATAATCAAGTGAAAGCCATGATGATACGATATTCTTTCCCCTTTTTCCTACCACCTTTTTCTGAAAGGAAGAAAAAGATTTTAGCTTAAGGGAATGTTTGATTTGAAGGATTCTAAAAACACAGGAATAGAAAAAATGTAGGATCCGAATGTCATGACTTGTTGAATCCCATAAGAAACAAATCCACATGAATTGTTCAAAAGATGTGTTTGGTATTCTCACAGGAAAAATACAAAAATTTTGAGATTAAATGTTATTTGATTAAAGAGAGAATGTGCATTAGAACTCTCAAAGTTGCTAACATGGGGTCTAACCTCATGTCAGAATTCCTCAAATTTGTAGAGCTTTTCTATCCTATGGTTTCTTTTAGAGTAATCCTACAATCAAACACTCCTTACAGAAAAGTTTCCTTTAGATTGAATTTCTTTATTTTGAAATTCCTTTGAATCAACTGCATTACTTGGCTAGACAGCCAACTCAACACTTGGCACGACCCAACTGGACATGTTGGCAACGACAAATGGGCTCTCTATAGCCCTACTCTAAGTAGTTTCGATTTTTAGTTTTTGGCTCTTTTTAAGTCAAAAATTATTTGAAACATGTCAATTTTCAATTTTGTCTCTTTTTTAAGCTTTTTTCTGGCTTGTTGCTTTTGTTTTCCTTTTTTGTTTATAGTATTAGTGGATATATAACGGTGTTTAAAACTTGTTTTCTTTAATTAGATAACCAAAATATTAATAACTATTATAGCGCTATAGTATAACCGGACAAACACTGAAAGCCTCTAGCCATGTTTCTTTGGGTGCTGCCCTATAGGGAGAGATGCTTGGCCTGGCGTAGTGGCGTGGCATTGCGGGCCCCCTGCAGTGAGGCTGCGCGCTTACGTTGCTACGTACGTACGTGTCGACTCCTACGCCACGAGTGTACAGCTTCCATGCTCCTACTACACTAAATTGAATTCTGCATAGATAATCGTGTCGGCGACATCTCATCGCAATCCATTTTGGACAAAATATATTTCGGGAAGCTTCTTACGCTTACTTTGACCGTTCGACCATCGGATGCGGAGCAGGGCGATCAAATCAACATGCCGGACTAGAAAGTTCACTGGGGATTAGGGATCGGCGGATCGATCTGGCGATCAATCCATCACCCTCTTGCTGTTATCGAGCCCCTACACCTAGGGTTTCATGAGTCATGTGGCGGTCCTGCTTATCGAAGCCCCCACACCTAGGGTTTCATGAGTCACGTCTGCGGGTCCACAATGTCACTAACAAGGCATGCCACGGTGATGATCAAAGCCCAAACAAATGGCCTAGAAATTACTTTAAATAATTCATTTTCATTAAAAATAACAAAAATATACCTCGTTAATATTTTTTATAGAAATAACCACAGTACCATTGGACGATGGAATCTATGTCGATTACTACGTACAAATTAAGCCTCCATGGAAATTTGTAGTTATTAAAAACCAGTCAATATTTTGTAAGAATTAAATAGTTTGTTTTGTATAAAACAATAATACGTAACATTAATGATTAATTACGAATGAATGTAATATCGTTAATACATTAAAAAATCATGTGTACCATTATAACTGGTATATTAGCATTTAAATCAATATGTCATTTAAAATGTCGAAACCCATTAGGAATTATTTACAGTAGGAGAAAACTCGAGCAGTGAGACAAGAGCGGCATCGGTGTGCGGTCTACCGATAGGGAGTTAATGCTATGAGGGTACCGTAGTTGGTTACTATAGGCGAACGATGTTGAAATGTAAATTACAGACATCAATACTTCCATAATGCGCGATACGATTTGACTATTTGCAACATCCAGATCGACGGTCCGCCTTTGCATAGTGACTACACCGCACGAGACAACTTTGTGAGACAAGACCACACGACCAGCATTGCACAGCGACATGATCACATAGGCCAGCTTTGCGCTGCGATAAGACCACACGGGCCAGCTTTGCGCTGTGACAAGACCACGCGGGCCAGCTTTGCACAGCGACTATATGAAACGAGATAGCTTTGCGCAGCGACAAGACCACATAGGCTAGCTTTGCATAGTGACATGATCACATGGGGCAGCTCTGCACCGCAAGAAGACCACATGGGCTAGCTTCACGTAGTGCAGCTTTGCGCAGCGACAATATCACACGGTGTACATCATGGGTAATAGGGAGCATCATTTTGACGTGCTCCTCTGGGATAGCTCCGAAGTTGGGACGGCTCATGCCATTGTTACACACGAGGCATGCCTTGTAGATCATGTAAATGAACCTAACTGCTTGTGCAACAAGCCGAAGCTTTTACACAAGACATGATCTTATGTCTTCACCGTATGCAGGACTATGGGCATGGACCTTCAAACTTCATGTCCACATACTTCTTCAACGAGAGGGTAATGCATGTGGTGTGGTGAGCTTACGGGGTTTAGAGTTGTGGGGAACTTCACCGCCTTGGATATTACAGGGAGGACCTGGATTCCAGATGTTGACATGCTAAAGGGTGGGAAAAGTCGGCGACAGAGCCGTCGTACTACAAAATGATATAGACGAAGCGCAAGCCAGAGCCTGGTGCACGCTGCAGGCGATGCGGTCGGGAAGAGCACACAACTTGATGATGCAAGGCATCTGTTGATCAGTAGGCAGACTGGTATGGTTTCTGCAACTTGGCTTTGGGACGTATGCAAAATGGCTTGAAGACTGGCTCCTCGGCGTCTGCCATGGTATCTTACTCTAGGACGGAGAAGATAGTTCTTCCTACTATCAAGGGATGGGACATGCATTTTATAGCTTGTGGGGTGTCGCAGCGTGCTTTATGATAAACCACGTGATGTGCAACCTTTATGCAGTGACTACACCAGATGGAATAGCTTTGTGCACCGATAAGACTACATGGGGCAGCTTTATGCAGCGAGAAGACCACACGGGGCATCTTTGCACATCGATAAGACCACACGGACTAGCTTTGTGCAGTGACAAGATCAAAAGGTGCAATTTTGCGTAATGAGAGGACCAGACTGGCCAGCTTTGCGTAGCGACAAGACCGCACATAGTACCTTTGCGAAGCGACAAGACCACACGGGCTAGCTTTGCGCTATGACCACACCAACCGAGGCAGCTTTGTGCAATGAGAAGACCAGACGGAGCAATTTAGTGTAGCGACTATACCAGACGGGGCAACTTTGTGCAGTGAGAAGACCAGATGGAGCAACTTTGTGTAGTGAGAAGACCAGACGGAGCAGCTTTGCACAGTGACTACACCAGACGAGGCAGCTTTGTGCAGTAACAAGACCATATGGGGCAGTTTTGTATAGCGACAAGACCACACAGGGTAGCTTTGTGCAACGACAAGACCACACGGGCTAGCTTTGTATAGTGACAACACTGCAGGCGACTTTGCGCGCAAGGACTACACCAGACAAGGCAGCTTTATACAGTAACAAGACCATATGGGGCAGCTTTGTACAGCGATAAGACCACACGGGTCAGCTTTGCGCAACGACAAGACCAAAGGGTGCATATTTGCGCAATGAGAAGACCAGACTAGCCAGCTTTCCACCAGCAACTTTTTCGAAAGATAAGGCAACACTCTACCTCGTAGCCTACTCACATGAAATAAATCACACCATGCCAACCCTTTGGTTTATAAAAGGAGATGGAAGAGATCTGGGAGAGAACACTACATAACCAAACCCAACATTACACCGGAGCTTGCTTCACCATGTCGGGATGGACAAGAGACAGAAGAAGTAATGTGACAAGATGATAAAGTAATGAGAGGAGACCCACGAACTAGCAAGGTCTGCTGCTACCCGTGATGAACAAGCAAGGGCTGCTACGGCCCGGGCCGAACAAGCGGAGTGTGCTAGGAGGTCAGCTCCCCGCAATGATATCTCCCGTAGCAAGAACCCCATCCTGAACGTTCCGACCGAGTGTTCACCGCAACGCCCGCCCGAGGGAAAGACACCGCCCCTTTGTTGGTGGAGGGACCCATGTAAGTTTTTCAAGTCTAAGTAGCAGCTCAGCCTAGGAATGAGTTATCGGGGTTGCACAAACTATTCCTGTGACTATCCTGACGGCCGTCGAGACATGAGCAACTATCAGCAGCCGGTAAGAACTAGTTATAGTGTGTTCCCCTGCTATTTCTCTTTTAAAGTACGCATTAATAACCTCTCCCATCTAACCGCAGTCTCTGGAACCGCTATGTGGCTACCGCAAGTGGATTGACCTAGAGATCCACCCACATGACCAGTGGGCTCTGGACTTCGAGGAGTGTGATGTCAAAAGAGCCTTCGAGATCCGAGAGGAGTGCCACAATGATGAGCAAATCAAGCCTATACGTCAGGAGACGAAAGTTCATCTCAAAGTGTGCACGCGTAAGGAGCGTGAGGCTCACGAGGGGGAGCGCAAGAAAAAGAGAAAAATAGCGGCCAAGGAAAAATAGGCCGCCGAGGAGTTCAACGCAGAGCTCGCAGGGAAGGGAAAATGGCCACGGTCTACGTAATAGGTCGGGCCGTCCCTCAATAACTAGTTCCCTGAAGGTCGAATTTAGTTTCATTCTAAAAACGTGCATATGTATCGTAGGAGCATTTTGGTTTGTTGAATCGTACATAAAGTCTTTTTTATGTATGTAACCAAACGCTACGTGTCATATTACTTTCAACTTTACTATGAAGTCTATTTTAATTTGGACAAGCATATTTCCTCGTTTTTCCCATTCAACTATAAGCGTAGCAAGTCATCGAACAACATTAACAAACAAGTTCTCCCCCGTGTACGAATTCCCGATGACATCACAATATCACTTACCTTCGTACTTACTAATCGTTGTTATTTCAATCATTCTAAAAAAATTCACGAAATTTCTTGCACTACAACAACATACGACGATCACAATCTATTATTCCGAATCTAACAGATTATCTACTATTTATAATCTACAAAAATCACAAATGGATCAACCGACATTGTCTCCCAGCTGCCTTAGGAATGGCTCCTTTACAGTCGCTGAACAGCCGAACGATTGCAAATGTAGTCACCCAGCCGCTAGGTTACAGACTCCAGTCACCCAACGGCTCGGTGACTAGAACCTGTCGCCCAAATGCCCACAGACAGCTTACGTGTCACGTGTCCGTTAGGCGATTGAAGCCTGTCACTCAGGTTCTAGTCACTCAACGGTTTGATGACTGGAAGCCACTTTTGTTATTTCTAATAAAATATAAGTTATTTACAAAAAAAATCCATGACCTAGTGCACAACTTGACATCATCACCCTCGTCAGCTAAGGGCTTCTTTTGGTTTGACTAAACTTAGATGCGAATCTGCAAATATTCTGAACCGCAGCCAAATAATTAACCATAACTGCTCTCAGGAAAAAAAAGGTGCACTAATGTACTTCATGTTGCTTTCTTTTTAGAAGCTATTAAAAATATGTTGGCTTTTTAATTTTGGATTTTTTTCTTTTATTGCTTTAATTTGCATGTCTCAAAAGATATAACGGTATTTTTTAGTTTTCTCATTTTTTACTATTTTTAACAACTAACAACTACTAGTGTAATTGCAGCCACAAGGCTACAATAGAAGCCAAAAGCTAGGCTTTTAAGCAATTTGGAGTGAGTGCATGCCAAATTTCAAGTGAATTGGAGTTTTAGTTTGAGAGTTAGCTCAATTTTAGATTTTGATCTAATTTTAATGCAGTAGAGTTTCACGAACCAAAAGATCTCAATTCTCTCATGTTCTTTCAAGATTTTTTATTAGGATAGGTTCCTAAGGTCATAATCTAGCCTCGGTTCAAGTTTCAAGTCTTTTGAGTTGATGGTTCAAAAATTTTCATTTACTTTCATTTTAAAATAGTGTAGGATTTATTGTTCATGGGGCTGAAATTACTGTAGCACCGAGTGTTTTTGGAACTTTGGGTTCTTGATTTTCTTAGCTTCTCATAGCTATTGAAGTGAAAATTTGGCTAATAGTTAGAGAAAAATTTGAAGGCACTATTTACTCTACTGTGTTGCCATCGGTCCTACAATATGCAAGTAATACTAAGGTATTCTCATGTGCGTATAGCTCGGCTTCGTAAGATGTTAGAAGTTCAATTATAAATTGTGATGGATCATATGCTACTATATACCTTATTATTCAAAATGAACTTTCAAGGCAACGTCGTTGTGAAGCATGTGAAACAATGACATTTAGATAGCAGTATACTTTTGAAGTGCTTGTGGAACACAGTTCGATTCCATCACAAGAAATTCGCAGAGAATAATCAAAAGAAATAACACAAAAGTTAGTACGAAAGAGGAGTGGGTGCCTGTGTACTTCAAGAAGAAACTGCGTCGATCTCACATGTTCAACTCGTTTATATCTACGAGCGTGTTTGGCTTGAAGCCGAAGCTTGTAACACTTTTGTCACGATTTCTTTAGACGAGTTTGACCAAGTTAAGCAGGTGTTTAATTGCCAGCCACAGTTTAAGCATGCCAGACTTCGTTCAACTTGGGTCTCGTACGTCGTAGACACAGAGATTATGGCGAGATTTCCTTAAACAAATTTGATTGTATGGTCGTTTTTCTCGGCTACAAGTTTAGTAAGTTAACCATAATGCAAAACATTTGTATTCTTGGGCTGCGAACCAAACACTATGGACGTGATCTTTTTAGCTACGATTTATGGTTTTTGACTACAGTGTATAGCTTTTAGGTTGTTTGTGCGAGAGATTACAGAGTAACAGAAACTCACATGTGGTTTTTACCAATATAAATGAAGTCGGTACAGTATGTACTACAATTAACTAGTAGACCCTATCTTAAAAAAATACTCCATTTAAAAACTAATTACTATAGAAAAATTAAAAAACAGTTTTTAGAAGCCAAAAAGAACAGGCCTTATATCCCTCCATGCATGCGGACGCATCAGCTATAGGGCATGTTTGGCAATGGCTGCGGCTCATGGTCTTTGGCTGAAATTTTTGAATTTTGGCTGCTTACGGTACAGATTACGGTATAGATGTTAGGCTTTTAACGTGTACATCGTTTAACTTATAAACCCCGTCTTAAAAAAATATTTCGTTTGAAAATTATATACTATAGCAAAAATAGAAAACCAGCCGTTCCAAAGAAAAATAACAGGCCGATATATGCACATATATCTTAATAACAAATTAAACAAAGGCAACGGATGCATCGCGTGCAGCAAACCAAACGCATAGAGTAGTGTACCTCTGTCTAGTCCTGTCCTCTGCTTTGTCTTGCTCCCAAGCAGCCTTCAGAGGAGTCAAAATTCGTCTGCGTGCATGGCTTTCCACGCACCGAACCAAAATCAAATGCCGTGTAGTCTCACGAGGCCAGGTGCACCTCTTGCTCGTTTTGGGCAACGGCAGTGCGAGCTCGATCTTGCCGTAACCAAAGATCCTGTTTATGGGTCTGTTTTTTTATTGCGATTTATGATTTTTAATTAAAAATTTTAAATTTTAGTTATTTATGATAAAGATTATGTAGAGAGATATTTGCTTGTAATTTTGATTAATACAGAGTTAGACTTTTAACGTGTACTATAATTAACTTGTAAATCCTGTCTTGAAAAAAATACTCTATTTAAAGTTTAGGATCTATAGCAAAACTCAAAAGCCGCTTTAGAAGCCGTAAAGAACATGCCTTATATTCGCCACCATGCACAACTTCTGTCAAGTCTGTTTAATTTGCTTAGTTTACTATCATAGAAAAGTGCAGCATGAAAATTATTATGATAGGATTAGCCTCGCATTTTCATTCCTGTAAGTATAGAAGATGTTCGAATTTTACTCATCTTTTCTCATCAACTTAAATATTTAGATACGCTGGTTTGTTGAAGGAGAAAACCCGGTATGTACAAGAGTTGAGATATCCTTAGTTTGAGACTTGCTGGTTAACACAATTTGGAGAAAAATAATTGTATATTACTTTCAATCTGTCCAGATGGCAATTAGGAAGCAAAGTCTAACTTCAGAGTTCAGGCGCCATGAAATAATTAATCCAAAACTAATCGTACCCATTCCAGTGTGCCAAAAGGCTGCAACACACAGGCTTAAGCGCTTGTTCTTTTCTCCGAAGCTGATGACTTTTAATTTTTGCTACAGTACTTAACTTTCAAACAGTGTATTTTCTCAAGACGGGGTCTACAAGTTAAACGATGTACACGTTAAAAGCTCAACATCTGTAACATCAAAAATCGCAGGTGAGTATCTCTCTCCGTAATCTATGCCTTTAGTTGAGCTTTTGTAAAAGCCAAAATTCAAAAATTTTAGCTTTTAGGTAAAACCATTGTTTCAAGGAAAATAGAGATAGGAGGTAAGTTTTATACTTGTTTGAACCAAACAGACCCTAAAAGGGTTAGTGACAATGGATACCTAATCCTACCATTTGTCTTTCATTATAGAGCTTTATCGGGATCATTGCTACTGCTAATATTTAAATCGGCGGGTGACATGTAGTTAGTAGTGCGATGCCGGATCGTCTTAGCGTGGCTAAACACAAGTTGGTCGCTGTTGTTGTAGCTGCCCCCATCACACTCTTTTTCTTTCCTCTCTCTTGGTTATGCCTATCGACTTACTTGAAAGGGATGCAGAATGGAATAAGGATTTTGCGTCTTGGCCATAAATTCCTTAGGCCTATCGGTGTCTCCTCGTGACTACGTACTTGACAGAAATCTCCGGAATATGTTGTAGTTAACGGCTCCAATTGCAAGATTCTCCTCCTAATTATTGGGTAGATATATAGACATTGCAGAGATTAATGGGCAGCCAGGCGTTGGCTCAAGACAGTAACGAGGTCTAAAGTGACGTTGCCACGGAATTAACAATCAAGCCTTAACACGGAAGTATGTGAGAGAGAAAAACCAAACATATCTCAGTTTAGTGAAAGTGACAGAATTCCAAGACATAGATTAACCACACAATCATTGAAACCTTACTAAACTAGTTGGCATAGATTAACCACACAATCATTGAAAGAAAAGAGGAAAAATCACTAACGAACAGACGAAACCTGATCGTCACTCGAAACGGTTATGACCCAACTTTCAAAATTGAAAGGAATGGGACTGGATTTGGACAATCTTGAAGGAAACAGAAATAATTTGGCTATGGAATTTGAGAAAGAGAGTAGATCCAAACTTTGGTGATTTGTCTAAAACTGGGTAAATAGCCAAACAAGACATGCAATGAGAAGATAGCCTTGGAGCACAAAATATTTGAACCAGTCTTTGATCCTATCCAACCATGACCAGTTAATTAATTGCATCTGTTAGCCGGTTATGGCAAATTTGTTTGGTATGTTCCTGATGATAACAGTGTGCATGGCTGCAACCCAACAAGCGCCAATGGACACAGGAATCTTCTTGTGTTTGTCTGGCCTTTGTCCCATTAGAGGACATGGATCCTACCTAAGTGCAGACCGCCTCATGGTCTCATGGACTGCCCTCCCCATAGGGAAATGGCAGGGGGCAGGCAAGAGACACACAACGTGACACTGGGTTGAGCCTCAAGGAAAGGCTGGGGTTTGGAGAGCATGCATGAGTAAGTGTTATGGCCTAGCTTTTCTTTCAGAAAAAAAAGTGTTATGGGCAAGCAAAGGGTTGACTAATTGACTGATTAATTAGTTATTGAAAGAGCCGAAATGCAGTGCTATTACAAGTTGTTTGCAAATTGCGAAGGGCTTTTTTTTTTTTTTTTTTTGCCAAAAGTTTGCCACAAGGTGTGCAGCTTTTTCCCCCCCTTCCGCACCTGACTAGGTAAAACACTGCTGGGCCAGCTTAACCTACCACTGCTGCTACCTTTTTCTTTTGTTGGGATGCATCGCATTGCGAGTGAGTCATCGCTCTGCCTATCCTATTCATTCGTGCGTTTGAACGATGATTCAAAGGAATCAATGATCGTTTGTGAATGGAAAATGGGAGGGACTCCTGTCAGGATACACTTGCCGCTGTTTCGCCGGCTTGCGTCTCCACGTGCTCTAGGAGCTGCCGAGAAGGTCCCAACGAATATCAAATCTGCTTCCAGACTTTGTCCTGGATTTGGCTATTCGTAAGCTAGCCCTCCAAATGCCACAAACAATTGCGTCCTAACAGCTATGCAAGCGTAACCTCTCTCTTGTTTTTTTCTGATGTCAGAACTGGCTTTACGCAGAAATGTTCAAAATAGCGCAAAATGTATAGCGAAAACCGCCTTCTCCTATCTTCCGCCGTGCTCGACCTGGTTCGTTGATTCTCAGGCCGACGTCCTGGGTCGGTGCACGTCGTAGATATAGGTGCAAGGACGATGGGCAAACGCTGCGGACACTGGATCTTTTTTTTTATGTAATCAGTATAGTGGATTCGCAAGCCTTTCACAATGTTGTCATCAGCATTCAGGTTAGGGTCCAACTCCAAGCAGATTTTGGGGCATCTTGATGGATTCAACACACATCTTCCCAGTTTGGGCTAGAAAATGATCGCCTTGTTATTTTGGAGTGCGGTTAATAGTTTTTGACTGTAATTGATGAATTTTATCTGCACTTTTTGAGACGACAACGAACAACAGAGACGTCAACATAAACGGCGCATACGGTTTTAGATTCAGAGAGCCGTTAGGGGCAGCCCAAGAAAGGAGAGAGGGTGGCTACCAGACGGAATAGCGAGATGGTGGTAAGTGGCCGCCCATGCCGTTGGATGGGATTGGGGCCGGATGCCATGGGCGGCACGCACGTACGACAACGGCTAGAGTTCGCATGGCACAGACACCGAAGTGGGAAATGAAACAAAGCTAAAATTTCAAAATCAATTTGAATTCTTGTTTGGATTTGATTTCTTGTGAATCCTGGCCAAAATCTGCATCTATCCCAACCATTCAAGCCCCAATCTCCCTACTGCGTCGCTCCCTTGAGCCATTTTCATGTGAGCACTGTTCACCGACTGAAAATATCACCGCTGTCTGATCTTTTCGCTGTCGCCCCTTCCCGTTACTTCCTGCCGCTATCACGCTCCTACCAACTGGTCAGAGCCTGTACCACCTCGTCCCTCCTGCCTCTGACACCCTCTTAATTGCATCGACAATGCGTCAGCCTAGCCAGCACAGATCGCCACCGCCGTAGCTCTTCCCGCCCTCTCTATTCTCTCTCGGCATACTGCTTCGTGCCGCAAACCGTCTTGCCGCCCTGCTAGCTACTACCAATTTAGTGTACGATAACCTTGACACTTGACACACTTCTTTATGGCCGCAACTCTCACCTGGACGAGTCTTCATGGCAACTTCACCGCCGCCATTCAATTTGCTCTCTCTGCCCTCACCCTCTCACAGCTGACCTGACACGCCTCTGACTGCTTTTGGCCGCCGCAATGCTGCGCCCGAGACAGCCCATACCTCCCCTCTGCCAGCACTGCCGTGCTTTCCCGCACCTTCCTGATCTCTGCCATGCGCCGCCGCCGCCTTAGCCACGCCCCTATGCCGAACCGCCATGGGATGGCTATAAAAGCCCGAGACCCCCTCCAGACATCGCATCGGCATCCAGCGAGCCACCCCCACACCCCAATTGAGCTCTCGATCGGAGCCTCGCCGGCGACCACCTGAAGACCTCAAAGTAAGCCAAGTTTTGATTCCATTTATTCAAACAATTACTTTCCGATTGCTTTTGCCTATAGCACCTTTATGCTCTCAGGATCACCACGGAACCACTGCCTTAGCTCCTCGAGCCCCTTACTGCGTTGGTGACTAGAACCGTCGCCCGACCTTGAGACCTCACCGTGGACAGCTCGGCTCAGCCATCCCCGACCCAAACCACCACACCCCTAAGTTTCCCCTACTCCTAGAGATTCTTTATCGTCAACGCTATTGTCCACTTAATCCGCCATTAACCCCTGTGCCATTCAAAAGTCCCAAGAAGAAAAGACCTCACCGCTGACACTCACCTGACTTCCAGCCGCTCCCGAGCCCAAAAAATAGAATCCTTGTGGCCCCAGGAACTCACCCATGGTCGCTAATTGTTGTTTAGACCACGAAATCTTCGATCGCTCCACCGCTTGGACTCTCTGACTGCTTGAACTCTCCGACTGTTACACCACTTGAACTCTCCGATCACCTTGTAATCGAGAAGAGCTTCGACCGCACCATTTCGAGTCCTGAGCAACACCACTCAGACGTTGTTCGATGCTCCTAAGCCACTCGTACGTCGTCTGATGATCTCCTGAGCTACTCACATGGCGTCCGATACTCTTAAGCCACCCAGACGTCGTCCAATCCCACAACTACTTGGACGTTGTCCGATCTCAGTAGCAACTCGTACACCGTCCAATCTCCGTCGACTTTGCACTTAAAATCGAACCTCGATCGCCCACCGAACTTCGTAGTCGTACCCAAAACTGCTGAGTATGACTACTCAAGAGTCGTTACCACCACGTTGTCATTACGACCACGTTGTGGTTTATGACTGCGCTGTGGTTTATGACAGCGTTGTGGTTTACGATCACACTGAATACTCAGTCTCAGTAGTCGTAACTCGATTATGACCATGTCTTCTAGCTCCACAAACACCTCTGTTCGTGAGCAAGATTTGTGCCAACAAAAATCGCCCAAGTACTGGAAACATTGTTCTTCGAGTATGCAGCGACAACCCTATAAGGACCAAACCCTCCGTGAACAGTAAAACCCGCGATGAACAGTACCAAGTCCGTTACTATTCATGAAACCCCAAAATGCATATATACATATATTTCGATCGTTTCGAACCCGTCTATCCATTCCTCAGCTCTGTTTTCCCATACCAAACTCCTATAATCCCCAAACCTATTTTATTTTATTTTTTGGATTTTATTTCTTTCTTCCTAGCTCAACCCTTCGAGTATAGAATTGATTTATTTTCTTTTGGTTTGCGGTAGCACACGACACTGAAGATCAGCCAATCCAGAAAGGAGAAACTCAAGTACAAGCAAAAGACTTGGAAGAATACAAAATCGTAGAATACATTGATCCATATGGAAAATCACATGTCTTTGATTATATTTAACCTACATTCCTCTAATTGTTTATTTACCGGTATTTTATTTACATTATTTGCGCACTGTTATTTCTTGTACAATAAATGTTTAGAATGACATGATATTAGCTAATGTCCTACCACTTGAAAAAGCCCTGTTTAATTTGATGGCCATATTCAACTTGACAAGACTTAGTAATATTAAATATATTATTTAAATAATCATGGTAGACCATGAATTCAACTGTTTTATACTACTAAGAGACTTGGCACTTTGCCGGTAGAATGTCAAAACTAATTCTAGGATAAGAAGATATCATGGGAAACCACGAGATGGTTGGGTCCCATGACTTTATCCTAGGGTGGAGCCTTCGACTGGAAAGGTGGTGGTGCGGATGGGCACCGAAACAGTGTGGATGTGCACTGAAACAAGGGTTTATGGATGGAAGTTGCCTCGGTGAAAATATAAGGACTATAATCTTATGCGAAGTAAAAAATATAGTGATCGCTCAACTACAAGTACTAATTCTTCAAACCTGGTTTAGTAGCTGCTCAAGTTCGATTGAATATCTACAAAGGGTGGAGGGAGACAGAGAGAGTTTTTGTGGTATGGGAGGGGTATAACCATACTTAACAACAGTAGGTCCGCTTCAAATCAGGCGAGGCCGTGGGCCACATGAGTTTGTTCAGAAAATAGTCCTTACTGGGTAGAGATTATATAAAGAATTATGCAGCGAAAAACCTTATTTTCTTAACTCAGTCGAGGGGGTTAAGAGATCTTATGGGTAAAGATGGGCAGCTCTGTAGAGTCATGTAGGACCGAAATGGCGACAGAGGGGGGTGAATGTCGTTCTCTTAAAAACCGCATGCAGTACCAAAAAATTCAGCATAAATCAGAGAGTAATCAGTAAAAATTTCAGCTGAAAATATTGCCGTTTGATCTGCTAAAATTGCAGACTGCAGCTAGCTGAAAACAGCACACAAAAATAGATTTGCAAAACTCACTGTTGACAACCGAAAGGTATTGAAATTGAAGAGTAATTGCTGCTCTTTTCGGACAGATAGAATGAACCCGCAAATTAATTAGGAGATGGACCTTAGGGAACAAATAAACACTCAAGAGGATCAAGAAAATCAGGATTTTGACAAAACTTGTGACTTCAACACAGAAACACCAAAATCCAAATTTCTTCTCATTCTTTGATCCTTTGGCTATGGAATTGTGAGGATATGTTAGCAATAGCCTTAGCATTCAACATCTCAAATTTCATCCCATCTCACAAAAGGAAATCAAAAGATAACCTAAAACCAGATTCTCAGAAAAGATGAACAGAGAGACTAAAAATCAAATTTCTTTTCAACCTTTGATCTTTTGGACATGAAACTTTGAGGATATGTTAGCAATAGTCACAGGATTCTAGATATCAAGTTTCATCCCACTTCATAAAAGGAAATCAGAAGCAAACTCAAACCCTAGAGCATGAACAGAGCAAGAACGCAGAAGTGAAACTCATGATTTTCATTTCAAGACTCAAGAAGATCACACATGAGTTCTCATACGCCTGTACATTTGAACAAGAAAGAAAATTGCATGAGGAATCAACCAACTCTATCACTCTCCATCTCTAGAACATATGGGAGGGAGACAAGAACAGAGCACAACCCCTCAACTCTCTGCAACACACGCAGGAGACACACCTAGGGCTGAAAAAACAAACTCCCTGCTACTACTACCAACTCATACCAACTAAAACCTAAAGCTAAAAGCACACTCACAAAGCTTCTTTTGACTCTAGCAAACCCTAACTCTCTCCCAAAGCCATTGAATGAGTGAGTGGGTATGCAGCCCCCCAACTCCTATTTATAGCCCTTGGCTAACGGGTCTCCAACCCGTTATACCGGCTAAACCCTAACGGAGCCGTCTCCCGCTTGTGCAGCCTTGCGAATTACCGATTCGCCTCCCGCACCTTCCGGAAGCTTCGCTCCTTGTCGTGTACGCCTCGCAACCACATTGAATCTTCGCCGTCTTCGACACATCCGACCGTTCTAACCTCGACACCGCCTGTGTCTAGTCCGGTCACCCCGTGTCTCGCCACGACTCCGCCTCGACGTCCTGCAGCCAACACAGACAAGAAACACGTCAAATAGCACCGCTCGATACATGAAAGCTTAAATAGAGATCAAACCCGTCGAGATTCAAATAGAGATTGTACTAGATTATGCATCATCAAGAGACTTAAAACAGCTCAAACTAAGGCTCAATAGAGATTCAACGCTCAACTCAGCCTACTAGACATGGCATGGATCATAAAAGGATAGCTCAAGAAAGACTAATCTCGAGTGCTAACATGACAAGTTTTAGTTTAAATTGAGCAAGTTTAATTAACTTATCATGGCACAAGCTAGTTTACACATATGAAGTCATGATAAATATAGCAAATAAGCATAAGTCATGGCAAGGTGTAAAGCATTTTAAACATGTCATCAATGGATAATAATCAAGGCTCCATGTAATTATATTACAATGCAGAATGACATGCAATAAAATCCAACTCCCCATCAACATGTGATGCAGCTTTTAGTTCAAGTTGAGTTATGTCAACATTAAGATCTAGAAGTTCCCAAATGAACTCCCACGAACCAAAGCAATAAAACGAGAAGTCGGCAAAGAAATCAAGAAAGGCAGTCCTTAAAGCATAGATAAGATAGAGAAAACTAATGACTCAGACTGACTCTTATCTACCCCATATGACTCCAGGACAAGTGGCTGACGGTAAAAGCACACACTAAAGAGCAAACACGTACCTTGTCCACCCGAGGGTGGCCCGACCCTCGCTAGATCGCAAGAAGTGAGTGGGCTCAACCTAGTGAGATAAGAAACAGCTATCCTGGAAGCACAAGATAAGAGTAAGAAGTCTAAGCAACTCAGCAAGAGACACACTCTAACCTATGCTGGAAGGACTAAACCCAATGCACCCATAAATGCAATGCAACGATGAGGGGACGAAGCATAATTAATATGATAAAGCAGTAAAGCCCAAAGCTCCCCCTCACAACAGTCCATAAGGACAAATCACCCCAAGCTCTCCCCGCAGAGCTGAAAACCTCGTGCTATCCAAAGGCTTGGTGAAGATATCGACTAGCGGTGGTCACTCTCCAAACCGAGCACGATGTCACCCTTCTCTACATGGTCTCGAAGAAAGTGATATCTGATATCGATGTGCTTGGTCCGAGAATGCTGCACTGGGTTCTTAGCAATGCTAATCGCAGAAGTGTTATCGCAGAAGAGCGGGACACGATTGATAGCTAACCCAAAGTCCCGCAGAGTCGAGACCATCCAAAGCACTTGGCTACAGCAACTGGCTGCAGCAACGTACTTGGCCTCTACGGTGGACTGTGCAACATCGGACTGCTTCCTCGAAGACCAGAAAACAAGAGAAGTGCCAATGAACTAGCAAGTGCCCGAAGTGCTCTTCCTATCTATCCTACAGCCGGCAAAGTCTGCATCCGAAAAGGCTCTAAGGGATAGACAGGAGGAGGAAGAGTACCAGATACCGTAGTCAATGGTAGCTCGAAGGTACCGAAAGATGCGCTTCACCGCCTGGCGGTGAGACACGCGAGGAGAAGTCTGAAACCGAGCACATAGACACACGGGAAAGTGTATGTCCGGTCTCGAGGCAGTGAGGTACAAGTGTAGGATCGAAATGGCGACAGAGGGGGTGAATGTCGCTCTCTTTTAAAATCGCCCGAGAATTGTACCTTTGTTTTTCAAAATGATGCAAAACAAAACACCTCACGAAAATTAAAATTAATCTTGCTGAAATTTGGAGCATGCGACAATCGAAAAATTCAGCATAAATCAGAGAGTAGTCAGTAAAAATTTTAGCTAAAAATATTGCCGTTTGATCTGCATGCAAAATCGTCAAAAACAGCAAGAAAAAACTCAAAATCTTGACACGGTAAAGAATACTAGCAGAAATGTTTCCAGTCTAGAGAGGGCTTCACTTGATTCCAAAACTCAAAGGAAAGGCAAAAAGGAAAATCAAAAGAGGGAATCGTCCCTGCTGCATGAAACTAAAAGAAGGAGCTGGCCAAGGAAAAAGAAAAGAGCTACCGACAGAAACTGCAAGCACTAGAAAAGATCAACTAAAAGGGAAAAGAGAAGGATGCCCAAAGCTAAAAGAAAATTAGCCAACCGAGAGACTCATGAGCCGCCAAACTGCACCCGAATCTGCACAAACCGCACATTGATTTGCTGCTGAAAAAGGAGGCTGCAGGCTGCAAAGAAGAAATCAAAAGGAAGAGAAGAGCTGCAGCACTGGAAGAAGTTTTAGCAGAGAAAGAATTGCTGCAAGCAAGAACTGCCGAACTTCACACAGAAGAAGAAATGCATTGTTGGCCGAGATGAATATTGCAGCCGACAAGGACTGAAGCAGACGTGAAGTAGCCGACTTGAAGAATCAAAAACAGAAAAACCGAGAGAGCTCTTCGAGTCAACATATTGCCAAATGCTCCACTGCCTGGCCGAGAGCAGTACATAGAGTAGTCTGTTGTAAACTGGAAATAGAGAACAAATAAGAAAGAGCTAACACACAACTCAGGAAGATACTACTCAAGGCTTCTCAAACACTAGACTTCTCAGACTAAAATTGCCATGAATTCATCCAAAGAAAAATAACGAAGAACAGAAAGAACTTCAGATTTCATTCCAACCAAAAATTACAAAGGAGTCCCCATACGCATGGACATTAGAACAAGAGGAGTAATTACAAGACCCTCAATCCATCCTCTCCCTCTTAATCCTCAAGAACACCAAGAGCCTCACATGCTTCTTGGGAGGAACACAACCCACACAAAGGGATGAATGAGCTCTCAAGTGTCCTAAGGGGTATGCAGCCCCTCACCTCTATTTATAGCCCTTGGCTAACGGGTCTCCAACCCGTTCGCCGGCTAAACCTAACGGAGCCGTCTCCCCGCTTATGCAGACCTTGCGAAATTCCCGTTTCGCCCCTCCTGCACCTTCCGGGAAGCTTCCGCGCTCCTTGTCGTGTACGCCTCGCAACCACATCGAATCTCCGCCATCTTCGACACATCACGACCGTTCTGACCTCAGCGCCACCTGCGCCTAGTCCGGTCACCTCGTGTCTCGCCACGACTCCGCCTCGACGTCCTGCAGTCACACAGACAAGAAACACGTCAAATAGCACCGCTCGATACATGAAAGCATAAATAGAGATCAAACATGTCGAGTCATCAGAATATGCAACCTAAACCCAAACGACTAGGTTCGACCAAGTCCGACCGAGCCCGTTACGCCGCGCAACGTCTAGGTCCGAACCAACCGACTCAAACTCGACTTTTCATAAAACGATGTCAATTACTCATCATACACAACGGGATGACCTCCACATGGTCTCTCATTCTCCCCCTTGATGAGTATATTGACAAACCCAGAAAAAGCATGAAGTTGAGTTTGAAGAGTCCAACATGGTCTAAAGAAAGAAATGAAACTCATGACCATGTCGACAGAAAGAATCACTAGAGCAACTCAAGAAAGAGTAAATTGTTCTCCACAAGAGAGAGCCAATCATACTTCTGAACTCCTTTTGATCAACTGGCTCGCTGTCCTCATCTGGGTCAAGTGCGGCCGTAGAAGCCATCGGAGTTGACACCGGCTTTCCATCACTCATGTCGAAGCGTCTCAGGAGGTCACGAGTGTACTTTCCTTGATGCAAGAAGGTACCCTCCCGAGTCTGCTTGATCTGGAAGCCAAGGAAGAAAGTCAACTCACCCATCATGCTCATCTCAAACTCGGTGCTCATGACATCCGAGAACTGTGAAACTAGAGCAAGAGAAGAGCCGCCAAAGATAATGTCATCGACATAAATTTAGGCGACGGAAGGTCATTATAAGCCGCGAATGAACAAGGTCTTGTCAACTTTACCCATCTCGAAATCATGTCTCAATAGGTAGGACTTAAGCCTCTCATACCAAGCTCTAGGGGCCTGCTTAAGTCCATACAACGCTTTGGAAAGCTTGTAGACATGATTAGGGTATTTGGGGTTCTCGAAACACAAGGTCGTCTCACGTAGACCTCTTCCTCAATAAAGCCATTGAGAAAGGCACTCTTGACGTCCATCGGTAAAGCTTGAAACCTTTAGAAGCTGCAAAGGCAAGCGAATTCTAATGGCCTCAAGTCTAGCTACGGGGCAAGGTCTCTTGAAATCTAGACCCTCAACACAGGAGTACCCACGAGTAACCAACCGAGCCTTGTTTCGAGTGACTACCCCATCCTCACTTTGCTTGTTCTTGAACACCCACTTGGTCCCAATGATATTGTGACCTCGAGGGGGCTCAACAAGCGTCCAGACCTTGTTTCTCTCGAAACTCTCTAGCTCCTCATGCATGGCATTGACCCAAGACTCATCAGAGAGAGCATGACAAATGTCTTTGGGCTCGAAGGAGGCAACAAAGGCAGAATGGAGACAAAAGAGTGACATACCAGATTTTGAGCGAGTAACTCGCTCAAAAGGTCTCAATGATCCGCTCGAAGGATGAGATTTTGGATATGTCCGGGAGGTCCAGGATGAGATGAAGAAGTGGCCTCTACCTCGTGGTGACGAGGTAGGAACAGAGCCACTAGCTCCGTAAGAAGCGAAGGCATGGGTGATCACCTTGAGGTCTTGTGGAAGAAGGCAACTCAAGGGGTGGATGAGGACTAGATCGGTAGACAACCCTCGTCTCCATCGTCCTCATCATCCACGAAGATGGTCTCGATCGCTCTAAAGAACACGAGATGTCGGGCCTAGTCCCTGACCGCCTCATCGAAAGTCACCTCACAGGTCTCTACCATTTTACTAGACTCGCAGTTCCAGACCCTATAGGCCCGCGAAGAAGTCGAGTAGCCTAGAAAGAGTCCATCACAAGAACGTGACTCAAACTTATCTAGGTTCCCAGTCTTCAGAATGAAGCACTTGCAATCAAACACACGAAAATGTGAAACACTGGGCTTTCGCCCATATCTCAGCTCGTAAGAGGTGCGGTGCAAGTGTGCCCGAGAAAACTCTGTTCGAAACATGGCACGCGGTGGCTATAGCCTCACCCAAAACTTCCTAGGTGTAGAGTACTCATCGAGCATCGTCACGCCATCTCGACCAAGGTGCGGTTCTTCCTCTCCACAACACCATTCTGGCGTGGGCGTGCGGAGATGAGAACTGGTGCTCTACACCTGTCTCATCGCAGAAACTCTCAAAGTAGGAATTCTTGAACTCCGTGCCATTGTCACTGCGGATCGCTCGCAAGGCACCTGGAAGCTCAACAGAAAGCCTACTGAAAAGACCTCAAAAATGTGAAAACGTCTCATCCTTTGAGGCTAAGAAAACACTCAAGAGTACCTCGGTAGACATCGACCACAACAAGGCGTACCACTTCCCTCCCGCCGCCGCACTCAAGCCGGTCCAACCGTGTCCATGTGGAGCAATGTCACAGTGCATCGGTCATGGTAATCGTGACCGGAGGATGAGAAGCGGCAACCATCTTGCCGTGCTTGGCATGGAGCGCAAACAAGATCTTTGACCATCTTGAGTTTTGGCGCACCACGAATGAGATCGTGGCGCTAACTTTCGGGTCAAATGGTCAAATCAATATGACCAAGTCTCCTATGCCGAAGAAAAGGTCGCGGGACTCGAAGCAAGCAAACAACGGAGGGATCGTGAAGACTCGGAAAAATCAGCACGAAAAATCCTCCTAAAGCGAGAAATCCGTAAACCGGACTCACAGAAGAATCAAGAATTTTGCGGTTGTTCTTCTTAAAGCTCACCTCGAAATCGTCATCGGTGGTGAGAGACGAAAGCAAATTGTCTGCACTTACTAACCAAAGCAACATCTTTCAAAATAAATGAATCATTAACGCCAAGACAAGACCTTTGGCGATGGCCCCGGATGAAGCATCTCGAAGGTGATCATCTCATCACACGAGCACGGCAAGGAAGAAAACCACCGGAATCTCCGGTCATGTGTCGTGAACACCGGAGTCTACAAGCCAAACCTTTCCTTCCACGCCTGTGAACCTAAGTCAAGCAGAGTAAAGTCCTAGTCTTGGGGTAAATCAACGATGATTTTGGCACCCAATACTGAGTAACACGTCGAGCAGATGAAGTAGTCAAGCACGACTGACCTATATCTACCCTACGCTCTTTGTCACCCAAAGAAGTAGAAGGTGCGTGTGGAGACTGAAGTCGTTCTCGGGTCCGATCGCTACGGGCGAGCGAGTCGGAGCACCGGCAACACACTGATCACGCCGCGGGTAGCTATTTCGATGGAAATGAGATCTACCCTCAAGACGGCGGAAATCACAACGAGGAGCAGCATGAGGACGAAAACCAGAAAACTCAGGAAAACCAAGTCCTTGATGCTGCCCAAAACCATCAGATGAAACAACCCTAGACCTCATGCTGGTCTTAGGTGCACGTTGGGTCTGGGGCTGACCCTGAATACGCCTAAGAGCTGCAACACGGTCTCTACGCGCGATCTTGGCGCGCCTGAAGCATCGATCGATGAAATGTCCATCCTTCTGACAGAAGGTGTAATGATGCTTCGCCTTCTGAGAGGCAGAAGCTGTAGGTGAAATCACCTTGCTGTCAGAAATCTCTTGGACAAAGCCCGCTGACTTGAATTTGACCTTCTCGGTCCTAGGCTTAGTCTCGATCACACCTGGTGCTATGGGTCTGAGCACAGCAAGTGGATGCTTCCTTCTGTCCTCTAGAAAATCATATCCTAGACCTTGATTGAATTTGCAAATCTTTGATTGGTCTAGAATAAGATTAAGCTTCCTCTTTCCTCCTACAAATCTCTCGAGAGTGTTCATAAGGTATTGACACTCCCGAAAAAGAGAGGCACAAGAAGAGCAGGGAGGAGAGGAGACAGCAGAAGGTAAGGGAGCAGAAGAAGAACCAACAGTAGAGGAAAGAATGGCTTGTGCACGCACAGCCAACTCTGAAGGGACAGTCCTACACTAGCCAGTTGGTTCACGTCGCTAAGCGTCTCCACCTTACCCTGGGGCTCCTCCCCCTTCTCAGCAATCACATTACAAGCTGAAGGTGGCTTCTCTAGTAGGTCCTTAGTTAGCTTCACACATTTTTCATCTAATGCAATCAATTCAGATTTTAGTTTATTACAACTATTGCATGGTGAGCTAACAGGATCCTTAGTAGCAAATTTAGCCATTTTCTTTTTATGATCAACCATCTCTTGAAATTGCTTAGAAACCGATTCAAGCTCAAAGTTTAATTTAGGACAGTTGGTACAAGAAACAATAGGCTCTAACAGGGAAGCATGCAATTCAGCAATTTTATGATCTGCCCATTTTAGGTTCATCTTCAAATTATTACAACTTTCACAAGTCTCGGGCAGATCGAGAAGCATAGTGTAAAGACCTCTAAAAGCATTGTCCTTATCCTCACATGAGGTGCAAGAAGTAGTCTCAATAGTAGATGAAGGAACAACAATCCTAGTCATTTCTAGTTCAGCAAGCAGACTAACATTCTCCACCTTAAGAATATCTAGCTCAGAGGTCACACCATCATAAGAAGTCCTTAACTTCTCCATATCACCAATCAAAGCGGGGCATGTATCACATTCATCACGGAGGGAGCGGATATAAGTGAAGTAAGCTCCGTGACGGTCTACTACTTCCTTCTCCAACTCGCTACATCTAGCTCTAGATCTAGCATGAAATTTACCTAGCTTAAGAAAGGCATCATTAAGTCGGTCGTAAGATGGGTATACCTCGTCGGTCGGAGTAGAGCTCGTTGTCGCTCGGTTAGCCCTCGAGGCCATGAAGCACATGCTTGGGAGAAGTCGTCGCCGCCTTGGGGTCTTGGTCACCCGTCCGTCGTCGTCGCTCCATCCCTCCACCTCGGCCGAGGTCGAGGTCGTCGAGCGCGAGAGGGCGCGGTGGAAAAGCTTCTTGGCCTTCCCAAAGTCGCGAACTTCTTCTTGCCTTGCGTCAGCCGGAGGCTTCTTATTGCGGTTCTTGTCGGTGTAGTCGTTCATGCACGAACCGCCGTAGTCGTTCTTGCCCTTCTCCGACTTGTGGCGGTTGCTCGAATGTGGTTGGGGCCACCACACTCAAAGCAAATCATTGGTCCTCTTCTTTTCCGTCCCTCCTCCTCTTGTAAGCATGGGAGAACTTCCGAGCTAGGAGGGCGGTTGTTCATCCTCTAGTCGCTCTAACCGATCATCGATTCGTCACGAGAGCGCTAGGGAGAACCCGCAAAGAGAATCGGCGGAAGAACCGAGAAAGTGAAGTGGGATGGGTGACTAGTGCCATCGATCGAGACTTGACCGACGAGAGACTATGTCAATCTCGTGAGTCTTGAGGCGCGAGTAAAGTGCGTCAAGAGTCGTCGAGAGGTCCGTGGTGTCCTTGATGGTAGTCACCTTCATCTCCCAAACCCAAGATCGAGTGCGAGAAAGAATTTGTCGGCGTTATCCGAGTCGGAGTATGTGAGACCGACGGCTCGGAGGTTGCTCAAAATCTTGTGAAAGCAAGAAAAGCACTCGTCAAGGGATTCACCGCAAGCATCTCGAATTTCTTGTATTCGCTTGAACTGGTCTTGTCGCACCGTCTTTATTTGGGTGGTGCCCTCATGGTAAGCATTGAGGTCACCCAAATATCGAAGAAGCGACGTCGGGTGAGACATGCGATCAAATTAAACTTCGCTCAATCCACGAATGATGATGTTCCTCGCCCTTGCGTTTGCCTCAACATCGACCATATTCCGGCATTGATGTTCTCATCGGTAGGAACAACAAAGCGGACCTTGACCTTTCCCGGATGGCGTAGCCACGAGCACGGATGTAGGTCTCCATCCGACTCTTCGAATGGAAAATCCATCCCATCGAAGATCGGGGGCTTGGTCGACTACTTGTCTGTCGCCATGGCTCTTGAGACCGGTTAAAGATCTATCAAGAAGAGCTAACCGGCTCTGATACCAATTGTAGGACCGAAATGGCGACAGAGGGGGTGAATGTCGTTCTCTTAAAAACCGCCCTCGAGAATTCGAAAAATTAATTCTGCTGAAAACTGAAACGCATGCAGTACCAACAAATTCAGCATAAATCAGAGTGTAATCAGTAAAAATTTCAGCTAAAAATATTGCCGTTTGATCTGCAAGCAAAATCGTCAAAGATCTACTAAAGAAATAAAAAGACAAGAACAAACTACTTTGTTTCTGCTAGCAAAGAGAGTACCACTGAATCTTGGCGCTTTTGATGCTGAAGGAAATTATCGAGTAAGGTGCATGAGGTGGATGAAACAAAACTACAGAGTAAAACATAAGCGAATGCATCGCAAGCATTCAAAAATCTATAAATCTGTTGGCAAGCAAAATAATCACAGGCTGCAGAATTTTGATTCATTAATCGAAAACGCATCTTTGCACTAAAGCTGAAGTTCATAACAGAAGAGGAGCAGCAGACTGAAAACTGGAAACTGAGCTCACTCGAAAAACTAAAAATACTGAGAAAAGAAGCAGCCGAAAGCAGAATCTGCAGTAGACCAAGAGCACAAATTGGAAATCTGGACTGTAGATTGTCACCTGAAATCTTCACTGCAGTGGTGCCTTTAGCTATTTTACTTGTAGACCAAAATGGACTGCTAAAATTGCAGATCTATGACTAGTGAAAACAGCACACAAAAATAGATTTGCAAAACTCACTGTTGACAACCGAAAGGTATTGAAATTGAAGAGTAATTGCTGCTCTTTTCGGACAGATAGAATGAACACTGCAAATTAATTAGGAGATGGACCTCGGGAACAAAGAAACACTCAAGAGGATCAAGAAAATCAGGATTTTGACAAAACTTGTGACTTCAACACAGAAACACCAAAATCCAAATTTCTTCTCATTCTTTGATCCTTTGGCTATGGAATTTTGAGGATATGTTAGCAATAGCCTTAGCATTCAACATCTCAAATTTCATCCCATCTCACAAAAGGAAATCAAAAGATAACATAAAACCTAGATTCTCAAAAAAGATGAACAGAGAGACTAAAAATCAAATTTCTTTTCAACCTTTGATCTTTTGGACATGAAACTTTGAGGATATGTTAGCAATAGTCACAGGATTCTAGATATCAAGTTTCATCCCACTTCATAAAAGGAAATCAGAAGCAAACTCAAACCCTAGAGCATGAACAGAGCAAGAACGCAGAAGTGAAACTCATGATTTTCATTTCAAGACTCAAGAAGATCACACAGGAGTTCCCATACGCCTGTACATTTGAATAAGAAAGAAAATTGCATGAGGAATCAACCAGCTCTATCACTCTCCATCTCTAGAACATATGGGAGGGAGACAAGAACAGAGCACAACCCCTCAACTCTCTGCAACACACGCAGGAGACACACCTAGGGTTGAAAAAACAAACTCCCTGCTACTACTACCAACTCATACCAACTAAAGCCTAAAGCTAAAAGCACACTCACAAAGCTTCTTTTGACACTAGCAAACCCTAACTCTCTCCCAAAGCCATTGAATGAGTGAGTGGGTATGCAGCCCCCCAACTCCTATTTATAGCCCTTGGCTAACAAGTCTCCAACCCGTTATACCGGCTAAACCCTAACGGAGCCGTCTCCCGCTTGTGCAGCCTTGCGAATTTACCGATTCGCCTCCGCGCACCTTCCCGGAAGCTTCCGCGCTCCTTGTCGTGTACGCCTCGCAACCACATCGAATCTCCGCCGTCTTCGACACATCCGACCGTTCTGACCTCGACACCGCTTGTGTCTAGTCCGGTCACCCCGTGTCTCGCCACGACTCCGCCTCGACGTCCTGCAGCCAACACAGACAAGAAACACGTCAAATAGCACCGCTCGATGCATGAAAGCGTAAATAGAGATCAAACCTGTCGAGTCATCAGAATATGCAACCTAAACCCATACGACTAGGTTCGACTAAGTCCGACCGAGCCCGTTACACCATGCAACGTTTAGGTCCGAACCAACCGACTCAAACTCGACTTTTCCTAAACCGATGTCAATTACTCATCTACACACGGGATGACCTCCACATGGTCTCTCAAGTCACAATTTAATGGTATTCGAATACGTCGTGCTTCCTGTAAATGAAGCTATGTTTAATGGGTGAATCCAATAACAAAGCATAAGTAGATTTGGGAATTCGTTAAGACTGGTAATCAAGTTGTTAAAACCCCAATTTCTTTAAGAAGGTTGTGATTTTGTGTTTGAAATTGTTTTCAACTAAAATTGTACCTACTTAAAATAATAAAATCAGTATACTCCCATCCCCTGGAAGACCCTACATGTAATTAAATAGTACTTTCCCATGTGACTTATTGAGTACGGTGGTTTGTACTTATACTTGCTAAAAATATTAACAGAAAGTGCATGGCAAGAGAATGAGGAAGTCTACGAGGATGATATGATGGAATACTATGAAGTAGATGATATTTGGAATTAGGGTTGTTCTTCGATCAGACACGCCTATGGTGTTCTTTTGTAATGTAATGTATCTAAGGGCACATGTCCCACTGTAAAACTTGGCTGATAAGTCGTTATTTTGTAATAAAATTGGCTTTTGTATTTAAGCATATGTTGGCAATAGTGTACACTCGATTGTAATACCTCGTAACTAAATAGTCCTAAATAGTTGCGAAAAATACATAATGCCTCTAGAAATGAAGGTGTTTCAGGAAGCCCACAGCGCGCGCCCGAAAGCATCATGTCGTCCGTGCCCGCGCGCGGCGTTCGGGTGGCAACAGCGCCTGCGCGGCGGGCGATTCCTTAAGCCCGGCCCACCTTGCCCTTGCATGTCATCGTCCGTTTCCCCATCGTGAGCGGCCTCAAGCGACAGTTAGTAATGGCCTAAAATAGGCTCGTTGTCCAATAGAAATGCGCCCCACGCTGAGAGTTTCCGTGTGTAACCAGTCCCGTATAGAGTATACAACACATGAACAATTGAGTACTCGATGTAAGAATGCCACACCGATGATCCACCTTGGGCAACAAAGCCTGAGCCAACATCACAAGGAGAAAAAAAAACCCCCAACAGAAGTCCCTGATCTCTGTATTGAACCAAAATGCAACAGGACATGTCAAATTAGTCTCCAATCAGTCAAATTCACCCCCCCTAGATGTACAAAAACCATCGAGCCAACATCGAGACTGGCCATAACATGTCGTGCGAGTACAAACCTCCCGTTCTGGCATTATCAGTTGGAACAGGCAAAGAAGAAAAGAAAAGAAGAAACTGCTACCAAGAAGGCTGTTTGAGGGCACGCTGTGTTGGATTGATCTCTAGGCTAACTGCCCCGAGATTTCAGGGAGACCCAGTCTCCACCCACGCACCTTGATCGGAGGTGGTTACCAACTATTTTTGGTCACGGTCCCGGTCACCTAGCACCATTACAATTAGTGGGTTTCGGCGGAGGAAAATACACTAGTTGTTTTACACCTCTATGAACCTAACAATCACCCGATCATGCGGGAGCTACGGTGAACGAAGATCCACGACCTCGGCACCACCGCCGCCAACCACTTCATTGTCTTCTTCTCCGCCGCCGGCAAACCACTTCTTCTTCATGGCTTCTCCCGGATCGGGTATGTACTCGATTTTCACACTTCATGATTATTAGGTGTTCATGTTGATCTAGGTTTTAGATTAGACTAATGTTCGGGTTTAGTTTATGCTTACAATGGTATCAGAGCCACTGCCTAGAACTCTTGAACCCTAGAAATATTTCGGATCTGAGGTTTTTGGTTTCGGTTAGCAAATAGAAGGAGGTGATTCAATAAAATCTCGCAAAATCCTAATAGAATCCCAATTTTTTTTGGCCCACCCGAAACCTCAAAACCAAAGAATCTTTTCGGATCGGCAGCAAGAACACACAAAAAAAAAAAAAAAAAAGGGGATCGGCTCGGCCTTACCCGTGCTACATCGCCGCCCGATGCCGCTTGGCCGTCCGCCCGCTTCGGGAAGCCGCCGCCCTCATTGACGGCGCCGCCATCGCCCGGGCGCCACTCGGCGGCTGCTCACTCGGTTTTGGGCGCCGCCAACGGCTGCCGTCTGCCGCGCTTCATTATTCTTTGGCATCATGCGCCAGTCTTGCAGCCGCTGCCCGCCGCCGCCGCCGCCGATGTCGCTCGGTCGCCGCCGCCCAAGCGCGCCGCCTCCGCCTCTTGCTCGGGGCCGTGCGCCATGTCGTCGCGCCGCCTCGCCTCGCGTTAGCCCGCTCGGGGCCGCCGCTCCTTAGGCGCCGTTGGTATGAGTCACAGCTGCATGTCGTCGCCCCACCGCCGCCGCACAGAGCCGCTTTTTTCGGGAGCAACCGGCGCATTATGAATTAGGGTTAGGGTTTCGGGATTTTTATCCCAGGCCAATAGTGTTTTTCGGCCGTCCGATCAGATCGGACGGTCATCTTTTAATGGCTGATGTGTCTTTTTTTGGGCCGGACGCGTTTTCGGCCGTCGGATCTTGATCCGGCGGTGCGATGGTGTTAAATTGCCCGACGCGTAGTGGGGCAGCGTGCGTTTTAATTTGCGTCTTGTGGGTGGGCCGCCATGATTTTCGGCCCGAATTTCTTTTCATTTTGGCCCAAATCTTCTTATGGGCCCAAAATTTCGACAGAAATTTTATTTTGTCCTTTTATTTCAGTGCATTTTCTTTTGTTTACATTTATTTTGTTTTAGTTTATTAGTATGCACTGTTTTAATTAATTTTTTCAGAGGCTCAAATTATGAATAATTACGTTATTGTTATGAAAGTTTTCAGTGCATTTATTTTGTTTTAGTTTATTAGTATGCACTGTTTTAATTAATTTTTTTTTGGCTCATATTATGATGAATAATTACGTTATTATTATGAATAATCTCAAATTTAAATTGAACCAATGAGATATTTAAATTTGAGAATTTATGCTTAGTTTTTGGCATTATGTATACATATGGTTATATTCTGACCAACGTCATTTATAATCATATGTCGCCAACAAAATATTTTAATTTAAAGTTTTTATGATTAAAGTTTGGCATTATGTCTACATATGGTTATATTCTGACCAACGTCGTTTATAATCATATGTCGCCAATGAGATATTTTATTTCTGAAATTTTATGCTTAATTTTGGCATTATGTAAGCATATGATTATATTCTGACCAACGTTGTTTATAATCATATGTCGCCAATTAAAATTTTGTGATTTTATGTTCAGACTTTGACATTATGTATGCATATGGTTATATTCTGACCAACGTTGTTTATAATCATATGTCGCCATTGAGATATTTAATTTTAAGATTTCACGCTAAAATTTTGGCATTATGTATTCATATGATTATATTCTGACCAACGTTGTTTATAATCATATGTTGCCATATATAATTAAGTTCTTTTCATTTTCTGCCCAACGGTGATATGAATTTGAACTGTATATTATTTTGCATGTTATTAATCAGACCAACGTAGGGTTAATTACATGCAATATATATTATGATGCTTCTATTTTGCCACAGATATTGAAATTCAAGACTTAATGTTTCAAACTTTGCCGCCACAATTAATAATATTGAGCAGCTCACGGGGAGTAATTTTTTCTCGTAAAGAGAAAGAATTTATGTTGTCCTTGCCGTTTTGGACCTTGATTATGCCTTAAGAATAGACGCTCCCGTTCCCCCCACCGAAGGTGAGGAGAACTTTGCTGAGAAAAAGACTTATGATGACAATGCTGAACAATGGGAACGATCTAACAGATTATCACTTATGATTATGAAAACCTCAATTTCAGTCATGATTAGGGGAGCAATTCCCAATTCTGAAAAAGCTAAAGATTACATGGCTTCAATTGAGGAGAAATTCAAAGGTTCAACTAAAGTTTATGCCAACCTTAATTGAGGCTCTTAACCTCTAAATATGATGGGTGCAGCAAGATTAGAAAGCATATCATGATGATGACTGATATGGCAGAAAAACTCAAAGGCATATGGACATGGCAATTTCTGATAGTTTTCTAGTTCTTTTCATCATGACATCACTCCCTTCTGAGTACACAGCCTTTTAAATTTAATTACAACACTCAAAAAGAGAAATGGAGCATTAGCGATATGATCGCCACGTGTGTCCAGGAGGAAGAGAAAATAAGAACAGAAAAGAAGGATTTTGCTTTTAATATCGGTGGCTCTCATAAAAGGAAGTTCCAAGGGAACTTCAAATCTAAGAAGAAGCTGCATTTCTCCTCTAACTCAGATAAATCGGGGCCTAGAGTGCACAATGCACCAAAGCCTCATATTGCTTCCTCTGCAACATCTAAAGATAAGGAGAATGTCATACGCAAATGACCTGGGCATTTTTTAGAAAAACTGTGTAAATTTTCTTAGTTTTAATGTATTTCTATAGACAATAAATGTATTAATTTTAATGGTGATGGTCTTGACAAGAAAAGCTATATATGCTTCCTCTTAATTACTTCCCTGTATCTTTAGACTAATGATGAGACTTCTTCGAAATTGTGGCACTGTCGTTTAGTCCACATTTCGAGGGGGAGAATGTAGCGTCTCATTAAAGAATAAATTCTCCACCTTTTAGATTTCTTTGACTCAGACCACTGCACTGATTGCATTAAACAAATAAAGAAGGGAACTACTCACAGTATAGGACTCTTAGAATTAATTCACAGTGGATGGTTTGATTCTTTCATCACATTCACTGATGATATTGATATTTGTGGTCCTTTTCCTGTGACATCAGTGGATGTTTTTGATTCTTTCATCACATTCGCTAATGTTTTCTCCCGTTATGTTTTTTTTTTTTTTTTTTAATTTTTCCCCATTAAAGATCGCATTGAATCACTCGACAAATTCAAGATATTTAAGGCTGAAGTTGAAAATCAGCACAATTTAAGAATTCAAGATATTTAAGGATGAACTAAAGTCTATAAGCACTAATGATGTATGAGAATTAGTAGAAATTCTGACGAGTCAAAGCGATGAGGTCAGTAATGGGTCTATAAAATAAAACATGACTCTAAGGGAAATATCGAAAGATTCAAAGCAAGGCTTATAGGAAAAGGCTTCTCACAAAGAGAGGGAAATACTATAATGACGTCTTTTCTTCTGTCTTAACTAAAGATTCATTCAGAATTGTTATGGCACTTGTAGCTCATTATGATTTAGAGCTGCATCAGATGGATGTTAAAATGGCATTTCTTAATGGCAACTTGCAAGAAAATGTTTACATGGCCCAACCGGAAGGTTTTGTCGTGGAAGGCAAGGAGCATATGGAATGTCGACTTAAGAAATCCATTTATGGCTTAAAATAAGTGTCGAGGCGTGGTATCTCAAATTTTGATAAAATCATAAGAAGTTTCGATTTTATGGAAAATAAAGTTGATAGCTGCGTGTATATTAAGTTCAAGGGAGTAAATTCACCATCTTAGTACTTTATGTGGATGATATCTTATTGGCTAGCGATAAGGATATCTTTGTTTAAGACCAAGAGATTTCTTTCATCCAATTTTGATCTCGGTGATGCCTCTTATGTTCTTGGCATTGAAATTCACCGAGATAGGTCTAAAGGAATATTATGTTTATCTCAGAATGCATATGTTGACAGAGTACTAAAGAAATACAATATGAATAAGTGCTCGGCTCGCCTTGCTCCTATTGTTAAGGGTGATAAGTCAGGACATTTCAATGTCCATGGAACCAATTTGAAACCGATCGATGAAGTCGGTTCCTTATGCTTCACCGTCGGAAGCATCATGTATGCTCAAGTTAGTACACGCCTGTTTTATTTTCGTAAGGGATGCTTGGCGATATTAGTCAAATCCGAACTAGACCACCGAAAGCCCTTGAGAAAGCTTTGCGTTATATGCAAGCTACTAAGCATTTCATGCTCACATAAAAGTTTTCTGATAGCCTTGATGTTATTGGTTATTCAGATTCAGACTTTGCGAGATGTGTTAGATACTAAGAAATCCACGTCAGGTTATATATTCACACTTGCTGGAGGAGCTATTTCGTGGAAAAGCTCCAAACAAACCCTACGGCATCTTCAACGATGCAAGGCGAGTTTGTGGCATGTTATGAGGCTAACGAGCGGGTTGTATGACTTAAGAATTTTATCCGGGACTTAGAGTGGTGAGACAAAGATCTCTAAACCACTCACTTTATCTTTGCGATAATGAACCCGCATCTTTTATGCAAATAACAACAAGTCAAGTGGTCTTGCCAAACACATTGACATTAAGTATCATGTTGTGAAAGTTAGATTCGGGATCAAACCATAAGTATCAAGCATATTAGTACTAAGTTAATGCTTGCGGATCCGCTTACTAAAGGCTTACCACCCAGTATTTTTCGTGATAATGTTGCCGGCATGGGTTTACTGGAAAGCCTCTGATTCTGGATAAAAGGACCTTTAAACAAACCAACTCCCATTAAGAATAATGAATATCCATTCTAAGATAAAAGTAGTACACTATAGGTACTGAGGTTGTATGGTACTTTATTGATCATGCAACACATTGCCTTGGTATGCTATTTTATCAAAGGATGGGCTTATGATGTTAGCCTTACGATCAAAGGGGAGAATGTTGGATTGATCTCTAGGCTAATCGCCCGAGATTTCGGGAGACCCGTCTCCACCCACGCACCTTGATCGGAGGTGGTTACCAACTATTTTTGGTCACGGTCCCGGTCACCTAGCACCATTACAATTAGTGGGTTTCGGCGGAGGAAAATACACTAGTTGTTTTTACACCTCTATGAACCCTAACAATCACCCGATCTGTACGGGAGCTACGGTGAACGAAGATCCGACGACCTCAGCACCACCGCCGGCCAACCACTTCACTGTCTTCTTCTCCGCTGCCGGCAAACCACTTCTTCTTCATGGCTTCTCCCGGATCGGGTATGTACTCAGTTTTCACACTTCATGATTATTAGGTGTTCATGTTGATCTAGGTTTTAGATTAGACTAATGTTCGGGTTTAGTTTATGCTTACGCTGATCACACAGAAGGGAAGAATTTGTTCAGATTAAACGGCAGAGAATAGAATTCCTCGCTCCTGGTGTCCGTCTTGAAGCTCCTGAACTTATCCCACCAGTGGTAGCCCCTGTCCCTTCTCACCGTGTTGTCGCGCCTGTGGATGGTGTTGTCCAGGAAGTACGCCACAAGCCCGGCAACGAACGGCTTCGACGAGAAGGGTACGTTTATCATGTCGTTGAACTGTCAGGAACAATGAACAAAACCCTATCAGTGAGCCTCACAGGGTTTAGCTGTTAAAGAAAACAGCGCAGAGACTGGAGGAATTCTTCCACGTACCCAACGAGCACCGGTGTGCACCGGGCCATAACCTGCAACAGACGTATACTCGTTGTAGTACTGAGGAACTGATAAGCCCATGAAGAATGAGAACCCCACAATGAACTTGGTCCTGAAGCTGTTGAGATTGCAGAACTGAAGGAAGCTGAGACCACATGCACCTGTAGAGGGAGGCGTTGATAAAATTGGAAACCGCAATGGATAACAAGAAGCACTGGAAATGGTCAAATGAACCCTGTTGAAGGATGATAGATATCTGGACCTACCAATATATGCAAAGAAAATGCAGTACAGAGCAGCAAATATTGGCAACGGAATTGACGCGAAAATTGCTCCAAATTTTCCTGTTTAGCAAAAGAAATATGATCAGCAAAGCAAAGTACATAAGAAAAAAAAGTATAAATGCGAAAGCGAAAAAAACACACATGCTCTACAGCACCTGAACTATGTATTACACTAAAGCAAGTTATAATGGATGTGAAAGTACAATCACGATATCAAAACTAAGCAACAATATTCTCATTGCTGTGAGGACTATCTGTCACTGTTCCCTACTCTTGTTTGCTTTGTACAAACACACTCTGGGAAACTTATGTACCAAAAGTTAGAAAGCATGGCACGTTACCAAGAATAGAGAAGAAAATCATGAAGCCAGCAGATATTTGCACTACTCTCCGACTGCCAACATGTGTCAAAGCTAGCAAACCAGCATTTTCACTGCAAAGATCAAAATATGAATACTTAGACACAAACTGAAATAAAAGCAGTAACCCAAGCAGTTAAGGGCTCGGTTTCAAAGGGTAAAAGGCAATCAAGGGCTGCTGGTTTCACTATATGGTAACATCACACTTACACTGACACTGCAGTTCCATTGGCTGTCCCGAAAAATGCACCCAGTAAGGTACCGATACCCTGAAGATGATATCCAATGTTGATAATGAAAAACTAGTGATAAAAGAAAATGATGTTTCTGGTGTAAAGGTGTATAATAGTTGACTTATTTACCTGCCAACCAATGCCCCGACCAAGAACTGAGGGAGGTATCATAGTAGCGCTTGCATATCTTGACACGGCAATGAAGGTCCCAGTTGACTGAAAGGTAGCACATTGCTAGTTAGATTGTTAATTATAACTGACTACTAGCAACTCACACACTATTTTTCACTCCTGGGTAAGCTGTGCAGACAAACCTCTACAAGAGCAACAAATGAGGCCATCATCATTGCAAAAGATTCACCAGCATCAAATGTTGGAGCTCCCCATTGAAAAGGAAACGGGACTCTTATCCTGCAACACTTTTTTCAGCACTTTGATAATGAATTTTACAACACAAGGGTCCACACAAGGAAACAAATGAGGCCATCATCAATTACTTACCAAGGAGCTCCACTTATAAGTCCAGAGCGGTCAACACGACAATGCACTTGAGTCTTTGGTCGGGCATTCTTGTATGCGCCACTAGCAGTGAGAATGTATGCATACAGCCACACAATAGCGATAGTGAAAATTACAGCAAACCGGTCGAACACAGGCTTTGCCACATGCATAACATGAGGTAAGTACTGTACAAAGGACAAACGCAATTAGTACATGACCTTCAGCAACAATGGCTACTAGTGTGGAAAGGAAGAACGATGGATGCTAGTACCTGAGAAAATATGAGCAGTAGAATGATTTCTGGGAGCCCAATTTCCACACACTTCGCAACCTGCAGGCACGGCAATACTAAAATCAGTCTTCCCATGAGGTAGGGAACAGCAAAGAAACAAAAACATGCGACAGCCAGATCATAATGGTCTCCATAATAAATGTAGTGAGCTAACGCTTACCCCTGGAAAACCAAGCTCATAGAGGCCAAATCCAGCAAGTGAGATCAGTGGAACAGCAGACAATGGACTTAGCAATCTGTGAAAGGAGCGAGCAATAGTCAAACCACAAACTGAAATGATACAATGTGCAATGGCAGTCAAACCTGCAAACTGAAATACTAAAACAGTACAGTGTACAAGCAGAAGTTCAAAAGTTGGACCGTGGTACCTACCTAACTACATTGCGCCAGAGGCCACTAAAACCAAGTATGATCTGAATTGTCGATGCAATGATGAGAGCGCCTTGTGTTCCTCGCATGGTCCGCAAGAATTTCTTCACGGTGGTAACGAAATCTTGTTAACTTCACAAGGAAATCTCAGAGAGCCCATGACAACTTCAATATGTAGATCAAGCTATTTGGAAGTGTGAACTACCTCATGTGGGTCTGCTTCATTGCTGTAACGGCCGGCCAAGATGATGGAAATGGTCGGCGCAACGACGGTGTAGGATCCACCCATCACAGCCGGAAGACGAGTCCCAAAGAACGATTGGAACAAGGTGTTTATGCCGGCGACAAACAGCAGCGTCTGAATCACCCTAGCCTTCTCATCCTGACAGGAAGGCAATCAAATGTAGACACGGTTCAGAAGTTTGGCGTGCATAGACCATCACAAGTTTAGCTCAAATCTTAGGGCTTCTCCAACATCTTCAAATGCATATATTAAGCAAATAAAAAGGCAACCAAGATTCAGAAGATGCAGTGGTTTTCAGGCGATTAGGTACTCACATTTCCTCCTCCCATCTGGGGAACAAGAGCACTCGGTATGATGACAGATGTGCCCAGCATCACAAGGTAGTGTTGGAATCCAAGTATGATGGCCTCAGCTGCAAACAAGATATCAATTTATCAATAGGCCACCGATGCAAAGTGATTAGAAATTAGAATCATCACAGAATCCCACCCCCATTCCACACAACGACAAGGGAAAACATCAACGGGGAAATCTACTCGGCAAGAACATAAATGCCAAAGTACAAAGAACAATCCCAACATTGAAACCAAAAGGTCAATGGCGACTGGTGAGAGAAAGAGACGTACGCCAAGGCGGTGGGCTTGTGATGCAGTAGGACACGCTGGGCAGCTGGTCCTTCACCGGGTGCGGGTGCAGCTCCTCCTGCTTCGGCGGCGGCGCCGCCCCTCCTCCGGCCATCCTCTCCTCTTCCCAAGAACTCGTCACCAAACCACACTGATTCACTCCACTTCACACCAAAAAGCGGAACAAGAACGCAAAAAAAAAATGCAAGAACCAAGAAGAAGCAGTCCAAGAACCAGAGTACACTGGAACAGGGCACAGAGCAAGGGGACTAGCGATTCTTTGCGTGCAAAGAGGACCAAGAACCAAGGACACAAAGAAGTAAGGAACAACCGCTACAAGAAAACGCGCAAGGAAGCAGAGGAAAGGGAATGCCGCGGGTGGGCTGCTGCTGCTTCTTGCTCCTCCCTTTTTTTTTCCCGCTGCTCTCTTTTTTCTTATTCCCCCACAGTGGAGTGGAGCAGCCCTCGTCGTAGCTACTACTCGGCTCGAAGGAATCTACAGTCTACACAAAGGAGCCTTCATACACGCAGGAGAGGAGAGCAGCCTCTCTGTCTGCATTGCTTTCCACCCTTTCCTCCCTCTCTTTTCTCGCTTACTGCTTTTTTGTAGTCATGGGATTGGAGTTCGCCTTTGCGTCGTCGCCACCCCCCACGGAAATGTGCTCTGCACTTCCCAAGGAGAAATCTTTTGCACCGGAAAGGAGACGGTAGAGGCCAGAGAGAGAGAGAGAGAGCTTTTCCTCCTACTGCAGCGCAAAGCTTTTCTGCTTTGGTTGCTGCGATGCTTTTCTGCGCCAGTGGAGGAGGAAGGCAGGCAGGCAGGGGCGCGTGGACTGTGGAGCTCTGCTTCGGTTCATACGGCGGAACACATGTGACGCGCCATGGGCAAAAATGGACGTGGGAGGTCGCTCTTGCTCACCCGCTGCATGTTCGTTCTTACGGCTGTAAATGAGGCGAGCCAGCTAGGGGTGAAAAACGGTAACGAATAATTCGTTTTATTCGATATTTATATCTGAGAAAATACAAATATGGTAAGCAAAATTTCGTATTCGAAAATATTCGTATTCGTATTCGAGAATATTCGTATCCGTATTTGAAAGTATTCGTATTCGCATTCGTATTCGAGAATATTCGTATCCGTATCCGTATTCGAGACTATTCGATTTTCTAGAACCCATGAAAATTGTACAAATTTTGTGATTCAAAATTTGAATTTAGGTGGTTTAAAACCGATAACCGGTCAAAAACCGGTGAAAATCGGCAAAATCGCTAGGAATCCGTTTTATCCGATATTCGTATCCGAGAAAATCCGTATTAAAAAATATCTGTATTCGTATTCGAGAATATTCGTATTCGTATTTAAGAATATTCGAATTCGTTTTAAAAATATGGATTTGTATTCGTATTTGATACTATTCGACCATATCCGATCCGTTTCCACCCCTGGAGCCAGCCCAACCTCTTATGTTCGTGCTCGGCTCGGCGAGCCAGTATGTAAAGGACCATATGAAAATATTCAGTTTATTGTTACAAGGAACTATATTGCAAGTGTTGTAGAGTAGTTAAATAATTTTACAAAGATCACACTTTGTTTGGATTGAGTTTTGAATTTTTCAGGGAAAATGTTAGTGTCGGCCTAATGGGAGCGTTAGTACCGCTTTGGACAGAAATTGAGAATTTGGAATTTAAGTCGTGGATTGAGTTAGGGTGACCTAGGTCATTGCATTAAGGTTGCATGATGCATGTTTCGACTAATGTGGGTCAAGTTGTGAAGAACTTGGGTCTGAAAATAATTTCTTTGTCTTTAGATGTGCAGGATCGCTTAGAGTCAATTATAATCAACAGCGAGGATTAGAGCTATACTCATGGAGGAGCTGAGGCCTAGAACGATCGAGGATGCCAGGGTGAGATGGTGAGCTCAAGCATGGCATGAGAAAGGTGGAAATGTTGAAGGCAAGTTCGAACGATATGATTGTACTATATAGGCTTGGACGGTCCAAGTAAGCCGTAGTTCGGTGAAATCGACATGGAAGATACTTGGCGATGTGTGGAAAGCTAGTGGTATACCTACATGTGATAAGCATGTCAATTGCTTGCAAATGATAGTGATGACCGGATCAAGAAAGGTATTTTGAGAGTTTGATCAAAATACCGAAAACTATCTTGGATCAAAGCCGTGGCGTGTGAATAGTGCTTGGGAGAGAGGTTTAGGTCAAGGTGCAGCTGATTTGATTAAGATGAATCAAGACTAAAGATTTAGCGGTTTCAGGTTTATGCGCTTTAAAAAGCGTGCATAAGTAAACATGTGTGTAAAACCCATGTGTGTTTACAGATTTTCCTTATTGTGCTAAGAGGATAGTATCTACTAAGGGGTTAGATGTGGCTGACAAGCCCATCCGTAAAAGGGGATTGGGTCTGAGAGTATAGTGCTTGGTCTACTCTGTCATCTAAGGTGGAGTGGTTATAAAATTCTCCTCCTCTAGCAGCAATAGAATCAATCTATGATCATCTTCATGGCTATTTCTTGTATTAATTGATTTGCTCTTTATTTAGTTGGTTTTTCCACTCCTCTCGTCCCTCTTTCTTAATCTTGCTATGCTAAGGACGTATAAGTGATGGAGATAATCTTAGAAAATCAATCTTCATCAATTTAAGAACTTTGGTAGCAAGTTCACAAAAACTCAATTATTTTGCATGTTTTGATTTTTCAAGTCATTTCTTAATCTAAGGGTTTTTTTGCTTGATTTCGTCGGTGTTCTAACTTGCCATGACATGGGGAATATATCTAGAATTATCTTTCCCATCATACATCCACAAACAAGTCGTATTCACCGTTTTAGGTTTTTGATCGGCTTTAGTGCCATCTGTCTTAAAACTGAAAAAGGTCTTAAGCTTCATAATGTTTTTAATGATCGTTTCTTGAAATAGGTTCATGATATCTTAGAGAAGATCCATGTAAATTTTCATATCATTTGGATTTACAAATTAAAAGTTACATGAATTTTTTGTTCGTGAAATAGTGCTGAAATTTATGTTCATCCCTTGATTTCACTGATCTTCGACCACATTGATTTTTGACCACTCATTGGTTGTCAATTACTCTGGTTTTATTTTGACCACGTTTGTCTTCGACCACTCGCTGGTCTTCGACCACATTAGTTTTTGACCACTCACTAGTCATCGACCATTTTGGTCTTATTTTGACCACTCATTGGTCTTCGACCACTCTGATCTTATTTCGACCACACAATGGTCTTCGACCACTCTAGTATTATTTGGACTACATTGTTCTTCGACCACATTGGCCTTGTTCGACCACGCTAGTCTTTTCTAACCACTCTAGTTTTTCTCTGTTAAATTGGTATATGTTGATTTTATTCTTTACTCTTGATATTCATAGCTTTTCATGGCTATTGGAGTAAAAATTAGAGAATACTTTTGAAAATTTTAAGACACCATTTACTTCCCCTTTGCCATCTTCGATCCTACAAGCTGTATCAGAGTTCGATTAGCTCTTCTCATAAATCATAACTGGTCTTAGGAGACATGACAGTAGACAAGTATTCCACCAAGTCTCCTATCTTTGATAGTGTCGACTATTTCTTTTGAAAGAGTAGGATGGAGTTTTATATTCAGGATCAAGGCTATGCGATTTGAAAAAAGGTTAAAACTCGGTTTGTTGTTCCTGTCGATGAAAACATCACGGTTATGATATTTCAGATGTTGAGGCAAACGCAAAGGTAAGAAACATCATTATTCAGGGTCTTAGCAAAAGTGGGTTTGATCACATCTCTCACCTCTCGTCAGCATATGATATCTGGGTGACCCTCGATGCATATCATAAGGGCACAACCCAAATCAAGACTATTCGATAGGACCGGTACAAGAGAGCGTATAAAAAATTTGAGATGCTTGTTGGTGAATACTTGGATGAATGCTTTGGTAGATTCCATAGGATACTAAACAAACTTTGAGCTGTTGGTCTCACATAACCAGACTCGGATAACACTCGCCAGATACTTTCTGCCCTAGACCTCAGAGTTTGGGAGATGAAAGTGACCACCATCAAGGATATGAATGTTCTATCAACCTTAAGTCTTGATGCATTGTACTCTCGCCTTAAAATTCATGAGATCGACATCATCTCTTGCAAGACGAAGTTGCAGTCGATAGCATTGATCATTGATCCCACATCAGCTTCTGTATCATCTTCTGATGGTAACTCTAGTTTCTCTTTGCCTGCTTTGTGCAAGATGTGTGATGACCAGTTTGATCAGTTTTCATAGAGTGAGCTAGCCCTCTTAGCCAAAAATTCTCACACACATACAAGAGGTTTAGAGAGAGAAAGAGAGGAGGTCCGGTGATCTGCTTTAAGTGTGGTGGCCCTAAGTACATTTGAGCAAACTACCCCAAGCTAGGAAAGGACAAGAATGACTATGGCGGTGCGAGCCAGAATGACTATACTAACAAGAACTATAATAAGAAGCCACCAGCTCGTGATCAAGGAAAGGAGAAGAAGTATCACAATCTTAGCAAGGCGAAGAAGCTCTTTCATCACATCCTCACTACCTTCGATAACTTCAACTTAAGTTACATGGAGGACTAGAGCGACGACAACAGCGAGGATGATCCATAGAAGGACACCAAGGATGGTGATGACTTCACCGGGATGTGCTTCATGGCTAATGAGAACAACATTAACGATGATGATATCTATAGTGACTCCGATGAGGTATACCCCTCCTAGGACTAGCTCAATGATGTTTTTTTGAAGTTAGAAAAGTTTTATGCTACGTCTAGAGCTAGGTTGATGTGTTAGAGAAGTAGGTAGAGAGCTTGTTTAGATATATGGAGAAACTATGGACTTCGCATGATAGTGTGATCTCTAAGCTTTACTTTCTTAACATGGAGAATGTTAGTCTATTAGCTGAATTAGAGATGGTTAGAGTTGCTCCTTTTCAGCCTGATTCTGCTGAGACTATAGTCTGCACCTCATGTGAGGATAAGAACAATGCTTTTAGATACTTATATACCTTTCTCCTTGATCTGCCTGAAATTTGTGATAGTTGTGTCAACTTGAAGAATAATTTAAAGAAGATAGATCATAAAATTGTTGAAAAGCATGCTGCTTTAATTGAGCTTGTTGCTTCTTGTGCCAACTGTTCTAAATTAACTGTTGAACTTGATTCCATATCTAAGCAATTTTATGACATGTCATAATAAGAAAATGACTCAATATGTATCTCAGGCTCCTGTTAGCTCACCGTGCAACAATTGTGAAAAATTAAAATATGAATTAATTGCTTTGGATGAAAAATATGTGAAGCTAACTAAGAACCTACTAGAGAAGCCACAATCTGTTTGCTTGTTCTATGCTGAAGTAGAGGAGAAAATGGAGGATATACAAGAGACTTTTAGGAAGGGATACGAGGCCCAGATAGCTAGGGTTAGGACTACCCAATGTGTCTTGTGAAGCCCTCAAGCCTGAGGCGACCATGCATAAGAAGAGATATGCACATGCTATTCGATCTTCTCCTTCTAGTTCTTTATCTTCTTCTTCCCCATGTTCTTCTTATGCTTCCCTTTTTTGGGAGTGTGAGCACCTCATGAATACTCTTGAAAGATTTATCAGAGGCAATAAAAAACTCAATCTTATTCTAGACAAATCCAATATTTGTAGGTTCAATCAAGGTTTAGGATATGATTTTCTAGAGAATGTGATGAAACATCCACCTGTAGTTGTTAGAGCTATAGTAGGATATGTCATCGAGGTTGCGCCCAATCTAAGAAGACAATGTTTAAGTCTGTGGGCTTTGTCTAGAGGATTTTTGATAGTAAGAAGATAGCACACTATTCATTATTATAGCGACGTTAAGGGCTCAAGCACATATCGTTCTTGATGTAGCCTCATCTGGAATTGCTTCTCTTTTACTCTCTAGTGGTCGTAAGCTCACTCCCATTTTAAGATCCCCCTCAACACATGATATTATGTCAATTCAAGATTCTGTCTATATGAATGTGCCTTTTGGTAGGGAAACTGTAGTTCTTGGTGGAGACTTTCAACAAATTCTACCAGTTATTGAAGGTGGTACCAAAACAAAAAGTATCAATGCTTTACTTATTAAATCACCACTTGGCACTAATATGAGACTTCAAAATTCTACTATTTCAGTAGCTGAATAGCATGCTCTCAGTACATTTGCTCAATGGGTTCTTGCTATTGGAAATGGTTAGTTATGTACATGAAAGAAATAGGAGAGGTTCATGCATCTTGGATAGATCCTATTGATCTTTATTGATGCCAAGTAGTAATAATATGGACACAATTGTGGATGCTATCTATGATTCCTTTTGTGCAAACTATCAAAATAGTGAATATTTAGCACATCGTGCTATTATCTACCCAACAAATACAGTGGCTGATGAAATAAATACAATAGTCTTCAACAAGGTTCTTGGACAATATGAGAGTATCTCAGTTCTGATTCTATTTCGCAATCGGATACTCAAATTGGTGATGCTAATCTTTTATATCCACCTGAATTCTTGAATTCGATAGTGATCAACAACTTCCCATAACATATTATTGATCTCAAAATAGGTGTTCCAGTATTGTTATTGAGAAATATAAACCAATCTATGGGTTTATGCAACGAAACTTGCCTGATAATTACAAGACTTGGTGATCGAGTGCTTGAAAGCCGTATTATTATTGGAACAAATATAGGCCAATCAGTTTGTATTCCAAGAATTATACTAAATGCAACAAATCTGCAATGGCCTTTTACATTACAACGTTGTCAATTCCCAGTCAAACTAGCATATGCTATGACTATTAACAAAAGCCAATGTTAGACTCTGAACAAAGTTGGAATTTATTTATGAAATCCGGTTTTTTTCTCATGGACATATATATGTTGCGGTATCATGACTTACATCATGTTCAGGACTAAAAATATTAATCAAAGATGACCAAGGCATTCCTTCTACTAGAACCAAAATATAGTATATAAAGAAGTGCTTACTTCTATTTATCACTTCCTGTTATTATCATTGTTTATTTCTATGATACACTTTTGTAATCTCTTAGATTTTTGTAAAAATACTTACTTGCTTACTGTACGTAATCAGCACATACATAGACTTCGGTAATCATAGCTTTTTTCGAATCCTATATCATACTACATATGTATGTGCTTATGTATGTATATCTAATATACGTTTTCCCTTCTGAATTCTGCTTACTTATAAAATATGCAATGTCCTTATCATGAGCCCTTTTATGTCTTTCCTATTCTGGTTGTTGTCTTTATCAAATTTCCCAGAAATTAGGTGGTCTTTATCAAATTTTCCTGAATTTATTTTTTCTATTCTCTCATGGACTTGAGGTGTTGCCTCACTTGCTATTCTCTACCTGCTCCCTAGTTCCTTGATCTTGCTCTTGGTTCCTCTTCTTCACCAACGTAATGCTTACCGCTCTTTTCCCTCTTCGCTCACGCCCTTCCTCCTCTTTGGTCGCGCTCTCCACTTCATCCACGACCCTTTCGACCATGACTTTCACTTTGACCACAACTTCAACTTTGACTCGGTCCTTCAACCACGGCCCTTCGACTACAGCATCGATTTCGACCACGACAACATCGACCATGGCCCTTCCACCACGGCCCTTCAACCACAACCACGACCTCGACCTAAACCACAGCTTCGACTTTGTCCACGTCGACTTTGACCACGGACCACGGCCTCGACGTCCACCATCGCCCATGGCCTCGACTTTGACCATGGCTTTGATTTTGACCACGATGCCCTTCGACCATGGCCTCAACCTAAACCATAGCTTTGACTTCGCCCACGTCTACTTCAACCACGGCGTCGGCCTCTACCACAACGTCAACTTTGAACACAACACCCTTCGACCATGGCCTCTACTTCGACCACAGACCATGGCCTTGGCATCGACCTCAAACACGCCCCCTTCGACTGCGCCCTCGACCTCAACCATGGCCCCCTTCGACCGCGTCCTCGACCTCGACCATGGCCCCCTTCGACCATGTCCTTGACCTCGACCACGGCCCTTTCGACCATGATGTTTCAACCATGTTGTGACGACCACATTGGATCAACCACCATGTTTCAACTAGGATGTTTCAACCACGTTAGTTCGACTACAATGTTCACCCCATGTTCTTTCGACGACGTTTTGCCACTACAATATTTCAACCATCTTGATCAACTATGTTGGTCGACCACATTGATATGACAATGTCCTTTCAACCACGTTGATTCGCTCACGTTGTCTCGACCACAGTGTACCGACTAGGATTTTTGACCACATTGTATCAACCATGTTGTTTCCACCACGATGTTTCAACCAGGCTGTTTCGATAATGTTGATTTGACCATGTCATTTCAACCACATTTCGACTACAATATTTGACTCGATCACATTGGTCTCCCACCTTGGTGGAGCACAATGTTTCAATTACATTATATCGACAACATTGAACGATCACGTTATTACAAGTACAATATTTTGACCACACTATGTCGACTATGTTAATCGTTACGTTATTTCGATCACAATATTTTGACCAACCCTCCGGTTTTTCAAAATTGGATACATACCCTTCCAAATTACATTCAGATCCTAATTTTTTAGAAAAAGACATCCTTCATAGAATAAAACCCTACAGTTTTCCTGAAATTACACATCGGTTCTTGGTTTTCTCGTAGAAGCCCTCCTTATAGAATTAAGCCTTAATTTTTTTTAAAAAAAGCCTCTCTTACAAATTGTCTACTTTTTCCTTTAGTCTGCGTAGTAGCTACTACGGCATGGCACCGTGCTTCCACCTTCCCCTGCGTCACATCGCGGATTTGCGAGAAAGTCTTTCGCTTTTACGTAATTAAGAAAAGATCCTTATTGTTTATATTCCTCTTACATACGTCTTTATTTTTTTTGCAGAACACCCTCCTTTACATCACTACTGTGTTGGCCATCCGATCTAGTGAACTGCGCGATACAGGGCGTTCGGGCAGCCCCGTGTGTTCTCCCGAATGTTCGCATCACTATATTGCCAGCACCTCCATCTACGTGTCTTTGTCGCACTATATCACTTTTCCGCTGCCTTACTGCTCTCTTTCTTACACTATCTCGTTGGCTTCCAGAGGAATATGTTTACCGCATCGTTAGCTGTGTTTTATTCCTTAGTTCAGTTGCTGGTGTGTGTTCAATTTCAGTCGTCGGATCGGATTTTGTAGCTGTGTTTATATGGGGTTTCCCTTGTGTTCTCCCAAATGTTCATGTCGCTATACTGTCAGTGCCCCCATTTATGTGTCTTCCTCGCACTCGCTATATTACAAATGTCCCCGTTTACGTGTCTTCCTCGCACTCGGTATATTGCCAACAGCCCCATTTATGTGTCTTCCTCGCACTATATCACTTTTTCGCTGCATTATTATTCTTCCTTACATTGTCTTGCTTGCTTCTGGATGAATCTGTTTACCGCACGTTGGCTCCGTTTGATTGCTTGACTCAGTTGCTGGTGTGTGTTCGGCTTCAGTCATCGGATCAGATTTCGTGACTGTGTTTATATGGTGTTACCCTCCCATAGTTTCTGTTTTGTGTCTCTTAGGTTTCTGCTTCAGCCTGGGCTCACGTGCTCATTGCCTTGTTTCCGACTCCATCATCTTGGCTGTAATTTCACTACGTTCAACCTATGTTGTTTACTTCCATCTTGTGTGCATCCGTCTAGCGTGCTTCTCCTGTGTGCCCGAATCTATTGCGCAGGTTACTTTTGTGTGAGGTACTGGTTTTGGTTTGTTCCCTCTGATTTTTTCTAAAGTGCTATCCTCATCGAGATTCCCCTTAACTTCCTACATGATTTTGCGTTTAGATAAGCGACATTATTTTTTATGCTTTAGACTCTCGACGGGGTTTAGACCTATGACATCTTTTTTTGCATGCCTTTATTTTGTCTCAATGGGGGTCTTCTTGTTTTTGGACTCGATTAGACTACTCTGATAGTCTTACTATGATTAGACTACCACATTAATATTATTATTTCCCCTATGGTTCTGTAAGAGCTGTTACTTTGGCCATGATTTCTTATGTATATAGATACCATCGGTTATATACCACCGAATAAAAATCGCTTTCAAAATGGACCACTGAAAAATCTGGGTTCGCTATATAGACCATCTGTTATATACCATTGAATAAATATCACTTTTAAAATAGACTATCAAAAAATTTGGGCTCATTTTAATACCATCAAAGCATCAGGAGGTTTTTGAAAATATCGCTTTGTCAACCTCCTGTTACATATGGCGTTTAGATTATCTAAATGCCCATTGGAGCAACTCAAAATTATACATAATGCCCTTTGTGATCGGCTTTGATAGTCGTTCGAGTACGACACTTTAACCATGATTTCGACCACAACGCTTCAACCACACAGAATGCCCTTGGTGATTGGCCCCGATGGCTTCTTCAACCACGGCGCTTCAACCACGCCGTTTCAATCAGATCATTTTGACTACAACGCTTTGATTACATCTTCAACCATGGCGCTTCGACTATGTTTTCGATCACGGTGCTTTGACCACATCACTTTGAGCACATCTTCAACCACAGTGGTTCGACCGTGTGTTCGACCACGATAGGGGGTAGGGCGAACGGAGATGTAAACCAAACCAGACGAAATGGTATTAAAGTGAACCAATTTTTTATGGTATATTTCCAAGGTGGTCTTATTGGATGGTAAATAGATTATTATTTCTTCTTTTTCTACTTTTTTCTATATTTTGCTTTAAAAGCTTCATTTATCCAGTATTTCTCTTACAGCTACGTTCTTTAATTCAGAGTATCTATTTATTACAGAGATTCTATATGGCATATTCACTACTAAAATATGTCAACCAAAGTTCTCACAAATGGAAAGTTGTTGTCCGCTTAGCACGTGTTTGGGAATTTGCAAACCCACAAGATTTAACAAATGTATACCATTTGGACTTCATCATGTTAGACGAACATGTTTGCCACTTTGGAAAGTTTTATTATAATTGCAGATGTAATATGTTACTATTATACAGTGGCTACATTTTTTTCTATTTGCAATGTGTAGCTCATTAAATATATACATTTTTGTTACTATTATACAATGCGTACAGCCTTTGCTGTTTGTTCCTTACAAATTATTCACTATTCTTATTACCAATATTATTGTTTGTCTATACTTAGGGAGATGTCATGGAAGGATTAGTTCTCAAAAATGGCTTCCTAAATTTACACACGTATTCAAAGAAGGATCTATTTATGAAATCGAATACTTCAAAGTGATCCAAGCGAAAGAGAATTATAAATGTGTTGATGGTATTAACTTAGTTCTATTCTCGAAATATACTAAGCTGAAAGAAATCTTGCCAGAACCAGTAGCTTTCCGTGTTTATGCTTACAACGTAGTTCCTTTCACCGTTCTAAGTGAACGTATTGGCCAAAATACTCTATTATCAGGTGTGCTTTTTAATATAATAATAATACTGTCTTAGCATACATAATTAATTTTTTTTTGCTGATACCTTTCTTGACTTTAACATTTTTTATCTATTAGATATTGTTGTCCATATAACCGCTGCTTCATCGCTTATTAATCTTTACTATTATAAAAGAAGGAGTTGGTGGTTGATCCAGCCTCTCCCACCCTTTTTCACAAAAGGCAGCACTGACATGTGCCCCCAAAAGACCTGCGCCGAATCTTCCCACATTCCCATCAAAATATCTTTCTTTCTATGATTTAGTGGTCAAGATGGATTTCATCTAGACTGCATTGTAGAATACATGTTGTATTTTTCATCCAGTACTTAATCTTGTACTAGCTGAATGCTCGTTGCTACGGATTTTAAAATTTTATCATACTATATGTTCTGAAACTAATGATGGTAAAAATTTTTAGAACATGCATACAAATATGTTCTAAATTTTTTTAAAATTCGTAGCAACGCACGGGCATTCAGCTAGTACAATTACAAAGATGGGCCAAACTGTTAAGCGGACTATTCAGATAATTGATGGAACGTACTCTTTTTTTTTCATATAGTCCTCTTTCTTTCAATTACATTACTTACTAATCTTATCTTACATTTTTGTTATGTTATTCTTCATACATAAATAACAATACTATAACAACAAATGATACAGTGAATGTTGAATTTTAACTTTATGGGGCCGACATGCTGAGACATTCGATGCTAAAATCCTACAGACCACATTTGAAAACACACCAGTTATAGCTCTATTTGTTGGCATGTTAGTTGGTGTTGATTTGTGATCCAAATTCTACATAACCATTAGGCCAGCTTCTGGACGAAGTGTAGCGGAGGCCCGTCGCCGGAGGCTTAGGGCCGGAGCGGAGCGGAGCGGAGTCCTGAAGCGGCCCAGATTAGAGTTTTCCCTACTATATACATAATGCCCTTTGTGAGATTAGAGCGGAGGCTTAGGGTATGGATTCTAATCGAATTAGGTTTTCCCTACTATATATATTCCCTGTAAGCCGCGGTTGGGATATGAGATTAGAGTTGTAAATCCCCGCTTTGTAACCGCACCCAGATAGAGTGAAGTTTGTTGCTGGCTGGCGCCCGTGGTTTTTTCCTTCTCGCATTGGGAGGGTTTTCCACGTTAAATCTCGTGTCTCTCTGCGATTGATCTTGTTTACTTCGTCGTTCCTCCGCCGTCGCGTGCAACAAGTGGTATCAGAGCCTTGATTTCATCAGATCGGGCATCGCGATGGCGTCGATGAAGTTTGATCTACCGCTACTCGACTACAAGACGAGATTCTCGCTGTGGCAAGTGAAGATGAGGGCGATACTCGCCCAATCACAGGATCTGGATGAGGCCCTAGATTGCTTCGGAAGAAGATGAAGGATCAATGGACTCGAGGAGAAACGTAAAGATCGTGAGCTCGTCGCTCATTCAACTTCATCTTTCTAATGATATCTTGCAAGAAGTGCTGCAGGTGGGAACTGCTGCAGAACTTTGGTTGAAACTGGAATCGATCTGCATGTCAAAAGATCTCACCAGTAAGATGCACATGAAGATGAAGTTGTTCTCCCACAAGTTGCAGGAGGGAGGATCGGTGATGAACCACATATCGATCTTTAAGGAGATCGTGTCCGATCTGTTATCCATGGAGGTAAAATTTGATGATGAGGATTTAGGTCTTCTATTACTATGCTCACTGCCCAGCTCATATTCAAATTTCCGTGACACCATATTGTTAAGCCGTGATGAACTAACCCTAGCGGAAGTTTATGAGGCGCTCCAGAGTAAGGAGAAGATGAAAGGTATGGTGCAGGGTGAGCCGTCGTCCTCCAAGGGCGAGGCGTTGCACGTCAGGGGCAGATTTGAGCAGAAGTCCTATGATAACCACAATCGCGACAAGAGCCAGCATGGTAGAGGACGTTCAAAGTCCAGGGATAAGAAGTTCTGCAAGTACTGCAAGAAAACAAACCACGTCATCGAGGATTGCTACAAGGTAAAGAATAAGGAGAAGAGGAATGCTACATACCAACAGAAAAATAAATCTGAAGGTAATGCCTCTGTTGTCTCCGGTGCTGATAGTATTGATTACGAGATTGCCTTGTCGTATTCTTTGGTTGTGTTGCTGGTCATGATGAATGGTTACTCGATTCAGCATGTTCGTTTCATATCTGCATTAACAGAGAATGGTTTAGTTCTTATAAGCACGTGCGAGTGGAGATGTCGTTCGCATGGGAGATGACAACCCATGTGAAATCATGGGCATTGGATCTGTTCAGATCAGGACACATGATGGCATGGTTCGCATACGGACAATGTGCGACATATACCAAGGATGGCAAGAAATCTCATCTCTCAAAGACACTCGATGATGATGGGTACAAGTACTCGCTTGTGTGGAGTTTTAAAGGTATCAAGAGGTTCTCTCATTTACATGGTTGGTGATATGAATTACGCCAAGTTATATGTGCTTAGAGGAAGTATATTACGTGGTTCCGCTATGGTCATTCGCTCGATAATAATACTAACCTCGGCATAAGCGCCTTGGACACATGAGTGAACTTGGTATGGCGTAATTGATAAAGAGGAACTCTTTGGATGGCTGCACTCAGAGTAAGATGAACTTCTGTGAGCACTGCATTTTTGGTAAGCACAAGAGGGTTAAATTCAATGCCTCGGTACATCGCTCCAAAGGTATACTTGAGTATGTACATGCTGATTTGTGGGGGCCTTCTCGTAAGACCTCGTATGGTGGTGCAAATTATATGCTTACTATCATTGATGATTACTCTAGAAAAGTGTGGCCTTATTTTCTCGAAGGTAAAGATGATACATTCTTTGCTTTTAGAGAGTGGAAAGTAATGATAGAAAGACAAACCGAGAAGAAGGTAAAGTCGCTCGCGTCGATAATGGTGGTGAATTTTGCTCGCATGAGTTTAATGATTATTGCAGGAAGGAAGGCATTGTGAGGCATCGCACCATCCCGTACACTCCGCAGCAGAATGGTGTGGCTGAGCGCATGAACAGAACCATCATATCGAAGGCTCGTTGCATGCTGTCCAACGCAAAGATGAGTAAGCGTTTTTGGGCAGAGGCCGCCAACACCGCATGCTACTTGATCAACAGGTCGCCTTCTATTCCACTCAACAAGAAAACTCCTATTGAGGTATGGTGCGGTACATCTGCGATTATTCACGGTGAGAGTTTTGGTTGCCTTTGCTTATGCTCATGTTGATAATGGAAAATTGGAGCCTAGAGCTATTAAGTGTCTGTTTCTTGGTTATGGCTCTGGAGTAAAAGGATATAAGCTATGGAATCCTGAAACAAAAAAGACTTTCATGAGCAGAAGTGTTGTTTTTAATGAATCTGTGATGTTTAATGACAGTTTACCCACAGATAATGTACCAGATAGATCTGATGATGAGCAGCATAATATGAGCGTGCAGGTGGAGCACGTGGATGATCAGGAAGATGAATTTATTGATGATACTATTGATACTGTTCAGCACTTATCTCCTGTTTTGCGGCAAGACGACCAACCTATTGCACTGCGAGAGAAAGAGGAGTTGTGGTCCTCGATCTCGATTAATTGAAGAGTGTAATTTGGTTCATTATGCTCTTAGTTGTCTTTGAGCAGTGGAGAACACTCATGAGCCGGCCACGTACACTGAAGCCATTGTTTCTGGAGATCATGTGAAGTGGATCTCAGCTATGCAAGAAGAGATGCAGTCCCTGGAGAAAAATGGCACATGGGACGTGGTGCGCTTGCCTATAAATAAGAAGGCCGTGCGTTGCAAATGGATCTTCAAGAGGAAGGAGGGTCTATCTCCTAGTGAGCCTCCAAGATTTAAGGCAAGGTTAGTAGCTAAAGGTTTCAGTCAGATTCCAGGTGTTGATTACAATGATGTGTTCTCCCGGTTGTGAAGCATAGCTCAATCCGTACATTCTTTAGTATTGTTGCTATCGTGATCTTGAGCTTGAGCGACTAGATGTGAAGACAGACATTCTTGCATGGAGATCTTGAGGAGGAGATATACATGGACCACCGAAAGGGTTCATAGTGCTCAGTAAGGAGGATCATGTTTGCAAATTGAAGAAATCCTTATATGGTTTGAAACAGTCTCCTCGTCGATGGTATAAGAAGTTTGATTCATTTATGCTATCAAATAACTTTAAAAGATCTGATTATGATAGCTGTGTCTACATTAAATTTGTTGATGGATCACCTATATACTTGCTATTATATGTTGATGATATGCTGATTGCTGCCAAGAGCAAGAAAGAAATAACTGCGTTGAAGGCTCAGTTGAGCAACGAATTTGAGATGAAGGATCTTGGTGCTGCTAAGAAAATTCTAGGTATGGAAATTACTAGAGACCGTGCTTCTGGTTTATTGTTTCTTAGTCAGCAAAATTATATTAAGAAAGTGCTTCATCGTTTCAACATGCATGATTCAAAGCTCGTTAGTACTCCCATTGCACCTCACTTTAAATTGTCCGCTTCACAATGTCCTAGCACTGATGAGGAGGTTGAGTACATGTCCAGAGTTCCGTATGCTAGTGCTGTTGGGTCTTTGATGTATGCCATGGTTTGCTCGTCCGGATTTATCTTATGCTATGAGTATAGTCAGTAGATATATGGCTAATCCTGGTAAAGAGCATTGGAAGGCCGTTCAATGGATTTTTCGGTACATGCAAGGCACATCGAATGCTTGTTTGAAGTTTGGCGAATCGAAAAGGACTCGTTGGTTATGTTGATTCAGATTATGCGGTGATTTGGATAAGCGTGGGTCGCTCACAGTGTTATGTATTTACCATTGGAGGTCAGGCTGTGGTCGGAAGGCACATTTGCGAGGATGTTGTTGCGCTGTCCACCATCAAGCGAATATATGGCTATTTGTGAAGCAAGTAAAGAGTCAGTTTGGCTGAAAGGTTTGTTTGCTGAGCTTGCTGGATTTGATTCTTGCATTAACTGCTTTGTGACGACGAGTGCAATTTATCTCACTAAAGATCAGATGTTTCATGAGAGGACAAAGCACATTGAGATTAAATATAATTATGTCAGAGATATTGTTGCAAAGGGTAAGCTAAAGGTATGCAAGATTAGCACTCATGAAAATCCTGCTGATATGTTCACAAAGCCGCCTCCAGTTGCTAAGTTTGAGCTTTGCTCAAGCTTAGTTGGTATTGATTTAGCCCAAGAGGTCGTGGCGTACCGAAAGTATTTCTTTCTTTGTTATGTTCAGGGTGAAGGTTTGATTTATGCTACAGGAAGGAATTTGTCTCAAGGTGGAGTATGTTGATTTGTGATCCAAATTCTACATAACCATTAGGCCGACTCGGACGGTGTAGCGGAGGTCTGTCACGGGAGGCTTAGGGCCGAGCGGAGCGAGCGAGTCCCTGCGGCCAGATTAGAGTTTTCCCTACTATATACATAATGCCCTTTGTGAGATTAGAGCGGAGGCTTAGGGTATGGATTCTAATCGAATTAGGTTTTCCCTACTATATATATTCCCTGTAAGCCGCCGGTTGGGATATGAGATTAGAGTTGTAAATCCCCGGCGTTTTGTAACCGCACCCAGATAGAGTGAAGTTTGTTGCTGGCTGGCGCCCGTGGTTTTTTCCTTCTCGCATTGGGAGGGTTTTCCACGTTAAATCTCGTGTCTCTCTGCGATTGATCTTGTTTACTTCGTCGTTCCTCCGCCGTCGCGTGCAACAAGTGGTATCAGAGCCTTGATTTCATCAGATCGGGCATCGCGATGGCGTCGATGAAGTTTGATCTACCGCTACTCGACTACAAGACGAGATTCTCGCTGTGGCAAGTGAAGATGAGGGCGATACTCGCCCAATCACAGGATCTGGATGAGGCCCTAGATTGCTTCGGGAAGAAGATGAAGGATCAATGGACTCCTGAGGAGAAACGTAAAGATCGTAAGGCTCTGTCGCTCATTCAACTTCATCTTTCTAATGATAGAGTGAAGTTTGTTGCTGGCTGGCGCCCGTGGTTTTTTCCTTCTCGCATTGGGAGGGTTTTCCACGTTAAATCTCGTGTCTCTCTGCGATTGATCTTGTTTACTTCGTCGTTCCTCCGCCGTCGCGTGCAACAGTTGGCACATACTCAGGTTCGTTACAATATTTACTTTGTAGCACTAGAAATTTAATTCATGACAAATAAAACATAAATCTATTTCGCTAGAGATTTAACAATAATTTACACTACTATTCTATACATATGTAGGTCAATTGGCGCTACAAAGCTGCTCTGCATCCAAATGGTATATTAATATACCGATAGTTGAGATAGATGCTCTCCAGAGCACGTATTGATTATCAACCTTATTCATAAAAAAAATTGTTTCTTACTATACAGATCGCTCCACGCAAAATTTTATTTACCTACAATTAAGTTATTCTAAGTAACACTGTATTACATAGAGTTAACAACTGTCCACACTGCATCGAATGGCGAGAAGAAACCCATGATCAATGCAATCCAATCACGACAACAGTTCAGGAACTAATAGAACTTATACCCAACAAAGCTCTCGTATGAAAATATAGTCAGATTTTATACATGTTCCTAAATCATTTTTCACAGATTGTTTATTGTACATTGTTCATAACTATGACATAAACAGGGCCTATCATATAAACTCATAGTTGTTCTCAAAGATCTGGTATGAAATCAGTCATGGTGGTATATAGCATGTTCTTCCTATTGGAAAACAACTTTTTTCACACGAAGATAGTTACAAATGTCGAAGATGTGGTGTTAAAATAGTAGAACCAATGTATGATAATCAATGTATTTTTATATGGTACATATCTTTGCTGACAATTAAGATCTCTAGCTTTGAAAATAGTACAATATCTAATGTGTTATCCACATTGTAACATAGATACAAAATTAACATCTATGGTGTTGATCTTGATACCAGTAACGAAGGGAGATCTGTTACTGCAGAATTTATGTTCTTCAGTGATGTAGGCCAAGCTTTAATTGGAAAACCTCCCATGCTTTTAGTTGCGACAGCCGAAGACCAGCAAAATTATATTCCACCAGAAATAAAAGCAATTATTGGACTCACATATGAAATCATTGTTCGAATGTTAGAAGGATCACTGCAAAGTGATACTCCAACATTTCATGTGCGCTCAATAACATCTCGACCAAACCTTACTACGTTGCTCTTACGAAGCAGTTCTGAAGGTTTATAATCAATGGTTCAAGAAACACAAGAAAATAAGGATTTTGAATATTAACTTCATCCCATTTTGTTAACACCAATAGATACTACTACTGTTGAATCTACACTACCATCCACTCCTTTAACTCCAACGACAACTGCTTCTTTGTAGGTAGCAATTGCACTTGGTAACGCAATTTTGTCAACATAATGTTACACAAAGTGTAGATTTCTAAAGTCCTTATCATAAGTACACATTTCTATCGCAGTCTGGAAAGCGAATACACAAAACTGTTGTAACTAATGAACCTGCTCTACGTGATTCATATGAAAAAGCAAAAAAGAGGTATCTTATACTCCTTCCAAAATCTTCGAATGGTCTTCAACAGTGATGGTCTTCAGGCTATGTGGCGGAAGGTAGTAGCGTAGTTGCATAGCAAACTCACGTGATGGTCTTCAGGCTATGTGGCACTGAAATAGCTAATCTTTTATATTTCAATGCAACCTTCTAATTCCACTATGTAAAAAAATAATGTGACATCTCTAAAAATTGCTTTCTTTAAAAATTAATTTCAAATTAATTATTTTAAAGGTGTTTGGATTTTATTTGGATTATTTGTGTAATACTAGAATAAAATATCAAAATCACAATTCCAATCCAAAGTCCAATAAATTTTTTTTCAAAGGGTCACTCATCCTAGAATTGCCGTAAGCCAAGCATGCTTAACGATAATGTTCCAACAAAATCAGCTACCAGTTGGCCTTCTTCTTTGTTGTGTGTTCTTTCCACCTTCCATTCTTTTATTCTTTGGCCTGATCACTATTCATCTTATTCTACCTTGTGTCAGACCCAAGCTCAAATCTCCAATCGACAAAAACCTTTTTTCCTTTGCATCGTCACTTGGAAAACTCTCAATTTGTGCTAGCCATTAATTCATCAATCTTTCCTTTCCTTTCGCGCGTCCTTGAATACCAAAACGCTCACACGGTGCCATAAATCTCATCGGTTCCTTTCTTTGCCAAAGCTATAAATCGGAGCAACGTGACCGTGTTGCCTTCCCTCTCATCTAGCCAAAATCTCCCCTCCTCTAGAGAAGTCGCCGAGGCTGCCGCCAACACCACTGGCTTCACCACAAGGAGAACAACCTCACCGACCGCTTTACCATCCAAGACCCTGCCAGAGCACTCCATCGATGTCTTCCACCTCGCCATTGAGCAAATCTGCCGCAAAAACCCTTCCCTCACTGGAGAACTCCATCGCCGCTTTCTTCTATCATCGCCGACCACTCTCCAGCCTTTTCTGGTAAACTCCCTTGCCTGTTGAAAACAATCGCTCCATGTTCGACCACGGCAACCCCATCGATCTCAGCCACTGCAACCCTCCCAATCGCTCCTGAGTTCCGACAATTCTTTAAGCTTCCGTGAACATTAGCTTTGCCTATTGTCATTTCTGACCCCTCTTGCTTTTGACCACGGTTGCTTTCGATTGCGACTGCTTTCGATCATGGTCGCAGCCGCTTTCGACCGTAGCCTCTTTTGACCACGGTCGCTTTCGACCGCTGTTGCTCACGACCATGGCCACTTTCGACCACCCTCGGTTTTGACCACCTTATAGTTTTCGACCACTCCGGGCGTCTCGGCCACTCTCGGTGTTGCGATCGCCATGGTCAGCCACGACAACCTCATCTATTACGACCACTCTCGGAGTTCCGACAATTCTCGTAGGTTTCGACCACATCAAGCATTCGACCGTTCTGAAGCATTTGACCACTCTCTGACCACTCTCAACCTTCGACCACTAGGTTTTGATCACTTTGAAGTCTTTGACCAGTTCCAGTCTTCTTGGACAAATTCCCGAAATGTTCGACTTGCAATGGTTCCGACCTCTCCGAACCTTTCAACCACATATACCTTTTAACCACATATACCTTTCGACCACATATACCTTTTGACCACATTACATACTTTGACCACTTCAAACTTTTTGACCACTCCCTCCAACCACGTTTCGACCACCGACCACTCACGGACACTTCGACCACCAGCCATGTCTAAATTTCTGACCACATTCAGCCATCTGATCACAACTATTCGATCACCCAAGCCGATCGATTCCTTTGACCGCTCCAAGCTGATCGATACCTTCAACCACTCCACATCGTCCCATTCCTTCGACTACTTCAATCCCTCTGATCCTTCCAACCATCACTCAAGACCACAATCGCCTTCGACTATGTTCTATCCTTCAACCACGTTCTAGTCTTCGACCACTCTAGAGTTTCCAATCACCGACCACTCTGTGTAGCCTTTTGACCACTCAGCAGTTTCCGACCACTCTCTGAAGATCCAACCCCTCCAACCATGGCAAACACTTCCAGAAGCCTGTATTTCTTCATCCTAGCTCTGTTTGAACCCGTTCAAATTTCTAAATTTATCTAAAATCATAAATCTCCTTCCATTACATATTTTGTATTTTGGTGACTTTTTTTGTGTTTATTTATTTATTTTGGGTTTCACATTTTTGCGCGTAGAACCCGACATCACCGAAGAGTTTTCGTATCCGCGGCAGGAAGGTCCAGACAATGTGCAGGAAGGCAAGTCTCCTTTAATCATCTTGTACCTATGTTTTCAAAAATCATTTTATTATTTCAAATTTAATTGCATTTCTATGTTACATAAAATGTTAATTTATGTCTTAAGGTTATTAGCTAATCCAAATTTGTTATACCCTCATTTGAAGATGACAACTATGTACCTTTGTCACCCTAGGCTTCCCTTGTTTTAGTATTAAGATTATTATGATATTTGTTAATTTTACAACGGTAGTAGTTACTTAGACAAGCTGATTGGTCACTATAACCCTATGGGTGGAAATAATGTTATCAAATCTCTAAACAATTGCTTTTATCAAATGTTTGGCAAGAGGTGTTGCCGTTATTTATAAAATAAAATAAAATGATAAAAAATGGTTTTAGACTTGGGCGGATGGTAAGATCTGGTTGGTGTGGATTTAGCACGAGGACTTGTATTGTGAATGTGCCGCCTTAGTCAATTAAGGATCGACGCTTGTGATTGTCCTAACTGAGTATTACCGTACAACCACAAGTCTATATTGGTACAACCTAGCTGACTAACTCACAAAGGTTTAGTTTAGATATCACCAGTGGTAAGTGGGTGCCAGGGATTTACTGATTTACTCACAGTGAGGCATAGGGATTTACTATACTCATATGGTGTAAGAGGCGGCTTCTGACTGTGGTGGATTTAACTCTTCAGCGGTGAAATCTCAGCGGGTGGTGTCTATCTAGATTGGAGTGAGGTAAAGGCTTTGTGATAAATTATCTAAGTCTCATGCCTAAGGAAGCATGTTGGCTATTAAGATGACTTATCTCTTGTGGGTAAAGTTGTGCAATCTCTGCATAGTATAAAACTATTCGAATAGATGTGCACACGGTCAAGGGGAGGCGATGTGCGCTTTCACATGGTAGATCTTTGGTTTTGGTTTCAAAGTAAAAGTTTTAGGAACTCGAGAGTTGGTGGAACTCTCGGAAGTGTTTCCTAGCGGATGGAGCCAGTGCGGGTGGATGGAACCCGTAGTTTTGAACCTTGGCGGTTAGAGCCTGTTTACTAGTGTTGGTGGTTGGAACCTTCACTCGAAGATTTATTTAGTTTCATTTATTGCAATTACTTTGTTAAATTGATTCTTTTAAGAATTTATTATGGTATTTGAAACATAATGCTGCTTTATGTAAAAGAACCATATTATTCTTCTTTGTTAAACCTTGCATCTACTGTATTTTTTCTAAGACTTGCGGAGTACTTTATGTACTCACATACTACACTCAAAACAACTCTCAGAGGGTTATGAAAATCAAGAAGGAGCCTACGATTACTTTGCGTGTGGATTCGATGAAGGTTTCCCGGAGTACTAGGTTGCGCTTCCTCAGTCAATTGCCTGTGACGTATTGATGGGTTATCGTCAAAGTTTATTTTCTGCTTCCGTTGTGCTTTGTTAGTTTGAGAGGCTTGTAACCTTAGTGGTAATAAAGTGGCCCTAAGGCATGTACTCTTTTTTATTATAATAAAGCATTATTGGTTATGTAATCATCACTGTTTGACTGTGTTTACTAGCTTTGATCAGTGACTAGTGCAATAATACACAGAGGGTTCAAATTCAAAAATCCGGTCCTAACAAATATGACCTATCTAAACAGCATTCAACTATTTTTGGAGCCAAAATACTAACTATATTAAACTTGGGGTATTCACGGCCTCCCCGGCGCCACGCCACCGGGTTTGTGAAAGAGTCCATTCTGTTACCCTTGCTCTTGGTCTCAGTTCCTCTTCTTCGCCTGCGTCACACCCATCGCTCTTTTTCTTCTTCGCTCGTGCCGCCCTCCTCCTCTTTGGCCACACCGACTCCATCGCCGTATGCCTCTTCTTCTCCTTCATATTTTGGGTGCAGTCTTTATCGAATTTCCCAGAAATTATGTGTTGTCTTTCCTGTTCTCGGTGTTGTCTTTATTGAATTTCTTAGATATTAGGTGTTGTCTTTATCAAATTTTTTAGAATGTTTTTGTTCTCTCATGGACCTAAGGTGCTGCCTTACCTGCTATTCTCTATTTGCTCCCCGATTCCTCGCTCTTGCTCTCGGTTCCTTTTCTTCACCTGCGTCGAGCCCGCCGCTCTTTTCCCTCTTCGCTCATGCCACCACCCTCCTCTTTGGCTGCGCTCTCCACTTCGACCACAACACTTTCGAACACAACTTCCACTTTGACCACTGTAGCATCCTAAATTTCAAGTGTTCAAAAATATAGAATTCTTAAAACGTTTCTTGCAATTTGCTGGCATTCAAATTTATTCTGAATATTTATTTGAGATCTTTTGTATTTTGTGGCATGCAAACTAATAATCAAGAATAATCCCAAATGCAAATAATGATCATGTAAATAATAAAAATAGAAAGTGACATTACAGATCATGAATTCAAAATACCAAAATCTTGAATTCAAATTCAAGTCAATAAAATGAAACCAAAAGAATACTAGAATACATTTTTAAATGATTAAACCAAAAATTCCTTCTTTTAATTCAATTAGTATACAAAACCCAAGGTTGGATATTCAAAAATTTACATATACAATTCAGAACGAAATAATATCAAAATCAAAATCCGAGGGCAAACTAAATAAAATCAAAAATAGAGGAATATTAGATTTTGTATCTAGATATTTGAACCATGATTTGAACTAAAAATCCAAACCAAAATTTAGAATTTTAAACTCAAACTGAGAACCCCACACTCGTATCTAAATAATTGAACTGAAAATTCAATTTTTGAATTTTAATATCCTACAAAACTGGAAATCAGTAATCTTATATATGAAATAGAAATTCAAATTAAAAATTTTAAATCCAAAAGTTGCTAAAGACTCTCATTTTTCTCTCATTATTTTCCCATTTTACCTCTGTCTTCCATGTGGGCCCCACCTTTTTCTCTCTTCCTCCCTCTCTCTCTTTCTCTCTTTTCTCCCCTCTCTGCCCAGTGGGCCCGGCGCCTCTTTCCCTCGCTTCTCCCTCCTCTGCGTGGTCTCTCCTTCCTCCGCTCCCTTTTCTTTTTCCCCACCTCCAGGGTGTGCTCGCTCCGCGTCGCCTTCTTTCTTTTACTTCTCCCCGTTTGCTCTCTGTCTCGCTCCCAACAGTCGTGCACCCACGCCACCGCCTCCTGCCACCACGCCCGCCTCGAAGTCACCTCGCTTGCGCCCGCAAGACGCCGCACCCACGCCCTGCGCGTGTGTCATCCTGCGTCGGCCGTCGCCTCACCATCGCTTCACCCTGCCGCACCATATGCTCCGGTCGCCGTCCACAGTAGCTCTACAGTGGCGCCCCATGGCTATAAATAGCAGCCTCGACCTTCCCCTTGCGCCTACACTCCTCCCCTATCCCTTCTCCTGTCTTCGCCCGTGCGCCAGCTACCATGCGCCTCACCGCCTCGACCCCTCCGACGAAGCCCCACCAATCCAACCGCGTCACGACATATCCTCGCTCCTCATCTACTCCCTCTCCAAGTTAATCGGATTTTAGTGCACCGGAGCTCACGCATTGCCTTCTTCCCCGTTGTCGGCCACAACCACTGCCTCCAGCGTCATTCCTCCTCCAAGACACCTTGGGCTAATTCCTCCCTCAGGCACCATCTACACGCCTCCCTGGAGCTTCCCCAAACACCACCCCGCCTCCCTTTGTTGCGACTGTCGGCACCGTGAGCTCCTCAAGCGCACCCATGGCCTCCACTGCCGGCTCACCTCGGCCCTACTCCGACACGGCCAACCACTTGGTAAGTTCCCCCTTGACCCCCTACAGCTCGTGCGCACACAGATTCTTCCCTTCCGCCTCCCAACCGCCGGTGCCCCGTTCCACCCCTGCCTCCGGTCGCTAAGCCTCACTGTCGGCCCACCTCGGAGCTACTCGGCTCGTGCCAGCGCCTCCCTCGACCTCCGCCTAGCACCGGGGTTCCGTTTTGGCCATCGCCGGTGCCTCCCCGACCGTCTCCCTCCAGCGACGCCCCATCCTCTGTTTTCGACAGGCTGGCTCCTCTGTTTTGCCCACGTTGACGTTGACCACGGCGTCAACCTCGACCTCAGCCCCCTTTGACCACGGCTTCGACTTTGACCACAGACCACAGCCTCAACGTTGACCTTCAACCACGGCCCCCTTTGACCACGGCCTCGACTACAACCATGGCTTTGACTTCGACCACGACATCGACCTCGACCATGGCCCTCTTCGACTGCGCCCTTGACCTCGACCACAGGCCCTTTGACCATGCCCTTGACCTCGACAACGGCCCTTTCGACCATGACTTGCACTTGGACTACGACCTCGACTTGGACCTGGTCCTTCGACCATTCCCTTTGACTGCAGCATTGATTTCGACCACGCCATCGACGTCGACCATGCCATCGACTTCGACCATGACCCTTTGACCTCGACCTCAACCACGGCTTCGACTTCACCCACATTGACCTCGACCACAGCGTCAAATTCAACCACAGTGCCCTTCGACCATGGCCTCGACTTCGACCACAGACCACAGCCTCGGCGTCGACCATCGACCATGACCCCCTTCGACCATGGCCTCGATTTTGGCCACAGCGCCCTTCGACCATGGCTTCGACTTTGACCATGACGTCGACTACGAACATAGCCCCCTTCGACCGTGCCCTCGACCTTGACCACGGCCCCCTTTGACCGCACCCTCAATCTTGACCACGACCCTTTCGACCACGACCTCCACTTGGACCACGGCTTGACTTGAGCCGGTCCTTCAACTACGGCCTTTGACCACAACATCGATTTTGACCACGACATTGACCTCGACCACAACCATTCAACCATGGTCCTTTGACCACGACCACAGCCTCGACCTGCCCACGACGTCGACGCCACAGTGCCCTTCGACTGTGTCCTCCACCTCAACCATGACCTCCATTTGTACCGTGGTGTCAACTTCGACCTGGTCCTTTGACCACGGCCCTTCGATTACAACATCGATGTCGACCACGGCCTCTGCATTGACCATCGACCACTGCCCCCTTCAAGCAAGCCTCACTTTAACCACAACACCATTCAACCACGGCCTCGACTTTGACCATGGACCACGACCTCGACTTCGACGAACACAACCTCGACTTCGACCATGGCCTAGACCTGGCCCACAGCTCAACGTTGACCACAGCCTCGACCTGGCCCACGATGTTGACGTCGACCACAGCGCCCTTTGACCACGGCCTCGATTTTGACCACAGCCTTGACCTGGCCCACAGCGTCGACGTCAACCACGGTGTCGACTTCGACCATAGAGCCTTATGACCATGTCCTCGACTTCGACCATGGACCATGGCCTTGGCATCGACCATCAACCACATCACTCTTCGACCAAGGCCTCGACTTTGACTACTGCGTGAACGTTGACCACGGCGCCCTTCGACCATGGCCTCGACTTCAACCTCGACCATGGCCCCCTTCGACCACGCCCTTGACCTCGACCATGTCCCTTTCGACCACGACCTCCATTTGCACCACGTCATCGACTTCGACCCTGTCCTTCGACCATGGCCCTTCGACTATGGCGTCGATTTCGACCACAGCGTCGGCGTCGACCACCGTGCCCTTCGACCACATCCTCAACGTCGACCACAAAGCATGGCCTCGGCCTCGAGCATCGACCACGGCCCCCTTTGACCAAGCCTCGACTTCGACAACGGCCTCGACTTCGACCACGGACCACGACCTCGACTTCAACCACATTGTCGACTACAACCACAACCCTTCCAACCATGACCCTTTGACTATGGCATCGATTTCGACCACGGCGTGGACTTCAACCATGGCGTCGATAAGGAACACGGCCCCCTCCAACTGCTTCTTTCACCGCGACCACGTCCCTTTCGACCATGACCTCCACTTGGACCACGACTTCGACGTTGAGCCGATCCTTCGACCACGACCCTTCACCTATGGCATCGATTTCGACCACGGCCTCGACCTCGACCATGGCCTCGACCTGGACCACGGCATCAACATCGACCATGACGTCGACTTCGACCACCGCGCCCTTCGTCCACAGCCTCAACTTCGACCACAGACCATGGCCCCGATGTCGACCATCGACTACGGCACCCTTCGACCAAGGCCTTGACTTCCACCATGGCCTCGACTTCGACCACGGCTTCAACTTTGACCTTGACCATGGCCCCCTTCAACCGCATCCTCCACCTCGACCACGACCCTTTCGACCCCAACCTCCACCTCGACCATGGCGTCAACTTTCACCCGGCTACGTCAATTTTGATTATGGCATCGACGTCTACCACGGCCTTTGACCATGGCCATGGCCTCGACCTCGACCACAACGTCGACCGGAACGCCCTTCGACCACGGCCTCGGCGTCGACCATCGACCACGACCCCTTCAACCATGGCCTCGATGTCGACCATCGACCATGGCCCCTTCGACCACGGCCTCGAGTTCGACCACGTCAATGTCAACCACGGCGTGGACTTCGATCATGGTATCCTTCAAGCACATCCTCAATTTCGACCATGGCTTCGACTTTGACCATAGCGTTGACCTTGACCACGTCCCCTTCGACCACAACTTCGACGTCGATCATGTCCTTCAATCACGACCCTTCGACTACAACATCGATTTCGACCACGGCATCGACGTCGACCATAGCATCTTCGACCACGACCCTCCGACCACAACCATGGCCTCGACCTCGCCTAGGCTTCAACGTCGACCACGGCGTCGACTTCGACCACAACCTCCACTTTGACCACGGACCATGGCCTTGGCGTCGACCATCGACCACGGCTCCCTTCGAACACGGCCTCGACTTCTTCGACCACGGCGTCGACTACGAACACGGCCCACTTTGACCACGGCCCCCTTTGACTGCGCCCTTGACCTCGACCACGGCCCTTTCGACTACGACTTCCACTTTGACCATGGCTTCGACTTTGACCCAATCCTTCGATCATGGCCTTTTAACGATGGTATCGATTTCGACCACGACATCGACATCGACCACCGCATTGACTTCGACCACGACCACGGTCTCGACCTCGACCACGGTTTTGACGTCACCAACGTCGACTTCGACCACGACGCCGACTTCGACCACAGCGCCCTTCGACCACGGTTTCGATTTCGACCACGGCCCTTCGACCACAACCACGGCCTCGACCTCGAACACAGTTTCAACTTCGACCACGACGTCGACTTTGACCATAACGTGCTTCGACTACGACCTCGACTTCGACGACAGACTACGTTGCTTCGATCACAATATTCGACTAAATCCTTTGATTTTTCAAAATTACATACGAACCCTTCCAAATTACATTTAGATTATCGATTTTTTTAGAAAAACCATCATTCACCGAATAAAACCACACTTTTCATAAACACCTCGTTTTATGTAATAACTTTAATTTTTATTGAAAACATCTTTTGCAAATTATCTATTTTTTTAGCCTACATAGTAACTAGCGTGGACTTCCGCATCTAATCGGTAACTATCTGCCGGACTATTGTTGTCAGCGGGTTTGGTAAAAGCATCTTGGCTTTAACATAAACCAAGGAATAACCTAAACAGTGTACGGCCGGTCAACAGGGGGTATGAGGTGGTGTTCAGTTCGGCTTATTTTGGTGGCTTATGGTCGAAAACACCTGTAGTCATCGAAAAAACACCAGAATGTGTGACGGAGGCTTATTTGACATAATTAAATCTAAAAATTAAAAATATAAAAAATATGTTAGCCCATCACAAACAACGCAAACGAATACGAGAAAAAAGAACCGACAAAAAGCGCAAAAAAGTCAAAATTCAGAAAAGACGAAATTATGAATAGTGTTAAAATAAGCTTAAGCCAATAAGCTTAAGCCAAAATAAGCCCAAATGAGCACCCCCTGAGATAGGAACGTAGTCGTTGGCAAACCCTATCTCTTCCTTTTCTTTGCATCGATGTCTGGTCTCTAATCGTGTAAGTCCAACTGCTCCTCCCATCGAGTGTGCATATGTGGAAGCACACCAATACGCCATCAATGGAATCGGGCAACAGTGGAGGAAAAGGACGAGCGCTTTCGCCAGATCTCACACGCACAGCACAGGCAGCGTTTTTGGCGTCCGCTGCAGCGGCCTATCATTTACATCTCTTCAACAACCAAGGTTGATGGGACAGTAGGACCATTCAAAGATTCGTAGGCACAGCAAGGGGAAAATAAATAAAATGTGCGCATTTCCGAGCGCAAATTTGTTTATCAAGCATTTCAATTTCATGTTGACACATAAAATGTGGGCATTTCCGAGCGGAAACAAGCATGGCTATGCAAATGGCGATGCTGGCGGATGGCAACCCTCTCAAGCATTTCATTTCATATGATTTTCAGTGCAAGGAAAGGCCTCCTTTTCTTGTCGACTATTGACTATTGCAGCAGATTCCCAGGAAGGCATGGGAGGAAGGGATGGGGTTCGAATCTACTTATGCTTAGAAAGGATTTAGGTTGCTACAATAGTTAACTTTTAAACGATACGTTTTTATAAGACGAGGTCTATAGAAAGATAGTTTATTTAGCGTAATTAAATTTAGAAAAATTTAAAAATAGAAAAAATATGCTACCTCATCACGGACAACGCAAATAAATATAAAAATCAGCAAAAAAAGCTCAAAAAACACTAAAAGTTAAGAAAAAATGAAATTTATAAATAATAAAAAATAAGTCAAAAGTTAAAACAAAACGAACGGAGCCTAAATGTTGTGTGTCCGAAGAGAAAAGTCAGACACACACCCACAGCTAAGCACACAGTGTAACATTTCTTTGCAAAGGCATAGCAGAGCAGCATTATCTGCCACCAATCTAATCATTCGCACCCAGTACGTTCCATCGAAGTACTCTGCGTGGGAAATAATTTTATTAAGTGGCACGGCTTTTGAGGCCGAATGCAGAGATAGGGGGAAAAGGTTGGCATCCCTCTTGGTCAACGTGCCTCATAAAATCGATCGCTTCACGGTTCAGCCCGACTCAGGAATCCAACGGGCCATGTCCGTGGCAAATCGATGCTAGTACGAGCAATAGTATACAGTAGGGTTCAAATGCATTAGTACTATTTAAAGGATCAATTTTTTAATGGCTTATAAAAATAATTTTTAGTTTTTATTACGATATCTAACTTTTAAACGGAGTATTTTCTTAAGACGAGATCTATAAATTAATTATAATATACGTTTAAAACTTAACATCTGTATCAACCAAAATCGTAAGCGAGTATCTCTCTATAATCTCTATCGTAAATAGCTAAAATTCAAAATTTTCAACAAAAATCATAAGTCGTAGCCATATCAAACAGGCATTTCTGATGCTCTGTACTACTGATACTGATTTTCATGAAATCCCTACGTCCAAAACAGGTAAATTGGTTAGACAAAAAAAATAGCATAGGCAAAACATGATTGTCTTACTTAAAAAAGAGGAAAAAATCTAAATCACTAAAAGTCTCTACTTTTGTCGCTTACTCTGCTATATTAACACACATTAAATTCATTTTACATTCCAAATATCCCCCTCTTCTTCGGCAATTTTTCTTATCTTCATGCGAATTTTTCACAAAATTTGCATGAAGTCAGCACAAGTCAACGGCCATACAAGCACCACAAGAGCGAAATATATCTCACTGTGTGCTCTCATGAGCACACGTGGTTGGTCCAGACGATAAGATGACAACACGTGGTGCACTCTCCAGTGCTACCTCCCACTAGTCCACTTCGCGAATAGGGTGCTAAGCTCGGCGGGTTATTTCGAGAGCAAGGAGCGAGAGCGATCCGGAGAAAGGAAACAGGAGTCGCTAGGAGCTCGCGGGGCTCTCCTGCGATGCATCGCAGAGTTCGCACACCATCAGCTCGCGTGTTGTTGGGAGCCCGCGCCGCCGTCGCACAGGGGAGGGTAAACCTTAATCCTAACCATAATTTAATGTTTTTATTTAAACCAAGTTGAAAATTTCTCGAAACTGGGTAGAATTTGCCCTAAATCGAGCTGAAATTCCTCATATTTGATTTGAATTTTTCTAAGTTAAAATTTTCTTAATTATGTTGATTTTTTTTTTTTTGTGTGTTTTTTTGCAAGGAATTGGGAAGTGGTGGGGGAAGCAATGGAAGGGGAGGATAGCGGTGGGGTGGAAGGGAGACGGTGGCGACTACCAAGTAGGAGGGAAGGACGGCGCGAGAACAAGGGACACGGCCGACCGCAAGGTTGTGCTCCTCCCATAAGACTAACTACTTAGGACTAGCAATGCCAGTTTTTTTTTTTTTTTGCTAGTCCACGTAACACTACCAGTTTGGCGATGGCTAGTCCATCTTATGAATAATTTTTCAGTTTGGCCAAGGCAAACAATACACCAGCAGTTATAGTGAAACAATAAGCCAGATATAATAAAAAATTATAAGCCATCGTTAAACTGAACACTACCTAAATACATTACTTATATCACTCCATTAGGAGTGCCCCTGACACTACCTACCGAGCCTCTCACGGACTTTGAGTTTAGGGCTTGCCGGGAAATGAACTTCGGTGATACAACGCAGCCAATGAGACTAGGCTTAGGGCTACGTGAGGTGCCCTAAACTAGTGAAACTAGACCACAGCAGTCTTGCCCCAGGCAAAATCCTTATTAATTGCGGGTTAGCTCGTCCTACCTAGGCCCAGCCCGGCGAGGAGATAAAAGGCGATGCCGGGTCAGGTCAGGCCATGCTGCATTATTTTTACATTTAAAAGCAGGCTGGGTTCAGACGGAGCAGAATTTTTCTGGCTGCCATTTCGTTCCTGGCTCGGACCTATATGGCCTTGGCCCAGGCCGGTTTTCATCGATGAAACCATCAAACCCTTAGTTAGCCCAGCCCGACCCTGGCCCGGCCTGCCCTATCTCGGAACATCCGTTTGTCCGAGCGACGTGCGCATGCAGTGCAGCAACACACGCAGATGCAGTCGCTTATCTGGTCGCAGCGGATAGGTCTGCTCAAACGGCTTCGGTTTCTGAATTTTTTTTTGTTGTTCGTTTTTATGTCACTTAGAACACATCGATTTTTAATTTTATTTTTTGGTTTTTTTACTTTTCTTTAGGATTTTTTGCTTTTGCTTTTTTTTCTTTGCATTGTCCGTGAAAAATAACGATGTTTTTATTTTTGTCATATTTTTTTATTTTCTTTTAATTGAATGACTGAGGAAATATTAACATCAATTACAGTACAATTTTAACCAGAAGCCACAACCAGAATCCGGTTAAAATGACCCCTAAGATTGTCTGCCGTTGCATGTATAATGGCATAGTTGTGCCATTGGGGCCATTGCTTTAGATGCCTATGATCTTAGAAAATCCAGGCCCACACTATGACTATTAAACCGTGCCCAATTTAAAGGTCAAATGCAAAAGATATGTATCAGTAAGTTGCCGCTATTATATATGTTGAATCCGAATATCCGGATCCAAACCCGAGCTGACCCATACCATATCCATATTCGCATTCAGGAATTAGGTATCTAGATCCAATGCATACGAATTCGATTTGTATCCAGATCTGATATATCCGGATTCGGTAGCTGGATATCCAAATATTATCTGGATCCGTTTTCACCTCTACTCTTAACCCAAGCTATCTGGACAAGTAGGGGTGAAAACGGGTTGGGTTTTTTCCGATCGATCCGATCGAATCCTACCGGTAGCAAATTGATGGCGGTTTGGTATCCGATCGGATTCGGTTTCGGATACGGATATGTGTAGACGGATTCGGTAGCGGATTCGGTATAGTTGATATCCGACCGAATCAGTTCGGTATTCGGTTACTCGGATAGTATCTGAATTAAAATCGAATACATATCCGACGCTCGGCCCATCAGCCTATTCCATATTCAGCCAACCACACGGCCCACGCGAAACAGACCAACCCGCCTCGCTCGCTCCGTCGCTCGCTCTTGCGGCCTCGCCTCGTCAATTCGTCGTCTCCCAACCCTAGCTCGCTCCGTCCCCAAATCCTCCCTCTGTCGATCTCGCCACCACCGGCAGCCCAAGACCAGATCCCTCCTCGCAAACCAGGTAAGCCCTCTCGTCTCCCTGTTCCCTTCCCCCCTCCTTTATCCCTCTCTGTGTCGATTCGATTTGGGTGTGGCGTCTGGTCCCTGCGTGCGCACTCAGCACTCGGATCCTGTGTGGGGAAGGGGATGAGCAGAGCTCTGGAGATTCTAGTCAGACATGGGAGTCGCGTAAGGGCATGAAATCTTTCCCTATTCTGATCCACGCCTAAAATCTTGAATCCATTCTCGCCTGTCTGTTTTTTGGAATCCTTGGCATCAAATAATCCTCAATCATATTCTTTTTGAACATGCATATTCATTTCAGCATCTTACTGAACTAGAAGGGGAGCAGGTGCCTCTGCGCTGGCCCGGCAAATGGCGGCGGCGTGGACGAGCGCAGCACGCTGGCGGAGACGTCGTGGTGCTGTCTTCTAAGTTCTATCCAGTGATTGAGCACTACAAGTAGAGCTCTGATTTGTTTTTGCTTCACAATTACCAGTACATATTCGTCCTAATCTTTGTTCTGTTTGATTTCTTGGGTTCTTTGGTCCAATTTCCTTATTATTGTTGCAATATGCATGTTCACCCCTCCTATGCTGCCATTCATGTACTCACCCCTCCTATGCTGTAATGCTCACTGTACATAGGAAAACATAAATATATGCTGATGTTTTAGGCAAATGTTCATAAATATATGCTCACTGCACATCAACTTTAGGCAAATGTGATATGTATTAGCAGCTCATTTTAATTGTGATATGTATTAGCAGCTCATTTTAACCTTGCAGTTCGAAATGATATTAGACATGTCTGCATGTGACTGGTTAATCTGGGTGTCTGCATGATATTAGACATGTCTGCATGTGCAGACATTATGATATTAGACATTATGATATTATGAATTTTGTTTCTAATAGTCAGGTTTGAGGCTTTGGTTACACAAAATGTGACTGGTTCACTAGGGTGTTGAAATGATGCATCTGGGTGTCTGCATGTCTGGTTGGTGATGTAAAAGGTGTAAAAGGTAATTATATCATGCATGTGTATGTGACTATGTTACAATGCACTCACTCAGGTGGATATTTGTGCCATTCATTCTGATAGTCCATGTGTCTGTCTAGACTGTTGGTGGCTGGGTAAAATTTTGGAGCTTAAAATTCTACTTATATATATGTTTGTTTGAAAAATACTAGTGAGCTGCCTTTTGGTGCTGAACTTGAAAATGTTTGTTTCCTTTTCTTGTTGCAGTTTTAGGCGCATAAAACCCCCATTAAAGGGCATCTATGCAAACACTATCAGGTATAGATCTCATCTGCTTGTTTGTATTGATGGATTAAATTTTTTCTTTTCGATAAAAATAATAACATAACTGGTATTGTTTAGTGTTTTGACAGGCGTTGCCTTTGATCTTGCACTGAATGGAGTTTTATTCCGCAATATTAGGAGTTCCCTTCTGTTAAAATTTATTGAGTATCGAGTGGCGTTTTGCCCGAGGGCATGTAATAATGCAACTCATGCTCTTACTGCACGAGATTGTGATAGGGCTCTGAACGCTCATGAGTTGTGGACGGATCAATTCCCAGTTGATGTACTATCATATTTTAGGCTCTCATTGTTGCCTTTGATCTGTTTTTTACTCATGATGTTATTACTTACATTACGTTTCTTGATGAGTATTGGTTTCACATTTTATATAAAACCAAGAGGCCGTTGTAACTTTGTAAGCTTTTGGAACTAAAGTATAAGCTTTTGAAACTGTAATCATTCGTATTATCCGCCTATATTATCCGTTTCCGAGCTGAATCCGTTACATATCCGTCCCGACGGCACCGTATTCGAAACTCCGAATATTCGAATTCAGTATTCAGATCCGGTCTTCTCGTATTCGACTCCGAATCCGGAGAAAAATGTGGGTTAGGATATGGTTTAAGCAATATCCGTCTGAATCCGATCCGTTTTCACCCGTATGGACAAGTCTCTTCAAAAGTTCATGCACAACTTGGGAAATTCCGATCATTATAAGTAAGAACCATTGATTGGTTGTAGAATTGTAGTATCATACTTGCAAGTCCCACAAGCAACCCTATGCCATGCATCGCGCCATGTCCAAAAGGGAACTTCGGTGCTGAATCTTAGGGTGGGTTTTTTTGGTTGTGATTTATGGTTAAACTTTTTAAATTCTATGCTGTTCGTGAGAGGCAGTATACAGAGGGAAATAACTGTATACGATTTTTACCGGTACAATTGAACTTTTAGTATGTACTACAATTTACCTATAGACCATACCTTAAAAATGCACTATTTAAAAGCAAATTACTGTAGCAAATGACATACTTCGCCTATTACATCCGGGGGAGTCTCCGCGAGGCTCCCCACGTCCCCATGAGATGCTCCGCCCGCCGCGTGGATTTGGAATTTTGGTACGGTCTGGGGAGGCGTTTTTGCGGAAAAGTCCCTCTGTTTTTTGAATTACGATGTGTCCCCAGTTCTCGAAAAGGTCCCTGGTTTTTTAGCCCTCCGTTTTTGCAGGATGGCCCCCCGCTGCACACGGGTCCCAGTTTTTTACGTACAGGTCCTTAGTTTTTTTTTCAAAAAAGACCCTCTGCTTTTTTTAAAATGCGTTTTTACCCCCGCGTTTTCGGAAATTACACACGGGTTCCGGTTTTTTACGTACAGGTCCTTGGTTTTATTCAAAAAAGACCCTCTGCTTTTTTTTAAATGCGTTTTTACCCCCGATTTTTTTTACAGGTCCTCATTTTTTTGCGAATAACCCCTTTGCCTTTTCCGAAAATACGTTTTTGCCCCCGATTTTTTTAGAAACTCCTCCAAATTATCGTCTCTTTTATTTTTTTCGTACGGTGGCTGACGCGGCGTGGCGCCGCGCCTATGCTTCTAGTAAACCATAAGCCGAAGTGCTACCGAGCCCACCCCTAACATGGAAAGTTATAGCCCTATCAGCGCACGGTACTATTTAAATAACAAGTTTGCAATCCTTGGATACCCATTACCCAACAGTATCAACTACCAAATGACAACCCTACCATTAAATAACCAATACCAAATTAGCAACACGCCAATAGTAGCACACATGTATGGGCTCTCTTCTTTTTGATTTTTGGTTTCTCCGAAAGTCGAAATAAATAGAGCGGTTTCTTGAAGTGGACTTTTCAAACGGCTTCTAGAGCCCAAAACCATATGCGCTATCAGCGTAAGCGTCTTTACCATCCGCTGCCGTCTTGAAAAATACATATAAAAGCCATTAGCTGCAGTCCAAAAGAACATGCCATTGTATGGTGCATTGGGATTCGAGACACCACCATGGCAAAGCAAACAGAATATTTCAACGTACGATCCTTAAATACATTATGCTGTAAAAACACCAACAACAAAGCTACATATCATATCATAGATTTAGGTATATCCGAGATGGCTGTGAAAGAGACGACACAACAGTAACATGCTACATTATTGATGAGGGTATGACCAATCCTCAAATTATTATTTATCTGTAAATGATATGGTGACGTCATTATGCTCCTCGTGTATACCCCTTATTTATAAGGGAGAGATTTTACAAGGAAGTTGTAAACTCTTCTACGACTACCCTTAGTCGTAAACTCTTTACAGAAACTCGCTAGTCGTAAGCTCTTCTATGATAACTCGCTGGTCGTAAGCTCTTCTATGACAGTCCGCTAGTCGTAAACTCTTCTATGACAACCTCGTACTCATAAGTTCTCCTACGATGTTGGCATAGTCGTAAATTATTCTGTGACCACCTTATGGTCGTAGATCCCCCTACGACTAAGCCAAGCTTCGACTGACTTATCTACAACAACCCATTGCTTCATAGGACAGGCAAGGCAGTTAGTGAAAGTATTTATTCTTTGGAATAAGTGCACTTAACTTCACCCTGGTAGAAACTATCGTACCATGAATGAGATATCAAGTCTTATCACTCGATTTGAGCCGGGCGCGAGGCCACCGTGCGATTTGAGCACACATTAGATCCACCGGATCTCTCTCATGGCGGTGACTATGAGGTCGTAGACAACCTCCTGACCACATCGATCATGACGTGGTCGTGGACATCGATGGCCCACTCGTGGTCATGCCCTGATCGGCTCTTCCTCGAGCAGCTTCTTGCGCGCTCCCGAAGACGATGCCAACTATTGTTGTATGAGCACAACAGTTAGTACATGGTACCCGTTTCCACCTTGAGGGATATAGACTAAGAGAGCTGGTGAGCCGACTGATAGAGAGAGAAAGCTAGTGAGTAAATGAGTGGCTCTGGTCCTTTCGCCCCCTGTGGGGGTTTATATATACATGAATGGGGTAGAATGAGAAATCCCCATTCTACCCATTAATAATTACAAAAGGTAGGGGTATATTGGTACATTCCCTTATACTTATTGGGCCGGTTGCGAGGCCCAAAAGTTTGGGGCTAGACCACCACCACAACAAATAATAAAACATAAATAGCATAATTTAGAACAAGAGCCTTGCTGTCCTAGGATTTCAAAACAACTGTAATAACCTTGCCGAACATGCTATGCATAGATTTCCCATCCATACCTTCCTAGAACCATTTTATAAAACATAAAGCTACTTATTGTGAGATATAACCAAGCTTTGTCCATATACCAGGAATACATTTATTAGAATAGATTTACACTTGGCAGATGTTGTACACTTTACCCATACGATACAAACATCCCACCACGTTGTATATATCATGTCATACCATTGGTATCGGATTTGAGGGTTCATGACGAATCTTTTATATTATCAGTCCTAACAACCACCGCACTATGATTCCCTTCTTAGAATGAGGAGTGCCCTCCAGCATACCAAGACTCATACGGTGTGTTAGTAAACCTTTCTTCCCGATAAGGTCCCTCTGAACATGGATACCCTCTATGCCTGCACTAGCCCAATTCACCTCCAATCTAGCACCTACAGTGAAGATGCCAGTACACGACAACTTATTATACTAAGGCCTTTCCATAAAGGTACTTATGGCTGTACGGATGTACTTGGGTCTATGGCACAATAGATCGGTACTTAGTGACTCAAGCGAGACATCCGCACACCACAATCTCATGTTAACCGCACCAGTCTCCACAACCACTTGCCCAAGTCCAAAATATATATTTTATTTTTTTTAATCAAAATAATAGAGGTGACCCCTTTGGAGCATTTCTCAAGTGTTTCTTATTTTTGAACATTTCGACCAATTCCTAACCTTGCACAACTAGTACTGTTATGCGCATGGCTAAACATCAACTACTTCGCATAAACTACAAGTTCCATATTTTACCAACAGTGGATATTAATGCTAAGGTGACAACATCAAGGGTAACAATTTATCACGGTGGGGTTTAATACAACAATTGGTATAACTATCAACCTTACCAATATAGTGATTTTTACCGAAATTACGCGAATGCATAATAATTTTGAACACAACATGCATAACAGTGAGATATGGGATCAATATGATCACAGGAGGTGCTTACGTTGATTGTTGAACTCTTGGTCTTGCTGTGGCTCGTCGACAAAATTTTTTGGAACATCGGTATTTAGTCAGCAAATACCAAATATCGCAAATAAGATCTAAATAAATTTAAAAAGAGATAAATTTCCAAAAAAATTAAATAAAAAAAGAGCAGGATTTTATAATTTTTTTACCAATAAAAATCATTCAATTTGGAGTGCATATACAAAAGTTATAAACATTTGAATTTGGTTAGGATTGAAAAATGCTGAAAAATAAAAAAAACACTGTGTGAATTTTATTTTTTCTTTCCAAAGGAAATACATGGTTTATTGCATCATTATACTGATAGGTGGGGCCTACTCGTCAGGATTTTATTCTTTTTCAAAATAACTGATAGGTGGGGTCCATGTGTCAGTAACTCATTATTTAAAAATGGTTTAAATTATAATTTTAACTTGATTAATCCACTCAGGCCCACATGTTATAGGCTCATTAGCTTCAAACGAGTTTAACTAGCGCTAATCTAATCTCACCATGCGTGGGGCCCACTGATCAGAGAGAGAGAGAGAGGGAACAGGGGAGTCAATGGCGGCAGTGGTTAAGCTCATTGCCGAGTTCGTCGGCGGTGAGGCAACGATGGAGGAGCATTGGAGGCTGGTGGATCGGAATAGCAAGGCTAAGGCAAACCTAGAGGTGGCTATGGCGGGCGGAGAGGTGGACGAAGGCAGCGATAGGATGGTGAACAACGGTGAGGTGGCTCAGGCTTGAGGTGGTGCTAGCGCAGGAGTGAAGGAAGCAAGGATTGGGTACTGGGATAGGTTCTGTGGGGTGTTGCGACACTAGGGTGGCAGCATGAGGTCCAATGGTTGTCGGAATGGTGCTTGCGATGTGCAATCATGGCGGCACAGTGGGCAGAAAAGGGGAAGTCGACAATACTACTCGCTCGAGTTGAAAACAAGGGTCCTTGGGCATCAACATCTCACCACGAGATTAACAGTGAGGTTGGAGGTGGTCAGAGATGGCTGGGCAGCGATGAACTGAGATGACAGCTCACCATAGCGAGAATGGTCTACGACGGAGCATGTCAATGTGTTCAGAGGGGTTAGGGGAAGGTAAAAATGACCATGGCGGGTCTAGGGCTCACCGGAGCGACATAATCGAGCACGACGACGATGGCGACCAGCATTGAGGATGAAGGTGTATTCTTGGTGGCTCACTGCACCAAATCCAAATTAAGTGAAGGGGATAGCCGAAAGCGATCAAAAGGCACAAAATGATGTGAAAGAGTGGCTTGGAGCTCACCGGAACAGAAAAATGAACACGACAGAGTGCGGCGGTGGTGCGCACCAGAGCTGAGGACGACGAGGGTGTTTTAGACGAACCAGTAGAGGAGAAGCTAGGCCAAGGGAAAAACAGAGATAGCGAGCGATGGCGGAGGGAATGGCAAGCTCTAACGAGGCTTAAATATGTAGAGCGGGCAGATTCGTTCAGTGATTCTCCGAGGCAATGAGACGGACATAGCGCTCATGAGCTCTGCGGTCGATGGGATGACTCAGGCAAGCGTGTCAGGCAATAAGTCTTCGAGTGTGGAGAGAATCTTCATTTTATTCTGTCTAGGGGGAATGGTGGATTCGCCATTTCTCTACCTTGGATTGTTGTGTTTTTTGCGTTGGGCATGTCCGCATGTGGTAGTTGAGCTCTGTTTTCTTTGTTATTAGTTAAAATGTGACTTATCGTAGTTTATCTATTTCTGGAACTCAGGATACTATCATTGTAAGTAGGTAATGACAGATATATTGACTGTGTACATCAGTTGATTGGAGTTATTGGCAGCATTATGTAACTCCTACTAGGAATATAGTTTTTCTTTTCAAATCCCACGCTGGGAATATGATTAGTTAAAGGTTATGGGCCACCTCTGACTTCCACTATATTCATCTCTGGGCACCAATGTTAGCTATTTTTTTTTTTTGAGATGACGATCAAAGACATTTTATTTATACAGAAGGAAGCTTCCAAGTTGGTGTAGTGATTATCTAAGCTAGCTTACATATATGCCGGAAACAATATTCCAGGTTAGTTCTTTATACAGAGGGAAACCTCCAAGTGATGCAGCACGAACCACACCAGTGCCGAACTGGTCCAGCTCTTGTCGACTTCTGCCACCTATTAATACATTGAACTCAGTAGCTAATTAAGGAGAGGCTCAAGAGCCAATGACATGGCCTCCGGCAGCGATGCAGAGCAGCAGCGGCAGCGCGCAGGGATCACCAAGGTCGACCTCCGCGGACTCGAACCTGGCGGCCCGGGCTGGGAGGGAACCCAGGCCGCTGTCACCGCGTCCATGGTAGCGCACGGCTGCGTCGTCGTCGCGCACGACGCGCTCGGCCCGGAGCTCCGGCAGGCCCTGTTCGGCCGCGCGATGCCGGAGCTCTTCGCGCTCCCGGTGGGGACCAAGCGGAGGCTCATCTCCGGCCCTGTTAATGGTTACATCGGGCAAAGACCTGCCGCCCCGGCCTACGAAAGCCTGCGTTTCTCCGAGGCAACAGACGTCAGCAGCGTCCGCAGCTACGGCGATGTCCTTTGGCCCCAGGGCAATCCTGAATTCTGGTATCAAGAACAGTTCTTGATCATTTCTTGATTGTGTAGTGCTGCAATTCCGTAAATATTTCTGTATGCGCATGGCGCTTTGTTGTGTTGCCCGTCCAGTGAGACGATAGTGGAATTTGCCAAGAACATGCTGAAAGTGGAGCAGACCGTGGAGACTATGATTTTGGAGAGTCTGGGCGTCCAGAAGGCGCACGTGGACGCGCACCTCGAGTCGCTTGCCTACAACGTTCGGCTGGCACACTACAGGGCACTGCCGGAGACGGAGATGACAGGCATGCTCATGATGCCCCACCGCGACAGCACCACGCTGACCATGATTGTGCAGCACGACGTCGCGGGCCTCGAGGTGCAGGCCAAAGACGGGAGCTGGCTCGCGGTGCCTCCTGAGACGGACGCCCTCGCCGTCGCGGCCGGGGAGCTGCTTACGGTGAAAACCACGCCCTTTCAGCCTTGCCTTCCTTTGATGCTGACGCGCGCGGTGGTGATGTTTGTTGTCGTCGTTGCATATATGCAGGTCGTCACAAACGGGAGGGTGCCGCCCTGCCTCCACCGTGTCCGGACGACGAGCAACCGCGAGCGGCTCTCGGTGCTGTCCGTGTCCACGCCAAGGGACGGGTACACGGTGAGCGCTCTGGACGAGCTCGTCAGCGAAGACCACCCTCTGATGTACAACCCCTGCAACTTCGACGAGTACCAAAAGTTCCGATTCGTCGCTGGAGGAAGCAAATTAAGCGACCCGTTGAAGGCCTTTTGCGGGGTAGACGGAAGATGAGCAGCCGTGGAACGATCAAAAAGCATCGGTTTGATGTCTTGGTGATCCCACGACGACGTGTTTCCATGGTTGGTTTGTGTTGGACGGGGACGAGCCCGCTCGTGAGATCACTCTGTGCGTGTGTAGTCAAGCAAGTTTTAATTTGTGCTTCTGTTGATGTGTAATTGTGTGAGAGTCGACTTATTTCCAGTTGAAGTCATGAGAAGGTTGCGACAACAAAATTCGACATTAGAATACCATGCAAATCGTCTAACTTGCATCAGCCAAATAATCTTCTGTCCAAGAAAAGGTCGAAGCATAGTAAGGGTGTGTTTGGTTGAGCTGTGGTTTTGAAAAAGTCACTGTGTGTGTGTGTCTTGTGGAAAAGTCAAGAGGGTTGTGAAATGTGGAAAGTCAGTAAGTTGTTTGGTTCAAACAAGTATAAAACTTACCTCCTATCTCTATTTTCCTTGAAACAACTGTGAAACACTCTCTATTTTCACCATTTCAAAAGCGTAAAGCCAAAAGCCAAAAGGTGGTCCAAGGTGCTTTCAAATCAGATTATCAAAAGTAGTGCTCGAAAAGCAACACGTTTGCACCCCTTTGATTGACTTTTGGCTTTTTGAAAGTAAAAGCAGCTCCCAAAAGCTCAACCAAAGGCACCCTAATTCAGTGACAGATTATGGGCAAACCGAACAGAATAAATGCGAGCAAATCACAGATATGATAAGATTTTCCGGCAAAAGTGCACTCAGTCGTAATGAAATTTTTATCGGAGTGAAAATTTCATCGGGTGTAGTGATATGCCCGATAATAGGTGATTACCAGAAATTTTGGAATTTTTTCGGCTAAAATTTTTGAATTAAATTTGAATCTTTGAATTTTTTGGATGATTTTTGTTGAATCCGAAATTTTTCATCCGATATAGAATTTTAACCGTCCCCGTCGGTAAGGTTGATTATCCATGGTTATCGGCGAAATTTCGCCGGTACAAATTTCACTGAATTTGACAACAAAACTTAACCCTGATAAGCTTCTATGGAAGAATCCTAGGCTATGACATGTCCGAAATGTTTCCAGCGGCGAAACAACACGTAGGACCAATGTTAGCAATCAGAGAAGATGAATAATTTCTAAAACTTTTTCTTTTTAAGATATTCAAAATCTTCACTCGAGTGACTATAATAATCACCAAGTTCAGATCACGCCAACACGGCTAAGTAAAACAAAGCTAGAAACAAGAGTCAATAAAATCAGTAGCCTCCTGCACATAGCCGGTCAGAAGGCCATTGAGGGCTAGTCTAACCGCGGGCTTAGGGACGGTCCAACTGGTCCTCTGTTCTCACAACTAAAAATATTTTAGGTCAAAAGCTCAAATCTCACGAATTAGCCCCATTCTCATCCAAAATACTTTGAAGTTTTATATGAGACTTATTCAAACCAATCGAAAATCACAAGATTTTTGGACATAAGTACACCAAACTGAAAGAGAATCAAATATATTTATTTTCACTGGTCAGGTAATTTAAACAAAAGATCTCCCACTTCCACTTCCCCTCTCGCCCCTACTATTATCTCTCTCCCTCATCCTGTTGAACCACCGCCACCACCGTCCTCGCTTGCACTGGCGCTGACGCCCCCACCTCCGACCATCCCTTCCCGTTTCATCCTTCACCACGACCCCGTCGTCGCGGATATCATCCACTAGCGCGCCGAGTGGGCTTAGCGGCGGCCGGGAGGTGCGTCGCGGCGAGGCAGGCGCGAGGCGCGCCCTGGTGATTGCATGCACCCTAGGTAGCAGCATCCTTTGTCCGTGGACATGGGGTTCTTGGACCCTTAGTTTGCTGTCTCTTTGCTTCCTTTCTTGCTTCGTTTGATTGAGCAATTTGTATACACCATGAGGTAAGTTTGTGATCACGTTACATCTGGAACAAACCTTATCCCCAAGTATGCACTCTACTTGTTCGATAAATTGCCACAGCAGCCCGAGGTTTGGGTGTTTTAAATTTCAATTTTAGGTATTATTCATCCACAATATTATCAATTGTTCAGTTGATCTATTTGTGTAGGGATCGCTACTAGCTAACAAATTAGTTTCCGCTCTGTTAATTTAGTTTTTCCTTTTTCAGGGTATTATTTTGGTTCCTCTTCAGGATGGGCATCAGGTAATTATAACAGGAATCATGGAGCAAACATTTATCTCCATTTATCCAATTGCATTTCCTGTAGTTGAAGGGCATGTTTGACTTGCAAATTCTGATCAAATTGACTCCAGTTCATTGTAAGTACCCTGCTACCAGGTCCTTCAAGTTCCAGGATTCAGGTTATATGCTTTAATTGTCGTTTCCTCACGAAAGAAGTCCTTGTAAGATCATATTTAACTTGTGAATCATACTTTCATTGAATTTATTTCTATATGGACTGGAATTTCTGATGTAGCTAGTTAGTATGTACAAGGTTGGTGGTGCCGGTAAAGCAATATGAAATTTTTTTGCGGAAAAACTGGTTGTCTATTGCTTCCCATTGGTGTCATCTTTAGTTTTCTTTTTACTTTGCTGAACGAATGTGCGTATACTATGAACTTCCATCATACCAAATATTACGAGATTCAGAAATACTTGAAATGATTCACTGTACAGATTATACTTATTTATTGACATATCAACTAACTACAAATAGGAATCTTTGCTTCCTGCCTTGTACAATGGTCTTCTTGTTGGGCAAAATGGGTATTTCCCTCATTTTCCGGTAAAGAAAATAAAGGAAAAGGAAATTGGCGTAGGGCCCCCATGTAAGAGAGAGAGAGAGAGAGAGAGAGAGAAAGGACTAGAGGAGAGGCGATTGGTTCGGCTTCATTTTGTGGATCTGGCCGACGCATTCTCATCCCATCTCCTCTTCTTCGGGTGGAAGCTTTGGCCTCTCCGTTCATGGACACCGCCAATTTCTCACCCGTGAGTTCGCCTCTTTGATCCTATAACTAGATGGGAGAGTTGGGGGTTTCGGCAGAGGAGAAGAGCTCATCACCTAGATCCAAACTTTCGTTGGCTATTTGGTCTTGGGGATTTGGTTGGAGAGGGCTCTACGACGCTGGGCTTGCCTGGTCTCCAGGCTGTGACGGCTCTTGCTCCCTGCTCGGAGATCCACTCTCTGGATTGTGTGCTTGCACGCGGTGCTTCTGTAACATCCCAAAAAGGGAACTATTGTAGTTATGAAAATTTTAAAATCTTTTAATTGTTTTTCCAGTGTTGTTTAAAAATTCTGGTGTTTATTCGAAATTCTTGATATGGGGGCTTTGCTAAAAACCCGAATTAATAAAATGTAAATCTTGATCACGAACCAAGACTGAAAATCAAATCAAGGAAATTTCAAATTTCCTTTGCAAGTCCTAAAGTTAAAAAAGTGTATATATATATAATTAAATTAACACTGGAAAGCTTAAGATCACGGAAATTTAAATCACAGTTAATATTAAAATTTTCGCCATCGAATTACTTTAGCCAATTGATCAAATTCTGAAAATTCGAGAAAAATGAAACATCTTCTTGGGCCTTAGCCCGTCATTTCTTTTCTTTTCTCTCGACCCATTTCTTTTCGCCTACTCTTCTTTTCTCGGACTCGCCCACCCCGGCCTCCTTCTCCTTCCTCCTTCCCTGTTCCTCCGTCGCCCGAGTTTTACCTCCACACAGCCCCCGGCCATTGCCGCCTGCGTTCACAGGTGCGCTGCGGCCTACCGACCTCCTCCCTTCGCCTTTGGCCCACCCCGCACCTCACCCTTCCTTCCTCCTCCTCGGCGCCGAACCGCCCAACCTCGCCCGCCGCTCCACGCGTTGGCGAACCTTGCCCGGTTCCGCGCATCGCTTGCGCCGACACCACGACACCACCCCCGCTCCAAGCCATGCACGGCCCCCACGGCCCTACCGCCCCCGCGTCACGCCACGCCCTCGCGAACACCCGAGGAGTTGAACCCCATTGAGCATCGCCATTCAAAGCCATCATTTCCCACGTATCCCGCTGTCGGCCGTCGCCTCGCCAACGCTTCACTCTACCGTGCCCTGCTCCTAGGTCGACGGCCGCAGCAGTAATCAGTCCCTCCCTTCGTGGCTATAAATGGTCACGGCCACTTCTAGCCTCATGTGCTCCTCCCTTTCTTCCCCTATTTCTTTCTCCTGCTGTGCCGGCACCTGCCGCCACCGCCTCCACATTGTCCCGCCTCTCCGGCGAAGCCCCTGCAAATCCAACCACGTCACGGCGTGCCCCCAGAAGTCTCCTCCCTCGATTAATTGGACTCTAGTGCCCCCGGCTCGCCGCACGGCCGTCCTTCTTCGCTTCCGGCCACCACTGCCATTTCCGTCGCCATTTCTTCCTGAGCGCCACTACCCGATTCCTCACCTTGGGCGCACCTCCTCAGCACCCTCGAGCTCCCCCAACCGTCGCCTCGACCTCTCTTCGCCCGAGCTCCTCCCTCCACGTGAGCCGCCCCGCACCGCCGCCCACGCACATCGCCAGCCCGCCTCGGCCTTCCTTCGGCTCCATCGACCCCTGGGTGAGTTCCTCGTGGCCCACTCCTGCTGGTGCTCCCCCTACCTCTCTCCTTCCTCCCTCCGACCGTCGTCACCGTTAATGGTCTTCCCCATCGTTCGCTCTCCACCGTCGTCGGCCTGCCATGATGCCTCCTAGCCATGCCCGTCACTTCCCTCGGCTGCCACCAGGTCTTGGGTTCTCGTTTTGGTTATCGCCGACGCCTCCCTGGCCGCCGCCTCGCCTCCTCCTCTGTTTCCCTGTTTTGGTCAAGCAGTAGCCACTGCTCCTCGCCTCTCTTTGTATTGCGGGCCCAACTAGATAATATAACTGCCTCTCGTATTCCTTCAACACATAGCTAGAAATTTTAATTTTCAGGTTTTATTCAAAAATGTAATATGGTCTGAAAATAATTTTGGGAAATAGAAATCTAAATGTAAAAAAACTAAACTTTGGGTAATTATGTGCCAACCAAAATTAATAATTCAACCTCATGTAAAGGTTAACAAAAGCAAGATTATTCAATGAACTATTTTTTTCAAATGACAAGTAATTATCTTGGACTCAATAAATGTTAATATTAAAGTTTAATATGTGAAAGTAATTGAAGGAGTTTATAAATTAATAATGCTAGAAATCTAACCCTAATTCATTGCTATCAGAATTAGCAAGATAATTACTCTGGAACTAACTAATGTAAGAAATTAAAAATGCATGTCATCATAAATTGGGACTTGAAGCTTTATAAAGATAATTTCAATACACACAAACTCTACTTTCAAACAAATCAAATACTAATATCACATCCTATCAAAAGCTCGAATAGTCTAAATAAAATGTCATGTGTTTATCTCCAAATCTAAATCTGTTAAGGCAAATAAAGATAATTGGTATAGCAAGATTTTGCCACAGAAAATATTAATCATAAATTGCTCATCTCTAAAATTATTTATTAGTACTTAAAATAATTGTGGTAAATTCTCCCATATTTACCTGTAAAATGCCACGATTTAAATCGAGAATCACCTCATATTTGTTTAAAACATTCTCAAAATAACTGGAACATCAATAATCTTTCTGTTAGTATCCCGGTTAATCTCTCCCATCCATCCATATGTCTTGCCTAACCCATGGAACTTCCTTAATAAATATAAATTAAATAAAGCAAGATCGAGTTCGATATCTTCCGATCGGCTATATCTAGCCATACTCCAATCTAAAGTGGAATATTCTTGTGAATATTCCTTCAACATCAATCTCTCCTTTTATCCTTCCCAGCAAAGTTACTCCGTCACTTCGCTTCCACCCAAAAATCCGCTTGACTCCGTCTCTATCCTGCAACTCACTACATACCCTTAATCGTAAGTAAATTATAAATGAACTCAATTAAACCTATTTGGACTTTTGCTGGATTTGTTGGATTTGTCAGTCGTTAGTCGTGTAATTAGTCATTGGAGCCATGAAGAGACGACAAGCTCGAGCATGATCAAGACTTGGAAAGAGACGGAGATCAATAATCCAAATGATCGACTGAGAAGGCTTTGAGTAAGATCAAGGCTATGGTAAATCGAGCAAGGCAAGTCATCACTTTGATCATATTGATCCTACATTTTATGCAAAATTATGTTCCTTTAAATTATCAAATTGCATGTTTAATTTATTATGCAAATGTGTGTTAAAACGTAAGGTAGTTATATATCTATTTGATGTTTTAAATACTACTATGCCTTTCCTTGACACTTGAATCACCTAACCATTGTCGCCCTAGTTGTTAATGATAACTTTACTAGCTATAGATCATATTAAAATATTGATTGCAGTTGTGGGACACTGGGACTCGTACAGATAGTCAATACTGTTAAGGGTATTAGAGATAAAATATGAATTGTATTATTCATTTCCTTATATGCTTCGCTTTCCTTATCTACATATAGCATATTCCCCTGTAATATCCCCTTGTACTCCCTATATATATTGCCCATTAGGCCTCTTCAATATACACACAATATTCATAATATGTTATCAGAGCCTAGGTTCCATACCTAGCCTCCGTTCGTCTTCACTGTCCGCCCTCGGAAGACCGATCTCTGCTCTGGGCGGCCATCTCTCACCACCGCCATGAGAGCATCCATGCGGCCCGGGAAGTGGGGAGGAAGGAGGACAGGAGGAGTCGCGGTCTACTCTCCGACCGCCTCTCCTAGATCCGGTCGCCGCCGCCCCCCCGACCACCGTCGCCCGTGTCCGGCGCCGGCTCGCTTTTGGTCGCCAACGCCGATGTCTTCATCATGTCTTCGCCCGCCATCGCCTCTTCCAGATCGCCGCCATCGCCTCGCCTCGCCTATCCGGTCGTCTCCACACCAGATCCGCGCCAGATCCGGCCACCTCCGCTCCAAATCTAGGACGGAGCTCTCCGTCGCCGCCGCCACCCGTCGACGACTCATTGCGCCCGCCTCCACCGGATCCGGCTGCTCAACTCCGCTCGACCTAGCCCGCACGGATCCACCACCTCCCTCCTCACTGAATCCGCCACCGACCATCAGGCCTCTTCGGCGATCGCCGGCGGCTCCTCGCTCGATCCGGCTCATCTTCGCTGGATCCAACATCCCGATGGTCGTGTGCGCTCTTGAGTCGACGTCTCGTCAGATTTGGTGGCCCGCCTTGGCCACCACCGACGCGCCTTCGCCACGGCTCACCGGATCTGGTCCGCCTCGGCGTTGCCATCTTTGTGCCTCGGTGCCGTCGCACGTGGCCGCCATGCCGCGCTGCGCCCGCGTACCACCTTCTGACGTCGTCTCGGCGCCATGCCAACGCCTCGCGCGCGCGCCGCCTTCTTCCGTCGCGAGATGGGAGGGTGAGAGGGTGGAGAAGCGGGAGGCGGGAGTGAGGCGGGCGGGAGTGTGAGGAGGGGTGTGAAGAGAGGAGAGGGTTTGAGGAGTGTGGTTTTTTTCCTGCTGCTAATATTTGTGTTCTTTTGAGTCAGTCGTCGAGTTATTTTTCTTTTGAGTCTTCCATTGTGTCCATCCAAGTCCGTAGTTTCTAATTTTTTAGTTAGTCCGTGCGAGTCCACAAATTTATTGTCAGTCATAGAAGTATAAGAATTAATTTCCTTTTGCATGGCAGGAGCCGTCGCTCTACTCTCTGAGCCGTCGCTTCTCTATTCGTCGCTCCGAGCTTCTAAGGCTATTGCGCGTCTTCTGCACCTTGTGCACTACGTCACCGCCGTCTTGGGCTTCGATCTGCGCCGCCATGCTTCTATATATTCCTCTTGGTTTGATTTGACAGTTTATTCAAAAGTTGCACGCAACGACGACATCATCAAGACTCGGACTTCAGATTTTTCTTGTTTTAGTGTTAACTCCTTTTTCAAATGCAATGCTATTGCATACGCATTGCATTTGAGGGAAGATATTAAGGGTATTAAAGATAGAATAGGAATTGCATTATTCCTTTCCTTATATGCCTCGCTTTCCTTATCTACATATAGCATATTCCCCTGTAATATTCCCGTGTACCCCCTATATATATTGCTCATTAGGCCTCTTCAATATACACACAATATTCATAAATAACACAATAAGCATGCCTCATTTGCTAAAAAAAAAAGCATGCCTCATCAATGTAGTAGTAACATGTAGTAATTTACTGTGCAGAAGAATAATCACTACTCTTAGAAAAGAGATAACAAAAACACATGGGATCTGAACCATCCTGGGGCAAGGTCCCATTTGCGGATAGGGCATCATAAACTCAAGCGAAAAAGGTGAATCAAGGCAGCTTGCTCATCAGGAATTTCAGACTTGCAGTGGAGATGTCAGTAAGAGCAATTTCTTTGAAACGACAACAAATTCCCGTTGGAAAACTGTTAGATATTTCACATGAGGTTAGTGCAACCTGCACATGACTAATAACTGCTAAGATATTTTACTAGGGAATGCTCACTAACCCTGTGGTAGACGCCGTCACAAGGTTTTTCATATTGTCACTGAGGAAGCATATGCATGAGGTGAGTGACAATGCAAGCTGCAAAAGCTCAATCGCCTGTACTCAAAATTTGTTACAACTGAAAAGATATATCATTTCTATGGTAGGCTTCATCTTATATGTAAATTCTATTTGATGATTCCAATTCTCAAACCAAAAGGAAAAATGTCTTTGGGTCACTGTGAGTGCCTGATTATAAAATAAAATTTTAGCCAGAATGTTGTAGCGAGACATAGACCTCTACCTCCCTTTATGGGAGTCAAACTAATGACCTATATGAACGGGTAGTATTAGTTCTAACAAGTTCAATACTTAAGACTAGATTGTTAAAAGGGTTGGAATGAATCCAAAGATACCTGGAAGGTGGGCTCAGTCTCAGCAGAAGTCGCAATGCTCCACCCAGCAATGAAACCAAAAAGAGCAAATCTTCTTTCGTATCCATTGATGGGACCTCAAAGTATCCAAGCAGTGCCTTAACCCATGATGGGGATCCTTTGACTTGCTTTTTTAGCTTGCTTTTCAGATTGATTTTGGATTTCTTACGGTGTGAGTAACTTTTCATTATTATCTTATCATAAGCACCTTCAATAGCATCTTCACTTTCTTCATAACCAGCGTATTGTTGAAGAAGGAAGTTTCTTGCACTCCTGATCTCTTCTTCAGATGCATCATAATCAACACCAAGAAGCTAGTAGGGATCCCATGTTTGGTGTCTTGGGAATACACAGGAGCGTGCTCTACAGATACGCATAAAATTGGGTAAACATGGTACCGAAAAAGCCACCAGTACAACAAAACAAAATTGAAGACAGAATTTCCTAGATTGTAAAGAAACAAAATAACACATAACTGGCATAAGAGCTGTGAGGAAGAAAAACCTACAGAAAATTTAACTATAAACCGCCCAAGCAAATGATAAAAGTCATGTATTCGAGGTTCATTCATCACAAATTAGGCTAAACTTTGCTAGTTCAATCTTCACAACTGACAACTGGCAAACAAGAGGCGTCAATTGCAAATTTTGCAAATCAGCAGTGAAAGTGAAAGAAAAGCCAAACGTCATTTAATAAATGTTGGTTGCAGCTAATTGTGGTTTAACAACAAGAAACAGCATTCTATGAATATGTATAAAACAGGATTTACGACTCTACATTACCACTGTGGCTCTAGAAACAATTATATGACCTAAAGAATGCCAACAAATTCAAGTCTCACAATACGAATAGTGGGTTTTGTACCTAGAATCCACCTGGCTTGATATAAGCAGAACAACAAAGCTAGGGAAAAATAGCTGAGATCAGCCAGTTAATAGTAATACCAGTTCCCATATTCATAGCAAGGACTAGGTTATGTAAGCTGGGCTGGGGTATGGGTGATTTATGCCAATCCAGCCAGGCTAAATGTGTTGATTTCACATGACACATTGTTATTTTTTATCACACAGAATGACCAAAAAAAAAGGTGACTAGAGGATTCTCTCAGACTTTCTTCATAAATAAGCAAATTCAGCTGGTTCCTGGCAATTTGATTTTAGGTGTGAAGATCAAGAACAAACACTGAAAATCAATAACAGCAATTTCGAGGTCTATGTCAAGAATAGTTCTGGAAATACTGATTAAATCAAACATGGCAGCATTGTGCTTTCCAGAGAATTTTAGAATTCAGTTGAGAATTGCCTTAGAGCTACACAACCACTTGTTGTATTGAGGATGGTTGATGGTGATGAGAAGCCTGCCATGCCAGAGGTTGCGACATTCATGGCTCAAGCAAAAGAAAAGATCAATGCAACCTTCCCTACCCAAAACAAGAATGGTTTGCTCAAGAGCATCATGAAAATTATAGAAGAGCATTGGGAGAAGCAAATGAGCACCCCACTGTATGGGGCTGCCCTCTATTTAAACCCGGGGAAATTCTTTGCCTTCTAGAAGAAGGGTGATGATGCACATGTTAGGGAGTTAAGAGGTTGCTTCACTGATGTGCTTGCAAGAATGATAGAAGATGAGGATCTTAGAAACAAGATCGATCAACAAGGCATTCTCTATGAGGATTAACGGGTGGGTTATCCTGGCGGATGGACCAGTGTGGGTGGATGGAACCCGTAGTCTTGAACCTTGGCGGTTAGAACTGGTTAACTAGTGTTGGTGGATAGAACTTTCACTATAATATTCTTGGTAGTTTCAGTTAAAACAATTAATTCATAAAATTATTGTCTTCAAAAATATTTAATGGTATTTGAAGTAAAATATTGCTTTGGGCAAAAGAACCATATAACCCTTCTTTGTTAAGCCCTGCATCTACTACATTTTTTCAAGACTTGCGGAGTACGAAGCTCAGGAAGGAGATTACGACTACTTCGTGTGTGGATTCGACGAAGGCTTTCCGGAGTACTAGGTTGCGCTTCCCCAGTCAATTGCCTGTGGCGTAATGATGGGTCTTCATCAGAGTTTATTTTGCTTCCGCTGTGTTTTGTGTGATTGTGAGGTCTTGAAACCTCAGATGTAATAAAGAGGTCTTTTGGTCTGTACTCTCTTATTATTGTAATAAAGTGTGGTTGGTTATGTATTCATCACTGTTTGACTGTGTGCACTAGCTTTGATCTGGGACTAGCGCTGTAATGCACAGAGGGTCCGGATTCGGAGATCCAGGGTCCCGACAGAGATGGTATCAGAGCCAATTTGACTGTAGGACGTGACCTAGTTTAGAATGGCAAAACCTTAAGGATTTGTATTTATTAAAAAGTATGTATTTAAGAAAAAAAAATCTAGACTCCTTCTCTTTTCTTACCTAATATCTCGTTCTTAATCTTATATTCACTTGTTAAAATTTCTTTACTAATCTTTTATATTATTTCAACTCTGTAAATGGTCGGATCATCCTCCGCAGGTTCGTGGGATTACATCTCCACGGCGAGAATGATGGAGCATTTGTTGAACTTCTTCGACAGCTCATGCAGTATCTGGAGTATCGCCAACCGCCCATATTCAGGGGGCGGAAAGTCCGGATTTTGGACCGAGATTCTTGGTCGATGGAGGTATTCATGTATGCACGGGAAAGGTAATTCAGCTCCCACAAATATCCGATCGAACATCCTCGGACTCATTGCTCCGACGCGATCCGGGACGCAGCTCGTCTAGCCATAGCTGACCTGCGCCAGATACACAAGGACATCCTGCGACGGTCACCCTTCTGCTTCTTTCCATCCATGCGAGCAGATCAGAGGTATCTGGAGCCCTTCGAGATCTCAGTGGACGACCCCCGACTGACGCACCAGGTGTAGCTTACTCAGGCGATGGCAGCTACCTACGCCAGCGATTTGGAGGAGATTGGACAACTTCAGATGCTTCTTACTTCCAGCTACCAGTACTCCGACACCCTCCGTGCTCAGCTTCTCTAGTGTCAGACAGCAGAGTTCGAGCTGGGACGTCTTTGACTTCCTTGGAGCAAGTTGCCGTCAAGACCTCTGGCTTGTCATTGACTAGAACTGTATTAGCTAATAGCAAAGAGAACTACTTGGTCTTCTCATTGCTAGTATCTGCCTGGACATTGTGCAAGCCAAGTGAGACGTTGAATGCCATTCCTGACTTTATCGGATGATCATTCTTGGCATTCAGATTCAAATCAGATTATCGAATTCAAGGCCCATCCCTGTTCTAGCAGATTTTGTTAAATTCAGGATAAGTTCAGAGGCATCCTTCTCGAACACTCTAACTGCAGCCTGATAAGCAGAACTCATCTGGTTACCTGGTTTCAACGCTGCAATAGCTGCATTATGTGTTTTCAAAAGGGTCTCGTACACTTTACTCTGTGTAGAAGTAGCATTTATTAGAAATGTTCTGGCAACATTGGAGCAATAGTTGTTGTATCTCGAGCCAATCGCACAAATGATAACACTTGCAGAATCGTAGTATAGATAAGCATTGTTACTGAAGGCACTTGGCTAGAGATCGAACTTCCCTCCACTTTGAAATATCGGAGGATAGCATATGTCAACATTCTCAGCTTTCAGATTCACGTTCACCTTAGGGTCAAGAATAGCCTTCTCTGTATCATCCATTAATGAAGAGGGTGAGACTTTCATCTCCTCATCAATTATCTTCTCCAATTTTGGAACCATAAAATTTCCCATCACAGATGAAGTAAGATAAGCAACCTTCTTCACACAAGATACCTCCATAGCATCCTTCATAGCAAAAAGCTCAGAGAAACCTTAGTCACATCAATAAGCTGTACTGACAACCCAGATAACTTCTCTGACCATGTTTCAAGCAGGTTACCCTCAGGTTCCTCTTTGGCAATGTGCCTAACAACTGGACTGTCTAATTTTGACTGTGCACAAACAACACATAGAATGTCGTCCATTAAGTCTACACCATCCCCGTTCTTAGGCTTCACATAAATCATAATACCAGCATCCTTAGCAGCCTTTTTGAGAGTCTCAAGAAGATTAGCTTTCTTTTGGCTACAAAATATATGTATCTGTTTCCTCATGAAGACCATTATAGTCTCTGGAAATTCGTATCCGAGAAGCCAGATATTCAAAGCTGAGGATTTCAAATCATGGTTATTAAGGTGGTGCGGTGAGGCGCGGCGCCTCACCACCTTCACGCAACAATATCGTTTATAGCGCGCGGCGTGACGACGCCACATGACGTGCGGCGTGGCGACGCCATACATACATCTTAACTTAGTTTGGTAAATGTAATAGAACATGCATATCTTGATTTCGTCTATTCTTGAACTCATATAGCACCATCATCTATCAATGTACTTTCTCCTATATAGCACCTATCCCCTTGTAACTTGCAAGTTGTAACACGTACCTTGTTACAATACATTATAGTAATGCATATTTGATATTACATTTAATTGAGTAAATATGAATTGAATGACATACCTTGCTCATACTTGATAATACGCCATATCTTCTTGTAACTCACAAGCTACATGAAAATGGGTCAATATGAAGTGAATAACTAAGAATTAAAATATATAATTACATTAACAATGAGCAACATGACAATTGACAAGCATGACATAACCAACATAAGTCCACAGTCCACAAGCATAGAGTCATAACTCATAAGTCCACAACAAAAACATAAATCCAACTCTCTCCTCTCACAAAAGTTATCCAAGATATCTCCGCGTTAATCCTCATAGAGAATGCCTTGTTGATCGATCTTGTTTCTAAGATCCTCATCTTCTATCATTCTTGCAAGCACATCAGTGAAGCAACCTCTTAACTCCCTAACATGTGCATCATCACCCTTCTTCTAGAAGGCAAAGAATTTCCCCGGGTTTAAATAGAGGGCAGCCCCATACAGTGGGGTGCTCATTTGCTTCTCCCAATGCTTTTCTATAATTTTCATGATGCTCTTGAGCAAACCATTCTTGTTTTGGGTAGGGAAGGTTGCATTGATCTTTTCTTTTGCTTGAGCCATGAATGTCGCAACCTCTGGCATGGCAGGCTTCTCATCACCATCAACCATCCTCAATACAACAAGTGGTTGTGTAGCTCTAAGGCAATTCTCAACTGAATTCTAAAATTCTCTGGAAAGCACAATGGCATATACTTTTTCCATCCACCCACCCGTCGACGACTCGCTGCGCCCGCCTCCACCAGATCCGGCTCGTCTCCAACCTGCTCCGACCTAGCCACGGATCCACCCTCTGCCCTCCTCGCGAATCCGCCACCGACCATCGTGCCTCTTCTGCGATCGCGGCGGCTCCTCGCTCAGATCCGCTCATCTTCGCTGGATCCAAGATCCCAGTGGCGTGTGCACCTCTTGAGTCGACGTCTCGTCGTATTTGGTGGCCCGCCTTGGCCACCACCGACGCCGCGCCTCTTCGCCGCCGGCTCTACCGGATCTGGTCCGCCTCGGCGTTGCCATCTTTGTGCCTCCAGGCCGTCGCACCAGGGCCGCCATGCCGCGCCTGTGCGCCCGCGTGGCCACCTTCGGACGTCGTCTCCTGGCCGCCATGCCAACGCCTCCGCGCCCGCGCCGCCGCCTTCTTCCGTCGCGAGATGGGAGGGGGTGAGAGGGTGGAGAGAAGCGGGAGGCGGGATGAGGCGCGAGGCGCGGGAGTGTGAGGGAGGGTGTGAAGAGAGGGAGAGGGTTTTGAGGAGTGTGGTTTTTTCCTGCCGCTAATATTTGTGTTCTTTTGAGTCGATCGTCGAGTTATTTTCTTTTGAGTCTTCCATTGTGTCCATCCAAGTCCGTAGTTTCTAATTTTTAGTTAGTCCGTATGCGAGTCCACAAATTTATTGTCACCATAGAAGTATAAGAATTAATTTCCTTTTGCATGGCGGGAGCTGCCGCTCTACTCTCTCGAGCCGCGCTTCTCTATTCGCCGCCCGAGCTTCTAAGGCTATTAGCGTCTTCGCACCTTGTGCACTACGTCACCGCCGTCTTGGGCTTCGATCTGCGCCGCCATGCTTCTATATATTCCTCTTCGGTTTGATTTGACAGTTTATTCAAAAGTTGCACGCAACGACGACATCATCAAGACTCGGACTTCAGATTTTTCTTGTTTTAGTGTTAACTCCTTTTTCAAATGCAATGCTATTGCATACGCATTGCATTTGAGGGAAGATATTAAGGGTATTAAAGATAGAATAGGAATTGCATTATTTCTTTCCTTATATGCCTCGCTTTCCTTATCTACATATAGCATATTCCCTGTAATATTCCGTGTACCCCTATATATATTGCTCATTAGGCCTCTTCAATATACACACAATATTCATAATAACACAATAAGCATGCCTCATTTGCTAAAAAAAAGCATGCCTCATCAATGTAGTAGTAACATGTAGTAATTTACTGTGCAGAAGAATAATCACTACTCTTAGAAAAGAGATAACAAAAACACATGGGATCTGAACCATCCTGGGGCAAGGTCCCATTTATGGATAGGGCATCATAAACTCAAGCGAAAAGGTGAATCAAGGCAGCTTGCTCATCAGGAATTTCAGACTTGCAGTGGAGATGTCAGTAAGAGCAATTTCTTTGAAACGACAACAAATTCCGTTGGAAAACTGTTAGATATTTCACATGAGGTTAGTGCAACCTGCACATGACTAATAACTGCTAAGATATTTTACTAGGGAATGCTCACTAACCCGTGGTAGACGTCCTCACAAGGTTTTTCATATTGTCACTGAGGAAGCATACGCATGAGGTGAGTGACAATGCAAGCTGCAAAAGCTCAATCGCCTGTACTCAAAATTTGTTACAACTGAAAAGATATATCATTTCTATGGTAGGCTTCATCTTATATGTAAATTCTATTTGATGATTCCAATTCTCAAACCAAAAGGAAAAATGTCGTTGGGTCACTGTGAGTGCCTGATTATAAAATAAAATTTTAGCCAGAATGTTGGAGTTAGACATAGACCTCTACCTCCCACAAACTAATGACCTATATGAACGGGTAGTATTAGTTCTAACAAGTTCAATACTTAAGACTAGATTATTAAAAGGGTTGGAATGAATCCAAAGATACCTGGAAGGTGGGCTCAGTCTCAGCAGAAGTCGCAATGCTCCACCCAGCAATGAAACCAAAAAGAGCAAATCTTCTTGAGATAACATCCATTCATGGGACCTCAAAGTATCCAAGCAGTGCCTTAACCCATGATGGGGATCCTTTGACTTGCTTTTTTAGCTTGCTTTTCAGATTGATTTTGGATTTCTTACAGTGTGAGTAACTTTTCATTATTATCTTATCATAAGCACCTTCAATAGCATCTTCACTTTCTTCATAACCAGCGTACTGTTGAAGAAGGAAGTTTCTTGGACTCCTGATCTCTTCTTCAGATGCATCATAATCAACACCAAGAAGCTAGTAGGGATCCCATGTTTGGTTTCTTGGGAATACACAGGAGCGTGCTCTACAGATACGCATAAAATTGGGTAAAACATGGTACCGAAAAAGCCACCAGTACAACAAAACAAAATTGAAGACAGAATTTCCTAGATTGTAAAGAAACAAAATAACACATAACTGGCATAAGAGCTGTGAGGAAGAAAAACCTACAGAAAATTTAACTATAAACCGCCCAAGCAAATGATAAAAGTCATGTATTCGAGGTTCATTCATCACAAATTAGGCTAAACTTTGCTAGTTCAATCTTCACAACTGACAACTGGCAAACAAGAGGCGTCAATTGCAAATTTTGCAAATCAGCAGTGAAAGTGAAAGAAAAGCCAAACGTCATTTAATAAATGTTGGTTGCAGCTAATTGTGGTTTAACAACAAGAAACAGCATTCTATGAATATGTATGAAACAGGATTTACGACTCTACGTTACCAAACTGTGGCTCTAGAAACAATTATATGACCTAAAGAATGCCAACAAATTCAAGTCTCACAATACGAATAGTGGGTTTTGTACCTAGAATCCACCTGGCTTGATATAAGCAGAACAACAAAGCTAGGGAAAAATAGCTGAGATCAGCCAGTTAATAGTAATACCAGTTCCCATATTCATAGCAAGGACTAGGTTATGTAAGCTGGGCTGGGGTATGGGTGATTTATGCCAATCCAGCCAGGCTAAATGTGTTGATTTCACATGACACATTGTTATTTTTTATCACACAGAATGACCAAAAAAAAAGGTGACTAGAGGATTCTCTCAGACTTTCTTCATAAATAAGCAAATTCAGCTGGTTCCTGGCAATTTGATTTTAGGTGTGAAGATCAAGAACAAACACTGAAAATCAATAACAGCAATTTCGAGGTCTATGTCAAGAATAGTTCTGGAAATACTGATTAAATCAAACATGGCAGCAAGCTCATATTGCATCACACCTGGCACTTGAGATAATTGTTTCCACCTGCCTTCCACCTGAAAGTATTGTATGTAAGCCATACGCCATTTACCTAGCTTGAAGGCTAGTACTTCATCCTTAGTTTCCACCATTCACACAATCACAAGTTTTCCTTCCTTTGTGATTACATTGAATTGTTTTTCCCATCCACAATAACTAGGCAATACCGAATCAACCGACACAGTGACCTAGCATATTATTCTTAAGACTCATCGCATGTTTGCATAGACAAACCGAAAGCCACCCAAAACTATTGCCCTTGCCTTAAAAGCTACCATCTTTTGCTTCCAAAGTCAGCGAGGTATCAGACTATCAGGGTTCGGCCAGGGCAATACAAAGTTACACAAACCAAGCACAGAACTAGGGCTTCTCAGTTCTTACCGCCACCGTAGCCGCCAGCGCCGACGGAGAGGCTCGCGGAGCACCGGGCGCGCCGCAGCCGCAGGAGGGACGCGCCTCCCCGTGCCGCCGCCACACCATCCTCCGCCCCGCCGCTGCGCAATTCACCAAACACACACGGTCCCATGAGCGCAGGGAAGGTGGAAGTTAAGGCGTAAGGGGGGATCGAGGAACGTGACTGAAGCATGGGAATCGCGCGTACGAGTGGTAGGGCCTCGGGGGCCGCCGGAGCGGGGCGGGTGAGGAAGGCTGCCTGGCTGAAAGAGACGGCCGCCTGTATCTCCGGCGCGCGCGTAGAGGTAGTGGTCGGAGGTGGGGAGGATGCAGGCGGCGGGTGAGGCGAGCTCGGAGCAGGGTTAAATGTTTCGGATGGGAAAAAGTTTGGGAGGTCAGCCAAAGGAACGAATGAACAAAATTTCGTTTATTTGGCTTAAAAATTCGGACGAAAATTCAAATCATTTATGAAATTTACCAAAATGTAAATAAAATTTGAATAAATTTTAAATAGGACCAAATTTGACCAAAATTTAGCCACAATTTGTTTCGGAGGATACGAGCGAAACTTTCTAAAATTCACCCCATTTCGGATGTAATTGATAACCTTGGCTCCAGAGATGGGGAGAAGTAGACAAAGGAAAACAGGGTTGCGAGGTGGGTTGGTGGGTGCACATGACTCGATTGTGGGCTTTAATGGGCCGGGTCGGTCTCAACACTTAGCCTATGGCCTGCAGGCGTCCTTGGGCCAGTGTCGACTTATGTGCTCAGCAATTGAGTAGTCCACGTATATCGAAAGTAGACCTATTAGTCTCAAGTCGAGCCAGGCCAGTAAAAGCCCAACCATGAACTGGCAGGCTTGATCCTGGACTGGATCGACGTAGGCTAGGCCCAAGCCCAAAAAGACCCGATTTTCATTTTTGGAATAAAATATTGATAGTTATTATTTAATTGTTGGCACCAAAAATCTGGCCCTAAGCCTAGCCCGATGTCCGTTAGGTTTTAAATTCTAGTACCCATCTATTACGCACACATGAGTGTGCTTCAGTAGAAAGTTTGTACCACCTATTACGCATGTGTGAGTGCTTACGTAGGAAGTCTATGAGATTATATATTTATCTCCGATCTCTGTCTTTCTAGACGTATACTAAGAGAATACACTTATATTTATATAGTATACGTGTGTAGTGGTATATATCCGTGCACATCTTCCTTGTAATTGCAAAAGAAATGAGCATCTTCCTTGTAATTGCAAAAGAAGAAATGAGCGGTGACCTGTGCACGTGCACCTATCCGTTGTAATTAAAAAAAATGCCTCCGAAGAAAATGAAGCAATGCACTCTACGACAGTGAACCGATAAAAAAAACAAAGCCTTTTCTTTTTAGCTTTTCAAGTGGGTTTTATATACGTTTACTGTTGGTACGTACACAAGCATCCAAGATCAGCAGGACGAGTGCATTGCATGAAATGCATCGCGCAACTAAAAAGTGCGGAGTGGTTGCAAATCTCGTAAGGCTCCCCGTCATCTTGGCTGGTCAGCTTGCTGCTTATGGCTTTAAAGTTACATTAAAGGAACTAATTTTTAAAACAAGGTCTAAAGATTAAATATAATAGATATTATACCGACTTTATATTGATCAAACTCATACACGATTAATACTCTTTCGTATGAACAGACAGAATTTAAAATTTTAAAATAAAAGTCATAAGTCATTAAAAAAACCACCCAAGTAAGCCCGAAAGCGAGAGCTGCATCTGCACTCTCTCCTCAATCCTTCCTCTCTTTTCATCAATGCCACCAAAATGGCCTCCCTGACACGACCATGCAACCACACTAAAATCGTACTTGATGTCTAAAGATCACTAGATCAATAAAAACCACTTTGGAGGCTATTAAAGTTGCTTAGGCAAACTGGCGCGTTCCGCTAATGGAAGTAGGAATCGGATCCCTTTCAAGAGGCACGGTGATATAGGCTAGAGCGTTTATTTTCACTATTTATAATTTTGTCTTTTTCGAACTTTTGGTTTTTTAAGCTTTTTTGTCGGTTCTTTTTTTTTGTCGTATTCGTTTGCGTGTTTGTGATGGGCTAACATATTTTTTATATTTTTTAATTTTTTAAAATTTAATTATGTTAAATAAGCCTCCATCACCATGATGTTTTTTCAAATAAATACGGTGCTTTTCATATAAGCCACCAAAATAAGCCAAAATGATCACCACCATAGAGCGATGCCTTGTTCTCTTGGCAATATGATGGTAAAGCCATTTACGAGATTAGTTTAAAACCCTATTGTGGAAGGTTTTGTAGCAAGCGGCCATGTGAAATGTTGATGTTTTCCCTCTTGAGAGTTAAGTGGTGATATTTTCCACTGGAATAGATAAAAAGTGCCCAAAAGCACGGTATTATAAGATCTTGTTCAATTCAGCTTCACCTTTTAACTTTTAATTTACTATTCCTTTATTTCATCTTTTCTAGTTTTTTTTTTTTTTATGCTTTTTGTCTTTTCTTTATACCCATGATGAGCTAACCTGTTTTTCTATTTTCAATTTTAAATTTAATTACTCAAATAAACCACCATCAGCTAAATTGAAAAATAAACAAGATATAGTAAAAAAACTATAAACCGTCGCCAAACTAAGCACCAAAGTTAGCTCTACCTGTCTTTTCTTTGGGGATCTTGTTCCAAAGAAGCAATGTCCAATTTGGCATCCCGAATTAAGAAATTAAAACTGCACCTAGGCAAGTCTATGGTTCGTTCACTGTCATTTGGATGACGAAACAACGGTATATCCAAAATCTTCCGAATATATTACGCAGAGATAATCTTTCTTTAACGCATGCATGTCATGCGCTCATGTCACCGAACTCAGGGCGAGGAGAAAAAAAGCGTTTCAGATACGCGATTTGTTTACTCGTCGTACGATTCCGTATGATACGTCATGCTGTACTGTGGTCGGTGTAACAAAATAGCAGCCAAATCCTCTTGAATTCTAGTAGTGCAATTCTTGTCTGCAAGTTTATGGAAGTAGAGAATTAGGTGGCCAATACATTGCTTATTTATGGCTTCCATAAGACCTTTTTTTTTAATAAAAAAGAGGGCTAGTTTACGAGCAAAGTCGATGAAGGATGGGCAGCAAGAGGTGCCCCGTACTTGCCCGGTTGTACTTTCAGCTCTGTGTCTACAGTATACTGCAATTAGCAGTCAATTTTGTTCACTGACTGCCTAAGAGTAAAAGGCCAAGAAAATAACAAGCTCTTACTTTTTGGCAAGCACCTGTGTTCTTACGAGGCTTTTCTTCTCGATCGACTCCTAATTAAGTCGTCCATGTGACACGTTTGGTTTCGGAGGTGACAGCTTACCAGATTAAACCATTCTGTCAGACTGATGAAACAAGCATAGCTCATACTTGTACGGACGCATGTACTGGTGAGCGAATGGCAAAGACTACTACAAGTTGACGAAAATGCCCCGGTTTGCAAAGATCAAAAATGAAAGTACGGTACTACATGGCTATGTCATGATGAGATACATATATAGGATTGATTACATGGGTGATCACCTGACGGCAGAGATCTTCAGGTACACAATCACTTCGTAATTTGTACTACTGTATCCTGATGACCAACAAACAAGTTTACTACAAGGGCAGAGATTCCGATTTCCGAATCATCTCTGCATCTATATACTGCTTTGATTCTCGATCAGAAGGCGAGGAAGAAGCGCTTGTTCCTGCGGCCGATGGAGTCGGCGGCGACGAGGTTCTTGGCGATGAGCTTCTGCGCCTGCCGGCTCTTGATCTCCACCCTCATGCTGTCCGTCTTGTCCATCTTGTCGTACGCCGCCTTCTTCCCCGCTCCCCTCTTCCCACCGCCGCCGGCCCGCAGCTTCGACTTGATCCCGTCGACGAACCTCCCCAGCTGCCCCATCACCACCATCTCTTCAGGCTGTAACTCCGGACAGATTCCCTTCAAGAAACATCATATGCAAACAAGTATACATGATGAGCTAGCTGAATCAGTATCACCAAGAACCTGAGTTCAGAGATAGTACTACATATGGATAACAGAATCAAGATACCTGAGCAGGATGAGGAGGAGCTGCAGAAGCTTAAGCCAAGGCTGAGAGCTAAGAGAAGAGTACAGGAAGGGGCAGACAGCTTAGCACCGGACGGTGTTGGTTATAGGTATGTCCACAGACTCACACGGGACATTTGTCGTAGGCTATACGAGACTGTTTATATTAGTTCTGGCCGATGACTTTTAAGTAAGATTGATGATTTTTGACTATAAATAAATAATAGTGGTTGAAATAAGTGGCTTTTAAAAGGAAAACGTGAATGGTAGAGAAAGTGAGAGAAATATATGTGCGAGATAGGAGCGAGAGGAGTGTGATACGTGGTATATTCGTCACCCCTAGTTTTATCTTCAGAACGAGACGGAAATGGGAAGAGTGAGAAAACCGCTTCAAAAAAGTATATGTTCGTATTGACTTTTGATTTCTTCAAATAGCTAGAAATTAGAAACAAAAATCAATATGAACAGGTATTAAACAACCTGGAATGGAAGTGAGGCAGTAGAAAACGACCTGAACATGAGATCGCTTTCGATTAAACGAGGGACAAAATATGGAGGTTTGACTAGACGAAGTGCCTGACTGAAAATCCGGAAGGGGAATTAAAATCGTTGCGTGAGGAATATGCATTGGCTAGTTGCGGTCAAGCGGATGCATCCGCCTGAAAACGACCGGGCATGCAGGCGGCAGCTCGGTCCGGTGCCAGCCATGCCGGTCAGGACTCAGGCTGAAACCCAACCATAATTTAACGGAGGAATTACAGGTGCGAGAAAAACTGATTCATTCTGTCGCGGCCTTGCTTGATTTCAGTTCTATCGTTTGCAAGCGCTTTTACTTGCTCGCGAACCAAACAAGGATCCATTGCAAGCGCGAGAAAGTGACGGCCATTTGCTCCGCGGTTTGAATCAGATCAGTTAATTCGAGTGAGGATGCCTGTTCTTGAAAAAAAAAATTGATTTGAGGATGCCGTGACGGGTCAGAAACAGGAGGATGCAGACGCTGTGACGTAGCAGTTCTTGGACGGCTATGCTGGGACTCCATGTTGGCGATGCGGACTGTTACGGGTGAGGACGGGTCGGATTCGACTTGATATTGCTAATATGCTGTTTCTTTCTCTCTCACAATCGTGTGTTTCTTGTGTAAGGATGACCACGAAATCCTCGCTGTTTGTATGCTTTGTTCTTGGACGCACATATGTTCATGCAGTACGAAGGGAAAGCCGCAATTATTCGTGTTAGACCAGTGGATATGTCATGAATATAGTGATGATGAATAATTGATATGTGTTGAATTGAAGTTTGCATATGTGAAAGTTTCGAACGATGCACTTTTACAAAAACTGAAAAGTGCTGAAATATTCAGGTATTGCGGTCCGACCGCCATATCAAGGGCGGTCTGACCGGCCCACGCATGACGGTCAGGCCGGTTTTTTGGAATGGTCTCGGATTGATTTTTGAAAAATGTGGAAATTGAGTTCGCGGATGAATTGGTTCATGTTTATGGGTGAATTATGTTGTGTTATGCGTGTGCGGACTGATGTTGATCAAGTTGAAGAGAACTTGTGCCGAAAAAACATTCTTTAGTCTTTACGTGTGCAGGTTCAGTATGGAGACGATCATAGTTGATGACGAGTTGGACCGGGACTAGGATGGGAGATCCCAAGTTTAGACGGTCGAAGATGTCACGTAATGGTCGGGCTCATACTTGAGCATCTGGAGATCAAACGTGGATGATGTGTGGAGAAGGTACGAGAGGTGCGGTCTTAGAGACTTCGACACGTAACAAATTAAAAAAGTAAGAATTTTGAAAAACCTGTGTTTGGAAGCGATTCGGGTCCCTTGGCTGTGGGAATCAGACAAAAATTCGTGGCCTTGTGGATAAGGACACGTTTTAGGCCCTAGTAATATATATTTGGGAGAGGTTAGACCGAATAGAAATTTTTTAGAATTTCCATGCTAGGGTTTGAGGGGTACCGTGAGGGTATTTTGTAGCCATAGAACATCGTCATCCAGCAATACAAATCAATTCTTGATCCAATCTACGGTGAAATCATGCTTTTGTTCATAGGTTTTGCATTGTTTTTGTGGAATCGGGTGATTTCGTGATTCGTGCGATTTTGATTCGATTCATTTTGAGGAATAGGTTGCAAATAGGCATAGGAACAGATCTGCAAAGTTTCGCTAAAAATCTCCAAATCGTTTGAAAGCAATTTTAGGGTTTGGCCTAGTTTTTTATTATCTCGTATTGCGATCTGAATTTTTTCATATCTAATTGATGATTCTTACAATTTCTTATTAGAGTAGATTCTAGATATCCTTAGCATCACGTGTATCAAATTTGAGATCAATCGAAGTTGATTTGTACAAGTTAGATCGATTTTTGTTCGCATCGGTTGTGTTGATTTTCATACGGTGAATAGTGCTAGAGATTAGACCGCCAACTACATAGCGGTCAGATCGTACTTCACCGGTAAGACCGCCCTCACCAGCATTTGGTTTTGAATTTTGTTGCTAATTTGTTTAGGGTTAATTTGCTTCATTGGTTTCCAGTAGTTTTAATATATTATTTAGGTTGTTTTTCTTCTAGTACTAATTTGTTTTTAGGTTCCAAAATGCAGAGGGCAATCATTCACCCCCTCTCTGATTGCGGTATTTGATCCTATAAGTGGTATTAGAGTGGGTTACTAGGCATTAGAGAGATATGTTAACTATCCCCACATGCTAAATGGTACTAATTTTGCTTTCTGAAAATGTCAGATGCAAGTTTACATTGGGGCTCAAGGTAATGATGTCTGGAATAAAGTTTCTACACCTTATGTGGTCCCCGCTACTGTTACTAATCTAAATAAAATAGATGTTGATTTAAATGCTCAAGCTCGTAAGTTGCTGTTTCAAGGGATTTTTCGTAAATAATTTGATCGTGTAGCTCAAGTTAATTCTGTCCACTTAATATGAAAAAATCTTTGTGATTATTATAAATGAACCACTAAAATCAAGAAAGTGCATAAAAATCTTTATCAAAAAGAACATTCTGATTTTGCTATGAAACCTGTGAATCTATTGATGATCTTTTTGCTCGTTTCGAGAAAATATTGAGTAATTTGCGCAGTGTTAATGTTATTCCTGCTGATGAAGATAATGCAACTAAAATTTTGAAATATTGAGATTCTGAATGGTTGATGATTGTCATAACTATTAATCAAACTATCGATAGATACTTTAACCATGGATAATTTTTATTGTAGATTGAAAACCTATGAGACAGAAGGTTTGAAAACCTATTAGATGGTACTTTCACTACTACAGAATAGGTCATCACAGACGGTTCAAAAACGTCATCACAGACGGTTTTGTGAACCGTCTGAATTTATGGGTCAGTGTTAATACGAGGTCATCACGAGGCGGTTTTCAACCGTCGTGGTGCAATATCACGCAGCGGTTATTAATAAAACCGTCGTGATATATGAATTATCGCGAGCGGTTTTAATAAAAACCGTCGTGATATCGATATTCTGACGGTTTTTATTAATAACCGTCTCTGATAACTATATATCACAGACGGTTTTTATTAATAACCGTCTCGATAACTATATATCACGAGCGGTTCTTAGTTAAAACCGTGCGTGATAGTCTTTCCGCCCTAAATCAATTCTTATTTATTGGCTAGCCTCGGAAATGCTAGCCATGCCCTCTGAAACAAGCAGATGAACAAGTATATAATGCATCCATAAACATCCAATACACATCACATTTCATTCACAAACATAAGGCATCCATAAACATCCAATACACATCACATTTCATTCACAAACATAAAGCATCCATAAACATCCAATACACATCACATTTCATTCACAAACATAAGGCATCCATTTCAATTCGCAAATGAATTAATTGAATTGAAATAAAATATCCAGTAACACTGCATTTGCACTCAGATGGTTACATTGCAAAAAAAAATCATGGTGCGCAGTGGAACTGTCCTTCTGGCTTTACGACTTGAGCCACCAAAAAGTACGCCAACTCTCCTCGAATTCGTGAAAGATCGGGCTGTTTCAATGCAGTTGACGGGATGTACGCAGCCTGTCGATTGGAATATCAATGGACGTATATATGTAACGTGATAAGTATGAAGTAAATATGGAAAGATTGACAAACCTTGGAATTGATGATCCTCGAGGAATCGAGGAGTAGGTCCATATGGTGGCAAACATATAATCCACATGTGTTGCCCGTGTTCTTGGTGGCACCGCAAAAATGGAATGAGCAATAATTGAAGAGGCATTAATACCAATCACGATAGGATTAATTAATGTGTAATAGCGAATACCTTAAAATCTCGAGTATGTGTCGGGCCTTTGGCCCTTGCTTGAGACACCTCCTTTTGAATGTACATCGCGAACGCCCTCGTGATTCGTAAAAGTTAACCTTAGTCATTCGAATGAAAGAAAGAGTACAATATAGGTATGTATGGAGAAAATAAACTTACCTATCGATTACTTGGGTGACAACCGTGAAGTCCGTTTTATTCTTACTTAAGGAATCAAGGTAATATACCTTGTTCCATTTTGGTACAATTACTATTAAAATCCAATGAAAGTTCGATTGTATGGCATAAGCACGTATTCCTTATTGTGTTGAGCCGCCATCTGTTGCAATGTACCTCTCGACGACGGACATATCCTCGTCGATGGTATACTTGGCGACCAAGTGTGGGTCCAAGAAACCAACCGATGATGATTGGGATGTTCTAGCTTTAGTCAGCACGTGTCTATATATACACACAAAAGCAACAAATTATATATGGCATTTATTGGTATGACATGAACGGAGGCTGTGATTGTACACACTTACAGCGTCCAGCATCGAATGAGTGAGACGTCGAGAGCGTTGAGCGTGAAAAGATCGAATAAGTCCTCAAAGGTGACCACGAAGACACCGTCTTAAAGATTGTGATGTAAATGCTCCGACGCGAATCTGACAGTGATAGCTGTTCTCCGTTCTCCCTCAGGCTTATTGGACTGTTCCATGTACCACTTGTGCAATTGCTGGCAACTAATTGCTAGGGTTGGAGGCCCTTATTCTCGAGCAACGGCTCGCCAAGCACGAATTTGCGGGCCAATGGTAGATACGGGATATCATCATTGGTCTTCTTTGCTTTGCCCTTGCCGCCTTACTACCTCGGTGTGGGTCGACTTTACTGGCAATCATCAGAAAGGTAGCAGCGGTGGAAGTTGCTTTGGCGAGAAGAGCAACCGTGGAGATAGCACCGGTGCAGCTAGCGGTGGTGGAGATAAGTCTTGTAGTGGAGATGGCACCGGTGCTGAGATCCGTCCCGCCACCGGTGAAGTAGCCTCGTGGAGATGTCGCTTTTAGGCCACCGGATGAATGTTCCAATGGCTCGCCCTAGAGTCACGATCTCGTCGTTCGGGGCTTGGTGGCGAGACGATGTCAAAATTGACATGCACACCATCCACATGAACTTTTATGGGCTGGCGCTAAAGCTTGACCGTGCACCACGCCCCGATACGGCATCGATATGTCGGCCCCAAGCGGCGTTCAAGGAACGGAGGCATATCTCACTTGGAGCCTGCATTTCGTAGCCTCCTACATAACGATACAGAATTAGCTACTCGAATAGGCATATCAATGGAGCAAGCATTCGAGAGATAATAATTATTACCATGATGTCGTCCACAGGAAATCTGGCCTCTGTTTGCGTCGGATTGGACGCGCAACTACTAGGATGGTTCTGGGCTAGCTAGCACAGGAGCGGGGCGGTCTGCGATTTTCTCATCTGCTTGTGCACCTCATCTCTGATTGCATCAGCCAGATCACCCATTATCTCCTCTCTAAAAGAAGCCTTGAGCTCTTCTCGTAGCCGTGCGTCACGCTCGGCTTTGTTTCTCTTACGACGCCGATACATTTCGGAGTCATCTTGGAAACCATGTTTCCATGGAACGTAAAGCCCAAGGCCTCTCGTACGACCCGGGTGCTCCTTGTTTCCCAGGGCCGCAGAGAGTATATCTTTCTCTCTTGTTCCATGGAATGATCCCTGGGAAGATTCAACACTCAGTGCTTCCTACAAGAGCACGACATGTCATTTCACTTCGTACGAAGTTGAGTAATTACAAGCTATGTAGTTTGATCGATATCTTATCAAGCGCTGAGACACTTGCTGGTCTGCAGGGTTTCGAAAGGAGACGTCCCCCGATGTCGTTGTAGATGACCTTGCTCTAATCCAATTTCGAGCGCGGTCATCCGGGATATTGACAAATGGCGGGCGGTGTCCTCGGTGGTCGCCTGTTCGTCCTCCCTCCTCCATCGGGATTTTACCCGCATACCCAGTATGCCAAGTCCGTGGGGTGTGTGTTTTTGCTGGAGGGCCTTGTGCGCCGCACTTGTACTTTTGAACTCTTGATCGTCTTCATCGCCTTGAACTCTTCCCATTGTGGTTCCAGGAATGGGTATTTTTGAAAGGGCGTTTCGTCCTTCTCCACGTAGTCCTTGACAAGCGTGCTCTTGAAGTTCTTCCATGCTTTGCATGCCCCTAGCAAGGCTTGTCGTTGCACGCGCGTCTTGGTGTTCTTCGGGATCTCGAACGATGCCAAAATTTCATCACCACTCACGTTTCCGAGTCGCAGCACGCTCTTCCATGAATTGAATGTGATTTCAATTCGTTGCGTGCAACTATTCCGATCGTTCTTCTCCATGCGCTTCTCGCTTTGGGAGGAAGGAGAGGACCCCGATACATCGACTTGTGTGATGGTAAATCGGCCATCAGGCTTCTTTGATAGCCCTCTTCATTGGCGTCTTGATTTTGGAGAGGACGCCTCCGGCGATGATGTTGAAGAATGCGCGGATGACATGTTGCTCAATTTGTGGGTCTATTAGATAAGCACATGAAAGTGCCATACCATAAGATAAGCACATACAACATGATGCTCAAAGACATTGAGCGGATGGGTTCATAAAGGTTACAAAGGCTATAGCGGTCAGAGCCTCAAATAGCCTCATTTAGCGGATTAGTAAAAGTATATGTAAAAACATTAATAGCATACAAAACATTCATAGCGACAAATAGTATGCAAATAGTATACAAAACATTAATAGCATACAAAAACATTCATAGCATACAAAAACATTCATAGCAGCAAATAGTATACAAAAACATTCATAGCATACAAAAACATTCATAGCATACAAAAACATTCATAGCATACAAAAACATTCATAGCAGCAAATAGTATACAAAAACATTAATAGCATACAAAAACATTCATAGCAGCAAATAGTATGCAAATAGTATACAAAAACATTCATAGCAGCAAATAGTATACAAAAATATTCATAGCATATAAAAACATTCATAATATATAAAAACATTCATAGCATACAAAAACATTCATATGCACATACAAGCATATTTTAGCTCAACAACTTCAACATGCCCAATCATATGCAAATGCACGTACTCACGGAGGCGGCGGCGAGGGCACGGGAGGCGGCGGCGAGGGCTCGGGAGGCGCCGGCGAGGGCACGGGAGGCGGCGGTGAGGGCTCGGGAGGCGGCGGCGAGGGCTCGGGAGGCGTCGGCGAGGCACGGGAGGCGGCCGGCGAGGGCTCGGGAGGCGGCGGCGAGGGCTCGGGGCGGATCGGCGGCGGCGGCGGAGGAGGCGCGACAGATCGGGATTTGCTAAATAAAACGAGAACACGGAAAACCCTAGCCGGCCAGTGGTATATGAAGGGTGCTTATCACAGACGGTTCTAAACTGAGAACCGTCTGTGATAAGAATTATCACAGACGGTTCTAAACTTAGAACCGTCTGTGATAAGTATTATCACAGACGGTTCTCAGTTTAGAACCGTCTGTGATAAGCCCCACCAACCAGCATTCAATAAAATAAATCCAACCAGCATTCAATAAGACAACAGCTCAGGTGTATGTCTTTACAACAGCCAAATAAACATACAGATACATTCACCTATATATCACACATTTTCAACAACTGGGTGTATGACTCATATACACAAATGCAAATGGTCACATATACATCACATACATGCAGTGTTATACATAAATGCAAATGGTCACATATATGTGTCGCACTTCCTCAATCCACTTGCTTATTTCCTTTAAAAATTAGCCCTTCATGATGATCAGTGCGTATGTAACTAGTTTCGTCATGTTGTTTATCATCGACCCTTATGCCATTTTCAAAAGGAGGTAACTCGTCAAATTGATTGTATTCTTCCTCGTCCACTACATTCTCTACTCCGACAATTCTCCTTTTTCCATGAAAAACTACATGGCGTTTCTTATTTGCCGGGTCAGTTATATAGAAAATTTGAACAACTTGGTTGCCGAGTACGAATGGTTCATCCTTGTACCCGACACGTTGGAGGTCCACGGTAGTGACACCGTACTTGTCAACCTTAACCTGTGGGAGCTGCACCCAACGGCACCGAAATAAGGGGATCTTGAAAAGCACATAGTCGAGCTCCCAAATCTCTTCTATGAACCCATAGTACGAGCTTCTCAACCCATCGGTATTGAATGCATCTATGCGGACACCGCTGTTCTGGTTAGTGCTCTTTGCATCCTGAGCCTGTGTATAGAATGTGTAACCATTTATATCATACCCTTGCCATGTCACAATCAGAAATGTTGATCCTTTTGCCAACCATATCAACAACTCACTTGGCGAGCTCCTAGCAATTTGGTCCTTCAACCATTGGTTGAACCGAGTGTTATGCTGCCTCGTGATCCAAACATCAGGCCGCTCCGGATTACATTGCTGTCAGCACATCCTTGTCTTTGGTCAACATCTGGCGCCACTTCACCATGTGTTGCAAGGCGTGAAATGGGCTTGAGTATACGCATCCATATCCGGGTGATTGATTTCCTTTCGATAGTTCCGATACCCTTCAGCCTCCCCTCATGACGAGATTGAGGCACACCTATCGGTTCAATCTGAGCCATATAATCGATACAAAACTCAATGACCTCTTCGCTTGCATAACCTTCGACGATGCTACCCTCTGGTCGAGAACGATTCCGTACGTGGGACTTGAGAATTCCATGAACCTCTCAAATGGGTAGATGCTACGTGAATACGGCCCACACATTTTATCTCCCATACAAGGTGAACAATGAGATGGACCATGATATCGAAAAACGAAGGAGGAAATACATTTCAAGATGACACGAGTCATCACCACCTCGTATTGCGAGCATCTAGTCCTTCGGGATCGATGACCTTCCGAGCAATTGTGTTAAAAATAACATAACCTCATAATTGTCTCTGGACTACGATCGGTAAAATATTTCTAATTGCAATAGGGAGCATCTGTGTCATCAGCACATGACAATCGTGAGACTTCATGCCATTTAACTTCAATTCTTGCATCGAAACAAGTTTCTTGACGTTGCTAGAGTAACCGACGGAACTTTGACACCATGCAAGCACCGCACGCTTCTTTTTCGGCCTTGGACAGGTTGTAACACGCAGGGGAAGGTATGTTCGTCCATTATCATTGCATGTCGGTGCTAACTTAGGCCTGCTGTCCATATCAGCCAGGTCAAGCCGTGCATTGATGCCGTCATTTGTTTTATCACGAATGTTCAGTAAGAGACCAATCAAGTCATCACATAAATTTTTTCACGTGCATGACGTCGATGCGATGTCGAACATCTAGGTACCGCCAATAAGGTAAGTCCCAAAATATTGATCTCTTCTTCCGTGTGTTCTTCTCACGAGCCCTCGATGTACGTCCCTTTCCGAGGACAACATCTAAATCCTTAACCATATTATAAACCTCTTTTCCTTTAAAAGACTTGGAGTGAACCGCCTTCCTTCTCTCCGTCAAATTGTTTCTTCATCTTGCGGTATGGGTGAGCCCTCAAAGGAACCGCGGTGGCGCATGTAGACGGTTTTGCGTGAGTGTTTTAGCCACACACTCTGGTACCATCTAAACAGTGAGTACAAGCTTTGGCACCTTTTGTACTCTGGCCTGATAGGTTAGCAAGCGCAGGATAATCATTTATGGTGCAGAACAATAAAGAGCGCAAAGTGAAGTTCTCTCGTTTATACGCATCCCATACCTGCACCCTTCATTCCATAGTACTTTTAGATCTTCCACCAACGGTGCTAGGTACACATCAATATCATTCCCGTGTTGCTTTGGCCCTTGGATAAGTATCGACAACAAAATATACTTCGCTTCATACACAACCAAGGAGGAAGGTTATAGATGTAGAGAGTCACGCCATGTGCTATGTCGATCGCTCATGCTACTAAAAGGATTCATTCCATCCGTATCGATCCAACCTTATATTCCTTGGTTCTCGCATCAAGTTTGCAAAACTCCTATCGATGTTTCTCTATTGGGCGGAATCGGCAAGGTGTCTTAACATTCCATATTTCTTGCGCTCATCTGAGTGCCAACGCAGAGCTTTTGCCTCATTTGGATTTGCAAAAACCTTTTCAAACGGGAATTATAGGAAAATACCATACCACCTTACCAGAGGTCCTTTCTTTACCTCTGTTCCTCGTCGTCATCGATTGATTGTTACGTTTGTATCGGGATGCTTTGCACACGGACATACGTGCATGTTTACATACTCTTTACTGATGCAGATACGATCGTTCGGACATGCATGTATTCTTTCTACTTCAATTCCCAATGGACAAAGAACCTTCTTGGCTTTATACGTGGTTTTAGGCACCTCATTTCCTCTCGAAGCATGTCCGCTAAAAGACCCAAGAGTCATTGCGTGAAACTTTTGTCGGTCCAACCGTTGCTTGCCTTCAATTTCAACAGTTCAAGCACGGCTGGCAACCTCGTGTACTTTGACCGCAAAGACGTGAACAAAGGTTTCTCCGAGTCCTCCATCAAGCCCCTAATTTAACATACTCTCTCATCATAGTTCTCTTCTACATCGCTAAGCATCCGATCAGTTGTCATCGTGCAACCTATCCGAATCCGAACCACAATCGACATCATCCGGCGACATGTCATTCGCTTCACCAACGATGTCATCCGTGAATATCATTCACTTCACCGGTGATGTCATCCGCGACATATGATCATTGACTTCGCCATGACCGGTCCAACACGTATAACCCTTTTGAAACCCTCCGAATCAAATGCGCTTCAATTTGCCCTCGGTTCTTAAACATCTTTAAATTCTCGCAGTCAGTGCAAGGACAGTACATATATTCCACCCCTTATTCAAAGATATCCTCCTCGGCGGCTCTTGTAAAAGAACACGCCATTAATGTACTCTTCACTCACACGGTTCATGGCATACATCCACTTTCGGTCCTACATTATGTGTATATACATAATACCTTAGTATTAAAATTAAATTAATTAATTATTACTACATATATATCACATGCATTCGAGCTTTGCTAGCTTAATTCATATTATAAACACAACAATATTATATAACCAACAATTTTCCAAACCATCTTCAATAAACACTCACCAATAACTAATTAGATCGATCTAAATTGTAATGCAAAGAAAAATAAATTTCATACTATACTAACCATATCTAGAGCACGAAAGTATAAATCTTCAAAACTCAATCTCGCTCAAATTAATTGGCACGAAATCGCCTAGTTCACCTCTGAGCGAAAGAGTGCGTGCCGCCAGATCTGGATCGAAATGAATTAGGTGGGGTTCTGAGCGGCGCAATAAATATCTGGTGGCCATTATCACAGACGGTTTCTTATTAAAACCGTCGTGATAGTTCGAGATATCACGCACGGTTTTAATACAAACCGTGCTGTGATAATGAGATATCACGACGGTTTTTAATAAGAAACCGTCTGTGATAAAGCCATATTATCACAGACGGTTCTCAATAAAAGCCGTCTGTGATAGAAAAATATCACAGATGGTTCATAGTTAATAACCGTCTGTGATACTAATTTTCTCCGACGCCACCAGCACAGATGGTGTCCAAATGAAAACCGTCTATGTTAGTGTCAGTCACAGACGGTTTCGTCAAACCGTCTGTGATTTACCGTCTACTATTAGGCTTTCTGCAGTAGTATTTAACAATTGATGGGACATGGACACCGTCAGTTGGCCGCACATCGGTGGGGTTCTATCGGCAAACACGGGTCCAAGACAACTCATGCACTAGTATAACTATGACGATCAAGCCATCCAAGTATCCTTCCGCACTAAGCATAGTGGGTCTGCTAGGAGGACGACCACCGAAGGTTGACAATACGCGAGAGTTGCCACGGTAGATGAAAACGTTGCTGCGGTAGAGAAATTGGATGGTGGGAACCAAAGGGTAGCATCGGGTTCCGTGGCAGCCTGCGTCGCCTACCAAAATCGAGCCTTGGCAGCAGAAACTACAGCACGGTAGGAGATTTCATCTACCATAGCAACTATTTCTAGGCCACCACAGCACCACTCTTACTATACACTAGGGCCATACATACATGACCCAACCAAACACATTGATGGTCTTTTCTCTAGACCATCCCGTATATGTACACCACTCGACCAGTGGCGGATCCAGAAAAAAAATCTAGGTAGGGCGAAATCCAGTGACGGACTCAGGGAAAAAAAACTAGATAGGCTGAAGTCGGAAGCGTGAAATAAACAGTAGTACCCAAAAACAAAACAATTCATGATCAAACTATGTTGCGATCATACTAATAAAAGTATATGATACGAAATAGAAACAACAACTACAATTCGCATGTTAACATATGTAGATAACGGAAGGACAATGAAAAATACCTTACTAATGAAGCTTAATCCACAATTGTAGATGAGCTGTAAAAGAAGCAACCTGTCAATTGTGAAAGATAGATACATCATTAGTGTCACAATTCGATAATAGAATATAAAAGATGCAATAAAAAAGAAGACAAAAAATATACCAGTAAATAACTAAGTACGTCTAGGAGAACGAGGCATTTTCATTCTTCGAGTTTTCATGTCTTGAAATCATTTCTTGATTTTTTCACGATCAAGTCCTTTGAATATCTCTCGCTTGATATAGCACACCATCAAGTCATTAAGCCAATCATCGGACATCTTATTACGCAAATCGATCTTGATAATATAAGTACCCTTATTTTGACAAGCTAGTTTACATATTCTACATAAAATTTTGACAAGCTATCAAAATTGATACTCAAATCTAATCGATCTCTAGAATAAATAAAATTTATTGTACCTTTATAAAATAGAACTATAAAAATACAATATATAAAATTATAAAAGTAATTACCAATCCTCAGATCCACTCCTCAGCTTCTCCTCAAAATTTCAGATCACCGTCTCCTCAAATCACTGCCTCCTCAAAATATCAAATGCCGTTCTCGGTTCTCCCGAGTCCGGACGCGGACGCCCGACTGCTCCTCCTCGCGCCTCCTCAAATCTGCCGACGCCCGAGCGCTCCTCCTCGCCTCCTCAAATCCGCCGATGCGGCGACGCCCGATTGCTCCTCCTCCTCCCTCCTCAAATCCGCCGACGGCGACGCCTGACCGCCGATCGCTCCTCCTCCTCGCCTCCTCAAAGTCCCAACGCCGACGCCGAGCCCGACCGCCGCCTCGTCGCCTCCTCAAATCCTCCGCTCCCGGCCGGTCGGCCATCGCCTCCGCCTCCAGGCCTCCCTAGCTGCACAGGCGCCGCCAGCGCCCTCCTCAAACTCCTCCGCTTTGGCGCGCTGTCGCGCCATCTCCGACTCCTTCGCACAGGCACCGCTGCCGCGCTCCTCCTCACTGGCGCTGCCGCCGCACTGATCCTCCGCCTGGGCGCCACTGCGCCGCCGCCTCCGCCTCTGCCGCCGGGAGGCGGGATCTAGGTTAGCGCGCTCTCGTTTCTTGGTGGACCGGTGGCCCGTCGGCTAGTATATCTCATTCTTGTTACTTTGTTGCCTTGTTAGGCCGTGTGTTTATTACTTTATTGGGTGTTGCTTGAACTTGGACCTTGTCCACCAACCGGCACAGAGCTTGCTTCCACCGGAGGTCCGGGACCCGGGCGGCGGCCGGAGGGGGGTCCGGCCGGCGAGGGAGCCGGCGGCCGCCCTTGCTTGCCCGAAGGGCAGTTCCACCCCTGCACTCGACACAAGCAACCAAACACATCTTAGCTATTCGGGAAGTTGGCTGCCTAGAGTTAAAGATGTCCTTAAAATAACATTCGAAGTGGAACATTGGACGTTGTGCAATATTTGTTTAAACGTACCAAGTTGGTAGAATATCTGTTCTCACCTCCTTTTTAATCATAAATAATAGTTGTTCACATGAAACATCCTAGGACACCTACAATAGGGTTCTCTCTAAAGCCTTCACATATTCTTAATGCAAGCTTGGAGACAACCCCTCCAACCATTATGTTTGTTAAAAGAATATACTAAGTTTGATTTTCATAATAAGATAGTTTAACGTACCAAGTCCAAAATTTAGGAGATTGTAATATTCATCCGATTATTCTAAATCGCTCTAATATACCAACTACATATATGAGCGTTGTGTAGTCATATTTTCTATATACTAGTTTAATGCATGTGTGTTGATATGGATAAAAAATCATATGAGATAGCACAAGCTGATGTCGTTAAGCCTCAAGCACACATGTGAATAGAAATGCTATACTATGTCAAAGGAACAAATATTAAAAGAAGAAATATGCGAATTATTAGCAAAGATTGAGTAGCAGCAAAGTACAACATACACATACAGCGATCTCATTAATTTCCAGTGCCAAGCAAAAGCTTACGATGACATTACAGCGATTTTCGGTATCACAAAATACTTAACATGAGATTTTGCTTCCTTAGTCATAGTAATTCACTAGTACAGAAAACCGTATTACAGACGGTTCAGAAACATCATCACATACGGTTTTTTGAACCGTCTAAATTTATAGGTCAGTGATAATAGAAGGTTATCACAGACGATTTTTAAATCGTCTGTGGTGTAAATATCACAGACGGTTTTTACATAAAAACCACCCCCTAGTATACCCATCACCAATACAATAGGACTATTCAGTATGTAAAGGGAATATTTCTCAAATCTGTATTCTACCATTAAGGTTGAGATGGTTCAGTTCAGCCAACCAAACACACTGATGGTCTTTTCTCTAGACCATCCCGTATATGTACACCACTTGACACAAGCAACCAAACACATCTTAGCTATACGGGAAGTTGGCTGCCTAGAGTTAAGATGTCCTTAAAATAACATTCGAAGTGGAACATTGGACGTTGTGCAATATTTGTTTAAACGTACCAAGTTGGTAGAATATCTGTTCTCACCTCCTTTTTAATCATAAATAATAGTTGTTCACATGAAACATCCTAGGACACCTTCAGGTCTGTTCTTTTTCTCTAAAATTGATGGCTTTTGATTTTTACTATAATACCTAACTTTCAAATAGAGTATTTTTTCAAGATGGTGGTCTACAAGTTAAACGATGTGTACTTTAAAAGCCCAACATCTGTATCATCCAAAATCACAAGTGAGTTCTCTCTCACTCCGTAATCTGTACCGTAAACAGCCAAATTCAAAAATTTCAGTCACAAGCCATAAACCGCAGTCATTACCAAACATGCCCACAATAAGTTCTCTCTAAAGCCTTCGCATCATCTTAAGGCAAGCTTGGAGACAACCCCTCCAACCATTATGTTTGTTAAAAGAATATACTAAGTTTGATTTTCATAATAAGATAGTTTAACGTACCAAGTCCAAAATTTAGGACATTGTAATAGTCATCCGATTATTCTAAATTGCTCTAATATACCAACTACATATATGAGCGTTATGTAGTCATATTTTCTATATAGTAGTTTAATGCCTGTGTGTTGATATGGATAAAAAAATCATATGAGATAGCACAAGCTGATGTCGTTAAGCCTCGAGCACACATGTGAATAGAAATGCTATACTATGTCAAAGGAGCAAATATTAAAAGAAGAAATATGTGAATTATTAGCAAAGATTGAGTAGCAGCAAAGTGCAACATATACATATATACAGCGATCTCATTAATTTCCAGTGCCAAGCAAAAGCTTACGATGACATTACAACAATTTTCAGTATCACAAAAAACTTAACATGGCATTTTGCTTCCTTAGTCATAGTAATTGTTATTTGTTACTACATTTCACTTCTCCTGGGCATTGGGCTTTGCGAGCAGCTTGTTTGGTAGCTTCTCCAGTTGGGTTGTTTTCAGAAGGAAAAATCTGGCTGCACACTCTTGTAAGGTTCCACCGCATTTTAATCCTCGACTCTGTAGCTCTAGCTTAAGCTTCTCCAAGCCATGTGCCTAAGAGACAACAACAAAGTTGATGAGGTTAGCGATAAGGGCAACAACACTGAGAAATTGACAAGTTCATAAAGCAAGATACCAATTGTAAAGCCTCCATTTCTGAAGGCGCTACTGATCCCAGTCCGCAATCATCTAAGATTGAACAGTTGTGAAAAGCAGAACCAGAGTGCGCACCACAACATCACATGCTTACAACAAAAGAGCCAAACTTTTATTACAAATATAGGGTTTAACACCCAGTTTTACACAGCGAGCGCATAAGCCCAAACACTAGGTTACAACACAAAACACGGCCAAAACTAAACCTAAACTCACCTTGCCGCTTGAGTGACCTCTACCGTTGTTATGTACTCGTAGCATACCTAACTCCCCGGTATCCTATCATCTCACATCCTGTAGAGTTTCAATCGAGTTGCGCAGCTACTAAACCAGTGTTGACAAGTCAATTCCTGTGGTTGAGCGTTTACTATGTCTTTTACTTAGCATAAGGTTCTTGTCCTTATATTTTTCACCTGAGGCATCAACCATAACTTCCACTATGCTCAAAAGCACCATCACCACCATTCCAAACTGTCGGGACCCGGATTTCCAAATCCAGCCCCTCTGTGTATTACAGCACTAGTCCCAGATCAAAGCTAGTGCACACAGTTAAACAGTGATGATTACATTGCCAACAACGAAATTACAATAAAGAGAGTACAGGCCGAAAGACCTTTATTACAATTGAGGTTACAAGACCTCGCACTCACACAAAAGATAAAGCACAATGAAGCAAAAGTAAATCCAATGGAGAAGACCCATCAATACGCCACGAGCAATTGGTGGGAGCGCAACCTAGAACTCTGAAAGCCTTCGTCGAATCCATATGCTCCGTAGTCGAAAGTTCCATCTTGAGCTTCATACTCTTACGGTATTATTTTAAGTGTAGTATGTGAGTACATAAAGTACTCATAAGTCTTGGGAAAATGCAATAGATGCAGGGTTTAACAAAGGAGGGTTATATGGTTCTTTTGCACAAAGCAATGTTTTATTTCAAATACCATTAGATATTTTTAAAGGCATCAATTTAGCAAGGTGATTGTTTTAACAGAATCTATCAAGTTAAATAGTGAAGGTTACAACCACCAACACTAGGTTACTGGCTCTAACTGCCAAGGTTCAAAACCACGGGTTAAACCACCCACACTAAACAAGCGGCTAACCGCCAAAGTTCAAGAAAGCGGTTACACCACCCACACTGGCTACATTCGCCAGACAACTCCGGAGTTCCAACCACTCCGGTTTCCCAAAACTTTTATTTTAAAACCGAAACCAATGAGCTACCATGTGAATGCATTCCTTGCCGCCCTTGACCGTGGGCACGGCTATTCGAATAGTTTTACACTCTGCAGAGGTTGTACACTTTACCCACAAGAGATAAGTCATCTTAATAGCCAACATGCTTCCTTAGGCATGAGATCCAGATAACATATCACAAAGCTTTTACCTTACTTCAGTCTAGCTAGACACCACCCGCTGAGGTTTCACCGCTGAAGGGTTAAACCACCCATCGAAGCCCCTCTTGCGCCAGTATGAGTACAAGAAACCACGCCCCTCACTGTGAATAACCAAGTACACCACGGCACCCACTTTCCATCGGTGGTACCTAAACTAGTCTATCATAAGTTAATCGCCTAGGTCGTACCCATATAGACTTGTGGTTGTACGGTAGTGCTCAGTCTGGACAAACACAAGCGTCGGTCCTTAATTGACTAGGGCGGAACATACACTTTACAAGTTCTCGTGCTAACCACACCAAACCAATCTTACCATCCGCCCTAGTCTAAACCAACTCTCACATTTTATTTTATTTTAAAGAACAGTGGCAACACCAATCGGCACTAACTTTCTGAACAAAAGTCTAAATCAATGAAATATAATTTTCCCTTTCCAAGGTTACAAAAGTTATATAGCACGACTAAGCATTTTACTACCGTTACAATATTTACCAAAGTTAAATAATAATCTCATTATTGAGACAACGGAAATCCTATGGTGTCAAAGGTACATGGATGTCAATGTCAAATGAGGGTATAACAATTGTCGGTTTAGCTATTATCTCTAAAACTTGAATTATCATTTTATGTAACATAGCAATGCAATAATTTAAAATAATCAAACATTTCTCAAACATGGGTTCAAGATGTTCAAAGGAGACTTGCCTTCGTGTGTGATTTCTTGATTCTCTTGCTGCAGGTCGGAAAAGACAAAGCAACAAAGCAAATAAATACTCACAAATTCAAATAAAATTTAAAAATTGAAAAAGAATGTATATTTTGGTAGATTATGATTTTAGAAAAATTTAGAAATTTGAACGGGTCAAATCGGAGTTAAAACGAGAAAGATATGGCCTCGGGAAGTTTTAATTGAAAGAAAAAGAAAAGGGGCAATTTCCCGAATTATTTTTGTATTGAAAAATCAACATTATGACGTCAGCAAAATTCAAAATTCGAATTTTCTGACACGTGGGCTCGGTCCACCGTGGACCGAGTCCACGGACCACGGCCTGCCGATGTGGCGTGCTTTCGGCGACGTGGCGCCACGCGGCGCCGTGCGGCGCCCACCCCACAAGACACATGGCGCCACGCGCGGCCGGCAGCACTGCCAAGACGCACGGGACGGCGGCGACGGCAGACGGCCGGCGGCGGGGGGCGGCGTGGCGGCAAGGGCAAGGAGACGGCGGACTCACCGCAAGACCGTGGCTCGGGAGGTGGCGGAAGAGGGCCTGCCATGGAGAAAGACTGGCGGCGAGGAAGAGCCCGAGAGCGGCACGAAATGGGAAAAGTTAGAGGAGGGAATGCGGTGTTGAAGCTCCCGGGGCTTTATAGGAGAACGGAGAGGGAAGGCCGGCAGGGAGTTAATGGAGGCGCAAATTTTCGACCGTGAGTGGGTTGATTAAAAGGGAAAACGGCCGGCATTAGGGAGGAGGCGTGATTAGGGGAGTTCAATGCGCCATCAAACGGAAATTAAAATGAAGAAAACTGCCGGCAATTGAAGCTTTAATTTCGGCATCAATGGAGAGAGAGAGAATGGAGGAGGAAGAAGAAGGGAGGTAGAAGAAAGAGATGACGGTGGGGCCCACCCGTCGGTGAGAAAAGAGAGGTGAAGGGTATGGGTAGTCGGATGGATGCCACGTGGCAAGTGGGTTGCTCATGCCCATTGGATTTAAGTGAAAGGGGATGGCTTGGATTAAATTCAACGAAGGGGTATCGGCCGTCGGATTTGCGACACGTGGCGGCCTGAGATTTATGTGATTTTTATTTTCGGATTAGATTTTCAGAAAATACTAGAAACCATATAATTGCTTATAAAAATAATAAATAATATCTAAAAATTCCAGAAAAATTATAGAATATTCCTGGAAACATTTTAGACTTAATAAAAATATTTATAATTTCAGATTTTCTTTTAATAATTTTGTAAAATTCCTTTTATCTTTTTAAAATTAATTTTTAATTCCAGAAAATTCTCAAAAATTATTTAAAAATTCTGGGAAGGTTAGGAAAAATAAAATAAACACTTTTTGGCTTTTATAAAATATTTAAAATACATTTTCTTGTTTCAAACTTTGAAATAAACTCCAGAAAAGCCCAAAAAAATTCAAATAAAAGCCAATTGCTTCCAAATAATTAATTTGAATTTAAATTTTTCAAAACTCAAAATTTTGGGATGTTACACAAACCAGCCTACACCCTAGGGTAAGGTCGTGGACGGAGATCACATCGTGATTTTCCACAGCGCACTCTTACCCTATTACCGGTTTTCAAATTCTACCGGCCAACGGCCAAAATCACTTAGTAGTACAAAATGTTGAATGAGATGATCCATGAATATTTATACAATATCTTAATTGTTACTAAGGCTGTCAAGGTGAATGTGGCCACAAATTGAATAGGGCATTTATCAGTGGTAGGAGTAATTAATTAGCATGACATTCTAAATATTTATTTTAAGCAATTAACATTTCACAAATAACAATAATGGAAATATGGTGATTAAGTAATTTAAATTTCATGGGATTCAAAATGATCAAAAAGTTGTAACTTGCCTTGCTGATCGGAAACTTCGACAATCTTGTAAACTTGGGTGCTCGGCTTTTAGTCTTGAACTGCAGCCTCGGAGAAGTCGGAAACTAATGCAAACACATAAAATAACAATAAGTCCGCACTTGAATCTAATCAAGCTAGGGAAAATAAGCTAATTAAAAAGTAGTAAAAAGCATAAAACTCAAATGGAGGGGTTTGAATTTATTTGAGATGAAATTGGTGGAATGGAAGTCAAAAATGAACTCTTGGTGTTGAGCTAATCAAAATGGTGTATTTTTGGGTTTTTTGGGATTTCTGGAATTTTCTAGGATTTTTAATAATTTTTCTGAATATTTAAGCGAATGAACGATGTGACCCATGCCGGTTTGTACTGTGCGCCAAACCATGACCCATGTTGCATGCAAGCGCAAGGCTCATTGCATGCACACACCGATGGGCGACACGCGGTTGGTGCGGACGGCCCGGATGCGCAAACAGCGGACGCTCGGATGGAAAGGCGGCAACGGTGCCAACAACCGAGATGCGACCACGTCGCCCTCCTGGGGTCGTCTTCTACATCCGGCCTTTCTTTCCGGCGGAAATACAGAGCACCAAGGATTCTTGCGATTCGGCTTCAGCGGTGATCGCCGATGGAAAAGGAGGATACCGTGGTATTTATGGGAATGAGGGGAACCCATTTTGAGGCTTGGAGAGCATGGAGATGAGTGGTAGCGGCTGGCGGCAAGAGAGAAGTTTGCGGGCCTAAGCAGAGTTAGGGTTTTCCAGGGGTTACCTTTGACCATCTAGGGCTCACAAGAAACACGAGAGTGGCGGCGATTTGAGTTGAGAAATTCCCTATAGGGCTGTCTACGGGAAGGTGTTTTTAGCCGGTGGTAGACCTCGTCGGCGGAGCTCTACGGAAATGCTAACGTGAATTTGAGTTTGGTTTCATGATTGTGGTGTCACGTAGATGCTATGACAACGATTAATTGAGATATAACGACCAGGAGCAGAAAATTGAGTGAGCGGCTTACCGAGCTCAAGGGAGGACGGAGGTGGGGCTGCGGCGAGAGAGCTCAATTAGATGGTTCTGAGGAGTAGTAGGGAGTGGTGCGAAGCTTTTATTGGTAGCAACCGAGCTCTAGGGGTGAATTGGGATGGTAGGAAGCAGTAAGGCGGTTCGGGCGATGCTTGCGCACGAAAGGAAGAAGTTGCGAGTCAACCGACGCTTTGCACGAGGGAGGAGCAGAAGAGGGCGGCTGACTGGTGGTACTGCTGCTGTCAGCTCGGTGTGAACCAGGGCGCGAGTGTAGCCACAAATCCGAGCGACGAGAGCTCAACGCGTGCGACAGCGAGAGGTGAGAGGCGGTGGGGAGGCGGCGACGCACAGAGGCGCATAGGGAGGAGACGGAAAGACCAAATAGGGAAGGCGGATTTTTGAGGAGCTTGCCAAATTGGGAAGGAAAAGAAATTCAAGCAAAGATTCAATTAAAATTCAAAAACTTTGAATTTTTGGAGTGTTTCACTAACCATTAAAACAATGAAGCTTCCATTGGCACCAGCTATGGTAGGAAATATAATCAAACAAAAACCTAGACCCTTCTGACTCTTGTATACAATGCATCATATGGGCAGGTTTCAAAATGTACTGAAAATTTTGGACTCGAGCGAAGTGTGCTCACACCTTCAAGTTATTAGGATATAGGCAAAATGAGTTATACAACAGAAAAAGTAAAATGGATTTTTCAAAATGAGTTATACAACAGAAGACATTAAATGAATTTTGCATATGGTACATGTGAGGAAAATTAGAATGAAGCATTGGGACCAACATAGTGAGTAAGTGGTGATAGATGTATGTTCAAATCGTTATTCTCCATTGGTTGTATCTTATGAATTTCTACACCAGGTGATTATGCATTGATTTTTCAATGTAATCCCATTCGTCATTTCATGCAATGATAATGTGGCATAGAATAAGCTGAGCGAGTGTTTCTCAGAGTAATATAAAACTTGTCACATATAGGCCCCGCTCAATATGGCTTGAGCTTCTGGCTTCTGGCTTATTTTTACACTATTCATAATTTCGTCTTTTTCTGAATTTTTGCCTTTTTTTTGAGCTTTTTTGCCGGTTCTTTTTTTTCCCGTATTCGTTTGCGTTGTCTGTGATGAGCTAACAAATTTTTTATATTTTTCAATTTTTTTAAATTTAATTATGTTAAATAAGCATCCGTCACCATCTGTGTTTTTTTCACCATTCAAGTGTTTTCAGCCATAAGCCACCAAAAATAAGCCGAACTGAACACCACCATAATAGACACTAACTGTACAAATTACAAGCTCAGGAGTGCTATTTAGATAGGCTGAAAAGTCGTTTGATCTTTAACTCCTATTTAAGTGCGGTCACTATGATAGTATGAAGCATGAATGGTAAACCATGCTATATTACCATCAATTAGGCCTAAGGCTGAATTACTATCAAGTTCATGAACTTCTTACCAGAATGCAGAGTAGCTCTTAATCTCCAAATCAAATGTCTCTTTTTATTTTGACAAAGTTACTAATCAATTAGCAATATAATTGGCGCACAATTATTATGTAACTATGATGACAAATATCAGGAGTAGTAAAAAACATAACATACCTCCAATTCTGAAGCTGAACTATACCTTGTCAGGTCTAGTGGTTCCTCTGAAAGAGGAGATTTATTTCCATCAGTAGATTCGTCTACTAGAGGCACCTTAGGGTCATTGAGATGTGATGTAGCTGAACCAGTGTTATCCGCATCTGTTTCCCCATCTGATTTCAGCACTTCTTCTGAAGAAGCGCTAATACCATTCATCCCTCACGCTCCATACTACTATCTGACTCAAAACAACCATGGTCACCTCCTGATCTAATCGTCAATTCCATGGATTCCTGAACATGATTTCCATTCTCCTCTGAACCACTGCACTAGGATTTCTCACCTGATGACTCTCCTTCTGAATGTGACCCAGACTCTGACCCTGAATCAACCTTCTCCTCACTTTTGTTGGATCCATTTGAGCAATTTCCATCATCAAGAACAATGGATTTTGCATACACACTCTCATCATCATCCACATCATTGTCACTATCGCTCTCATGATCTTCTACCTTCTTCTTACCGAACGTCCGAACCTACACAATTGAATTAAATCAGGCACTCTGCAACACAATATAAAATAATAAACAGTCTGCCACTCTTCAATATAACATGCTTGATACCAGAAAACAAAAAGGAGATTTGCAGACAGCGGAAACTCTTTTTACCTCCCAACATCCCACAACTTACTTAAAATCAATTATATTTGTTTCAGCAAGAATCAAGCATAAAACACCTCCAACTTGTCATGTTAGCCATTTAAAACCAAACATAAAACATCTCCAAAGTATCATGTTAGCCACTAAAAACAATTATTAGGCAGGATTCTAAGTAATTGAATTACACATGCTACTATTTACAACTCAGCAACATTCTCAACCGAAATGAATCCAAAAATCTCTTAGTAAAATTAGCCCATTTAAGCAGATGAAAAAGCTCCTAATTTATTCCAATGAACTACAACTGAAACAACTTGCATCAATTAGCCTATTTATCACAAGAATCAGAATAAAATGAGTATACTCCATAATAGATAAGTTGTTCTCTTGGCACTCACCAAATCTTAAGTTTCTTGGCACCCGATCCAGCCTGTGTCTTGGAGACGGCCTTCCTCCTCCCAAGCGACGCGCACACGAACTCCTCGGCTGCATTGACGCAGCTCTCAGCATCCTTGCGAAACTTCTCGAGGTACTTGTCCACATCGGTAGCTCGCCTGCTGCTGCGAGTAGCCTCCTTGGCCTTCTTCTTGATGAAGTCCTCGGCAAGCTTCTCAAGATGGCGATGCGCGGTCTCGGCTTTCCACTCCTCGAGGAGGCACTTAGCGTTGACATGGCAGAGGCGATGGCCGTCGATGTCGTTGCAGGCGTTGAAGTTGCTGGTCTTCTTTTTGCCAGGGTTGGAAGCGGCACCACGGAGGAGGGAGCTGAACCCGCCCTTGCCGTTGCGGAGGTGGAGGAGCACGGACGTGAAGGGGAATGCGCCATCAGGGGAGGAGGCAAGGATGGAGAGATTGTGGAGGGAAATTGCTAGCACAGTGCAGGTGGCGGCTAGCTGGGCTTCGTCCTTGGAGGCAAGGCACCCATCCGCCATGACTATTCCACCTTGCACCATTGCCTACTGGCACCTGAGCCCTGATTTAGCCACCAGGATCGACGATAGGGGGAGGGGATGGAAGACACGAATCGAGATGGTGATATTAGTTTTGGCACACCTTAGCAGCTGCTGAGATTCCAGGTCTACCATTGCCGCTCCAGTTCGGAGGTCCAGTCATCATCCTCCCGACGTTAGTGTGGATCGGCCTTTGCCTCATCGTCGTCGCTGCTCCACCTGTTGCAAGCCTTTAGGACTTCTCCTGAACTTTACGACCGCTTCTGATCATTTATGACCGTTTACAACTGGTTTCGAGAGCTTACGACCACCTCTAGCTGCCGTTCGACCTCTTTGTCGCTCCTCTGATCGCTCCGATTGCTTCGCCTTTGCGGTTGTAAATCTTCTGCTGGGGTTTTGATCACTTTTCTCTGCCGCTGCGCTGCTCTTCCTTCGACCGCACTCGAATTATCATGATCGCAACTGTCTACGATCACGCAGTGATGCTGGCGATCACTGTTCACCATGGTCGAAACACCCTTTCGACCACGTTCATTTTTTTACAATATGGTCGGAGTCTCTCAGACCACGTTCAAGTCTTCACGGCGCAGTCGCAGCCTCTTTTGACCACTTACACTGTGGTCAAAGCCTTCACAACATGGTCGAACGCCCTTACGACCACGTTCAACTCTTCTTCAACGTGGTCGAACGCCCTTACGACCATGTTCAATCTTCTTCAACGTGGTCGAACGCCCTTTCGACCACGTTTAAACTTCTTTGCTGCGGTCGTACATCTTCCGATCACCTCTATTGATACCTTGCTGTGGTCGTATCACCCTCCGACCACATCTTCTTCAGGTTTGCCGTGGTCGAACCCCTTTCGACCATGCCTGTTGATGTTTTGCTGTGGCTGTGAGCCCTTCCGATCACGTTTTCCGTGGTCGTAAGCCGACTTCGACCACGTCTACGAGATTACTCAATAAAGTCGACACTCAAGGCTTTTCTTTTTCTCTTCTTTATTTCTCGCATATTTCAGATTACATGACTCCACCCCTTTTATACCCGGCTCTATGACTTGTGCTCGGGTTCGACTACGAAATACAGCTCCGACTCTGACTTCGGTTCGATTACTACCGACTTTCGACTTTGATTACAACTGGCTTTCGTCTTCGATTACAACTAACTTTCCGGTCTGACTTTTGATCACGACCAAACTTTGAACCTAGCTTCTAAAACAAGATTATTTCCAACATTCTCTCCCTAATCTTGTTTAGGCACTTCAATCATGTCGATTTTCCTTCTCATCTCCAAGAATTTTATCCGCCCGAGCGGCTTCGTCAGTATGTCCGCCTTCTGCTCATCTATATTGATGTAATCGATTGCGATTCTTCCTTCTTCGACACAGTCTCTGATAAAATGATATCTGGTGTCTATATATTTGCTTCTATCATGAAGAACCGGAATATTTACTTAGCGATATAGCAGATTTGTTGTCCACCTCGAGTACGACCTTCATCTCTTCTTCATCCGACATTCACTTAACAGTCGAGCGAGCCAGACTCCCTGGCAAGATGCAGCGCTTGCTACTATGTACTATGCTTCACATGATGACAAAGCCACCACTTTTTGCTTCTAAGATTGCCAACTGACCGGGCTTTCTCCCAGCACAAACATCACCCCTGTTGTGCTTTTATGATCATCGATGTCTCCCGCCCATGTCACTGTCACTATAGCCGGTCAGCTGCAATTTCTCTTCGCCTCCTCTCTTGTACTGGATGCCAAGGCACATAGTGCCTTTTATATACCTCAGAATATGTTTCACATCATTCATATGCTCCTGAGTTGGCTTTTCCATGAAACGGCTTATGTAACCGACCGCAAAAGCAATGTCTGGACATGTGTGTACCAGATACCGTAAGCTTCCGACAGTACTCCTGTACTGCGTGGCATCAACTAGAGATCATGGGCCTATCTTGCTAAGCTTCAAGTGATTCTCCATTGGGACTTGACATGGATTGCAGTCTTCTATGCTGCACTTTTCGAGTATCTTTTGAGCGTAAGCCAACTGATAGAGAGTGATGCCATTTTTAGTCTGTTTTACCTCAATGCCGAGATAATAACTCAGGAGCCCCAAATCAGTCATCTTAAATAACTTCATCATCTCTTCCTTAAACTTCACAATCTCTTTTGGATTTGTTCCGGTGATGATCAAATCATCCACGTAGACACCCACAATCAGTCTTGTCTCCACATCCCCTCTTGTGTATACTGCATGTTCAAACTTACTCCTCCTGAAGCCGAGTGAGGTTAGACTTTTGTCAAGCTTCATATTCCAAGCTCGTGGAGCTTGGGCTTTGTTTAGCTTCAACACATTCTCAGCTTGTCTCTTGGACTGGAAGGCTGGTGGTTGAGCTACATATACTTCATCCTCAATGTCTCCATTCAAGAAAGTCGTCTTCACATCCATGTGGTGTATCTCTCATCCACCATTTGCTGCCAAAGTAAGGAGAACATGAATTGTTTCCATGCGAGCCACCGGCGCAAAAACTTCCTCATAGTCTACACCTTGCTTCTGGACATATCCTTTAATCACAAGTCATGCTTTGTGTTTTACGACCTCTTCCTGAGAGTTTCTTTTTACTTTGTAAACCCACTTCAAGCCAATGGCACGATGACCTTTCGGTAAGTCAGTGAGTTCTCATGTATCATTGTCTTCAATCGACTTCAACTCTTCCTGCATAGCAGTCCTCCAGTGTTCATCTTCCTTTGCTTCTTCATAGCTCTCAGGCTCTTCAGCCGTGGTGTAAAGCAATAACTCCTCAGTTTGCACTGGCTCAGTTTGTGTATAGATTTCACTGATGCTTCTCATCTTTGGTATTCTACCATTAGAGTCTTCTTCATTTGAAGCTTCTGTTTCAGCTGAAGTCTGATAAGTCTCGGCACCTGATGGATTTATGCTCTGAGGTGTGGTCGGAACTCCACCTTCCCAGCATGTGTTGTCGGCATCGGCTATTTCGACATCGAAAGTTACCCACTTCATCATATCCTTTTCGATGTCCATATGTTCTTCCCACTCCCAGTACTTGTCTTCTTGAAAGACAACGTCTCTGCTCACATGTAGCTTCTTTTCGACCGGATCATAGCACTTGTATACCTTGCTGCCTGGCTCAGACCCGAGATAAATCATCCTCTTACTCCGGTCGTCCAACTTCTTCAGATAAGTGGTCTGTTTCACATGTGCTAAGCAACCAAACACTCTCAGATGCATGATATTCGGTTTTCTTCCAGACCACGGCTCATATGGAGTAACTCCGTCGAGTGTTCTTGTGGTGGCGCGGTTGAGAAGATAGACTACGTGCATCACTGCTTCTGCCCAAAACCTCCCGGGCAGGAACCTGCTCTTCAGTAGACTTCGTGTTGTGGCCATCATAGTTTTGTTCCTTCTTTCTACGACTCCGTTTTGTTGAGGTGAGTACGGGGCTGTAAAAAATCTTGCAATACCTTTCTTCTCACAGACTGAGTCGAACTCTTTTGAGAGGAACTCTCCCCCTCGATCTGATCTAACAGCCTTCACCCTGTGATCGACTTCGTTTTCAGTGAGTGCAATGAACTTCTGAAAACTGAATTTTGCCTCATCTTTGCTCTTTAGCATGTACACCCACATGGCTATGGAGTAATCATCAACAATCAGCATGAAGTATTGTTACCAACATTAGTTTTCGGTGTGATCGGTCCACACAGATCGACGTGTACCAGCTCCAATGGGTGTGATGCTCTGTACTGTGCCTGGGACGGAAAACTGCTGCGAGTTTGTTTTACCACCAGACAGCCTTCGCAGGCTTGCTCCGGGTGATCGATCTTTGGTAGGCCGACCACCATCTCCTTCTTTGCCATGGCTTTGAGGCTTTAGAAGTTCATGTAATTGAATCTTACATGCCACAACCAAGCCGAGTCAGCTGTCGAACTTTTCTTGCACTTGGGTTTGGTGACTTCAATTTGAATCCTGTACAAGCGGTTCGGTGTCCTCTGTACTCTCATTAGCAACAGTTCACTATCGTCAAATACCCTCAGGTAGTTACTTTTTAGCTCAATTCGACATCCCTCTTCAGTTAGTTGTCCCAGGCTTATGATGTTACTACGCAGGCTCAGTATGTAGTACACGTCTGACAATAATTTCTGTCCTCCATCTTTGTACTTCATAAGAATTGAGCCTTTCCTTTTGATCTGAATCGTCGAGCCATCCCCAAACTGCACCTTACCGAGAACATTCTCGTTCAACTCATGAAACATCGAGTATGTGCTTGTCATATGGTTGCTAGCTCCATTGTCGAGATACTAGTCTGTAGACTGCTCCTGTGTCTCCTCTTCCTTCTCCATCAGACTTGGAAAGACTCTCCCTTCATTCAGCAGTAACATTGTCGGTACATCTTCAGTGCAGAGCGACAATAGCAACGTCGGTTCTTTGTGTTCAGAGGTTTGAGGAAGGTTGGCTTCCTCCACTTTCTTCTTGCTCCTGCAATTTGCTGCATAATGTCCAAACTTTTTGTAGTTATGGCACTGGATATGGCTTCGGCATTCGGTAGCGTAATGACCAAATTTTTCACACTCATAGCATTGGACATTCGATTTGTCTTGCCGGTTGTCACTGCCTCCTCGACCAGCTCTTTCTCCTCATCCTCCTCTTTCGCCTCTTCCAGATTAGAAGCCATGACCTCTCTGGCCATATCCGCGCCCTTGTCCGCGACTATGGAACGCACCGCGGCCAGATGACGAGCCACGACCACGACCTCCTCTAGATGAAGAGTCTGCCCCTCGGTTCTTTGTGTCTTCTTTCATGAACAATGATTGTTCTTCGTTGTCAGAGTGATAACCCTTCAGGAGCTGCTTATGTGCTTTGAACGCCCTTATTACTTCCTCTATTTTCATCTTCGAGAGATCTTGGGAGTACATGAGCGTAGTCACTACTGGAAGAAACCTTTTTTCAGAATCCTCAGGTATTTCTTCACAGCCACCTCATCTTCTAGATTGTCGCCAAGAGATTTGATCTCATTTACGACTTCATTGAATCTTCCAAAGAATTCTTCCAGAGTCTGGTTCTTTCCCATCTTCATTGCTTCAAATTCGCTCCGCGGTGTTTCGAGTCGAACTTCCTTTACTCGATCTACTCCTTCACGCAACTCTCTACGATCACACAGTGATGCTGGCGATCACTGTTCACCATGGTCGAAACACCCTTTCAACCACATTCACTTCTTTACAACATGGTCGGAGTCTCTCCGACCACGTTCAAGTCTTCACGGCGCAGTCGTAGCCTCTTCTGACCACTTACACTGTGGTCGAAGCCTTCACAACGTGGTCGAACGCCCTTACGACCACGTTCAACTCTTCTTCAACGTGGTCGAACGTCCTTACAACCATGTTCAATCTTCTTCAACGTGGTCGAACGCCCTTTCGACCACGTTTAAACTTCTTTGCTGCGGTCATACATCTTCCGATCACCTCTACTGATACCTTGCTGTGGTCGTATCACCCTCCGACCACATCTTCTTCAGGTTTGCCGTGGTCGAACGCCTTCCGACCATGCCTGCTGATGTTTTGCCGTGGTCGTAAGTCCTTCCGACCACGTTTTCCGTGGTCGTAAGTTGACTTCGACCACATCTGCGAGCTTACTCCATAAAGTCGACACTAAAGTCGACAAACATCAGGATCTCTCTGTTCTTAGCGACCATGCTGGGTTTTCCTTAGCGCATGTAGTTTGTGTTGCTTGCAACAAGTATTAGTAAGGTTTCTGTAGAAATTTTTACAAGAGGAAGTTATTTTTGCAAGATTTTTCCTGTGTGCTGAAGTATATACAGATGATTCTTGGATCTGGGCATGCGATGCAGGATTTTGCTATTCTGCTTGTGATCTCTTGAAAAAGTTCTCTCTGGATGCGTTGGTTAGTTACCTGTAGTGTATATTAGCATTCGATACAGCAACCCACATTTCTTACTTATGTGAAAATTAAGTTTGCTCTGATTGCATCAGCTGTATATAGTACTCTAGTTTCTGGATGTTAAGAAAATAGGTTGTTCGTTCTTGCTATGCTCTTCCTTTTCACTGTCGTTTTTTATGGATTTGGTTTAATAGCTACTACCTACTGCTTTCTGCTGCTTGTGATGTACTTTAATTGCTAATTTAGCTTGCTGCTGCTTATGATGGATTTTGATGGCTAATTAAACCTTGGCTGCTTGTGATGGGTTTGCAGATGTTGAGCAAGCAGGAGGTCGAGCCTGCGGTCAAGGATGGGACTCCGGAGGCGGTGTAGCCGGCAGCAGTTAAGTCTCACTGAAGGGGGTTCTGATCGTCTTTGAGAAACGATTTGAGAGTTCAGTGGTGGTGACATTTGAGAGTTCTGAGGTCTTATCAGCGAAGAGTTAGTTCCCTATGTCATTTTGTTTGTACTAGTAGTTTGGACATGGTTGGTTGAGCAATTCGCCATGAAAGACCCCAATTGTTTCTGCATGGAGTTGTTAACGTGAACCTTAGTATGCCTGATAGCATCGTTACTGCAATGTCATTTTGTTCGTACTGCATTAATAGTAAATTGCCCACTGCTACTGCTAGTCCTGTGAAAGTCAAGGATTAAATTAGAAACTTACACAAATTACAATACAAATAGTTCAAACACCATACTAATAGTCTCAAATATACATAAAAGAGACTTACAGTACTACTTGTCTGACTTTTTTGGCCTACGCTTTCTAAAGGACATGAAAGTCTCGATTATATCATCTTCATCCACTTCAAAGAAAATATCCCGCTCAACGATCTCTATCTCCAATCTTTCTTTATGGAAAATCATGTGTATAAGATTGGAATTGACCCTTAATAATATATGATATTCGAATTGCATCTTGATTATTAATAGAATAACTTTCAATGGGCTGTCTTTCACCTGGATCATGTGGAAGGCGATTGATGTCATAAACCGGCGGCGGTGGCGGGGGCGGGGGCATATGATTCACAATTTCATCAATTACTCTCTCTTGCTCTTGAGTTTACTTTTCCGCCACAGTTTCAAATGGAGATGGGGCAGGATTTGAAGTAGCAGCCGCCGCCTTCTTGGCTGCATGTTTCTGAAAAGAGATGCAATGTCTCCGCTTCTCTTCATAACCGAACAATTCCAAAAAAACAATTGCTCCGCCCTGCAAGAGAATAAAGAATATTATATATCATTTTGAAATATGAATGCCAGAACTTTTCTTGGCCATATGCTTCTGTTATAGAAGTAATGCAAGATCTTCAATATCTGTTACTATGTTATTAGGGTTTTACCTAAAAGAACAATTACGTGTTTACCTGATTGATTACGGCAGACGAGCGGCGCATCACGCGTGCGGCAGGCGAGCGAAGGCGCGTCTCACGCGTGCGTCTTTGCGGGAGAGGCGGCGGGCGAAACCGGCGTCTCGGCGAGGATCGATTCGAGCGGCAAGTAGCGGCGAAGGTTGGTGGGTCCCACCGCCACAGGGTATGCCGGGGCCCACCCGGCATACCTTGTGGGTCCGCCACTGCATAGCGATCGATCAATCGAAGGTAGCTTATGTTAACTGTAGTCTAACACCAGTTCCATTCTTTTTGCTCTTTCCTATTTTACAAATACAAAGAAAAAACACATAGATACATATAAAGTGTTACAACTAGGGTATCATGGTCTTTTTGTCTCTAATCCCTCCTCTGATGTTTCTAGAGCTTACCTACTAGCCAAACGCTTTCCAGGGACTTTAGATTATCAGATAAGTAAATTCTTAGAGAAGTGAATTCTCGGAGAATTAGAGTAAAATCTAAAAAATAAGAATACGAAGCTCTAACAAATAGGCCTTAAGTTGGCCACTGCGGTATATGTGACACAAGAGGTGTGTTCTTTTGGGCTGATGACTTATAGTTTAAATATTTGAATTCTAGATGTTCGTGAGAGGCAGTACACAAAGGGAAATAGTCGCATGCGATTTTGACCGGTACAGCTGAACTCAGTACAATTTTTACTATAATTTCTCTATTAATCCTGCCTTAAAAAATACATCATTTAGAAACTAGTTATTATAGATAAACATAAGCCAACTTTAAACTCAAAAGAACTAAGCCAAAATCTACTAAGGCCTTTGGAACAGTGATTCCACGTGAAACGTTGAAAAAATTGTTGCATTAAAAAAAAAAACGGTCCTAAACGTACGCACAGGATAATCTAGTTCTTCCGGTCCAATTTTGGGCCGAATGGGGCCCAACCATAACCTCTAGCTCCGATTTTGCACATCCTAATTACAACTGAGCCAGTTTACAGGCCTATGCGGCCCAACGGCTCCTTCCAGAGCCGTCGACCCACCACATCACAACCGCACCAACCTCCTCCTCGAGCACGAAGCCACGAACCCACCCAATCCCCCCATCGCCTCCTCGGCTGTTCCTCTTCCCCCACCATGGCGGCCGTGGCGCCTCCTCCCGACAACCTCGACCCGCCGCCGTCCACTCCCCGCTACCGCAACCCCGCCTGCCGCCACCGCCACCTCCACCCCGCCGAACCCCACAACCCCAACCCCCGACGCCAAACCTTAACCCTAGCCCGATCCCCGCGCCAGTCTCCACCCCTCCGGCGGTCGCGCCGCCGTTCCCCCGCGCCAGTCTCCTTCGCCCCTCCTTCCGCCCGCACGGCGCGCCGCCCCGCCGCAGATCCAGCAGTACGGCGCCGTGCCGAACCCGGGCTACCCGATGGCGCAGCCGATGCATCCGCCGGGCGTTCCACCCGTGATGCTGCCGGGCGCCGTGCGCCCGCCCGCCATGTACGCGCCCCAGCCGGGCGCGTTCCTGCCGCAGCCCGGCGCTGCCGTCCCTCCCGGTGGGTCCCCGATCTCCATCCATCTCCGTTAACATCTGCGGTGCTCTCTAGGTACCAACGACAATGAATTTATGCTTCGCCCCCGAATTGTGTCTGGTGTTGTCTCCGAAAATTTCAACACGTTTCATGAGCTGCGGTGTAGGGAACCTGGTGGATTTGAGGGGAATCGAGTGGATTTGTCATTGGACGTGGGTACGGTGTGGGGTTAGGGTTTAGAGGTGGGATGTGTGAGATGCTAGTGATTTAGTGTAGAAACTGGGATCCGCTCGCATGATAACGATGACCGGGTATTTCTCTGCTACAGCGGTGGTCGTGCAGGCCGTTACTCCCTACGGCGAGAGGTGCCGGCTCATGTTTGATTCTGCAGCTCTAACGGACCATTCGCTCCCTCATTGCGTGTGGTATGCTGAATGTTTGAATTTGAAACTGGTTATATTTACATTGTCTAATTGATTTACATGCTTTTAGTTCGGCTTACCGCTTAATTAGGCTCAGTTTCTTTGTACTTAGATCCTTCAACAATGGGTTGTTGCAAAAATGTGCTGAGGTACCACGATTTCCTATCGCTTAAATTTCATGTCAAGTATTTCTTTGTACTTTTGGTTTGGTTTACATTTACTGTTAATAAGAAGTTTAGAGATAGTGACACATTTGCTTAAGCTTTTATATCTGAGTAGTGCATTGCAATGGTGTGAGCTATCCCAAGTTTTGCAAATATCCAATACAAGTACATTGTCCTGTCCATGGGACGCTAAGAGGTAAGGCAAGCTTTAACTAGTTCTTCTTTTATTTGATTAGAATGCTGCTTTTGTCAATGTTTCACCCCGGTTATTCTGAACATTTAAGATGTTTGCTTATCTATTCGGTACTGCTCTTATTTCTTTATGGATTATGGTAACTTAACCCTTCCATATTTCCATGTCCTTTAATTCCATGTGTTTTTAGAGGATTAATTTGTGCACTATGTGTTTTGCTTTCTGGACTGTTACTAATGCGGTTGCATAGATGTTTGTTTGTTTGTCTCTTCAGGTGTGCCTCGTTATCCTGGACCGTACCCTATGATTCGTCCAGGCTTTCCTCCACGCCCGATGCCTCCGGTTGGTGTTATGCCAATTCAACGGCCAGCAATAATTCCTGGGATCCGTAGTGCTCCTCCTGTGGTAGCCCCTGCTTCCAGACCGCCTGCTCCAGCTGTTACACCTGCTGAGAAACCACCAACTGCAGTTTATGTCGGCAAGATTGCTCCATCAGTGGACAATGATTTTCTTCTTTCACTTCTTAAGGTACATTTCTTTTTCTTGTATTATTTTAAGATTTGTACTTGGCAGGGTTGACTTGTACATACTTCAGTAGGCTTTTCTGTTTCTGCTTGATTAGGTGTAACCAATTGCTTGTAGTGTATGTGTGTCTAAATGTTTTCTCATCTACAGCTTTGTGGACCTGTCAAGAGTTGGAAGCGCACCCAAAATCCAAGTAATGGAAAACCTGTAGCATTTGGCTTTTGTGAATTTGAATCTGCTGAAGGCATCCTTCGCGCAACGCGATTGCTCAACAAATTGAACATTGATGGGCAGGAACTGGTGGTATGTATCATTACATGTTTCTTATGGTTGCGCTATTGGTGGATTAAAAAAAATATGGGAACTAAAATGTAAGTTACTTTGAAAGGAAAGTACATCCAGTACCAAATAGATCTAAGACATGATGTCAGTTGTTCCTGACAGCTCTGTTTTTGTAAATAACTGACAGCTCTGTGTTCTAAATTGTTTTACTAATAACTTGCATGTCCTATATTTGTCCAACCAAAAAGAAATCATTAAATTTGGTATGTCTTTGTGGCACTGACAGGTGGGTTCCAGACCTACCCCTCGGTGACACATACGGCGCCTTTTTAATCAGAGGGCAAAGCTGAGGGCCCAAAATATCTAATTCGAAAAGTTTGATTCTTAAAATGGACTGGAACCCAAAGTCGGATGATTTAAACTACAGTCTCCCCTAGTTTCTATCAATGTTGTGTTAGGGAGTAATTTTTGATGTCTTTATGTCTGAAGGCATCCTAATAACAGAATATTTATTTTATATGTGCATGTTTGTAAACAATTTATCAACAGTAAAGGGATGCTTGTCCATAGGTGATAAACAACTCAACATTCAAGTGGTGCAGATAGACCAGTTAAAGGTCTTGGTCATATAGTTGAGAAAAACACCCCTTAACTTTTTCTTGTCATGATTCAATTCATTGTCTATTACCGTGTGTATAAGTAGAACTTGTTCAGGATGCCCCCATTTGATGATTGCCAATGTGTTCATAAGTTACTGCTGTGCTGCAATCAACATTTGAATTTGCCATGCAGTTGTCTTGAGCTTTAGCACGATTTGCATCGAGAACATGCTTAGCTTAAAAGTTCTGCATGATGTAGCATATCCTTATTGTACGTATCTGAAGAGGCTATCTAGAAATTAGATTTTGGTTGCGGTCTCAAATGGTTACATTACCTTTTTTTTTGGTTAGGCAATTGTTTGTAATTTCTTTCTTAGGTTTTCAAACTAATGATAATGCTATTCTATGCCTCCTTGCATTTTATTTTAATACCAGGTTAATATTAATGATGCCACCAAGGAGTACCTGAAGAAATATGTTGAAGAAAAGAAAAAAACACAAGAGAAGGCCAAAGAGACAGAAGATGGATGTGGAGATGGTACTTCTGCTGTATCAGCAAATGAATCGTCGAATCTTGTTCCTGATGAAACAGACAAGGAGCCAGGAGATGCTGGAGATAAGGACAATGAAGAGAACACTAATAAATTTGGGATTGTTACAAATGAAGATTCTGAGGCTGATACGAACGCTGCGGAAAAGATAAGCAGTATGATTGAAGAATGGTTAAAAAGTAGACCACCACCACCTCCTCCACCAGTTCAACCATCTGCTGACCTCTCTTCCAAACATAAGAATGGAGAGTCTGGTGTAGACATGACAAAAACTGGTATAAGATGCTTCTAATTATGATTTTTTCCTGATAATTGCATTTGAATAATCGAATAGCCTTATATTTGCTTCATTGCTGCTGCAGATTCTGAAGGTAAGAATGATGTGGACACTGATAAAAGGGCAGTTAATGAACCTGAAAAATCAGAAACTGGCTCTCCTGATAGGAGGAAGGACAGAGAGCGTGATAAGGATAGGCGGGACAAGGAACTTGAAAGATATGAACGTGAGCGAGAACGAGAAAGAGTAAGGAGGGATAGAGAGAAGGAACAGAAGCATAGAGAAGTGGAAAGGCTGTACAAGGAACGTCTTAAGGAGTGGGAATCTAGGGAGAGAGAAAAAGAATATCAAAGACAATATGAGAAGGATCGGGAGAAGGAAAAAGAACGTGAACGCAGAAGGGAGATCATGAAGCAGGAAGATGATAGTGATGAAGAAGATACTAGGAAGAGAAGACGAAGGAGTAGTAGCACAGTTGAGGAGAGGAAAAGGAGGAGGCAACGTGAAAAGGAGGAGGACTTGGCAGATAAACTAAAAGAGGAAGAGGAAATTGCGGAAGCAAGGAGGCGAGCTGTAGAGTTGCAACGGCAGGCAGATGAAGCAGCTGCGGCGGCGGCTGCAGCTGCGGCAGAGTCTGCTACACTTATGGAGGTTGATGATGATGATGAAAAGGAAAGAAACTCACAAAACAAGCCAATTGCTGCAGATGTTGATAACATTGTCAGCTTTGCTAATGGTGTTGATGCTGGTGAGTGTGAATGTTTGTCCCCAATTTATCGCATTTGCCACATTCTAATTCTGCCCTTTTCTTTTTCTTCCATTGCACAGGTGATGGCGTTCATAAGGACAATAACAGTGATGAAACAAGCATGGCACCAGAGCAAAACTTAGGTATCAGGCAAAATAGCAATGCTTCAGCAAAGAAACTGGGTTTTGGTCTGATTGGCTCTGGTAAACGGACATCTGTACCATCAGTTTTTGCTGAAGAGGATGACGAGGACAGTAATGATAAACGGATAAGACCTTTAGTACCTATCGATTACTCCACTGAGGAATTACAAGCTGTTGAGGCCAATTCTTCTACTGGCCAACCAAATATTGTAGCAGCTGCTGAGTTTGCCAAGCGCATCTTATTATCTAATCCAAAGGAAGAGAAACCTGAAACTGAGAAAGATAGGAGCAGGAGATCCAGTGATAGATCCAGCCAAAGGGATAGAGATCGAAATGATGAAGATGGTGGTCACATTAGTGATGAGAGAAGGGAAAAGATGCATGATCGAGAGAAAAATAGGCAAGATAAGCCCAAGTCAGAGAACAAGAAGATTTTCGATGCAAAACAATTGATTGACATGATTCCAAGGACAAAGGAAGAGCTTTTTGCCTATGATGTTAATTGGGCAATATATGACAAGGTGAAAAAAGCTTTTCGACCTTGCATTTTCAGTACTTAAAAGTTGAATCATGTTTTTTTCATTCACCTGCTAAGTTATTTTCACTACTTTGTGCATTCATGTTATTCCTGTTGTTACTATGACTTTGTGGAGTAAATCATGTTTGTAATGTTCCTTCAACCTTTATAGATCCGACAACAGCTGAGCAGCTGCTGTTGGTTTCCTGTTCCTTCAGGTTTCTGGTTGTAATAGATTCCTGATCCATCCCAAAATAATGTTTTCGTGAGTACAACGTTAAACCTGTTGGTAGCTTCATACAGTGTCCCGCCCATAATTTACAATTAATTAGTGATATTTCAGCTGTATGATACATGACTCCTAGTCTGTTATGATCCTGGGCTATGGACCTGAGACAATATGAATGGGTAGGATGGGGAGGGTCTTCGATTTCCTGGCGTGGCACTCCTTGCCTCGCCGTGGTTGAAAATTGTCTTAAAGAACTAGGGTTTGGAGAAGAAGCTACTTTATTTCTTTCCTGCCTTCTGCTAAACCGCAGGAGGTTATTTATATATTACAATTGCTGACCAAGAGTCCAAGTCGGTTATAACTCTTTCCAAATCTAATAAAACTTCTAAGGATAGAACAAGACTCAGAATCTAAACAGAACTTGTTAGTTCTTGTTGGATTCGACTGCACTTTTGGACCGCCTGCCATAATACTTCCTCCAATATGCATCCACAACATTTTTGCCCTCCCGAGGGAACAGCTCGAGGACGAGCTGAAAATTAGGATATTGACTCTTGAAATTTGTAAGAGATATCCAGGAAGCTTCAGATGTTGGTTGGCCAACCCATTGCACAAGTACCTCCCATTTGTCCTTGTGAAGGCGAGAAGAAACGGTCATTGATGGAGTAGGCAGGACATGACCATTAAGTATAGAAGGAAGAGCTGGAGGCGCTGATAGAGGACTACCCATGAACTTCTTCAAAGTGTGAAGCCATTGGACACCCAGAATCAAGTCAAATCCATGAAGTGATAAGGCATAGCAAGTGATGGAAAAGGATTCTTGATCAATGGTGAACGGCAAGGACTGATAGATTGTTATGGCCTTGTTTTCATGGGGGTAAACACCGTCAAGAGGATGGCCGGGTAGTGACGACAACAAAGTGCTGATGGACTGCAATGACGACAACAACTCTCCATGATGGCTTGACGCCGCATGAGTTGTCGCCAGCATAGGCAACTCACGTGGGGTAACAAGGACAACCTTCGTACCATGGAGCACAACGGTGGTGGGAGAGGCACGACGATGTCGTTGACCCCTACATGGCACCAGTCGCGTTCCGCACCAGCGAAGGCACGGAATTGGTCTGCGAGAAGATCACGAAACCACGGTGATCTTCTTTGGCGAAGGCATCAATGACGCTGCCAAGGGTAGCGCTACTGGGAGAGCAACCATCACTAGTGGCAGCGGAGAAGTAAGTAGCACCGGCGGTGGAACCGATGGTGTTAGCACTGCGGCTGGCGCCAACGGCACCACCTGTTCCAGAGGTGGCAGTGGTGTTGACAGTGCAATTTGGCGTTGCTTCTTCACCATGAGTTCTACCTTGACCTCCATCGCGAGCCTCATGCAGTCTTGGGTTCTTGAGCGAAGCTCAACTTAGAGGCCCCTCATGGCCTTGAGTTCTTCGGCATCAGAAGCCATGGTGAGTGGCTCTGATGCCAAGCTGTTATAGCCTAGCTTTCATGGGGGTAAACACCGCCAAGAGGTTGGCCGGGCGGCGACGGCGCACTTGGGGAGAGAAGACTAAGACTGGGATGAACTTTGTTCTTTTTTGCTTGATTCCGAATAGCACACCGCCTCTTTTTATATAGATGAGGTTAGGCGCATGAAGAGAAATCTGAGTAGGATCCTCGATACGTTCATCTGGTACATCATCTTCATCCAACATGTTGATCCAATATAACCGTTTGCAACGATGGACTCGGGTAAACTAGTCATCACAGCAAATGCCTTTCTGTCGGCGCTCAACCATCTCTGAGGGAGTAAGTCGTTGAAAGGCTCACTGCGGTGGCACAGACGACGGAGCCGGAAGGGCTAGAACCTCCGAAGCCTTAGATAGAAATGGTGCCACATGTTACGTTGGAGTTGCATTGAGGCAGAGGAAGGTAAACTAGACCGTGGCGGACGAAAGAACATCCCGAAGATGTATAATAACTTGTAATGTCGCTCAGCTGCCTTGGCCAAGCTGACTGCAGTATCTAAAGAAGAGGGATTCTGTAGCTCGACATCTGACTTGATTAGTTCACCCAAACCGGCCAAAAATAACCCAACTTCATGCTCCGGAGAAAGATTGTCTACACGACATGGTACCTTTTAGAATTCTTGAGCATATTAATACCTTATAGAATTCTTGAGCATATTCTTCCACTGAACCTGTCTAAAGAAGAAGAGCTAGTTCTAAAACAGGATTTGATCTAAAGGGTGGACCAAAACGCGACCGATAAGAATTTTGAAACCAAGGCCATGATGGAATTCCTTCTGTGCATTCCAACTTGTAATACCATTGCTGAGCAATGCCGGTCATGTGATAGGTAGTCCGTCAAACCTTTTCTTCCTCGCTGTTGCGATGACCGTGAAAGAATTGATCATAGCGAGAAAGACACTCCGGAGGATCGGAATTACCATCAAATAGGGGGAAATCAATCTTGTAGAATCAACCAGGGGTGGAGCTTCAGTTTGATCAGCAGGACGACACCTTGCAGAAGAGTTTGTAGAATTGCTGAATGTAGATGGCAGGGACCTTTGAGATCAAGGACGGTAGCCTGAAGATGTTCATGGGCTGTAGATTGTTCTTCCTGACGCTTCAACACTTTGCCTATTAACTCCTTCAATTTGCGCAGCTCCGTGGAGATGTGATCGTCAGCCATGGAAACTGATACCAAACTGTTATGATGCTGGGCTCTAGACCTGAGATAATATGAATGTGTAGGATGGGGAGGGTCTTCGATTTCCTGGCGTGGCACTCCTTTCCTCACCGTTGTTGAAAATTGGCTTAAAGAACTAGGATTTGAAGAAAAAGCTACTTTATTTCTTTCCTGCCTTCTGCTAAACCGCAGGAGGTAATTTATATATTGGCCCTGTTCTTTTCAGCTTCTAAAAGCTGTTTTTCGGCTTTTCTACAGTAACTAGCTTTTAAATGAAGTATTTTTTCAAGATAGGGTCTACTAGTTAATTGTAGTACATACTTTATTGATTTCATTTATATTGGTAAAAACCGCATGTGAGTTTCTGTTACTCTGTAATCTCTCGTACAAATAGCCTAAAAACCACATGCTGCAGCCAAAAGCCACAAGCCGCAGCCAAAAAGAACAGACCCATTACAATTGCCGACCAAGAGTCCAAGTCAGTTATAACTCTTTAGCTAATACGAATTATAAAGACTTTCCTAATCTAATAAAACTTCTAAGGATAGAACAAGACTTAGAATCCGAACAGAACCTGTTAGTTCTTGTTGGATTCGACTGCACTTTTGGACTACCTGCCATTATACTTCCCCTAATATCTTGTTAGTTCCCCACAACATTTTTTTCTAGGATATCTTGAAAGCTGGGAACATATGGTTCTCACCCTCTGTCTGCACTATTTGATTTATCTTGCCTGCTCTTGTTTTTTTGCTGTGGCTATATTCAACACTTAACATTGTCAATCTTTTCATGCAGCATGAGTTGCATGAGAGAATGAGGCCTTGGATTTCAAAAAAAATCATCGAATTTCTTGGTGAGGAAGAATCAACTTTGGTGGATTATATTGTCTCGTGCACCAAAGATCATGTCCAGGCATCTAAAATGCTGGAGCTCCTACAGTCAATTTTGGATGTTGAGGCTGAAATGTTTGTGCTTAAGATGTGGAGGATGCTTATATTTGAAATTAAGAAAGTTGAATCAGGACTATCAGGAAGAGCAAGGGCATGAAGTCAAGGCTTCTGCCGTGCATAACATTTTCGACTTGCTTTTTGCATCAACTGTGTTCTCACTTGTAAGCTTATACTGTAAGACTACTGGCATCTAAAACGTTTAGTGAGATTGAATTAATGGTTCCCATTTGTTCTGATGTCTACTGTAGAAATATATCCATGAACAGATTATACTTTACATTTGTTCTAAAGTTATTGCCTGTTTGCAGTCGCCTTTTATTGTCTCCAGTGGGTGATCCGAGAATTTCGCTGTTAGCAGTTGGCAAACCGCACTCTTGAAAGGTTCTCTTCCATTTGCATTTGTACATACAAGACATTGCTTTTAGTTTCCTTTTCTTTTCAATTGATGTACAATACAAACAAAGGAAACTAAAGTGCATTTATTTTCTGTAATCATGGCAATATATTAAGGAATTGATGTCAGTGATTTGTGTAGTTGATGTTAGTTCAGGAATGATTTTGAGGATTGCACACATTAGTTACGGCTTGTTTGGGACAAGATTTGTAGAGGAATTTTATTGGATAGGAATTTCATTGGAATTGTAGGAATGACCTATTTTCCCTTTCCTATACCTTTGGAGGAATTCGTTTCAAACAGGGTTCAAATCTTGTGTTATTTTGCCATTGAGAAGTCTAGAGTGGATCGTGAAAATCTCGTTAAGTTGAGCCGCTCTAGATTTGGCGCTTTTTTTTTTCTTGAGTTGCAAATAGCTACATTATTACTTTTTAGGATAGATAAAATGAAGTATGGGAGGACAACCATTGAATAACAGAATTTATCTAATTTTAATATGATTTACCAAACAAAGTAATGGACTTCACAAATAACTTTCAAACTGCTTTAAAAATAAGCACAACACATCAACCACAAAATAAGCTTAATATAAATCCCTCTCTCTCGTCTTCCGTTCATGATTCATGCGTTTTAGATTTTTTGTAGGAAACTATGCATGTCATTCGATTCCTATGAGAACTTTCACAGATTTCTGCGGAAAGTGTAATGTTTCGTGCGGGATTCCTGTACGTAAATTCCTTCGTGTGAAATTTCAAATTCCTAAGTTCCGTGCGCTAATCCATGAGATCCAAATTTCTCCTCAAGCCCACCTAGGGCCTCTTCTTGGCCCACTTAAGCCCAGCCCACCGAGGGCCTCTTTTCTATTGGCCAACTTAAGCCCAGCCCACCTAGGGCCTCTTCCCTGTTGGCCAACTTAAGACCAACCCACCTAGGGCATCTTCCCTATTGGCCCACTTAAGCCCCGCCCACCTAGGGCCTCTTCCCTATTGGCCCACTTAAGTCCAGCCCACCTAGGGTCTCTTCCCTATTGGCCCATTAAGCCCAGCACACCTAGGGCAAGTTAACCCCGCGTACGGCGTACCTCCTGCTCCGCCCGCACCGTCTATTCTCGCCGCCGCGGCCGAGACGTTATCAAAGCCCTAAACCCACCTCGCCTCCCAACCTCCCACCCATGGCGCGCCTCACCCCCACCAAATCCAAGTCCAGTAGCAAGTCCAAGCCTTCCATGGACGCAGCCGCGGCCTCCTGGGCGGAGCAGAAGCCGCGGCGGCAGCCGCCGAAGCAGGCGAAGGCGGCGGGGAAGAATAAGAAGGCCAAGTCGGGCGGGTTCGAGTCGATGGGGCTCTGCGAGGAGGTGTACCGCGGGGTGCGGCACAAGGGGTACCGCGTGCCCACGCCGATCCAGCGCAAGGCGATGCCGCTCATCCTTGCCGGACTCGACGTCGCCGCCATGGTCCGCACGGGGTCGGGGAAGACCGCCGCCTTCCTCGTGCCCATGCTCCAGCGCCTCCGCCGCCACGACGCCGGCGCCGGCGTCCGCGCGCTCATCCTCTCCCCCACCCGCGACCTCGCGTTGCAGACGCTCAAGTTCACCCACCAGCTCGGGAAGTTCACCAGTGCGTACCTCGCTCGTAACCACGCCATGTGTTTAACACGATTTGAATTGTGATTCGTCACATTCGTGTAGCCATCGGGCCTAGGATGGTGGTTTCTACTTGCTAGTGCAGTGGCTACTTGAGACCTCGATGTTTTGAGATACGAAATCAATGCATATAGCAGCCTATTGGTAGGTGTAGGTTGGTTTGCCTTAGCGTTGCTGTAGACATCTGAAATTGGGTGGTTATTAGAGTTTTTAACTTGCTATATTGCGCTGAATAATCTATGGGTGGGCTAAAATATGCTTACTGCCATTAATAGCATGCATCTAGCATCAATGTGGTGGTTCCCTTACTATTTTAGCGTCACTGGTGATTCCTTCCAATTATGATAGTATGAACCAATCTGTGATGTGAAATAACACAAATCATCTCTTTGAGTAAATTGTTGTTGGTGATTATATCCTCAATAGTTATTTGGACACCATCTGTTTATTTTTTCTAGATTGTGCCTTTCCAACTTCAAAAAAATGCTACGGAAAAGTTGATGAGTGACATAGTTGTGCCTTTTTGTAGATCTAAGAACTAGCCTAATTGTTGGTGGAGAAAGCATGGAGAGTCAATTTGAGGAATTGGCAGAGAGTCCTGATATCATAATTGCAACACCTGGCAGGCTCATGCACCATTTGGCAGAGGTTGATGACATGAGTCTTCGGTCAGTAGAATATGTTGTGTTTGATGAAGCGGATTCTCTCTTTAGCTTGGGGTTTGAGCCGCATTTGAATGCGATCGTACAGAAGCTGAGCGACACACGACAAACATTGCTCTTCAGTGCCACTTTGCCAAAAGCCCTTGCAGAATTTGCAAAAGCTGGCCTACGTGACCCACAAGTTGTGAGACTTGACTTGGACAAAAAGATCAGTCCTGATCTTAAGCTTGTCTTTTTCACGCTGCGTCAGGAAGAGAAACTAGCTGCTTTACTGTACTTGGTCAGGGAACAAATCAGCTCCGAAGAACAGACAATAATATTTGTTTCAACCAAGTATCATGTAGAGTTCTTGAATATTCTTTTCCGAGAGGATGGCTTAGAACCTTCCCTTTCCTATGGTGCTATGGATCAAGAAGCCCGTAGTATTCATATTTCGAGATTCAGGGCAAGGAAGACCATGCTACTTATTGTGACAGATGTCGCTGCAAGGGGTCTGGATATTCCGTTGCTTGATAATGTGGTGAACTGGGATTTTCCTGCAAAACCTAAGTTATTTGTTCATAGAGTTGGCAGAGTAGCTCGGCAAGGTAGAAGTGGTACAGCATATACATTTGTCACTTCAGAGGACATGCCGTTTTTATTGGACCTACATCTTTTCCTCTCAAAGCCTCTTAGACCTGCTCCAACAGAGGAGGAACTGCTGAAAGACATGGAAGGACTGAATTTGAAAATTGACCAAGCTCTTGCAAATGGGGAAACAGTATATGGGCGTTTTCCTCAGACAATCATCGATCTTGTCTCTGATGGAGTAAAAGAAATCATTAATGGATGTACCAATCTTACTGCATTGGAAAAGCCATGTGCTAATGCTTTCCAGCTGTATCTGAAGACTCGTGCTATGCCTTCAAAGGAATCTATCAGAAGGGTGAAAGATTTACCTCGTGAAGGTCTTCATCCAATTTTCAGGGATATTCTTGGATCAGATGAACTTTCAGCTCTTGCATTCTCGGAGCGCCTGAAATCATTTCGGTAGTTACTTTAGCTAGCAATACGTGATTTTGCTTGTATTTGCTCATTCTGTGTTATCTATTGGGTCTTTTCATCCTGACTTAATGGTTACCAGGCCAAAGCAAACTATTTTAGAGGCTGAAGGCGAAGCTGCTAGATCAAGAAATTCTAAAGTAATGCAGTACTTTTTTCTTTTGAGAATTTTCAGCATTGTATTCTTAGGTTATTCTCCTACATCTGCAACCGGCAGATAGTATACTAATACCTCTAAATACTTGATTAATGCTGAAACTAATTGTTACATATATTTTTTAGGCATTTGCGATGTAGTTTACACAAATGTTACAGAGGTGTGCATTACCATTTCTTTCAAAATTTGCTCACATCACCATCTTGGCTTGCTTGTAGGGTTCTAATCAATGGCTAGATGTGATGAAGAAAAAAAGAGAAGTCCATGAGGGGATCATAAATTTAGTGCATCAAAAGAATTCTGCTGATCCGGGGACAAAGGTAATTATTACACTAAAATCATATCCTTGTTTGTACTCATCAGACATAGCTAGTTGCAAAAGGCCCCGAATTTTTTCTATTTAAGCCCTTTTTTTGAAAAATATTCACATTTAGACCCCGGTGGTTTTAATTCCGTTTTGGACCCGGGTGGGAGCCGTGGATCACGGCGGCAGGGTAACTGCGATCTCGGCCCGTGGACCACGCTCCTGAGGCCCAGCCAGCGCCCGGCGTGCCCCACCGCGTGGCGGCGACGGCGTGAAGCTTCGGCGGCCGTGATCCACGGCTCCGACCTCGGCCAGTGACTCGTACTCAAACCTCGGCCGTGGATCTTGGCGCCGAGCTAAGCGGCATTTACCGGTCGGTGGCCGAACATTCATTCGCGTCGCCTGAGCTCGCCTCGCCCTGCCTGGACTGGCCTCCCGTATACGCCTCCGGCTCCATGCCTTGCCTCCTCCCGGCCCGCCTCCTCGGCCTCCCTCTCCGCCTTGGCCTCCTGGCTGGCCCCGCCTCATGCCTTCCGGCCCCGCCTTCCGGGCTCATGCCTCCCGGGCCGCGCCTCCCGCCCCCGCCTCCTCCTTGCCGCGCCTCACGGCCCCGCCGCCTCCGGGCCGTGGTCTCCCGCCTCCCCCGGGCCGCCTCTCCGGTGGCCTCCCGACCACCGCCTCCCGGCCAGGCCTCCCGCCGGCGCTCCCGGCCCCACGCCTCCCGTACCAGCGCCTCCCCCGCCAGCGCCTCCCGGCCCCATAAGCCTTCAAGGTGAATGTCTAGTATATCGTGAATTTTTGGCTTTGCACAGGGCCTCTGTTTTGGCCGGAGCAAATGACAATTAAGATGTCTTGTTGTTTGTCTTAGAAGTAGAATGAAATCGAGCGGATGAGAGATCGAACAAAACAATCAATGGAGCAACGAGGAGAAGGTGACTGCAGGCGTTGAGCGAATTGAATGGTTGGGGGCTCGTGGCGTTGGTTTGGTTGGAGAGAAATGGGAGCGAGGAGTGAGTGTGATGCGTGTGTAGCTAATTAAGCTAGTGATGGATGGGAGGAAACAAGCTCATAGGGACGAGATACTATACGTGCGTCTTGGAGTATATATATGAAGAACGCAACTCTCGTCTGCATCTGTCAAATGCGCATGTGTTTGACTTCAAAAAAGACAATGTAGGTGCATATTATAACTGAAAATCTCATGTGACTATATCTGGATCCTATTAGATATATAGATGTTTGAACAAGAGTGCGTTTATATTTGTTTGAATGGGAAAGGGTTCATTTAGACAAGTATGATATTAAATAAAAATCTCATGTGACTATATAGATGTTTGAATGGGAAAGGGTTCATTTAGATATTTTATTGCTTAAACAAGTATGCATGTGATTTATCCAAAATTTCGCTTAAAGGTATTAATTTTGGTTTTGTGTATGAACTAGATGGACAACCTAGTGAACCTTTATCATGGAGGCAGTGTGACAAGTGATGATTATAGAAATGTTCAATTTGTTGAAATGCAAATGGTGCCTCGATATTCGGTGATCGGTAGTCGTTTAGTGAGTTGGTTGCTAGGGCTCGGGAGAAGTGCATTGTCATGGAAACGAGGAGAGCATCACGGTTGAGGGTTACTTCACTTGGTTCGAAAGACACAATTCTCGGCGGTTGATCTTAATTGGTTCGAGAGGATGAGTGGGACAAATATGTCAAATTGGTTATGAGGAATGAGTTAAAATGTTTGGACGTTGTTGTGCGGAAGGTGTCCATTGATCCCACCACTCACGGTTATTCACCGTAACTAGGTGATCAGCACCCTTTGACCCTCCGTTCTGGGATCTTGCGGTGGATGTGGAAGAAGTGCACGAGGTGCCCGATGCTCTATCTCGCCCGAACGAGGTTCGATTACTCAACCGATTCGAGTTGAATGTCGGATGATGATGTTGTGGCGGCCTCGGATCATCCCGTAAGTGTCGATCCACACTTTAGCCTTTTCCGTCATTCTTTGTTTTTTGTCTAAATCCCATCGTTTCGTGCTTATGATGCGGGAGACATTCACGATAATGTTGGTGTTCCTCCGTTGCTCCATCCGGCAGCGTTGAAGAAGTATCGGGGACTCCAACGGTGTGGATGTTCAAATTGTGGATGATCGCATCCTTACGAGATCGCAAGGCCGTTGATTCGACGATGACCGCCCTTTTGGACGGTGACCGAAAGTGATATTGAGTGATCGGCGTTATTGCCTGGCCGGGATCCATCGGTTCATGAATTCGGCGATCTTAGGCATTCTCATGGGGCTTATGCGAAGGAAGGATGACGAGTCGCTATATGCTCCCGAGGCGGTTCAAGCATGACAATTGAGAAGGGTATGATGTTTGAGGACTTATGCGCATTGAGAAGGTGGTCTGCAGGAGTATGCGGGGTATGACACTGCAAGCGATCCGTCAGGACATAGAGCATTTCTCCGGGGCGATCGGCGCCGCCAGGCGCTTACCTTCCTAGAGGTATGCTTCGACAAAGCCACTTACAAAATTAGTACGTAATATCTTCGTATCTTGTTGGTTAACAAAATGTTGGATGACGAGGCTAGCGTGTCGTCTCGTCGTGCGGCTAGTCGTTGTGGTTGCGGCCGGCGGGAGGGACGTACGCGTGCTGCGACACGACTTACTGGACCCGACTCGGCGAGGTCTTACACGACGCGAGCTCATCCCCACGAGCGACACTTTCCCCGGCGAGGGGTGAGGGCGACGACGGGTGGAGCAGCAGACTTACGATGAGATAGGCCGTCTCACTCGTGGCGCTCTCGAGACTCGGCCTTCACAACAGACCTGCGCAGACGCCAGCCATGAGCCTAGCAGTTACACTCAGCACCGACGCCCTTGGTAAGGGTAAGGGTAAGGCTAGGAGGCGATGATATTTATGTGTAGGCTTGTGGGTCGTTGTATATATGTTGTAATGATACTTTGTTGTCCTATAATTAAATGAATGATTTTATGTTTCATAAACGATCGCAAAAGGTAGTGATACTGAATTTATCGCTTATTAATTTTGCTTCCCGAATCAAAACGACTCCAAAATAGCTTGACGACAACATAGCATAAAACATTACCAACATACACGAGGAGAACCTCCAAAGACTACAACTTGAGGATAACAATAATCACAAGAAACAAAATAGCACACAACATTAAATTTATCTTCCACTCTAGTCTGTCGAAACGCCCACGACAACTCTCATGGCGAACATTGCACGTCTATTGCCTATTTCATCATCCCACACCTGAATCGATAATGACTTTGCCCGCCATACAATACGAAACAACACATACATTGCACATACGAAATTTATGGAAAGTAGTACACCCAACATTTTAATTCAACACAACAGTCCTACCCCACATCATCAACACGTTGATACAAATACATGAACTAAAATACGACACAACCATAACCCTCGTTACCTACATGCCAAACGAGCCTCGTGGCACTCACATGGAGAATTGCCGAGGGGTCGCCTCGGACGTGGTCGTCCGTCGTGGTAGTGGCATGCACATATGCGCCTCGGGTTGGCGCGGCAACATGTGGGATCATAAGAGCTTCCTATATTCACGACCTCCTCGTTGCCTCTCGCGTTGCATCATTCGCGGAGGTCGTTGTTCTCCTCTGTGAGACTCTCCATTCGGTACTCCAAGTCCCATATTCGAGTCCATAATGTAGCCACATAACGATCAAAATACCGTTCATGAGGAGAGTCGATCCAATGGAGAAGTCGCATTTGCCATCTCGCAAAAAGGACTAAACTTCGAGGTCCATAAGCCATAATAAATGTAATATTACTAATTTGTACCCGGGCGTGAGCATCGGAAGAAACGTCGCCGCCATCGTTCGGCCATCCAAGATCTGCACGACCAGCGTACTCATTGTGTATGCATTTCGCCACCCGGTTGAGTCTACGGCTTGGTATCAATCGATCGTGGACCGAACATATCCTCCTTTCAAGGGAATGTCTTCCTTCGGTGACCCAAATCCCACTGGCCCCTCGGCTTCCGACATGGTTGGCTTCACCACGAATATAGGAAGCTCAACCGTGTTGGATTTACAATGTCATGGGACCCCAACCGTGCTACTTATAGCAAAGCGGGCGACTTCATGCGTGACCACAAAAAAAGATAACAGATTACTGTACATACTTGACGAAAGGGCCATCTTTACATTGAGATGTGACAATACATGTCGACTTTCCACGAGCGTCAAAAAAGGCGACTACACTCGGTGAGATGACAAAGCAGGCGACTTTTGAAGTGAGATGACAAAAGCAGGGCGATGCTTATCCCACCCAAGACTACTCCCGACCACGATGACAAGAAGCCAATTGAATGGGATGAGAGATAAGATCCCTTATCCGGATCTTGTGAAACCCGATGGTAGGGATGACATAGGCCTATAGCGAAAACAACAAAAAGGCTATGTTGTACCAAATAAATTGAATGGTCCAATCTCCGAAAAGGCTACGAACTACTAATTTATTACGAGACCGTAGTCTCGAAAAGTCTACATAGGGCCATTTATTGCTACTGGAATCCGTGAAAGCGAAAAGATCCTCTCCATGGACTATGCCCACGCACTGAGATAACACGCCTACATAAAGGCCTCATATGTGTTCCATACCACATCTCCTCAACACATCACAATACCACGACATCTCCTCAAGACATCACAATACTACCACATCTCCTCAAGACATCACAATGTCTTCACGGACTCAAACCCATTTGGAGTGCCGGGAGTGGCATGAGCCCAGAAGTGCCATTGCGGCTTTCGGACAATGTTGTGCGTCGGGCGGATCGATAAAACGAGCCAACTACGGTAGTAGGTTCTTCAAGTGTCCGGACACGGATGGCGACTTCGTGGTAACGACGACAACTAAATCCTTTGTTTCTCGTTTCGTTTTCAACTTGATCCATGACATCTACCACCCCACACACGAGCTTGCGGGTTCCTCGAATGGGTGGATCGGTGCCACGCAAGCATGCACGGAACCCGCCAATGCGGTGGAAAACAAAGGACAATACTTTTCCAAGATGACTCGGGCTCGCGAGGTGGAACGCGGATGCGGCTTGAGCAAGAGCGCCGCGTTAGGGTGGACCAAATCCGTCTTAAGGGCAAGGAGGATGAGCGCAAAGGACGCGGAGCGGCTAAGTCTGCGTGAAGCCGCCATCAAGCGTCGGGAGGAAGAGCTTGAAGCTCGTGAGGCGACTCTCAAGACCAAGAGTGACGGGAAGAAGGATGCGTGAGCCATCTTGATATGCGACAAAAGAAAAACACCACGCTACACACAAGAGACATAATGTAATAGATCCACGCTATCTACGGTCTTTGTAATCCTATTATTATGCATTGTATTGTGTTTGCCTAGTCAGTATCGATTGCACTTGAGACTACCGGTATGACGGTATTTAAAAGAGTGCATAATGTTGCCCACCCATGCTTGCTCCAAAGAATTAGTGTTTGACCGATCGGTTCCTACTTACGAAAAAGTTACAAACATTATTACCATACTAGCACCGAAATTTTCAGATTGAACACAACATCAAAAATGTAGCGTAAAATTATGTTTCACACACTTCATCATTTTTATGAATGTTTCCAAAACTACGGATTATTTTGAAGGCGCCGAATGGGGCGCCACCTACCGGTTTGAATTTTTCACATTTCGGCGCACGTTACACGGCTCGAGGTCGGCGCCAAGATCCACGCGCGAGGTCGGACTCCACGAGTCACGGCGCCGAGGTCGGAGCCGTGGATCACGGCGCCGAAGCTTACGCCACGTCGGCGCCACGCGGTGGCACGGGCGCGGGCCTGGGGCCTCGAGTCGTGGTCCACGGCGCCGAGGGCGTGTTACCTCGGCGCCGTGATCCACGGCTCCGACCCCCTGGGTCCAAAAACGGAATTAAAATCACCAGGGGTCTAAATGTGAATATTTTTCAAAAAAAGGGCTTAAATAGAAAAAATTCGGCAAAAGGCCACTTGGATATGTAGTATTAACAAAAGTTATTAACTGGACATGCTTATTATATCTTGGAAATGCTAGATTTGACAATGTTACCCAGTTGAGATGTAGTATTACTGTATTAGGCTGACTGAAGGTCTGTAATCACTAATCAGACCTTGTAGGTTATACTAATTTGGAGTGCTTTATCATTTATATGGAGAAGCTAGTCCTAAGGAGATCGATTATTCCAGCAAAGATGGCTGCAACAAATTTTAAGTAAGTGGAGTATGCATTTCTTGCAAAGCGGATCAGCAAGAATGTAGATTGCACTGGCGTAGAAGGTCAACTTCGTTATCTTGTGATTTTGTCTGTGTTGACTCAAAATAACATGGGCTTGAACAACACTGATATGCACTAGATATATTGAGCTGATCAGCAAGAATGTAGATTGCACTGGCCTAGAAGGTCAATGACATTATTTTGTAATTTCTTCTTTGTGTTGACTCAAAGAAACATGGCCTTGAACAACACTGATATGCACTAGTTACGTTTATTTGTTAGAAACCGTGGCACATGCATTTTCCAATTTCCATGTTCTGAAATTTACAGACGAGGGTCTTGTTGTGACGTTGTCTAGTTGTTTTTTTGGCATACTTCTAATGGAATGCTCAGCCCTAGTAGTTTAGCAATCCAACATTATGCTGATAGGCCATGAAACAATATTTAAGCATATGTGCTTACATCTTGAACTTGCAAAATTCTTTCTTGAATTTTTTAGATGTTGCAAAATTCTTTCTTGAATTTTTTAGATGAAACATATAGCAGATGCATCACCCATGCCTGGCAGTGGCTTATCAATTTGTCAGTTAATAGGTTCATTAGTCTATGATTGTGTCTGTAGTTTGATTGTTTCAATGTTCTAACATTAACTAGTTTGGTCACCCACCTAGTAGTGATTATACGGTCTAACCGGATGATATGTGGCCTAAACAGCCAATTATACGGTAACTGGGAGGGCACCCGTTTCTTGTATATGGCCTCCTTAGAACTTGGAATGTTAATGGTGTAATGGACAACATGACTCGCTAATAGTATGTTCTTCTGCTAGTGCTACATTGAACGTGGTACTTTGTTCTTGTGGTTTGTGCAGTGATTTATGGCTACTTATTTTTATGCAGGAAGAAGAGGTGGCAAACATTTCAAATTGGGAAAGAAAAGGTCCACAATCTTTTTCTTCTTGTGGGGTGTCAGTGGGGTTAATACTTAATACTGTTGTTGTTGCTGTTTTAACTTCAAAGTGCATGTTGAGCTCTACAACAGTATTCTCAGAGAAGTTGCACCATCCTCATTGTCATGGTGATTATAATCTTTTGCATTCTTTATCCATTTCAGAAGTTTGTGGTAAGAAGCGAAAGTCACAGAACTTTAGAGATGAGGATACTACATAAGTTCAGTGCCTCAAAACCAAGTATGTCTCGTAAATCCAGCGTATACAATTTGTCCTGCATAATTTGTATTGCAGTAGAAATGTTTATTCAATTTGTTAAATTACAGCTGCTTAATGTATATTTTCTGCCTAATACTGAGTTTATTATTCCTTTTTCTCCTTTAGCATTTGGAAGCTGGGTTGTCAGTGAAGGACAATGAAGGATTTGTTGAAAATAGGTATGCCCTTGCTGATATATTATTGACACTTGTTCTGAAGTAACCATCAATCACTAACAGCAAATGAACATCATATCTACTGGGAAAAGTAATGCTGTTGGGAACAGGGATAAAACACCAGATTTTGAATATTTACCAGAGCTACCACCTGGTTCCCAGTCTGTTTCTGGTCTATCCCCCCCTCGGCACTCTCGCTCGCTCTGAATGGGTTGGTTATTTATTGAACGTTTGTCAACTTATATGCATGATTCAGCCAAAAGTACAATAAAACGAGTAGGATCTTCTGTATTCAATTCCAATAAGTTTAACCCAATACTTTGGCCTATCCAAATTTTGCTTTCTTTATTCATGGAATTGAGTATGCAGCCTCATTGCCATGATGCTTTAAATTAAGCTGAATGCTATCATGCAGATTGGACGCTGCTGTTCTTGATTTAGTTGATGATGAAACTTCTGGGATGCATGCACAAAAAACTCGATATCACTGGATGAAGGTATAACTTTTCCTAGTGACATATTGATTTGTAATATGCAATTTCACACTCAGCAAAGGTGTTTATTTTATTATTGCAGAACAAGTTTGTCAAGTTGAATAATGGGGATCGTGTCACTGCTACAGGAAAGGTAGATCTTGCACATGTCATGTGTTCAATCATGTTTTAGAAGAGCATTGAAACGTTACTGTTGCTAGACTTGTATACATTGTGATTGTCATCCAGAATGAATTGAATTGGGTCATTTGCATTTCAGTAGCTCATTCTTTTTCCTTCTAGTACGTATCATATGTACTTGATCAGTTGTAAATCTCCTGGAAATTCGGTGCTTGTTGGGCTCTATCAATTGATCCAGAACTAACTATTGGAAATAGTATTTTGCACTTTCAAAATATATGTTTGATGCCAGGATTGGTATTGCAGTGCTCTATCTGAACCATGTAGAATCAGAATGTTGTGGTAAAAATGTGAAATGGAGTTTTACAACAAGGGGGTAATAGACCATTAGACCCACTGGAACCAGTAATAAACTCTAACATCAATTTGTGGTAACTAATTTATATGATAGCTCCGAGCATGATTCGTCTTTGATACAGCATGTGGGTGCTTGTGAATACTGATTTAATCTCTTTTAATAGATTCTTGTTCTTAAAAAATTGGAACTAAGATTGCTACCAATAGCTTTGTTCTAAAGTATTAACAATATGCTAGCTGTGAGTTGTTTAAAATTTTGATGGGACAGGACACAAATTTATTTGAGTTTAGTTGCTAATCAAGGGAATATTCATTCCTAAAAAGCATACCATTACTCCCAAGAGGCCGAGGCAATATATTGGGGAAGGTTGAATTTAATAGTTAAGTGTTGGGCATATATGTTCTACTTTAAAAGCACTCTGTCCTGCATCTTTTTTCTATAGCATTTAATGGCCACTAGATGCAGGAAGACATAATTTTGTTCCCCTTTTTCCATCACAGAGATATGGTTATCTTTAATATGCCTAGGGTGGATATTTCTTGCTTAATCTAAACGAGTACTTGGCCTTTTTTTTAAAAAAAAACCTTCTTATTTCTGTGAGATGTTTTTGCTCCCTTTCTCATCTGCACATAAACCCCATACTGAGATCTTTCTTTCTAGTCCATGTTAGATACAGAGATAGACTAGTATTTATTACACATTTACACTGATATCATGTGCTCTGCCTCTATGTCTGAGAAAATACAAGAATTGAATTTGTCATGTCTGAAAATCTGTTCCAACTTTTCTTAGATTAAAACGGAAAGCGGTACAAAGTTAAAGGCAACAAAAACAGGGATCTATAAGAAATGGCAGCAGAAGTCACATAAAACAATCAATTTTGGTGGAAAACTGGACTTTGCAGGAGAGGGCACATCCACCACAGGTAATGCTTTATTTATCCTCTGGGTATATCATTATGCTACAAGCATAATGATATACATGCCTAATAAGCATGTCTCAGCTTTACAGTCTTGGCTTGAAAACATATATTATCTAATTTCTCAAAAAAGAAGTTCCTTGAACCTGTGTTGAACATTTGCGCATTCTGTGAGTTAAAACTTAAAAATCACCTGCGGGAGACTGATCCTATTTAGCAGGCTGATGGTTCTCACCTGTGTTCTATATTATTTGGGGGTATTCATGGTTATCTTAGATATGCCAGCCAAGTAGCGATTAGTGATGCCCAGGGTTCCATTTCCTGGCGAATACTGGATCAGTATGGCCATTCACTGTGATTATTAGGGGCACGTCTTGGGTGCAGGGGCCAGTGCACCTAAATCCAGGCCCAATATAATATAGCAATTGTGCAGGTAATAGGTTTAGCACTTGATTATTTGACATAGGATTAATTAGATTCGTATATCCCTTGGTACGACAGTTTCTTTCTTGTTTCCTCTTTACATGAAATACTGGCCAGTAGCTCCACAAGGATCTAATATATACCTTCTGGTGCATCCAAATTTCAAAATGATACACACTCTTCTCAGCCACCACTTATCTCCAAAGACGTCTATGTAGGTGCAGGTGAAGCAACTGGTGCAGTGGTGCACCATAGCTTAATTTTCCTGGAGTCGCATCCTTCTGCATTGTATCTAATTGCTGATTTATCTTCTCTCATCATGAAATGAGGGTGACCCGATGGAATAACTGCAGTTGGTAAGGGTCTGAACTCAGAAGGGATGTGACTGGTTAAAGACACTTTTTCCTGCAAGAAGGAATTTACTGCTTTTTTGTATGAGGCATGAACAAGTAGTTAATTTTGATTACGTGGACACCTGTCACAAAATGGTTGGCCTTGCATTGTTTTAGGTGCAGTGGACCCTGCACCTTAGCAATTGCTGGTTCGTTTAGTGCTACACCTATCACAAAATGGTTGGACTTGCATTATTTTGGGATATAGTTGAAACCAGTGAGTACACAAGGAAACCCTGGTGACAAAATTTTGATCAGAATTCACTGGGAAACTGATGGGCATACCGGCTGGGACAAAGGCTGAAGGGGAAAAGCCTTGGTGACATATGCACTACTAGTTGCTCATGCCTTGGCTGTTTGTAACGTTGTATCCTCTTTTGAACTCTCCTGTTTCTCATCGTATTCTTGCTACAATTTTGTTTGCAGGGCTTGTTTCAACGGTTATATTTAGTACTGTAACAGCTCAAAACTTTGACATCATCAAAGCCATATGTAACACTGCCTGATGCCATGACCTTTTGCAGGTCGCCATCAAAGTGGAAACAAGAGACACCCTGCAGCTGGCCGCGGGCGTTGGTCCATACCAAATGCCAATGTGCCATCTGAGATAAGAAACCCCGAACAAATGCAGAAGAGTAGGCAGCAAAAGGCAATGGAAATTGTCCGCATGAAGAACAAATCCGCAAAAGATGGTAAATTTCAGAATAAATTCCAGAAAAACAGGAGGCCCGACAGATCTGCCAACGATGGTAAATTTCAGAATAAATTCCAGAAAAACAGGAGGCCAGGTGGCAACGGCAAAGGGAGGGGAAAAGGTAATGGAAACGGGAACGGATTTGGTAAGGGGAAAGGAAAGGGTAAAGTGAAGGGGAAGGGTACCAGGTGATTCCCGGACCAAATAGTAGATACGCTGCCGCACTGTAAAGCAATGAAGATGTTTTGGAAGCAAGGAAAGAGCAGCATGATCAAGGCCTGATGGTTTTTTAGTAGGGCAGCAGGTGCTGCTTGCCGTACCCTGGTCCTTTAGCCTCAGTTCAGTTTTGTGTTTCTTGTATGGTCGTTCTATACTACAGCCAAAATCAGCCAATATCTTGCTACGAATGTAATCGATCAAAAACTCATGCAACCCTGGAGGGTGTGCCGTATCTTTCGCTCTATAATTATATTATTTATGAGCCAATGAGGAAGCAGGTTCCTGCTATTCCCCGGTACCTTCTGTTTGCCAATACTCGCAGCGTCAAACGTTTAAGCGGTAACTTCTCTGTGTGCGTCGGTTATCGTCTATTTAGTGTTGAATTTTTAGCTGATGGAAAGTCCAGAGCAATCGTTTGGGTGAGTCCACTCCACTGAAAAGATTTGTCCCGTTTTTAAACTGGCCCAAGTAACTGACAATTTTTTAGTGGTGTATGGTGTTTCTTCGTTGTAATATCATAACTTGACAATTTGCTTTATGATGTGTAACATGCGTGTGCGTCTGTATAGCTGCCAATGTCCGAAGCCAAACAAAAGCGAGTGATAGACCGAGTGCATTAGGGTTTATTGTTTTCTGGACGCTGATAATTTTTAGGTGCGGTTGAGAATTTTTATTTGTATTTTGTAAGATAATAGCGAACGGTGAAGATGTCAATATATATAATGCACATAATTTTAAATTTAGAAAACTGTTTTAAATTTGATTAATAAAATTGATCTATTTATTTTGATTTTTGGAGGAGCTAAAAGTAGAAAGGAAGAGCACTTTAGTTGGCGAGCTCGAGCAGCTGCTTCAAAGCACTGCACGCCCACCTCTCGCCGTGCTGCGTTCGCTTTGACTTTGCCCCGTCGAATGGATGGTCGTTGCGGCTGAGCTACGCCGTGCAGCCATTGCTCAAGCGTCGGAGACCCGAGCCTTCTAGTGCGGTAGTGCTACAGTATGTACCAATAGCTAGCCTGCCTAGTTGCGGCCTGTGGTGATCTAGCAGGATTTAGCCGGGGACGAGCAAAAGACACTGATTAGACATCGTGGGGTGACCTGAATCGATATAAACCACTCGTTAGGGGTGCAAACGGGTCGGGTTAATCCTAACCGATCCGACATCGAATCCGATTGGTACCGAATCCGGAGAAAAAATATAGATTAGGATATGGTAACAGCAATATCCGTCCCGAATCCGATACGTCTTCAAGTTTGATTTCAGGTTAGTGCTACTATTTGACATTTCATTTTCTTTTGCAATGGTAAAATAAAATCTTCCACATCAGCTATTAAGTAGTAACATCAAATTCTTGACAGTACGTCCTCCTACTCCATTTGTTGTACTGCATGCATTCCTTACAAACAAGTAGAGGTGCAACGGCTCGGGTTAATCCCGACCGATCCGGCACCGAATCCGATTAGTACCGAATCCGATTGGTATCGAATCCGAAGAAAAAATATGGGTTAGGATATGGTAACAACAATATCCGTCCGAATCCGATCCGTTTGCACCCTACCACTCGTGATCAGGAATCATGTATCTTGCTGGTTTGCTTAATGCATTTAGCCTTTCTCTTTTTTTCAAGTGGTAGGTTGTTGGAGGTTGATGGAATATTAGATGTGCGATTTCCCAATGCTCTAATGGGTACTAGTACTATCCTATATTATTGTGCTTGTTCTTTTTTGCTTCGATTTTTAGCTCTATTTTATGGATTTTAGACTATTCGTAAGAGAGAATAGTAACAGAAACTCGCGTGTGGCTTTGGCTAATATAAATGAAGTTGCTACAATGTGTATTACAATTAACTTATAAACCCTACATTAAAAGATACATTATTTAAAAGCTAGTATTATAAAAAAACGAAAAGCAACTTTATTACACAGAAATGCCAATCTACACTCGCATTCACCCAGTGCATATTGAGATTCGTGCCAAAGAATGATTTTGTGTTGGATTTGGTGAGATGTAGAATGGTGCGTTTGAATTGATGGTGAGAGAGACCCAAAAGGACAAGGGAGGTGGCGGGCTCAGAGTATTGTATACCTCTCTCCTGTTATATCCATGAAAAACAATTTTGAAATAAAAAAAGAAACTAAAATTGTTAGCTGCACAGATCTCAACAGGACGAACAACGGTGGAGAAATTGGGTTCACCTGAACCCACATTCATATACTTCTTATATTATTATCATACTATTATTACCTGTTGTCTATCTGGCTTCAAACAGAAGAAACCTCGATTTGTCACACCTCCGAAGTCACATAGAACTAGGTGACAGCGAGTTCATTGGAGCACACACAGGGTTTTGGGCCTGAAAACAACCAATTTGTGTCACAATTGGGCATATTGGATGCATATTATTGGTGGATTCAAGATCCTAAGTTGCTTGGTCTGATGCAGCGACAGAGCTATGTGAATACGATTTCTGCTTTACTCATATTGACATGTATAGCCTAGACTGTCAAGGTTAGATTAACTGAAAACACTATATAGAACAAGCGTCGTGTTATGACAAAGACAAACTGCTAATATTGAGACAAGATTTAGAGAAAGATACAGTGAGTTGTGTAGGACCGATATGGTAATAGAGGATGGTGAATGGTACCTTCAAATTTTCCTCCAAGTACTCCTCTAATCTTTACTCCAATAACTATGATAAGCTATGAAGATGGAGAAACAAAAAATCTAAAAATTCTTGGGGCTACAAAAATTTTCAACCCATGAATAGTGAAATCAGCACTGTTTTAAATTCGAAAAATCATGTAACTTTTGATCCGTCGATCCAAAAGACTTGAAACTTGAACTAAAACTAGTTCATGACCTTAGCAACCTATCCCACCCAAAAATCCTGAAAAAACTTGAGAGAATTGAGATGTTTTGCTTCGTGAAGCTCTGTTGTACTAAAACCAGATCAAAACATAAAATTGAGTTAACTTTCAAATCAAAACTCTAAATCACTTGAAATTTAGTATGCATCTTCACTAGAATGTCAGAAACCTATTCAAATCAACGATCAAGAAAATTATTACCAAAGTTCCGATATTTTCTGTTTGAACGTAGATTACACAAAAAAGGGTTAAAAATCACAAACGGTGAATATAATTTGCTTGTGGGTGAATGATGACCAAGATGGATCTAGATGTATTCCCACATGTCCCAGCAAGTAAGAACACCAAATAAATCGAGATAGAAACAGTTAAATCAAGAAATCACTCAGAGAGGCCAAAAAAAGCAAAAATCGAGTTTCTTCATGAACTTGCCAACCAAATGTCTAGATGAGTGAACATTACTTTTCAAAGGTTATGTCCATCTCTTATACGTCCTTGCCATAATAAGATCAATAAGATACAAGAGAAGAGATCAAAACCAACCAAATCAAGAGCAAATCAATCAAAACATGAAAGATATATAGAGATGAATAAGGATTGATGTATTGCTACTTGAGGAGAAAAGTTTTACATCCACTCCACTTTGAAGGATAAAGAGTATACCATAAGCACTCAACTTCTCTCAAACCCTAACCCTAGATCTCATGAACACTTGGTCTCAAAAGAGGATGGTTGAATGGTATAAGTCTATCTCAACCCCCTTAAATAGATGGGTTAGCCAGCCACATCTAACCTTTAGTGAATACTATCCACTTAGCACAATGGGAAAAACCCGATAACCTCCACACACGGGATTTACTCACACATGTTCACTTATGCACGTTTTTCAAAGCACATAATTATAAATCCACTAAGTCCTTAGCATTGATCCATCTTGATCAAACCATCTTCTCCTTGACCTAAACTACTCTCCCAAGCGCCGCAGTTTTGATCTAAGATAGTTTTCAGTATTCTGACCAAACTACCAAAATGCTCTTTCTTGACCTAATCTTCATCTTTCATTGCAAGCAATCGGTATACTTGTCATGTGTAGGTGCACCACTAGCTTGCCACATGTCGGCAAGTCTCTTCTGTTCTGATTCCATCGGACCACACCTCACTTGGACCGACCAAGCCACATGATGCAAACCCGCCGTTCGAACTTTCCTTCACCATTTCTCGTCTTTCTCGTGCCATACTTGAGCTCATCATCTCACCTGGCATTCTTGATCGTTCTGGGCTTTGGCACCTCCACAAGCGCAGCTCTGATCTTTGTCTTTGACCATGGTTGATTTCAAGTGACCCTGCACGCCCAAAGATAAAGAAATTATTTTTGGACACAAGTTCTTCACAACTTGACCCACATTAGCAATAACATGTCTCATGCAACCTATAACCAATGGCCTAGAAAAATCTGTAAATTTGCAAATTGCACATATTCACTCCTCTAAAATGACAATAGTTCATCACAACAAAACTATGGACGAAACTTACCTTCTTCTCGGTTGGAACCGTCAACCATGAAATGCTTTTAAGAAAATTAAGCTCCTTGTGGTTGCATATTTTCCTTTTGACATTTTGTTTCGATATCTTGTCATTGAAAGATTGGGCATGATCTATTTATTGATCCAAGTCCCAATGGATATAGGACAAGTTCGGGAAATACAATAAAGGCATAAAATTTTCAGCATTGCTTAAACGAGTTCTCCATGGGCAAGAAACTCTTGATAAAAATACAAACTTGAAGTCAGAGCAGAGGCATAGAAACAGTGCCATGCATGACCCCCCAATGCCATTTCCATTCTTGCAATATGGGACAATTAGTTGTCTTTTCATTTTTAAGAGGCAAGTTGCTACTTGCTTTTGGCATCATAATACAGTGCAGCTCACATTGACTTAGATTGTCAATGGTGAACATGTCAGCCTCCTGCAAACTGCATTGTTGTGGCCATATAAGTACATTTTATGAGAATTATCATTACACATTTGTGTTGTTCTTTCCTTGCACTACAACATTTGTTTATGCAAGTGTAGGACCAAATAAACAACACAGGGAGAGTGAATGGTGCCTTAAAACCTCTCAAAGAATTCACATAATCCTTCTTCTCCAATAGCTAGAGAGCTATGAAGACAAAGATTGAATACTCACTAGAAAAACCGGAGAGATAGACAGAAACAAACGCTGGCAGAAGAAGTCCAGAGCGGTCGAAGTGCTCTGTCGTGGTCGGACTGACTGAGCAGAAGTCTGTCTGAAATAGGGTGGTCATAAGCCAACCCGTGGTCGATCGAGCCAATCGGTCGAAGCCGTCAGTTCTCTGGTCGAACACACGTGGTCGTAGACCAACAGGTGGTCGAACGACTGACGTGGTCGAAGCCTGACTGAGTGGTCAAAACTCGATCTGATAACAGAGAAAACAGTCGCGTCTGACAACATAGTAGAGGAAGAAGTGCACGACCGCAGAGACTAAAAACCGAATATCTTTTGATTCTCAAATCAGTTGGACATGGAACTTTAAACATAGCAAGAGCATGTCCACCGAAGGAGGAAAGACAAAGAAGTTGTGACTTTTCTGCCGAGCATAAAACAGAAGAGGTGATCGAACTCGAAACAGAGGAAGTGCCGAAGCGCACAACCGCGCGATCCAATTTCCGAATAACATGTGATTCTTGGATCGGTTGATCATGAGATTTTAATCACAGCAAAACAACATCCTCTGGATGAGAAAATGCCAAGAAGACAAAAACCCTTCGCCACCAGCCTCGATCATCTTCGGCCAATGTGGTCGTACCGACTTCCGACCATGGCCAAAGTGGTCGTAGGTCTTCCAGCCGACTGCATGCTGCAGACGCCGTGCTCGTAAGGCCTTCAGCCGGTGACAACGAGGTCGTAAAAGCATCCGACCACCCACAAGACTTTACAGAGACAGCTCAATCCTCAAAAACAAAACTCAATCTCTCTAAAATAAGAGTTAATTACTCATCACAAATATGGAGACACCTCCATATGATCTCTCAGCAAGTTTGTTTTCTTCTGCTTATCCTGACCATTTTCCCCTTCTGTCTAGTTGCAATGCGCCATTTGACCAGACAGACAACTGAGCAAACCACTAAAAATGTGCCGCACAGATAACTTAAACAAATAAACTAATTGTCACCTCAACAGATCCAAAGATTATTTTTCATGTACATCCTACAACTAGGGGATGTCAGATCTGTTCCTGATATGGCACTGCCAAAAACAGAAAGGGAGCTCATCCTCTTCACCAATGAAAATAAAAGGCGGCAAGATAGGGTAGAAAAGGCAGAGAAACTTTTTAGTCAGTGGAATCAGATGTGTTGAGTACTTGAGTGCTTCACTAGCTGCTGCTGCTGCTGCTGCAGCTACAATCTGGAAAGAACAAGTGGTGGACTAAGGACATGAGATTTGGTACTTTGGTTCCTACCCTGTGGAATCTAAGACAAAGAGATGTATTCCTGAGTCTTGATTAGTACTTCTACTATTCCTCATGTCATCCAAAGCATGACACAGACAAGTAATGGGTATCATCTTACTGGAGATGTTAGCTGAAAGATTTGTTTAAAAATTCACGTATGTAGTGCACATATTTAACTCGTCTGATCCATACTTTGTGCATTAGAACGAAATATCTAGGCTGTCTGCTTGTTCTATATTTCTTTTTTCAGACAATAATTTGGAAAATCTCTCTGTCAAACCCCTTTTGTTTTTTTTATCAACTGCGAAAGATTGCGTAAAGAAAACAAAGAATTATGCTTTCGGCTGTAAATAACTGAGATTGGTGAGAATCAATACTGAATTGTCTGAACATGACAAATCTAGCAAGTAGCAAGCATTTCACTAGGTTTTGTGATTTTATTCGATGACTCGATTAGAATAACAGAATCACAAGCTTTTCCTACCTCCATTGCACTAACAGTACATGGATCCTCTCATCTATATCTCCTGATATAGCAAGTTGCAACACGCTGAAGGAAATCCCTTGAAACTGAAATGTCTCTATTTGCATGATTCCTCATCCCATTTTCGGCTACTTTTCCACCTTATTCGCTATTATCTATTAGACCCTAAGGTAAAGAAAAAGCTGCTAATATTTCTTTAACTTTCGCACAAAGAAATGCAAGGAATTTTTAGGGGGTTTGAAAAGTCTGGAATTTAACCCACTTGGTTCAGATTTCTGAATATCTGATCTTGTATGCAAAATAGACCCCAGCAAGAAATGTCACACCACATATGTGTACTTCTGCAGAATACACTCTAAGGAAAACTTGCTCCTATCTCAGTTTAACAACATCCACTTGAGATAATTGGATTTATTCGGTGTTTATCATTTCCATGATGCAGGAACTTACTGGTCGATATGAGTCATGACATGGACAATGCCATCTTGGTCGTACACAAGAGAAAACTAGCAGAGCATGCATCATCCAACACGCAGTATTTACCATTGTTATATTATGATTGAGCCCCAGGCATGAGTAAAAAGGTAAAAACTACTGTATACATCACAATCACTGAAGTAGAAGACAACTAGGAGAGCATTTCTTGACCTCTTTTGCTATTACACGCAGGTTGGCCGACAGAGCTCACCGAAAGTCAAAATCAGACGCACTAATAAAAATGATGGAGAGTGGTAAATCCGTATGCCTAGGGGCAGAATTTAGGCCCTCTACCATTACAAGAAACAGGACAGGAATTAAGCGTTTGCATCAATCTTGAATCACATTCGATGGTTAGGACAGTGTATGGGCGTTCATATACATGCGGATGAACCATTCCCTTTCTACCGTTGAAATCCAGAGAGCAGAGAAGTCTCGTTACTCGATCATGCGAAATTTTAGGATTCCAATCGCAGACGTGGATTTCCCATCGAATGGATCTCTAATGCCGTGCTCTAACTGGCTTATAAGACATAACTTCTAGCTTGTTTTGCGTTGTAGCGGTTTAAAATAAGCTGTAGCGACTGTTAGCTTTTTCTGAATAATTAAATTTTAAAAAACTAAAAATATATTATATCATCACAGACAATATAAAAAAAAAGTTCAAAAAACTAAAAACAGATAAAATTAAGAAGTCAGAAACATAATCAGTTTGAAGTGAGGCCGGCCTGTTCTTTTTGGCTGCGACTTGTGATTTTGGATGATACAGATGTTAGGCTTTTAACGTGTACTGCAATTTACTTGTAGATCCCGTCTTAAAAAAATACTCCATTTAAAAGTTAGGTACTATGACAAAAGTCAAAAACCGTTTTTAGAAACCATAAAGAACAGCCGTCAGGCGGGCCAGCTTCTCAGGCTTTTTTCGACCAGCAGCACAGGGGAATTCGAGATCCTAGTGGTCAGCATGCGTTTCTTGAACAAGTCTGTCTGAAATCCAAAAACATCATCAATTGACGGCATGGCACAAATCTGTTTCAGACAGAAAAAAAGAAATTTGAAAAGGTTGAGCTGCAACTTTTGTCTACGTAACCCCCTCGAGTAGGAAGTCGGAGTCGCTGTCTGCGCGTGCCGATGACGTCAGGGGTTCCTCTGCCGTTTTAAATTGGCGCTCATTCGCTGAACCAGCCGGTTGTGAAGACAGGGGCAAATTATTAATGTATCGAAATATTTATAGCTAATTTGATTCTTCTGCTAATAAAATGATTAATGCAGTGTGTAATTAGCTAGCTTGCACGCGCAATTGGACCCTTTCTTCCCTGTAACCAGTTTTGCTTATCGACGTTGATTGCTGTCCTCTATCCTCTTGCGATGTAACTGGTGTTATTATTATTATTATTATCCTCACGCGCAATTAGTCTGCTTGTACAAAGTTGGTAGTAAAATTTTCAACTGGTAGGTATACTCGAAGACAAGTTAATTAATTAATTAAATCACAAAACAATAAAAATATATACTGGAAGGTATATTAGTACTTTAGATGTATCTAGAAACTTAAATCACTGGATTCGGAGTTCAGACCATGGGGCAAAATCCTGAAACTCTAAAACAAGGGAATATTCCTTGTCACCTTCTTTTTGCTAGATTTTTGAATTTGTTTGAGTGTATAGCAGGTGGGGCCCACTTGTCATTGACTTGAGGCAACTAAAATAAGAGAAGAACAAAGAGCTTCAATAGAGAAGAGGAGCAGCATGCACGGCAGCTCTGCTACCATGACTTGCCGGCTAGGGGAGGCCAAGGCGGTGCAGCAAGGGGTCAAAACAAGACCCTCGGGTCTCGAGGAGGGGACGGCTGGTGGCAGCACTGACCGACGATGGCTAGAACGGTGCTAGTGGCGCAAAAGATGGTCGACGACATGGGTTGACAAGGGAGACAACACTCGAGCGTGGAACATAGAAAACTAAGTGGAGCACTAGCACGACCTTGACCCAAGGAATGTGATGGTGTGATCGGTTCGGCCAAAGGATAGCCGGATTGGGTTAGCCATGGTGATGTGCTTAGGAACAAAGGGGTGCTTCAATGCCGGGCTTTCTCGGTGATGCAAATAGGGAACCAAGGAATGGAGTGCATAGAGTAGATGATGATGATCATGCAGTAGCAAAGAATTGGGTTTTGGCTCAGCGGAGGAGACGAATTGACGACAGAGGATGATATAAATCAGTTCTGGAAAAAACTCGATTCTCATCAAACGGCTGCAGGAAAATCAAATTAATTGTACATAAGAGTGCAAGATACTTGGAAAAATGAAGTGACACAAAAAGAATTCAAAGAAATTCATCGGAGTGCTTGGAGCGTGAGTTGGAGAAATAAACAATTTTGGGGAACGGTGGACTCTTGATGACGGTAGTGTTCTGGGTTTGAGGAAGCTTGGCAAAGGTTAGAAAGGGTTGAGATGGCTCACAAGGTCGTATATAATGGCTCGGAAGAGATGAAAATGGACTCAAATTCGTAGGATTTGGTTTTGAGTCTGTTTGGGAATGAATGAGATGAAAGGCAAACAGATGAATGAACCACGAAGAAACTGAAAGGAATAGATTCCTTGCATGATTCAGAGCAACTTTCATTTTGGCATGACATGGAGATAAGGTTTTGTTGGGGAGTTGGCTTGGGGAAAAAGAAGAGGTGCCATTGCTCTGTTTGGTCTGTTCGGCCAAACCAATCGGGAAGATGAAAGTGATGAACAGTAACCGATCGGAGAGAAAGAAAAGAGAAAAAGGAAAAAGGTAAAGAAAGGAAAATATGGGCCAAGAAAAATGGGCTCAACCGAAAAATTGAATTGATATTTTTCTGAAGATTTGGATTTGTGGATATTTGAATTTGAATTTTAAAAAATTGAATTTGGATTTGGGAATTCAGATTGGAATTGGAATTTTTATATTTCCTTCTAGGATTACACATAAAATCCAAATAAAAACAAATAAAATCCAGATAATTTAAATAATTATGTTTTAAAGACAACGAATTTTAGGATGTTACACTGAACTGTCAACTACACAACCTAGCATACACCATCATATGCAGACCTGGTTGAAGACACATGTGTACATGCCAAAACATCTCATGGACGATATTGTGTTTTATGATCCTAGACGTGCTCTTCTTAGTACTTTGCTGTCTGAACCCACAAGTCATGTTGATGCTTTGTATGATCCCAAGTGGAAACAAGCAATAGATGAGGAGTACAATGTTCTCATCAGAAATAGGACGTGGAAGCTCATTCCACCACAGCAAGGAGTGAATATTATTGACTATAAGTGGGTATTTAAACTCAAGACCAGGCAGATGGTACTATTGAGACACACAAAGCTCATTTAGTAGCTAAAGGTGTCAAGCAACATTATGGGACAGACTATGAAGATACTTTCAGCCTGTCGTGAAGCCAAACACAATTAGATTTGTTCTTGGCAGTGTTGTGTCACAATAGTGGAGTATGTGATTACTAGACATGCATAATGCATTTCTACGTAGTCTGCTAGAAGAAGAAATGTTTATGCGACAACCACCAGGATATGAAAGTGCACATCACCCACAATATCTCTGCAAGTTGGAGAAAGCACTTTATGGGCTAAAACAAGCACCCCATGCATGGTATTCAAGACTGAATTTCAAGCTCCAAGAACTACACTTCAATCTATCAAGAACAAATACTTCCCTGTTCATCTACAACCAAGGTCGAACTGTTCTTTATATGTTGATGACATAATAGTAACAAGTTCCCAACTCACGCTATTGATGATCTGATGAAGCAATTGCAGAAAGAGTTTGCAATCAAGGATTTAGGGAATCTGAATTTGTTCCTTGGCATTGAAGTTCAGAGAAAGTTCGATGGAATAGTATTAACTCAGAAGAAGTACATTGGAGAGCTACTCCATTAAGCCAATATGCAGAATTGCAAACCTGTAGCACACTAATGTCAATTTCAGAAAAACTCAGAAGAAGTACATTGGAATAGTATTAAGTCAGAAGGAGATGTACTCACTGTAGCAGAAGCAACCATGTATCGAAGTATTGTCGGGGCATTGCAATACTTAACCCTCGCTAGACCAGACATAGCTTTTTCAGTCAATAAGGTGTGCAAATATTTGCATTCACCAACAACAATAATTTATTGATCTATAATAAAAGGATCCTGAGATACCTCAAATTCACCGAATCAACTAGACTGAAAATACACCACTCAACCTCAATGCTGTTGAGTGCATTTTCAGATACCGATTGGGCTAGATGTTCAGATGACAGAAGATCAACTAGTAGTTATGCAATATTCCTTGGTGGCAACTTGGTGTCATGGAGCTCAAGAAAGCAAGCCACTGTGTCACACTCGAGCACAGAATCAGAGTACAAGGCACTCGCCAACGCTATTGCTGAATTGATTTGGGTTCAGTCTCTACTGCGAGAATTAGGAGTTTTCCAGTCCAGACCACCTAGCTTATGATGTGCTAACCTTGGAGCTGCATATCTCTCAAAAAACCCGGTGTTCCATGGTAGGACAAAACACATTGAGGTTGATTTTTACTTTATCCGTGAAAGGGTAGCTCAAAAGTTGATGGAGATCAGGTTTGTTTCCTCTCGGGATCAACTTGCAGACATATTCACTAAGCCCTTGGACAAACAATAGCTTGCGAATTTGAAACATAATCTCAATCCTATTCAGATAAGTTGAGATTGCAGGGGACTGTTGAAAGAGTCATGTAGTTTATTGTAGTACGTTGTGAATCTATTATTCAGGATCACCCATCACTAGATGCTCTCCTATTCTCTCGTCAGCTCCCCCGCATTTTTCTCTGTTTCTCCGTTTTCTGTTATCACCTCTTGTACTGTAGCTCGTCAGGCAATAGCAATATATAACAAAACCGTGACTCCTTTGTGAATCGCTGGATTCCATTGCCTACAAAATATTGTGTGCTCCTTTCAATAAGGACAATGTATGGGCGTTCAGGTACATGTGGATGAGCCATTCTCTTTCAACCATTGAAATCCAGACAGCAGAGAAGTTTTGGATTCCAATCGCAGACGTCGATTTCCGATCGAATGGCTCTCTATGGCGAGACAGCTTCTCAGGCTCTTTTTTTTACCAGCAGTACAGGGGAATTCGAGATCCTAGAGGTCAGCATGCGTTTCTTGAACAAGTCTTTCTGAAATCCAAAAACATCATCAATTGACGGCATGGTACAAATCTGTTTCAGCAGAAAAAAAGAAATTTAAAAACGTTGAGCTGCAACTTTTGTCTACGTAACCCCGTCGAGTAGGAAGTCGGAGTCGCTGTCTCCTGTCTGCGCGTGCCGATGACGTCAGGTACAAAGTTGCCTTGTTATTATTATTATTATCCTCACGCGCAATTAGTCTGCTTGTACAAAGTTGGTAGTAAAATTTTCAACTGGTAGCAGTTTAATTATTATTATGGAGCTTGAAAAGGAAACGAGGAGTGTGTAATTGCGCTTCCATGCATAAACATTTTTTTCTCTTGCAATTTCAACCGGTGCTAACATAGGCAGTGCGTATGAATTTGGTAAATTGCCATTACTCTTAATTTAATATAGGTACAAAAGAAAATTACGCTTTATTCGAAGGCAAACGAGGAGTCGAGGAACAGATATACGAAGTTTGCATGTCCACTAAAATTAATCGAAACAAAAAAAATACTGCTGATCAATTTTCGAGTAGTTTAAAAAGAAAATTAACCTCAGCTAGCTAGCTGCTTGTTCTTGCCGAAAGTAACAGATGAAAAGATATCCCTTTCTTTGGGTCTTTAGGCTTCTCCGAAAATCGAAATAAACGGAAACCTTCTTGAAATGGATTTTTCAAACGGCTTTTCAAACCTAAAATTATATGCGTCGTCTGCATCGGCGTCTCCTTCATCCACTACCGTCTCAAAAAACACAGACAACAACCATAAGCTGCCGCTAAAAGCCATAAACCGTGATCTAAAAGAGCGGGGCCATTGTCGTTAACATCTTTTTTTTTACTTACACAACTAATCAAATAAAAGAGAGAAAAAATTGGAAAATGGAGGAAAAATCTCAAAAGGGATTAGAACGTTAGGAGCATATTTCTGGACATATCCTCTCTTTGTTGGGGCCCCTGGTGTGCTGAGATGGGATCACTGATCAGAATAATATGGAGAACTGCTTCCTTCATGTGACAGGATATGGTTTTTGTCCAAAATGCCATCATTTGCAGCCCTGGCATAAGGATCACTCAATTATGACATTTAACCCTCTAGTATAAGTACAAAAACTTGACTTATTTAAAGTACATCTGACCGATATTAATATTCACAATTTCAGAAAATCTCCAACCATGAAGTATGAGCAACTACACAATCAAAAAACAAGTGGTTAACAGATTCTTGTCCACAGCAAAACAAGCAGGTTTTTTTCCCTCAGCACTCTGTCTTTGAGCTGAATTATCCCGAGTAAGAACTTTATTATTAGCTACTAACCGCAGGAAGAAGTGAATCTTAGGTGGAACGACAATCTTCCAGACAGCAGGAACGTACACAGGAATTATACCTCTAAAGTTAACCACAGCATGAAGAGATTGAACATTATATAAGCCAGAGGAGTGTAATTCCCAAATCATAACATCATCACCCTCAGAAAAATTAGTAGCCTGAACTAAATTGACCAATTCCTGCCAACAAAGCATCATTTCTTCGCTAAAACATCGTCTAAATGTAAGCTTAATGTCTTCTACATCCCAAACATCTCTTAACGTGGCATGTTCTTTTCCTTCGAAGCTATCTCTTAATGTGGCCTGTTCTTTTCCTCCGAAACTGATGGCTTTTGGTTTTTGCTACATTACCTAACTTTCAAACGGAGTATTTTCTCAAGACGAAGTCTACAAGTTAAACGATGTACACGTTAAAAGCACAACATCTGTACCATCCAAAATCGCAAGTGAGTATCTCTCTCCGTAATTTGTACCGTAAACAGCCAAAATTCAAAATTTTCAGCCAAAAACCATAAGCCGCAGCCGTTGCCAAACATGCCCTATATTCCTCCCATTCACTATTGCATATAATTCCCAAAAAAAAAAACAGCGAAACTAGAAACCCCGAACAAGTGATCTTCCCAAAAACGAACTTTACCACCTTGCCACCTATATCCTGTTTTAGCAGCCTGACTAGCCCACATCAGAAGCATTCTCAGTAGGACAGTAATAATATTTGCCTCTGCAGTTTTGTATTTAAAATCAAAAATCTGTTGCTAGATCTTGTTCCCATCTAGCTGATATCTCCTTATCCAGGAAGCTAAGAGGCAGAGATTCTTGGGACCCCCATGCCCCCATAACTTTTTCATGCATGTGTTTTCCAGTTAGCAAGGTGATAATGGTGCTTTCCAATACTACCATTCCGAAAGGAAATTAGCTATATGAGAATCCATGGCTTCTATGGCCCATCTTGGAAATTTAATCACCGAAATCAAATACACAGGGATACTAACTAAGCATGATTGAATCAAAAAACCAATCTATTATCCTCTAGGTGAAAGCAATTTCCCTCTCCACCCAGCAGCTCTCTTCATAATTTTATCCACAACAGGTTGTATGTCTCCTTTTTTCAATTTGGCAAAAATGTAAAGGCACCTAGGGAAAAAATGTGAATTTTGGAAAAAATTTGGACGAAATTTTCAAACATTATTTGAATTTGACAAAAATTAACCAAAATTAGATAAAATTTGGACAAATTTCGAAAGAGGACAAATTTGGCCAAAATTTAACCAAATATTTTTCCTTTCGTTGGTAACGAAATGAACGAAATTATATTTAATGTTACAACCAAGAGCTTGAGCAGCAATATAGCATTCATCATTTTGCAAGTTAATAGGAACAAGATCGCCACTTTTATGAAAAATTAATCCTCATACCAGAAGTCTGCTCAAAGCAAGACAAGATCTACTTCAAATTCCTCACATTTTGAACAGAATGATCAAGAAAAAGCAAGGTATCGTCTGTAAGCTAATAATTCCACCTACACAAAACTCACCCAACAAACCCCTAATAATTTTTTTTCTCACCAGCTTTGGATGCTAATTATCACGGGACCATTTCATTATCTTTTAACAAAGATGCTCGAGTACTTAACCCATTCATCAATATAATTGCGCTCGCTTAAACCTCCATAATGTGTTTGAGATCCGCGATCAACGCTACCATAAATCCCTCAAACCGCACATAATTAACCTTGAAACCCCCAAAGGCCCCCAATTAGGAGGCAAAACCACCACTCTAACCAAGGGCATTTTGGTCAATCTACGCACCCTCCTTGCCTTCTCCAGCCTATATATAAGCCCACCCTCCCTGAAGCTCTCAACTATAGCCACAAAATTCAGCAGTGCAAAAAATCCAAAAAAAAAGGACATTTGCAGCGGCATCTACCACCTCTCCCATCATCGGTCCATTCTTCTCTGTCCTCTCGAACCCCCTTCGAAGAAACTCTATTTACATTTCGGTCCCTGACCGCCCCGCCCGGACACCGGAAGGAGCAGCTCGCCGGAGGAATCCCGTCTCCTTGCCCTGCTGCTGCGGCGGCATGGGGTTCTCGCTGTACCCCATGAAGACGTCGACGCGAATGCTGTGGTGCACCAGCTTCTTCCGCCATAAGCTTGCATCATCCTTCTGAGCCACGCGGCCACGGTCGAAACTTCCGACTACTCATAGTTGAGGCTTTCACAAGTTTCACGTTGTGGGCTTCGATTTGCCGCAACACACCTCACCTCTCGGTGGCGGAGGCTGCTGCGCGCAGGTGGTAGTCGGTGAAGTGTGTGTTCGTGCGTGCACAGGTTTCAAGATTGGGTTTTCTTGGGTTCCTCTTGGAACGGAAGGAGAGGAGGAGGAGGACAGCATGGATCCCGGCCGCATCATGTTCGACTCCGGCTTGGCGCGGCGGGATGGCCCCGGAGGCGGCGGCCCGCAGATGCTGCTCTTCGGCGGCGGCGGCGGCGGCGGCAGCGCTAACAGCGGCGGCTTCTTCCGAGGTGACTTGACTGGCCATGGTCGGATCTGGATCAGTAGTGATTCTCGAGATGCATGTCTCGGCTAGCTAAGAGCTTCAACTCCTTTCGTGCACAGGTGTGCCGACGGCGGTGCTGGGCATGGAGGATGGGCGGGTGAGCCGCAAGCGGCCCTTCTTCACGACGCACGAGGAGCTCCTGGAGGAGGAGTACTACGACGAGCAGGCGCTGGAGAAGAAGCGCCGCCTGACGCCGGAGCAGGTGCAGATGCTGGAGAGGAGCTTCGAGGAGGAGAGCAAGCTGGAGCCGGAGCGGAAGAGTGAGCTGGCGCGGCGGCTGGGGATGGCGCCGCGACAGGTGGCTGTGTGGTTCCAGAACCGCCGCGCGCGGTGGAAGACAAAGCAGCTGGAGCAGGACTTCGACCGGCTCAAGGCAGCGTACGACGAGCTCGCCGCCGACCACCAGGGGCTCCTCTCCGACAACGACAGCCTCCAGGCGCAGGTGATTAACCTAACCACCTCCTTAATAAAGTTTATTTCATTAATTACTGCATGTATGTTTTGTTTTGATCGCCGGTTAATTCGCTAGCTGCTCGCTGTAGTACGCTGTACTCCGGATCCGGAGCAGTAGATCGAAGGCACAAAAAAGTGTATATGTCATCGAGGTCCTTGGCTTATTGTTATTCATCATGCCAATGCTCTTATTCATTTAAGGTTCCCTCTAAATGATTTTAGCTTCTGAATTTTTAACTTTCAGTTTATTTAAGTCAAAAGCTAACTTCTAATTTTAGCTTATGTTATCTTTTTGGCTTTTTCACTTTTTTTTATCTTTTTTCTCCTTATTTATGTATATTGTCCGTGATGATATAATTTTTTAATTAAATGACTTAGAAAAAGATAATATATGCTATAATGTAATTTTAGTCTATAGTCAAAGTCATAAACTTAAATTATTTGGAATGGCCCTAATTCCTGTGCACTACTTTAGTGCTAGTTTGAAACACGGAGATTTCATAAAAATCGTTCAATTATTGCCAAAAATATATATATTGCAAACGAGGTTTAAATTGTAATTGTAGTGTGAAACTTAATAACTGGGGAAGCACATCATGGATATATGAATCCTCTTGAAGCCTCAAATAGTTACTCCCTCCGTTCGTTTTAACTCGAGGTTTTCTACTAGAGGTTTTCAACTTTTCATGATGCACCGAGAAGCAACTTTGATTGTTACTTTTTATAACTTAACATTAAAGTTGTCACAAACTTATATAATTTTTCATGTATCAAATCTAAATAGTTTTAAACCTATTGGCACTCAAAATTACAGCACAGATTCTAGTGCACCACGTAAAACAAATGGATGGAGTACAAAGTGCCAAGCTATCAAATTGGAATTACAATTTCGACTGGATAATATGAACTCATAATCTCAACTGTTTGTAATTGCTACTTTCGATTCTAAATATAAGTCGTTTTAGAATCTATGCCGATCAATTAGAATATGTATGATCAAATATTTAAATTTGACCATTAATACATAAAAAATACTAAGATTGATAACGTAAAATTGGTATTACTAGGTCCATCATGAAATATACTTCTATGATATATATAATTATTTTTATTTAAAACAACATATTTTTCATAAAAATTTATGATCACAGTGTCATCTTAGAAACCATATTAATATCCAAAACAACTTACATTTAGAATTAGATGGAGTGGCATAAGATTGAACCACGTCAATTCAACTCCTAGGGTTGCTAACTTCTCATGCACGTTGTGTTGCTAGTTTGTCGTCCAACAATTGTGCTCATTTGAGCTTAAGCTTTTAGCTTTTAACTTCTAGTTTTTAACTTCATTTTTTGCTTTTTTGGGACTTTGTTGTATTTTCTTTTTTTCCTCATATTCCTTTGCATTGTCCATGATAATATAATCTTTTTTATTTTTTATTTTTAAAAATTAATTATGCTAAAAAGACTACCAACATCTACAATGAAAAAAAGTTAATACAGTACTAGAAAAGCTAGAAGTTTGAACTCCAAAAGCCCAAATGAGCACCCTTAAGCTTAACATGATCGAATATATGGTTGAGATTTCTTTCCCGAGCGACCAAACTGTTCATACCACTGATTCTCATCCCTATTTGATACATTCCTTCTATGAAGATTGTTGAGAGTCTTTTCGGTGCTTAAATTAATATCTTGTATTATATTCAACTAAAATCATTTTGAGATAGGTTTGAGGGGGTGAATTCCTTATATGCCACGGAAATTTTGTCTTTATCCCTGACATAGCACTTATTGTCTCATAGTGTTACGTGGGCACAACTGGGGATTTCACAAATTTTGAGTGGCACATAGAAGGAACTAATCATTAATGAAAAGTCAAGGGCTTAACTGGGAAAAGTTAGTTATAGAAATTCAAATTTTGTGAAACTACAAGGGCCTCTATGGGAACACATGCCTTGCTACACTACACTACACTGTAAAATAAGATTCCACTTTCGTCGCTTTTTTAATTGGCTAGTGATCAGCGGCGACCCATTGTTCGATGTATTTTAGTTATTCCTAAGTGTGGTTAGGAATCTAGCTAAGGACTTTCGCTCACCTCCCAAGTCTATAGGCCTTGCTCTAAAGGGCTGAAACCTGATTTTTTTTGTATAGGTTTTTTTACTGTAACGATGAATAGTCTTTTGTGAGTTAAAAAATAGTAAAAAGAAAAATTAGAAAACATCGGTAAATCTTTTGGACAATAAAAAAATAAGAAGAAAACAAATAAAAAAGTTCAATTTTAGAAACCAAAAAACTGAAACAGTTTGAAGCGTGCTCTAAAGTCGATAAACTACGCTAATATAGGCAGCATAGCACTAATTTACGTATCGTTTCTGACGTCGGCATAGTTTCCAACGAATATAACAATTGTGCCACTGCTATTTCAGATTGTTATTGTATGTTAGTAATGGTACAGTTAATCTTGATGCTTGTTACTTTGTTAATAGGGAAATCAAAAATGTAGTCGCCGTGAATAAGCGATCGAAGTGTCGTGGTCGTGGCGCCGCGGTCGAAGTGCCATAGTCGTGGCGCGGTGGTCGAAACATCGAATCGAAGTGTCGTGGTCGAAGCAGCAATGCACTCACAAGCACTATAGCAGTCTTAAAGTACTGCAGCAGTTGTGGGTACTGTAATAGTCATGAGTACTATAGCAGGGATGCAGTCGGAAATCGTAGAAGGAGTCCAGGTCGTAGGAGCGAGTAGTCTTCAGTTAGCGCAATGTACATAGGTCGTGTAAGGTGAGGCCGATAAAACTGGATCACAGGAAGTCAGTTGTTAGAATCCAAGTCGTGTGGCTGTAGTAGGTGAGTGGCATGTATGTGTGGTCCAATTATATCTATTTAAGCCATATAATCTGTTGAGTAAATAACAACAATCATATAAAAGAGATAAGGGAAAAGCGACGCAAGTTTAGTTCGTGTTGGTAAAATTTCTTTTTGTGTTTTTGTGTTTGTTCACACTTGTGTGTATAAGTTGCGATCACGTGCTTGCGTGTGTTTGATCCTAAGGGCAAATCCAACAAGTAAAGGTTGTAACAAATCTGATAAGATAGAGGCATTTTGGATGAAAAATCTACTATTATTACTTTTAAGTAACAAATTTATTTGTTAGAATATATTTAAGGCCAAAGCTTTAGAAGTTTACCCACATCTGCATTCTAAAACATCTATTTACAAATGGAGGTGAAACATATACTGATGGGTTGTAATTTAATCTAGAGCATGGTATTTTCTTCATAGAAGAGAAAATTAAAAAGAAACACAACAATTTAGGAATTTTTAATGTAAGAAATAATCGTACAAATTAGTATATTTTCTCTTTTTTGAGCATGCAAGTACCCAGCGGATCAGATCACAATGCCAGCTAAATGATTGATCACAATGATCACAATTAATAATGAATAATGCATGTAATTAACAGGTGACCTCACTGACCGAGAAGCTGCAAGGCAAGGAGACATCCCCATCGGCGACCACCACGGAGGCGCAGGAGGTCGACCAGCCGGACGAGCACACCGCCGCGTCAGCCACGGGCTGCACCACCGGCGCCACGGCGGTAGCACCGCCCGCTCAGCAGCAGCCCAAAGAAGACCTCCTCAGCAGCAGCGCCACCAACGACGGCAACAACAGCGCCGTGGTGCTCGACGTCGCCGATGGCACCAACCACAGCGGCGAGTCGAGCTGCTTCGCCGTGGAAGGCTACAAGTACAACGGCTGCGCTGTGCAGTACGGCGGCGGCGGCGCCCTCTCGTCGTCATCGGAGGAGGACGGCGGAGCGGTTAGCGATGAAGGCTGTAGCTTCCAACCCCCGGCGGAGGACGTCATGTTCGCCGCCGCAGTAGCACTCCACCATGCCGCCGAGGAGGAGGCGCAGCTCGGCAGCTGGACCTCCTGGTTCTGGAACTGATCGATGGAATCCATTCCGTGCATGCATCAAGTGTTGAGATCAAGACCTCTCCTCCACGGCTCCACCCTTCCTGCACCCTACTTATTGAGTGATTACTATGTCCGTTATATATGATCAAGTGTTTCTGAGTTTTGAGTGTTGCTGTGCTGTTCTAAGCCTATATTTTGAAGGTGCTATGTGTTCATAATATGAACCGATGACTTAAAAGATCGGAGTAAGTGCACGTGCTGAGCAGCTGTGTGTAAAAGGGCCTTTTGTTTTGTTTGAAGAGTTCTTATTTTGTTTTAATTAATATGGTAACTGTTGAAGATTATTAATTTGTTTTCTTAAATAAACAAAGTAAAATTGGATTTGATTAGAAGCTAGCTGCATGAACTGACAATAAAGCTGGAGCCCTTGAGGTTTCTAGCAAAAACAAGATCCGGATTGTGCAGACAACGAAATAGCTTTCAGCTAGACTAAGCTTGAAGTTAATGGCGTAAAGCCAAAATCAAATTAACTACTCATGAGAAAGAACCAGACTATACTACAGTTAGACCTGAGTTGTACAAGCATTAAACAAGTATTTGTTTTGTAAGTCGGTTGTTTTAAAGTCGGTTCTTGGTGTCCATATAAAGACATGTATGTTGCATTGTAAAAAAAAACTTGGAGATGTATGTGTGTGTACGAAAGCGATCAACGAGAAAACTTAATTAGTCTGAAACTTTAAGACTTCTCTGTTCATTCTTTTCTTTCCTTGTCCATTTCTTACTTCCTTTTGAGTGTTCAAATCATTGGCAATTGGTATCAGAGCCACAAGTTCAAGTCAGACGTAGCGGAGTGTGCAGCGTGTTCATGTTGTTTTTCAAAGCCGAGGTTATGGCTTCGAGTTCGGTCGTCGGTATGACACGGTCGATGATTCCCGTATTCTCTTGAGAGAATTACGATATGTGGAACATCAAGATGTGGATGCTGCAACTATCACAAAGGTTATGGGATATTATAGAGAATGGCTACAAAGAGTATGCCGCCAAAGATGTACTTACATCGGAGCATAAGAAAACTCTAGCGGAGAACCAGATGACAAAAACCAAGGTCTTGTTTCTGATTCAACAAAGTGTAATAGAAAGTTTGTTTCCACGGATTATCGGTGCCAAGAAGTCAAAAGAAACTTGGGATAAGTTAAAGAAGGAGTTTCAAGATTCTGCAAAAAAATTTAGCTGTAAAGCTATAAACTTTGCGAAGACAGTTTCAAAATATACAAATGAAGGATTCTGAAAAGATAAAGGATTAGTTTTTGAGGGTCATCAAGGTAGTGAATTAGATGCACACCTATGGTGAAGAGATTACTAATCAAAAGATTGTCGAGAAAATTTTGATTAATTTACCAGAAAAGTTTGAGTATATTGTTGCTACGATTGAGGAGTCGAAGGATTTGGCAACTTACTATGCAACAACTAATGAGTTCATTAGAGTCTCATGAAGAAAGGAAGCTACAACGTGCATTGAACTTAGTTGAAAGTGCCTTTCGGTCAAAGCTGAGTTTCAAATACCACAATTCAAGAAATAGTGAAAATTATCAAAGAATAGGTGATCCAAGGAAAGATGTGCAGAAGAAGTCGGCCGATGATAAAAAAAGAAAAAGATATGATTAGTTCTACATTTTGGTATGATATTTGCAATAAATCCAGTCACACTACATATAGGTGCTGGAAGAAGATGACCTGCAATAAATACAAAAGGCAAGGTCACATTGCCAAATATTGTATATCTCGAGATAACAATCAGGCAAATTTCTCGGAAGAAGAGGATAATTGAAAAGAGGCAGTTTATTCTTGCCAAATTGCCCAAGATGAAAAAGAAGATACTTGGATTATGGACAGTGGTTACACAAACCATATGTCTTCCAATCGGGATATACTTTTAGATGTTGACTCATCATATCAGGCAAAGATGCACATGAGAAATGGTTCTTTAGCCTAAACTGAAGGTTAGGGTTGTATAGCTGACAAAAAGGAAGATGGCCAAAAATTTATTCGAGATATTTTATTGGTACCCGATTTAAAACAGAATTTGCTAAGTGTCAGGCAACTATAGAACATGGGTGCGATGTTCATTTTAAAGATTTTTCTTGCAATATTCTGGATTGCAAGAATGGGAATCGCCTTATAGAAAAGAAGGATATGAAGAAAAATATGAATTTTTCACTGAAAATGAGTTATCCCACTCAATTGGCTTTAGGAAGTGAGGTTGGCGATAACTCTAAATTATGGCATAAGAGGTTTGGTCATCTCAACTACAAATTCTTGAAGCTGCTTAGAGCCAAAAGTATGGTACAAGGTTCACCATTCATTAATTTGAAATTTGATCCATGTCAAGGTTGCATTTTCGACAAACAAATTCAAAAATCTTTTCCACATAGAGGAGCTTGGTGAGCACGTGCACCTTTGGAGTTAGTGCACAATGATATCGTCAAAAAATACCAACAATGTTAAAAGGTAACACTACTATGAAAAGGGTCATCCTGGACGCCTCATCACAGACGGTTAAACACAAACCGTCAGTGATAAAGTTACCACAAATAATTTTTATTCCGAACCGTGTGTGATATTATCATAGACGGTTAGGACTAAAAACCTTCTATGATGTCAGCATATATCACAGACGATTTTTTATTTAAACCATTGTGATAATAAAGTTATCACAGATGGTTTATGTTAAAAACCGTCTGTGGTATGTTTTCCGCCTCGCAATCCTCTAAACTTTCATAATCTCTGGCCTGAGGCTGAGTAGGATTCTGTTCCGAGATACCTTTAGTAAAACGGGCATAACTTTTGCATACGGTGTCCGTTTTCGATATTTTTATACTCGTTGGAAAGATAACGACGAGCTTGATCCAAAAAAATGACCAGCTTATACTATTCTCCCTCTAAGGCCCCCAAAATCGGCCATCTTTAGCCTTAAATTTGTGTCACAAGTTTTTAGTTTCTATTTTTGCCAAAATTTTCCATCTTGCGTTCGGAATTTGGGGTTCACCTCACTTGCAAAGTTGTAGATCTCATCGAAACCTTTCAAATAAGTATATATAAGCCATATAGAATTTTGTTATTTTATCTTTTGAGACTAACTGTTTACATTGCACTGGTATATATATACATTGTCTTCGATAATTATGTATCACAAACGGTTTGTGGTTCAAACCGTCTGTGATAATTATGTATTACAGATGGCTTATGGTTCAAACTATATGTGATAATTACGTATAACAGACGGTTTGTGGTTCAAACCGTCTGTGATAATTATATATCCCTGATCGGTAGGCCCGCCGATCCTCCCCATCCCAATCCCAGCCAATAGAAACCCACCAACCCCCGCCCCATAGATTGTAGTTCCACCTCTTCGTCACTGCACTCATTCCGCCAATTATTTTCCCACTCACACCTCTCCCTCCCCTATGCATACTCACCCAAACCCATCCTCTACCTCAAAATCTCTCCAGCCTTCTCATCGTCCTCCTCCTAAACCCCAACCATGATAGCCCTTACAAAGTAGACGGCATGTAAGTCTATGAGAAACAAGGCGCCGAGGAAACAACTATCTACCAACACGACGCTCAAGTCAGCGCCGACGACAGTGGGTGTCAAGGACATCCAGCTCGCGCGCTGCATCAGGGGCGAGAGGGCCTAGGCATAGAGGCCTCGTGGTGCGGTTAAGGTTCTACTACCTACTAGGATCTTTACTTGCCATGTTTAAGAGTTGAATTTATAGGATTAGAGGATGTGTTCTTGTATTGTTCTTGTTGTGTTAGATAGGTAACATGCTCGTTATCTTGTTATACTATAATGGTGAATTCTAATCTTAATAAAAATGGAATGTGCTATTTTGTTTACTACTGTATTTGCTTGTTTTCAAAGGGCATAGCTAACATTTCTTGAGGCTAGCCAAAAAATTAAAAAAAAGTAGGTATAGAATGAACTATCACAGACGATTTTATGGTATAAACCGTCTATGAAGGACTATCACAGACGACTCGAACCAAAAACCGTCTGTGATACTTGCACATCACAGACGGTTCTATCTACCAACCTTCTGTGATGCGAAAGTATCACAGAAGGTTCTATATACCAACCGTCAGTGATACTTGCCCATCACAGACAGTTGGTAGCTAGAACCGTCTGTGATGTGTGAGTATCACAGACGGTTTTTGATTTGAGCCGTCTATGATAGTATTCTTTATAAATGGTTCTAGTTACAAACCATATGTGTTGTATTTATCACAGACGGCTCAAAAACCGTCTGTGGTAACCTCTGATTATCACTGACCCATAAATTCAGACGGTTCAGAAAACTAAAAATTCATATTTTATCACTTTTATTGATGATTATGCAAGGATGATGTGGGTTTATTTTCTAAAAGAATGGTCAGAAGCACTAGAAGTGTTTAAGAAATTCAAGGTTATGGTAAAAAATCAAAGCAACCAAAAAATTAAAGTACTTCGCAGTGATCAAGGTGGCGAGTATATCTTAAAAGAATTTGAAAAATATTATGATGGTACTGGTATTCGAAGGCAATTGACAGTAGCCTACAGTCCTCAGCAAAATGGTGTTACCGAAAGAAAGAATCGCACAATTGATGATACGATAAATTCTATGCTAAAAGAGAAAGGTATGCCTAAATCATTTTGGATAGAAGCTGTGAGTACAACAGTTTATATTTTGAATAGAAGTTCAACGAAGGCAGTTTTAAACCGCACAACATTTAAAGCATGGTATGGTCAGAAGCTAGTAATTTGTCATATGAAGGTATTTGGTTCTATATGTTATACCCAAATACCAGTTCAAAGACAAGTTAAATTTGATGAGAAGAATATCTATTGTATATTTGTCGACTATGCTGATGGCACTAAAGGATATCAGCTTTATCACTTGGAAAAGAAGAAGATTATAATCAATATAGATGTGATCTTTGATGAGAAGACTTCCTGGGATTGGGAAGCAGCTAAGGTTCAAAATAATCAGTTGATACCAACAACGGTTATCTCACTAAGCCAACCACAAGTTTCGATTGAGCAACAGGAGTAAGATGATGCTCCAAGTCAAGATGAATGAAGTTCGAGTTCAAACTCAAGTTTAAGCTCAAGCCCGAGTGCTGACGAGCGTTGAGTGTGCCAAAATTAGCTCCACGACGAGTAAGGAGTCTGGCAGAAATATATGTGTCATGTGGTTTCTCTGTTGTTAAACCACAAAGCTTCGAAGAAGCAAAAAAGCACTAGAATTGAGTAAAAGCCATGGAAGATGATATTCATATGGTTGAAAAGAACAACACTTGGGAGATAGTTGATCGACCCAAGAATCGCGAAGTTATTGAAGTCAAATGGTTTTATAAGTCAAAGTTAAACCCAACTAGCTGAATTCAAAAATATAAAGTAATACTTGTAGCAAAAGGATTTAATCAAAAAGACTTGTATCGAAAGGCTTTAAGTAAAAGCCTAGTGTTGACTACTATGAGACAAATGCTCCAGTTGCAACGCCAGAGATAATACGAATAGTTATTGCTCTAGGAGTTCAAAAGAAGTGGAAGTTACATCAACTTGATGTTAAATCGGCATTTCTAAATGGCTATCTTGAAGAAGAGATTTATGTCGAGCAGCCAGAAGGATTTTCAATTGAAGGGGGAGAAAAAAAAGGTGTTCAAACTTAAGAAGGTATTGTATGGCCTCAAGCAGGCACTGAGAGCGTGGTACGGTCAAATCGACAAGTACTTCATGCTGAAAGGATTTGAGAAAAGCAAGAGGGAACCTACCTTATATATATCAAGAAAAGAGATACATATATATATTAGTTGTTTCATTATGTGTCGATGACTTGACATATACAGGCAATTGTGAAAAGATGTTGCAAGAATTCAAAAAGGATATCACAAAAAAAAAGTACGCAGAAAATATTTTTGAAGAAATTCAAAATGTATGATTGCAAATCAGTTGCAACCCCCTTGATGCCAAATGAGAAACAGAAGATAGAAGATGGAGCAAATAAAGCAGATTTGGCTATTTACAGAAGTTTAGTCAAAAGCTTGTTATACTTAACTATGACTTGACCATATATTATGTTCGCCGCCAGTTTGTTATCAAGATACATGAGTAGCCCAAGTCAATTAAATTTTTCACTGCAAAAAGAGTTTTGCAATATGTTAAAGGAACATCAGAATATGGCATTTGGTACAAGCCAGTAGAATATTCAAGACTAATCGGATACACATATAGTGATTGGGCAGGAAATCTTGATGACATGAAAAGTACGTCAAGATATGCTTTCTCGCTTGGTTCAGGTATATGGTCTTGATCAACAAAAAACAGAATATAGTAGCTTTGTCTTCAGCCGAAGCAGATGGCAGCGGACCAAGCTATCTCACAAGCAATCTGGTTGAGGAGAATAATTGAAGATATCGGCGAAAACAACATGAGCCAACTACAGTTTATTGTGATAGTAAATCAGTCATTGCGATAAGTGAGAATCCAATCAGTCATGATAGAACCAAGTATATTGCAATTAAATATCACTACATCCGAGAAGCAGTTGAACACCGAAGTTAAACTGGAATTTTGCCATATAGATCAACAAATGGCGGACAATTTTTACAACGGTTTTGTCCAAAGAAAAATTTATCCGTAACAGAGAATTAATTGGTGTCTCACGAAAATAAATTAAAGGGAGAGTTTGTTGGAGATTATGAGTTTATTTTCTTGAGTAAACAAAGTAAAATTGAATTTGACTAGAAGCTAGTTGCATGAGCCGACAATGAAGTCAGCATGCTTACTGCTGGCCCTTGAAGCTTCTAGCAAAAACAAGATCTGGATTGTGCTGGCAACGAAATAGCTCTGAGCTGGACCAAGCCTGAAGTTGGGAAAGAACCAGACAATATTCATGGGAAAGAACCAGACTATACAACAATTAGATCTGAGTTGTATAAGCATTAAACAAGTATTTGTTTTGTAAGTTAGTATGTTAAAGTCGGTTCTTGGTGTCTATATAAAGACATGTATGTTGCATTGTAAAAAAACTTGGAGATGCATGTGTGTACAGAAGAGATCAATGAGAAAATTTAGTTGAAACTCTAAGGCTCCTCTATGCATTTCTTGCTTTCTTTTGGGTATTCAAATCCCCAACAGTAACGTATTTTGGCACAGGCAAAATCATTTTGGCATTCAATGGTATTTTGGCAACCCGTGGTTTTGCCGGTGGTATGTTAGGCTAATTCACTTGGTAATATGCACGGTGTCCTGTGGCCAAGCATACAAGCATTTGCAGTGCCCGGCCGTTTGCCCCCACCTTTGCTGTACGAAACCTTTTTGCGCCATCCAGGAAAAAAATTAGTAAGCAGTTAATTAGTAGGCAATCTTTTTATAAATGTAATGTAAAGTTCCGTTTGCAAATCCTAGTATAGGTAATTCTAGAATTACAAAAGGGCAAAAAGTGACTAGAGCCCAAAAAATTGATGTACAAATGAGAAAAATCATGAGTTAGCAAAAAGGATTGAAGCTTTCCCGCTACTGCACATGTAAGTACATGCACTATCTTCACCGTCCAAACAGATTTGAGATTCGTGCTAGCTCCCTTCTCTCTCCTTCCCCCTCTCTGTCTCCGCGCCCGCCTAGCCGTGCTCGAGCGGCGACGCTAGCATGGTCGCCGGTGGTTTCCGAGGATTTTTAATTTTTTATGAATAATTTATTTTTTATTTAAAATAATAGAAATATCGTCGCAGTATATTTCTATTATTTTGAATAAAAATAAATTATCTGTATAAAAAATTTCGGATTCCGATGACCCAGCAAGATTTCGGCGTGGTTTCTACGATGGCGTGACTCCCGGCGGCGTGGCTCGGTAGAGGAGGACGGCGGCGTGGGGAGGAGCAGCAGTGTGTGTGGAGAGAGATAAGGAGCACGAATCTCAGAGCATAAATAGGTGGCTACAGTGCTTGCAGCCACCAGCAATAGTGGGAACGCATTTTTGAGAAAAAAGAAGCGATGTTGATCCTCCAGCTAACGCTAGGCTGGCTCTCATGTTTAGTCCTTTTTGCTGTCTTTTTCTTCAGGCAATTCGTCTCCATCAGTTGATCCTGTTCTACTCCAATCATTTGAAAGCTCTCTATATATAGCTAGGAGGAGGAGGATTGTACAAAATTAGTCTCTAGATGCTCTTATAGGATTTACAGTCTAGTCTTTCTGAATTACTTCTTCATCCTTTAATCTGCCTAATTACTTCTACTTCCCAGCTGTGTGGTTTGCTACTTAATTACTTGTACGATAAAAAAAATCGACGGCAACCGACCGTATCTGCCTAGACCGGTAAAAAACCACCAAAAAAGTAGTGATTTCATACTAATTTGAAGTCTCAATGTTAATGTTTACAAAAGATCAGACAAACACAATGCTTTGAGAACAAAAATATAGAATTGAAAACAAATTGCAAACCAGACTAAGATCTCACTCGATTAGGCTGAAATAAGCTAGCTTATAGTTAAAATTGCACTGTAACTGGCTGAAATTACACTATAACTGATGATGATTTATTTGGCGTAACTAAATTTTAAAAATTAAAAATAAAAATGTTAGCCTATCACGGACAACACAAATAAATACGAAAAAAAACCAGCAAAAAAAGCTCATAAAAGCTAAAAAATCATAAAAAATGAAATTTAAAAATAATAAAAAATAACTCAGAAGTCAGAAACATAAGTCAGAAACACAAGTCAAAGCTGGGGACAGCAATACAACATAACCTAGGACCTCTCGAATAGTAACATACATCCTTCCATTTTCGAAGAAAATAATCTAGATAAACAAATCGGTTAGCCTAACTTAGCTTTTATTATTTAATATAGTAACTAGTTTTTAAACGATATATTTTTAAAACGATGTTTCACTAGTTAATCAAGGTGGTTTATACCGACTTTAATTATATTAATTAAAATTAAATAAATTGTCTCTCTCCATACTATCTCATCACGGATTTAACAATCATAAAGCGAATATGAAAACCCACGGTTGAAGACAAGCTAGCAAATGCAATTTGCAGCAAACATACGTGAGGTGTGACGTCGGCATAGAGTATGACACGTGGATCCGAGTCGAACTTGAAGCAAGTGGTACCATGATCTGTTAGAACCATACTCTGTGAGAGGAACGTCTTGTGATGTCTATTTTTGAACTAATTTGCGAGGGGGTCAATTTGGAAATTTATCTAACTTACTACTTTTTTCGTGAGGGGCCGTTCTTGGCTAGGGTTTTGTTTTCTTGTTGTGGTGAATTATGATAGCGTTGCTTATTGATGCTAGGGCAGGTCCAGGATTTTATCATGTCCAGGCTAGAGAGGGTCAAAAGCTATTATTACCTGAGTTAAAAGAGAAAGTTATGTACTTAACTTACTTGAACTTATCTAGATTTTGCATTGGTAAATATCGCACACCTCGGACTGGAGTCTAGGCTGTCTAGGGTGTGGATCCACCCCTTATTGATGTTATTCATGTTGGCTTCTTTTGACACTTCTTAGATGTGGCCCAAATGAAAGTTGTACTATTGCGTTTCAAATAACAAAAGAAGTTACGTATTGGCTACAATAGAAAATTCCACCAAACTTAAACCTAATTGCTCTAACGAGAGGGAATATATAGGGGTGGAAAACTATAACGGATAATCCGTTTTATCCGATATTTGTATCCGAGAAAATGTGAATGTGGTAAGCAAAATTTATATTCAAAAATGTTTGTATTTGTATTCGAGAATATTCGTATTCGCATTCATATTCAAGAATATTCGTATTCGCATTCGACACTATTCGATCCGTTTCCGAACCTAGAAAACTAGGGTGAATTTTGTGATTCAAAATTGAATTTGGGCGGTTTGAAACCGGTAGTCGTTCCGGTAACCGATCAAAACCGAGTGAAAACCGCAAAATCGCTAGAAATTTGGTCTACCAAGATTTGTTACAGAAGTTGTAGGAGGTTATTCGTATTTGATCGAATTAAGTACATATTCGATTCGAATTTGTATTCGTTATGATATTCGATTTGTATTCGAGAATATTCAAATTTATATTCGTATTCGTATTCATTTTAAAAATATAGATTCATATTTGTATTTAAGACTATTCGATCATATCTGATCCGTTTCTATCCCTAGGAATATGGATGGAAGCAGGGCATCAAAAACAGTGAGTTTGTGTATAATAATAGAATTTATTCCTCTTCGCCACGCTACGCTGGAAGACCGTCTCGCTACATAGTCAGAATCATAGGAATTTCAAACACCCGCGTAATAGTATAGGAAAACATGCCATAAAATAGCTGTAGTGGATTAGTGGGGAACTCAAACTTTGACTTTCACGTGTGCTTTACAATTTTGTGCTTTTTTTTAAGGGAACTATTGGTTGGCATTCTCGGTTAGGGTTTTGTTTGTCAATGCGGTCAACTATGATACCGTCGGTGATGCTATTCATGTTTCTTTGTTTTTGGCATCTTTTAGATGTGGACCAAACGACAATTTTATTGTGTTCTAAATAAGAGATGAAGTTACATAATTGTAACACCCTGGCTATGTGAAAACCAAGATGCTACCCAAACTTCTAACACAAATCAACAAATACCAGTTGTTCCAACACCTTATCAACTACTGACAGCTAAACGTCGAGACACAATGGTACTGCTATAGTAACCAACATAAATTTCAGCAAGCATGTAAACTCTAAATCTCAGATTATAAAGTTTCATTCAAGGGGAAAAAAGACATGAATATATCCAGGAAAACTTAAACCATTATCTAGCATAAGTAAAGCTTAAGGACAATCAAAAGAAAACATCATGAATCCAATTATTATAATCCGTAGTTCTCAAATGAAAGGTAGTCACAGAATTATTATCTAAATGGTGAAATAGGTGATAATGTGAGTTTCTTCATGTGGACTATTCCCTTCCCAAAGCGTGTTGTCCTCAAAATTCACCTAGAACGAAACAAGGCATGCAAGAGTGAGTCCATGACTCAGCAAATACAATTGAATGACAGGAAAAACATTGGATCACATACATGCCATTTGTAATATTTTGAACACATAAGAAAATTGATATGTATTTTATGCAAGTATAAAAATACATCCACTTCTCCTCTGTGTATACCGGTATAGCCAGTGATACACCCATTGGTGTTCACTCAGACCCACATTAACCAAAATGTGGGGATCCAAGGCCCGTATGAAGAATCTTTCATACGGGTATCTATTTGCCCATATTAGAATGATGGGACTTATTTGCCCATATTAGAATGATTGGACTTATTTGCCCATATTGAAATGATGGGACTTTCAATACCCACTCTCGGGGGAAAATCATGAATGCTTGAAATGAAGACATTGGAATGAAAAGCATACTCTCAAAGAAACATTTGATATCAACCATGAACGGAATCATGTAAATAACGAATTACTCATAATTTATAGAATTTAGCCATGTCATAAGCATACAACCATTTTGAACAAATAAACAGTCAAGACAATTCAATATGTACTTGCCTTTCGCGTTATGACACGTTAGGAGGAAAAGAAGGTGCCACTAACCCCGAGGTCACTCCTCCTACAACAATTAAGTTACTCAAAACAAGTTTGAACAGGAAATAAGATGCTATTCGCAATGCTCTCAAACGCATTCCCCAAAACCCATAGTTTAATTATTTAATTTACTCAAATAAGACGACGAACTAGTGGAAAACTATAGCAGAAAACTACAACTGGACAGTAGCCTTCTAAAATACATAACTTTTCCTCTATTAATCATAAAATGGCATACTTAGATCCTCTAGAAATATAACAAAATTATCTACAAAAACTTAGTTGGTGAGATATCCTGATTCTGCTTTTAATTACATCTAACAAACAGAAGAAAACCTACTATCAGAAACTAACAGACAAATGGACAGCAGCAAAAGAATAGCTATAAGTTTCAATTGGCTAAACCAAAAATCGTGTTCTTTATCAATATGGAAAGCTAAGCTAATTGCCTACAAAAATCATGTTGGGAGACATCCCTGATTCAGCCATTAACAAATCCTTATTTATCAATTAATACGACTGCTGTATTTTGACAGGGTTTCTGGACAGCAGTAAAGAAATTATCGTATCTCCCAAACTATAACTCCGAATAAAGTGATCTTGGATCCTACGGAAAGCTGATGACATTCCCCAAAACTCTCTAGGAGACCCTATCCTCTAATTTCGCCCAGATCTAGATCAAAACTGATGATCAATAAGGCTACAGATTACAGATTCAATTGCAGCAGAAACAACAATTCGTTAAACGACAACAATCGTATAGAAAATGACTAAACAAATCAATGAAGAATTGAAGATCACCCTTGGAGAGCCGCTGAAACTCGAAGAAGATCTCACCCCACGCACTTCCTCTTCCCTCTCTCCCTTGGCCGATCGCACTTGAAGGAGACCTCCTCCTTCCCTTCCTTGGCCGCCAACAAAGGAGATCACAAGAGTAGGAGGTGGCACCAGGAGGTGAGGGAGGCATGCTACAGTAACTATGGTGCTACAGTAACCGCGTGCAACAGTAAAAGATGCACTAGGGTTTGATTGCCCCCTTCTTAAACCAGCTTCCCACTTAGGCCATACAATATGGGCCGAAAGCCCAAGATTAATTCTCCTCTAAAAATCTGAATTTTCTTTTTAAATCCTGTTAAATACCTTTCTCATTTCAATTAATTCTCTAATGTTAAAGGGGATATTACAATAATACTAACATATGTCGTTCTGGAATACATATAGTCAAACTTTAAAACTTTGACTATTGATATTTTTTAAAATATTTAGATTAGATATATAAAACATCATATATATATATATAGATTTATCTTGAAAAGTAATATCATAAAATTATTATTTTATTAAATTTTATAAATATATTAGAATATAAATTAGCGATTAAGCTATATTTGGGGACCGTATCGGTATCTAAAATGACATGTATTGGGAGTAGCTATCCTAGAAAACTCCATCGAAACAAAAATATACAAACACGTTTCAAAAGGGAGAACAAGGGAACAGTGAATCAGCGTTTGATTATGGAATCTGTTAGAGTTTCGAAAGATTATGGACTTTGTTAAACTTTAATCTTTCTTTGTGAAAAGTCACACAAGATTTTTCACAAGAGATTTTCCGCGGATACGCTCAAAAATAAGCACCTTAACGCAGAATGATCCTAAAGTATTTCTCAAAAAAAAAAGAATGATCCTAAAACAATAATGGGCTCGCAATAACACAATACAAAGTCCATATGTCGTTTCCTTAACAGGCTAACGGGCCAGACTTTTCTAGATGTCCGGCTCCACAAGTCCACAATTGATTCCTCACTAAAAAAAGTCTGGAATAATATTATGGGCCAGCTTCTTGGCAAGGATCGTTGTTTTTTTTCCTTTTACCAACAATTGAAAGTTGGACGTGCATTACAACAGCCCAATAAAGCTCATATCAAATGATTCGGTGCAGTGCTTGGCATCAGCTGGTTGTTCCAGTGAATTTTTCCTTTTGAAAACTCATATACCTCGCAGTTATGTTACATTATTTAGGTTATCTTGTGATATTAATGTGATTTAGCAACATTGAACGCATTTCTAAGTAGCGCGTGATGAGTCTACTAGAAAAGAACCATGGAAAAAAAGTTCATTTTTATGAGTAGTAATACTTAGTTCTTTGCTTGGACAATGGGACACATCTAAAAGCAATCCAAAGACAGGGATACTAGGTGTCAGACACCATGGTGTTCCATTTCAACTATAATTTTAAAAATTTTAGACTATTTTAAAAAATTTCGCACACAATACATACCTATTTTAGACTTATGGTGCTCAAACACTAAAGAGCACTCGTTATATATATATATATATATATATATATAGGAAGCCTCTCTTCTACACCGGTGTAGTTACTCCCTATGTCGTATCTCATAACGTAGGAGTATCTCGTGATAACGGAGGGTATGTATGTGTAGTATACAGTATTTAAGACCATCTAGGTGGTATGAACAATTTTTAGAGGTGGTATGTACATTTTTTAGACATACTCCTTTTATGTGTGTATATGAAGGTATTTACAAAATATACTAAAACTATGGTTTCCTTGTAATTTTTTCATGTGGTTCACATTAGAGTATCTTATAATTAGTATACAAGTATACCTAAAATGATAAAGGAGTATTTTAAATTCGTTTATGTGGTATATTAGGGTGGGAGTAACTACACCCGGATGTAGAAAGTATTTTTCCTATATATATATATATATATATATATATATATATATATATATATATATATATATATATATATATATATATATATATATATATATATATATATATATATATATATATATATATATATATATATATATATATATATATATATATATATATATATATATATATACACGCACACTATTGTGCAGTATGAGATACGCACCCCTTTCGCTTGTAGAACTGAAGAAACAAGTTAAAAATTATTCACGATACCCGCATCCGAGACTTTAAATATTGAATCGATACCGTACCATACACGTATGTGTGTTCTTTTCATGTAAATTATGTCGGTCGGTGTGCGCCCAAAACTGAGAAGCAAATATCTGAACTCAAAGGAAAATATTGTGGCAGTTCACGGGGCGCTGATCGCAGAATTTTCAATATTTTTCTTCGATACTACAATTTATACGTATTTATTTTATTTCGTCGATGTTGGGTTAGTGGCGCTAATCCGGGATTAAAGAAATGATTGTTCCATTTATCTACATGCGCACCGACCCAGCTCGATGTCTCCACAGCCGACGGTGTGTACATCCCGTAACCCGCTGCATCGAGCCATCGCCCATCAGGCCATCAAGGCTTCAACAACATCGCGCGCAGCAGCCACCCTTCTCTCTCGTCGCTTGCTCTCCAATATTTGATGTGTGAAGTTGGCCAGACAATAAGTTCCGTCTCATTATTTTTATGACTCCGTTGCAACGCACGGGTCTCTAACTAGTGTGTGTGTGTGTGTGTGTATATATATATACTAGTAAGGTGCCCGCACGTTGCAACGGAAACATATATTTAAACAATAATTACATATTGTGTTAAAGTGTCTCAAACTGCTGCTCAAAGAAAAATAGGATATTTATATCAGAAAATTTGGGCACACATTTGACGTTAGCGCAAGTCATGCACACATTTGCAGTCAAAACTTAGGACCAACGATGTTGTTTATGTAAATCAACCAGGACATGTCCATGAATGAATTGATTTCCCTTATCATGGTGCCCTACAAACCTACATAAAAGGTTTTGAATGAATTGTTATAACTAAAGCTATTTCTTCAAGTTCTATAGAAAAGAAAACAAAACTACGATGTACATTAGAATTACAAATACATTGGAGTGGGAGTTTGGGCGGTGCGATAATATACATTGCCCATTGCCAACCACTTATACCGAACAATCAAACAAATCTTATCCAAAACAACAACTGAGTATATTAGCATGTCAACTATACAAAATAGGAAAGCAAAGGAGCACTTCCAAGTTACAATTCATCTCTCCACTGAATATCTTGAGCTTCCTGGCAAGGCTAATGTGGAACTTCATAAAGACCTTGTGTATGGCAACTATATAACAAATGCTTCCTTGTTCCAACTAACATCCATTAGCTGCAACACAAACACAACCACCACCATGTCACACATCACAAGAATTGCCAATTTTGCCCCACAGGCATATCACCATTCAACTATCTAGATAATGGAATGTCGAGAGGTGCAACTTAGTTAGGAATTTGGATTTCAGAACATGTAACCAGCCGTCATACCTCTAATCATATTATGCCTTATTTCATTTAAGAAACATCAAATTTGCATGGTTATTAACTTACAGTCAGAACATATATAGATAAACAAATTCAACTACACATATAAAAAATGTAAAAATCGGCAATGCAAACTTGCAACCTGAGGGCGCGATAAGTTGGCAATCCGATTTGTAACCTTTAGCTACAAAATCAAACGTAAATAGTAAATCCTCTAGTACCTACAAGAACTGTTAAAAGGCACAAACATGTTATAACATGGCAATAAACATAAGTAAAAATCAACAACGAAAACTAAATCAGTAGATCATAGAATTGAGCACTAAAACTGTAATACACATAGTTTTTTTTTAAAAAGCATAAAACTCCCCCAAAAGAAACATATAAGTGATGTGAGCATATTGAAGACCATCAGCTAGATTAGAGTGCATAAACAAAATTCTATACTCTTAAGTAGCAATGTCTGGATTCTAAGGAATCTAAATTTTAGAATATACAACCAAGCAAATTTACAGGTGGGTTATTAACTATATATTTACAGGTGGCCTTCATTTCTAGTATGACTGAGTTATAATCGCAGGTATTTCAAGTATGATATATGTAGGATGTGACTTAGTTCAGTGCAAAAGTACTAGACATAATCAAAGTCTATAATTTCTATAATTAAGGAGACAAAACATCTCAACAACAGGAGCCTAGTTGAGAGAAGTGAACAAAGCAAAAAATAATTACCTCAACCCCTCGTCCCATTTCTTGTACATCAGAAAGGCCTGAATAATTCTCCAAGATTTGCAAATACTCTGGCAATAATTGAAATGCCTGCAAACATCAGCATGGTATCATAAGAAAATTAACATATCTTGAAAAAATAGGCGTGGCGTGATGAGGATGGGGTGTCTAGATCCGAGCATGCAAGGGAGGAGAAGCATTGGTTAGGAAATGGAGAGGCGAGTGCGGCGGCGGCGATGCGGATGCGAGGGAGGGAGGCGGAGGCACGGATGCAAGGGAAGAGGAGGAGCATAGACAGCGGTTGGGCGAAGCGTGGGGTGGGAGGGGACGCAAGGGTGGATCGGAGGAGTGGGGAGGAGGAGAGGGAGGAGGCGGCGGCGGTCAGGGGTGGAGAGGAGGTGGCGGGGAGGAGGAGGAGGAGGAGGAGGAGGCAGGGGCAGGCGGAGATGCAATGAGGCGGGCGGAGCGATTCGGCGGAGGCGGCGCGGGTGGGGAGGGGAGGCGTCGGGCGGGAGGCGGCAGCAGCGGAGTGGGAGGAGGCGTTGGCGGAGCGGAGGCGGCGCGGCGGCAGGCGTCATGGGGCGGGAGGAGGAGGCGTTGGCAGAAGGCGAGGCGGCGGCGGCGTCGCGGTGGGGAGGAGGAGGCGGTTGGCGGAGCGGAGAAGCAGGAGGCGGCGGCGCAGTGGAGTGTGTTCTGCGGAGGAATCGAGGGTGGTGGAAGAATCGAGGGAATGAGGCGCGGTGAGTGGGCGATTCTTGAGAAAGAAGTGGAGAACGCATGACCGTCACCAACTCCAATTTTAAGTAGTAGAGATAACAAGAGGCACTATGGTGTCTAGGCACCAAGCCTCTCTGTCTTTATATTGTTTTTAGATGCGTCTAGTGTGATTGAGACTTTCCATCCATAATTGATTTAGCATGCCTAATATATTATATACCATTGCACTAGCACGCATCTAAAAGCAATCTAAAGACATGGAGGTGGTGCCTGATACCATGATGTCCCATTTCAACTATAATTTTAAAATTTTTAGACTATTTTAAAATTTTTCACACAATACATACATATTTTAGACTTATGGTGCTCGGACTCAAGAGCACTCGTTATTTTACTATATATATATATATATATATATATATATATATATATATATATATATATATATATATATATATATATATATACATACATACATACATACATACATACATACATACACTATTGTGCGGTGTGAGATCGCGCTCCTTTAAACTTGTAGAACTGAAGAAACAAGTTAAAATTATTCACGATACCCGCATCCGAGACTTTAAGGTGGTGATCGGTTCAATGAAAGTCAAGGCTTATGGTGAAAACACTTGTAGTGGTGAAAAAACAACATGGTGACGAGGCTTATTTGACATAATTAAATCTAAAAATTAAAAATATAAAAATATGTTAGCCCATCACAAACAACGCAAACGAATACAAGAAAAAAAAGAACCGACAAAAAAGCGCAAAAAAAAATCAAAAATTCAGAAAAAGACGAAATTATGAATAGTGCCAAAATAAGCTTAAGCCAATAAGCTTAAGCCAAAATAAGCCCAAATGAGCACCCCCTAAATATTGAATCGGTACCGTACCATACACGTGTGTCTGTTCTTTTCATGTAAATTATGTCGGTCGGTGTGCGCCCAAAACTGAGAAGCAAATATCTGAAATCAAAGAAAAATATTGTGGCAGTTCACGGGGCGCTGATCGCAGAATTTTCAATATTTTTCTTCGATACTACAATTTGTACGTATTTATTTTATTCCGTCGATGTTGGGTTAGTGGCACTAATCCGGGATTAAAGAAATGATTGTTCCATTTATCTACATGCGCACCGACCCAGCTCGATGTCTCCACAGCCGACGGTGTGTACATCCCGTTATTTTTGGTTTTTCAGTCGACTTTTAATTTTATCTTCTATTAATCAGTAATATTTATAAGATCTACTAGCCACTGCTTTGCTTTAATCTTCTATCAATAGATAATATTGATAAGACCTACTAGCCACTGCTGCTGAATGGTTAAAGAAGAAAGAATGAGAAGCGGGAGGATGTAGGGCCTGTTCTTTTCGGCTGTGGTTTATGACTTTTGGCTGAAATTTTTGAATTTTAATTGCTTACTGATCTGATTACGGAGACGGATATTCACTTGCGATTTTGGCGAGTACGGATGTTGGGCTTTTAATGTGTAGATCGTTTAACCCAAGGAAAGATTCGTTGGACTTGTTCATGTGAAGGAAACAACTTCTTCCTATCTCAAGTCTTCAATTGATTCACTGTTTGCAGGATTCAAGTTAAGTTTGAAGCAAGTAAGAGGCCAAGGATATGATGGTGCTAGCAATATGCGAGGTGAGTTCAATGGGTTGCAATCATTGATAATGAGAGAAAGTACTTCAGCTTATTATGTTCATTGTTTTGCTCATCAACTTCAGTTAGTTGTTGTGGCTATTGTGAGAAAGCATAAAGGCATTAGTAATTTCTTTGGTATGGTTTCTACTTTGTTGAATGTTGTGGGTGGATCATCTAAGAGAAGAGACATGATTAGAGACATTAATCATGAACAAGTGAGTAAGGCATTAGGTTGTGGGATGCTTCAAACAGGCACGGGATTAAATCAAGAGCAATGTCTCCAGAGACCGGGAGATACTCGTTGGAGTTCTCATTATAAAACTCTCAAAAGTTTGCTTGACATGTTTCCAACAATAGTTAAAGTGTTAGAATTTGTGGAAGAAGATGACAGGGATAGAGCAAATAGAGATCAAGCATCTGGTCTTTTAGTGTACTTTCAATCGTTTGATTTTGTCTTCTATTTGCATGTCATGTCAACTATATTAGTTATCACCAACACCTTGTCATTAGCATTGCAACGGAAAGATCAAGACATTGTGAATGCTATTCAATGTGTCAAATCAACTAGATTGCATTTGGGTGATCTTAGAAGGGATGGCTGGGAAAAGTTACTTGGTGATGTGTATGATTTTTGTGATAAATATGATATTATCAAATTGGAAATGGAAGAATCATATATCAATCCAAAGAAACCAAGACAAAAGATGGAATTACAAACAAACATCATTATGAAGTGGATTGTTTTAATGATGTTATCGACTGGCTACTTCAAGAGCTTGATAGCCGCTTCAATGAGACAACATCTGAATTGCTTGTTTGCTCAGCTGCTTTCAATCCAAAAGAACGATTTCATGATTTTAATGTCCCGTTATTTTTGGTTTTCAGTCGACTTTTAATTTTATCTTCTATTAATCAGTAATATTTATAAGATCTACTAGCCACTGCTTTGCTTTAATCTTCTATCAATAGATAATATTGATAAGACCTACTAGCCACTGCTGCTGAATGGTTAAAGAAGAAAGAATGAGAAGCGGGAGGATGTAGGGCCTGTTCTTTCGGTATGGTTTATGACTTTTGGTGAAATTTTTGAATTTTATTGCTACAGTCTGATTACGGAGACGGATATTCACTTGCGATTTTGGCGAGTACGGATGTTGGGCTTTTAATGTGTAGATCGTTTAACCTGTAGACACCGTCTTGAAAAAATACTCTATTTAAAAGTTAGGTACTATAGCAAAAGCCAAAAGCCGCCGACTTCGGAGGAAAAGAACAGGCCCAGGTAGGTTCAATTCCAGGCAAGCCTTATCATGGAATGGTTTATGGTTGCGTAGTTGTATACTTGTATTGACTGATCATTGTCGCACTCCCACCCGGCCACCCATCAACCGAACATAATAAATATTGAGTGTTGTTGGCCTGCGTTACCAACGATACAATACTTTTATAGGTTTTATAAGGTTTTGTGAAAAATTCCTAAGAGGTTTCAGAAGGTTTCAATGAGTTTCATGTAAATTTCAAAACAAACAAGTTTTAACGTGTTTTATGGAGAGTTTCAAAAGGAGGTTTTAGGATTCAACAATTTTCAACGTGTTTTATGGAGAGTTTCAAAATGAATAAATCGAATACTGATAAGTCGATAAGTTATTTCAAAAAATTATTCTAATAAACTGTTTTAAAAAAATAACAGAGAAATGGTTCTATTTGCTCAATCGGGCCTAAAAAGAAGGTACCGAGGCCACCCGAATAGTCGCTGCTAATGGTGTAGATGGCATCGATTGCACCAATTTGGGGTTTTAGTTGAGAGTGTGAGGAAGGGAACGTGTGAAAGCGGACGGGAAAGGAACGCCTTCGTATGAATGGAACGCCACGGGACGGCGCTTCGGCGTAAATCTCACGGAGAGGATCCGAGGGCGTATATAACGGTTAATTCTATGTCACATGATTTATGGTTATATGAAAATAGAGAGAAAGATGATATTTAGTATTTAATAGGCAATTTTATAAATAATTTTCTATTATCTATATCATTGTATAGATAATTATGTAGACAATGTATTAATTATATGATACCATTACGGATAATCATATAGATAACTTATTACATGAATTATTTTTATTTATAGATAGTAAGGAGATGTATCGATCTCTAAGGTGCATTAGTTATTTAGTTTTTAAACAAAAATGTGTTACGATTACATAGCTCTTAAATACTCGCCGCGCCGACCCACGTGGGGCTCGAACCCACGACCACAAGGATAAGAGCCCTTGTGTTCAAGTGACTTCCGACGCAAAGCAAGCCGTCGTTTCTGCACATTCCTTGCAAAATGTTGCTCCAGCAATCCGGAATCAGGCGCTTGTTTTGCATCTTCAGAAACAGCGTCTATACATCGATCGATCGATCAATGAACATCCACCTGTTGCTGCAAATGAGGTGATACCGTTAGATTTTGACAGTCAAATAGTCGATAAAAATATTTTTGGTATTTGACGCGGTTACAAAGAAAGATTGAGATCGCCAAAAATCAAGATTAAACATGGGTCATACCAGAAGCCTCTAAAATATGCGGACTAAGAAAATGTAGAGGCAGAGAAGGAAATCGTCAAGAAGGAGTTTGAAGATTTGGAGATTCGGAAGCGGACAATGACTCCATCAAAGGAAAAGTTGAACCGATACAAAGAGGAGGACATGAACCACAGTCCAAGATTGAGTCCACTATTTTCAACTATAAATATCATGTACCGGTTGACGAAAAAATACGCACAAGTCAATCTTTACTATCTTTTTGTATCTACTTTTTTCTATATATTAGGAGTAGGCCATAGTTAATACAATATTTCATCTGTAATTCAATTTTGCTCAATATTGCTTTACATTGATGTATTGATCAATCTGTGAGATACACATATCCCCTGTTTTGATATACATTCCCGTTCGTTATTGCTTCACATCGACGTTTCGTTCAGAATTAGCTTTCATTTAAGTTTACCTATCGCTGACCTTATCAATTTATTGAAAAAAATCAACTGACCTTATCAATTTATTGAAAAAAATCAACTGATATGTCGTATATGCTGCCAAAGAGCATCTTTTATAGGGACATGGTAGTGCTGTCAAAAATTTCTGTCGACAACACAAGGCCTCTAATTAATACTAAGCCGTTGCTTGCTTAGTGCTTACCGCTTCCGAATGGCAAATCACAAGAACAATCCCAAACAAATCAGTCAAGCAACACAGGCACTTGGATATATGGATGCAATCACCACCAATCTCTTGCCGCGAGGAGACGACCACTTTGTTTATTCAAGTCTGCACAACGTGCACTACAGGCTTAGTTATTTGCCACTCTCGTGAGTACCGTTTAGAATGCAGGAATTTTGTAGAAGACAATTTAATTCCTGTAGAATTGACAAAAATACCAGTGTTTCAACTTGGCCTTAATTATGTATACAAGAGGAAAACGATTAAACACAATGCAAAGTTACAAACCACTTACACATACTGTACAGCTAACAATATATACATAATTACATTTAAAGAGCAGCTAAGAGCACTATATGGTCGGAGAGCTCCCGATGATATAGCCTCTCCCTCCATCCCTCTCTCTCTCTTCTCCTGCACCAGCATAGCTTCTCTCACCGGCGAGCTCTCCCCCGCCACCCCTCCTCTCCCCCTCTCTTCTCCAACAGCAACGTAGCTCTGCACCCCTTCCCCTCCTCCCTTTGTCCCTCCTCCACCACTGGCAATCAGTGACGGCCTCGTCGCGCCGCTATCCCCTTCCTCTAGCCTAATATTCAGTGCGTCGTCTTGCTGTGCCTCCCTTCATCGTCGGCCTTTGCCATACCACCACCGCTCTGGCCTCCCTCCACATCAGAGGACACAGCGAACTCGTCTACGGTGGAGGCACCCCCTATCGCGCGCGGGAGCAAGAGTGAGCACGACAGAGTGGCGGCTGAAAGAGAGGATACTATATTGCTTGAATAGTATAGTGTTTTCTATTTTTTTTTCCTTACATTTATCATTTGTGCGTGTGTCTCCGGTAGTGCAACAAAACGAACATCAAAATCCATCCCTGCTCTTCAAAAATGCGAGCCGGGACAGAAAAACTCCAAACAAAAAAACGTATTAAAGGAATGGGGAAAAAGAGATCAAATGTACACCGTATGACACGAAGTTCGTGTGCTATACTCGGATGACACGGTCACCAGCCGGCAGCGGCCGCGCCGCCGGCTGGCACTGCTCGTAGTGCCGGTGGATTTCGTTGACAAGCCACCTCGCCTTCTTGCTCGCCTGCGGGCTGCCGTCGGCGATGAGCGCATACAGCGCAGGCATCAGCTCCGGCATCTTGCCCAGCAGGGCGACGAACTTGTCCCCGCCGTGCCGGCACAGCGAGGCCAGCACCGCCGCGCAGTGGTCCTTCCCTGACCGAGACGCCGACGCGCCGAGGAAGTTGGCGAGGCGGGTGACGAGCGCCGAGCTGGCAAGGACGGCCGCTGCGCCGACCGGCTGCTCGGCGAGCCTCGCGAGCAGCGCGATGGAGTCGTTCACGAGGTCGTCGCGGTCGCTGGACAGGAGGCTCGCGAGTACGGCCACGGCGCCGGCGGACACCGCCTTCCCGTGGCTGCTCGCGCACCGGAGCACCCCGTAGAGGCTCACCAGCGCGTTCTTGCGCCCGCGGTACGTGCCCTCCCGCATGAGGTGGACGAGCGTCGGGACGGCCTCCGGGGTGCGGCTGACCAGCTCGCAGTAGTCGCTGTTCGACGAGAGATAGAACAGGATGGCCGCCGCGTTCTGCTGCGCCTCGACCTTGGCGGCGACGTTAACAGCGTCGACGATGAGGCCGAGCCCGCCCGCCTCGACGAGCGCACTCCGGCCGGCCGGGTGCTTCGAGAGGTTTAGAAGGCCGGCGACGGCATTGTCCTGGACGGACGCGTCCGTGGAGGAGAGGTGGTGGAGCAGCCACGGCACGGCGCCGGCCTCCACGAGGCAGGCCCGGTGGAAGACGTTGCGCTTCGAGAGCTTCCGGACCTCGTACGTCGCCTTCTTCTGCTCCTCCGGACTGCCCCGGGAGAGCTTGGCGATGAGGAAGGCCACGGCGAGACGCACACCGCTGGCCGCGGCGACGCCGAACGCGGCGGCGGTCTTGTCGACTGCGCACCGGTGCTTGCCGCTCGGCTCGTGGAGCGAGGCGCCGTTGCTGAGGTGCAGCTGCTCGATGATCCTGCGCACCGCGACGTTCGGCACGACCTCGGTGCTGCGGAGCCTCTCGCCGGTGACGGGGCACGTCCTGCACCCATTCTTGACCCACCGCTTGATGGACGCGCGGTCGTACGTCTGGCCGGTGGCCACGGTCACCGGGTCGGTCATCAGCTCCAGCGTGACCGGGCATTGCAGCGCCTCCGGGTTGATCCACGCCGCGCAACTCGCCGGCCTCGGCGCGGGCGCCGCGGCGTCGGCCTTCTTGGGGTCAATGCGGTCAAACAAGACCACGCGGCAGTACACCATGAACGCCATTAGGCCGCTGATGAGCACGAGCTCGTTGTCGTTCTCGCCGCCGGCCTCCAAGCGCTCGAACAGCTCGGACTCCAGGAAAGCCACCTCCTCTGCGCAGTCCCACCAGCTCGTGACGGCGACACGGCCAAGCACCAGCCTCGCGTCCTCGGCGTCCGGCGTTACGCCGCTCTTGAACTGCGCGAGCATCGAGCGCAGGCTCCGCGCCGCGCGGCCGTCGTCCGCGTCCGGCCGCACCGCCGCGCGCCATGCCTGCTCGGACACCAGCCTCGCGAGATCCCTGGCATCGGCGGACGCCCCAACCACGTCCCCCGGCAGCACGTCCATCGCCGTGGCCACGGAGCCGAGGACCACCCGAAGCTCGGAGGCCACCAGCTCGGCGTTCATCAGCACCCACAGCCTCGCCCCCTTCCTCATGCAGTCGGCGAGCAGGAACTGCAGCTTCTGCATCGCCACGTGCAGTTCGGACAGGCCGAGCACGGCGGCGCCGAGGAGCGGCGCTGCCGACGACGCCTCGCGGACCTCCTCAAGAAACGCGAGGAGCATGCCCGTGATACGTACGGCCTCGCCGGCCCCTCGCCGGAGCACGGGGAACGCGGCCACGTCGCGGCCGGCGACGTCGGCCGCGAGGGTCACGAGCGACGCCAGCAGCGTCCCCGGAGAGATGGCGTCGCACGGGCACACCGCCGGCAGCGCCGGTATCCGGCGGCGCGGCGCCCTGCGCTCGTGCGGTGGCATGTTGCGATGCGATTTGGAGGGAAACGAACAGAACAGGTAGGCGATGGAGAAGGAAGCTCTCCCTCTCTCTCCTGTTCCGGCGGTAAAATGGGAAGCCGAGCTACTTATAGAGCAGCCGGGATTCTCTGACGTAGACTAGCTCCTCCAAGCCGTCCATTCCACCGGATCAACGCTCCAGATTTTTAGTTTTTAGTTTTGATTTTTTACTTCTAGTTTTTAGTTTTTAGTTTTATCTTTTCTAGATTTTTCTTTTTTATTTTTATATTATCTGTGTTAAAATAACCTATTTTTAAAAATTTTATTTTAAAAAATATATTATTTTAACATAGATAATATAAAAATATAAAAGAAAAATCTAGAAAAAATAAAAATACAAACTAAAACTAAAGTAAAAATCAAAACTAAAAACTAGAATAATCTGAGCGTTGATCCGAAGATGAAGGGCTTAGAGGAGCTAAGTCACGCTGTGACTTAGCTCCTCTACGTCAGACAATACGCACCGCTTATAGAGGCGACGGCACACGTGTTGTTTCACGGTAGAGGGCGTACAGGATGGCGACACGTGGTGATCTGCACACGTGGACGGCGCCGGGCGGCGCTCTGAGATGCTTCGCCGGATGGTAGTGGGAGCTTCGCGGATAGGAATCTCGTGATGGTGGGCGGCAGCTTCGGCGACGGGACGACGCGCCAAAATCACCAGCGCACAGTGCTGTACTGTACATTTACAAAAAAAAATAAATTAAACTGCATTGTTTGTCTGCTCAGAATAAAAGATAGCCTGGTTTCTTTTATCAGTTTCAAATTGCATGGTTTTTTAAGGCTAATTGCATGGTTTAAATTGCTCGATTTATCTGCTTAGGAGATAGGTAGTCCGGATTTCGAGTAGCGAACAGTAGCTTAGCTAATTCGGCGCCCAAATCGGCGACGGCCTCGCCTAATCGGCTAACAGAAACGCCTTGGTAGTTAGCATGAGTTGCCAATACTAAGCGCAGTGTTGGAAATGATTGGATTGTGGTGCTCACTTGGACTGAATTTTTATGGTTTATGGCTAAATTTTTACTATAATTGACTGAAATTACACTGTAACTGATAATGGCTTGTTTGGTATAATTAAATTTAAAAAAATTAAAAATAGAATAAACGAGTTAGCCCAACACGTATAATACAAACGAATACGGGAAAAAGAACTAGAAAAACCTCAAAAAAATCCGAAAAGTCAAAAAAAGATGAAATTTAGGAATAGTGAAAAATAAGCCAGAAGTCAAAAGCCCAAACCCAAACGAGCGGGGCTTTGTTTTAGCTATTGGTTGCTTTTTTAAGCGAGCTCCAGCTAGGACTGTTAATTCGGTTGTTTCGATAAATACAGTATATACGGTATTGTTAATTTGGTAAATATGGTATTTTTAAAATACGGTTTGGTATCAATAAATTCTAATTTATTTTAATATGATATCGATAAATATCCTACTTACCAAAATTGATATGAATTAAAAACGACATAGCAACCTTATTAGCCCACCATGACCACATCACCATTGCACCAGCCCCAAGAATTTGGCTGAATGATACATATTACGGAAACTAATAGCTATTTGGCTTCCCTATGACTGAATGAAAAGAGAAGAGTACCGTTGCCACTAGTCAAGTAGCCACTAGCCACTAGCCACCAGCGACAACATGCAGCTATTGTAGCTACCAGGCAGCGTAATATGGCGATGGCCCAATCTTTCGAAAGATACTGATAGATCAACTATGAAGAATATGACGTTGATAATCCAAAAGCTCCGATCAAAATAGATCGAATCCCTCGTAATCACTATACCACTGCTCCAATGGTTATCAACCGTGCCGAACGCGGTTGATCTCGCCAAGAAGGCTATCTCCTGCAAGCAAATCGAGAACACAAGCAAGAGAGTACAAGATGCAATCTAAAATTGTATTGTACATCTTGGGCAGCAAAACAGCGCCGATGTCGCGGTTTTGTTTCTCATTATCATCTCCCTCCTCAAGATCTTGGCCTGCATTGTGATCATACTCATGTCCATTGTTTGGTGGCCGATTCACCATTCTTTCAAAGCGTGTAGTGAGTACTGCAATACTCTCATTGATGAAGTGCTGCAATGTAACCGTCGTAGCTCGAAGCTTCCTATCGATGTCCTCATTAATGGTAGTGCGTTGTTCATCCAAGGGCGTCATGAGCTCTCCATTTACAACACACTCTTGCTCATCAGACGACTCACCTGTCATGGTTAGTAGAAACAAAAGACAACAGAAATGTATTATCCCTATCAACTACTTGGTGGTGGAAGATGAAATCACAAACTCTCAAGCGCCTTACCACATTCTTACAAGTGTTCTTACCAATGCAGCAGGTGATACAACCAGTGGCTGGTTCATGATACCGTGTCGAGCGTGGGTACGATTGCAAGAGGGGACCTATTCTGATCAAGAGTAGGTGGAGTTTGGAAGGCTTCAATATGGTAGCAAGGATCAGCAATAATCAGATCAGTTAATGCAAGTTGAAAAATTATTCAAAGTACTAGTCAAAGTTACTGATCCTAGCCTAGTCAAAGCTAGCCAACCGAAGCCCTACTAAGAGATGTGCATGCACGCACACGCAATGATCAATGTGACTTGATGTAAGCAATGAAAAACCTCACAACAAGTGCTAGGAAAGACACTAACAAATCTAATCAAACTTCTTTGTAGGGCACAAGGTTGTTTGCACGACGTAGAGCAAAATCGGTATCGGTGCAATGCAAACAACCCTCTAGATTGAGCAGAAACAACAGCTAGTCTCAAACGATGAAAAAGCAAAGTTTTATATGGCTTATAAATACTCAATTGAAAGTTTTTGATGAGATCTACAACTTTGCAGTTGAAACAAACCCCAAATTCCGAAGGGAAGATTGAATGAATCAGCAAAAACAGAAACCGAAAACTTGTGATGCGATTTCAATGCCAAAGATGGCCGATTTTGGGGTTCTTGGAGGATGACTAGTGCAAGCCAGTCATTTTCATTGTATACGCGCCGTCATTAGCTTTCCAACAAGTACAAGAATGTTGAATTCTGACTCTGTATACAAAAGTTATACCCATTTTACTGAAGGTGTATCAGAAACGGACTCGAATTCGTTTCGGCCTCAATTGAAACTGCTATAACTTTTGATCCCGTGGCCAAACTTGTTCAAATTTTTTTCTGGAGGCTTTTGGATGTATGAAGAACAGCTCCACCAATTTTCACTATTTTGGCGAAGGTTTGATGCACTTTCCAAATTTCGGAAAAGATGGACTCTTTCCTTTTTTCAACTTCTTTTTCTTTTTTCTCTGTTTTTTTCTAAAAAACTGAAACCAATTCTTCTAGAAAAACCAAAACGAACTCTCTCCTTTTCTTGCAAACTGAAACTAGCAGATAGGATGGCAGCGGAGGGTGTTGTTGCGGCAGAAGTTTTGACACGATGATGAAACTACGCAAAGGAACACGTAGATCAAACTAAACTCTAAGTAAAACTAGAGATCAGCAACTAGACACGACGATGCAATCAAAAATTATACCAGTAAAACTAAAAAGAAAAAATTGCAATAGCTCAAAAGGGAATGGGACAGCGGAAGAACACTACGAACAATTATTTTGGTGGGCTAATTTTCTAGGGTTTTTAGGATGATAAACAAAAATTAATCTAAAAGGGAAATTGTGATTACCTAACGGACAACCATTGCTTTGATACCACCTAATGTGACGATGGCCTGATCTTCCGAAAGGTACTGATAAGTCGACTATGAAGAACACGACGCTGATAATCCAAAGGCCCCAACCAAAACAGGTCGAACCCTCGCAATCACTACACCACTGCTCCGATGGTTATCAACTGTGCCGAACGCGGTTGACCTCGCCAAGAAGGCTATCTCCTGCAAGCGAATCGAGAACACAAGCAAGAGAGTACAAGATGCAATCTGAAATTATATTGCGAACAAATATTAAGTTCACAAGTTGGGGTTCCTCAACCGAACGTGCGGTGAAACTGCTAAGCAGAATAATCTCTTAAGAAAACCCAAGAAAAACTAAAGAGGTACGACCTCCTTAAATAGGGGAGTGGGAAGCCGCATTTATCTAAGGAAAAGGGATGCGGTATTATTCACGGTTACTATTCACATAAACAGTACGGCCGTGGTACTGTTCACGTGACAGTATCCATGAAAACGTCGGCCCAAGGGGGAAGCGTCAGGGGATGGCCGGCCAAAATAGCCTAAGTGGTGATACAAGGCCCTCGCCCCAAAATGTGTCGCAGCACCATGGATAATAAACCAAACTTCGTCAGTCCGATGAATGCAGCCAAATTGGTGGAGATGGATGAATTTCGTGAAGTCCTTAATGTGTTCCTCTTGCTGTGAGTTAGCTCCTCCTCTCCATGATTCCTAAGAACAAGGAAATCACAAGTCTTAGGAAGTATCAGATTCTTAGCGAAAATATTATTTACTCCTAAAAACGAGTTTACCTAATAGTTGAGTTGACGAGCACGTGCCCGAGTAATTGGACCTTGCACATCATTCATGGAAGCAGCAAGAGGAGTGTTCATATCAGTAGAAGTGATGTCCTCATCACAGTAGGCCGAAGGGAATGTGGGGATGGCTGAATGGATATTGAGCTTGTGTGTTGTGTGGGTTGTGGAGAATCTGGGGATCACGGGCTACCCCGAGTGCTCCCCTCTAGTCCAGCCTCTACTGCTCTTCAGTGCTCAGTCTGGAGTACAGTTGATTTGGTTTTATGGTTTTCAGCTGATTTTTTACCCAAAAAACCTAACTCCCAGAAAACATGATCTCTTTCTGTTGTAGAAAATGTGGTATAAGCATATATTTATATTTAATTTCAGCATAATGAAGCATTATGAAAGCACATTATATAAATGACATAAATTGCATATAAATATGTAATTCTTCCATATCATTTATACAAGAGCATAATCTTAATTCATGAAACATAATAAATGCTAAAAGGATCATATTACCCACGTTTATGACAAAAGAATCAATTATAACAGCCTAAAGCTTAGTTGTAATTGATGTTATGCTCTCTGAAGTAGAGCCGCTCAAATCTTAATATTTGGCCTTCTCAATACTATGCCAATAATCTTCATCAAGTGATAAGACAACTAGAGATTAAATTTGAGCTCTAATCAATGCATTCTCTGTCACTAAAGTTTGCATATACAAATGAAAGCAACTTCTAAAATTTTGGTATGACAGAAGATCTAAATCAAAGACTATAAGGTAGCAACCTGATAATAGCTTAAGATGATCAGTCAATAGACAATATAATCACAGATACTCAATACTTCAAAGTTGAAAACTCCTTCTATTCAGATCTGAATTCAGAATACTAGCTGTTGCATGCCAGATAATCATAGAGCAATAAGATCTAACTGATTAACCGAACTAAGAACTCAAAGAGCAATATGACAGACAGCTGAAAGCATCACAGATTATGCTTAATTTAAACCTAGATGTACAGACCGCTTTCAGTATGTGCCAAATTTCATCATCGAGCTTTAAACCGAGCCACAAGCAAACAATGTCTCCTAGTAATTGAACTTATACTAGAGATTATAAAACAAGCACAACCCATAATATTTGCAAATAAAGAACCGAAATACTCAAGGTGTAGATGGCACTCAAAGCCGTCCAGAAGTGAATCAAGCCGGTGGAAGCGAAATCGCCAACAAGAATCGGGCAAGGCATACATGTAGGTGCTGACCTAGAAAACCCAACACCCCTCTGTGCCGCAGCAAGAGGAGCGAGGTAGACGAAGATACAATGCCCTCCTTTGCCATTAGGGGTAACCAAGCCGACAAAACCGAGGTGAAGGGGACACTTCACAAGCACATGAGAAGCACCGGCCAAGTGCCTCACCGCTAAGCACCATGGGACAAGAATCATCGCCGGCGGTTGAGCACCGATGAATAAGCCCCAAGGACCAAACTACGAAGCCAAATCGAGAAGAAGAAGAGAGGATTGAAGAGATAGTGCACACCGTTCATCCGATGTGATACATGGGAGGAGGCAACCTCCTTTTCTAGCCGAGAGGAGGAGGGGTAGAGGCCATTGGCACTGTGGCCGCCAACAGCCGGAGCCAAGGCTCTCGGGCCACCAACGTCCCTTACCTCTCCACCGAAACCGCCTCTTCTTAGATCGGATCTACCAATTGAGCCGCCACTGCCCCCAGGATTTTGAGTCGGAAGAGAAACGCCCGCACGGGAAGACGGATCTGGCGAGCGCACGCGCACAGGAGGAGACGCAGTCTCCTCCCCTTATCTCTTCCATTCGTCCCACTAACTGGTGGGCTCCACATCCCTCTTTTTTCCTTTCCTTTTCTTTTCTCAATTGAAAAATTACCAAAATGCCCCTGGAGTTACAACACTTTCTACCGTACCGAATACCGAACATCGATCAAATTGAGTTTATTGGTATAGTTCGGTATTTTTGATTTAGTTTGTTCGGTTCGGTGCCAATATGAACAACCCTAGATCTAGCTAGTTCAAGTTTGATAAAATGACGAAGCCAACAAGTTATTTGTGGAGAAACGCGAGCTATTTTTTGTGTTCCGTGTTTTAAATATGCGACTGTATGTTCAGAATAAGAAGGGATCAAACGATTCTCTTTAAGACTTGTTTTATATTGGTTTCTATTTTTGGCTTCTACTTAGAGAAGTCAGAAATCAATATAAACACACGGCTTTTCCTAGCGGCTTCTTCACTTATCTCGCTCCGAAGATAATGTAGGGGTCACAGGCGCATTATGCACTTCACTCCTCTCACTCCCTGCTCGCGCACAAATCTTTTCCTCACTTTTCCCATCACTCATAACTTTCTTCGAAAAATCACTTCTTTCAATCACTACACAAAATCTAACAAGTAACAAATAATAATAGAAAACACTAAACAGTAAGAAGATAGTAGTAGTAACAACTATGTTACAATAAAATAACATTCTAAGTCTCTAACAGTAAGATTGAGATTTGAGAATGATTGAATAAATACCTGGCAACTAGCTTGGCTGTTGGCTTCCAAAGAATCAGTCGGCTACTCCAGACTCAGACCTCGGTGGTTCACCTCCAACTCTAAGTTGCAATCCTCAGTCTCCCACTCCCCTCTCGGGCTCTCTCGGCTTCTCTTGATCTCTGCTATCCTTGAGTCCTACCTGTGCCCTGCCACTCTGCCTTCTTTCCTTGTTCAGTGCGTTCCTCAGCCAGTCGGCTAAGCGCTGACCGACCTGAGCGCCTGGGCTCCTCGTGCCGTCGACTCCCCGCATGGCTGCACCACAGCTGCCAACCCTCCTTGCCTCCTTGCGTGCGCCTGTGGCAGATCTGCCTGTGCCATCGCTGCCCTGGCCATTGGCCCCGTCGGTCGTCGTGCGACGCCTTGGCTTCCCACCGCAGCCACATGTCTTGGCGCCACCAGCCGCCACTCACTCTCAGGACCTCAGCCAGGTGTGAACTCTTTGCTTCCACTCGATCCTCTTCATCTGTGGATGTAAGTTGTTATTTACTACTATGTGGTTGTGGCCCTTGCGGATTGGTAGTTGTGGGTTGACTGTCTAAGAAAAGGGTCTATCTTCTCTTCTAGTCTTCTTCTTCCCAGAAGGCAAGAGGCATGGTTGGCTAGCCATCCTTGGCCGGCCATCGGGGCGGGGTGCGGGGGTGGTTTCGTCCGATAGAGGGCTAATGAAATCTTTTTCTAGATTCACCTCAGGTAATTAAACTAGCTGCCAGTTAATTAACTACTCCAAATTAACAAGATCTTCATACGACATGTTTAGCTCGTCAGCGAGGGCCCTACACGGCTAGATGATTGTCAGTGAAGGAGGCAAATTAAGCAACCAGTTAATCATCAAAGAAATGTCGTAGTAGCTGTCAGAGCTCAGACCAACGTGGTGCATGCGGACGTGTGGGGGAGCTAGGACGACTTTGTAACACCCCATTTCTGGGAGCGTCATGAATCCCTCACAACTGCCTAGGATTGTTCATCTGCGAGTTTCGTCAATCGAGTGTACAACATTGCTAACACATGCTTAAGACAAGATCCAACTTTATTTCAATATAAAGGCATAAAAGCCGAGTTTTAGATATAATACATACAAAAGATACAATACATACAAAAGAACGCCACAGGCATGCCTGAGCGGAAGACAACCCTAATTCCACTCGTCATCTATTTCATAGAACTCCACTTCATTGCCACCATCGGCTTCCTCGTCGTAGGCTATCTCTGTTGATGTTTTTAGCAAGTATGAGTGCAACCACCATACTCAATAAGTCAGGGAATTTACTATGTAACTACATGTAAGGATTACCATGAAATGGGTAGGTAGGCTTGTTACTTTATGTGGGTGCAGTTTTAGTTATAAATCAGTTTTAAACATAAAAGGAAGATAACTTCTTTAATTAATGGGGGTTCTAAACTTGACTACTAATCTTCAACATTCCCAAATCATTCTCAAATCTACTTATGCTTTGCAATTGGATTCACCCATTAAACATAGCTTCATTTATCGGAAGCACGGCGTATTCGAATACCATTATTTCATGACTCTGCAGAGTTGCCCTACTTTACCCACAAGATCCCTTAACTCCCGCGACAGACTTAAGAAAACAAGGCTGTTCACTGCTCAATTCTTTATATAGCCTCCACCCAGTAGGTTTTTGATCTCAACAAGCTCGGATGACACCACGAATCTTGCCTGACTTGTCGCAGCCCTACAGTTGTATGGTTAACCACCTCCCAAACGGACTCACCCTCTGTCCCCCTCCCCGACGGTTGTAAATGTTCAATTGAACTTGAGCAACTACTAGACCAGGTTTGACAAGGTCAACGCTTGTGGTTGGACGATCACTATATTTCTTACTTAGCATAAGGGTATAGTCCTTACATTTTTAACTGAGGCAACTTCCACGCACAAACCCATATTCAGCGTTTGCGGCACTGCCATCAATTCACAACCAAGCCTCCACCATAGGATAAGGTCTTGGGATCCGACCCGCTTTTGACCTTCTGCGATCCTCGCTTACCCTAGATCCACTTTTCAAAATTCTATTACCGATTCTCTTAACAGCGGAAAGATTTTGGTTCCATGCTCGAAGAAATGAGCTAGGAATAAAGAAATGAAATAAAAAAGAAAAATTTGAAAAATCCAAATAAATAGGGTTTTGGGCTTTTAGGATGGTCCAAATGGTGAAATGGGCCTGAGAAATGGGTCAACGGGCTCGAAATAGTCAAAATGGGTATATATATGTGTTTTTGGGTTTCGGTTGAACAGTAACGGGTCGATTACTATTCATTGCGGGTTTTCACTATTCACAGCGGGTTCGGGTGGCTGGATCCGATACTGTTTATACCGGTTTGGGTTCAGGACTGGCGGGTCGGGTGAACAAGAACGTCGATTCTCGTTCATCTTCTCCACCGACAGCCGATCGAGAAAACAGAGGAAGCGACGGCGGCGACTGGCGGAGCGAGGGTGGGTTGCGACGAAAAAGGAGACTATGGCTAGGTTCCTTACACTACGGGGGTTCCATTTTGGGGGTCGACAGGGTCGACGGAGGCAACAATCGTCGGCGGCGAGCTCTTTTTCTTCGCGGCCGGTTTGAATGGTGCATGGCGAATGGGGGCTTAATCGGGTGATCAGGCTGGTGTTTGAACATCAGTGGGGCTAGGGCAGGCTTATGGGAGTGGTGGTTTGGGCTAGGGAGGTCAGGTTTAGGCTGGCCACGGTGAGGTGATTTGGCCGTGCGGTGGGTTCCGGTGCCGGGGAAGAGGGGAGCTCGGGGAGCTAAAGTGGCGGTTCAAGGGTGTTTTGGGGAGCAAGAGGAAGTTACTGGCGAAGCTAATTGGAAAGTGACTGATTGAAAAGGTGAAATCGAGCTAGGGCTTACCTTGGGGGTTTCGGCAATTGCCGGCAATGGAGGGGACGACAGAGCCTTTGGAAGTGTTCAGCTGGCTCTGGGGTGTGTTGCCTTCGAATGGGAGGGCTCGGTTGCTTAAATAGCGCAGCTGAGGTGGTTCGGCACAGGAAGCTAGCCATGGCAGTGCCAGCGCGTGGCAAGGCCGGGCGAGTTCGAGGAGGCGTGGTGCGGCGGTCAGAGGGGAGTGTCAGGGCTGCCTCGGGCGATGCGATGTAGTGGTCAAAAGAGGCGGGCTGTGTCAGGTCGACCGGGGAAGCTGTGAGAGCCGAGAGGGGAAAAAGCAGGCACTACGGTGGCGGTCGTGGCCAGCGGTCGCCGACACGAGCTCAGGGGCAATTAAGGGTGGCGTACGATTGCTGACAAGTGGTGCAGGGCTGGCAGCAGCGAGCGGGCGCGAGAAGGCATGGGAAGGCGCAGAGGGAGTCGACGGCGGCAAAAATCAAGGGCGACGGTGATTTTTCGGACTAGGAACAGTAGCAGCGTGAGGTTTGGCCGTTGAGGCGATGCCAGGAGGGATTAGGGGTAGGGTTAGGTTAAGATTCGTGTGGGATAGGGTTGGGAAGCAAAGTAAATCAAATTCAACTCAAACTCAATTTTATTTTGAAAAATCGGTTTTGTTTCAGACTCGATTGACAAATTACTAGTCCTACGCACTATTACTGCATTAGAATTTGTCTCAAGCAAAGGTCTATGAGCAAGCGTTTGATATGTACGGCACGTGAATTGAAAGGCCTAGCTAGCTAGCGAGCACACGACACGATGAGCGATGAGTGACGCGATGAGTTCACGGTGAGATTTGCGCGTGGGCGCGAGCAAGGCAGGCTCTAGCTAATTAAGGTTGTCACAGTTGAGCCAATCTCTGTCTTCCGTTCTCTTCCTTCTTTCTTGAGGCGCAGCGAAGAGCCTGCTGCTGTCTGTCTTGTCTTTTTCTCGAGCAGCTCGTGACAGATCAACTTAACAAACTTGCGGTTCTGCCTGTGTGGCTCACAGAGAAATGTTTAGGCAATTTGATTGGCAGTTTAATTAATTAAAGCGCCCTGCTTGCTGTTCCAGGCTTTTCCATGACAGGCCGTTTGCTCATATATTTTTCGCTAATCTGCTCTTCTTTTTTCTCTTATTTTGGCATGTTCGTATTTGCCTATTTGTTTTAGTTATGGTTTCTAAAACATACAGACAGTATGGCTTTTCCATCACCATTTCAAAAAAACTTATCGAGATAACTTTTTCAAAATAGTTTATCGGTGTTCAGTTCATTTACACAAACTCTCGCACTAGAGCCAAAAATCAAAAGTCATAACCGAAAAGAACACATCTATTGGTTTATGTTTCTAGTTTTTGAAATGGCTTCCTCACTCCTCTCGCTCCCGTCTTGCTCCGGGGATAAATCAGGTGGTCACGAGCGCATCACGCACCTCACTCCTCTCGCTCTCGTCTCGCGCACGTATATCTTCATCACTTTCCTTACCCCATTCATCCACTCCTTCTAAAAGTCACTTCTTTCAGCCAATATTATTTATTTAGAGTCAAAAGGCATTAAGCACAGCTGATATGAACATGCTCTTACTAGTATGCTCTTACGCATAGAGTTTTCTTTAGGAGAAAAAAAGGAGAATATGTCTGTAACATCAGGGGCGGATTCACACCCCAGGCAAAGTAGGCTTCAGTCCGGGGTGTAAAAAATATCTGGTGTATAGTCCGGATAAATTCAGTTCAGTCTGGGTAGCATTTTCTTGGTACAGTCCAGATAACCTAGATCAATCCATCACTGAGCCCGGGGCGTAACCAAATCCTGGCTCTGCCACTGTGTAACATACTTAGGACTTGTTCGTTTTAGCTTTGGCTTCTGCTGAGAGAATACATAGTTAATACAAATGCTCATGTTTCTATAAGTCGCTTTATCAGTCACTACTTTGCGCTTTCGCATGTTAAAATACACTTTGTATTTTGTTATGTCACAGTTACATAAGTCACATGATAGTCCGAATGTTGTAATGTATTTTGTTGCACCATTGTTTATTCCCTTTCTTACATAATACACTCAGCAAAAATCCAGAAACCATAAACCTATCATTCACTACTATTCATCAGCCAAAACGGAAAAACCATCAAAAATCCACTATAAACGGCTCTTAAGCAGACCGGACCTGCAGATAGTGTCCGAGCCGACCAACAAGTTGTGTTCGATCATAAAACTTGCATTGCAATTTGCAATGCTGTGTCTAACCCACTCTCATGCCATAGCAGTTGAGTGCATTATTGTATATAGAACGGAGGCAACAGAATGGAACAGGTTGCTCTGCTCCCCTCGTGTTTCCGACCGACAACACAAAGAGCAATAGCGCACCGCCGTGTAAGACAGGAACTCAATCATGCACACATATAAATACAGGCCCGTCGTATATTGGCCTTTTATTTTTCGTTTTTAGTCTTTTTTCTCTTTTTGGCCTTTTCTGTTTTTGTTTTTTCTCTTTATTCGTTTGCACTGTTTCAAAATATAGTGACGTTTTTTAATTTTTCTCATATTATTATTATTATTATTATTATTATTATTATTATTATTATTATTATTATTTCTTATTTTTTGATTCAAAAGGTAGACTGCTATAAGCACAATTACAACTAAAAGCCTAAAACAGAAATAAAAACTATGGCTTAAGATGTTTGGAGCACTGCGGGATTGGGCCACTTGTTCTTTATCTATTGACACGGTCTATCGAAGGAGGAGCATTGATTGGTACAGCCCCGACGCACCGATGAACGCAGCAAGCGCACCACAGCTTCCGTGTTAGCGCGTGCAGCCGGCCGAGAGGCATCAGAGGAGCTGACAAGTGAAGTGACAACGCCCAACCGATCGCCGATCGATCCATGGCGTGGCCGCCTGACCTGGATGCCCGGCAATTATCTCAGCATTCACGCAAGTAGCTGCCGTTCCTGCCTGCAAATCTGCAACGCTTTTTATGATCGATCGATACGTACGTCCGCATGCAAGTGGCCCCGGCCGGCCAAGTGACGACCGTCCGTTTGCTCCGGCGCCTTCGACCGGAAGGTGGACGGAGAGGGATGGGAAACAATTCAGCGCTCAATAATTTTCCGCTCGTTTCGCGTCGATGCTTCGAGAACGTTCGAAACTGCATGATTAGTTACTAATACTTCAATACATGTGTTTTACTACGGGCTAAAAAATTCGTATTAAATTAACACAGCGAGCCACTGTCATCATCAGACTCGGCCTAAGTCACCCACTTAGCTATGCTGTGGCACGCGACAGAGCTTCACTCTAGGACATATTCGTCTCACTTATTTTGGTTTGAGTTTCTAACTTCTGGCTTATTTTTTACTATTTATAAATTTTATCTTTTCTAAATTTTTAACTTTTTTTGAGCTTTTTTGCTAGTTTTTTTTCCATATTCGTTTGCATTGTCTGTAATGAGCTAACATATTTTTTTCTTGTACGGATGGAAGCGAGAAACGGAGACGGCGACGAGGGACGTGCTGCGCGTCGGGCTGTAGATCGTGGCTGCGTTGCGTGCGTGCGACGCGTTTGGAGATGCAGCGTGGCAGTGCCGTGCTTGCGTTGTTGGGCTTCGAATCCTTGTACGGTTGGTATGCACGGACTTGGGGAAAATGCTGGGCCTCTTGTTCGATGGACAACATGCCATGCCGGGCCTAATCCAAATCCCCAGCGAAACGCTCCGCGAGATACCAGGTTTCGAAAAGTGAATACCAATTACCTGTATTATCTGATTACTATATTTAATAAAATGTAAATATGGTATAGATTTTTTATTTGATTAACAATTTCTATCATATTCGTATTCAAATTCTCACAAAAATATAGATACAAATATGGTAAGGACTTTTATCATCTAAAATGCTATTTTATCCGGACTATTCGTATTCGTATTCGATGAAGCAATATGTATATTTTATTACAATATGACTAATTAGTTGGACAATTTTTTTAATTGGACGTAAATTCGTGTTGCTTTAGGTGAGGTAAATAAATTAGAATGATTAATGTCATTAATGTCTTCATACTATATAAGTTATGAAGATATCCAGATTCGACTGAATTAAGTAGATATTCAATTCGAATTCGTATTCGTTACAATATTCGATTTGTATTCGTATTTGAGAATATCCGAATTCATATCTGACAAATACGAATATGGTTAGGCACTATCCGATCTATTTTCACCCCTAAACATACTAGCTCTGCACGATCTGGCACCTAAGCTCCCCCAGGCCCAGCCCGTTGTTGTAGCTTAGAAAGCACAGTAGGCTACAATGCCGTACGGCGGGTCGAAGAGCTAGCGCCACATGCCTCGTCGCGGATGTTGAACCGGGCAACTAGCACAGCATGTCTGTAGTCCGTACAAATGGACACGAGTGTGGTCACAATCACTGGGATCTTTTCGGCCATGGTCTATGGCTTATAGCTACGGTATATGGTTTTTTGCTTTAGCACGAGCGTTTGTGTGAACGAAACAAATATCGATAATCTAATAAAACACTTTAAAAGGTTGCATTCACCATCTCTTTGCAACAGAAATGAAGAAACTTATTTATTTATTTATTTAAGAAAAAATATAAGTTAAAAAGAACTCAGCCGGTTAGAGGGTCAAGACGTGTGGAGGATTGGGCCCCAGGCACCATCTTTTCCCGTCCGGCTTCTGGCATGCTGGGCCGGGTTTTTCCCGGAAGTTGGGCAGTTGTCGGCCTTGAGAAGCGGGGAAGGCTCGGCTCGGCCGGTGCGCAAACTCTGGAATTACGTCCGCTTTGGACCAGTTCGTCGGCAAAACGAGGAGATTTTATGGGCCCCACTTTCTGTTCTTTACCTGGGTATCACACTAGTACTTCCATTTGGTTTTCTCTTGATCTCCTTCTTTTTCCTTCTTTTTCTTGGATATTTGGTTTCTCATAAAACGCGTAAGCTTGTGCCTCACGAGCTAGACTGCTGGGCATTGTATTCTCAGCCAATTATAACAGGATAAGGTTAAGCGCAGTTTATGAGAAAGTCAGCAGTATATGCAGTACTCCTAGTCAGTACTGCATCTTGTAAAGGAAGGTAGATTAAGGGAGATTGTTTCAGCTTCACTTGAGTGAGGCTAACGGCGATTTTTTTTACCCTTTTAGAGCCTGCTTGGAAGCCCGGTTTTGGGCCTAAAACCCTCGTAAAATACCGGCCCAAGAATGTTTCTATGTTGGGCCGAAAAATCTGCTTGGGTGGGCCGGAAACCCAGAAGAAATACAGGTGGTTTGGGCTTTTTCAACCGGAAAAGAAATAGCACCAGAGGAGGCGACGATTTTTTCCCGAGGAATGTCGAGCCATCCTCTCGCCGCTCAGTCACCCGACACAACCGACCATAGAGCGCATCCGGCGGTAACGGCGACCGGGAGCGAGCTTATCGGCTGCTAGGCGGCCGGGTTCGAGCTCATCAGCGGCGACGGCGACTGCGATATTTAGGATATTTAGTTTCCATAATTAACACCACATATGATATTTAGGATGAGATCATCGAAGTAAGCTTCTAGCCTTTTAAATTCAGAATTTATTTCTTGCAAGAGATTGCCATTTTTTCTTGCATGTGATAGATTTGGCAGGACACTTAAGTTAAATTTGGTAGGACTCAAAGTTAGGAGGCATGAAAAAAAGATTCCTTTTTCTTGCCTTTGTTCATGCTTGAATATTTCAGTTCTAGGACTACTTGTTTGGAGTACATGCATAATGAGTTTAAATAGTAACATAAATTATTATCGAAGCGTGAATTCGGATTAGCTCTAGATAGCCCGTGCTGTCGTTAGATATTATTATACAAGGATTAATCACATAATATGTTCTTGAGGAGGTATTGCAAAATTCATGTATCTATCAACTGAGGAGCTGAAGTCGATATTGGTCGAATATGTAACTCAGTAACAAATTCTGCTCAGTACCTCTCACATTGAATGAAACCCAAAATATTGCACTTATACATGCAGGCAATGATTGCCTCTCTCTAAAAATGGTCGCAGATATGTTGAGTTGAGACAATGCCTGATAGAGCAATGTTTTGTACGGACGTTTCTCATAACAAATGCGTGTGTGAATACATGTTTCTTATTCTGTTTCTCATCGAGGTCTGTTTGTGCGAATATCTCTGTGTCCTGCTGCGTGACTACGCAAAGCTGTTAAGTTATCTGCAGTCATCATTGCATTATTATGCATGATCACACGTACCCAAACAGAATATCCTTGTTACAACGGAAAATAATTACAGCAGAATTTCTCTGTGGCCAGAACAGTACGGGTGTAAACCGTTAACAGGTGGAAAAAAAATTAGGGCTCCCAAGCAGACCCTTAGTGGGGACAGCTTTGCTAGCATACTACGGGCCTATTTGACAACGGCTGCGGCTTATGGCTTTTGACTGAAATTTTTGAATTTTGGCTATTTACGGTACAGATTACGGAGAGAGATACTCACTTGCGATTTTGGATGGTACAGATGTTGGGCTTTTAACGTGTACATCATTTAATTTGTAGACTCTGTCTTGAGAAAATACTCCGTTTGAAAATTAGATACTGTAGCAAATATCAAAAGCCGTCAGCTTCGAAGGAAAAGAACAGACCCTGCATCAAGTCTTGTACGCAGCCCAAAAAAAATAGGGCTCCCAAGCAGACCCTTAGTGGAGACAGCTGTGCTAACATACTGCGAGCCTGTTTGGCAACAGCTGCGGCTTATGATTTTTGGTTGAATTTTTTGAATTTTGACTGTTTACGGTACAGATTACGGAGAGAGATACTCACTTGCGATTTTGGATGGTACAGATGTTGGGTTTTAACGTGTAGATTTCGTCTTAAGAAAATACTTTGTTTGAAAATTAGGTACTGTAACAAAAACTAAAATTCATCAGTTTTGAAGAAAAAGAACATACCTGCATCAAGTCTTGTACGCAGCTTTACTTGCGTGCCAGGACAAAAGGATGGCTCCGGTTATTTTCCAATGCTATGCAACCGAAAGCCTACGAGCAAGCCTATCCGGAAACACTCTTGCTTCACTTCACATGGCCGGCCACGACCAGGGCTCTCCCCAATGCTAGCCGTGCAAGCCAAACAAAAATTCCCCTCCTTCGATTGCTGTTACCTTCCTTTTTAAGCTACAGATTTTACCAGTGGAGTACTATTCTGTCTATTACTACCACGTAAGGTTGACTTCTATGAGCCCTCAAAAGATGAACCTTGACTTTCGGTGAGCATGAACATGCATGAATTGTTCAGCGCTTTTAAGCTACCTTTGCTAGCATACTGCATCGGCTCTGCTCGGTTGGACTAAAAAGCTATAGTTTATGACTGAAATTGCACTGTAGCGGTTGAAATTTCACTGTAGCTGAAGGTGGCTTATTTGATGTAATTAAATTTAAAAAAATAAAAATAGAAAAAATATACTAGCTCATCACGGACAACGCAAACGAATACGGAAAAAAACCGGCAAAAAAGATCAAAAAACTAAAAATTCAGAAAAAACAAATTTTATAAATAATAAAAAATAAGGCGAATGAGCGGGCCAAGTCTTGTACGCAGCTTTCCTTGCATGCCAGGACAAAAGGATGGCCCGGTTATTTTCCAATGCTATGCAACCGAAATGCTATGCAACCGAAAGCCTACGAGCGAGCCTATCCGAAAAGAGAAATTTGATGATTTGCCCTCTCTTTGTTTGCAAATAGCTCATTTGCCCCACAGTTGATATCAATTGATTATTTGCCCCATCTTTGAATTTTTAGTTGATCATTTGCCCTCTTTGTATTTCCAAGCCATTTTCTATTTTCAGAATGCTAAATTACCATAGAAAATGACCAAATTGCCCTTTAAATCAAAAAGGTTGAATCCACCTCTCATTCCCTTCTTTTCGATCTCCCCATCTCTTCTTTTCCCGTGCTACTTTGTGTTCAGGAGTTTGAAGAGCACACAATCAATCAGCAGTGTAAAATGCTTTATGGAGGGGAAATCAGATCATGATTCGTACTTTCCTTTCCTAGAGTGGAGTTAAGCAAAAAGAACAATTTCTGCCTGCTCTTCTGCCTTGCTTGTGTCCAAAATTCACTGCACCATCCTCCAACACCCCACAGCCAATTGCAACTGCATCATCCTCATCTTTGCTGTTCTTTGCTTTCTGCTTTGCAGGAGTTTTCCTCTGCACAGACTGACAAAGACTTGTATTAATTTGACCGAACGATTACCAAAAGACTAAAGGTACTCAATATGGGGCGCATCCACTGAGCCACAAAATATGCCACTTCAAATATCAAAGAACAGCAGGTAGAAGCAAAACAAACAAAGAAACAAATTACATTGCTCACCTCAAATACTCTGACAACCAACAGGTACTGCTTGAATCGGAAGGACTCTTGGAGTTCTTGTGTTGGCTTTAGACATGCAGGTAAAGTTGCAAATTCATTACATGTGTAAAAGTAGACAGAAAAGAAGGTGCTTGACAATAGAAAATCCACCTCATCTTCTATTGCCCACGAAACCTCATCAAAGAGCGCCTCATACAGCTTAGGAACGATTTCATACGGGAAATTCACAAAGCGGCGACACACCAGTAGGCCTGCACCAGACGCTTTATCTTCCAGCAGCTTGACGCCGTGGAAGTCGCTGGGCTTGGGGTCGGTCGAGAGAAATTTGATGATTCCCTTGGTTGTCCAGCGACACCAAGATCGCCGACCATCCGTTCGGATACACCTGAATTTAGAGTTTCATCCATGTTCAGAGTTCAGAGTTGGTTCTTGAATTACTCTGAACTGGGTATTGCAAAGGCGAACAGCAGTGTTCCACGGGTGACTCAAAGGGCACTTTGGTCATTTTCTATGTTAATTTAGCATTATAAAAATAGAGAATGGCTTGGAAATACAAAGAGGGCAAATGATCAACTGAAAATTCAAAGATGGGGCAAATAATCAATTGATATCAACTGTGGGGCAAATGAGCTATTTGCAAACAAAGATGGGGCAAATCATCAAATTTCTCATCCGAAAACACTCTTGCTTCACTTCACATGGCCGGCCACGACCAGGGCTCTCTCCAATGCTAGCCGTGCAAAGCCAAACAAAAATTCCCCTCCTTCGATTGCTGTTACCTTCCTTTTTAAGCTGCAGATTTTACTAGTGGAGTACTATTCTGTCTATTACTACCACGTAAGGTTGACTTCTATGAGCCCTCAAAAGATGAACCTTGACTTTCGGTGAGCATGAACATGCATGAATTGTTCAGCGCTTTTTAAGCTACAGATTTTACTAGTGGAGTACTGTGATGTCTACTACTACTATATACAGGTTGACTTTGATCAGCCCTCAAAAGATGAACCTTGACTTTCGGTGAACATGAACATGCATGAATTGTTCAGCACTAGATAGGAAGGTAGTGTTTGTTTGAGCTTATAAGTTCAATAAGTTCAATCTTCTGTCTTATTTCATATTATAGCAGCTGAAAATACACTCTAACTATTGTTAGTATCTTTAATATAATTAAATTTTTTAAAAATAAAAAAGTTATATCATTACGGATAATACAAAAGAATAAAAGACAAAAAAACCCTTAAAAAGTCAAAAAAAACAAAAAAATAAATGAAACTAAAAAAAACTAAAAGTCACAAAAAGAGCGCTCTTTGCAGAATCTTATCTAGACAAATCCACCGACGTATCGAACATCCCTTCACCCCCTTTAGGACTTCTTCTTGCAACTTGCTTGTTCCTAAAGTAGCATCCTTGTCCTTAGAATTCAACACCCGAAAAGACCATTTTTTTTTATCCGATCTTGACATCTCCGTGATTTCAGAAGTGAGCCAGCTCTCCCAAATCCTATCCTTCCTAGGCCCAGTGTGTTGGCACATGAAGGCCATGACATGATACAAGGTTGGACATTTGCCCTCTCCACTCTTTTCAGAGTACGCTGCAGATCACCGTACCATGTCTCTCTGACAGACAAGCACGATCCCCTCACTTCTCCTACGGCAGCCCTAAACATCACATCCATATAAAGCTAGCAGTAGGCAGTAGCAGTAGCAGTAGCGGTTCTCTGATCCCTCCCGATCAGAAAGGGTGCTTCAGAATTGCTGGACATGGCCACTGCATGCCCTCCCCTCTTTGAAGGCAGCAGCTCTCCCAAATCGATGCAGGTTCCATATGTTCAGAGACAGACCACCGCCCACTTGCTGCATCTGCTCCCTCCTTGCGTTGGTTTGTGGCTTCGTGCAGTGCATCTGTCTGAGCTTAGGGCATCCTCAACAGTTCGCCCTTTTACATTATCTCTACACTGGTGTACGCTATCTATTTGTAGTGTAAAAGACAATAACTCCAATAAATTATCTTTTAAAGTAGAGCATAATACTATTTTATAATTTTACCAACTATCAGTCCACATACCTACCTCACACCTCCCTCCACCTCATCGTACCTTCCACCCTCGCTGAGCTCCTCCTATTGAAATAGCAGATAAGACATACCATGTTTTCTGAAGATGTGATGTTTATATTTGTTTAGATTCAGATTGTGTTTGTTCTGAAGATAAAATTGTTTCTGTTGTAAGGCATGCGCCGATACTGTAGCCTATCTGGCAAAGAATATATATATTTCAGCTAATCCAATGTTTCATGCTCACACAAAACACATCGAGGTGGATTTCCATTTTGTCAAGGAAAGAGTGGTGCAGAAGCTGTTAGATATTCGGTTCATCTCTTCTCAAGACCAGCTAGCAGATATTTTCACAAAGCCCTTAGCTGTTCGACCATTTACAACTCTTAAGTGCAATCTCAATTTTGGTTATTTGTTATCATGTTCAAGTTGCAGAGATATTGACTGAGTTGCTAACTGTTTGGTAGCAGTCTGGTAGTTTATGTTATTGCTGCACGATCCCAAGCTTGTTTTTTTAACTCGGTTGTGACTGAGGGAGGCTATTGAAATAGCAGATAAGACATACCATGTTTTCTGAAGATATGTTGTTTAGATTTATTTAGATTCAAATTGTGTTTGTTCTGAAGATAAGATTGTTTCTGTTGTAAGGCATGCGTCGATACTGTAGCATATCTAGCAAAGAATATATATGTGAAAACAGAGAGGGAACGAGAGATCAAGCTCTCTGCCTCTAAAAATATTGCTTCACCCTAAGCTCATTCTTCTTTACCTCCCACCATCAGCCAGCGGTGCCATCCTCCCTCACCATCGCCATCTCTACCTTACCGCCACCAACCACCGGTCTATGCCTCCCCTTCATTTCCCACCTCACTATTGTCTCCCCCTACCGCCACGTCGGCCTCTGCCTCCTTGCCATCCTCCTGCGTCTCCCTCTCCGCTCCTCTCCGTCGCCCAGTCTCCCTCCTGTTTGCCTTCTCTCCCTCCCGTTGTCCACTCTCTCCCTCCCCTTCGCCCTCTCCCCACCGCTTTTAGCCGCCACCCTCTCCAAGCTCGCCACCATTTTCTCAGCCAAATTCGACTTGTCGACATCTGGATCCGGTCAGATCCAGACTCCATCGAGTTGGGTCTAATCAAATTAAGCGTTCCACCAGTCGCCCTCATGTTCGTCACCATCGCGACCGTTTGTCACCATCGCATCCTTCGGTCGCTGCCGCCGCCGTCGAGCCAGTCATGCTCGCATTCATTGTCGTCGCTGCCTAGTGGTGGTCGCGCCACCGTGTGCCCCCTACAAAACATGTGGGGAGCATACGACTCTACCCCAACAACGCACTCGGTAGTCGCATTGCATCGGTAGCAACATGTGTGCTTTCTTCTTTCCATCTCTCTTTCATGTAGTATTTTAGTGATATGGTATATTGAATAAATAGCTAAAATGACACTGTTAAATATGTCCTTAGGTGAAGTCAATAGAGTCGCAGGAGGAGTGGTAGTACTGACAGCCTAGCTAGCTCTTACACCTCCATACTGTGTCACGTGCTCTTCATGTGCAATTAAAAAAACAGCCAGGAGAGAGGGAGAGGTCGCGTGCGCGTTCTTGTTCGATCAATCTACAGACATGTCACACATGATGTGTTCATGTATATAGCTTTTCTCTCTCTCTCTCTCTCTTTTCTTTGCAGTTCAAATAGCACATGTTGTTGGAGAACTTGCTCTAACGTCTGGACTATGATCGGAGTCGCGACCATGTCGAGAGGTGAAGTCAAATGCAGCGGCAAGAAGATCCTAGGTTGATCCCAGTGCAATCTTAGGTACATCGTGCCTAAGGTTAAAACTAAACGTCAAAAACTAAAAACTAGATGTTAAAACAAGATAGCCTCTTGAAATAAAATTTTTAAACGGTTTCTCAAGTTTAAAATCGTATACGTTATCTGTGTTAACATCTTTATTATCCGCTATCTTATAAAAACATAATTAAAAATTATCAGCCACCATCATAAGTGATCAATCGCAGCCAAAAACAGCCGAAGGCTATGTCGTGAAGCATCATCACACTCATGGCTCCTCCATCCAATACGTACAGCTTTCACAGTTCACCTGTCACTCACTCGTGTGAACCAGGCAGGACGAACACGCCGCGGCCATACGTAACAGGTCAGGCTGTTACGAGGAGCTTTAATTAATTGCTAACGTACAAGGCATAAACCCCTGTGCCGTACGCTGCCGCCCGGCGTGTTATCTCGTCGATATTCTGATTCTGTCTACAGTGCGGAGTCGACACAGCTCGCGCTGGAAAAGGCGCCGGAAGAGACCGTCCTCAAGACATGGGATGATGGGAAGGGAAGGACCGTACTCTGTTCTTTTGTAGTTTTCGATTTTTCTATGATAACTAATTTTAAATAAAATGTTTTTAAGATAAAATTTATTAATTAATTATAGTACATATTGTATTGACTTTATTTATATAGGCAAAAGCTGCATATGAATTTTAATTACTCTGTAATATCTCACATGAATAGTCAAAAGCCACATGCCATAATCAAAAGTCATAAACCGCAACCACAAAAGAATATGCCCTACTTAACCAAAAAAAAGAACCGGCCACAAGACAGGCCGTCCACGAGACTGTTCATGATTATTTTGCGAGCAATTGGTTCAGGTTCGATTGATCTCTGGGCAACAACCAATCACGAAAGTGCTACGCATCTCTGGGACCCGATAATTTCTCTTGGATATTATAAGGAATAACGGTATTTATAAAATTCGCGCGTTTTCAAACGAACGGTAATCTTTGAAATTCAAAGCATCCATTCCCCTAATATATTTTGGAATGTAGGAAGAATGCAAGCATTGCATGTGGATTACTTTCGGTTGGATTTGCCTTAAGTAGTTTTCTGTTAACTAGCAAATACTTGTGTGTAGTCGTCGTCATCACAGACTAAAAAAATTATCGAACAAAAAACTAAAATTTACTCCTGAGAAACGGCGAATCTGGCCATTTACCACCGGCGAAAGTACCGAGAAAAAGAAAGAGGAGCCAAGGCCGGTAGCAAAGCTCCTGGCGCTGCATAATTTTGGCCCGGCATGCATAGTACCAAATGCTCTCAGGTTTTTCCGATTTACCGCTTATACCTTTTGATTTATACTATAACAATTAATTTTTAAATAATATATTTTTTAAGACGAAATCTACAAATCGATTGTAGTAAATATTGTACCGACTTTATCTATATAGCCAAACTCGCACACAAGTGTCTTTATCTCCGTACTCTCTCACAAACAGATATAATTTAAAATTTTAAGTAACAAACACAGCCTAAGAGGTCTCTCGGTCGGAAAAGTCCTAAAATAATAATTGGAAAATAACAGAAAGCAAAAAATACAGCGTGCTATTTTTTGGGTAGGGACCGCGGCCATCGCCGCCGACCCACCCGCACCGCACCAATGAGAGGCGGTTCCGATAAGACCCGACGGGCGCTCGCCTCGCGTGGGCCCCACGCGCGGTCGTGGACTCGCCGACCAAGGCTGCCGTGGAACGCGGCGACTCGCAGCGCCGCGTGGCCCCCACCACAGCGGTGCGTCTCTCCGCCGGCTTGTCCCCGCATCCTGGCCGTCCAGCGCGCGTCCGAGCGATCATCGGACGGCCGTCCGGGCGTCGGGATCCACGCCGCGAGAGAAGCGCCAATGGCTCCGGTTCGCGCGTCACCGCGTGGGGGCAGGCCCGCGTCAGGAGACGCGCCGCATAGGGACGTGCTGAGATGGCTAGACACGGCCTATACACCACCGGAGAAGATTTAGCAGAATTGGCCCTCCAGGTTCTTGAGGCAGGCAGTACAGCAGTGTACTACTTACTCCCACTTCTCTTCTCAAGCAAGGATTTGTTTACCAAATCATTTGCTTTGGGGGCCGCTCCGACGGCTGAAAGGGGGTGTTCTTTTGGCTTCAAAAGTGGCTTTTGGCTTTTCTACAAGACTCTAACTTTTAAATGGAGTATTTTCAAGACGGGATCTACAAGTTAATTGTAGTACACGTTAAAAGCCTAACATCTCAGATCAACCAAAATTGCAAGCAGTATCTCTCTCCCAATCTCTCGTCATGCAAATGTACCAAAATTCAAAATTTCACCAAAAGCCATGTCATGACCAAAAGAACAAGCCCAAAGTATACCGTAACTATTGAAGCTATATTATAATGACTGTTGGATTTTCTGAATAATTTAATAAAAATAAAAATATCATTATATTATCACGGACATACAAAAAAATAAGGAAAAAAATACTAAAAAGTCAAAAATAATTTCAGTGAAGCAGGCAGGCAGGCAGACATCTATCGTAGTATGTCATTATATTCTCTTGTAGGCACTGCACTAAATACTATTCTCTCCGTCTCACAATATAAGTAATCATTCTTGATAAGCATCGTTCCACAGTATAAATCCATTGCAGAGATTTTAAATATGCAGTTATCACAATATTTCCATTATATACCTTTACTTTAATGTTGAAAAAAATGAGTAATTGTAGTATGTCATTTAATAGACGTATGTATAGTACAATGGTATTAACTTTTTAAATTAATTTTTCCTTGGTTTATACATATGATAAACTTTGGTCTTATATAATTTTTCCCGGATCATTCGACCATTGATCGATCGAGCAGCTAGAAAGTGGTTGACAGCCAAACTGTTATCACACCACGATCATCTTATAATTTCAGTGAAGCAGGCAGGCAGGCAGACATCTATCGGTGGCGGCTATGCTGAAACAAACCGAACAAAAAAAATTGAAGAATCAAATTTGATTTTGAGTTTTGTTTGGATTTGAATTCTCCTTGCTCCCTCTTCCTACTCCTCACCAATCTCCACGCAAATCCGCCCCTTATCCACACCACCACCGCCTGGACGGAGGATAAACGCGTTGGCACTGTTTTCGTCCGACAAAACCGCCGCCGCTGCTGACTTTTGCCGCCGTCGCTGCTTCCCGCGTCTTCTCGCGTCTGCTCGCCTCTGCCAGCTCCTGCTTAGTTGACGACCACCGTGCCACCTCCTCCTAAACCCCTACTTGTGTCGACCTCCCGCCACCGCCATCATCGCTCTGTGGGCACGCCTCCTCTGCTCTCCCAACACAACCAATGACCTAACGACGCCCGACATGTTTGACCGTCGCAACGCTCGCCCAAGACGCCGACATCCTCCCTCGCCACCTTCCCACCATTCTCGCCTCCTTTTTCCGTCGTAGTTTGATCCTCTCGGCGACAAACCGCCTCCCGCCCTATAAATAACCCCGAGCACTTCCAAGCTGAAGCTAACACTCCCCTGAAGCTAACCGAACACCCCGAAGCTCCCTTCATCTCCTCCATCGCCGTCAATTGCAAGAATACCCGAGGGTAATGCCTAAATCAATCTCCCCGATTTACCCAATTTCATTTCAATTCCTTGCTCTTGTAGCTTCCTCAAGCATCCAGAAATACTCCCGAACCATCACCATAGCTCCCCGACCACTCCTCTTCCCCGGCACCGATAGCCGCTCCACGGCCGAACCACTTCACCGTGGCCAACCCGTCTCCGACATCCTTAGCTCAAACCGACCCTTCCACAAACCTCCTCTAGCACCCTAGATGCTCGAACACCAGCCCAATTGCCCCCTTAGCCTCCCATCACCCTACACGGTCCAAAATTTCCGCAAAAAGGAAATAGCTCGCCGCCGGCGAACGCCGCCTCCCCGGCCGCCGTAGACCCCACAAATGGGTTCATGGCATCCCCGGGAATCCGTCCATGGTCTCGGTTGGCGTCGCAAAAACCGGTAGTGCCGCCGGTCGCCATCGCCTCCCTCCTCTGCTTTTTCTGCCGTGCGCTCGCTCGGTGGAGAAGAAGAACAGTGACGGGTTGTCACTGTTCATCCGACCCGTCAAGCCGAAACCCGAAACCATAGGGCAGAGTAACCAACCCGGTAGCACTCGAACCCGATCCATTGTGAACAGTTCCTCACCCGCGATGAACAAGAATAACCGCGATGAACAAGAACTGCACTGTTAAGCCTTTTAAACCCCAAAAATACATATTTATACTCGTTTGGACCGTTTCGAGCCCACCAATCTATTTTTCAACTCCGTTTCACCATCCCAAACACCCAAAAACCCAGAACCTATTTTATTTGGTTTTTCTCGAATTTTATTTCTTTATTTTATTTCTTTGTTCCTAGCTCATTTTCTTCGAGCGTGGAATTAAATTACTTTCTTTGCTTTGCGCTAGCACACGACGTCGTGAGTCAACCAAGTCGAGAAGGAGGAGCTCAGGATCAAGCTCAAGATCGAGAAATCGAAGAATACGAAATTATCGAAATCATAATCTCGCAAGGCAAGTCGCACATATTTTGAACATGTTGATCCTACATTTTCTAAGTTATTTATTTACTTGTATTTTCATTATGTTATTTGTGCAATATTATTTTGTATATAATAAATGCTTAGAATGACATGATACTAGTTATGTCCTACCACCCGAAAAAGCTCAGTCTAATTTGTTGGCCATATTCACCTTGACAAGACATAGTATTGTTAATTATAGTATTATGTAGCCGTGATAGTTCGTAGAATCAATAACATCTTCGCTAGTAGAAAAGATGGTCTTTATTTGGAGAATGGTTTTAGGGTAAGCGAGATCGTTAGATCCTATGACCTTAACCGAATGTGAAGGCAAGGATCATAAATCGATGATGTTGTTACAAGACCGGACGAGAATTTGTGGGAAGAAATTGCCACCAGTGAAAATATAAGGACTAGATCCTCATGCTGAGTAAAGAACATAGTGATCGCCCAACCACAAGCGTTGATACGTCAACCCTGGTTTAGTAACTGATCAAATTCAATTGAACCTCTGCATAAGCGAGGCGGAGGCTAAGTGTGAGTCCATACGAAAGAGGTTGAGCAGGGTCGTATGGAGAGTGATTATTTTCTGAACAATTGATTTGATTATCAATGATCCACACAATAATAGGCTGAGGCAAGTATGAGATTGTCGGGGAAGCCTATTAGGTGGAGGCTATATAAAGAATTGAGCAGTGAAAGCTTTGTTTTCTTAATACCGACGGGATTAAGAGATCTTGTGGGTAAAGCGCAGGCAGCTCTGCAGAGTCATGACTAATGGTATTCGAATACCGTGCTTCCTTAATGAAGCTGTGTTTAATGGGTGAATCCAATAACAAGGCATAAGTAGAATTGAGAATGGTTTGGTAATGTTGAATATTGATAATCACGCTTGAAAACCCCTTTACATTAATGAAGTTACTTTTTCAAGCTTTTATCTGGTTTTCAACTAAAACTGCATCCACATAAAATAATAAACCTGTTTTCCCTTCAATTGTTATATCATGCATGTAGTTATTGTTAAGTTCCGTGTGACTTGTTGAGTACGGTAGTAGTACTCATACTTGCTAAAAACATAAACAGACACAACAAGCTTTGAGAAGGCAGATGAAGACGGAGAGATGTTGTTTTGCGAGATGGACGAAGACCGGATTAGGGTCGTTCTCCGTCAGCGTGCTCGTATGCGTCTTTTGCTGTAATGTAACTAAAGATAGTGGACATTGCTGTAATACTTGACTTTAATGCCCTTATACTGTTATAAAGTTCACTTTTGCTCTTAAGCTTGTGTTGGCAATGTTATACACTCAAAGAATGTACTCGCAGCTGAACAGTCCTGGACAGTTGCGAGGGTTTCATAATACTCTCAGAAATGGGGGTGTTACATATGCGATCACACCTTTTTGGTTTAAGAATTCAGTAACGATTTGACGCTTAGATCTGAACTTGATTTCAGGATGTCAGTAAGCAACATCGCTATTAGTTTGGTGTTGATCGACTTGCTAACATCCGGAAATGGACGGACGGATATTCTTCCGCAAAGAAGGAAAGGAGACATGATTTTCGATTGCTTCAAGCTAGCAGTGACCGGCCGACAGCTTACCGGACGTTAGTTACCGGCAGTTTCGAGAAAGAAAAAATGCCCTGTAAATAGTAACGGCTACTGTTCTATGTCCCAATGGTGTACGGCCAAATTATGATATGCATGTAGCGAAGTCTCGTCTAATATGTGTAACGGTGATACAACCAGTTGGTGTAACAACCCAATAAGATAGTGACACATACCAATAAATATTGTAGTGTCACTGTAGCAGTCATTAAAAACAATTTTCTCATACAGCTACAGATATTTGTGCCCACGTGCCCGCACTGGATTGGCCAGTGACACAAACCGGTTGTGCAACCGTGACAGTGTAAAATCTTTCATGCTCCCCCAAACTCTCTCCCCCTTTTGCCTAGATCCCGCCCTCACCCTATCACTCCGGCTTCGGCTTGCCGCCGGTGATGCAAGGGGGACGAAGGACCTATCCCTGAAACAATGGGTCAAAGTAGTTTCTTAGCTAGCTCCTTTTTCTTCTTTTATAAAGTGGAGTTTACTCACATGCGTGTGTCGCCATGGAGGTCTTCGTGGTGATGGCCTTGTTCTTCATTGCTGACGTGCAACTGTCAATGTATGCCATAGATACGATCATACAGATGATTGTATCACTTATATATTTATGATCTTTTGAACGATATGTTATTTTGTCTCTTGAATAAATATCTTTCGTATTGATCAATAAGTGTATGATTTGTTCGTAGAACTCTTATTTATATTTTGATGTTATTCTAAATTATCTATGATCTTATATTATTATGTAGGGCAATATTGATTTGTAGATCAATACATGTACTGATTGATGATCATATTTCACGGATCATAGATTTGTGGATATCAAATCAATAATATGGATATATATTAGAGAATATTGTATTGGATTGACTTACCTTAAGACACTATTGAGATTGCTATATTTTATGTATCATTAGTTGCTCTCAAGCAATAATGATGTATAATTCTTATACTTGAGATCAACATAATTTTTTACATGTGTAATAGGGCACTTCGGGGTTGCCAAACGCTACACTGTAACTGGATAGCTATAAATGTAGCTTTCCGATATGTTGTAAAATATGCAGAGGAATATGATTGATCGGATATGGGTAGTTATAAATGTAGCTTTCTGATTTACGTGGTAGAACTTTTAATTTCCGCTAGTGTAGCCTACCTGTAATCCTCAACAGCAACAAGGTAGTGAGCCTCTCCCCCCAAATGAAAGAACATGCCCATATGGAAGTGGCATTGATCGCCATGCTCTCCGCACCCTTCTCCTCTGTCTTCGAGCAATTCCCTTCATTATGCTTGCTTCTCAGAGCTCTGGAAATGGCGGATCTACGGCCGGATTGAAAGTTCCCCTATTTGGGCCTCTGGATCTCGTATGCATTGTTGAAAATGTGGGTAATTTTTTAATTTGAAGTATTAATAGGAGGCATATATTACAAAACATTGTGATACAAGGCTCATAACTAATAGCAGCAGATAAATCATATTGTACTTCAAATATACGCAAGAACAGAATTATATAAGAGTAGATCGAGACAACTTATTGTGGGGCTGATGAAGAAAAAGAAGCAGCGCAGAAACGTCTGATCGTGGAAGTTGTCAATGTCGACGAACAAGACAAGCGGTCGTCTAGGTTGCGCTACATAGAAATCTTATTACCGCCCTATGTACGTTCTCTCTACGGCAATGGCTTAAAGATAGCCGCTTTTCTTTCCTCCTGGTGTACGCCGAGAAGAAAGTCTAGCGAGGTTCGACAACTCAACAGATCTAACACAAATTCACCAGAGAGGAAGAAGACGATGTGAGAAGGAATGAGGAAATTCAGTGAGAAGGGATGAGGAAATTCAGTCACCCTAGCCTAGACGTCTCCAATTCTTTTATAGACGTGCAAATTACACTCTAGTAACTGATGCTATTAACTTGAAATAATTCATTGGTAACAGCCAATTCAACACCATAAGCAGTCTCATGACCAGTTAAAGAGAGAGAGAAAAGCATAATTTTGTAAAATAGGTGAACTCGGTTCATGAATCGTGATGAGACTGCATCACAACACAGGCACAATCACGTGTTGTGCGTCACAAGTTACACAATTTTCATGTATTTTATGTAGTGGCAATGACTCCACCTTATATATTGCTCTATTCTCACTTGTCCAAGCAATGTGGGACTAAATCATACTATGCTTTGAAATTTATGAAGAGTAAATTTCACAAAACCACACTTATTCTTACAAAACTATAAAAAAATTATACTTATTAGAACTAGTTTCACAAAACTATACTTATTCTTACAAAACTAACAAAAAACTATACCTTTTAGAACTAGTTTCACAAAAACACACTTATTATTACCAATCATTTCAAAGACCACGCTTATATCACCTGCAACTGTTTTGATAGGATGGGCCGGCGTGTCATAGAGATTCCAACACCTAATCCCATTATACCGACATGGAGAGCACTAGTGTGGCCAACCGATGTGGCATATGGCCGACTTCATTGCAACTCAACATCCTTCTCCTGCAATAGGGTATTATTCTCTTGCTCCACCAGGCTCTTCAGAGCAAACAACACCTTCCACGTCAGTTGGCTATGCAGCAGTGCCCTCTACGTCAGTATAATGGGGTTATGTGCTGGAGTCTCAATGATATGCGGGTCCACCCTGTTAAAATGGTTGTAGTTAACGGAAGTGTGGTTATTTGAAATGATTGGTAAGAATAAGTGTGATTTTATTCAACTAGTTTAAAAAGTATTATTGTTTACTCATTTAGGAATGAATATGTCTCTGGCCCTGTTCATATTGGCTTCTAAAATCTGCTTTTCCCCAGTAAATGATTTTTCTAAATTACCTAACTTTCAAATAGAGTTTCTTTTTAAGGTGGGGTCTACTAGTCGATTGTAGTATACACTGTAGCAACTTAATTTATATCGGCCGAAATCGTACGCGATTGTCTCTCTCTACAAGCTTCTCTATAAGTTGTTACTATTAATAAGCCAAAACCAAAAGCCAAAGCCAAAAACCTATATGAACAGGCATCTTGTGGCCCCAATTCTAACATGTATCCCTTCCCCTCCTCTTTCTACTGTTTTGCCATGAAGGCCCATCCATATTTAGCGATTTATGCGATGGCGTGTCACCGTTGACGTGGTCTAACTTCGACTTCGACTTTGGCTCGCTTCAACCTCCCTTGCAGAGGCCCTCATGATCCCTGGTGGCAGCCAGGCGGGCCAATCTGGTTGATGCCACTCACCAATCTAGGTCGGTAGTGAGATAGTGCCCCTCTCCACGTCTCCGATGGTCGCACGTTGGGCACTGGTCATCAACGCCTCCTACCGGTAGACCTTCCTGGCGCCTGTGTAAGCCTCAACACCCTCAACTTTGTCACCATCTTCCGGCGAGGCAGCACTCAACAGAGGTACCCAAGGGCTCCAATGTAACATTTGCTTTCTGTAGGGTCCTTTCTGTAATACGGTGGAGCATGTACTCAACTTTTGATTTATACAGATAAATCCACATGCCCTAAGCCCTAAGGGGCCTTTTCCTTCAATAAAAAAGTTATGGTATGCGCAGTGCATCTAGTGCAATTAACGAGCGGCAACGCCCCCAACGAATTTGTGCATGATTGTTGTCGACCTGTCCATGCATTTCGGCTCGTGCACAGTGCAACAATACTTCCCAACATTTTGCTTCCCGATATGTAAGTTTTAGAGTATACCGAGCACTGGAGAAATATAGACTTGAGCATCGGAGAAATGTAGACGGAATTGTGGCATAAGTAGACCATGCGTAGTCCTCTTAAAAAGTAGGACTATATAATTTTCAGCCAAGCAAACTCCAAAAACTCTCTCTAAAAATGTAGGTAAGCTGAAGGTAGAGTATGCAATACAGATCGCATTATGATGCCAAACCCACATACTATAAATACTTCATTCATCGCCTACGACAGATAAGTCGTCAAAAACTATGGTGAGCGAGCGCTGGACGAGCCAAGTCTAAAACTTTGCTGCAACAGCCTAAAATGAGGGGGTGGCAAAAGAAAAAGATAAAAACTAGGGAACATTCCATTCCCCTTTGTCTCCCTCTTTACTCTTGGCCGCCACTCTCTATCTCTCTTGCGCTCCCTCTCGCTCACCCTTGCTCTTGCACGACGGCTTATAAGGGGTGACACCATCGCCGCTGGGTTCATCGTGCCTTCCCTCGATATAGAGAGGTTGGGGAGGCGGTGGTCCGGTGGTGGACGACAATGAAGAAAGGCATGATGAGGTGGCACACTAATATTAGGTTGCACTGAGTGCAGACGGTGGGGATAGGGAGATGGCCGTGCGAGGTCAGGTCGAGACCCGGATTTTTCAATCCGAAATCTCCGTGATTTAATGCACTATTCCACGGATCAAGAGATAGTGCTCACGATTCGTAAAATGAATATCAAATACATACCATGCGGAAGCATAAATAAAATAGTAAACTTACTCATGGGTCGATTAGGCCGAAATCAGAAAATTGCAGCAGCGGAAGAACGAAGCACACATGTGGGACCTTCAGGACATGCCCACAGGTAGCCAACTGGAGGTTCGCGACCTAGCCCTCGACATCCTCATCTTCTTTATCATCATGACCAATAGTGTTGCTGAGGCGCAGTGATCTGATTCTTGAATCGGATTTGTTGTGAGAGCGAGTGTGAGCACACTAACCACCGTGTTCATGAGCCAATACACGTAATGCAAATATATAGTATGCATGGCTTATCAAAGGAAAGACTCGGGTTGTTTTATTTGCCAAAATCGCTTTTGGTAGCATTGTTATTATTAAACCATAGTGTTATTATCGCTACCTAAAACTTCCCACGCGATTGCCCAATTGACTCACTCCCCAAATGCCATAATTGACTTAATTCTCCAAAGACACAATTTTCTTACTAGATGTCGCTCTAAGACTCCAATCAATGAGTGGCATCAATTAGCTAATCCACCGTTCAACCCCTTTATATATATATATACATTCATTTTGAATCCTCCAATGTCTTCACGTATTCCGAATTCATACTAGTCCAATCTTGTAATCAATATTCACCGACTCCTACTTCTTAATTCCAATGATTCCCTAATAGGATTACTTTTAATCCATCGACATCATTCATATCGAATTTTCTAACAAATCAATCCTTTCGCTAATGATCCAAAACCATAAATTGCTCTTTCCATAATCATCCTTATTTTCATTATTTATCTCTAACTATTTCATCAATACTTCTGCACCAAGAATATCATTAATCTAGTTTATGCTTCAATTATCATATCTCCAAATTTCCTCAAATTCAAATCATCTATCTAGATCAATCCTCGTTAATCCCATTAAATCCAACAATTGCCTTTACACTCTTCTAATTCTCCAAAATCATTGATCCGCATCATACTCCGTAATTATTATTATTCCTCCGATATACCCAAAATTCAATTCATCCTTCCAAGATTTTAATCAAATCCTATCAATCACATTATTACTAACATCTCTCAAGAATTTATATTAGTGTCGTAATCCAACAATTTCTTTTGCACACTCTAATCTTCCAAAATCATTTAAATCATCTTTCTAACCCATCCATTCATATAGACTCCACCGATTTATTTCTCCTAAACCCCTCTCTAATATTCTCTTTTTATAATCGGCATGAATCCACCAATCATCGTTATGTATTTACCACCACAGTCATCCACTCTTCCTACGACTCTATTTATCTTCCTATCACTTTACTTTGTAAAAGCGTAAGCTTTATCATCGTTTAGCTTTTGAAATATAATACATAGAAAACCTCCCGAGACTTAGCGCTTGAACAAAACGTAATATATATGAGAATGCAATAACAGTAGCGATTCAGATTCCATCCACCGTTACATGGCATCTGCACCATATGCTTAATCCTTCAGCGTTATAGCCGCTTAACTTATCACTGGGGCGACACCCAGGACAACACAAACCAGGGCATTGCACTGCCCTTCACTTTTCCATTCCCACCCACAAATCATTTTGAAACAGAACTATATCTGGTTAAGTTTCCCATGTCCGCCCATGACCGTGGGCACGGCTATTCAAATAGTTTTGACTCTGCAGAGTTTGTACACTTTCACCACAAGAGACAATCAACTCATTGCCCCACACGATTCCTTAGTCATGTGGTTGAGCGCACCATCACGGTGGATCGCTCAAAGTATCTAGTTCCTCTTGTCATCTCACCCTATGGGCTTATCCCACGTGCGGTGGGTCCCATACGCTGCGCGGGATGTTTTCCACAATTACTAACGCAATGGGCTCCACTTCCCGCAACGCTTAGAACAGTGGAAAACTTCACCTCCCTTGGTGTCCCTTTAGGCCTCCCTTGCCCTTACTTATCCACTTCAATCCACTACCAAGAAGATGAGTCCGGAGTTTCGATACAACTACTTAGCCAAGTTGTACTTACGACTTGTGGTTGCACTGTTTTACGTGGGAGATCATGACAAAATTCAGTCCTTAGTGGTATCTGGGCGATTCTACCACAACCCACTTTGTGCCTCCACTGCACCATTCACTCACACACCATCGAACCATTCGCTCAGATATTCAAGCAAGTAGGGTTTTAGGATCACAAAATAATCATATCGAACATATACCAGTCATTACCACCATGACTGCCCAACCAAAATTTCTCATGATTGAAAGTGATGCTTAGGCGCCACGCCCATGAATACATATGCAACACTACGCATAGCGTATACATTACTGGACTTATTTTCAAAGGTTACTATCATAATTTATTTGGGCGACAAGGTTCATATATTCAAATATTCAACAAGGGGGTGTAATATTAATCAAGGCAAACAATGGGCATATAACTAGAATCTTGAATTAAGCATGTATTTGTACATAAAATAACAGCATGCAATTTGATAATTTAAACAAAAGTAATTTGCATAAAATGTAGGTTCAACATGATCAAAGTATTGACTCGCCTGGCGCGGTTCACCGCGGTCTTGAGCTCACACAATGTTTCCTCTGGAGCTTCTGGTATTTATCTTTACTTCTATCTTGATCACACTTGATTCCTTGATTCTTCGGGACTTCGATTTCTATTACGTGCTAAGAGACTGAACACGAATAAAAGCGAATAACTCAAAAGATCGAATAAATCCAAATAAACTCGATTTTGTTCTTATTATGAGTTAATAGGTGTCTTGAGGCGAGGTCGGTAATAGAATACGACGACTCAGCCTCTTTATTAATAATCTCTTTTTATTATTTTTGCATTTATTTAGGAAGTTCCATGAGTTAGGTTAGACTTACGAATTGGTGTATTTTGTCGGGTGCTAATGTTCAGGGCATGCGATATATACATATATATATATATATATATATATATGTATACACATATATATATACATAAGTAATGCTTGCAAATTTTGCTCATCGAATTAATCTCATAGTTTATGTTTTTAGCATTTTGCGGTATGATATTTTATGCACTTAGTTATCACTAGACGTAATTTATTTTGGATTAGGATCCGCTGCTCGAGTTCTAACTTGCTATATTCGTTATGCCTGTCATTATTACCAAATCTACATCCAAATTTAATTAATAGTACCGTTGATATTTTGTCTATACTTTAGCGATTATTAGGCTTGGCTCTATATAATTTAGATTTATTTATCTAGACGGAGATTTGGGTACAAGGTAATATTTCATTATTGCTAGGTTATAGGGTTAACATTTAGGTCTTAGCGATGTGGTGGCTAGTTATATCTATTTTACTAAAATACATGATCAGATAATTGGTTCTTTAAAAGGTTTCCATCTCTAAATCAATATTCCATGAGAGCATAACATAAACAGTATATTACTCATTTTCTTAGTGTGCCGTTGATTAATAGTTAAACTTTACAACAATTATTCGGGGTATATTAGTTACTAACATATGTCGTTGGATCTAGGATTAAACATTTGCTAAACTCATCTCTATCTTGATAAACTCTAGTATTATTCACGGATTAGTCCTGTATTTTTATTATTTGTTGTTTAACAGAATCTACCATTAAGATTTATTGTATGGTTGCATGCCAAATGTTATGGCATATATTTAATTATGATTAAGGGTAATCTTTAATTTAAAGCCTCGCTTTTGTAGGTAAAAATACTATTCAATTCATTTCTTTAATCTTAATCTTGAGTGAATTTTTAATTGGAATCTTTAATAAACTTAGACATATAAACAATCCCATCTCTTATTAATATCTTTAATTAAGATCTAGATTTTAATTAAATATTCCAACTACATTAGTTCTCACATACGACATTTTATCCAACATTAAATCTTAAACAATCTTACTTTATGCCCTTATCAAATTTAATAGCTCCCCTGAATTATTCTCAATTTTTCCTGATTTTTATTAATAATCATGAGCTATAAAAATTTAGAGCAAAATATGGGCACAAAATTGCTGCCGACTGGAATCGAACGCGGGCCGACGGAATGGAAGCGAGCGCAGCTAGCCAGTGGGTTCGGGGGTGCTACCTGACAAAACGAGGTGAGGGATTTAGTTAAGCCGAAGGCGTGGGCGCTGGAGCAGAGGAGCTCGGGGCCGCGGGTACGGCCGGCGGTGTCGGCGACGAAGGGCGGCCGGGGAGGAGAAGGAGATGACTAGAACGCGTTGCTCGCGGGCCGTGGAGACCGGTGGAAGGCCGCGGGGTCCGTGGAGCTCCGAGCGGCCGGCGGCGAGCACGGCAAGGGCGCTGGGAGGTCACCGTGGCCGGGAGCTTAGGCGGCGGGCTTCGGCCGAGGCGGGGCAAGTCCGGGTGTCTTGAGGTGGTGCTCCACCCATGGGAATTGAAGGGGACGACCGGGAGGTGGCGGTGGTGGAAATGGTGGTGGCGGCGGTCGCGCACGGTTGCGAAGAAGGGGAGATAGGGAGGAAAAAGAGATGGCGCGGGGAGCAATGGAGGGTGGCGAGGCTCTTATAGCGCGAAGGGAGGCGCAATGCCGGAGGACCCAAGCGGCGGGCGGAGGACCCATGGTCCTTGCCCGAGTCTTGGGCTCAGGCGCATGCATGGCCGGCAGTGGCTCACGACGCGGCGGCGCACCAAGGAGGAGGCAGGCACGCCGCCGTGGGGTTCGGCGATGGAGAGGAGAACGAAGGAGACGCGACGGCTTGCGGCCGCAGAAGGGAGGAGGAGAAGGGAAAAGAAGGGAAGAAAAGCGCAGGCGCACGGGGGGGAGAAAAGAAAAGAAAGGGAGGAGGGCCAGCGGCCAGAGAAGGAGATCGAGCAGGGGGCGGGACCCACGCGCAGTGAGGGCGAACGGGAGGGCCAAAGAAGCGGAAAGAGAGAGAGGGAGGAGGGGAGAGAAGAAAAGAAAAGGGGGCCCCACATGGAAGAGAGGAAAAAAAATAGGAATGGGAAGAAAAGGGAAAAAGAATACTCATTCGAAATTTAGAATCTGGATTTCTAATTTAAATTTTAACTTGCATTAGGAATTACTGATTGAAGTCTTTCATAACATTCAAAATCTTAAATTTTAATTTTCAACCATTTGATGGGGTTTGTATTATTTTTTAGCCATTTTTCTTTTACCTAGGTAAGTTGGAATTCAAATTATTATTTCCATTATCTAATACTTCAATTTTATTTTTATGTGTAGATCCTTGGGTCTTCCATTTCTTTTAATATCACTATTGTTTTTGCTTTCGATATTATTTCTTAGTATATTGCTTTGCATGGCACAAAACTCAAGAAGTTTCAAATAAACGCTCGAAAGAAATTTTAAACACCAGCAAAATGCAAGAAAAGTTTTTAAAAATTTCCTATTTTTGAATATCCAAATTTTCGGGATGTTACAGGCTGTCATCGGCTGCTGATGGTAGAAGAGGGAGTAAGAATGTGGAGCTACTGCTGATGTGGAAGAAGAGAGAGAAAGGATAGAGGAAGCAACGGGGAAAGAAGCAGTGAGAGAAGGCGCGTGGAGTGTGGTGTGACGCTCCGAAGAATCTCGAGCTCCACTTTACCGGAAAGAGACGGATATATCTCCATGCTAAGCAGTGAGATTTGGACACATCTAACACCGTGACAACCAAAAATTCCAAATCTGGCATCCGGAGCAAAAAAATTCCACATCTAGCCCTCTTCCCGACCGCGGGATTATGCCATGCTGACACATAGCCGATCGTGCGATCCCGGACCGCACGACCACATCAGCCGGGTCGTGCGGTGCGGGACCGCACGACTCCACTGTTCACTGGGGACCAGGGACCGACGTGCTCTTACGGAGTGCGGAGATTGGAGACATGCGGTCGGCAGACGGAGTCATGCACTCGGCCCCTGGTGATACAGTGCGGTCGTGCGGTCCCGGACCGCACGACCGCCACGTGTCGGCACGGCACAATCCCGCGGTCGGGAAGGGGCTAGATGTGGAATTTTTTTTGCTCTGGAGGCTAGATTTAGAATTTTTAGTTGTCATGGTGTTAGATGTGTCCAAAATTCCTAAGCAGTAGCCTACCTAGTTTCTTTGCCTTTTTAGGGTGAGGCCCACCCTGCTTCATGGTCTCTCAGTGGGGCCCGGAGCTGAGCAATGGGAATTATGGGATTAGATAAGGCTAAAGCAACCCAAACATTATCCATAGTGTGTAGTATTAATGGAAATAGTACGTATATAGATTGGAGTAGGGCGTGCATGTCTCATTTCTGTCCATCGGTCCATGTGTATTTTCTATTAGTAGCAATAATTTTTTCAGAGTGAGGATAATTGATTAGTTCGGTCATCTTAATTTTCATAATCCACATATCTTAGATTCAGATCCTAGAAAATCAAAGTGGGAAATTCACGTAACTAGCTTACCTGGATTTTTTTCAAGAAGAGATGGGCTGACACACTGTTGGGCAACGCGATCGTTGGCGATTGCAAATACAGTACAGTGAGTTAAATAGTCGGCTAAGCTTTAACAAATTTGGTGATTCAACGGAGCCTTACTCGAGATGTGACTTGGACGGGAGATACTTCCTTATTTTAAAATATAAGTCAAATAGTTTTTGTAAGTTTGTTTCAAAATATAAGACATGTATGTGAATTTATTGATATTTTTTCTTAGACTATCTTCAATATTGTGTTTTAGCCGGTTCAAATAAAGAGAGAAAAACATTGAATCGATTCAATACATTGGAGATGTCGATTCTAACAAAAAAAAAAGCATGGAACCAGGCTCTACTTAGAAGTCGATTCAAAATATTAAACAACTCATATGAGCATTAAATAACTACATAGAAGATAATACAGTTGAGAGAATATTATTATTTTGTGGTTTTTTAATATAATGTGGGTCTTAGTTATTAGTAGGAATCGGTTCAATATATTAGAAAAAACAAGCTTAGTTCCTAAAATACTTACAGTCATGACTTTGAATCGATATCGGTTCAATACACTAAAAATACTCTTACCTATCCATACTTACACTACTACAGAAAAGGTCATCACATACGGTTCAAAAACGTTATCACAGACGGTTTTGTGAACCGTCTCAATTTATGGGTCGATAATACGAGATCATCACGCACGGCCGAACCGCTCGTGGTGCAAATATCACAAACGGTTCTTAACTAAAAACCGTCTGTGATAGTTATAATCACGCACGATTTTTAATTAAGAACTGCTCATGATTTATAAATATCACGACGGTTTTAGTTAAGAACCGCTCGTGATATTATATCGACGGTTCTTAACTAAAATCGTCGTGATATTTATAAATCACTGACGGTTCTTAATTAAAACCGCTTTGTGATTATAACTATCACGACGGTTTTAGTTAAGAACCGCCGTGATATTCTCTTCTACTCCTAAACCTATTTCGGTTTATTGGTTAGCCTCGAAAATGCTAGCCATGCCTTCGAAATAAGCGTATCAACATATACATGTATACATCCAATTCACATCTCAATTCATTTCATAAACATAAAACATCCATTTTATTAAGATTAGAGCCTACCATTACAATATCTCAAAACAACGAGCGGATACACAACAAGAAAAGAGAAAAAGCAAAGATCCTCTATGCCTTTTCGCCCCTGATGCAACGCTTGAGCTGGATGTCTTTGACGCCCACCATCGTCGGCTTTGATTGAGTGTCAGCACGGTTGGCACGAGCTAGTTGCTTCTGCGATGTCTTGCCTCCCGTAGAGTTATGCGTCGTCTGCAAGGAGGAGGACAGCAAGGAGGAGGAGAATAGCAAGGAGGAAGAGAACAACAAGGAGGAGGACAAGAAGGAAGAGGAGACCAAGAAGGAGGGAAGAACAAGAAGGAGGAGGACAAACAAGGAAGAGGAGACCAAAAGGAGGTGAGTTTTGGTTATATTTATAGGGAGAGGGAGGGAGAGGCGAGCTACGATCCGTGGGGTGAGGATTGGTCGATTTCTATTGGTATGATTGGGTCGAGTAGAATCGACGGCTCATTAGATTATCACTGACGGTTCTATATATACAACCGCCTGTGATGAATGAATATCGCAGACGGTTCGATATATAGAACCGTCTGTGAATTAGAGCACAAAATTTTATATACCGATGCAATATAAATAACTAGTCTGAAAAGAGAAAATAGCAAAGTTTTATATGGCTTATATATACTCATTTGAAAGGTTTCAACGAGATCTACAACTTTTCGCTTGAAGCAAAATCCAAATTCCAAAAGGAAGACCAAGAAAAGGGCAAAACGAAACTAAAAACTTATGACACAGTTTAGGTCCAAAGATGGCCAATTTTGGGGTCTTGAGGGCAACAGCGCAAGCGTGTTATTATTTTTGGATCGGGCTCGTCGTTAGCTTTCCAACGAGTACAAGAACATCGAAACGGACACCGTATGCAAAAGTTATGCCCGTTTCTTCAAGGTGTCTCAAAACCGAATCATACTCGGACTTAAGCGGGAAAATATGAAATTTTGAGGGATTGCAAGGCGGGAAACGTATCACAGACGGTTTTTATTATAAAACCGTCTGTGATACTAGAATATCACAGACGGTTTTATAATAAAACCGCCGTGATATTTCAATATCACGCACGGTTTTATAATAAAATCGCTCGTGATATTCGAATATCACGACGGTTTATATTATAAAACCGTCGGATATTCCAAGATCACGCATCGCTCAGCCGTAAGAACCGTCTATGATACTCCTTTTCCCGCCACAAATACCACAGACGGTCTCCAAATTAAAACCGTCTATAATAGTATACATCACAGACGGTTTCACAAAACCGTCTGTGATTTGGCGTCTAGTATTAGGCTTTCTGTAGTAGTGTTATCACACCTTTCTCTCTCCTGCATTTATAAGTAGCACTTTCATAAACTATTTTCTCTCACATTTCTAATCTAAGTTATTTATAGCATGCGTAGTATGATCATTTTTCCTATATTTCTGTTAGTTTTGTAACCTCCTTAATCTCGTGTCAACCCAACGTACATCTTATAAAAAGAAACAGAGGGAGTAAACAGAGCGATAGCAAATCTAATCAGAGGGAGTAAACGGAGCGATAGCAAATCTAATCATCAATTTGTCATTCAAGTACGACAATAATGTACGGACTCAATGGTAATCTCTTCCCACCTGAGGGCCCAAAAGACATAGTAGAATGTTACGAGGCAGGGGCAAAGTCAGGGGGCTTAGTAAGGCTTAAGCCTCAGCTCCTCTGGTGCCGCCCCACCCCCCTCCGCCCCGCGCGCCCACGACGACCGACGACCAGCGATGACGTCGACACATAGAGAGAGGCCCAACAAAAAAACAAAAAAAGTCTAGTCAAGTGGGGCAGCCTATTGCCTTTAAGAGGCCCAACAAATTTATCTCATCGGTCCACCAAAACACCCACTCTAACTCACAAATCTAGCAATAGCAATTGGTTCCTACTTCCCAGAGGAGAGACGCGCCGATGCCGCCACAACGCAGAGGGGGGCTAGGGGCGATCGGGCGAGGACGCGCCGCGCGCGCAGAAATGGGTGCCGCTGGAGCCGGACAGAAGCTAGGGGAGTTAGACCAAAGCTAGGGTAGCCAGATCTGGCGGCGAGCTGGCCGAGCCGTAGGCCAAGGGAAGAATGATAGTCTGATCCGGGGTAGGGCCGTGGGGGCCGAGGGAGTTAGATCGGAGCGGCGAAGGGGGCCGGGCCAGGGCAGGGAGCCGGACCGATGCGACGAGGGCCGAGCCATTGCCGACGAGTGTGGGCGGCACCGCGGAGGAGCACGGGCAGCGGGCCGACTGCGTGGCCGCGCCCTACGCTGTTGCCTGCCTGGTCACTGGAGGCTGGAGAAGACGAGGACTCAGACTGAGTGATCGAGTCCCAGAGGCTGAAGACTGGAATCCGTTCGAATGAGTGACTGAGTATGAGACTGAGATTGAGAGAGGCAGAGAGCCAAGAGGTGAGAGGAGATTGGAGACTAGAGAGTGAATTAGGCAATCAGCGAAATAGGGGGTGTCTTGGAGAGATTGGAGAGGGAAATAGGGGGAGTCAGTCGGTCGTCGCCCGTCTACACTGAGCAAGAGATCTTTAAAAGCATTGATGATGATAAAATAATGAACCGTTTCCAAAGCATGAAGTCGCGTAGAATGCGTTTGCTCCGTGATTCAAATTTGTCTCGTGATTTATATTAGCTTATTTGTGGTATGATTCATATGATCTAAATTTTTATTGTCATTCATAATTTTCTATTATTTCACTAATTTTCATATGTTTGATACACAGACGACTTATTGCTACTCCGCACTCATTGTATAATAATTATATATTCTTGAGTATGCACTTTCTATTGTCGAGGTACCTACTTTGTATTTATCTGGTTTTCGTTGTTTGTCTTCAATTGTATAATTTCTGTATGAATTTGAAATTCTATAAGAGTAAAAGATTGTATGTATGCCAACTTAGTTTAATCCGATAAATAATTCAGCCCATCCTCAATTTTATTTCTGGCTTTGCCACTGGTACAAGGGGTAAAATGCAGAAAGGTAGAGGCATGGTCTTATCCGGCTCGTGATGCACTGATGCCAGCTAGGACGTCACGTGGTCGAGCAGCAGCGCATGGTCGCCAGTCGCTCTCGCACGTCACGCCCTTCAAGCCGTCATGCACGACCCCTCCGCTGGCTAATTTAATCCCAATTAGGTACCGCTTTAAACAATTTCTGGTCTTCTGACTTCTAAAATGTATCGACTTCTTATTTTCATATTTTTTAGCATTTTGGGTTTTCATGTTTTTTTGCTTTTATTCTTTTTTATTGTCTATTATATATATATATATATAATTTAAATTTAATTAGTTAGAAAAACCTAACAACTACAATGCATTTTCAGTCGCTATAATATTTTTTAAGCCATAAGCCCATAACTAGAAGTCATTTGGAGCACTAACTTAACCCCTTAATTAACCAAGTAAAACCCCACACCAATTACAAAAATACTAAAGCACCTTTCTCTAAAAAAAACTTTGCACTTTTTAAAAAACCTAACCTGTAAATTATCACGTAAATTATCACGGAGCAGTAAGCCATAAAAACCCAAGGGTTAAAAGTTTGAAAACCCAACGCCGCACGACCTTCTCGAAAGGAAGCGACAAACTAAACAGTTGGGCGATGGCGTGTTCTAGCTGTAATTAGTCAAAGCCCGATGCAGCCTCCCAACCCTACATGAAACCCTCCCACCGACACTAGGGGCCCTACACTTTGCACTCCTCATGTCAGTGACTGTGGGCATAACCGATTTGCGTGAGGGGACGCGGCTGAGCTGAGAGCTTTACCGCGGGCCCCAGCTCTAACAACGTTATCCACTCTGGGCTTACCCGCCCACGCCCGGTTTTCCACTCTATTTACGGGGGATGCCACTGGGGCCATGGTTTGTGAGCTGGGAGCGAGATGGGCAGTACAAAAGGTAGGCGGGTTATGGTTTTTATATTCTAACGATTTATATGAGAGGGTGAGATAGTTATATGTGATTTTGATCGATATAGTTGAAGTTGGTATAATATCTACTACAATCGATTAGTAGATTATATCTTGAAAAGACATTTTATTTAAAAATTAATTATTGTAGCATAAATCATAAGCTATTAGCCCGAAGCCAAAATACAAGGCCTTCAACTTGTTTCATCGTTATATTTTATAAAGTTTGATGATAAATATATATAAAGTTATTAATATTGGCTACATAAAACTATATCATTAGATTTATCGATAAAAATACTTTTATAATATTATATTTTTATTACTATATTATAAAATAAAAGTAAAAAAGTAATGATCAAGTCACATCTCAGAGGCCATAAAAAGTAAAAAAATGTCATTTAAAAAAAGTAAAAAATGTCATTTAAAAAAAGAATAGAGAGAGTATTAATTAGTGGTTCTTCTGATCTTCTTTGCCTTACTGTAAAGTAATGGTTGATTATGGAAGGTAGGGATACTTATGACCTGAATGGATAGGGTGGGGATACAACGAGGATATGCTTGTATTAGTTGTATACTAATTCCATGCACTGTCAAAGCTGGTGAGAGTCTTTACCATGTGATGGAGAGGAGGATTTGCTTAGTTAATCTCATCCTAATCTTATCGACCAATGTCGGTTAATTGTAAACTTTTAAACAAGTCTTTGGTGAGGAGGTAAAGGTCTTGGGCTTCACGGGAATTAAAAGAGGGATGAATTTGGAGGAAATTCTTTATCTTTTTTTTACATGAAACTGAAAACAGAACATAATTGATGAGGTAATCAGGGACGTTGGAATTTATGTGGTTTCTGTTTCGATAAGCGTAAAATTAGCCTTGCAAGGACCAGTTGGACAAATTTGAGCCCACGACCTAATTTCGAAAGGATTTTGTGTCTTATCGTAAGTGTTGTAGCGCTAATATTGTGCCTTTTTTTTTGGGTGAAACTCGGATTCATAGTGCTGTTTGGTCAAAAGTTGTCGTTGTCTGGTGTGGGATTTTTTTTCCTATTCACAGTGTCCAACTAGATAACCGTCTCTGCCAACGAAGGATACGATAACAATTTTAAAAAACGAAGGATAAGATAAAACAATGCCCCTACCGGTATATAGTATTTATTAAGGGCGTTACTAGTGCCGGACGTACAAGAGAAGCATTCTTATGGTACGTTTCGACGTAAACATCCTTAAATAACATACGCAACAATTTTAATCAATATATACATTAAAATACACTAACAACAACACAATGCTCTATAAAAAGCTTGAAAAATATCATATTCTTACCGAAATTGCATGAAACCATTAGCTTAGATATTAACAATGTTTTTAAAACAAATTCAAATATACTAAGCAAAATTTTTTGATGCTACAACATTGTAACATTTCAAAATAATAGTATCAACAATCGATAATAATCGACGCAACTTTTTTTACAGAGAGCAACTGTCAAGGTAAATCTACAAAAATCGGCGCAAATCAAGCAAACAATTGAATATGTAACAATTTTGCAGTGAGGTGTAACATCAATCCGATAAACATAAAATAAAATTTCCCCACAATTGCAACAACCTATTACAACAAATATGATGAACTAATCTAACAAACCTACTGTAACTAAAAAGAATCTTATGCAATAAGCTCACAACCCAACTGCAATAAAATTCTCTTTTGTTACAACATTTACAAGACACACTGTAACAAAATGAAACACCCCATGCAACATTTTGAGAAAGTTGTTGTAACAAATCCAGAAAAATACTTGCAACGAGTATACCGGAGGAGGGAATCAGGCATTCGGGCATCGCTGACTAGCCAAGCTCAGAGGAGGACGAGACTGCAATAGCCCCACTTTGGGCACCCTAGCCAACCTCGCCTAGTGGTTACATATCTTGGCGCATCTCTTTCAAATCCGGTGTTATTCCACTGCGGTAGCTATAAATTTGATGAGCTTGCCACTCCTTGAAAAGAGGAGATCTGCGATGAGCTCCGACTATGGCGGAAGGCTTCTCTTAAGCATGAATTGAATACTCTTGCAGCGGCTTGGTTGAAGTTTACTGTAGTGATGCTTGGAGAGAGAGGAGGAGGAAGAAGAAGATGAGGAAGTCCTATGAGAGAGGGGTGAGACTTTGACTAGTGAGCCACCAGAGGGGGTGTGAGGGGTTGGGATATAGTGGAGATGTTGGATATTTAAGGAAAAAGATGTCAAAGGAAGAGACATGATGGAGTGGTATTTGGTGTCTAGTGGGATTTAGTTGCTAGCATCCGATTCCATCATATATATAGTTGCTAGCGAAGGGTGCGGCCTACCGCAGTGGTAGAGCACAACTGACCCAAGAAGGAGCATGCAAGGGATGGAAACATCGGGGAGAGAAGCACTTGAGAGGAAGGGGTTGTTGGGGATAGGCCGTTGTCGACCTTGGCATCTTGATTTGCGGAGGTTACGACTATCTGCTGGAGGTGGAGCTGGGGGAGGTGGAGTGGCGCAGGAGCTCATCCCTGGCGCAGAGCAAAACTAAATAGTGGGTCTCTTCTTTTTAGTTTTTCTACAGTAACTAACTTTTAAACGAAATATCTTTTTAATGTGGGATCTACAAGTTGATTATAGTATACACTGTAGCAACTTCATTTATATCGACCAAAACTATACGTGAGTTTCTGTTACTCTGTACTTTCTTTTATGAACAATATAAAACCATAAACTGCAGTCAAAGAACATAAATCGAAGCAAAAAAACAAACCCAACAGCTCCATGTGTTGCAAGATGCCCCAGTGGTGCCTTCACTTGTTCACATTGAGCTGTAAGCTGTAAATAATCACATTTGTTTGGCAGCACGGGCTGTTTTATACTCTTGTGTCACACGGGATAGTTCAAAAATGAGTTGTATCCCCCAAAAGTTTTCGTATGCTATTCATGGTACATGATTGATCTTGAGTTGTTGGTATTCCCAAACCACTTCAAATCGACAAAAAAAAGCACACCTTCATGTGTCCGTTGGTGAATGCATGTTGTACCGCTTGACATAAAACTACGATTGAATATACACAACTCTTCAATTACTTGAAGATGCATTTTCATATCCTTATTGTTTTGTTGTTACCCTTACATTGCATATTTATGGGAGAAAAAGCGGACCTCATGGTAAATATAAACCTAGGGATGTTCATACCTGCAAAGAACTCGAAACTCACATGTGCAAAAATTTCAAAATTAGGGAGACCCCTACATGCAAAAAAGAGAGAAAGAAAACCACAAGCACATGTCACCGCATTCTATCGAAACAATAATCCCAATGAATGGTCAAGCCAGCGTATATACTGAGAATATAATATGAGCAAACAAAACAATCTTATCCTTGATGGCATGGGTGTAAATATGATAACCCCGAGGGGTAGTAGTTGCCCACCTATCTCATTCAGCCTAAGTTGAGTGCTAAGGGTATTCGGAGTGTATGAAAATAGGGTTATAAGCCACCTTAAGATCGACCTTATACATTACAAGGTTGACCTTAAGCAGACCATAAGCAAAAAGGACTTAAGACCGGTCCTCAAGCTAAAGACCTGACCACAAGCATTAAAATACAATTTTCTTTTAATTATGTTGTTCTCTCTCCCCCATCAGCCAACTATCAACTATCACATTCAACAACAGCATTAAAATACAATTTTTTTACTGCCGAGTGAGACTTTTGTTATAGCTGAGCAGTAGCATTAAATATAATAGTGGTGACCTTAACAATTAGATAAAATCTACTTTAAAATCCATTACAATATATACATTCAGCAAAACCTTTGAGCCTAAAAATACTACCTCAGATCAATTTCTCTCCCCCATATATGTCTCGACATATCTTGCGTTCTTGACCCTGTCCCTGTCTCTTACTCTTGAGTTGTGGCACATAGAAGGAAAGGAGGAAGCAAAAGCAAGAAACAAGAGCAGAAGCCTGGGGGCCAAGAATTCCGAAGGGAGCAAACGGGGAAGCAGGAAAGAGCAGTGGAGAGCGTACGAACCTGAAAGCGGCCGCGTTGATCTGGGTGAGGAGAGCTTTGCTTCTATCCTTTTGTGCTCTTTGTTTTCCCTAGAATGCTGTTCTTTGCGGTGGTCTAGGCTTGGGAAAGGTTAGATCTTCATTGAGTGCTTTTGACCCCATTTCTTGTTATTTTTCAAGAAGCGATCTTTCTTTCAGTGATGCAAAATTCGTGGATTTCTTTCGTTGGGGTTTTCGCTTGTAGTTCTCATCTGCTTCTTTTTTGGTTTGGAGGAAATTGGTTTGTTTTTGGTTTGCATTTTAAATGAAATTTAATGTAAAAAGGGGATTTTTTTTTACAAAAATCAATGCTGCTTTTATAATCTTTCTCAGGACTTACTGTGTATATCTTCCATTTCCTTCTACTTTTTCTCGAGTATTTTGATTTGTAATTACTGCATTCCCGTACAACCATTGCGGCAAATCTAGTCTTGCTGGTTGTCCTAACGAAAGAAAGGTGTATCCGTGTATGAACAGGGAAAGTATATTCTGCTGTTGCATTGTTTTACGTGTATTTCAGATCATATCATGCTCTAATGTAAGTTATTTTAGGATGTTTGTTATATCCTCTGCAAATTTTGTTTCTCTTTTGCTCTGCTCGTTTTACTCAAGAAATCAACCACTGGTTAGATTCAAATGTTGTTTAGGCAACGAGCATTCGATGTCGGTTGTATTACTTCATCTGCATTTGTAGCTATCAAGAATGTTGGCTATGTTAATCTAATTCTTATGCACGCGGCATTTCTTCATGAGGCTAATAGTCATGTGTAATGGTAGGAAGCGGCAATGTTTTTTTTTTTTGCTCAACATCTTATTTTCAAGATTATAATGCATGTTATGTTTGACTTTGCTCAGAAAGCCTCTTTGTGATAAGAGTTTGTGCCAACCTGTAGTCCATGCCAAATGTTGTAATTTTGAGCGGTAGCCATGGCGCTCTACGATACTTCATGCAAGTTGATTGGGTTTCTGGATACACATTGTGACAATTTATAGCGTCACCAGTTGCATTTAACACAATGTCGCCACTGGTTTCGGCAGCTAGGATGAGTTGGATGGGGTGCTAGATCAAGTTTCCATGGCTGCTTTGCCATGCCGTGTTAGTAGTATCTTGTGTAGGCCAGGTGTTGCCAACTAGGCTGTGCAATTTGTGTGTGAACTGGTTCGATTGTCATAATGACGCTTGGATCTCTAGATTGGGATGCCAAGTATTGCAAGCAAGTGTGGCATGAGGTTGTAGGCTGCTGTGCTTGGTGAGAATGGGAATGCACTGAATTGAGTAGTAGTTGCATCATTCTGAATTTCTGATGGAGTGTGGTGGTGGTCCTGGAATTACTATTTTTATGTTTTCGTGGTTGGGTGTGTGGTCCATCTTTGATTAGTTTTTTGGAATGGATATTGTGGTCCTAAATTGAAGGTAAATGTGCTATTGTTTTGGATCTTTGGGGATTTCATCAAAGAGATGGGATCCACTGGACTTTTGTCGAAATGCTTAGGTTGTAGAACAGCATCCTCAATAAGGATGTTATCAAGTGCTATACTCGCATGCCTAACATTTTTGCATTGGAGCAAAGTGTTATACTGTACTTGACATGATGTGATTTCTTCTGTTTCTTTATCAATGTAACCAACTGGATCAATACACCTACTTGTGGATTTTTTTACTATTGTGTGTGCAATCTGTTTTTTATTGCTGGATTATGGTATATTATTTCTGTGTCATTTGATAGTTATCTATATTTTATTGCTTCTAAATTCTGTTGCAAGAATGGATGTAATCAGTCAGTTCAATCACTGTGTATAATTAACCTATTGCAGTTTGTTATGATGCATTAGGGTATTTTCTGAAACCTATGTATTTTAAAATGTGAACAGCTTATTGTTTGACATGATGATTGTGAAAATGTGCTACCATGGAATTACAATTTCAGTTTATATATCTTTAATTCCTGATCTTTTTTTGTGCTTGCTTCATAGTAGATATATTGCATTTGATCCAAATTAATTATTTTAAATTCAACAAAGTGAGGTATTATAGTATGTGACATGTTATATGTTAGCTGGCATCAAGGTTGGCTGATATACTCTGTTTATTGTTTAACAGGAATTCAAACGTACTTTGGCACGCAAAGGCTTAAACAAATTGGCTTGTTGGTATTTTGGTTTCAACTGAGGGCCTTGGAATCATGGTTTCAAAGTCTTATTCAAATATTCTAGAAATGAGCTGTGAAGACGGAGTTGACTTTGGGCAACCTTTTAAGTCTCTTCCTCGTGTGGTGACCTCTCCTGGCATTATATCTGATCCTGATTGGGATACAAGAAGTGATGGTGATTCAGTTGGTTCAGCATCTTCTGCTGAGAGGAAAATAATTGTTGCCAATTTCCTTCCACTGAACTGTACGAGAGATGAAGCTGGGCAATGGTCCTTCTCAAGGGATGATGATGCACTACTCATGCAACTTAAAGATGGTTTTTCAAATGAGACTGATGTTCTCTACGTGGGTAGTTTGAAAGTTCAGGTTGTTATAGGCGTGGGCCTTGGGCCCAGCCGGGTTATTATTAGGAATTAGAGATTGGTTTCTATTTGAGTTAGAGATTGGTTTACTTGTATTAGAGATATAATTAGAGATATGATATTAGTTACTATATCTGTTAGAGATAGGATTGGAATTAGACTCTATCTGTTAGGGGGAGCCATCTATATAAGAGGGCTACCGCATGTTATTGGAGGTATCAAGGAAATAACAAGTCTTTTAGTCTTTAGTCTCCCTCTCCTCTCGCCGACGCCACCCGGCTATCCTCTCGGTGGTGTTTATCCGTTATGAACTAAGGTTCATAACAACTTGGTATCAGAGCCACGATCCTTTACCACGACTTCTACTACCATGGTTTCCATGAGGAGGCCGCCCGTGAGAGCAATATTTAAAGCAATCCAGGAGCAAATGGCTGTGATCATGCAGCAGAATACCGAGATAAAGTCCCAGATTGCAGATTTGACGCAGCAGAGCATCGCAAACAACGCCAGGATTGCAACACTTAAATCCGGGGGAAGTTCATCCTCGTTACGCCCACCGCCGCATCGCCTCAAGCCGAGGATTCCACCGCCACACCCATAGCCGCAAAGCCGGCCGGTGCCTCTCTCGGCGTCTCCGCCTGCCGGCAAGCTCGAAGCCGCCAACGTCCGCGGTCCCCGGCGCCACCACCTGCATCCGTTTGTCCGCCACCTCCACCGCGCCACCGCCGCTCCGCGGTTGCTCGATCCGCCGCCGCGCCACAGCCGCCGCTTCCGCCGCCGGCAGCCCGCCGCCGGCCGCTCGCCGCTGCGTCGCGCCGCCGCCGAAGTCTTCGCGGCCTTCTTCCGCTTGGGGTCACCGGAGCTGCCGGGTCTCGCAGTTGCCGCCGACGCCGCTGCTGTCTCTCGGAGCCTCCGTCGTGGACCGCTCGTGAGCCGCCGCCGCTCGGATCTCGCCGGCGATCGCAGCCGCCGCAGCCGCTTCCACGCGACGGCCGCCTGTCTCCGCCGCCGTCGGTCGCTCCGGATCTGGGCACCGCCGCCACTCACCGCCGCTTCGCTTTGCCTCGGTTTGCCGCCGCCGGATCCGGTCCGCACGGCCGCCACTTTCGCGCTGCAGCTCGCTCGCCGGCCGCTCGCTCCGCCCGCCCAACCGCCGCGCCCGCTTCCGCTCTCCCGCCGCCGGCCGCTCCGAATCCGGGCCGCACTGCCGCCGCCACCGCCGCCTCGCACGGCTTCGCCGCCGGAGCCGGTCCGCACGACGCCGCCACTCTTCGCCGCCGCACGGCCGCCGGTCACCGTAGCCGCCGCCGCGTTTTCACCGCCGCTCCTTCCGCCACCGACCGAGTCGTGGGAGGTGTGGTGGTGTTGGTCTCGGCCGGTTTTGTAACCGACCGATTGAATAGTTAAGGTAAAAGAAAAAAAGAAAAAAATTTTTTCAAAAAAAAAAACTTATTTTGCGGTATTATATTTCAAGGCGTTACACTTCGTCTAGCCTTGTTCCGTGGATCCGCCGCCATCTCCATTCGCCGCAAAGATCCTCGCCACCGTTCGTCTTCTCCAACGCGCCAAAGGTCTTCCGTTGATCGTTGCTCAGCGACTCGAGGACGAGCCGCATGTCCGGAGGGTGTAGTGTTATAGGCGTGGGCCTTGGGCCCACCGGGTTATTATTAGGAATTAGAGATTGGTTTCTATTTGAGTTAGAGATTGGTTTACTTGTATTAGAGATATAATTAGAGATATGATATTAGTTACTATATCATTAGAGATAGGATTGGAATTAGACTCTATCTGTTAGGGGGAGCCATCTATATAAGAGGGCTACCGCATGTTATTGGAGGTATCAAGGAAATAACAAGTCTTTTTAGTCTTTAGTCTCCCTCTCCCTCTACGCCGACGCCACCCGGCTATCCTCTCGGTGGTGTTTATCCGTTATGAACTAAGGTTCATAACACAGGTAGATCCCAATGAGCAGGACCAAGTTGCACAGAAGCTTCTTAGAGAATATCGATGCATACCTACTTTTCTCCCTTCTGACCTCCAGCAGCAGTTCTACCATGGCTTCTGTAAACAGCAGTTGTGGCCACTTTTCCATTATATGCTTCCCATTTGCCTTGACAAAGGTGAGCTCTTCGATCGCTCCCTGTTTCAAGCCTACGTCCAAGCCAACAAGCTTTTTGCTGACAAAGTTATGGAAGCAATCAATACAGATGATGATTATGTCTGGGTTCATGATTATCACCTTATGCTTCTCCCAACATTTTTGAGAAAGAGATTGCACCGAATAAAGCTTGGGTTCTTTCTCCACAGCCCATTCCCCTCTTCAGAAATCTATAGGACGCTACCTGTAAGGGATGAGATCCTGAAGTCATTGCTTAATGCTGATCTCATTGGTTTTCAAACATTTGACTATGCCCGCCACTTCCTTTCTTGTTGTAGCAGATTGCTAGGCCTGCATTATGAATCAAAACGTGGTTATATTGGAATAGAGTATTTTGGCCGAACAGTGAGCTTGAAGATCCTCTCAGTGGGTGTCCATGTTGGCCGGCTTGAATCTATCTTAAAGTTGCCTGCTACATTGAGCAAGGTTCAAGAAATCGGACAAAGGTACAAGGGCAAGATGCTGATGTTAGGCGTAGATGACATGGACATCTTCAAAGGAATCAGTCTAAAACTGCTTGGGTTGGAGCTTCTTCTAGATAGTAATCCAAAACTTAGGGGGAAGGTTGTCCTTGTACAGATTGTCAATCCAGCAAGAAGCACAGGGAAGGATGTGGGGGAAGCGATAACAGAAGCTGTCTCTGTAGCCAAAAGGATTAATGTTAAGTATGGTTCTGCAGATTACAAGCCTGTTGTCCTTATTGACTATCGTATACCATTTTATGAAAAGATTGCATTCTATGCTGCATCTGATTGTTGTATTGTAAATGCTGTGAGGGATGGTATGAACCTAGTACCATATGAGTACACTGTTTGCCGGCAGGGAAATGAGGAGATGGATAAGCTCAGAGGTGTTGACAAAAACTCCCATCACACAAGCACACTAATTGTGTCAGAGTTTGTTGGTTGCTCCCCATCTCTTAGTTGTGCTTTCAGGGTAAATCCTTGGAGTGTTGACGATGTGGCTGATGCCTTATACCGTGCAACAGACTTGACTGAATCTGAGAAAAGGTTGAGACATGAAAAGCATTATCGCTATGTCAGTACTCATGATGTTGCTTACTGGGCCCGCAGCTTTGCTCAAGATCTGGAAAGGGCATGCAAAGATTACTACAGCCGAAGATGTTGGGCTATTGGGTTTGGTCTGAACTTTAGAATCATCACTCTTTCTCCTGGCTTCAGAAAGCTGTCTTTGGAGCACTTTGTTTCTTCTTATAACAAGGCTACCAGAAGGGCAATATTTCTTGATTATGATGGTACCCTTGTACCCCAGTCATCAATCAACAAAGCTCCAAGTGCAGAGGTCATTTCTATTCTTAACAGCTTATGTAATGACCCAAAGAACAATGTATTTATAGTCAGCGGAAGAGGACGAAATTCACTTGATGAGTGGTTTGCTCCATGTGAGAAGCTTGGTATTGCTGCGGAACATGGTTATTTTGTCAGGTATTCCTATTAAGAGCTTTTTTTGTTCCACACCATTGAATAGTTGCATATTTCTATAGTATTCAGGTTGTATGATGACAATTTATGTGTTCTCAGATGGGACAAAACAGCTGAATGGGAATCAAGTTATTCAAGTCCAGATCGTGAATGGAAGCACATTGCTGAACCTGTCATGCAAGTATACACCGAGACAACTGATGGATCCTTCATAGAGCCAAAGGAAAGTGCTTTAGTATGGCACTACCTGGATGCAGACCATGACTTCGGTTCCTGCCAAGCAAAGGAATTACTGGATCATCTTGAGAGGGTGCTATCGAATGAACCTGTTGTTGTGAAGTGTGGTCATTTTATTGTAGAAGTCAAACCACAGGTTTATGCAATTTGGATATCCTACTACCCTTTTGTCTTTTATTTTTCACTCATGTTAAGGCTCGTACTAACTGAAAATTAGGTTACTCATGCAGGGAGTTAGCAAGGGGCTTGCTGTAGACAGGCTAATTCAGACATTAGTCAACAATGGAAAGGCACCAGATTTTCTAATGTGCATAGGTAATGATCGATCTGATGAGGACATGTTTGAAAGCATCAATAGCATGGCCTCCAGCTCTGCATTTCCGACAGTTTCAGAGGTCTTTGCTTGCTCAGTTGGCCAAAAGCCAAGCAAGGCAAAGTTCTATGTCAATGATACTGGTGAAGTAATCAGATTACTCAAGAATGTAAGTGGCGTTTCATCTCAACGGGAGGTTGTCAACCATGGACATGTGACCTTCAGAGATTTACTGGATTATGTGGATTAAGCCACGAGCTATTTACCTGGATTTACTAGCTGCGAAGCATGTATATTCCAATGTCCTAATCTCCAATGGTTCATTCTAAAAGGCCGCGGTACCCAGAGTTCTAAACTAGCCAACATGAATCATCACCACCATCATAAAACTACAACAGTGCAAGCTGAAGTTGGCCGTTTTAAGTTTTAGGTGATGTGCATGTAGGCAATTTTGATAGGAAAGGAGGTTCTTGCTGGAGACTTGCAGTGTGAAAGAAAAGTCCTTAGCTTGTACAGCCATTGGCTTGCTTCACTTACCAATGATTGTCTGAATCTAATGTCCTGCTCTATTGATGATTGTGTTGGGCATTCTAAATTCTTGGTGAAGCTTGCATTATTAGTCCTAACTTCTTTTTAGTCCTTAACTAGACTATGGTATATGTGGATCCTGTCTTCCCTATTTGTATGAGGATTTAGGACCTGTGGTAGGCGCAGTTCTTCGTTCTGAAAGTTAGGGAGTCTGGAAAGTTTCATTTGCATTTCAAGAGGCTAGACTGTTGTCACAGTTGGTGAGGTGGTGTTGGGTTCAGTTGCAGGGGGTTTAATTAAGGCTCTTCAGTTCAATCTACCTTCATTTTCGAAGTTTTATAGTATGTAAATGTTCATTGCTGTTGATGTTTTGAAGCCAAGCATGTAGAATATATGAGACGTTTCTGATTCTAGCCTTGAAGGGCATCTGACTTTTTCCTTGGGTGATTGGTCCTAGGAGGATAGCTAAATTTGATCCTCTTTCAGTTCTGGATGGTCCGTAGTCTGGTCTTTGGAGGGAGTTCAGCTACATAATATACAAAAATAGAGAGAAATGTACTTTGGCATGCGATGTTACTCACAGAACCCCAGATGGTAATAAGAGGGGGTAAATAATTCTTTTAAATTCGATCTCCTCAGATCGTATTTCAAAACCTCTACTCCATTAGCTAATGGAAGCTAGAAAGATTAGATTAACCCACCAAGAAAAAAACTTATAAGAACGCAGAAGCAAAACGGACTTTAACTACTGGCACTAAGTTAGATTGCTATGGACAGCGGTTGGACCGGCTGGCGGTCTTACCGCTTGAGAGCACCAGCCTGACTGGCCTTTGGTCTAATCACTTGCAAGGTGCGGTCTGATCACCCCCTGTTTTAGAACAGGAAAAACAGTCGGAGTTATAACTCAAAAAGGTGCAATATCCAAAATACAAGTCTAAATAATTTGAAACTTTACACATACTTTGCTAAGAATACCAGGAACCGGATCCATCCAAGGAATGTATGGATCTTGGTCAAAATTTCAATCTTTCCTTGAAATAAGTAAGGTTGCATCAAAACCAGACAAAACTCAAGACTTTGACTTAGTTGATCAAAAGTCGTGGTTTTGATCCAAGGTAGATTTTGGTATTTTGGCATGTGGAGAAGATGTATGTGATAGCTTGATTGATCTCTTACTGAATATTCGTGATAAAACAAAGAATGATGTGACTTAGTTGATATGAACATATGGACCGAGTTAGGACCAAAAGAGACTGATAAAAGCCAAACGTACCATCTCCCATCTTGCTACACTCTGTCCAAGGCCGAGAGAAATGAACTGTGCCAGAGCTTGCATGGTGTGAAGTTCCATCTAATTGCTCGCCAGTATGAAGAAACTCATTTCTAGGGAAGATTTGAAATTAATTGGTATGATGTCTCATGGTTGTCATGTGCTGATAACACAAATGCTTCCTGTTGCAATTATAAGTATTTGCCGAACAAGGTCTGAGTGACAATCATGAGGCTATGTTATTTCTTTATGTAGGACCAAAATGGCAACAGAGGGGGGGTGAATGGTGCCTTAAAAATATTCTCAAATATTCAATCCTATCTTTTCTCCAATAGCTAAAGAGCTGTGAAGAAGAGGATTGATTGTTCACTGGAAAACTCAGAGAGAACAGAGAAGAATCACCACCGGAAGAAAAACAACATAGAACACCAAAGAATTGCCGTGGTCAAAGATATCTCATGAAGATCGACCACGGTCAGAAATCAAGGAAAACAGAGGCGCAGATTGAGTCCATAATAGATTACCGTGGTCGTCCGGGCCGAAAATGGACGAAGAAAACAATGGCAGCCTAAACCGAGAAGATCGCACCATCGGTCGAAATCGAGAATTACCACGGTCGAATCACCGCCGAAGGTCTTTATCGTGATCGAAGACACCGAGAAGAACTCATGACCGAGACAACCAAAGAATCGTAGTCGTAAGACCAACTCAAGGTAGTCAGAATACAAGAAATGCAAGTCGCACTGACGACCACCGAAATGAGAGTAGCCACACACGCCGTGGTCGTAGCAAAGAATATGGACGTAGTCGAACGGCAACTCGTAGTCGATAACAGAAGTGGTCATGTTCGAGATGAGAGGTCGAACTCGCGTGGTAGTAAGTCAATTGATGATCGAACGGCGACGTGGTCGAAATGATTACCCGAACCGACAAATGAAAATAAACAAGAATACTTGTGTTGTCGAAACGAGAAGCGATAACCCGATGGTCGACATGCGCACACGCCCAAGATCACGTGGTCGTAAGCTCGAACAGAGCTGCCCATGCGCACGACCGCAAAGACCAAAACCCAGATAACTTGCAAATCTTCAAACGAAATGAGGAGATATTTTAACCACAAAGATTCAACATCCTCTGGAAGAGAAATCACCTAGTAAAACTAAAGTCTTTGCAATGGTCGGCTAGAACGACACGGTCAAAACCGAAAGCGAGAACTGGAGGCGCATGACCGAGAGACACGAATTTTCTCCGATTCGACCTTGCTCTCTGGAATGAATCGCCAAATTGCCTTGAGCCGATTCTCCGCTCGAGCAAATCAAATATAAGCCAACTCTCAAAGGAAATACGTAAGGACCGAAAATGAAGAGATGGCAAATAAATCAATGAAAACATCTCAAGAACGACCTCTCAACCCAGATCACAAACATGCACTCCATCTCATAGATAAACTCTAACAAGTACAGAGAGATGAGTCCTCTCAAATCATAACACGGGAGGTTTTTGCAACCACTCCCCCTGGGAGGACAAGCTCTAGCCCTAGAGCACACACACAGATACACTCCCAAGGGAGGGAGGCGGTGCCTCCACGGCCTAGCCGACCAACACACTATAACTCCCCTCCCTCTCCTTTTATAGCCTCACATCCGAGACTAACCCTAATGGATCCATCCATTAGTCCACACTGGGATAACCCAAACCCCACCTAACACCGGGTTTTATCACTCACTTTGCCCGCTAACTCAAATGCTTTGCCTGCTATCCTAACAGACCGCACTTTGCCCGTTAGCGCCAATGTAATCCACTTCTTTTCTCAGGTGCTTTACCAGAGGGACAGCTTCCTTTGCAGCTTTGGCATTTCTCCAAAATGCCCTCACACTGCCTTCCTGTCCAAGCTTGCAACCACCTCGCAAGACTAGGTCTCCTTCGGCTTCCCCCGGTCGTTCTGGACCCCAACACCACCTGTGTCTCGTCCCGACCATCCTAGCCTCACCAGACCTATCTCCGACCGGCCAGCATCGCTCCGGCCTCATCGCCCACCTTGAGCTCCGCCTTCTTTGGCTTCACCACTGCTCGGACCTCAACATCTCCCATGTTTAGTCCCACCATTCCAAGCCTCACCAAGACTTGTCTCCAAGATCATCTCGTCCCTCGACTCCTCCGAGTCTAGTCTCGATCCGCTTGCCGCACACGACCGCACCCAACCTCCTGACCGTCTGGACCTCAGCTCCTCCCTGAGCCTAGTCCCGGTCCTCCTCGTTGTTGCCTGTCGTGTCCATCATGGGTAGCTACAGCTCTGGTTCCTCATCTCCCCGGCTCGCAACCACCTCACCAGCCTCGATCATCTTCGGCGTCTCCGACCGTCTGGACCTCAACACCTCTTGTGCCTAGTCCCGGTCCTCCCACGCCTCACCATGAAATAGCTCCGAAGTCCTGCAGCCACAAGACAAGCAAACCATCACATAGCACCGCACGAAAACACATGCACCATCAATGGTCACGCTCAACAAGATCTCGGTGCACAATCACAGAACCTTCTAGTCGTACACCCCATACGACCACTCGAACACTCAATTCATGAAGTGGTCGAAGTCCTAGAAGACTTCTCAACAACCTTCGACCACACAGCATGCCGTCACGACCATCTCAAAGCTCGTTACGACCATGCGCATACAAGCTACGACCATCACTAGCCGCTTTGACTTTATCGCACAAAGTCTAGACCTCATACGAGCACTCTGTTGCACCAACCGAGACACTCGAGCCCAACAGAAAATAGATTGCAACAAGACCGTCAAAATGATGAACCAATAAGTCCACAAGGTCCAAAACATCACCGAAACCCAACCGACCGATTCCCATCATAATCGGACACCATATGTGCCCACACGACCGGTTTAATGAGCTCCATCGACCACGGTCGACATCCGCTAACGTGGTCGAAACAACAGCGCCCAACGTGATCGAATGCCCGATCTCCCAACGTGGTCGAAGACCCACGCCGCCAACGTGGTCGAACGCCAGCGCCCAACGTGGTCGACGCCCCAAGCGCCAACGTGGTCGTGAAACCCGGCGCCGACCACCGATCACGACCAACGCGGTCGAAACTTCACAACGTGGTCGTAGATGGCCCTAGAGACCTCCGACCACGGTTATTTTCACGAGTAAGATACCGCGTGGTCCTCACGCAGTTCGACCGACTTCCGATCACGTCCAAATTCACCGAGGATGCCGCAACGTGGTCGAATCGCCCCGTGGCCTTCGATCATGGCCAAATATTCCGAGGGCTCCGCAACGTGGTCGTACTCCACCCGAGAGACTTCCGATCACGCTCAAACATGGTCGCATGTGCCATCTGCGTGGTCGTAAACCTCCTGCCGACCTCCGACCATGCCCAAAGTGATCGTGCGACGACAGGGACAAGTCGTACCGACTTTATTTCGCCCGAGTTAAGACTTTGCAATAAAGCCCAAAACAAACTCAATTTTCCTTCAAACAACAACAAATACTCATCACAAAGATGGGATCATTTCCACATGATCTCTCAATCTCCCCTTGATGAGTATATTGACAAACACCGTAAAATATGAAGTTGAGTTTGTAGAAGACGACATGGTCCAAAGATAGAAAATGAAATAATGTAATGACCATGTCGCCAGAAGGAACACTAGAGCAATAAATAAAGAGCAAATTGATCTTCAAAACTCTAGCAGGTTCCCAGAATTCGAGAAAATTTTCTTTTTTTTCTCCAATCTATTCTCCCCCTTTTGGCAATAAACACATCAAGTATGCAAGAGAGAGAATAAGTCATGATGATGGATGAAATGGTGATTTGATTATTCAAAGTATGCGAGCCATGAGAATTATCCAAAATGACCAAAATGTATTACATCAAGCCATAACATACAAGTATGCTTCAAAGATCATGACTATGTATGTAAAGAGAAGCTAAGCTAACGAAGGTATAAACTAAAATTTTTTAATTTGAAGTGCTTAGCAAGTCAAGTCAAACAAGATTTTAGTCTAGCTAATGATATCCACAAATGATGCAAGCCATGTCAATGAGCTAAATGGAATCGAGAAGCTAGTGTTGAGCCAACTAGAGTGCTATTTGTTCAAGAATGATACAATTGTTGGAGTACATTGAACATTTTAGCAATTGAGCACAAATGACATTTTTCTTTAGAGATCATATGGTTGTTTTCAACCATCTTTTATTCACCATGTGCTAGACCTCAAGCCTTATGCGATCATTCCAAGCGAGAAGCTTAAGGAAATGATCTTGGTCATCCAAAACTCCTCCGAGTTCATGCCTTGTGCAATGGCAAGCCGTCTCATGAGAAGGAATTGGTGAGATCGGTTTTTCGCACCAAAAGAGATCTTTTTGCTTTTAATAGATTGTACTAACGTATTTGTCATCAAGAAACTATATAGCTCAATCTATTGCTCAACAAGGATTCAAGACTCAACTCAGCCTATTTGACATGGCAAGAATCATAAAAGATAACACAAGACCGACTAGTCTCAAATATGAACAAGACATGAATTAGGTCAAATTTGGCATTTTAATTAACCTATCATGGCAAAGACTTGACTACACATATAAAGTCATGATCGATTAGCAATGGAGCACAAATCATGGCAAGGTGTAAAACATTGTAAGCATGTCATAACCGGATAATAATCAAGGCTCAATGTAGTTATATTACAATGCAGAATGCAATGCAGAAAATCCAGCTCCCCCTCAACATGTGATGCGACTTTTAGTTCAAGTTGAGTTAAGTCAAATTTAAGCTCCAGAAGCTCCCAAAAGAACTCCCCCTGAACCAAAGCAATAAACAAGAAGCTGGTAAAGAAAGGAGAAAACATGTAGTCCTTAAAGCATAGATAAGAGTAAGAAGTCTAACTAGACGAGAGAAACACTCTAATCTATGCTAGGAGGACTAACCCAAATGCACCCCGATGCAAAGGCAACAAAATGAGAACAGAGCAAGATAAATAAATAAAGCAGTAAAACACAGAAACTCCTTCTCACAATAGTCCATAAGGACAAACCACCCTAAGCTCTCCCTGAAACATAGCCCAAACAGACAAAAAGACTCCAACTCCCCCTAGAGAAGGCAAAAAGAGAAGAACCAGGAAATTTGGCACAAAATCCAGAAAGAGAAGGTTCTAGCTCAAAGAGGTGATTCTCAAACACATCCTATCCTCATGGTCTCTAGTCTATAACCTCATACCACGGGGCAAAAAGCACACTATGTCAATGCAAAAGACTCTAGTGGCCAAGAAAAAGTTCAACCTAGGTAGAAGAGAATCCTAGAGAACCAAAGCCCAAACTAGGTAGTAAATAATCCTAGAGAACCATTTGGATGAGAGGTGTGAATGAGACAACATCACCTAGAGTTGGCTCCTACTGTCCAAAAAGACCCTTCCTACCACTAGAAGACATATACTATGCAAAGCCAAGTGGCGGAAGCGAGCAATCGAAAATCATAAGGGAGAACCAACCTTGTAGCGCTTGCTCAAGAGACAAGAGGGCGATCGAGACCGATCGGGTCTCGCTTGAGTGATCAAGTCGCGTCGAGGATCGGTCGTAGTTGAGTCCGAGTCATGGCCGGGTTGAGTCCGGATCGTAGTCGTGGTCGAATCCGGCTCACGGTCGTGTATGGGTTCAGCTGAGAGTCCATACTGTGGTTGTAGACACTACGACGTGGTCGTAAAGACCAGTGAGCGGTCGTAAACAGCTGTACCACTCTCCCCTCATTCATAACCTGCGGATTAAACATAGGGGAACAGCTGGTGTCCTAGTACTGGGGTAAATAATACACAGTGCATGGATCCAAGATCGAGATAAATGACCACAATCGGTAGCATTACAAATGTATGAGAACACGCACCGCCACAAGCTCAATCTAGCCCTCATCAAAAGCATCTAGAACAACAAGCCTAGAGCCACCCAATACTAGAAGAAGCTTGTGACCTAACCACAAATCTCATGATATCTAAGCATAAGCACGACTAATGCTACCAAGATGTCATACAATTTATTTCATGCCATAACAAAGAATAAGATCAAAGTATACAAGCATCACAATGAATCACAACTATACACATAGCGATGACGAGAACAATCATGTAAGCATATGCTAGCATGGATAAAAGCATGTATACTAGAAAAGATACAAAGGCATGAATAAACGCACCATCATGACACAGAGAAACTATCCAAGATATACTCAAGCTCATACTGTCCATACATATGCATACATCATGTAGACATACAACATGGCAAATCAACATCATGAAAAGTATGCTAACATGTATAAATAATGATGAATGAACATAAGGAGCAAGATGTGAACCATGATAGATACTACGAGCACAAGGTCATGATGATACTTGACTTCTAATGCACACATTCTACTTAGCTCATGAAGTCAAGTCAAAGCTTAAGCATGTAACAAATACAACAAGGTTACATGGATACTTAAGCAAAGATACACATAAAGGCATGACATGAAAGCATTGAGAGAAAAACATGCCAGTATGGTACAAGTGAGCACATGAACAAGCACAACATGCCAATATGGTCAAACATGAGTATAAGAGCATGAGGGTATAGAGTAGCTCACAAAGTAGGTGGAGACGCCAAACGTGAAGGTACATACCTCTTGGAGGCCATGAAGTGGAGAACCAACAAATGTTCTAGTCACGTGATGAAGCAGAAGACTAAAATCCATGCGATCCCATGTTCTCCATCCAACGCCCGGACACCTACAAAGACAAGAACAAAGTGCCCAAGTCTTGGATCCCAAGGGGTTAGTAAGCAAATGCTTGAGACCCCAAGACCGACGCACGGCCACCAACGTAAAAAGAGTGGTCGTTACGCACTACGACTACGGCCGAGAAGAAATGAGCGTGGTCGTAGACGAGAGGCGTAGTCTTGAACGACTACAGCCGAGAGATGTGATCGTTGGTCATTACAACCACGACTGGGAATTGCAGGTGTGGTCGTAAGTCAGTTATGACCACGGCAATCGAGCAGCAGCGCGCTCAGAACCAGCAGTCGTGATCGTAGGGACTTTCGACCACGGTAACAAGCGGAAGTGTCCGCCAGCAGACATGGTCGTATGCATTACGACTATGTCGAGAAGTCGAGTTGTGGTCGTAAGGCATTACGACTACAACGACGACACACAGAGGAACTCGACTTTACTACACTCTAGCAAGCTCACACTCCTCTACACATGTGCGGTGAGTCAAAGTTTTAATTTCTCATTTGCGATTTTAACATTCAAGTAGAGAAATTAAATTTTCACCATCTACGAGACTCACAACCTACACATGAGAAATGAGATTTCAACCTAGCAAGAACAATCTAGCAATTTATAATCTAGGCACCTCACAATATCCCAAGAGCAAGTATATTCATCTTGGACAAGGCCAAGGTCATAATAAGTTTTTACCTTGCTCATGATAAGTCGACGCTCGTCCTTATCATTATCATCCGTGTGTTCTCCAAGGCTTTCTCCTTCCTGGCACTTGATCAACCAAAGGACAAGAATGTACCACAAAGCTCACACTTGTGGTTTCTTGCAAATAAAATCATCCTCTAGCCGAAATCAAGCCTCTTGTCTCAAAGGACATCATTGGCAAAACCACCCCAATAAGATTCAAAGAAAAGTTCACAAGATTCCCTACTAGTTGCCAAGCTCCAGATCGGTTAAGATCAAATACAGAGCCAACCTTGCTCTGATACCAATTGTAGGACCAAAATGGCAACAGAGGGGGGGTGAATGGTGCCTTAAAAATATTCTCAAATATTCAATCCTATCTTTTCTCCAATAGCTAAAGAGTCGTGAAGAAGAGGATTGATTGTTCACCGAAAACTCGGAGAGAACAGAGAAGAATCACCACCGGAAGAAAAACAACATAGAACACCAAAGAATTGCCGTGGTCAAAAGATATCTCATGAAGATCACCACGGTCAGTAAATCAAGGAAAAAGCAGAGCGGCAGATTGAGTCCGATAATAGATTACCGTGGTCGTCGAATCGAAAATGGACGAAGAAAACAATTCGCTAGCCTAAACCGAGAAGATCGGACCATCGGTCGAAATCAGAGAATTACCACGGTCGAATCAGCTGCCAGAAGGTCTTTATCGTGATCGAAAGACAGCCGAGAAGAACTCATGACCGAGACAACCAAAGAATCGTAGTCGTAAGACCAACTCAAGGTAGTCATAATAAGCAATGCAAGTCGCACTTGACGACCTTTGAAATGAGAGTAGCCACACGGCCGCCGTGGTCGTAGCAAAGAATATGGACGTGGTCGAACGGCAACTCGTAGTCGATAACAGAGAGTGGTCTGTGCGAGACGAGAGGTCGAACTCGCGTGGTAGTAAGTCAATTGATGATCGAACGCCGACGTGGTCGAAATGATTACCCGAACCGACAAATGAAAATAAACGAGAATACTTGTGTTGTCGAAACGAGAAGCGAGATAACCCGATGGTCGATATGCGCACACGGCCAAGATCACGTGGTCGTAAGCTCGAACAGAGCTGTTCCATGCGCATCGACCGCAAAGACCAAAACCCGATAACTTGCAAATCTTCAAACGAAATGAGGAGATATTTTAACCACAAAGATTCAAATCCTCCTCGAAGAGAAATCACCTAGTAAAACTAAAGTCTTTGCAATGGTCGGCTAGAACGACACGGTCAAAACCGAAAGCGAGAACTGAGGCGCATGACCGAGACACGTAAATTTCTCCGATTCGACCTTGCTTCGGGAATGAATCGCCAAATTGCCTTGAGCCGATTCTCTGCTCGAGCAAATCAAATATAAGCCAACTCTCAAAGGAAATACGTATGAACCGAAAATGAAGAGATGGCAAATAAATCAATGAAAACATCTCAAGAATGCCTCTCAACCCGATCACAAACATGCACCCATCTCATAGATAAACTCTAACAAGTACAGAGAGATGAGTCCTCTCAAATCATAACACGGAGGTTTCGCAACCACTCCCCGGGAGGACAAGCTCTAGCCCTAGAGCACACACACAGAGATACACTCCCAAGGGAGGGAGGCGGCCGCCTCCACGGCCTAGCCGACCAACACACTATAACTCCCCTCCCTCTCCTTTTATAGCCTCACATCCGAGACTAACCCTAATGGATCCATCCATTAGTCCACACTGGGATAACTCAGAAACCCCACCTAACACCGGTTTTATCACTCACTTTGCCCGCTAACTCAAATGCTTTGCCTGCTATCCTACTGACCGCACTTTGCCCGTTAGCGCCAATGAATCCACTTCTTTTCTCGTGTGCTTTACCGAGGGGCGGCTTCCTTGCGCCTTTGGCATTTCTCCAAAATGCCCTCACACCGCCTTCCCGTCCAAGCTTGCAACCACCTCGCAAGACTAGGTCTCCTTCGGCTTCCCGGTGCGTCGGACCCCAACACCACCGTGTCTCGTCCCACCATCCTAGCCTCACCAGACCTATCTCCGACCGGCCGCATCGGCTCGGTTCCTCATCACCACCTTGAGCTCCAGCCTTCTTTGGCTTCACCCACTGCTTCGGACCTCAACATCTCCCATGTTTAGTCCCGACCATTCCAAGCCTCACCAAGACTTGTCTCCAAGATCATTCGTCCCTCGACTCTCCGAGTCTAGTCTCGATCCGCTTTAAATCGCACACGACCGCACCCAACCTCCCGACCGTCTGGACCTCGGCTCCTCCCCGAGCCTAGTCCCGGTCCTCCTCGTTGTTGCTGTCGTGTCCATCATGGGTAGCTACAGACTGTTCCTCATCTCCCGGCCGCAACCACCTCACCACCTCGATCATCTTGGCGCCTCTCGACCGTCTCGGACCTCAACACCTCTTGTGCCTAGTCCCGGTCCTCCCACGCTCACCATGAAATAGCTCAAGTCCTGCAGCCACAAGACAAGCAAACCATCACATAGCACCGCACGAAAACACACGACCATCAATGGTCACGTTCAACAAGATCTCGGTGCACAATCACGCAACCTTCTAGTCGTACACCCCATACGACCACTCGAACACTCAATTATGAAGTGGTCAAGTCCTAGAAGACTTCTCAACAACCTTCGACCACACAAAGATGTCACACGACCATCTCAAAGCTCGTTACGACCATGCGAGACACAAGCTACGACCATCACTAGCCGCTTTGACTTTATCGCACAAAGTCTAGACCTCATCGAGCACTCTGTTGCACCAACCGAGACACTCGAGCCCAACGAAAATAGATTGCAACAAGACCATCAAAATGATGAACCAATAAGTCCACAAGGTCCACAACATCACCGTAAACCCAACCGACCGATTCCCATCATAATCGGACACCATATGTGCCCACACGACCGGTTTAATGAGCTCCATCGACCACGGTCGACATCCGCTAACGTGGTCGAAACAACAGCGCCCAACGTGATCGAACGCCCGATCTCCCAACGTGGTCGAAGACCCACGCGCCTAACGTGGTCGAAACGCCAGCGCCCAACGTGGTCGGCGCCCCAAGCGCTCAACGTGGTCGTAAACCCGGCGCCGACTACCGATCACGACCAACGCGGTCGAAACTTCACAACGTGGTCGTAGATGGCCCTAGAGACCTCCGACCACGGTTATTTTCATTGAGTAAGATACCGCGTGGTCCTCACGCATCCGACCGACTTCCGATCACGTCCAAATTCACCGAGGATGCTGCAACGTGGTCGAATCGCCCCGTGGCCTTCGATCATGGCCAAATATTCCGAGGGCTCCGCAACGTGGTCGTACTCCACCCGAGACTTCCGATCACGCTCAAACATGGTCGCACAGGCCACTGCGTGGTCGTAAACCTCCTGTCGACCTCCGACCATGCCCAAAGTGATCGTGCGACACGAGGGACAAGTCGCATACCACTTTATTTCGTCCCGAGTTAAGACTTTGCAATAAAAGCCCAAAACAAACTCAATTTTCCTTCAAACAACAGTCAAATACTCATCACAAAGATGGGATCATTTCCACATGATCTCTCACTTTAACTCAATTTTTCATAAGGTCATCAATCCTGGTGGACTAGATTATCTACAGGTCGAGGTGGTGATGGCTCTATGCCATATTGAGATGTATTTTTCTTCATCATTTTTTGATATTATGGCCCACCCCATTGTCCACCTTATGAAAGAGATAAAGATATGTGGCCCTGTGTTCCTACATCATATATACCCATTTGAGAGGTATATGAGAATTCTCAAGTCCTATATACAGAATCGATCTCGGTTGGAGGGTAACATCATCAAAGGTTATGCAACCACGAGGTCATTGAGTTTTACGTCGACTATATGGCTTAGGTGGAACCGATATGTGTGCCTCTATCTCATCACGATGGAAGGTTGGAGGGTATTGGGACCATTAGAAGGAAAGTAATCACTCCTGATCTAGATATGTATGCTCAATCTCATTTTACTCTCTTGCAACACATGACCGAAGTGTTCCCGTATATCAACGAGCACAAAGACATGATACTCCGACATTATCTAGGCTAGTCGGAGGTTTGAATCACGAGAGATCACAATCATCGGTTCAACGAATGGTTAAAGGTACAATTTATTAGGATGTCATCAAGTGATGATATGCTACAATGGTTGGCAAAAGGGCCAAAATTTATAGTTGTGATATGGCAAGGATACGACATAAATGGGTACACATTTTATACGATAGCATATGATAGAAAGAGCACAGTCTAGAACAGTGGGTCTGCATAGATGCATTTCATGAGCAGTTCAATACCGTTAGGCCAAACATAGTGAAATGTGTGTTGAGCTCCTACTATGGGTTAGTAGAGGAGATTTGGGAGCTTAACTACGCACTTTCCAAGATCCCCCTGCTTCGATGCTGTTGGATCTAACTTCCACAGGGTGTGAAGGTTGACAAGTACGACGTTATTATTGTGGACCTCGAACGTGTCGGATATAAAGATGAACTATTCGTACTCGCTAAGCAAGTTGTTCAAATTTTTTATGTAATGGACCCGACAAATAAGAACCGCCACATAGTTCTTCAAAGAAAAAGAAAGATTATCGGAGTTGAGAATGTTGTAGATGAGGAAAAGTACAATCAAGTTGATGAGTTGCCTCTATTAGGAGACGTCATTAGGCCCGAGGAAGAACCCAGTGAGGAAGCTAGCTATATGCGTATCGATCACTGTAAAGGGCTATTTTTTAAAAAGAAAATAGCCAAGTAGAATTATGAAACTTGGCATGTACATCTATTTGTAAATTATTCATGTTAAGAATACTCTAACTTACGCTTGCTTACTTTTCTGTTGTGTTTGTATTTCTATTGTACTTCATTCTATAAGAGAATACCTTCTTTTCTAATGATATATTGAAAGATGTATTGTTGTGTGATGGTTCAGTACAAAGACAGGCTAGTTCTGTTGAAATGTTTGTCTATTGAAGCATACAACATAGCATATCACAAACAGTTTTGTTACTAGATCTATCTGTGATATTTTGTTAACGAACCGTCTGAGATATCCATGTAACATCATATACAACTTGTTGCCATTACCATTTGTGATATAAATTCGTATCACAGATGGTTTGTTAATAGAACTATCTATGATAATGTATCACATATGGTTTTCATAAAGAACCATATGTGATATCATCATATCACAGACGGTTATTTCTAAAACCATCTGTGATAATATTCTCCTATATATATAGACACTTAGGGTGACCTAACTCACTATGTGCACACACCCCTTCATTCCCCATCTAGATCGACAACTTTAGTAGGCGACCTTGGTGGTTTGCGGAGGCACCAGTGGTGATGTTGGCAACTTCCACGGTGACCACAGCAGATCTCCCCCTTGTCCGCTGCTCCCAGCAAGGTGAGCTCTCGTCTACTCAACCCTATTACCCGCCCTCGCTCCTAACCCTAGAATGTGCCTCGTCCACCGCCACTGTCAGTCTTCTCTCCTCGACCACCGCTGTCACCGGCATATTGCAAAACCTTTGGTGTCATAGTAGCAAATGATGGATGCATGAATACCTTTATTGTTTCCTAGTGATTTTTCTAATTCAAATTTTATTCTCTGCTGATCTTGTTGCTGATTTAACAAGTGCAATGCATCTAGCTATAGACATCTCTCAAAGGTAGGTTAATACAGACATAATGTAATACCTTATCTATAGGCCGAGTACAACTGCTAGACAGTCATGCATGACCTCGATATAGTGCACTTGAAAACTACCCAATAGATTACACAATCTTGCATGACATATATGTATGATTTAGATAGTGAGTTTGTGCATACATAGACAATCTTGTGTAACGAATTGTGTAATGTGGTACAAATGCCAATTCATAGAGAAATCAATATTTGGAAGAGTAAGTATGTTCATTCATGTTTCTTTTATGTTACAAAGTTTATTGTGGGGAGGGCATCTATTGATTTCTTCCTATGTTGAGTTGCATTATATTCATAGTTTTAGACAAGAAAATTTTCAATCAAGCAAAATTTCTTTTGTCTTTTGCTGAAAAGTTTTCATAAATAGCAAGTAAGCGAGATGGCATCCGCGAGTCTTCACTGCCATCATCAACGTTGCCGATTGTGTATGGTGCTCCGATGAAAGGGGTACCTAAGCGAGATGGTAGAGGAATATTGGACAGGCCTAAGGGCTGAATTACCATCATGGAGGTCACTCCTGTTGGGGTCTCTCTATATCACAAGAAAACAGCGGTAAAATTTTGGACCACCTGCGGGATAGTTGCAAGGAAATGGGTCCCCATCACGACAAAAAGCTGAAGTCTCTAACAAGATAAGAGAAAGAGCAGCTGTGGGATGAAATTTCAAGGTCATTCGAGATTCCAGCAGAAGTCTAGGGACTCGTACGATGGCAGGCGTTTCTCGTGATAGGAAAAGTATGGAAGACCTTTAAGTGCGCGCTTGTCATGGAGTATGTGAACAAAGATCGGATGCCCTTTATGAAGTATCCTCTTGTGTCGCCGGATACATGGGACGCCTTTGTGCGAATGATATCAATGATCGAATTTTAGGAGCAAAGTGTAGCACAAAGCTATCTAGACACAAAACACTCACCTCCATAGATTTGGTACCGCTGGGTAACTGGGTAAAATCTCGCAATGGAGGGAGGACAAGGAGGCAATCCAGTTGGAGGCCTCCCCGTTATTTGTCAGAATCATAGGCGAGCGCACTCGAAAGTGGTTAAGAGCGAGGTCAGCAACTACGTCTTTGGGTGCCATCTCTTTCATAAACCCGACAGACGAGAAAGTGTCTCAATGTCTGGTAAGATATGTCAAACTACATGGTTGTTAATAAGTCCATAACTTCACATGGTCTAAAATAACATGATGGCCTCTTACAACAAACATTGAGTACTGAATCTTCCCAAGGCTCCTTCGAAGCAGTCAGGGGGAGATATATACTATCCACGGCTCTGAAAAACAATGAGCACCCGGGTCACACGCGAGGCATTGGGGTTTAATGACATTAGAGTCAGGGATTCCCACATGACTACGAGGCATATAGGAGTAGAAAGAGATCCATGGTCGAATGCGAGGAACGGTTGAAAGATGAGATTCATGTAGAATTTTGAGGACATATAGCATCATTTGAGGAAAAATTGAATCAAGTCCTCAACCAGTCATAAGCCACCCCTGCTATTTTGGGAGCCAGTCCCCCTCAACGTCGAAGTAGCTGTGCGTCCACACCACTTTCTGAATATAGTGATGTCCAATTACCTATCGACGATATCCAGGTAATGTACATCTTTAGAATGGTACAAAGATAGACATGTTGGATGCCTTAACTAATCATGTATCATTATGTAGGAGCCTATGTCGTGTAACCATAGAGTCAGGCTTGTTAACTCCATTCCCGTTGAGGCTGGGCGGGAGATAGTATATCCATGCCGCCAAGGACGCTAGTGCACGTAGGGATGTAAACGGATCAAATACGGACGGATAATGTTTCTACCATATTTGTTTTCATATTTTTTTTAGATACGAATATGAATACAGATAACTCGAATACGAATACAAATACGAATAATATCGAATACAGATACGGAACGAATATGAATCGAAACGAATACGGTTACAAATATTTATCGGAACATGAAAAACCCTTAAACTATACATCCAAAATTAACGAAAATACGTAAATAGTTTATGTTGTTAAAACATTCATGAAATCTAAACAAGCATAGTCTTTTCATCCACAATGAAAATATACTCGATAGTCGATCAGTACATAGCATAACTACATAAGTAGCAACAACGTGCAATTCATGGAATACACATGATGACGTAATAGCAATTTGAACAAGCATAAGAACATCACTATTTGAAAGTCTATGTGCATGCTACAAAGTCTATGTGCAGTACTAACTTCTGAAAATTGCATGCTCGTATTTATTTGAATTTGAATGTATTTTCTTCATTTATTGTGTTGGTTCTGGGCAAAACAATAGAGACTGACTGTCTGTAGTGATCTGCAGCAACTAATTTTCTTGTATTAACTCTTGTGTCTACCGGTGAACATGCTGCAGGAAAGAAACAAGTCATACGGAGCTATAAAGTTTGTTGATATAAGCTTGAAAGATTACTCTCTGGAGGACAATCAGGGTCTTGATTATGAAACTGTGTGTATTACTTTGTAGTACCGATTAACTTGCTACTGATCTGATGGGCCGTCGCCGTATTGGGCTGGGCTTATAGCATTATGGGCTGGAAAATGGCTATTAGGCTAAAATTCTGGATATACGTTTTTGTATTATTCGGATAATCCGTATTTGTATCCGTATTCAACGGATACCAGGCTTACTGTATTCGTATTCGTATCTGATAAAAAAATCTGTATCCGTATCTGATCCGAGAATGATCCAAAGAAAATATGATCCGACACAATCCGTATCCGTTTTCGTCCGGATCGGTCGAAAACTATCCGATCCGTTTTCACCCCTAAGTGCACGGCGCCCAGCTAGGGACCGGTTTCACGAAGGTCCAGGTGGACATGGTACATGATATTCTCGGGGTTGTTCCACTGGAGAAGCCCCAAACAATGAGATCATGAGACTAGGGGATATCATCCACACATTCATCCAGTGACCCAAGAGATACACCGCCCTAAACCCTTCCATGTTGGCATCTACCTAGCATGAATAGCTGGCCTCTCCACACAACCATCTATAGCTTACAACCTCTTTGACCCTCCCTTTGATGTCACCACACACACCTGATCCACGTCAGCTGGCCGCCATATCGGCTCCCATGAAGACCACACTGAGCATAGATCAACAACGTCCCCATTTGTCTCCCATGAAGAACACATACCAGTGTGTCAGCAAGACCAAATCAAAGAAAATCATGGCACCTCAAAAGCACTGGACATTCTTGCTAGGAAAGCCGTTGGTCTCGGATACGCTCTTAGTCAGCCTCGAAATGGGTGCCACTTCTTTGCATGCGTGGTACATGGGAAAGACCAAAGAGACGAGGACATAACACCCTATGGGTTGCACCATCAAATACATGGGTGGGCATTTTCTCCACGAGCCTAGCTACTTCATGGTGAGCTTCGATGACTTTTTTGAACTCTTCAACCTTGACGCCTCACTTTTAAGATGCTAGATACTGTAAGTGTGTACAATTACGGTCTACATTCATGTAATACCGATAAATGCCATAACTCGTTGCTTATGTATAGACACATGATGCTAGAAGCCAAATGAAGAAAAGAACTGGTCGGTTTTCTCGACTTACACTTGATCTCTGAGTAATGCAACAACGAAAATGCATCCTACGTCAAGGATTACGTAGCAACGAGACCGCATGCTCCATGCTCACAATGACAAGGAGTACATACGTCTACCCTACAATTAGGGGTAAGTGCTCCACTCATTTGCTATACTCATTGATTTGTACTTCATGTGCAATAGGAACTTAGTTTTAAGAACTATGGCGGCATACATGTGTAGGTGGTACTGGATTCTAATTGTCATTATACCAAGTGGAACAAGGTAATACACCTTGATTGCCTAATCAAGAGCAAGCACGACTTCACACTTGTGCAACAATTAATCGATAGGTAAACTTATTTCATCCATAAATAATTCTATGTACCCTTCGTTTGCAGTGACTAAGGCTAACTTTTTCAAATCATGTAGATCATTCGCCACGTTCATTGCCAAAAGAGGGACACACGTGGAAGAAAACACCACACCGCGACATATGACATAATTTTTGGTATTCGCTAGTACATAATAATCATATATCACACTTCATAATGATGCCTCTCAAACTGAATACACCATGTGTGTAATTCTATTTTTGTAGTGCCACCAGTAGCTACAGGGCAACATATGTGGATTGTGTGTTTGCCGTCATATGCAAGAAATCATGGGTGGTAGGCCCAGGGATTCAGAGGTTTATCAATCTCACAATAATTATTTTCTACTTATCAATATATATATATATATGTATGTATGTATGTATGTATGTATGTATGTATGTATGTATGTATGTATGTATGTATGTATGTATGTATGTATGTATGTATGTATGTATGTATGTATGTATGTATGTATGTATGTATGTATGTATGTATGTATGAATGTATGTATGTATGTGCTTATGACTTTACTCTTCCTAGCGACAGGGCATCAACATCCATTTAAGTACAGTTCAAATGAATAAACCCTCCAAAATTCGAGGATGGCTTGCCACCTTCTTAATGATGGAGGTCATTGACCCAAAAGGAGAGTTTCACATGGCCGAGGTTGACAAACAATATTTTCTTACTTTATCTATAAATATGTTATAAAAACATTATGATAATTCATCTATAATCAATTTGTAAATTTATTTATCTATGGTATATATGTGTATCTATGATATATCTATGTATTTGTATATTTGCTTGTATCTGTTATCTATATATTGTTTTCAGAGGGCATGGCTAACATTTCCTAAGGCTGCCCACAAAATAGAAAATTTTCTATATATAGAGCAAACTATCATAGACAGTTTTGTGATATAAACCGTCTGTGAATGCCTACTATCACAGACGGTTGATGCAATGATATGTAGCCCATCATAGACGGTTAGTAAACACAACCGTCTGTGATGGTTGACATATCACAGATGGTTTCACAGTCGAAGCCATCTATGATAGTTGATCTTCATAGACGGTTCTTTATATAAACTGTCTGTGTTATGACTTATCACAGACGACTCAAAAACCGTTTGTGATAATCGCCTAATATTACAGATGTAATAAATTAGACGGTTCATAAATCGTATGTAATGACCCTCTGTGTGTTAGTGTAACCTCTAACTAACACAAGTCATGCATTGATCAAATACATACTTAATAAGCACTACTTCGCATTCTTGTTTAAAAAATGATACCTCATGGTGTGAACTACTAAACCAATCCAATCAAGATAAGATATCATGCAATGATCAAACCAAGCTGCATTCTCAATGTATCATAACATTAACGGCCTGCTCATTTCAGCTAAAAAATGTGGCTTATGGCTGAAATTACACTGTAGCTGGCTGGAATTACACTGTAGCTGATGGTGGCTTATTTGGCATAATTAAATTTTAAAAAATAGAAATACAAAAAATAGATTAGCCAATCACGAACAATGCAAACGAATATGGGGGAAAAATAACCGACAAAAATCTCAAAAAAGCCAAAAAGTCATAAAAGACAAAAATTAGGAATAGTGAAAAATAAGCCAGAAGCGAGAAGCTCAAGCCGAAATGAGCGAAGCCTAAATCAATCAAAAGAACAAATCAGTTATTGATTGCAAGCTAGTCAATAACTTGCTCCCATTAGGGGTGAAAACAGATGGGATAGTTTCCGATCGATCCGGATGAAAACAAATTGTGTCGGATCGAATTTTCTTCGGATAATTCTCGAATCAGAAACAAATATGGATTATTTTGTCAGAAACAGATACGAATACAGTAGGCATGATATCTAGTGAATACGAATACAGACTATCCGGATAATACGGAATCGGATATCTGAAATTTCAGCCCAACATTGCCCAGCCCAAGCCAGCCTCTCTCATCTCCCATGCCACCAACCCACTAGCCCAACCAAGCCATAAGACTCCATTACCATTAGGCATTAGGTTCCCTAGTCATATTAAATTACAAACACTACTAGCAAAAATTTGTTTATTAAAAATAAATTTAGTATTGTCGGTAGATTAAAATTTCTACCGATTAAATTGATGTACTGCCATTTAAATCATTCTGATGCAAATTTAAATTCTTAATTAATTTATTAGTCTCATGTAAATGGTAGAAATCCATTAAGAATTATTTAGGACTTTACAAAAATTAACTGCTATTTGAAGATTTAAAATCTGTAGAATGGTATGACTATTGTAGATAAAAATACTTATGCTTGTTTAGATTTCATTAATATTTTGACAAGATAAACTATTTATGTGTTTTCATTGATTTTGGATGTATAGTTTTAGGGGTTTTCATGTTCCGATAAATATTTGTGACCGTATTCGTTTCGATTCGTATTCGCTCCATATCGTATTCGATATTATTCGTATTTGTATTTGTATATGAGGTATCCGTATTCGTATCCGCATCTGAGAAAAAAATATGATAGAGGCATTATCCGTCCGTATTCGATCCGTTTGCTTCCCTAGATCTCATAGCTTGAATCCAACATACACAAAGATCCATTATTGATGAACATAAGGTTGTGTCTCCACCCCTAGAAGGCGCATATGGCACACGTGGCCGACGTCCTCGACGATGCTAGTGAAGAGGGAATGAACTGGGACATGGGACGAGGAGGGGAGAGGTTCTTGGGGACAGGGGAGGGGGAGAAACGGAGTGGCGGGACACGGAGCATCGCGAGCCGACCCGTAATGCGAAGGAGAGGGAGAGGATGATGAGGGGAGGAACCAACCACATCATAGGAGGTGGAGGCGGTGGCAGACAGCACCCACGGTGGGCGGTGGCATGGCGAGATTCTTCTTGCCTGGACTAGGTAGGATTCATGTTGAGATTCTTGTTGCCCGGACCCAGATATGGATTCGAAGCTATGGTTCCACCCGCCGCCTCCCCACGTCGAAGGAGTCATCGCCGTCAAAGCTGAGAAGGAGTCACCCACATCGGAGGGGCTTGGAGCGTCGAATGCGGGACGGGTGTGCGCGCAGCAGCAGCCGGTGGCGATGGCGGAGGCTGAGGGCCGGTGGTGGATGCTGGTGGAGGAGGAGGCGAGCGGGCGAAGGAGGAGGAGCTTAGAGGGTGGGGAGGAGGCGGCAGAGATCTCTATGGTTGGTGGATGGGTTAGGCAATGTGTGGAGGGAGACAAGGAAAGAAGGGAGACATGGGTTTGTGTGCAGAGTGAAGGTTACTATGGCCGTGAGGGAGCAGGGGACGCACGAACACACATGGCAAACTGTTTTAGGAGTTGCGGGTGTAGGGAGAGTACGACGACGAATAAATTATCTTTTTATATCAGCAGAGATAACTATAGCTAGGTGTGCAAACAGAGCGGATACGGACGGATATTGCTCATCCCATATCCTTTTCTATATTTTTTTGTCGGAGTCGGAGTCGAACACGGATAGTGCCGGATACGAATACGAATGCGGATATTCTCGGTCACGAATACGGAGCAAATACATGCCGCTCCGAATACTATTAGTTTCGGTCACAAATAGTTGATCGGATAATGTACGAAAGCAAATTCTACATGGTGAAAGGGACAAGTTAAGCAACTAGTAAATTCTAGCTAGCAAAGTAGCAAGTAGATGATAGAGACTAGTTAAACAAGTAGTAGCTAACTAGCTGCATGTCACATGATTCAAAAGTACGAATTGTCCATAGCCAAGTAGTCAAGTACATCACTAGTTCATTTAACTTCATTACATTTAGCAAATGATTCCACAAGGCCTTCGTGCCTCTTAAGATCTCACATCGAGCTTTGTGAGGACATTTATCGTACTGTACACAAAGTTGTTTCTCCTTTCCACCATTTTTTGCGTCAACAGTCACCGTGTATTTAATATATGAAAGACCCCAAATTTTCAAACCAAATTTTTCCTGGATTTTTCCTGAATTTTTGGTGAATTTTGAAATCTTTCCCAATTGAAACCCCTACCGAAGGCGCTTTCCCCTTCGCCGAGCCTCCTTCTCCTCCGACGCCTCTTCTTTCCGCCTCCTCCTCATGACGCCGCCCTCCCTCCCCGCTCTTCCCCCGGCGCCCAGCCCTCCTCCCGTTGGCGCCTTCTCCCCGCCTCGCCTTCTCCCTCTTGCGGACGCTGCCTCGCGCCCGCCGCCCGCCCCTGCTCGGACAACCCGCGCCCACTGCCCCGCCATGATCCGGAGAGGCAACACCGCGCCACGTCTTGCCACCTCCTCTCCTTGGCCCCACCGGTGGCCACCCCTCCCTCTCCCGCGGCGTTGTGCCTCCGCCCATGCCCGAGCTCACCCACTCCTCTCCCGTCCTGTCGCCTTTACTCCTGTGCGGCCGGCGTCACCGGGTCACCGCTCCATCCCATGGAGGAGGCGGCCGACCGCCTCTGTTGACCCCGGAGGCCCTCCCGTTGCCTTCTCCCGGCCGCTCTCCTCCGCTCGGGGTATAAATCCTCCTCGGCTCCTCGCTCCTCCTTTGCTTCCCGAGCCGATTCACCACCTCCACTCACCTCCCGGCCTCCGGAGGAACTCCCGGCAATAGATTGAAACCCCGCCGCCGGAGCTCCCCATTGCCGCTGTGTGTGGTGGCGGCACCCCGAGCCGAACTCCTCCCTCTCCCTCATTCTTCAATTGCATTCGCCGAGCATCTCCTCCTCACTGACCCCTTTGGTGTATGCGTGGGACAGGTTTTTGCAGGGCGCCACCGTCAAGCCCTCTCCTGTCGCACCTCTCCCGTGGCCTGACTCACTCCAAGCTCCCGGTGCTCTCCGCCGCCATTGTGAGCCTCTGGGGCCCCATCGGTGTAGTCACCCCGATTGAACTCTCTCGCATGGGTGACCCTCTCCGCCACCAAACACCAAGCACCCCTTTCCCCCTCCTGCCTTCTCCGTTGATCCTCCCCATCTCAAGCCCCAAAATGGGTTCCCGTAGTGAACCCTACCCGTGGTACCTTAAACCTGCCACGGCGAGCCTCCTGGCGCCCGGATCCTCGCCGCCGTAGCTCTGCCGGGAGGCCAGAAGTGCCGGAGGTAGACGACGACGCCCATGACGTGGCCCCTCCCAGTCCATCTCCTCCGTAATATCTAACCTCGGCCGTTCGATTCGCCAGAACGCCGCCAAGCACCTCCCTTCCACTACCGTCGGATCCCACTTAACGCCTCCATCCGAGCTGCCTACCCCGCCCCCATCGCAGCGCGCCCGCCCCCACGCGTCGGCCATCGGTGGGCGCGGCGCAGCCAGCGCAGTGGTGTTGGGCATACTGTAGCCATGGGCCGCCCAAGATCTTGCTCACCAATTTCGATTTATTCTTTTCCAAAATCCGAAACCCAAATAAATCCTAGAAAATCACAGAAAATCCCAAAATTCCCAAATTTCACCACTTTGCTCCTTTCATTATTCGAACCCAGTGGTGACCTCCTTTTCCCAAATTCATCTCCAGTAAAATTTAAAATTCAAAGAACCCTTTTCATTTGATATTTTATGCAAGTTTATTTCTTTTTAATTCTTTTTATAGATTGTTTTTCCTTGCTTGATTATTCTCAAGCTAGGACTTATTATTTTATGTGTTTGCGCTAGTTTGAAAATCCCGAAGCCCAAGTGCAATCTCGGGATCCGTGGCGTCGACGTTCGAGCTCACCGAGATCGTTCGAGTTCACTGACAGTCGCAAATCCTTTGATCATATTGTGCCCTATGATGTTTACTTAAGTTATTACATTATTTGCATTATGCTAGTTGTGAAATGCTAGTTTAAAGTAAAGTGAAAATGTTTAGAATGACATGTGATATAGATACGTCCTACCACCGAAAAATGCCCTGCTTAACTTGTAGCCATGCCTTGTAACCCTAGAAATAAATATCAGTTAATCTAGATCACTATAGGTTATTACTATCATGCAAAGTCTCCCATTGATAAGGTCGTGGCTCATGGGCGAGAGATTTGAAAACCCGACCCTAGGGTGGGGTGGTATGGACACCGTGCCCTAGGGCGGAGAGTGTCGGTGTCTTGGAAAGGGTAAAAGCGTTGTGGGAAACCGCGGTCGGTCTTAAGCCACCGTTTACCCTAGGTTGTGGTCGCGGACACGGAGAGGTTGCGGGCCATGTGAAAATATAAGGATTGAAACCCTTATCTTTGAGCAGCAATCGTCATAGCAATCGCTCAACCACGAGGAGTTGACTTGTCAACCTTGGTTTAGTAGTTACTCAACTCAATTGAAACTCTACGGTGTTGAGGAGTCGGGAGGTTGAGTAGTGGAATTAGGTGTGCCGTCTTCATGATACCTAATAACGGTAGGGTTCACTCGAGCGGACGGGAGTTTCCATGTGCCGGACAGAGTGAATTCTCACCTGTAGAACCTATATAAAGATTTGAGCGGTGAAAGCGACCGGCTTTCTTAACTCTGTCGCGGGAGTTAAGGGATCGTGTGGGTAAAGTTGAGCAAACTCTGCAGAGTCAATTAAATGGTATTGAATCGCCGTGCTCCGGTTATTGGGTCGTGTCACTTGGTGATTCCATCGGCAAAGCTTAAGTAGTTTTCAATGTTTTAATCTGTTAGATGGTTAATTAACTCTTCATGAAAACCCCGTTGTTTAAGGAGTAGTTTTATCAGCAAGTTTTACGAAAAGGTTTGCAAATAAACCTGCATCCACTCAAAGATAATAAACCCGTATACCCCACTCCTTTGTTAATCCATGCATATAGTAAGGAAGGGTTCCTTTGCGGTTTCTTGGTGGTGGTTGGCTCACGGCTTGCTAATCAATTCTTTAGAAGATCAAGGCGAAGGTGAAAGTCTCCCGTTGAGGAAGTCCGAGGGCCTCTTCTTGACGAGGATCCATGGTCAGGGTCTTCGCCGCTCAAGCGACTCTCGAGCTTTGTGATGTAATTATACTTTGGGCTTGCACGCCCCGCTGTCAAAACTCTGGATGTTAATCCATATGTGAAATATATCTTGGCTTTTGTTGTAAGCATGCAATGGTATACTCTTCTTGCGCACTCCATAGCTGTTCATGCGTGAATAGCTGCGGGTTGCAGAACCGTCCACGCCCTCGGAAGCAGGCGTTACAAAGTGGTATCGAGCGGGCTCTTTGGCCGTAGGTTAAGACCTAAGGCGACCTAGGAAGCGATTTTATCGCAAAACCTAATTTAAAGGCATAAAAGGGTTTATGAAAATATAAGTACTATCGCTGTCTTTACCTCTCTTATTGCTACCTTATCATCTTAGTTTACTTTTGCTTAAGTTTTGATTTATGCAAATGTTTACTGCTTCACTTGTCTAACTTCAAAATTTTCGTTTCCGGCAGATGGTGCACCACATCTTTTCCGCCTCGACCGTATGGACGGTTGGGCCCAAGGTGTGGGAGATGCGGAAGCATCTTGGAGCGAGAGGCAACTTCAACCCGGTGTTCCATCTTGTGGGGCAGTTTCGCGAGACCGATTCTCTGATACGAGGCTTGGGTGGTTCTTGATCCGTTGCTGTCGCCTGAGACGAAGCGGAGGTTCACCGCCCGTAGGGTGAGCGAGGACAGCTGCTCGTGATGTGGCTCGAGGCCGCCTCTACCTCGAGACTACTACCACTGTGAGCTAGCGGGACACCCTTTGACTGGTGCAGCGTCGCACTTTGGGGACTTTTAGTCCACAGGTTCGGTGAGGATGACGATCCCGCTGGCGGGCATCGCCACCCTCATGACGCAGCAGTCGTCGCCACGGAGGCGAGCGGTGAGGCGAGCTCTGGGAGGCAGCTTTGGGGCGCCTGTGAGGAGGTTCGGCGCCTCAGGAGTCCCTTCTTTGCTTTGAGGCCCGGGAGGCGGAGGGCTCGATAGTGCGAGTCGCCCGGCGTCCATTCCTCCCGTGCTTGGTGCGGTCTAGGCCCAGCGCCGGATGATCTGGCGCAGCATCTGCGTGCTCGATTCCGCCCCGACCCGCTTGGCCCTCCAGCGCCGAGGATATGGAGGAGTAGACGGCCCGCTAGCGTGCTTGACCTTTTGTTGTAGTAGTTGTACTTTTGTATTGTAGTGCAAGTGTAACCATGAACCCTAAGTGGTATGTGTACCACCGCATATTGTAAAATTATGTTCATTAATCTTTATGTTGTTTGTAATTATCGGTGCTTACATGCGTGTTCAAAGCTTTCTCTGTCCCCTTCGCTCTTGTTCTTACCTTTTTCGTCCTATACTTGCCTTGAAAAATTCAAATCTTACTTATCTACTCTTGGTTGCCAAGATCATTGCAAAGCTAATTCCCGATTCCCAATTGGCGGATGAATCCGACCACGGCAGACGGATACGGACCGGTGGGCGGTGCACCGCCACAGATCAGCGGCTAGCTTGACATAATAACAATGTTAGAAAAACCGCCGGAAGGAGAGCGAACATCCTCACGAGTGCTTGATCGGCAAGCCCGTATGCTTGAGCAGAATAGCGCCTAGATCTCCGAGCCTTGAGGTGGAGGCAATATCCCTCGGGATGGTGCACCAGTTTCCTCCGATGGGCGAGACTTCGAAACCCGTCCATGACCTTTACCACCTCGCTGACCCCTTAGTAGCCGAGGACCGGTGGTAGGCGTGGAAAGGAAGCTTGAGACCGTGCGGTGCGATGACAAAGAGAAGGTGCTTTATGCATCCCACCAGTTGCGGTCTTCTTTGCAACATGGTGGATCAACTACCGGCGTACCCAGAGACCGAGAGATTGATTGGGAAGAATTCTCCAAGGCTTTCCGCAAAGCCCATATTCTGATGGCATTATGGAGGCAAAGCGCCGAAATTTTGGCGCTCAAGCAAGGAGGTCGCACAATTATGGAATACCTACACGGTTCAACCATCTCTCCGGTTCGCCCGGAAGATGTGGATAAAGAAGAGAAGAAAATGGCGATTCTGGTGGACTACAACATCCTTGAAATTCGCATTTCATTATCAAATTCCAAGACACGAATGACATGGTGGATAGCCTCATCACCTCGAAGAAGCCGTGGCGAGATGGAGGATTACGAAAGCGTAAAGCAACGCACAAGTCACGATCCTCCTCCCACCAAAGCCGGTGAAGCAAGACTATGGGGTCGTCGTCTTTTCGACCCCAACCTCCTCGGCGGTATGTGATCTTTGAAAAAAGTCGATCAAGACGGTCCCGACAATACAACTCCCTTCACTGTTGGCAATCGGATGCCCCACTTGTGGAGAAACCACCTCGCCAGCGATTGTCCCCGCAGATCCAATGCTTGCTTCCACTGTGGCGAAATAGGGCACTCTGAGATCGGTGTCCCAAAAGAACTTGCCCTCCGTCTTTGCAAAGCTTCAAGTGCAGAATCAACGGCGGAGTCAAAATCACAAGCGAGCCCCAAAGACCCCCAAAGGAGGATACTTGCGGATCAAGGCAACCGGACCGCAATCACTGCGGAACTAGCAAATTTTACTCATAGGCGAGGCGGAGGCCGTGCTAGGCCTACATTTTATGCAAGAGTAAATCACGTGTTCGCAGAAGATCTTGCATGGGCAATGATATCATTGCCAGTATGTTCCCAATCAACTCCATACCGCATTGATTTTATTTGACCACAGAGCAACACATTCATTTATCTCGAAGAGTTTTGTCTTGAAAATCGCTACCCTCGGTTTCTTTGCCAAGGCCTTATGTGGTTGAAACCCACAGGGTTAGAATGGAGTCCCACGGTGGGTGTCTTGGACTCGATATAAACATCAAGGGTAGAATTTAAAGCGATTTCTTTATGATTAGATATGTCGGTTTAGATGCCATTTTGGGCATGAACGGCTAGCTAAAAACAAAGGCAAGGTAGGCCGTGAGGACAAAGCAGTATCTTTGGTCAGTTCGAAGATCGAAAGTGGTGATGAAAGCAGGCAGGAGGTGTTGAAAAGTGCAAGAAAACGCATGATCAACATGTTGGCGGTCACACCTGAGCAAGTGCCGGTAGTACAAGACTATCCGGATGTGTTTCCAGAGGAATTGCCAGGCAGACCCCCTGACAGGCAGGTAGAGCTTGCTATAGAATTGGTTCGGGCACAAAACCAATCGCCAAGCATCAATCTGGGATGTCGACCCGGTGAGCTAAAGAACTCAAGAAACAGACTAGATGAATTGCAAGAGAAAGAATTCATAAGACCAAGCGTTTCACCTTGGTCGGCCCCAGTTCTATTTGTGAAGAAGAAGAATGGAGAATTAAGAATGTGTGTAGATTACAGAGGTTTGAATGCTGTCACCATCAAGAACAAGTACCCATTGCCCAGAATTGATGATTTGTTTGATCAACTCAAGGGTGCCAAAGTATTCTCCAAGATCGACTTGCGCTCAGGTTATCACCAACTCAAAATCCGAAAGCAAGATCGAGAAAAACAAGATTCATCACCCGATATGGACTATACGAGTTCACGGTCGTGCCCTTTGGTTTAACCAATGCACCGACTTATTTCATGAACCTTATGAATCGGTGCATATGGACCAACCGGACCGATTCGTGATAGTCTTTATCGATGATATTCGATATATTCAAAGAGTGAAGAAGAACATAAAGAGCATTTGCACATGGCGTTGACAGTTGAGAGAGCACCGGTTGTACGCCAAGTTCGACAAATGCGTTTACAGCTAAAGAAGTGGCTTTCTTGGGTCACATTATATCCAAGATGGTGTCAAAGTTGATCGAGAAAAGATTGCCATAGATTATGGAATGGCAACACCCAAGGCGATGATGAAATAAGGAGTTTCCTTGGATTGGCGGGCTATTATCGCGATTCATAGAAGGATTCTCAAAAATTTCTCCCACTTACTCAATTCATCAAGAAAGACAAGCCTTTCACGTGGGCGGATGCTGCGAAGAGAACTTTCGCTTATTGAAGACCAAGCTAACAACCACACCGTCTTGATTACGCCAAACCCGTAAAAAGAATTTCAAGTCTATTGTGATGCATCAAAACAGGGTTTGGGATGTGTACTCATGCAAGATGTAAAAGTGGTTGCTTATGCCTCAAGACACCAGTGAAGACGAAGAAAATTATCCCACACGATTTAGAGCTAGCGGTGTGGTGCATGCCCTCAAAATCTGGAGGCACTACCGCTAGGAAATCGATGTGAGATATTCTCGGATCACAAGAGTCTAAAGTACCTCTTCACGCAACGAGTTGAATATGAGACAACGAAGATGGCTAGGCGATCAAAGATTATGATGTTGACCTTCAATATCATCCGGCAAGGCCAATGTGGTTGCCGATGCCCTCGATCGAAAGGTTCGACAAAGCGAGGCCAACTATCGCAGAATATCCGCGAGTGCGTAAAGATATCTGCGGTCGAATTTGGTGATCATCGAACAAGGCGACTGACAAAGACTAGAACTTGACCGTTCTTGATAGATCGATTAAAGCGACCCAAGATGACGATGAAGAGATTCAAAAGCGAAAAGAAAGTTCAAGAAGAGGATTCATCGAGTATGCAATAGACGAACATGGGATCCTTACTTTCGTAGTCGCTATTGCATACCCAACAAGAAAGAGTTGAGAGAATTGATCTTATCCAAGCTCATTCTTCTCAATTATCGATCCATCCGGAGGCACAAAGATGTATCAAGACACGAAGAAGAAGTATTGGTGGAACGGATGAAGAAAGAAGTGGCGAGAATATGTAGCCAAATGTGGCGTGCGCGGTGGATCAAAATTGACCACGAAGCCCTCGGGACTATTACGGCCTTTACCGATCCCGGATGGAAATGGGATAATATCGGCATGGACTTCATTCTCGGACTCCCCAAAACTCGTGAAGGACATGATGCTATCTGGGTCATAGTTGACAGACTGACCAAGGTAGCTCACTTCCTCCCGATCAAGCAAACCTACGGGAAGGATAAACTTGCCGAGCTATATTTAACACGAATTGTGACACTTCACGGAGTGCCCAAGAAGATTGTGTCGATAGAGGAGCCCAATTCACATCCAAGTTAAGGAAAAGTTGCATGAAGCAATGGGCACGAATCTCAATTTCATTCGACATATCACCCACAGACGGATGGGCGTATGAAAGAACAAATCGATTTTAGAGGATATGTTGAGAGCTTGCGCTATTGTGTATGGAGCGACATGGAATACTTGCACGCCATTAAGCTCAATTCTCGTACAACAATAGCTACCAAGCTAGCATTCGAGATAGCCCCATTTGAAGCTTTATATGGCGAAAGTGCAGACACCTCTAAATTGGTCAGAAACAGGGAGCGACCCTCGTTGGACCCCAAATAGCTCAAGATGCCGAGGCACATGTCAAAATCGTCGAGAGAGATGAAGATCGCACAAGACCGACGGAAGAGCTATGCGAGATAACCGCATGAAAAGACTTAAGCTTTGAAAGCGGAGATTTCGTATACATCAAAGTCACACCTTTCAAGATCGTCAAGAGGTTTCAAGTCAAAGGCAAATTGGCTCAGAGATATGTGGGACCGTTTCAAATTATCGGAGAATTGGAGAAGTAGCTTATCAAGTACGCCTACCGCCAATTTATCGAGAATCCACAATGTGTTCCACATATCCCAACTCAGAAAATGTTTCATGACCAAATCGGATGAAGTGCCTTTGTCGACGTTGAATTACAAGATGACCGGACTTACCCTAAGAACCATTGCGAGATACTTGAAGCGTCAGAAAGCGCTCGAAATGCAAATGTCGATTTTGCGAGTGCGGTGGAGGAATCACCACGCGACGAGGCCACTTGGGAAAGAGAATCGGTTTTGTGGGATTTTCCCAACACTCCCGGACCAAGTTAATCTCGGGTCGAGATTCTTTTAAGGGGTAGGTTGAAAGACCCCAAATTTTCAAACCAAATTTTCTGGATTTTTCCTGAATTTTGGTGAATTTTGAAATCTTTCCCAATTGGAAACCCGTACCGAAGGCGCTTTCCCCTTCGACGGCCTCCTCCTTCTCCTCAGGCGCCCTCTTCTTTCCTCCCCTCCCGCGACGCCGCCCTCCTCTCCCGCTTCTCTTCCCAGGCGCCCCGCCCTCCCTCCCGTTGGCGCCGCCTCCCGCCTTCTCCCTCGCGCTTGCGACGCGCTCCCGCCCGCACCGCCTCGCCCCCTGTTCGGACAACCCGCGCCCGCGCCCGCGGTCCGGGAGGCAACACCCGCCCACGTCTTGCCACCTCCTCTCCTTGGCCCCACTGCGGTGGCCACCCTCCCTCTCCAGCGGTCGTGCCTCCGCCCATGCCCGAGCTCACCCACCCCTCTCCCGCCCGTCGCCTTTACTCCTGTGCGGGCCAGGCATCACCCCGGTCCTTGCTCCATCCCGGAGGAGGCAGCCGACCGCCTGCTGACCCGGAGGCCCTCCGTTGCCTTCTCCCGAAGCCGCTCTCCCTCCGCTCGGGGTATAAAATCCTCTCGGCTCCTCGCTCCTCCTTTGCTTCCCGAGCCGATTCACCACCTCCACTCACCTCCCGACCTCAGGAGGAACTCCCGAGCAGGATTGAAACCCATGCCGGAGCTCCCCATTGCCGCCGTGTGTGGCGGCACCCCGAGCCGAACTCCTCCCTCTCCTCATTCTTCAATTGCATTCATGAGAGCATCTCCTCCCTCACCGACCCCTTTGGTGTATCTTGGTGGGACGGTTTTTGCCAAGGCGCCACCGTGAAGCCCTCTCAGTAGTCGCACCTCTCCGTGGCGACTCACTCAAAGCTCCCAGGTGCTCTCATGCGCCGCCATTGTGAGCCTCTGGGGGGCCCTGTCGTGTAGTCACCCCGATTGAACTCTCTCTTGCGGTGACCCTCTCCGCCACCAAACACCAAGCACCCTTTCCCTCCTGCCTTCTCAGTTGATCCTCCCCGTCTCCAAGCCCCAAAAATGGGTTCCCCGTAGTGAACCCTACCGGTGGTACCTTCGCTTGCCCGGCGTGACCTCCTGGCGCCAGATCGCCGTCGCCGCCGTAGCTCTGCTCGGGGGCCATGTGGTGGAGGTGAGCAGACGACGTTCCTCGCGACGTGGCCCCTCCCACCGCCATCTCCTCCGTAATATCTAACCTCGGTGCTTCGATTCACCGTAGCAACGCCGCACCTCCTTCCACGGCCGTGGGATCCCACTTAACGCCCTCCATCAGAGCCGTCTGCCCCGCCCATCCAGCCCGCCAGCCCTGCCACGTGTCGGCCATCGGTAGGGCGAGGCGCGGCGGCTGCTGGCGCTTGGCCTTGGCGCGCGGCCGCCGCTGATCTTGGGCATGGTCAGCCATAGCCATGGGCGGCCCGGATCTTTCACCAATTTCGAGTTTATTCTTTTCAAAAATCCAGAAAACCCAAATAAATCCTAGAAAATCACAGAAAATCCCAAAAATTCCCAAATTTCACCACTTTGCTCCTTTCATTATTCGAACCCAGTGGTGACCTCCTTTTCCCAAATTCATCTCCAGTAAAATTTAAAAATTCAAAGAACCCTTTTCATTTGATATTTTATGCAAGTTTATTTCTTTTAATTCTTTTATAGATTGTTTTTCCTTGCTTGATTATTCTCAAGCTAGGACTTATTTATTTTATGTGTTTGCGCTAGTTTCGAAAATCCCGGAAGCCCAAGTGCAATCTCAGGATCCAGAAGCGTCGACGTTCGAGCTCACCGAGATCGTTCCAGTTCACGACAAGTCGCAAATCCTTTGATCATATTGTGCCCTATGATGTTTACTTAAGTTATTACATTATTTGCATTATGCTAGTTGTGAAATGCTAGTTTAAAGTAAAGTGAAAATGTTTAGAATGACATGTGATATAGATCGTCCTACCACCGAAAATGCCCCGCTTAACTTGTAGCCATGCCTTGTAACCCTAGAAATAAATATCATTAATCTAGATCACTATAGGTTATTACTATCATGCAAAGTCTCCCTCTTGATAAGGTCGTGGCTGCGGGCGATGAGATTTGAAAACCCGACCCTAGGGTGGGGTGGTATGGGACACCGTGCCCTAGGGCGGAGAGTGTCGGTGTGCTGGAAAGGGTAAAAGCGTTGTGGGAAACCGCGGGTCGGTCTTCGCCCACCGTTTACCCTAGGTTGTGGTCGCGGACCTGGAGAGGTTGCGGGCCATGTGAAAATATAAGGATGAAACCCTTATCTTTGAGCAACTGTCATAGCAATCGCTCAACCACGGAGTTGACTTGTCAACACGGTTTAGTAGTCCGCTCAACTCAATTGAAACTCTACGGTGTTGAGGAGTCGAGGTTGAGTAGTGGAATTAGGTGTCCGTGTCTTGCGGATACCTAATAACGGTAGGGTTCACTCAAGGCGGACGGGAGTTTCCATGTGCCGGACAGAGTGAATTCTCTGGGTGAAACCTATATAAAGATTTGAGCGGTGAAGCGACCGGCTTTCTTAACTCATCGCGGAGTTAAGGGATCGTGTGGTAAAGTTGAGCAAACTCTGCGAGTCAATTAAATGGTATTCGAATCTGTGTGCTCCGGTTATTGGGTGTGTCACTTGGTGATTCCATCGAGAAAGCTTAAGTAGTTTTCAATGTTTTAATCGGTTAGATGGTTAATTAACTCTTCATGAAAACCCGTTGTTTAAGGAGTAGTTTTATCGGCAAGTTTTACGAAAAGGTTTGCAAATAAACGCATCCACTCAAAGATAATAAACCCGTATACCCGCTCCTTTGTTAATCCATGCATATAGTAAGGAAGGGTTCCTGCGGTTTCTTTGGTGGTGGTTGGCTCACGGCTTGCTAATCAATTCTTTAGAAGATCAAGGCGAAGGTGAAAGTCTCCCGTTGAGGAAGTCCCGAGGGCCTCTTCTTCGACGAGGATCCATGGTCAGGGTCTTCGCCGCTCAAGCGGATTCGGAGCTTTGTGATGTAATTATACTTTGGGCTTGCACGCCCGTCAAAACTACGGATGTTAATCCATATGTGAAATATATCTTGGCTTTTGTTGTAAGCATGCAATGGTATACTCTTATGCGCGGCACTCCATAGCTGTTCATGCGTGAATAGTTGCGGGTTGCAGTGTCCAGACACGCCCTCGGAAGCAGGCGTTACAATATAGTGGTCCCAAACCTTGAGGTACACTTCTTCGCTTCTTCTCGTGAGCTCAACTTCTCGGTGCAAGTCACGTTCCAAGAATAACCGTATGTTTATTGCTTAACATAGATTTTCAATCAGAAAGCATTCTATTTCTTACCGAACAAATGTAGAGTGTAAAGGAGAAACTATCCCGTAACTATCTGGTTCCGTATCCGGTAACTATCCGAAAAAATATCCAGATAGTTCCGTATCCGTCGGATAATGCTTTTTCTGAATCTGTTTCCGTATCCGATAAAAAATATCCGACTCTGTTTTCGTATCCGACAAAACCTTCGGATATCCAAAATTTGCTCCGAATTATATCCAAATTAAAACGGACGAACAGACTGCCAAAAAATATCCGCTCCATTTACATCCCTAACTATAGCATATTGATTTTGTAGGAGTCCGCACCTACCTCATCTCCACGTCAATTACTGTACGCAAGAAAATCTCGGGCTGGCGCGTCTTCAATCTTTGTTGCATGCGTCCCTTGTTTCCATCTATACCCCTCGTCCCCTGTGAAACACACTATCATAATCCTATGGCCGTCTATGAGTGGTTTCTATTATTTCTGAAGAAAATCGATCGGTTTTTGTTGGGTTCTTAGGAAACCAAATCTGTTTAATTAGTTTAATTACTTTTTTGGGTCGGTTCCGAAATGTAAAAGGAAACCAGATTCGGCGTGTGCGCGCGAGTTGTTGTCGGGTAAGGTTCTCAGAGAACATCGAGTATGAATTGAGTTATTTGCCATGATGGTTTTAGGGGAGAATCTCTGTCTGTGCGTGTGTTCTACGTGAAATTCGTGTGTGCGCTAAGTCAAAGAACAATCTGATTTTTTGGTTTTGCGCCGAACGGTTGTGCTCAATCTGATTTTTTGGTTTTGCGCCGAACGGTTGTGCTCATATTCGCAGGTTACTAGTAGCTTCTTTCCCATGAGCTGCCCCAAATTACCAGGAGCTAGTTGAGAGTTGAGGCACAAGCAATTTGAGGATAAAGAAATAGGAATTCCAGTTGCAGAAAAGGAAGCTGAAATCAAATACTTCGATACAATGTGCAAATGCAGCAACAGCGTCCAATCAACAAATGGACTGACCGATTCCTCAAGCAAGATCGGTGTTTGGTGAAGCCATTCACACTGACTGAGCAAATTTACACAGAAGCATGAGGCCAAGAAGAAAAAGGGAAAAAAAAAGCAGCCATCACTAAACAATTCTCACGGGTGCACGCAATACATCAGTAAGTTATCAATAAAATCTTATTGAAAAGGGTAACGAATATGAATGTGAATAAACAGATGAAATTGAGGAGTCTCTACTCACTGTTGTTGAAATTGCAACCACTTTTTCTTGGAACCTCCAGCAGAAGAGCTGCTGGGAATAATGTTAGCAAGAAGGCTCACAACTAGTCTGAAATATATATTCATCGAAAACCATGCACACACCAGCAGAATAATAGTGAAAGCAGTATAGATAAACAAATAGGCAATGTATTTTATTCTGGCCTTTACAAACAGGCAAATAGTTTATGTACAGAGGAAACGAAGAATCATAAGAGCTCACTTCCAATGTTTGTGAATGCATATATACAGAAGAATCACAGATACACAAATGACGTAAGCTACCAGGACATTATACATACAGGTAGTTCCAAAGTTTAGAAGCAAGTGGAATAAAGTGTACTCTAGCAATTCATTGTTCCAATTGTTATCAGTCAGCACATGGCATGATGGCAATAAGCTTTTCTGCCACACACATGGCATGTTGTTCATGGCTCTTCTTATACTCTGCAAGAGTACCATAGGCTTTAAACCTCAGGAAGGACACCCATTCATTGCTGCTTTAAAAATCACAATGCTCCTCTTGTTTTAATCTTTTTTTTTTGTATTTTTGGGTTTAATCTCTTCCTTCATCGATATATATTACATATGGTGAATACGATACATTGGAAGGAACAATACTATATACATCGAAGCCAGCAAAAACCAGATACATCAGTTCTGAAGGGAAGAAAGCCATTGCTCTACAAAATTCTTGCCATCTGCAGAATAGAAACAAGAAAGAAACATTACAGTAGTAATATAAACAGTAATTGTGTTTAGCACCATGTGCAGTATTGACCAACAAAACAGACAAGATTAAAGAACATAACTGTATTAAGGACGGAAAGCTCCATTGTTGTGTACAGCGCTCTTTCATATGAACAAATTTAGTTATAGAATATTTACAATACAATGGAAGAACCAGGCAAAAGATTTTCTCCGTTGATTCATTTCGAGCAAGCAGTCATTGGTAGTTGAGCATAGAGAAAAATGCCACAACATTTATCAACTAGGTAAAGATCGAAAACACACACACACACAGAGGATGATAGCCAAACTATGGATAAAAAAAAGCAGTATGGAAGGAAACTATCATTAAAACAATCATATGTGTGACTGGGCTATAAATTCTTGCTTAAGGAAATTTCTGGTTGAACCGATAAGCCCCTGAGACAATGTTGGGTGCTTCTTAGTGATCATCTTTCCAAAAGGGAAAAAGCCTCCTTGCTATATTAGACTGTTAAGTCACAGAAGTTTGATTATCCAATATGGACGTATATAACTGAACGAATGAAGTGAGAGCATATACCAGAAACATTTATTACCCAAGCATGTGATGTTCATTTGCAGATCTCACGTTAGATACACGACCTTCCTAACTTAGGAGGCAATAATGAGCTGTAACTAAGACATATGGTAGGACCAAGCATAATAGAGATAAGGTAGAAGCTATCCAGAGCAACGTACTTACAGAGAATTCATGAACAGCCACATCTCCAAGAACAGATAATGCTAGGGCCATACAAATGTACTTCTGATCAAAGCTTCAGAGTGTTCAACGTTTCCATCTATAATACAAAAGTTTAGGACAGGCACATGACCCTGCTATGCAACAGAAAGTTCTAATAATAAAATTCACGAACTAAACAAAGATTTCAAAGCAACAGTACAAACTGAGACATCAAACTCAACAACTGATTTATCAACAGCATCGAAACACCAACATGACAGATCATTGGTAGCTCACGTGGCGCATGCGCATAAACAGCGAGAGACACCATAGGCGTGATATGTCATACTTTCAGGCAAATGGCACCAACATTCACATGAGAGCACAATCATGGCAGCACAACCAAATGATGACAAAAACAAGCATGTAGAGAGAGCGGTTATGCCCTACTACAGGATAACGCCTAAACAATCATTTCATCAAACTGGAGGTTGTGCCAATGGCTTTCAGCAAGAGACAACTGTGGCAATTATCAAGTCAATGATGGTCCACCAGACACCCATGATTACAAGTTTACCACACTTGTGATTCTTTTTTCCCCTTATTAATACAAGTGTTTCACCCAATACTTCAATTTCAGCAGATAATAACTAAACTCATTATGCTGTCATAGGTGTATCCAAACTAAATTAGTTGCCAAACATCGTCATAATTGAAAGCCTGAATCTTACCATATTGGAGCATCACTCTTAACAGGCTCAAGTTGAACTATGTATGGTAACAGTTTCCACAATTATGCAGTTTAATTCCTTGCTTACTGGAGAATGTATAGCCAGCTCACCGGAAAGACTGCTGCTGGCGAGACCACCGGGACCAGGAAAGTGGCCGTCGGGTCGCCCAGGCTGCTCAACGCGGCCGTGGCGGTAACACGGCACAAGGACGGCGAAGCTGCCCTCGGAGTCCCCATCGCTCTGGAGCTCTGGCGCCTGGGGCTCGAGCCAGCCGATAGACCAGTCAGAGTCGTCGGAGTCCGAGTCCGACAGGCACCCGCCGCCGTCGGACGGCACGATGACCATGTCGTGCTCCCTGTCGATCCTAACCTCCTGACGGCCGCGCCGCCGGTTCTTGCCCTTCCGCGGCCGCGCGCCGTGAGCAGCGCCCCCGCCAGAGATCGGAAGCCTGACGGCGTCCGGCTCCCGGAACCCGGACGGGGAGTCCGGGAACAAAGCGTTGCTCACGGCCGTGCTGCCCGCCGGCAGCTCGCGGGCTCTCCGGGTCCTACCACCCGGCCATATCCAGTGAGAGAAGCGGCTCAGAGCCATGGCCATTAGGGGAGAGAGAGCAAATAATTCTTGGTTCTTTTCAATCCGGGTAAAATCGCGGCAAAACTTGTGGGATCTAACAAGATAGACGAAGGCAATCGAATGATCTCCGAGAAAAATCCTATCTTTGGCTAGAACAAGATCCAAGAAACATCTTTTTCCGCCGAAATTAGTGCACAAAGGCGCTGGCTTTTGGAGCAAGCAACAGGACTAGATCGAGGAGGCCATAAATTGCTCCTAAATGGCCATAAAAACAGCTGCGTTGTGGCTCTAATCACGAAAAAGGAAGGAGAAAGTGACGAAAATTACGAGTTGCTCACAAGAGATCCAACAAGAGAAAAAAAACGAGTTCCTTCTACCAAAACTTCTCTCCACTCCTCACACAGGCACCAACACCAAATTGGGAAGCAAATCAGAAATCCTTCAAAGAATCAAAACCACTCCCTGAAGAAAATCACCCCAAATGTTCTCCTTTCTTCAAAAATTCTGCTCCGCAAGACCAAGAACGAACTAGCAAACTGCCCAAGATGAACGAGTGATTTCACAAGAGAGAGAAAAACAAGGAGAGAAAGGTACAATCACTACTAGCACTAATAGGTTGTTACGAAGTCAATCCAAGAATCTGAAGCGAAAACCGCTCTCCGGATTCGGATCTCTGGTGGGAGGATGGAAGGAGCGGAACAGGCGAGGAGCCGGGATCGGGGAAAGGAAGATGCCTGAGGCGAGGATATAAGACAAGATTCGGCTACCGGCGATATATCGCGCGATTCGGCTACGGACGGCTGAGATCGTGAGCCGCGGTTGGACGCGGGAGATCTAGGCCGTCACGTGTCACGTGTCAAGTGCTTGGAAGGCAAGTTTCGTGTGTCGCCGTCTCATGAATTTTTTTTACAAATAATCTATTTTTTATTCAAAATTATAGAAATATACTTACGAATTTTTTTTTATAAAAATAGGCTCCAGTCGTCCCTCTCATGGGACAACTGGAGCAAATTGCCCAACGGGTTCCAGTCGTCCTACCATCGGACGACTGCAACTAGTCGTCCTCCCATTGGGCGACTTGCAATGTAGTCGTCCTCTATTGGGCGACTACATTCAGCCCCGTGAATTTTTCAAATTTTATCAATTTTGTAGTTTTTAATCAGGGAAAAAATATGCTGGAGTTGTAATAAAAGTTTATGTTCATTGTATGTTGTAGGTGCGTAAACAATTTTGAAAAAAAAATTTAGGAATGATTGATGTAGAACGATCGGTACGTACGATGGTAAGTGATATTTTGATGTTACTGAAAATTCGTGTACGGAGAAAACCGGTATATTAATATTGTTAGATGACTTGCTATGTGAATCATTGAATGCGAAAAGACGAGATAATAGGCTTGTTTGGATTTCAATAAACTTCATAATACAGTTGGGAGTACTACGCCGCGTACTTTTTGATTACATGCATAACATATAGCATCATATGTGACTAACCCACTCAACTGCTTGTACGACCTACTGTGTGGACCGGGGCCATTTTCCCTTCCTTGCCCGCTCGGCGTTGGACTCCTCGACAGCCTCTTTTGCCTTCGTCGCCATTTCCCTCTTTCTCTCGCGCTCCCTCTCGCGAGCCTCCCGCTCCCTACGCGTGCACGCTTTGAGATGAGCTTCCGTCTCGCATTTTATACGCATGGTTTGCTCGTTCATGCGACGCTCCTCCTCCCGCATCTCCGATGACCTTGCGACATTCCTCTCCTCGAAGTCGAGGGCCCATTGGTCCTCAGGATGGATCTCAAGATCGATCCATTTACGGTAGGCACATAGGGTTATGGGGACTGTAAATACAGGGATGAGATTGTTAGTGCGTGCTGTGAAGGAGAAAAGGTAGGAAAAAATGGTACACATGGTCCTTACCGGCTGCCGATAGATTGCGTTGTCTAGACGGCGGTCGGGGTAGTCACTGGAGTAGTTTGCGTAACCCCAATAACACATACCTAGGCTGATGCGGTGCTTAGACTTGAAGAACATGCACGTGTCCCCGCACCAACAAAGGGGGTGTCTCCCTCTCGGGTGGGAGTTGCGGCGAACGCTCGGTGGGAATGTTCGAGATGTGGTTGTTGCTACGGGGCCCTCATTGTGGGGAGCTGACCTCGTAGCACGCTGGGCTTATTCTACCCGGGCCGTAATAGCCCTTATTTTCTCATCGCGGGCGGCAGCTGACCGTGCTAGGTCGCGGGTCTCTTTCTATTGCTTCATCATCTTGTCCCATTGCTTCTTCTGCCTTTTGTTCATCCCGGTGCGATGAAGGAAGCGCGGTGTAGTGTGGGGTTTGGTCGTGTAGTGTTCCCTGTGAAATGAAACACACCTCAATTTATAAGGTCCGTTTTTCCTCTACTCGTACGTGTAAAGCTGGTGCGTGTGGTCCTGACACTGAGTAAAGCTAGGGCATGCTGTCATGTCACTACGAAAAGCTGCATCGTCATGCCATGTGACTGTGCAAAGCTGGCCTATTTTATCATGTCTATGTGCAAAGCTACCATCTTTTGTCATATCACTGCGCAAAGCTGCCCCTTTTGTCATATAACTGCGCAAAGCTGCCTCCTTTTGTCATGTTACTGCGCAAAGCTGCCCCCTTTTGCCATGTCACTGCACAAAGCTGCCCCTTTTGTCATGTCACTGCGCAGAGGAAGCCCTCTTATGTCGTGTCTCTATGCAAAGCTGACCTCTTTTGTCATATATCACTGCGCAAAGCTGCCCCTTTTGTCACGTCACTGCGCAAAGCTGCCCCTTTTGTCATGTAACTACGCAAAGCTGCCCCCTTTTGTCATGCCACTGCACAAAGCTGCCCCCTTTTGCCATGTCACTGCTCAAAGCTGTCCCCTTTTGTCATGTCACTGCGCAAAAGGAAGCCCTCTTATGTCGTGTCTCTATGCAAAGCTGACCTCTTTTGCTATGTCACTGTGCACAGTTGACCTCTTTTGTCATGTCATTGTGCGAAGCTGCCCCTTTTGTCATGTCACTGCGCAAAGCTAGCGTCTTTTGTCAAGTCTGTGCGCGAAGCTATTCGCTTTTGTCATGTGGTCATTGTAGTAAGTTCTCTCGTTCTATATAAAAAGCACGGTTAGGGTCCTATTAAAGTAAAAGTAGAGAACCCTGTAAATCGAACAAAGAAGTACCTTCTCCATCGTGCAGATACATAACATGGCGGACGCTGAGGGGCCAATTGGAGCAGGGTCACCAAAGGAAGACCTTCCCGTGGAAAGGAGGGAGGATTTCGGTCCTAACTACCACTTGATACCCAGCAGGCGTGCTCAACCAATGTGGCCCAAATGCAGACACAATGAGGACGCAGTTGTGTAGGTCCTCGAAGACCAGTTTGATGGCGGGCGATATTTCTTCCAATGCCCACACTTCGGGGTACAAATTACTAGTAGTACATATTTCGTTACTACTTATAGAGCATCTATGTTTACCGTCCTTTCCCGCAGATGGCAAAATGCGATTTCGCCCGCTGGATCGACCCTCCTCATGAAACGTATATTGTCAGGTACGTGGATACATTATGGGATCGAATCTTTGTATTGGAGGAGTGGCTCCGCACTCTCAATGAGGAAAACAACGACATCCGTCAACAGATGCAACGCGAGAGGGGCAGCGAGGAGGTTGTCAACACAGGAAGCTCCTACGATCCGACATGTTGCTGTGTAAAGTCTAGCTGCATATGTGCATGCCACTACAACGACGGCCACTCCCATCTGAGGCAGCCCCCTCAGCAATACTCCATGTGGGTGCCACGAGGCTCGTTTGACATATAGGCAATGAGGTGTATGGTTGTTCGAAATAATGTGCAATGTTGTTAAGCATGTAATGGATTGGTTGTTATCTTCATGCGGTTGCCATCATTGAAATGATCACATCGTAAATAATGTGCAATGTTGTTAAGCATGTGAGGAGATGTACAAGTAAGCACGACACAATACTAAAATGATCACATCGTAAATAACAAACGTAAACAGTACATGAACAAATGGTGTACAATCAGCACTACCCTCAGTCGCCATCCTGGCATGCCCTGTCTCCACGCCCACGTCCTCCCGTATGGCCCCGCTTGGCCGTCCTCCGCTGCAACGGGTGACGACACCCTGACAACGTAAGACGATCAGGAGACTGTCGCACCCACCCCTGAGCTACTAAGAGTCGGCTGCACCGCTACCTGTGTGGCCCCCGGTGCACCGGTGAGGGCACTCCCAGAGAGAACCTCTAGTGGTGTGCCGCGAGGTGCAGACCCAGACGCCTGCCCGGCCCACTCCGAGAAGTACTGGTCCACATCGTCCGGGCTCGCGAAGGCGCCCAACCCCTGCTCGGGCGGGAAAAGACCTGCAAAAGTAATATCATTAGTTTCTGATGTAAAGCATTACGATAAAACCGAAATCGAACGATACGTACCCTCAGTTGGCGCCATCATGCCTGGAGGAGGGACATACGACGTGGAGTACACCCCCTGTGTGGGGAAGCCAGGGACGTATGAAGGACGTGAGAACATCTGCCTGGCGGTGTACGAGGCCGTCCCAGGCAGATCCTCCAGCCTCGTCCGGGTGAGGTGCTGTAGGACACGACACGTAGAACCTCCGGAGTAGTGCCACGCCGATCGGAGCAACACCGGTGGCCGAATCGTCCGTGTGTTGGGCGTGGCCGTGGAGGTCGCTGGTAGCCTCGTGCAGGACAGCAGGGTAATGACACGTCTACCCCAGTCTGTGATACGACGCCACGTGCTGAAGTTGTCCTCGTGGCTCGCCTCGGCACCTACGGCGAGCCTATTCAGCATACTCTGGCCCTCCATGAAGATCGAAACACTGACATCAGCCTGAAGGAAAAGACATAAAATGGTTAATCATGCAAGCTAGCATTACCATTAACGAATGTTAAAAAATACGTGTAACGTACCGCGATGTGCGTGTCCCGCGTAAGGTGTGCGGGATACGTGTCTGTCAGAGTGGTGAGGTGTGTGGGGGTAGGTCAACGACATGTACGAGCCTCGTACGTGTCCGGGCCTGGTACCAGCACAGGTACTCCGTGTACTCCGTGCTGTCATAGGCGCGGTCCTCCTCAACCCGTCGTCAAGCGCACCATCTCACTGCGCAGTCCACCCCTGCATCTTCGTTGTCTAGTCCGTGCCGCGTTTCACTCCCTTTCTAGAGTGCCTGCTTGTAGGACCACTTCGTTAGTAATTGCCAACGGAATAGTAAGTATGTACAAATTTATGAGACGCGGGCATTCACGCGTGTGTAGCCTACGACACTGGTGGTCTGACTGGTACAAATGGTACATGAAATATACGATACATTTAGTACGATATTTCGCATGTCATAAGTGTATACTAAACAAACACAGTTTACAATGTAAATTTAGTTCTAGTCTCCAACTACAGTAGTACACACCATGCTGCTCTGACTACTGATCAGCACATGCATTGCATCGTCTAGTTGTGTGCCCCTCCTGACTGCATCGCTCGCAACATGCACCAAATGCTTCGGCTTGCGATTCGTCGTTATCATTTCTAATACGTCGGCTCTGTCACCGACCCTTACTACCCTTCAGCATGTTAACATCTGAAATCCAGGTCCTCGCTGCAATGTCCAAGGTGGCAAAGTTTTCGACCACCCTGACCCCCGGAGCTCCCCACAGCAAGCATGCAATACCCTCTCCTTAATGAAGTACTCCGACATGTAGCTCGAAGGATCCATGCCCACGGTCCCGCATGCAACGAGGACATGAGAGCATGGCTTGTGTAACAGCTTTAGCTTGTTGCAAGTGCAGCTAGGTGTGTTTGCATGATCTCCAAGGCATACCTCGTGGGTAATAAGGGAACGAGCCATCCCAAATCGGCAATATCATGGAGTACCACGTTGAAACGATGCTCCCTGTTGCCCATGACCTGCACTGTATGCAATTGACCCTTCTGTGCCTTCGTCTCCATATATATCGTAATTTTCGACGAATACAATGCTTGGGGATTTGCCACATGAAGTGCCACATTCGCGTGCCTCTCTCTGAAGTATCCGATTTGTGCTGTGAAGAACACCTTCCACGATGGCGATAAGGGGCTGTGAACGGAGGCCCCTAAGAACCCAATTGTATACCTCTGCAAGGTTCGTCATCATTATTCCGTACCCTGCACCGTCCGTGTTGTGAAACAGCGACCACTTCTCCAATGGTTCTCCGTCGATCCACTGCGAGAAGCACTTGATGTTTCGTGAGCTCCACCTTCTTAGACCAGCTAGGTTAGGCTCATCGAGTGCTGCTAAGCATTCCAGTTGTACCGCTCCAGGCATGACCGGCCCCTTGCTCCTCTTGTTGACGTGCTTCTTGGTGTGCTCATCCAACATCGCCAACAAAGTATCAAATTTCCTCCACTGGTTCTGCATAGCCAGCCTCTTGAATAACTTCATCAAAGGTTATTTTGGGAACTGCTTGAAAAATTTAGCCCCTAAGTGACGAATGCACCACCTGTTCCTCATGTCCGGCCAAGAAAAGGGCTACTCGGGGTCTTCCTAAAGTTTTCTTATAGACTTTATAATCCCGGCGTGGCGATCATAGATTACGCACACACCAGGACGAGTGACGACAACTCCAACCCTAACATGTCTAAGAAACCGCAACCAGCTTTCGTAATTCCCATTTTTCACGAATGCGATGGCCAGCGGCAATATTTGGTTGTTACCGTCAACGCCTATGGCCGTCAGGATCTGCCCCTTGTATTTGCCTATCAAAAAGGTCCCGTCAACTGAGATCACCGACAGCATGTGCTTGAATGCCTCGATGCAAGCACCAAATGCTAATAAGGCTCTCTGCAACACCGCATATCCTGGTAGACTTGTGGACGGCTTGTCTTCCACAGCGATATACGTGCCCGGATTCCTATCCTACAACACCATAAGCATATGAGAAAGATCATCGTACGCCGCCTCGAAAGACCCAAAATGATTTTTCAACGCCTTCTACTTGGCACGCCACGCCTTCACGTAGCTAATTTTGTACTTGAATTTCTTTTCGATAGCTACCATGATATGTGTGGCCTCCATGTCTTCCTTCTCCACTATCTCTCCGTACATCAAATTGGCTATAAAGGCGGATGTTAGGTTACGATGTCTCGCCAAAACACTGTTGAGAATGCAAGAGTGCGGCTCCACCTTTGACACAATCTAGTGAGTTTCATACTTAGGTCTATGTGTGTGCACCCTCCAAGGTCAACCAGTCTGCTCGCACTTCACGGTGTACTACTCCTGGCTTGATTTCACGACACGAAATATCCGCTGCATTGAAAGGGCCCACAGCTTGATGGCATCCTGCAGTGCTGCCTTGTCAGCAAACATAGAATGCAACCAAACCTCTATCTCATGATACTCCCACGCTGATTCATGCTCATCATGTGCGGAAACACCCTCAGCATTAAACTGGTTCCATTCCTGCGGGATATAAACTCCATCCTCATCCGAACTGTCCTCGTCGTCGTCCTGTACAGCTTCCTCTTCAGCCCATGCCCTCTGGTCATCACAGTCCATCTGTTGCACGATGTACTCAATATGCTCTCCTTCATCGGCTTGTCCAGTTCCCTCTCTGTGGCTTGACCATTGTAACTCTCCTCCATGTACCGCATCGGTCTCATCACGAGCAACTTGATCATCTTCGGCAACATGCGGCCCGCCCGAGCTGCTAGCACCTCTTGGAGCAAGGGCGAACGCATGACCTTGTACAGCTTCTAATGAGCACGGTTGCACAAGCATGACACACTCGTATCCATAGTGCCGGCACCCTTGCACAAAGCCCTTCCACGCAGCAGTGTGCAGCAATGCCTTTAACTCCCATTTGATGTCCATGGGAGACTGGGTCCAAAGCCCTTGCACGGCGACGCTGTACACCTCGAGGTCCAACGAAAATCTCTGGGTCAGCCAATGCATCACATCTGAGATCCGAGCATTCTCGCCATCCGGATGTACTAGAGTAACTTGCGGAAAACCGCTCAAATCCACTCCATTCGGACCTTCACGAACGGTTCCAGCACCATAATGCACTCTTAATGTAGTGGCTATTGCCATTGGTGATGTCGGTCTGCACATATGTTTCAATTTTGCGACATGTCAAATAGCATCGCACAATACCAAAGTACCGACATACTGCAATTCACATTTCGCCGATCGTTCGCATGTTGTAACCCAGTACAATAACCTCGTACTATGAACTTCCAACATACGAATTAATTAAATTCTACCATAAATATTTACTGATTTTTTAATAGGTATAAATTTCACCGGACGATTAATTTATACATTACGGTGACTGAATTTTCTACAACTACAATTTTGTATGCATGCAGATTTCGTAATGATGTTAATTTTCTAAAACTATGTTCCCTAAATTATACATAATTACACGCTTCTACGGCTGTTAATTTTGTAAAACTACATGTTTAATAAATTTAGAATAACAAATATTTAACTATTTCTATCTAGATCTACAGCTACGGTTGCTTCTTCGTCTCCTCTCCGTTTCTACGCCTGCTAATTTCCTGTAACTACGTTAATTAAATTTTCTATACTAAAAATTGTACTAAAATTTCTATACTAAAAATGTTCCATACTAAAAAATGTATACTAAAAACTTTCTATACTAAAAATTGTACTAAAATTTTTATACTAAATTTTCCACATCTACAATTTTTACTAACACTAACATTTGATAAAAAATATACTATAAATACAATATACTAAAAAATAGCTGAATCTGAGAATCTGAATGGATGGAATGGCTCCCACTCCTCCTTCCTCCTCCTCTCCTTCTCTCTCCTCTTCTCCCCCTCCTCTTCTTCCCCTCCTTCCTCTCCTCTTCTCTTCTCCCCTCCTTTCTCTCCTCTTCTCCTCTCTTCTCTCGGCGCCGAGCGACCGAATGGAAATGAAATGGCAGCTGGGGCGGCGGCAGCCGAGCGCGGCCCTTTTTAACCGCCGAGCGCAGCCGAGTTCCATAGTGTTGAGTGTTGTATAGCACTCGATACTCCCGTAGAGGCTACTTTTTAAGTCTGCAGATCAAATGTAGAATTGTATGTTTTATGTGGTTAAATTTTGTAAGGTTTCTGGACTTGTTGATAGAGAAGCTACGGTTGAACATAAATTCATCGCCCTCGAAGTTTTAACAAATTGATTCTTGGTTAATTTAGTTATTTCTCTTCCCAATTTAACCAGAACTTTTTTTTTCTAGAAACCTCTACCTGTTTTGCGGAACCACCGATATTTGGATGGGTTTTCTTCTTTTTCCAACAACGCAAATCTGAGGTTCTTTTCTTTTAGAATAAAATTTGAGGTTTTCAAGATTAGATTTTTGGATCATGTGTAAGAGTAAATATACATCTCTTGCGCAAAAAATGGGTTTCACATGGGACATTTAAGCATTGAACGGGACATTTTAGAAGGGGGAAAACAGTCTGGACCAGTTGGCCGATTTTCAGCAAATTTCTTGAACCCTGGTTGTGCCTTGCACGAAACAGCAGTCAATCTCGAAATATCAGGAGAATAAGCCTTGCTTGTATCAGAGAGCAAATACTGGTTTAAGTAGCCGGTCCTTGAATTAATGAGGTGTGCATATGATGACAGGACCCAATCTCTATCCTGTATCGTCTCCACTTCAGCAAAGTGTAACAATTAACATTGCAAGCTTACAACTACAACACCAAATGGAGCTTAGGCATCAGCAGTTTAGCACGGTTTGCGCTAACTTGCAACTACAGTGCCATTTATAATTGTCAGTTCTTAGTTTCTCGCTTCTCAGTGTCACCAGATATCAAGGCCTGAAGCAAATGATCAGCTCCGTCAACATGCCCTCGAATGCGGCATACTGATGCTAAGGAACGAAGCATACAAGAATCAAGACGATCTGAATTTTCAGAACTCGAGACTAGCGGTAGCGCTGGTACAGCATCCGTAGATCTCTGCAATGTATGCACGTCCAAGGAGTCAGTGGAGGATCAAGGCAGTACGAGTGTACCCATTGCGACCGGCAGACATGGCAGCTCAGTAGAAGCTCCTCGGGCTCACGGCTGTGGCACTGGTAACAAGCTCCTTGCCCAGACTACACATTGGATTTGACAGGTTTAAGCACTGCGAAACAAAAGTAAATCAAGCAGCAACAAGGAATAATGGAATAAGAGCTCACCGATGATCCAGGAAGGTCGTAGCCTTCGCCACCAAACACAAAAATGTCTGTAGAAGCTCCACAAGGAATGGTTTGCGAGTATATCTTCTGATCTGATGTACCGGCCTCGTCCACCTTACTGATCCAGAGGAAACTGGCTTTGCAAAGAGGACACGTTGAGACCTTTCCCCTAGAAGACTAGAACAGAAGATGCAAGTGTATAAGCAACAGTTCCTACAACAAACAATTTCTAATTAAAAATTAGGGAAAGGGCGAGCAAAAGAAAAAACTCCAAAATAAGAGCAATAGGTTCTTCGGTAACATTGGTTTATTGGTTTTCCCCCAAACTCAAATACAAAAACTAATGGGCATTGTAACAAACACAACTAATTGGGAATGGTAACCATAACATATCCGTTTGATTTCTGATCTGTTGTAAATCAGTAACATTCATTTCAATCAGGATGAAGTGCTATATATCTTGAAGCCACAATAGCATATCGTCTCTACTGTCTTGCACGCATACAAGCATAAAGTAAAGGCAGGCAAGTGGGTTATATAGTAAAGCAACAGATATATCTCCAAAATATTGATGTGCAAAACAGCACACATTATAAGCAAATGTTAAGCAATGAATTGAACTAAACAAAATATGTTAACACCACATACCAGACAATCTGCCCATCCTTGAATGCATGAATAACAGAACCGATGTCCACATGGTAAGATTCCCCTTGTGGAAGAAAAATCTGTCCAACAAATGACACATGAAAGTTCTGCTTGTCTTTGCAGACTGGGTGATTCTTCCATCGTGGGCTTCTCATCGTCTCCCTTTTCATCATCAGCTATAATGTCAAGGCTACATTGATTTATTTTCTCCTTGGTACAGACAGTTGGTTCCTGTCCAGATAAATCGACAGGTTGCAAGATTCTTGAACTCTCACCCAATTTTAAGTTTTCTTGCTCTTCACTTTTGTCTGGTTCATGCATACTAGTTTCACCATAATCATATATATTTTGCAAGGTAGTTTGTCGAAATGATGATGAAGCATTTGTCTTCCTTATATTTCTTCGAGGTTCTGTAGTCAGAGTATCCAACATTTGCGGTTCCTCAAAGTTGTCTGTCCAACTATCATTTTCAGAGCTTTCTGTAAAATAGCACGCATGCTTGCTTCTTGATTCCTTTTTCATAGGATCATTTCTTTTGTCCATCCTGCTAGCAACCTCATTATGCAGAAAAGCTGACAAGTTTCCCTTCTGCTTTGATGTGCTCCGAGATGAAGTATAACTTGACTCATAAAGCTCTTCTCTTGTCTGTGTTGTCGTCTGATACATGCATAATATTGCAAGTGAGAATTAACTAGTAAGCAAAAGATAAAAGGAAGAGCAAGCTGAAAGAAGTTAGGTACTATCTATTCATCAAAGGCCATATCCCAAAACAGGTGCTAACCTAAATGAGCTACATATTGACACACCAGGATTTTCTCATCTTGGGCGTGGACCACTGAACACAAAATCAAAGTCATCTGCATAATAATAATAATAGCTTCATATAGGCACCCTTTCTGGTTTCCATCATTAACAGGTCCTTGAGTGATCAGGACTCAGTGGCTCCGGGCAGATTAAGTGAGTCCAAAATATTAGCTACTGGGTCAGTGGGTCATTCATTAATACATACATTCATCATATATTATTATTAAAAATAAAACACAGTGATATATGACAAATCTTTGTTATTATGAAGGATACTTGATCAGGGTTCAAGACTTTACTATGGAACAAAAATATTAATAGGTTCCATGGTTGTCACGGCGTAGCCTAGGCGATGTCAAGTCGTCTTGGTGGTCGGAGGGGGATGCCGAGACTGTTCGCCTAGCCTGCTCCCGCCGCCCGTGCCGATCTTCGGCTTGCTCCCACCGCCAACGCCCCTCTCCAACCAGTTTAAGAGTTGCCAGGGGCTAGAGGCAGGAGGCGGAGTGGGGAGGAGGCGGCAGGAGGCGGCGCACAAGGGGAGAAGGCGGCGGGGAGGGGAAGCGGCGTGTAGGGAGGGGAGGCGGCAAGGAGAGCAGGAGAGAAGAGTCGGGAGAGAGACAGTCGGGAGAGAGAGATTATATGGGGGGAGAGAGACAGTCAGGAGAGAGAGATTATATGGGGGGAGAGAGACAGGGGGAGTTGGGAGAGAGAGAGGAGACGGGATTTAATACATGATACGCATGTAGGTTATCTCGCCGTGCCCTTGCCTTGGCATCCCAACAACTCTTAGATACCGTGGTCGTTAATTACGCCATGACAACCATGGTTCATAAACAGAATGGTTCATAAACAGAATGAAGACCTAACTTTCAAGACAGTACAAAATGACATCTAAAAGTTCACCAGGCTAAAGCTAGACAAAAAAATATTTCAAAAGGGTTCTAATAGATTATGTATTTGCAAACTACCATGGCACTTAAAACACTGTCTTGCGGATGTAGGACATCTTTGTCTGTTGATTTACGCGCACGCTTTAAACGCTTTCTTCTTCCCTTAACATCTGCTGAATCATTGTTCTTAGAATTCTCGCCACCAACAAAATTCTGAAGCCAACAGGTCAACCAAGCTCCATCAGGAAATTTACAGTACAAATATACAGGAGTACTTTGAAAAAGTAGGTGTATGTTCATGTTCAAGTTACATATTTAAATTTAAGAAACAACTTCTACATGACAATGTGACAGGCAAAATGATAGTTTATACAAAGTACTCTAATTTTGTAAGACCGACGGCAATTTGGGAAAATGGAGGAAAACCACTCCTCAATGTCATGAATAACTGCACAATACTGTTCAAAAATATTGTAAAATGAAAAACTACAAACAAATTTAGAACACTTCTAAAAAAATTTACTCCAATATTCACAATGCATGTTTTGGCATTTTGTTTACATGAATGCATAATTTTTTGGGGTGGCGTATTCATAATATGTTCATCTGACTATGATTAGCAGTCCAGGATTGGCACATTACATATGATAAAATGTATACCTTTGGCAACTCAAATTAACATCAGATGAAAACGATAGGGAAACTAAGAACTTTTTTCTTTACAAAAGACATGTATATACTGGATAGCACATCAGGTTCTAGTTATATTTACAGAAATCTACTCCACATATACACCCTAACTTACCTGCAGAACCAAAGGGTTATAATTTTACTAAAAACATGAAAACCAGTCAATTCATTACTAATTTATTTCTTCATTTATACAGTTATAGAAAGCAAGGACAATGTCTTACTTTATATAGAGCATCAAAATATCACATGATCGGTCATCATGCAGCACTTTTTTTACTTAGTAACCAGTCCAAGATTCAGCAATATTTACAGGAATGGAAGCTAAACAGTGATATATTTGTTGTCTGAACTGAATGGAACAAATATGAAGACCAAATGGAGAATACAACTATACAAGTATACAGCATCAAGGAACTGAACCCAGAAACCAAATCAAATGAAGGTAATGGTTCTTACTTCTTTTAATAGGGATGAATCAGACCATCCCTGACGCTCAAAATCAGAACATGAATCATCGACCTTAAGCACCTCGCTAGCATGTGAAGTATTGAAGAAATCAGCAGGTAACTCTTTCAAACATCTATCCTGCATGACTGCATTTCTCTTGGACCGCGTTCGTGGAAGACCGGGCAGCTCTGGGACTGGCCCTGCTTCTTTGCCACTGGACATCAAGCAGAACACGAGGTTTTCTGAGAATGACATAGTAACACTTCGATGTAACAAAATAGCACTGTGTTACTTCTACTAGTTTACAAGCATCAACTATGGCATGAATAAAGAATTGTAAGCGTCTAAATCAAATGTGCTGCTAGAAATGACCATTGGACCGTAGCACAAGATTCAAATCATGCTAACGCGAATCTAGGGCCAAAGTCAAGAGGAGGATTAGAAATGTCCACAACAATGTTCGACCTTTTGGCACGGCACAACTGCTGTTGTTGCAAACTTGCAACACATCTTGAAGGAAGATAAAATAGCGGCAAGTCGTATACTAATACTAACACATATACTCATACTAACATATCTCCGCACATGGAACTCGGAAAGCAACTCTGAATATAACTCCCAGTCCCGATTTCACATTTCCTCGTAAAATCCCTTAACTATTTTATCATAGTTCATGCATTTACGCAGCAGAAATAATTACCAACTACTTGTATGATTGCATCGCAACAACAGCTGAAGAAATCGGCTACCTTTCCATCATGTAGGGATCCTCGGGTAGGCGCCTCCCCTCCTTGAGGCAGTCCTGGAACCACCGGTGGCTCACGACGCGCGTCCGAAGCCTCCTCGCGATGTCATACTTCTTCCCCTCAAGCCTCCAACAAACCTAACCCGAGAAGCATCCGTCGGATTTAGGCAACGGAAATCAACAGAGCAGGATGGGGATCCACGACGCGCGCGCAGCAGAAGGGGTGCACGTACCAGGTGGGTGATGGACCTGCTCATGGCGCCTACGTAGCTCGCACCGGTCTCTGAGATGAGCTTGACGAGCCTGTGCCGCTCGTCGCCGTGGTAGCCGCTCACCGTCGCGACCACCCTGCCCATCCCCTCCACCGGCATGGATCCGCCGCGGGTTGTGGGGGGACGAAATTCCTGGGGCGAGGTGGGTGCGGCGCGAAGGGATCCGCCTCCGGATTGGCGGCGAACGGCGGCGGCGAGATTGCGGCGACGCGGTGAGGGAAGTGAGAAGAGGGCGAGAAGTTTCTGGAGGCGTCCAAAATTTCTGGGCCTTTTGCGTTTCCTTCCCTTTCGCCTTCGGTTCTGCAAATTTGAATTTCGCGGGTCCCCGCGTCGGTGTTTTTCTTTCTTTTTTTTTTTTTTTGGACACGAGCAGCTTCGTGTAGGAATTGATGGCCCATTTGTGCACTTGTACGCGAGGTTTATTTGTAGCTGCGTATGGCCCGGTACGGCTCATAATTTCCCATTTCTTTTTGGGCCTGTACTTTCGTTACATCATTTCTTTCGAACAAGTTCAAACTAGAGGAACTTTCCTTGCAATCAGGGGTGAAACTAAAATAAAAGTGATCCAGATTCACCACTTTATCATATATATAAATATAGACACACAGATACTAACTGAATGCCCGTATGTTGCTATAGATTTTTAAAATTTATCGTACTACATATTTTAAAACTCATGGATGGTAAAAAAATTTAGAATATGCATATTAATATATTCTAAAAGTTTTTAAATCTATCAAGTAAGTCGAAAACCGTCGATCACACCTCATGGTCATAAATTAGAAGACATCGACCACACCTTGTGATCATAGGTCGGGAGCCTTTGAGCACACCTCGTCGTCGTAAATCCGAAGCCGTCGACCATCACGCGTGATCGTAGGTCGGGAGCGGTCGACCAGCGTTGGTGGTCGTAAATTGGCAGCGGTCGACGATCGATCGTGATCCTAAATCGGGAGCCTTCGACAATAGCTCATGGTCGTACATCGAAAGCCGACAACCATCATTTGTGGTTGTAAGTTAGAAGCCATCGAGGATACCTTGTAGTCGTAAGTCGGAACACATCGACCAGCGCTCGTGGTCATAAGTCGAAAGACATCGACCACACCTCGTGGTCGTAAGTCGAAACACATCGACCACTGCTCATGGTCGTAAATTAGAAGCCATCGATCACACCTTGTGGTCGTAAGTTAGAAGCCATCGACCATCGTGTGTGATCGTAGGTCAAGAGCGGTCGACCATCGCTGGTGGTCATACGTTGGCAGGCCTCCGGTGTGCTTATGCCCTGTTGCCCGACTGCCGGCACCAGCCTGCTCAGCTCCGACTTCGACCACTGCCCCTTCGACTTCAACAACTGCCCCTTTGACTTCAACCACTACCCCCTTCAACCACTATCCCCTTTGACCACGGCCATTCGACGTCGATCACTCCCCCCTTCGACCACGATTCCCTTTGACCACGGCTTCGACCACAGATCTTCGACTTTGACCAGCGCTTGTGGTCATAAGTCAGAAGACATCGACCACACCTCGTGGTCGTAAATCGGAACATATCGACCAGCGCTCGTGGTCGTAAATCGGAAGCCGTTGATCACACCTCGTGGTCAAAAGCATGTTACAATCTATGGAGAGTATGAGACCTTGTCGGTCTTGCCGTCAAGGGTGGGGAGCTCGATCTCAAGGGTAACCTGGGGGTAGGCGACGGGGATGTCCAACTGGAGGGGGAACTCATAGCGGAAGAGGTTGTGGACAAACCACCAGGTGCCCTCTGGGTTGGCGTTATGACTACGACCATGATCGCTACGACGACGTCCACTAGCGCTACAACTATGACCATGACCGCGACTTCGAGCACTACTTCCTTCGACTTCGAGCCCTGCCCCCTTCGACTTCGAAAATTGCCCCCTTCAACCACTGTCCCCTTCGACCACGACCCTTTGACATCGGCCACATCCCTCTTCGACCACGGCTTCGACGACGACCACAGATCTTCAACTTTGACCATTGTCCCCCTCGACTACTGTCCCCTTCGACCACGACCTTTTGACGTTGACCACTTCCCCTTTGACCATGGCCCCCTTCGACCATAACTTCGACTTCGACCATGGATCTTCGACTTCGACCACTGCCCCCTTCAACCACTGTCCCCTTCGACCACGGCCCTTCAATGTCAACTACTTCCCCCTTCGACCATAGCCCCCTTCGACCATGGATCTTCGATTTCAACCACGGATCTGCAACTCTGACCACTGCCCCCTTTGACCATTGTCCCCTTCGACTACGGCCGCCCGACGACCATGGCCCTTCGACGTCGACCACTTCCCTCTTCGACCACCACCCCCTTCGACCACTGTCCCCTTAGACCATGCCCATTAGATGGCAACCACTTCCCTTTTCAACCACAACCCTCTTTGACCACGGCTTCGACTTCGACCATGAATCTTTGACTTCGACCACTGTCCCCTTCGACTACTGTCCCCTTCAACCACGACCCTTCGGCGACCATGACCCTTCAACGTCGACCACTTCCCCCTTTGACCACCGTCTCTTTCGACCACTATCCCCTTCGACCACGGCCCTTCGACATCGATCACTGTCCCCTTCGACCATGGCCCTTCGACGTCGACCACGGCTTCCACTTCCCCCTTCGACCACTGCCCCCTTTGACCACGGCATCGACTTCGACCATGGATCTTCGACTTCGGCCACGGCCCTTCAACCATGGCCCCCTTCGACCATAGCCCCGACGTTAACCACAGCCCCGACGTCGACCATGGTCGCGACGTCAACCATGGCCTTTCGACTTCGACTATGGACCGACTTCGTCCATGGCCCTATGACTTCGACCACTACACTTTCGACCACTGTCCCTTTTGACCACAACTTGGACTTCGACCACAACCCTTCGACTTCAACCATGGACCGACTTCGTCCACAGCACTTCGACTTCGATCACTGCCCCCTTTGACCACTGTTCCCTTTGACCATGACCCTTCGACTTCGACCACAACCTGACTTCTCAACGACCTTTTGACTTTGACCGTGGATCGACTTCGTCCACGGCCCTTCGACTTCAACCACTGCCCCCTTCGACCATTGTCCCCTTCGACCACTACTTGAACTTCGACCATGACCCTTTGTCTTCGATCACAACCCTTTGACTTCGACCACCGCCACTTCGACCACTGCGTTGACTTCGACCACGGATCTTTCACTTCGTCCATGGCCTCCTTCAACCACGGCTTCGACTTCGACCACGACCCCTCAACCACAACTTCATTCGACCACAGCACTGACTTCGACAACCAGCTTGGGAGACCAAAATCGCTAGACAGCGTGACAGGCTCCTAGCGAAGAGCGGGAGGAGGTAGAGAGGCTCACTAGGTGAGCGACGACGCGGGGGGAGAGCCACGTGGGCGGGCGTAGTAAGAGGAAGCTGCCGCTGCCATCGCTGAGTGCCCTTCTCTCTACTCCACCGGTCCCTGTCGCCGAGCGCCATTCACTCCGATCCACTGAAAGTTGTTGCCAAGTGTCGCTGCTGGTTAGAGGGGTGATGAGAGATGGAATTGGTGGCAGCGCCCTTGGAAAATTGGGGGACATTGACCAGACGCTGCCTTGTGGGGAAGGAATTGGTGGAGGCGTCGAGGAGGAGGAAGAGGCGCGGCATGAGGGTTCGGGGGAGAAGGAGGCGACGGTTTCGGGAGGTGGAGGTGGAGAGGCGACGGCGGGCAAATAGGGAGAGGAGGTGGTGGGCAAATGCATTGGAGAGGCGGTGACGGGGTAATGCGACGCTGCTGGGGGAAGTTGGGGGACTATGACTGGATGCTGCCACACGGGGAAGGAATTGGTGGTGGCGCTGAGGAGAAGGCACGGCATGAGGGTTCAAGGGAGAGAAGGAGGCGGCGGTTGCGGGAGGCGGAGGATGTGGGGAAGAGAAGAGGAGGGGTGCGGCCCACGTGTCAGCCCGACCTTTTCTACAAGGAGCGGAAGTACTACCTACATGCGGATATGGACAGTTGATCTTTGATCGGACGGCTGAGAAGAGAGGAGGGAGAACGGACCGACAACCACCAACTCATATTTTATAATAGTAAATATATATATATATATATATATATATATATATATATTCAAACAACATTGTACTAAACAATAATATGTGGAGCAATTTTAGCATCAATAATTCAATATAAGCGAGACAATTTACAATTACAAAGAAATAGCCATAAAAATGCTTACCAACATTAATAGCATTATCTGATATATTCCTTCTTAGAAACCATTCCATATATTTATCTACTATTTAATTTAAAATTCAATTAGATAGTGCTATGTTCAACAGTTCAAGAACAATATAACAAAAAATACAAGCAAAAGTTTACTTACTTGACATTGTAATAAAAAAATCTAAGTTAAATTCAAAACTTGGTCCAATATGAGGACATAGATCACAACACAGATCACTATAATTTTGCCTCTGATTTAAATGAATTAGACCATTATTCCAAAAACCCAAATTGAAACCCTAAGCTTAACCCTATAATTTGGCAAAAATAAACAAAAAATTCATCATATCAAAATCCTAACTCAGAAAATTTGCCCTTATTCTTGAAACAAATATGAAGAATTGAAAGAAATTTTTAGTAAAGTATTGTCTAAATTTGATCACCACTGTCTAATATTTGAGTCTGCTGCAAAATTTTTGCAGGCCCTCTTGCATGAATCTATTTATTGCCGCTAGAAGCTTGTCATTGATTGGGTTGCTTCTACCGATCTTGAGGACTCCACTAGCATTGAGGTTTGACAATCTCACTACTACAAAAAGGCTATACTAGATGCTTCATCACAGACGGTTTTCTCGAACCTTCTGTGTTATAATTATCACAGACTATTTTACAAACATTATTCGTGTACCGTCTGTGATAGCTTACTATCACAGATGGTTCTTGTTAATAACCTTCTATGATATTTCACAGACGGTTATTAATATAAATCATCTGTGATAATTACAAACGTCACAGATAATTTTTAATTAGAAATGTATGTGATAGTTCACAAACAATCATTAATATAAATCGTCTGTGGTAGTCGTGTATCACAGACGGTTTGTGGTTGGAATCGTCTATGATATGCTTCCTCTCTCCGATGCGTGTCTTCAATCGTTTTGGGTCCCTTCGATGATTTGAGCTCCCAGATGTGTCTCTTCATCTCATGAGCCGGATGTATTCCTTGTTGTATAAAAATGATTGTCCACCATCTAAGATTAATCCTGTACGAGCACCTCATCGACCGGCTATCTTTCTTGTCTTGTCTCTCAAGCACAAATAAATGGCTCCATATTCTTCCTTGTCACTGGAATTGATGGCCAACTTGGCTATCCTAGACAAGCACCTCACCGCCTGTACGCGGCAGATGCTACGGAAGGTCACTGTGCTAATAGTGTCCTCCCTCATCTGTCCGAGGATTTGCCAAAGCAGTTAAAGGCCACCTTCCACCTTCTTGACATCCTCTCCGCCATGTCTTTCGGTTGGTCTCCTGCTTCCGGCGAGCTAACCTCGCCATCAACGTGGTCCTTCACAACAACGTTGCATGTCTCCAAGAGGCTTATCGTCGCTTGGAGTGCTTAGTCGAGGTGCGGGCAATCGAGTCAACCTTGCCGAGACCCCTCAAGAAAGGGAATAGAGACTATGAGCGCAATTCAACTTGATTGTTCAGTCGGAGGGTGTTCAAGAGACACTCAAACAAGCACGTCAGTGGATGGACACATTTTAGACTTCATTCGCTGATGATCACGAACCATCTGATGTTGACCATATCGCCTATAAAGTTTTGAAGATGGAGATTGCATGCTACCTCCAACACTAGAAAAACATCGAAGTAGTTAAATTTCTACTTTTTTGTTATATTTTGTAAGAAACGACTTGCAACGCTATTTGGGCACCGTATATATGTAAAATCAACCAATTAAATTTGTATTTATTTTCTTTTTTATATATAAACGGTCTTGGTATAACAACATGACGGCATTATTGACTGGTAAAAAACAAACTAAGTAATACATATTTACTACTGAGTCATTACTAAATTTGCATTTATGTATATGAGAATGAATTTATATTTTAGAACCGTATTTATCATAGATGGTTCTACTTTAGAACCATCTGTAATATTTATTCGCAGATGGTTATTAATATGAATTGTCTGTGATAAGTAATTATCATAGACGATTTGTAATAATAACAGTTCGTAAAATCTCGCATTATCACAGATGATTCTTGTTAAGAACTATCTATGAATTATCACAGATGGTTATTAATGAGAACCATCTGTGATAGTGCAAGACCACATACGGTTTGTGGTTGGACGTGTCTGGGATACACCGCATTATTAAATGGCTAGCCAGCGGGGTCCCGACAGATATGTGTTCATTGCGTTGCATTGAAGGAGGCAGTCTACTTTAGGGAGTTTGGTGAAAACATATCGCTTGCAGATCTAGCTCTTGTAGATCTATTTGTTCTTGGTGATTAGAGGTTAGTACATATTTGTTTCTAATTATACGCCTTGTAATAAAGAGAGGGGATTGCTAGGTATAGATCTAGCTTAATTGGTAATTTGCTCGAATTTAAGAATGAGTCAGTACTCCTAGTTTACTTTAATATATTATTGCTTGATATCTACATCACTTCATGAATAGTACATAGCTAGCTGCTTAATTTAGATATAGACAATTTATTATAAGGTAAATGTCAATTACGTATAAGTATTAGGCTGGCTAGCTATAGTAGTATTAATAATCTAATTTGACACTAATTTATTAAATGCATAGCGTAGATGGACCGAAGCTAGATGTACATTGAGAACCATGTGAGTGAAGAGTACATTAATGATATGTCTGCTTTTAGAAGATCGACCGAGCAGGATATGTTGAAGAAATGAATGGATTATATGTACTATCCATTCATTGATTGTGATAAGCTGAAGATGTTTACCAACTCGTCGCATATCGAAACTCACTTGATTCGAAGGGGTTTCAAAAAGGGGTATACATATTGGACCAGTCACGGTGAAGAGAAGAATATATATGATATATCACATACAGTTTTTGGTATTAGTTGTCTGTGTGACCAGTCACGGTGAAGAGAAGAATATATATGATATATCACAGACGGTTTTTGGTATTAGTCGTCTGTGATATTTCAGATATCACACACGGCTATGTTGAAGAACCATCTGTGATATATGTTATATCATAGACAATTTTTAGTATTAGTCATCTGTGATATGTGAGATATCACAGACGGCTATATTTAAGAACCGTCTGTGATATCTGTAATATCACATATGGTTTTTAGTATTAGTCGTATGTGATATTTGATATATCACATATGACTATGTTTAAGAACCATCTCTGATATCTGATATATCATAAACGGTTTTATTAAAAAACCGTCTATGTTGTAACTTACCACAGACACATAAATTCAGACGGTTCGAAAATCGTCTGTGATGATGGTTTGAACCGTCTGTGATGACCATTTTGTAGTAGTGTCTCCTATTGCTCCGTCTGATTAGCCTGGTGTGTTTTCTTTTCTTACTTGGCCCTTGATAAATTTTCTATGCACCTGATGATTACAAAATAGCATATAATTTACTGAAGGTGAGGAGTTTGCATAAAAAATGTTTTATACACTTGGAAAATTGGAATGGTGTCACTCATATGATTACCGTAACATATTTTACTTTCTATCATGGTTATTTGAAGAGCTTTTATTTCAGGGTGTCGATGGCATTTAGTACCTATTGGCTTTGGAGATAGAGGTCTCCAAGGGAAAGTTTTGGCTGCTAGGCATGTCCGTGAAAACAATGTCCCATATCTTGGTATGTGTCTTGGAATGCAGATTGCTGTTATAGAGTTTGCTCGACATGTCATGAATCTCTCTGACGTGAACAACACTGAATTTGATCCCAATGCCAAGAGTCCAAGACTTCATGTGTTATTTTTATGCGTGAGGTAATTCTTTTGTGAAGTCACTTGCAATTTTCATTGTGAATTAAACATCGCACTAGTCACCAGTGCAAATTTAATGGCAAGAGAGAAACTTTATCAGTCCCATGCAGATCAACTTAGAATTATATCTTTATTTTTTTTAGGGTTCCAAAACATATATAGGTGGCACAATGCACCTAGGATCAAGGAGGACATTTTTCAAGGCTACTTATTGCAAGTATGCTAAATTATGAGTGCATATAGCCTCTTCTACATAGCTCATTGTGGCCCTAGAACTAGAGTTAAATTTTCATTAGAATTCTTACTAAAGATCTATTGGCTTCTAATGCTAATTATTTTTACTATTTAGGTGTAGCAGTGTCAATTAGGTAGATGGGAGGCACCTAAACAGAAATGAGGTTCGTTTATTATATTTGTCACTTCGTTGCTTTCCTAGCATGATTTTTTTTTCTAATACATTAGCAGAGAGCTGAACAGAAATTTTCCTACTACTCAGTTAGTGCAGTGGATAACTGGTGTTGATTAAAGTTGTGTTAAAGTCAACATAGGAAGAGCAAATATGTATGGATCAAGGAAATAAATGCTGATTATAAACATAGGCTTAAAATGGATTATCACTTACATTGTATTGTCTTTCCATTGTATTGTCATGGTCGAGGTTGATGTCGTGGATGACGTCGATGCCGTGATCAAAATTAATGTCGTAGTCGAAGGGCCGTGGTCAACATGGAGGGCGCAGTCAAAGGGGGCCATGGTCGAGGTCGAGGGCGTGGTCAAAGGGGGTCATATTCATAGTCGACGCTAAGGTCGAAGTTGAAGCCATAGTCGAAGTCGAGGCTATGGTCGAAGGGCACCATGGTAAAAGTCGAGGCCGTGATCGAAGGGGGACGTGGTTGATGGTCGATGCCGAGGCCGTGGTCGATGTTTGACGTGGGCAAATTCGAAGCCGTGGTTGTGGTCGAAGGGCCATGGTCGAAGTCGATGCCATGCCATGGTCGAAGTCGTGGTCGAAATCGATGCTGTGGTCGAAGGGCCGTGGTCGAAGGACTGGGTTGAAGTTAATGTCGAAGCCGTGGTCGTGGTCGAAAGGCGTGGTTAGAGTCGATGCCATGTCGTGGTCAAAGGCGATGCCATGGTTGAAGGACCGTGGTCGACGTCGAGGCTGTGGTTAAAGGGCGCTTGGTTGACATCGATGCCATTGTCGATGTCGTGCCGTGGTCGAAGGACTGAGTTAAAGTCGATGCCGTGGTCTAAGTGGAGGTCGTGGTCGAAAGGGTCGTGGTCCTTAGGCGAACTCGATGCCGTAGTCGAAGTTTCGATGAGCAGCTGGACAAGTGTTTCATACACATAGGTATCTAGGCATCCAAACTAAAACACGTTAATGTGCATTATATTGACATTCTCAACGTTTGATGCGGTATATTTTGATACCCATAAAAAGTTGTATAAGAGATACCAAACTTAAAAAAATATATTAAATTCACGAGAACTAAATTAGTTTGAACTAAGTTGGAAACTCACTTGTCATAAATACTAGTAAGGTGTCTATACGTTGCAACAGAGTACCAAAAGAGAGTGATGCATATTAGCAAACGTCATTGAAAAATGTACCATGAATATTAATTTTATCTTACACATATAGCGAAACATATGTGTACAAGCATATCCACATTTGATATTTTGTTTAACAAATAGAGCTAAAAACTTCTTTTAGACTTAGGTGAGTGTATGTATGGACCAATGCAGTTGCACGAGATTTCAGTCAGTAGTTGTTTGGCTCGGGTCACCAAGAATCGAGTCTATTGTGTAGTTAGATCCAACATATCAGTGCAACCCACACGTGCCTCATATAGAGAGACTCTAGCATAATAAGTTGTTGTGTTCTAGCAATTAAACCACAAGTATGGCAGAGAGGAGAACCCTTAGGCTAGTGCGGGTATGGTAGAGTACCTCCATGTTTGTAGGGGCTTTGCGAGAACTGTAAAGCTTACCAACACAACATTTGAGTGATTAGGGTATTGAGGAGCTCTCCATATCTTAAGAAGGTATCATTGCATGATTTGTTGTTAAGACCGGTAATGTAAAAACTTTATCACAAACTCTCAAATCGGATACCAAACGGTATCGTGTGACACGGTTGACATGGTGAGATGTTTATGTCATATGGGTAAAGTTATGCATTCTATACAGAATGTAAATCTATTTGAATAGACATGTCCACGGTTATGGATGACTTGGTGAATCCTCAACCTTAGTATTTTTGAGTTTTATAAAAGTGGACTGGGTAACGTATGGATAGAGTGTCTATGTATAGTCTGTTGCCTGTGGGAGGGTTGAACCGTTGAGGCATGCTAGTTGGTTTTTGTGCATCTCTTTTACCACATTTCCACCGTAATATTTATGATATGTGAACTATTTAACTAGTCGGCCCTTTCATTGTAAAACTAACCACTAATACTTAACTTATCTTGTTTAAATATTTATGCTACTTGATTTTATTTACCTTGTGTGGATATGAAACCAATTATGTTGAATGTGTATGCTACCCACTGATCATAAGACTAGCACAACAAACACATATGAATTTTGAATGCAAATTCCTAGTCCTAGCGCGCGCGCACACACACACACATATATATATATAGGATGCTGAAATGGGACACCAAGGTGCCCGGGCACCATGATTTTAAATGCATCAATTCTATCTAAATTTGGGTATATTTTTTGAAAATATCAGTTTTAGGGTATATACTCATCTATAACAATTCAAATGAAACATATAAGTTTGAAAAAATATACGCAAACTCAAAGTTTTGAACTAATTTAGATCACATACTTTGCTGATTTATATATATAATCAGCATGTACCTACAATCAAACTATCATCTAGAAAGGCAACTACAGTTCGAAATTTAGTTCAAACTTGTTTGAACTAGTTAGTGGACAAGTTAAACTTGACATCCAAGAAATTATAAAAATTTTCGCACATGATACATACCTATTTTAGACTATGGTGCCCGGGCACCAAGGAGCACTCGTTATTTTACCTATATATATATATATATGTGTGTGTGTGTGTGTGTGTAATTTGCCTATATATAGAGAGAGAATGAACACACCCAAACAATTATTGCAACTCATGGAACCTCTCCCCTGATTAGAGCTGGGAGTTGGGCTGGGCTTATCTGCCCACCAAGACCAGTCGGCCCAAGACGCCCAAGCACAGCATGGGCACGACATGTGGCAGGCCGTGCATGCATGGCACGAATGATGGGCTGGGTCAAGCCTAAAATTCTGGCCCATCGGGCGGCACGGCACGACATATTGTGCTGTACTCGGGCCAGCCTAGCCTGACGAGCACGGGGGCACAGGGGCCACGGTCGGCATGGGGGCACGATCGGCATGCCAGCGCTCGCGGCCGCCTCGACCTCGGCCTCGCCTCCCACCTCCTATCACCCTTCCATCGCCATCCCATGGATTCCCCACAATCACAAGCCATCAGAGAGCAGAGAGGGGGAGTAGAGGGGATAGGGGAAGGAGTATACCAGATGGTGGGTGAGGTGGGGGTGTTCTGAAGGTCGTCCCTACCATCGTCGGTGCCTTTCCCGCCGGCTGCTGGCTTAGCCTTAGTGAGGAAGGCAAGCATGTCGTCGCCTCCCACGGCCACCTCACCAACTCCTACACACCCTCCTCAGCCTCACTGCCTCCCGCCCACCTCGACACCTTGCCTCCCATGCCGCATCGAGGGGAAGGACTCACGGCTGTAGGGCACGGGGTGCTGCTTGTGCTTGGAGTTGTCGCAGCCACCGACGCGGAGGAGCTGCCTAGCCGGATTTAGGCTTCACGGATTTAGGCTTCAAGGCGATGGCTCTGTAAGTAGTTGGGTATACAACCCGCTTTCTTCCCATGAGAAAATTGCTAGATATATTGTTTCAGAAGATCAACCAATTATGATGGATGAAAATCGTATATTCGAAAGAATTGCCAAATCTAGGGAGGATTCTTTTTTAGGCTATGCCGTTGTAGCAATGGAGGAAACATTTATTAAATATTTTAGTTCTATCTCACACTTGTATTACTTTACTATCATTTTTTTATCCTACAAAAAGTTGGCAAGTTTACAAATTGGCATGGAGGGAATAGGTGAATGCCTTCACCTTGATCATTCGGAAGCTTTCACACATATCAAAGAAGAGATTTTTGTGTTTTTCGTATGTATCATGACAAGTTTGGCAGCAGCGCAAGATCAGGGGCCTCACAGCAGACGCAATAAGGAAAGACAAGCGTGACATCAAACTTATGGAAGAAACTAAAGGGCAAGTCTACTTCTTCGTCCACTCAGTCTCTGGCGGCCTTTAAGTGGAATTCTGTCTCGGAGCTGAACCACTATTTGGAGCATAATTTTGCAAATATTGATTCTGATTTTACTAGTGGAGGCAAGATAGACTTGCTCGAGTGATGGAAGAACAACAAGCGGCTATTTCATGTGCTATCACATTTCGCATAGGATGTTCTCCTAGTGCCGGTGTCCACCGTTTCTTCAGAAGCGATTTCCTATGCTGTCACATTTTGTACGGGATGTTCTCCTAGTGTCGGTGTCCACCGTCTTTTCAGAAGGATGTTCAGCATGGTAGGGAGAATACTCGAAGAAAGAAGATCATTCCTCACGCCCAGGATGGTAGAGGTAATCACATGCGCCAAAGACTGGGAAGTAGTTAAAGAGCGACAACATGGTCAACTAGAAGATCTTGAAATCATGCAGGCGTACGCTGACCTCGAACGTATAAATATCCTAGACATTAATGAGTAGATACTATATACTATATTGTTATAGTTAATATGTACATATATTGTTACTGCACTCTTTTCCTTACTTGGGGTATCCCACTCTGAGTGTAAGGTTTTTAATGAGACAATAATATTATGTTTTTAAAATATAATTTTTTTATTTTAAAAAATATCTATGTTATTGCGTGTGTATATTTTTACGTAACTAATTCAAACAAAATAGTGATTTTTATTAGTAGAGAGTAGAGATAGAAAAAAGAACGAAAAATAAAACTCCCAAAAAGAAAGATTCCCTCCGCGTTGTCCTTCTTCCTCTTTCCTCCCTCCCGACCCTGTCCTCCTCCCCTCCTCCTCCTTCCCCACGACCGGTTGCCTGAGAAGAACGCCGCCCCCGTGCAGGTTGGTAGCACGTTCTTGCCTTCTCGCCGCCAGCAGCGAGGAAGCAATACCAAATAAACAAAACCAAGAACGCATCAAGCCCTCGCACCAAATCACAGGAGCGAAGAAAATTTTTGCAAGGGTTACCAGTGCAATACGATACAAGCGGGAAGGAAAGAATCGCGGCGGTTTCCTTCTCCGCAGCCTCTTCCTCTTCCGGTTTCCGACGCGCCGCGAGAAGGAGCCCCCTCGTCCTCCAGGTTGGTCCACGATTCTTGGTTATTAAGTTTCTTGGGTTCGATTCTGGTACTGGTTGTGTCAAATTGGAAGGTTATAGGTGGCGTCTGGTGTTTAATAGTAACTAGCCCCTCCTTGAATTCGGGGAATTTTGTGCTCTTATGGATTTCTTGGATTGGGAGATCTGGTTGAGGTCTAGAGATCGTTAAATTTCCAACATTGTGCAGTTAATGATGTGAGGAACGAGGATAAGCATTGGAGAAGAAATGTATTGCTCCAAATTGTGAGCTTGCGATTATTGGGATCTGGATTTCGAATCTTAAGATCAGAGCAATTAGATTCTACAGTGTGCAGAGCCTGGAGAGATCTTGCTTGTAGTTAAATTGTTGTTTGCGATAATTTGATTTTTGTTCAGACAGTGATTAGTAAGATGACTTAGTAGCCTTCATACATGCTTTGTTTAGCTGAACCTTTGATCTGTGTCCATGGAGTTCCATTTTGATGTAGCTATACGAACTTGTGGACAAGAATGTTCATTATACAATTACTTGATGTTTATTCGTCTTTGGTGTTGACACTGAAAAACAATGTAGTATTCTGATATCATAATATTCGACACATGCAAATCTGCAAGCATGTTTTATTCGATATACTTTTATTTGTGTTGTTATTGTATGGTTTATGTTATATGCAGATTCAACTTTGGGTCTAATTCCTATGTTGGGACCCTTACAGTAATGGACAGTTATTTGAAAATACATGGCAGTGTGGGTATCTTTCTTGCCATATAGCAAAGGCACACTCAAGTACTCACTACAATGGATAAGAAGAAAGCGGTCAATGACATTGAACCTGGACCAGCTCCTTCTCGGTCCGTGGACAGATTTGGTTTTATAAAGACAGAACCAAGTGGCTCTCCTGAGGGAATTTCAAAAAGCAGATCCATACATGAACGTGAAAGGTATGACATGTCGTACATGAGACTGCTGTTTTAGTCCCCATATGTTTGATTGTATGATAAGTTGGACGCAGCAAGTCTTCTTGATTAATTACCTTGTGCTTTCTGTGAACAAGTTAGTCCATTCCATTGTGTTGCGGTATAACCATCATGTTGTACATGAGACTCCTGTTGTAGTCCCCAAATGTTCGACAATATGATAAGTTGGAGGCAGTAAGTCTTCTTGATTAATTGCCTTATTCTATTTATGGGAATGAGTTAGTTTGTTCCATTGTGTTGCGGTATAACCATCTCAGTTCTAATAGCTGATACTTCATACATTTCTATACATCATACATTTCTATGCTTAGGCTTGGGCCTTAGCTGTTCATCAATTGATTTAAAAATGGTTTTCATATATTTGACTGCTTGGATGATAAAGCGTACCTGTTATTTACTATCTTTTTTATGTCACTCTGATATGATTTTATCATTCTTGTCATGTACCAGACTATTTTACTTATGTAAATCAGTTACTACATGTCACTTTTATTTTTTCTAAACAATCTACCTCACAGGCAAATTTTTTTCGAGTTATTGTAGGGAGGAAAGGAGGATAAGAAAATGGAGGAAGATGATAGGCGTTGGTGGTAGTGACTGGAAGCATTATGTTAGAAGGAATTCTCATGTGGTTAAAAGAAGAATAAGAAAAGGAATTCCTGATTGTCTTAGAGGACTTGTTTGGCAGTTGATTTCAGGCAGCAGGGACCTCTTGCTAATGAACCCTGGGGTTTATGAGGTACTCATAGTTGTCCTTTTGTTTGAAACTTTTGGCATTTCATTTGCCTAGCTGAAAAATTTTAGTGATAACAAAAATATGTGGTTCTTAAACTAGATCTGAAGGGAAGCATCACAGAATGACTTGAGTATAGCTTACATGTGTTCTGTACTTCTATCATATAACTATCTGCACTGTGAGGAAAAACAAGACAGCTAAACTCTGTAGATTATGTATGACAAAGTTATTTACCTTGGATCATATTCAAGCTCATTCTTTCTCTGCACTTTGTGCACTTGCCTCCATTGTACTTATTCCAGACTTGAGTAAAATTTGTGGTTAGTTTCAAGGATGGCACCTCTGGAATAACTACTTGGCCTGATTTTCACTACATGTTCCATATTATAACTTGCTTTTCTGTTGTCTTGATAATTGTTTTTTTATGATGAGAATACTGTACAGAGCTACTTTTCTCAGTTTGGTAATCTTATTTACATTATTACGTTTTCTTTTAACAGACTTTGGTCATATACGAGACATCAGCATCAGAATTGGAAATAATTCGTGACATATCACGCACATTTCCATCTCATATTTTCTTCCAACAGAGACATGGCCCAGGTCAAAGATCCTTGTATAATGTTTTGAAAGCATACTCTGTTTATGATAGGGATGTTGGATATGTGCAGGTTTGTGTTCAGCCAGTGAACCTATTATATGGGGATGAACATATTCTCTGGAGTAATATGCTGTTTCTTTTGCACAATCATGATGCAGGGAATGGGATTTTTAGTCGGGTTGCTGCTTCTTTATATGAGTGAGGAGGATGCATTTTGGTTATTAGTTGCTTTGTTGAAGGGAGCTGTCCATGCACCAATGGAGGGATTGTATCAGGTAACTGAATGTTTGGCGAAATATTTTTTTCCTCTGACCAAATATCTCGAATGACTTTTTAAAATTTGAGCTTCAGAGTGATGAATGAGATTGAGCTTTTTGTTTCAGATATTTGGTCCAATAATTGCAATATGTGTGCTTGATAATTCTTGCTTCATGCTATCATCATTGTCTACTGCCCTACTTTATCCTCGTATCTCTATATGTTGGACTACTAAAGAAATTTTATTGTTTATTCTCCCAGTTAAATGTTTTGCCACTTGTTCAGCAATACCTGTTTTGAGTTTGAGCAATTAGTGATGGAGCACATGCAAATGTTAGGGAACATTTTCTTGAAGAAACCTGCATATTCTAAACTACTATGTAACAAATATTACTTTTTATACTCTTTCAACAGGCTGGTTTGCCTCTCGTGCAGCAATATCTGTTTCAATTTGAGAAATTAGTTATAGAACACATGCCAAAGTTGGGACAACATTTTCTTGAGGAAATGATAAATCCAAGCATGTATGCGAGTCAATGGTTTATCACGGTTTTCTCGTATTCCTTCCCATTTCATCTAACTCTTAGAGTTTGGGATGTCTTCCTTTATGAGGTTAGAATCTTACCCATCAATATATTTGTTTTCTGTTTAGCATTCATCTGAGCTTTTGACTTGTCAAGCATGGTTGCTTCATATAAGGTATGATACCAGCATTACTCCTTTCAAGGCTGCTGTTTTAAAATAAATTTACTCCTTTCAAGGCTGCTGTTTTAAAAATAGAATATTTTTTTAAGATAGGATTTACTAGTTAATTGTAGTACATACTTTATTGATTTTATTTATATTGGCATTTGAGTTTCCTGTAATCTCTCGTACAAACAGCCCAAAAGCCACAAGCCATCGCATAACATGCCCTTAGATAAGAGTAGTCCATGCCCAGCTATATAATCATCCGTCCTCTTGGACCTATATAACCGCCATTTGTTCTAGCAGTCTAACGTGCAGTAACTGTATCTCTCGCTCTATCTCTTTTTTTTGTTGGTGGACCCTTTATGCAGGTATAGGTATTAGGCAATACTGGAGTTTTTTTTTTTTTTGAGCCTTCGTTCCTTTCAATGGCTGGTGCACCCCAAAAGTTAAATCTTCTGATGGCATGCAGTGGGCTATATAGGAACCACATAGAATCATTTTTTGAACATTGAGTTACCACTTTTCATTGTGAAGTCACTCTAGAGAAGCACTCGGGACGACATTTCATTTAATTTCTAGTATAGATTATTTATACTTAACACCTAGTTGAATCTTATGGATTCATACTCTTAAATAGGTTTTTAATGACACAAGAGCTTGTATTTCCATTTTTATATTATACTCTTTTCAAGTCCAATAACAAATTTGACATGAACAGCCATGGTTCTTTCATATGACTATATCCTTGTAAAATGCATTTAACTCATTTAGTTATCAATCTACTAATCTTCTAGATCAAAGTGAGATAATAAAAATACTGATTGTATCTGGTTTACTTGCTGTTTCTGATTATCGGCTCATTACTACTTACAGGGTATTAAGGTTGTGTTCCAAGTTGGATTGGCTCTATTGAGATTCTGCCATGATGACTTGGTGAGTTTCTTGATGTCTTTTGCTGCTTTTTTTTTCTTGCAAACATATTTTAAAGAATTACTGAAGTTACCTCTTTTTTTAGGTCAAATTGCCTTTCGAGAAACTTTTATATGCCTTGAGAAATTTCCCAGAGGAGGCAACTGATCCAGATACATTATTGCCACTTGCCTTCTCATTTAAGGTGATGAACTGTTTTGTGAACAAATGTGATTGTATGTATCTTTTTTGTGAGTTCTTGCTGTGGGATAAAACCTGTTCTTCTGTATATCACTACATGTTTTCCTTTTCTTTTCCTTATAATGGCAAACTTAAAAGCTGTGCTGTACTTTTGTTGAATTATTAATTTTCATTTGTCTGTTTTCTTCTTTGGGTTACAACAATCTGTCTCCTTTGTATGATTAGCATTGTTTTAAGAACTCCTTAAATATTTTACTATTCGGTCGTTGTCGGATCACATATGGTATAAAGAGCAGTTGTTGTGTTATTCTCTTTGTTGAATATTTGTACCTAACATGTTAATTTAGCAACCGTTTGCATGTAGCTCATTCTGTAGATGCTTTTGTTTACTAGCCAGTTTTTCTAACAATAATGTTTGAAGAATGCTCCATCGGAACAATATCATTACATTGCATTTCATGTCATATTTTTGTTCTGCTGGAGCATGCATTGAGCTTTCAAATCTATCTATTTACACCAGCATGCCCTTATCTGTTTGCATTCAGACATACTTTGTTGGGGATAAGACACTAGCAAACTTCATGCTTTTCATTTGGATGGATGACAAAATTCAGCACGAACTGTCATGCCACTAGCAAGTTATGATGATCGAAAAACTGGTAGAAATTTGCAGTACCAGATAGATACTGGTAACAAAGGTACACTTGCATCTTATGTACAGGTGTCCAATCGTCTTGAGGAGCTTGAGAAAGAGTACCAGAAAAGATTGGAGGGATCCAATGCAAGCTCAAGTAGTAAGCGGCTCCAGCCTCTCAAATCAAAAACCATGAGCAGGGTTGGCAGCCACGCCTTGTCTAACTCTACTGTTGGTCAAAAATGACAGGCAAATCCTTCGCTGTGAAACTGAGTCACGCCATATTGTATGTGCATTGTATAGAATGGCCATTATTCATTCATCTTTTGTTTTATTCCCTAAGTTAAACCAGGTTTCTTAAGCACAGAAAGTATAAATGCATTGCCAACTATGTAATTCGTGATTCTGTACTTGTTCTCAGTGCCGGAAAATTGTAAATACTTGCTGATGAATACGATGGATTGATGGAATAATGTTTCAAGGAATTCGACCATGTTCAATGCTTTCCTGTGGAGAAGGTTGTGTGACTTTACCTTGATTACGTGCCGCTTGCATCTGCCGATGTGAGGATTTTCATTCGACAGTTTTGATGAGAAGTATGGGGTCTTAGTTGTATTGCTCTGAGTCTGAGGTGATCATACAGTTTCTATGTTACTATAAGTACCTTTTATTTTTTAAGTACTGTATATGTAATGTATTGATACTATCTGATGAGGTTCTTGTTTCAAGGAATCTCGAACCGGAAGGCAAGGGCACTTGCCCCTTCCATCCAGCCCTAGAAATGGATGGAAGCCGCCGCCATCATGGATGATCTGTTCTTTTGGTTGAAACTTTAGTTTTTTGTTGTGGTTTATATTTTTTAGGCTGTTTGTACGAGATATTATAGAATAATAGAAACTCACGTATAGTTTTTACCGATATAAATGAAGTTAGTATAATATATACTATAATTAATTAGTAGTTTTTATTTTAAAAAGACACTAAAAACAGTTTTTAAGAAGCCGAAAAGAACAGGCTTCGCCTGGCCGAGCGAGGACGCGCTGCGGGCGATGAAGGTGATACCGATGAGCAAGGACGCGCTGAGGGCGGGGGGAAGCCACACCGATATGATGTAGCGCCTGGGCGAGGAGAGCAGCTCCGACTTCCCGTCCGACGACCCCCCTCATCGAGTCCTACCGCCAGCTGCTCCTCCCTTCCCGCGAGCGCACCCGCGCCATGCGAGATCATCCACGGCACCGACAACGACGATCTGCGCCACGCCCGACTCAGGGAGCTCCTCCGCGACGACTACCTCCGCCACGACGGCGACGACATCCTCGGAGCCGCCGCAGACCTCTTCGGATCCCGCGACGAGGGCGCCGCCGCCAACACCTGATCGATCCGTCACCAACACCACCACCACCGTCTGTGTTACCTGTGTTAGAGATACCGTGCCAGTATATGATCTCATGTATTGTCGACAGTTGTTAGCATATCAATCGTTACGCCTAATTGCTTACATTACGTGCTTGCTCGCAGGCCTTGCCTTCTGATGTGCGTTTCTTGCTGTTTAGTCACTAGTTCTTGATGCTGTACTTGTTGTCATTGCCGGAAAAATTGTAAATACTTGTTGATGAATACGATTTCAAGGAATTCGACCATGTTTGAACGAAAATGTCACACTTCTATTGCATATGGCTACAACCACTATTAGGGGTGCCACTGGTAGGAAATGGTAACCCAAATTTATACTCAATTTTATCTATACCTATTTAAAGAAATATTACCTATACCTAAACGAAAAGGTTATATCTAATGAGTTTGAGTAACCTAATGGGTAAAGGAGAGGGAAAATAAGGGGTTAAGTCAAAGAGATTTATGAAAGAAGTTTGTGTAAAACTTCAGTATTTGAAATTTCGACCTTGCATTCACACCATAAAAGTTTTCTAAAATTGACTGAATTTTGTTGAAGATGATTCTGCATGTAGGGAACCTACTCTATGTAAATTGGCAGGGTTAGACGCACACGTGGGCCCCACATGCTTTTATAAAACGTTTTCGTAAAGTTTTGGTATTTGAAATTTCAACCTCACGTTCACACCTCAAAATTTTATAAAATTGACTGAAATTTGTTGGAAAGGATTATGTGTGTAGGGGAGCTACTTCGTGCAAATTGACGGATACATGTGCACAGATAGTTCCCACATGTTTTTATAGGAAGCTATAACTAAGTATGGATAGTCTAAGTCCATGGATAATCTAAGTACACTTTCAACGTTAGGTTTGAATGTGTATGGATAAAGATGGGTAAGTGGGTATTACCCTCCCCATACCCAAATCTAAACAAGTATTTTATTTCTTACCTATATTCTACCCAATAGTATGGGTATGGGTTTAGATAAGGGTATTGGGCACCCAGTGGTAGCCCTAACCACTACCACCACAGCCCATTTTTGCTCTGAGATTCATGTTAGCTTCTCTCTCCTTCCTCTCTCAACTCCCGTGGTTAAGCCGCAGCCTCCCTCCTCACTTGAGCCGCCCTGAAGCCGGTTGCGTTGCTGCGGACGGAGGATGAGGTGGCAGCTTGCCCGTAGGAGACGAGCGAGAGACCCAGGGGGCATGTAACTTAGCACGTTGGATGGTCTAGATAGTGCGTAGCCACAAGTACTTGTGGGAATTTTTCACTCATGTTTCAATGCTTTCCTGTGGAGAAGATTGTGGGCCTCTTCTTTTAGCTTCTAAAAGCTTAGTGTCTTTTTAGGTACGGTCTATAAGTAACTCTCATGCGATTTTCTCATGTGGAACCATACCCTCATGTGATTTCTTTCCTCTTACTCTTCCACTTCCCCAACGCAACAAACTTCGATCTCATCCTGCACAACCACAAATCCCCACTCTCTCACTCACTTTCCTCACAAGATCCTCATGCAAGGAGCAACCCTACACTTCCACCGCCACCATCCATCCCCTCCTCTCATCCATAAATTTCTTCGTTGCTGGATGGCAACACTGACAAGAGGATGGTGTTGTGTTGCCTTTGCGATGTATAGGAAAGGGCTTAGCGATTTCATGGCTACTGATACCAGTGCGAGATCCAACAAGATTCGAGGGTGGCAGCTTGGATCTAGACAGTGGTGGCATGCTTAGTGACGAGGTGTGTACCATTGAATAGTGCCCTCATACTACTGCACTCTCCTGAAAGCCACAGGTAAGTAATGCGATTCAACGGGTAAGTAGTGCGATTCTTTCTCCCTTTTTGATTATTTTCTCAAATTTGCTTATTTTTTTGTTGTATTCTACGATCTAAGGTTGGATGGATAGAGGGGATTTAGTTTGTAGTTATTTTATCTATGCTTGCTAATACATGGAGAGGATGGTGTGGTCAGAGGGGATTGGTGTGGGAACTCATGGTGATGAAGATCGAGTGCGGCGGTAGATCTCGCTAGACATGGAGAAGATGACTATGGCGGCATCGATTCGGTGAGGGAGATGCCAAATTAAGTGCGGAATTTGGATAAGGAGAGTAAGAGGAGGTGGGCAGAAGGAATTAGAGCAACACTTACCGATTGGTAGATCAAGGGGAGTGGTGCAGCATCGTTCATGCAATCGGTGCTAATGGTAGCGGTCCTAGTGGTGGTCATCATGTTGGGGTTTGTGTCCCAAGCCATGGACTAGTGGGTAGGCAGCCCAAACATCGAGGGGCGGCGGATGCGAGCTTCGACCTATCGCTAGTGGTGCTGGTAGGGTGGCGATAGTGTGTTGGTTCACTTGGTGCTCCGGTTGGACACCATTTCTGATGGGTTATCCATGCAACAACAGGAAAGTATTCACGAGGGAGCTTGTATGGTCATTTTGTTCCGAGTACAATGGTTTAAATAATATTATCTCTGGATATGGTCGCAAATCTTAATGGAATACTCTGTACAAAAAGATAGGGGAATGTCTAGCCAATGCTTCGGTCCACGTCGTTGGCTGTTTGTTCTTCGGTCGACACGTGTACCACATTAAGCTTGAGCCACGGCCTCTGTATCCAACCGTCATGCATCCAGCCAGCCCATATGCTCCTTGTGTACGAGGCTCATTTTGTTAGTAGCTAGTACGGCGTGACGCCACATTCAGCTAGTTGTCTATATCTTAGACCCGTACAAAAGCAGAGGTAAGCTAACAATCGTTAATTCATCTAGGAGGACACCTAGCCTGCCTTTTTATAAAAAAAAGTATACAAAAAAGTTTATTGGGATTTGTCCCAAAATACTACTCGCTCTAGTAAAAAAATGTATTAAAACATGCGAGTCTAATTTTCTAAATTGAGGCTATCTAAATTCAGTGATTAGAACCGTGTTTTAGGATGATGTCAATGATTTATGTCTAAAGCGATATTATTTTATGACCCTTGTACCCACAACGACACCGCACAGGCACCGTGCGAGGGTCGATTCCAGTATGAAGAGGTAGGTCCCGTTCTAAACGGTTTCAGCTTCTGATTTTTTAGCTTTTAACTTATTTAAATCAGAAGCTAATTGGAACACATCAACTTTTAATTTAGGTTTATTTTGGTTTTTTTTGTCTTTTTTCCCTTTTCTTTTCCCCTTACTCCTTTGCATTATCCATGACGACATAACCTTTTTTTAATTTTTTCTATTTTTTCTTTTCATTTATTCTTTCTTAGAAAAAACTAACAATCGCTATAGTGCAATTTCAATCAAAAGCCATAAACCGAAGCCCACAACCGAAGTCGTGAGCCACTTGGAGCATCGCCCAAATCTGCATGCCCCATACACATTCCTTCGAACAGCTTGCACCCTAGCGGCCGCCATGGTTTCCACCTTCACCGCTTTCGTCAACGGCGCCACCACCTGTGAATATGATGAGTCCATGCTGCCGGTCGACGACAGGCCCATGCTTCCGATCGATGAGGAGCTCGACGCCGACGTCCAGGAGCGCATCCTGGACTACATGATCTACAATATCCTAACCCCACCTGCCGTCATCGTCGATCACGAGGTCTAAGGTCACCTGCAAGAGCTGGCTCTCCATGATTGCCGACCACTCATTTGCGCGCGACCACGCCGCCCGGGCACACCACCTGCCAGCCCCAGCATCCTCCTCTTCATTCGAGGAGTATGTCAAGAAGCTGCATACCAATAATGGTTTAGACTTTTGTTCTAAAGAATTTAAAGTTTTATGCAAATCAGAAGGTATTGTGAGATATTATACCATCCCAGGCACTCAATAGAACCTTGTGGCTGAAAGCATGAACATAATCATTTTGGGGAAGGTACGTTGCATGTTGTCAAACTCTAGATTGTCTACGAGTTTTTGGACTGAAGCCACTTCCATTGCTTGTGATTTGATTAATCGGTCACCCAATACGGCCATTGATAAGAAGACTGCAATTGAGGCATGGTCTGGCTCTCCAACATATTATTCAAACTTAGGAATATTTGGTTGTCCCGCTTATGCTCATGTTAACCATAGTAAATTAGAGCTTAGAGTAGTTAAGTATATTTTTCTTGGTTATAAAACTGGTATGAAATGATATAAATTATGAAATCCTAAAACTAGAAATGTGGTTATTAGCAGAAGTGTTACTTTTGATGAATCTGTTATGTTGTATGATAAACCATCTATTGATGTTCCCGTTAAGAAGCAATCAAGCATGTAGGTGGAGCATATTATTGATTTAGGAAGTACACCAGAAGTGACAAGAAAAATATTCCGTAAGTTCCTATTGTTGCACCGCTAACATAACATTCCATTGCAGCTGATAGAGAAAGGAGGAACATTCAGTCTCCTAAGAGGTTGATTAAAGAAGCTAACGTTGTGGCTTATTATTTAAATATAGTAAAAGAAATTGAAGGTATTGTAGAACCTTCATCTTATTTAGAGGCAATCTCTTTTAGTGATTCAGAAAGGTGGATGACTGCCATGCATGATGAGATGGAATCTCTTGACAAGAATGACACTTAGGAGCTGATCAAGTTACCAATTGAAAAGAAGCCTATTCGCTGCAAATGGATCATCAAGAAGAAAAAAAGTGTTTCACTAACCGAAGAGGTTAGGTACAAAACAAGCCTAGTTGCTGAAGGATACAACCAAATTCCAGGTATTGATTTCACATATGTCTTTTCTCTATTGTGAAGCACAGTTCTATTTGCAATTTACTCAACATTGTGGCTATGTATGATTATGAGTTTAAATAATTAGACATAGAAACTGCGTTCTTACATAAGGAATTAGAAAAAGACATTTATATGGAGCAACCAGAAGGTTTTGTTGTTCCAGGAAAGGAGAATTTTGCTTGCAAATTGAAGAAATCTCGTTATAATTTGAAACAGTCATCTAGACAACGGTACAAAAGATTTGACTCCTTTATGATATCTCAAAGTTTTAAAAGATCCGATTATGATAACTGTGTTTATTTGAAGACTATTGATGGTTCAGCTATTTATTTGCTCCTTTATGTTGATGATATGTTGATTGCTACAAAAGACAAGGCTGAAATTTCAAAGTTGAAAGCACAATTAGGCAATGAATTTAAGTTGAAAGAACTTGGTGCAGCAAAGAAGATTCTTGATATGGAAATAATCATAGACAGACGGTTTGGTAAATTATACCTAAGTCAAAAAGGGTATATTGATAAAGTTCTTCATCGTTTCAACATGCATAAGGCCAAACCGGTGGGTACTCTCTTATTTGTACATTTTAGACATTCTTTAGCGCCATGTCCACAATCAAATTATGAAGTTGAGTACATGTCTAGAGTTCCATATGTGAGAGCAGTTGGTTCGTTTATATATGCTATGGTATGTTCTCGCTCCGATTTATCTCAATCATTAAGTATGGTTAGTAGATACATGGCTAATCCTGAAAAAAAGCTGTGGAGAACAGTTCAATGGATTTTTAGATATTTGCGGGGCATATCTAATGCTTGTTTATAGTTTGGGAAGACTAGAAATGGACTCGTTGGTTATGCGGATTTTGATTTTGCTGGAAATTTGGATAAAAAGTATCTTTCACTAGTTATGTGTTCATCGTTGCCTTGTCTACTACAAAATCTGAGTATATTGCTATTCTAAAGCTTGTAAAGAAGTTATTTGACTAAGAGATTTATTTGTTGAGTTTTGTGAAAGTACATTTTACACTACAGTATTTTGTGATAGTCGAGTGTTATTTGCCTTACAAAAGATCAATTATTCCATGAAAGAACAAAACACATTAATATCAGGTATCACTACATTCGAAGTGTCATTGCTTAAGGTGATATTAAAGTCAGTAAAATAAATACTTATGATAATCCAGCTGATATATTGACAAAGATAGTTTCTGCCACTAAGTTTGAGCTTTGCTGACTTAGTGGGTATTATTCACTAGCCCTTTGGACTTTCGGCGCACAAGGTATACATGCTGATTTTATTGGAAAAGTTTATCACATATTTCGACTACTAGAGAGAATTCGGCCTAAGGTGAAGATTGTTGAAGTTGATCCGAATTCGTATCGTGTTCATATAGGACACTTCACCGCCTCATGCCAGACGTGGCATGATAGGTGACAGGGCCATGTGCAGGTTATATCAGATGTGGTGTCAATTTGTAGCAACCGAGTTTGATTCGGTTTCCTCTCCATGTGAGACTCATTTCTCTCGCTTTATATGTATCTTAATAGTCCATAGGAAGAGTAAGAGCTCTATTGTAAACATCACTTTGTTATAGTGATTTGTCTTCGTGCCCTCGTAGTGTTTTTCCGTAAGGTTTTTTCATATAAAAATTCGTGTCTCATGTCTCTCTTTTTTCTATGCATTATTTGTAACAGACAAAAACTTTGCGAGGTTCTTGATTGGCTCCTGAATTGAATCAACGCATAGCATACATGTTTGGTTGAAATGGTGATGTGATGACAATTTCACAGCTACGTAATCGACTCTTCAACGTGTATCATCCTAATAGTTGACTGTGTGGTTGATGCTTGATTGTCATCCAATTTTCTTGCAAAAATGTTTTCTATTGATTTATTGCAAAGTGCAAAGAGAATTGTTTGATAAATTGTTCAGTGATTGAAACTTGTGGATCGATCGTTTACAAAATTAGGAAATTAATACTACTGTTCAGGCGGTCGAATTGCTTAATTCCTTTTGTTACCCTAGAAATTACTTCAGTCAAAATCTAGGCAGTTCACTTGGTTCTTTGATTTCAATGTTTCTTTGGTGCACTCATGCTCCAGGCTCCAGCTGCTTCTGCCACTAACCATTCTTGTTTAGGATATTCTACTAGAAGCATGTAGTTGTTGGTGATATTTCAATTCAACCTTGTTAATCTAGGGCCACCCTCATGACGGGACTCGGCCTCGTCTGGTCCTCTTTCCGGAGGCGCGCGTCCTCGCCGTGATCGGGGCCACAGCGTTGAGGCTGGAGAAAGGTGGAAGGACCACGGGCCCTTAGAAGAAGTCGTGGTGCGGCGGCCTCAAGGCGGTGCCTCTGAGACTGCGAGGAGGTGCTTCAGCGCCGCTGGGATCATCAGGCGGCGGCTGCCGTGAGTCCATGTTGCTTTCTTCTTGGGAGATTGGGCATCGATCCTCTGTTGTCTGTGTGGGTTTCTGGCGGTCGCGTGGAAGATGCGTCTCTAAGCGGAGGATGGTTTGGCGCCCTATCTCTGCTGCCGCCTCTCTCCTGTTGCTCGGGAAGGTTGATGTCCTCTCACGGCAATGGGATGGAGCCCCGGTCTGGGCGTGGTATCATCGTGAGGAAGAGCTTTCTCGTCTGTTGGTCATCTCGGTTGTCGGCGATGGCCATGTGGGTTTGGAGGAGCTCATCTGTCCTCTCTTGCGCCGTTTGAGATTGATGAGGCTTCTACGGTTCTCGCGCTTTGGGCGGCGAGTTTCTTATTGATCTTCTTGAGCATTGGGGCTCTAGGCGTGTCTTCAGCGGCCCGACCGTTTATCACTTCTTCCCTCGGTTACATGTCATGAGGTGGTCGCGCGTCTTTGCGCTCTTGGCCAGCGATGTCGTTGCCCTTCTTTGTCGAGTCGAGCTCGAGAATTCCTGCGCACGCTTGGGAAACTGCGACTGCAGGGCTGCTCCTGGATGAGTTCTGTTGGATTAGCGATGTGCACCCTGACAACGCTGTTCGGCGTGATGTGTTTTGGCTAGCAGCTTGGTGTTCAAGCCCCAGAAGCATCCTCGCGGCCATGGACCTCCAGATTTTCGAGCCTCTGGCGCCGGGCGTAGGTCTTCATTCTGAGAAGCGTGCTTTGATTTATCCCATCGAATCTCGGTGGCTCCTACATTCGGCCGCGGTTGTGGATTCGCCTCCTCCGCCCATTTGGATGATGATCATGGCCGTCGTCGACGGCGGCGGTGTCGGCGGCGACTTGCATCCCCTTCACTTCCGATGGCGGCGACGGAGGCTGGCTCCTCAGCGGCTGGTGGACCCACTCGTGTTTCTGTACACGATCGGCTGGGCCCGCTCCAGGTGGGGTCTGGCCACGGGGTGCTTGACCCTGAGCCCGCAAGAGGGGTGGCCCCCTCTACTCCGTGTGACGGCTCGGGTTCCGGATCTGCTATTAATTGTTTGGTCCCCCCGGTGGTGGCTTCCTCGACTTAGGGGTGATTCATCCAGTAGTGACTCGTCCCTTGAGGAGTCCTTCATGTTGGCGGATCTGCGCCTTTCCCAAAGTTTCTCTCGTGGTATGAAATCCATTCCTCTCCCTGCAATCCCATTTTGCTAACTTTTAAGCGGGCAAAAAATGACACTTGAAATAAGTCATTCTTCGAGGGATTCTGCGGATACCCTACTGATAGCTACAACAGAGCTGGAGTGAGGGTTGCCTTTCAACTTCAGATAATTGAGTATGTTCTTTCCTATATAAAATGGCTCAACTTTGGTTGGCTAGAGAGCGAATGGGGGTATATAGGCCTTTTGAATATGGAGGTGCAGGAATTCACAATTTGTTTCCTATATAAAAGGTTCCAAAGCGAATGAGGCATTATCAAACTCAACTTCTGTTGGCTAGAGAGAGTATATAGGTTCTGTACTTTTGTCAGGAAAGAGATGTTCCTCTACAGAAACTATGAAGGAAATTTTGATTTGCATCAAGATACATGGTAATACTAAGTTATGTCCACACCAGGAATAAAAAACCGGTGATTACCGGAAATCCCAGTAGGTACGGGAGGGAAAAACTGGTCAAAATCCTGTTGAAAATAAATATAGTTCCTAGGTTGGTTTAGGTCTTTTTTATACTAGATTATATATTGTATGAACTAAATACGTATAAATATGCTAGTCCCAATATTTTATGCTAGATTTTCTTTGGCTTTTCCCCATTTTTTGCTGTTTTTCCGGTAATCGGAACGATTACCGGTTTTCAAACCGTCCAAATTTAAAATTTGATACGTGAATCTCATCTGGTTTTTTCCTGAGGTTTTTGGTAACCGGCCGTTACCACCGCCTGCCGAGTTTTGCACCAGTTCCGAAATTTCTATCCCTAGTCCACACTAGAAGTACAAAATTTGCACGAATCAATTGATTGTTTGTACAGTTGCAATTACTATGTCAAATGGACATACTTTATCTTTAATACTGGCAGGAGGCAATGATCAATTGACTTCAATACTGCTTGCTTCAACTGCAGAATTTCAAAAGAGAAATATGGTTGACATACCGATACAAGAAAGAATAAGTTGGACTCGAGTATTGAGACCTCATACAATTTGGTTAGCTATGGAATCTACAAATTAATCTTCATGCTCCTTTTCATCTTCAGAATCTGCATGGTAGCAAGTAGTGTTAACAAACTGATATCCACACACATAGACAAGTTCTAAGATAAAATAAGATAAAGCTACCAACCAGATCGAACATCATCTCCTACACGGCCTTTTGCTTGGATTTGTCTAACAAGCATTCGATAGATCAGTACCCACCAGTATATGTGAAGTACAAGAAGAGAGAACAGGAGACTGTTGAAAACATAATAGTATATTGGACCGTAAAACCTATGTTTCTCCTTGTCCAAAGTCAGCAGTACTTCATAGCTGAAATGGCATGGAAGAAACATCCATTAACAAAAGGGGCCAAAATTTGCTACTTGCCTACCTTTCTGTAACTCTTAAGAATTTAATGTCAAACAACTGTAATCTAGAGATATTGTCAGAGTAACCAACAAGCTCGGTTGATGTTTACCTAGTGCTTCTCAGGATCCAGAAAGGGAAAATTATGAGGCGGAGAAGAATCCATGAAGCGACAAAGAGAAGAAAAGCTACAACAGCTAGCCACTCACAGCTGCTGTACTTAGCCATCTTCCCAATCTCTAGGAATATATCACTTGCATCATGCAGAGCTAAAACAATTGAGCCAACACGAGAAAATCTGTTTGAATAGCATCATTTGGCAATTAGACCTCAAATCTACTAGAATTGATACAGTAAAGGTAAATCCCAAAATTCTTCATAAGATACCTGAATATATAAGATAGAACGACCAGAACAACGGTGGCCACATGGTGAGACATCGATACTCCAAAGTCTGAACGCCTTGTTTCCCAGAACAGAAGAGCAAAGATGGAATACGTGTAAAATCCAGCGGCGTACATATATACAGCTTTAAGCTTCAGTCTGGAAGAAGATAAAGAAAAACTCAATATTGAAGCCCTTTCTCAAGAATATGCAAAGTTGGAAATAGCAACATAAGCATTATTTTATCTCACTTCATCTTTTGATCAGGCCAGAGCTGTTCTCCAGGTCCCACCCAAAAGTATCTTGTGTTCTTGAACCATGGCTCGTTGTATGCCACAGATAAAGAAAGTAGTTCTCCTGAAAGAAAGTAAATACATTTCCATGCTGACTCCTTAAATTTATTGATTTTCTTTCTGTCATCTGTTTCAGAATCAAGTTTGTGACATTCCTTTCCAAGGACTAGTCTTCTTGCCAATATCTGTGAAGCAAATGTGAAAGCTTGAATAAATACAAAATACGATAAAGAAAATTTTGTGCGGCAGGACTGTTGTATGTCGAACATTGCATTCACCAAATTCTCATGGATCTCTTGTCATCACCATTGCTATTGCTAGCTTGACTACATTTAGCAAAATGAATATCCTAGTACTTTGAAATGGCGATAAATGCAAATATGCAATGGCAATGCCTGCGATTGAAAGTAAGTAGGGTGGTACCAAAAATGGCTAGCACTGCCTTTTTGCCTTAAATGCTCCATAAGTATACAATGTAAACCAAATTAACTGCTTGTTTTTCCTCAGAAAACTAGATGTTGTTATCCCTGTTAGGCTGTTATGACAATATGTGGCTAGTCTATGCTATGCAAAACCTTGATTGTAACATTACTTTCCTACGTTCTTGAAGTAGAATTTATTCTATCAGAGAATTTATCAATCTGCCTAGAATGTATTGTATTTACCTATTAGTTGCACAAAACTAGAGAATGCTAGTATCCTACAACCCATGTTAATGTGTTATCTTTGCTTTTAAACTTTGCTGTGCCCAAGACCAAAACAGACTAAGGCTAGTTACTAAACATGAATTACTACTATTCATGAATGACCCACTGGAGTAAGGACTTCACCATAGTTCAATACCGCAGATGATTCTGAAGTACCAACAAACAAGAGAACTTTACCAAAAGGTTGGCATTTCTAGACAACCACAATTCATTCTACAAGGAATTAACAGCGACTCCCTGAACAAGTTCTCCATAAATCACAACGACTATTTTCTAGTACACTACACACTTCATTTGGTTAATCATGACATCAGTCAACACAGTAAGCTACACATCAAGATGCTTAAAGGTGTCACGTTTACCCAAAAGGACGAGGGTGACATCTACAAACATATCTTAGGCAAATTCAATGCTATCGTGCCATTTTTTTGGGGTTAATATCTCTCCATAGTCCATACGATAGCATTCAATGAGCACTTACTGAACTACCACAACATCACAACATATTGTGCTAAATTTGGGGGGCCGCTGGTAATCTGGAACATCTTCCTGTTCTGAAGGAAGGAGGAAGATAAACATTTCATTCTGAAGCAGTTTTTATTTTAATATAATCTACTTCAGTTTAGCAGATCTATAAAGATTGCCAAGCCTACGAACCGCTACATTAGAACTTCCAGAGGAATGGCCGCCCGGCAGCAGAACGGAAACATTTAGGTACAATTCATCTCAATTCTCAAGTCAATGCAATCAAGACATCTCAATTCTCAAGCCAATGAATGGACAAGAAGCCACAAGTACTACAGAGTACCAAGTCAACATTTACACACCCACATACCATAACAATGGCACCCAGAAAGTGAAAATTATATATGCAGATTAAGCTCAAATCAACTCAACATATGCAATCCTTCAAGGTCCAAGTTTTATTTTAAAACAGCACCAATGCAACCAATAGAGCCCAATTTTTCCAGCTATCATTAACTAGCTCAGATTGATCAGTAGAACAAAAACAATAATATACCCAACATTTACAATCTACAGGACATCAAAATCTTCCAGGCCCAAGAAACCAGACAAGTACCTCGAAGACGAAGCGGTCGAGGAGGAACCGGACGGCGGGGAAGAAGGCGACGAGGAAGGGGAGCACGGCGAAGTCGCCGTACGCCGGGTAGGCCTCCGCCTCCCAGTCCACCGGCGACGACCCCGAGAGGAGCTCCCCGAGGGCCGCCATTGCGAAGAAAAGCAACCACCCCAAGAACCACCCGGTTCTTGGACTTGGGCACAGCTAAGCTAGCTACTGGGAGACGAGAGATCCAACGGCGAGTGCCGACAAGATTTGGAGGATGTGTTCGCGTTCTGGAAATGGAATAGATCCAGTGATCCTTGTTTGGATTGGCTTGGATCGTGTCCTTGAATTTTTTGGAGTAAATGTTTGGAGGTTGCGATGGCGACGAGCTCTGCTCTGGTAAGTGATTCCTTCTCCGTCGGTAAACGGCATGAACAGAAGCAAATAACTGGCGCCTTTTTGTTCGGGAACAGCCGAGGTCCGAGGATTTAACGCCTACGGGTTCGTCGAATTTACTTATTTACCCCCATGGGTTTGATACATTTTGCTCTGCTCATTTCGACTTAAACTTCTGACTTCCGACTTATTTTTTTCTACTTATAAATTTCATCTTTTTTTTTTTTTTTGAGCTTTTTTGCTGATTCTTTTTTTCGCACTCATTTGCATTGTCCATAATTGGTTAATATGTTTTTTCTATTTTCAATTTTTTAAAAATTTAATTATGTCAAATAAATCACCATCAGCTATAGTATAATTTTAGTTAATTATAATATAAGTTTAGTTATAAATTAGCTTATTTCAGTCCAATCAAATGGCACTTTGATCCGTTTGTTCTAGATATAGCGTTCAATATCCAAAGCTTGTGTGGGCATAAAATTGTTGATTTACGTAAGCTTTGTCGAGCTCAGATAAAGCGGCAATATCAATTACTCCCTCACAACGTTTGTCCGTGAACTTAGTTCACGTTTCAAAATGTTTGCTCGACAAAGAAATTAAGAGTGGAGTTATTACACTGTCTCCACTCTCTACCTATATTTATATTTAAAAAGATAATTAATTATATATCACTGAATAACGTCCATCTCTATAAAATATCATTAAAAAATACTCTTTTATTATATATCACTTAATAGCACCGAAATTCTATTATATGCATTGCCATTGGTTAAGGTACGTTTGCCCCTAGAAAAAGACGACTTTGCTCTCCGTTTAAATCTGTCTCTATGTTAAAAATTAAAAATAGGGTAAATTAGCTTAGCCAAAAGTACTAATATTTTTTGATGGATCAGTGGGGTAGTTTACAACTCAAATATAAAATTTTGTGAACTGACTCTTCCATTTGTTCCTTTTTTAAATTCAAAATCAAAATCAGACTATTTGAGATATATTTTAAACTGGGACAAATTCACTGTAGAAAAATGGAAAATAATATTTTCTGGAGCTATGTGACATCTTAGGAGCATGTGAAAAAATTTTCAGAATTTTTAGACCTTATTTATTCTCTGTTTGTAAATAGTAGCCTTTATTAGCATTTAAATTAAAAATCTGAAATATTTCTTTGAACAGCGCCTTGAAAAAAAATTCGTAGCTCACTGACATATTGAACAATACCCCTATGAATTTTCATAATTTTTCGAGATTATTTGCTATTTTAAATAAATTGGGTCTTCGGTCTAGAGCATTTTGGTTTTTTCAGAGTATAACTGGCAGTCCTAACGATAACTAACGGCAATTGCATATAATAGAATTTCAGTGCTATTCAATGACATATAATAAAGGGAGTGTTTTTAATGGCATTTTGTAGAATGAACGTTATTCAGTGGTATAAAATCAATTATCTCATACTTAAAAAATGCTTTGAAAGTGGTTAAATGATTGCACACTGTCATTTAACGTGTGTATGTAAGGTCATTTATCATTATTTTTTTCTTAAATTTGATACTTCTTTGATCTTTGCACATGGTAGAATATGAACAAATATTGTGAAACGGATGAAGTATCAACGAAAACTGCTAACAGCTGCATACATTGGCTTAAGTCAGCGCCAATTCCATTCAGGAAAAAAATTATCTGGCGAGTACAAACTCGCAAGCGTGTAAGAGAGAGAAAACACACTGGTTACGGAACAGCGTCAGACAAGGTAACATCACAAGTCGCAACACGCCGGCGAGCGAAACATCAGCCGGCAACTCCTTCGACAAACCAGGGCGTATCTAGAACAATCAGCCAATCAAAAATCAAAAGAATACAAAAGAACATACAAGAGGTAGGGTAGGGACTCCCTTCTCCCTTGGGAGGTATTGAGTTTATCAAATCACAAAACTACTCCTGCGTGCTGCCTATGATGACCAAGCTAGAACAACAGTAAAGCTCAGAAATTCATTTCTTGTATGCCAGGAGTAACACCATGATATAGAAGCTTTTAAGAAGGCTGTATAGGAATATGACAATCAGTGCGGATCAGCATTTCATCTCAACTTTTACCTTGTACCACTATCTCACAAGAAAGACCAAATATAGTTGCTCCAGATATCATCTTACCCCAGTAAGACGCTTGGGCAGATTGTTGTAGGTTTTAATCCCAGAACAATAAATGCAGCGATGACACAGAGCAAATTCACATTACATCCAGTGATGTGATTTTTATGCTACAAAGAGCTGCTAAGATTATCTGTTTTCACTTGTTGATTACCAATTTGGATTACCTTCGAGCAGGTAGTGACAGAAATACACCCCCAAATGATTCCAGTTTACTGCCTGCATCACTTTCTTCTGTGTATGCTGCGTTGCCTAATCAGTTCAAGTTTCAGTCCCCGTTGGCTTCCTCAAGATAAGCTAGGAAATAACCTCTTCAGTTCATGAAGTTGCATCCTCCAGGCTTGTTTCATACATGCATTGAGCTTCGGAATAAGGAAATAAAGTAACCTCAAGATGACAAAGGAGCTAGCCAACGCAAGACATGTATCCTGGTGAAGTAATCTGTCTGGTGATCTTGCCCATAAGAACAGAGAATCCTCCTGCTCGGTCTTCTTGTCATTCTCAATTATATTTACTGTGTCTTGCAATCTCTTCAGGGATATTGCATCCAGTGACAGAGGATTCATACCTTCAACATTTTTTAGAAAAAGGGTGAAATACTGAAAAAAAATTATGGAAGGATGGATGAACACTAGCAGCAGCTCAAACTCAGGCATTTCATGTTCATAATAAGATATATAATCTATACTGCAGTTGAGCAAACTGGCGAACTCCGTAGGAAATTAACGTCACCATAAGTACATAAGCAACATGCTAAGTTTGCAGCGGAATATACATGTGAAAGGTTAACATATGCAGGACATATTCAGTTCTGGTTTAATCAATCAAAAAGCAAGATGTCTCATTAGTTTTACAGATTCAAGGAAGTTATGCAATCATACCTGTAACATCTTTATAAAACATGACAAGAGAATTCATGGTCCGAGATCCATGATACCGTACACGAACTGTAGAGTTCACGAGGAAAAGCGTAGGAAAGGCACGAACTCCATATCTTGATAACATTCTGCAATTTACAAATTCAATTTCAAGTGAACCCCATACCAAACTTTAGTCAAAGCTAACCAACAGATTTCTTTTTCAGGAAATACACACCTTGGTTTGATACGAGATTCTTCAAAAGAAAAGTGAGCAATTGTTGGAAAAAAGGATGACAGCTTTTGAAAATCTGTCCTGAAGATTTTCGAGAAAGGACACCATGAAGCATAAAAAAGAACAGCAACAAAGTCTTCCCTGTTCTGCACCACGAGAGTCACTGCCTTTTGCAGAACACCATCACCTCCCTAGCACAGAAGAAATATGGCATGAAGCAACAGAAGTCGAGAGTAGTCTACTCAAGATTTAAGTTAAAAAACAAATAGGTCCCAGACACTTCATTAGTTGTTTAGTTTGGCCAATCAACTTGTATACATAAATCTTATGTACCAGTTCACAAAGTAGCATCTTGCATTTACTGCCATGTCATTGGTATATAAAGGATGTTTCTTGTTTTGGAATACACTTGGGCCCTAACTCTGGATACATTCATAACAACGTCCAGTACATCCATCCCACTTTTTTTTTACAAAGAGGACCTTAGAAAAGTATGGACTTACGACAGGAGCCCTACAACATTCTCGAACATGACTGCACGACAGAAGATGAAGAACACCACCAGCGAGTGTCGACAATGGGCACCAGCACTGAAGCTGTACCACAGCAGCACTGGAGGTATTCAACGGTGTGTTCTGCACCCAGAGGTGAGGGCATCATCTACTCCTTGTGTTTTGCTCATTGGAGCTGGATGTTGAGTAGGAAACCAAACCTAGGTTCGGTCAACAGCCATGCCATGCACTGGAGATCCGAACCAAGAATCTTCTCGCTGAGGAGGATCTTCACTGATTTGGGTGTCAGTTTTCAACCTTGATGGCAGCAGATATAAGGTGGAATCCGCAAGATTGAGGAGGATCCAGAGCAGCATCTAGGTACTTACTTTCTTCGATGACAGAATCTCCATCTTGAGATAGCTAGCAGCCGCATGGTCGGCTACTCGGCTGATGACAACAGAGGAGGAAGCCACCATGGAAGAATGGGGAGACACCTAATCTAGGAAATAAAGCTGGTATGGAGCCTAAACCTACAGGCTTCTAGCCTAATTATAGCAAAAGAGCCTAATCGGGGACGAGAGGGACCCCCTCCCACTCACCAGCAGCGAGGTCGACGGAGAGTAGGTGGGCTTGCGGTGAGTTGGAGAGGGAGGGTGAATTTGATACAGTGGAGCACGAGAAGGGGGAGTCCGGGAGGGAAAGTCCTTCACCTAGTTAATTGTGATACTCTCTTAAAAGCAACATGGACTCTTCTATGCAAAAAAGATATCAAAACTGAGAACCCATGAAATAATTTAATTGTGTAATCATTTATACTTTGGACAACAATTGATAGTTGAACCTATACTGGTACCTCATGCAGTCATGCATAAACAGCACACCAATTCTGTGGAGAGCATACAGGCACTTACTAATTATTGGACATGTTTATTTTCAGGCTTTATTCTGATGGTGTGTGCATCCAAAAGAAAAAGGCTTCCATAGTCAACTAGCTCTTGTGTATGACATAAGAAAATGAAAGTCAAGTCATAAAGGTGGTCCACACAAAGATTAGACAGATCATTCTCATATTAAAATCATTGACAATTACTCATCATCAAATCAGGGACAACTGGCCTAGCACAGATTCCAATATCAGTGTCCAGCAATATTGGTATAAACTAAAAGGTATTTCTGCACTCCAGGGTGATGAATGCACAATCAGTGACAGCCAATTTCCAGTATCTACAAGTTGCTTCATACCATCAACATTGTAGTTCAAAATCCAAGATATTAAGCATATCCTGAGGCTAGAACCCAAAATACCATATTATCAAATCCAAAGCTGAACCAAAAAAAAGATGGTATGGTGCCAGCCTCAGGAAAACCATAATCCACACAATTAGCGTGAACCATCATGCCAAAGAAAAGCATACCAAGACAAGCCTAGATTGCATCCAAATCTAACAACTTCAAGCAGGTGCGCGGCACTAAATGCTTATGTTTTCATGCCTGCCACCACCCATTTATATTCTCCTTTCAACTTGGAAAAACCACAACATTCAATCCAACAATCGGAATCGTGTCATGAAGCCATGGAACCCTTACGGCCTTTCCCCCATACAGTCTCCCCGCTTCATTGAGATACATACAAAATCCCCCATACAAATCTAACTCAATGACACCATAAAATTGAATTATATTGACAAAATTATCTTGGGCAGGGCAACTTATATTAGATTGTATAGTTATGGACACTATTGAGTATGGTATGATCAAATCACAAAGCCAAATGGAAGCAAAACGTCATTAAATTAATTCGCGCGATCCTAACGCCAACACTGATACTCCAAAAACCGAGACTATTTCTGTTCATGTAATGATGAATTTAAGCGGTGGAATCACAAGCCACGCTTTACCTCCACGACGCCCACGTGGTGGCCCCGGGGCCCCGGCGAGTCCGCCGCGGGGCAGGAGTCCAACGCCTGGCGCAGGATGGCTGCGGCAGCGGGCGGCCTCGGGCAGACCCCCTCGCCGGCGGCGGCGAGGAGGGGGAGGAGGAGGAGCGCCGCCGCGGAGGCCGCCGGCGACATGGCGCGGGGAGGCGGAGGGGAGCCGGCCTAACAGATCGCAGAGGCCCAGAGCTCGTGAGCCGCCACGCTCTCACTGTGCCTCTGCACGCGCGTGGAGGGGAGGCGGCTCGGCGTCGGCGAGGTCGGCCTGCCGCTCGCGGAGGAAAGGGAAGGAGAGCGAGGGTCAGAGACGCAGGCTGCTTGCTCCTTCCTATTGGGAGGGTGGCCCCCCGTTTCTCGCGGTTCCCGTGTTGTCTTCCGTTTTTTTTTTCTTATTCCCCTCTTTTCCTTGGGATGGGTGTTCTTTTTAGTTAAGGACAGGTAATATAGACAACTACTGTAGCAATGTGTACAATACTCTCTACATCACTGTACATGATAATAAAGATAGATTTTACAATAAATTATCCTTTTATATATCTCTATAGACAGTTTTTCATTATATAATGTACCTTATTTCTTGTGTTATAGTCGATTGTTGCATGAGAAACCTCTTCTCCACATCATCTCGTGTTCTACGTGATAAGACTTACAGACAACTGATGTCACACCATTGTGTATGGTCTAATGGATTGGATTTACCAAACATTCTAACCAAAAGTCACTTGCCTCGATTCTGCTATAAGTTAGGTATAAGCACAACCCATTTGTAGCTGACTTTATATTTTGGTCCCGCTTCAAACGGCTTTAGCTTTTGACTTCACTTGGAACACGCCGATTTCTTAATTTTGGCTTTTTTTACTTTTTATTTTTTTCCCTTTTATTCCTTTACATTATCCTAAAAGATATAGCAATGTTTTTAAATTATTTTTTATTTTCTTATTTTTTTGACTCAAAAAAGTTAACAACCACTATAGTACAATTATAACCAAAAGTCTACAGCAGAAGTCAACATCCATGGCTTTTTAAGCTATTTGGAGCACTACCTCTATGTTAGTCCGTGTCCAGGGCAACACTATTTGCAAATCTGACGAGGGGTGATGCTTAAAGCCAATAAGAACAACACAATTGGCAATTCATGGGAAGAAGTGGTTGGGATAAGAGGATCAATGGATCTAAATAACCTTAACACCACATTTGAATCCCATGAATTAAATTGGATTCATTCAATTGGATTACAAATCCTATTTTAGCATAATTCGAATTTGATTCAAGCCGATTCAAATTCCATTTTTTTGTTTGGCCATCCATTGGATTTAGAAATTAGAAAATCAACACTAGAATTCCAAAGAGAGCTTGTAAGATCCTGTTTGTGTTGATCTCCATCCCACAACTAATCAAGTGTCAATGCCTGCCAATATCAATCACCCCGATCAAGAACAGGCCTAAATCTGACCACTGCAACAACCCCATTGTTGTTGCTCGGACCAAAAATGCCTTCGCCATTGCTCGCTGTAGCCAAGAAACGGACTTGAGAGGTGATAGAGAAGGCCTTGCTCTGCCCAATCGAGCCACTATCATGACCGATTTGAGTCCTGACGGCACATTGTTGTTGTGCTATGCTAGATCTGTGTTGTTGTGCCACCGCCATCAACACTGGTGGAACTGTAGAGGCGGAGGGAGAGTAGAAATGGAGAGAGAGAAGGGGAGAAATGAGGAAGAGAGGAGAGTTGGAGTGTGGCTGTCGGATGGAGAAGAAAAACGGAAAGAGAAAAGAAATGAGGGAAGAAAGAGAGAGGAGAGCTAGTGTGGCGGTTGGTGGAGAAAAGAAAAAGGGAAGAGGAGACAAAGCCAGAGTGGCTCCGAGTGGAAGAAAAGAAAAAGGGGGAAAGAAAAAAGGAGAAAGAAAAAGAAATGAAAAAAGGCGGAGGCGTGGATCCAACAGTGACATCAGTAACTACACACAGGTGGTAGGGAAAATGTAGATCTTGGTAGGGAAAATGCAGATCTGGTAGCGACGTCGGCAACTGCGCACAAGTGGTCGAGTAGATCGCGTCCAGTTGTAGTTGGCACACCTAGTGTCCTCAGTGAAATCTTAATATTATTTGTATTATCGTATTTATGGTATTTAGCTGTGCATGTTGCATCAACATCATTTATCATTGCATTTTTATGCATACATAGCAAAAAATGCGTTTGTTAGTCTAAAACCAGTATAAGTCCCCATTAGGTCTTAATTGTGTGTAGGCGTGATCTAGTGGTGCTATGTTGGTGAATGAGAATAATTAGATTATTGTAGCAAAATGTGTTTTGTTGGAAGATGGATGTCAAATTAAATTTTTTACCGGATTATTTGATCGATATTATTTTAGAGTCATACGAAAATTAGAGGTGAACCACGGAGGTTAGATTAATTGGAAGCTTTCTTTTTAATTGGTTTAGTAATTTTAGGATTTAAGATATGTAGGGATTTTATTTTCGATACTCGATGGATAGCTCATGTGATGATATTTGATGGGATATGGAGGTCGAATAAGAGGAATATTTTATCATGCACAAGTTGGTTGGATGACTTAAGCAATGATTATGTGAGTCACAGATGCTAGAATTGAGAGAAACTAGAAGTAGATTATTTGATTATGAACAATTAATTGGAGTACCATATAATTAGTGGATGAATCCTATATGCCACATCGATAAACTTGTACCCTCAACTTGGATTTGCAAAAGTATGATTACGAGATAGTCTTGGTGATAGACATATGACTAGAATTTCATCTACTAATTCGGTAGTGTAGATACATGTATGATCGACTATTGAGCTATTGAATGTTGGATGTGCACTAAAAATTAGAAGGCTCATTAGGTGTTGGTTAGTCATATAAACCCTGATTGGTGGAAAATTAGTGTGTACGGTTATGATGTATCAAAGTGAGACTAGTAGAGCTAACTATGTGGCGTTAGCATAAATAGTCTAGTAGAGAATGATTTGTTGGATTGAGTCATGGCCATATGCCCATAGTTGATGTATTATTTATGATTACTTGACGGATCGAATGGATGGTATACCATGAGTTCAGGCACTATTTATTGGATTGACTACCTTGTTTATATCTCAGTGGATGTTTGTGTGGGATTTATATCAATAATTTGGGAATGCATTTGGAGAGTGTTACACATGTGATTGGATTGAAACCTCTATGAATTGATTTAATGAATTAATATGAGGGGACTAGATACATGAGTTTGTGCATGATGAGCAACCTTAATTGATAATAGCGAAGCAACACATGCATGTCAAATTAGATTGAGTTCGAGGAATTTTGTGGATTCTATATTTGAAAAATATCATAAGTTAGGAAGGAAAATAGAAGTTTAATTTTAGAAATTTGAAGCTCGGTTAGCACAAAATGTTGTTTTTCTTTTTCTAGAATTTTCAGCCAAACCAAATTGTTTTGCCAATACTTTTGCATATGAACTCTAATTTGAGTGTTTTGTCTCAATTTTTTTTCTAAAATCATGCCCTTTAATAATATGCAAAAATATTTAGAAGTAATTTAAATTTGAATTTATTTGTCTCTTATTTGTGTATGTTGGCTTTTACTAATTAGATACCGATGTACCAGAAATGTGCAAAATAGATCCCGGACAACTCTATGAGCAACCACGCATGGTAAGCACCCCTTTTGACCATGTTGATCCTATTATTTTAATTATTATATATTATTTGCAAAAACTATTATGCGTGCGTGTATGTTTTCACTAAAATCACTATATTGTGGGTAACGATAGCTATATCCGCTTGGTATAAAATAAAATGAAAAAACATAGATTTAGATGTAAGCAAGTTATATTATAAACTGTCAATTGTGAGAAGATATCTCGCATGTAGATAGGAGAGATTCTCGCTCGGATTCTCGTAAGTTATATTATAAACCCTATATATTTTATATTTATAGGCAACTATATGCGAGATGCATTTTTATAGGTATGCTATATATGTATGGATGACATACCGCTAGATGCATTTTGATTTATTTACCTTGTCTTCTGCTGCACTCTGTTGGTACTTTTATTTATTCGGTCGGTCGGCCTATTTGTTGTAAATTTGATAAATATCGCATATGTATGGCCTATTGTTGTAAGTTATATAAATGCAATGTTGTGGTTGTGTGTACCAGCACTGATTATGGGACTAGTATGGTACACACATGAGGATTTCAGATATTCCACATCCGGGTCCAACAAAATTAATGATTCCAATTCTAGTGGTAGCCAAACACCTCCATAACTGGAATTCGCTTCCAATTCCGAGATTACAGACTCAATTACTAGAAGCCAAACGGGTGTAAAGGATTGCACTAACAATCATGAAGAGGGATGACATGCATTGGTAGGTGATATCGCAAGTAGGCAAGAGGAAGGAGATAGATAGGGTTTATGGTGGGAGTGTGTGCTACTAATATTTTCCGTCCAAGTTTGTAGGACGTATTTTAAAAATAATTTTATCTATAAATATATGACATATTTCATGCTTTAATACAAAATTAGTGTGATATTCCCTTTATACCCCTAATAAATATGTAGTTTTACTTACTACTCCCTTTGTCCAAAATTATAAGATGTATTTTCTCTTGGTACATAGACCAAGGAGATAGTGAAATGGTTATATTATCTCTAATTATTATCTCTAAGCACTATATTTAATGAGGAGATATCTAGTTCACATGGCCCATTTTGTGAACATATGCACATACTCAATCCTAACCATCCGATCGAAGCTCAACAACTAAGATCACAGGCGGGAGCTCCCCCAACCCACTTACGCATTTATGCATTTAACCCCCACCCACACCAAACTATTTACGCAAAAACCCCGATCATCGTCTCCTCTCCTCCCCAACCTTTGCACTAGAATCACCACTGCCTCTCAAATTCGTAGGTAGGGTTAAGTGTTTGGAGTAGCCGCACCGCCGACGAAGGTTTCAAGTGCCACAACCGCTGCGGAACACACCTACAAGGTCACGAGAGGGATGGGTCGAGGAACCAAGAAATCAAAGCCACCGCTGCCACATCGTCTCTGCCTACAAAGGAATCGAAGAACATGTCCAAAAACAAAAAAATCAAAGAACGCATATCCAATTTCAGCACAAAGAACTGAAATAATTCTCAAGTATCACAACAATCAAGTAAAAAACAAATAATTGAGATCTAATTCGGCACAAAGGAGTCAATCAATAAGTGATAAACATTTGTGATAACACAAACCAAGATCAACCGAAAACTACAAAGATAAAAGAATGGGCATCACTTGGGAGGAGCGAGCAGCGACGAAGTCCATGGCACCGGCATCGAGCGTTGATTGTAGGAGAAGTGCTCGATTGGATGGTACAGAGCAGCACAACACTCATAGAACCAATGCAAATAAGGAAGACAACTGATGAGGACATCCCGAAGACACCAACTGGACCGATTATATGAGCACAAGCTAAAAAGATTAATCAATAGGTGAACTCACTCCTAATTGAATTTGGCTTAAATTTATGAGAGAACAGTATATTACATCATGCAAATATTGTGTGCATGCTCTGGTTTGAACGATGTGAAGCTTTTGGGATTGAAAACATGGAGGCGAAGCTAACGGAGAAGAAGTACATGGAGCCAAGCAAGGGAAGACATGTTCAAGTTCTCATTACCACATAGGATCATCCACAAGTTCAATCGAAGTCACAAAGATGCTCTAGACATTTAAACAATTTTAACTGGTATAAAAACTACCTTCGGATCGGTCTGATCGACCTCAGATGTGTTTAGGACCGTCCGATTCACATCGGGTGCTCGCAAGACCTTAAGAACGTTTAGACCAGTCCGAATGGTTTCGACTGTCCGAACCGTCCGATTAGCATTGGATGCTCAGATGTTGGAGACGTTCGGACCGCTCTAAACGATCGCGCGTCCGATCTTCCACCGATCGCCCAATCGCCTAGATATCCGATTTTCCATGGACCGCCGGATCGCCTTGGAAACATTTGGGCCACTCAAATGAGTCATACCGTCTGATCTTCCACGGACCACCCAATCGTCTTGGAAATGTTTGGAGCGCTTCGAATGTTTGTTCATTCCACGACGTTCAATCGGTTTTTTGGATGGTTGATAACGATATAATGTTCGGACCGCTCCGAACGTTCGCCCTTCTGCATTGTTCGATCAACTTTGGACGGTCGTACTGATGGTAACGTTCGGACCAGGCCGAATGATCCCACCATTGGATTGGTTAGAGATGCTTTCAGCCGTTCGATTGACTTGGAGGTGTTCATAACAGTATGACCGTATCTCTGACCGTATACCTAGTGTATAAAAGCAATAACTTTCACATACGAGATCCGATTGAGGTGATCTTGTATTCGTTTGAAAGCTTATTTCAAGAGCTACATAATAGAGGAGGATTTATCTTCAAAAATATCACAAATTTTTTATTTTTATTTCCTTTTTGTGAGAGTCTGAGTCTAAACCACTTAGAAATTGTGTAGGAGATCTTACGGCCTCCCAAGGGTTATATAAGCCTTGTGATCGTAACTTTTTGACAGACCACAATTGGATCTATTATTTTCAAGAGAGAGCTATATGCTTGTTATTCCTAGAGTTTCCATCTGATTGCAACCTAGAGGGGAATTGTGCATTTCTCTATATCGTTGTTCTTGTGATTCCTTGTGATTCTCAGGAGCTGCAATGCGTTTGTTTTGTGGTCGGGTAGACAGGATCATGAGCGTGTGGTTGGGCGAATTCTTTTGTTGCATGTTACTGTTCTGACAGTGGTTGGTGCCATCGGTTCGTTAGGTTGTATGGATCCAAATTGTCATTATCGATCCTATGTCGTGAAGATCGGGCACCCCGCATCAATGACGCCACCAATTGTAGCTGTAGTTGCATGCTTGACATCAGTGGATCCAGAGCTGATGAGGAAGTTGGAGGGACGGGGTGCAGTAGGGAGGTCAGCAGAGGGACGGGTGAAGCCATGCACCGGGCAGATCTAGTGCGCCAAATACATTGCTGTCGTCTTATGCGCCGTTGAGGCCCCATTGACCTTCTTCTCTCGCCGGTGGGTCTTGCCCTCCTCCGCTCGTCGGCCAGGCCGCCCCTAACCCTACCTCTCATGGGATATAGGAGGAGTTGGAGGAGAGGTTATTCGGGGGAAGACGACTAATGGGGGTTTTCATAAATAGTTCGGTGTGTGGGGGTGTTAAATGCATAAATGCATAAGTGGGAATCGGAGAGTTCCCGCATGTGATCTCAGTCGCTGAGCTCCGATCGGATGGTTAGGATTGCGTATGTGCATATGTCCACAAAATAGGCCATGTGCACGAGATATCTCCCCGTATTTAATACATTGCATGTAGAGAATAGCTAATAAAGCTATACATTTATTAGGGGTATAAAGAAAATATCACACTGATTTTATATTGAAACATAAAATACACCCTATATTTATAGACAAGATCATTCAAAAATACGTCTTATAAATTTGGATAGAGGGAGTATTGTCTACATGCATGCATTGAATATAATGCTTAGAGATAATAATGAGGGATCTAGATATTTTTATTATCTTTTTGATATATATGCTTAAAGAAAATATAACTTATAAACTTGATCGGAGTGAGTAGCATCTAAGAGGACCAAGACCAATAATATATATGCTTAAAGAAAATATAACTTATAAACTTGATCGGAGTGAGTAGCATCCAAGAGGACGAAGACCAACAAAGGGATGCGAGATGGAGTCGGAGAAAGACTGTAAGTAGTGTGATGTGAGCATTGGTTTTTGAGGAAAGGAGACCATGTCGCTTTGTGAAAGCAATGGCACAGTAGAGTAGTGTTGTGCCTTTCCTCTCGTGTCGTCCATCCAATGAGAGAATGTACGCACACGATCGGTTGCTACAGTACAATGCTACATTACCAAATCTGTTACGGTACTTGCTGTAGTGTTGAATTGGTCATGCCCCTTGTACCAGTAAAGGCACGTCACTGTAGCAGCGTGCTTTACTTCACAGAGATAGAGGATGTCAATCATTTTTTATTGGGATTGAGAAATCGAAGAGGTCATGCATTGAGGAGTGGCTAAAATTAATTTCCCATTTTTAACTAGGGTTTTACAAGCATATGTGTACTCAATAATAACTCCTTAGATTGTACATTTGGTTCAGGGTTAAAAGATGGGTTAGAGACCTAACCACCAAATACCTGTTGTTAGGGAGGGCTAACTTAACGGGAGCAGCTAGCCAACGGTATACTGTTAATAGTATATGATGGTTTCATGCTAGTTTTACCGGAGGAAGAGGAAGAGTACCTCATCGCTGGCCGCTGGCGCCGTCCCTCCCCGGGCAGCTCCGCGTGCCTCCTCTGTCACCCCCACCATCACCCGTGGCCGGCAGCGGTGTCGCCGCCTCGCCGCGTAGCCCCTGACCCACCTCCCTACCATGCCGCCCACTCAACTTAACTGCCACAGCCGCCGCTGCCATTACCCTCCGGCTCCATCCACCGTCCTCTTACCCTGCCCATCGCCCCCATCACCGCCCACCGCCGGGCCACTGCCTCCCCCGACCTCCTTCTATGCCCGGAGGGAAGGGTGAACCCATAGCGGGGGAGCCGGATTTTCCTCCTTTGACGGTGGTGCCCCTCTAGGCCGCCGGATCCAATGGAGGAGGAGAGTGAGGGGATGACGGCGGTGAGGAGGGAGGGAGAATGAGAGGGAGCAGGGAGGAAGGAGTCGGGTCACCTCCTCCGTGCAGCGTCAGGTGTCAGCGGAGCATAGTAGTTCTGTTGAAATATAAGCTAGCGGTATAGGGTTTATCCCTAACTTAACCTGTTTATCCCTTAAACACGGGATGAAGTTAATCCAAAAAAACGTTGAAATAAAGACAATCCAACACAACTAACCCTTGAGAGTTTTGTTGCAAAAAATAACATGTGACTTTTGTTTTCCTACTGCTACTCTAGTGAACCCCATCCAATCTAGCTAAACACTATTTTAAACTAATAAACTTAATTGTCAAACAAAAATTTGGGTTAGGCAAATTAAACTCAGTCTTAGCCACAACTTGAGTTTTCTTTTCTTCTCGTGCTCGAGGCTTATCAAGGCATCCGTTGCCCCTAGAGGTACCAAGCACTGCCCCGGTAAACAGAAGCTAAGCTAGCAATTTTCTCTGCAATGTTTAGGCCCCATCCCACCACATATATGGGTCCCACAGTTATATTAAATGAAATAAAAAATTAACGGGCCTTCTCTCTCCATCTATCTCGTTCTCTGTCAGTCTCTCGTCACCTTCTCACTGACGCTGCCATTGGTCGTTGTCCCTCTCGTCTTCGGCAGCAAGCAGTAGTGGCTTGCTCCAGCGGTGGCACAGCTTCGACCTCATCCTGGCGGCGTGGAGGTCTGCCATGCAACTGCCTCCTTCTCTCCTATCTTCTTCTCAGTCGGCGGCCTACTCGCGCCTCCGCCGCCACTCGATCCTGCGACAGAGAGCCTGGTGGAGGCCTAGCTTCTTTCGCTTGGGTTCAGTGGTGGTGCAGTGTGAAACAACCCAAAATTTCAAATTCAACCGAATTGCTTTGAATCTTGATTTTATTTGGTTCTTGACCCAATTCAACTCCTTCCTCGCCCATTCATACCGCCATCCTCGACCATTTGTACTACGTCCTAGCTGACTTCACTGTTCACAGTAAGAAAATCGCCGCCGCCTCTGATATTTTTGCCGCCACCGCCTCTACTCCCTTCTCTCTCTGAGCATACAGCTCAGCACCGCCAAAATCCCGCACAACTCTTCGGTTCTTCTGATTGTAAGTTAAGTTTAGGACTTGGATGCCAATTAAAATTTCTAAAGTTGACCGTTAGGCCTTATTGTAATGAAATTAGCCTTTTTAAATATTTGTGAGCAGACATGATACTTCTTCTGTCCGTAGCGGAACTCCTAAGCTGTTACGGAAACGACGTCTCTATTCCTAAAAATGAGGACGTTACACAGTGTTCTAGACCTGCAGTGCTATCAATGGTGGGTCGTTGGATAGGGCGGTGCGACCAACGGCGGCCACGACGAAGAAACTATCAGATCTAGATGGTGTGATGGCGACAGGTGCCTGACTTCAACCCGCTTGGCGATGGCAGGCTGTGGCGGTGACGGTAGACGCTCTGCCTCTTTCTCAACCTTGTCCTAGCGTTACCGGCACCATGACAAGAGGCCTTCACTCACTCCGAATTTTTCTATTTTAGCCCTTTTTGAAAAATATTCACATTTAGACCCCGGTAGTTTTAATTCGCTTTTGGACCCGGGGTGTGCCGTGACCCACGGCGCCGAGGTTGCACATCTCGGCGCCGTGGTCCACGGCCGAGTCGCCGAGCCCACGCCAGCGTGGTGGCTGCGTGGCGCCGACGCGAACCTCGGCGCCATGGGTCGTGGCGCCGAGCTCGGCCGCGTGGATCTTGATGCCGAGCTCGGCCACCGTGGGTCCCGGCGCCGAGTCAGTGCAAATTCAGAGTCTCATTGCCGGGGTGGCGCCCACTCGTGATCCAAAGCATCATAGAGATTAAATGTGATCATAGAGTGAAGGTTGTACTTTTTTCTCTTGGTGAGTTTTTACTAGAAGTTTTCTCATGAAAGTTTTTAACGAGGCGCTAGTGCAATATATCTTGCGTGTGCAATATACTCTTTTCTCCATTACTTTTTCCACTAGGTTTTGAAAGTAACTCGATGAGGCATGTGTATGTCACGGTATCCACCCAAGGGGAGTTTAGATAACCGCACCCCTTAGGGGTGCGATCAACCTCAGTGGGCCCCGTGGTTTCAACTGCTCCAAAAGAGATGTGAGCGATATCTTGAAAGATTCTTTAGGTTAGTTGACTATAAATATAGGAGAGATGCTATCTATTTTGTACATCAAGTCATATCAACAAAGAAGATCACCAGATTGCTCTCTTCACATATTTGTCTATTATTGTTTATCTACTTTTACTATTGCTTTGCATGTAATGATTTACAAATTTGAACTGAGTAGACATGATTTCCCTGTTCTTGTCTATATGCAAACTAATCAATTATGCAGACATTCTTTGGAGCAAGCATGGGTGGGCAACATTATGCACTCTATTAAATTGTAGTTTAATGAAGCACCGATCGCAATACCGTCATACCTAGGTAGTCTCAAGTCACGATCGACAGACTAGGCAAACACAATACGATTGCATAATAATAGGATTGCATAGACCGTAGATAGCGTGGGTCTATTACATTTTGTCTCTTGGGTGTAGCGTAGTTGCTTTCCTTTCTATTAGGCCCCGAGGATGGCTCCACGCATCATTCTTCCCGTCACTCTTGGTCTTGAGAGCGCCTCACGAGCTTGCGTGCATCCTCCTTGGCCTTCGACGGTTTTGTGCCACTATCACGCGGCGCTCTTGCTCAAGGCGCATCTGGCGTGCCACCTCGCGAGCCTGAGTCATCTTGACAAAGTATTGTCCTTTGTTTTCCACCTCCACCGCCTTTATTTGGCCATGCCGCGACACCGATCAACCCATTCGACGAACGTGCAAGCCTATGTGTGGCGTGGTAGATGTCATGGATCAAGTTGAAAACGATAACGAGAAACAAATGATGTAGTTGTCGTCGTTACCACAAAGTCGTCATCCGTGTCGGACACTTGAAGAACCTACGGTCAGTATTTGGCTCGTTGTACTCGATCCGTCTGGACTCTCAACATCGCCCTAAAGCCGCAATGGCACTTGGCGCTCATGCCACTCCCAGACTCAAATGGGTCGGAACTCCGTGAAGACATTGTTGTGTAGTAGTATTGTGATGGCTTGAGGAGGAGATGTGGTATGGAAGACATAGGAGACCTTTATGTAGGCATGTTAGGCGGTGCGGTGGGCATAGTCCATGGAGAGGGTGTCGTCTAATCTTTTCGCTTTTCAGATTCCGTTCAAAGAATAAATGTTCCTATGTAGGCTTTTCGAGCCTGTAGTCTCGTAATAAATTCATAGTTCGTAGCCTTCTCAGTCTTTTGCATGAAACAGCTCGTAGGCTTTTCCAGGATTCTAGTGTAGCAATAAATGTTCGTATGTAGGCTTTTCAGAGCCTGTAGTCTCGTAATAAATTCATAGTTCGTAGCCTTTTCGCCTTTTGTCATGTCATCGCAAAAAGTGGGCTCTTTGTCATGTCGCGCGCAAAGTGGGCTCTTTGTCATGTCATCGCGAAAGTCGGCCTCTTTGTCATGTCACCGAGCAAACCGGGCTCTTTTGTCATGTCATCGCAAAGTGGCCTCTTTGTCACGCCACCGAGCAAAGCCGGGCCTCTTTGCCATGTCATCGCGCAAGCAGTTACCACCTCGCCAGGTCATTGTAGTAAGTCATTCTGTTCGGTATAAATAGCAGTTGGGGTCCCATGGCATTGTACGCAGAGAACCCCAGAATCGAACAATGAAGTACGTTCTCTTCCGTGGTGAAAATATCATGCTCAAGCGGATGGGCGGTCGAATTTGGGTCACCAAGGAAGACCTTCCTTACAAAGGAGGATATCTTCGATGCACGCATCGCTTGGTACCAAGGGGCGTGCTCAACCATCGTGGCCGAAATGTAGACACAATGAGTACGGTGTCGTGCGTGTCCCGGATGCCCCGTCCGATGGCGGGCGACGTTTCTTCCGATGCCCACGCCTCGAGGTAGAAAGTAGTAATACTACATTTTTGTTATTGCTTATGGACCTCCATGTTTACCGCCCTTTCCGCAGATGGCAAATGCGACTTATCCTACCGGATTAACCCTCCTCATGAACGGTATATTGTCTATTATGTGGATACATTATGGCGTGAATATTGAGTTGGAGGACCGGATCGAGACTCTCGGTGAGGATAATAACGACCTCCAACAGATGCAACGCGAGAGGGCCGGAGGCGGCCACGGGGGCCCGGGAGGCGGCGGGGAGGCGGGGCCGGGAGGCGGCGGGGGGCCCGGGAGGCGGCGGGGAGGGGGGGGCCGGCGGCGGGGGGGGAGGCGGGACCGGGAGGCGGGAGTCGAAGCACGCACAGAATGAACGAGCTCTGGGGCTCGGCGGATAGAATGCCGGTGCTCGGCCAAGATCCACGGCCAGCTCTACGCCACCACCCACCTGCCGCCGAGGTGCCGCCACGCCGGCGCCACGCAGCCACCACTGTTGGTGGGGCTCGGCGGCTGGCCGTGGACCACTGGCCGAGATGTCTACTCGGCCGTGGGTCACGGCACAACCCCGGGTCCAAAACGGAATTAAAACTACCAGAGGTCTAAATGTGAATATTTTTCAAAAAGACTAAAATAGAAAAATTCGGTCACTCACTGGGGTGATAAGGAGGCGGAGCTAGCGAGGAGACAGGTGCGTGTCCCATCAAATAGAGTATGTTTAAATACATAAAGAACTCATTGGAAGAGTATATTAAAAATGAGAATATGAAAATGAGAATATGCACTATTAGAAACTATTCTCCTATGTAAAGTTTTTTCCTCTATAGTGTCGGTACCCTCACTTGATCCTCGTTCCAGCTTCTCTATGCTCTAGCACCCTCTTGGTTGGGACAAACATTGCGCATGCTCTCACTGTCAGGGCGGGCCTCGTGGCCCCTGCGTTGTGGGCTTGGCTCGTACTCGAAGACATAGATAGATACAGTACCACAAAACGAAAGGACAAAAAAAATTGTATGGGCCTTTCTCGTATCGGGCCAAGCCCAAAGCTTCCATCTCCGTTCCATCAAGGAGGAGGCACCCACGGCCACGGAAGAAAACCCTTGGTCCTTAACCCCCTCTCCTCTCCTCGCCCCGGCGGCTCCCACTCCGCCGCCTCTCCCCGAACTCCGCCGCCTCGCACCTCCGCCCCCTCGACGCCGTAGCTAGGTACGCACGGTGCACGTAACCTTCCTTTGATTCACTCAGTTCCCTCCCGCCTCGTGGGTTTTGGTTGTGATTTTTCGTTCCTTGGAACGGCGTCTCGCAGGGTCCTTCAAGAAGAGAGGGAGGGAGAGAGGCTTGAGCGAGATGGGGCTGAGGGAGAAGAAGCGGAACCAGAGGCGCGTGCTCGCGCGGCGCACGGCTGCTCCCCGCCCCGGGAAGGGGAAGGATTTCCTGGTGCGTCCTTCCCTTCGAATCAAATCGAAGCCAACCAAAAAAAAATAATCTTTTGGTGGTGATCGCTGACGTTGTGTTGTGATTTGGTGCAGCCTCTGGAAGGAGGGCCGGGGAAGAGGATCCGGGAGGAGAAGCCGGAGAACACGGCAACCGTCCTGTATATCGGGCACATCCCTCACGGCTTCTACGAGGACCAGATGCAAGGTCGGTCTCTATATGATGATGCATCGATAGAGTTTAGACAAGTGTAGGTGATGCAAGGGGTCTGGTGCTGATGTCCTCTTTGTTGCTGGTGTTGTTTTTGCAGGTTTCTTTCAGCAGTTTGGGACTGTTAAGAGGCTCAGGATTGCCAGGAACCGCAAGGTATCCTATATTGCGTTACGTGGTTTTTGTGCGGTTTTTGTAAGCCTCTAACTTGCTGTTTGGTGATATGTTTAGACAGGAAAGTCCAAGCATTATGGATTCATTGAGTTTGAGAACCCTGAGGTAAGAGCTTGCTTTCGGATACCTTTGGGTTGTAATGTATGTTTGCCGGTTGCTTACATTTGTGGGCATGTGCTTGACTGCTTGGTGTATCAGGTGGCGAAGATTGTGGCCGATGAGATGAATAACTACCTGTTGTTTGAGCACACTTTGCAAATTGAGCTTGTTCCGCCAGAGAAAGTTCATCCAAAATTGTAATCACTGCAACCATGCTGTTTATTGAATTGAAGTACTTGTTTCTGTTTGTCTTTGCCTTTTTGAGAAGAATGGAGAAGTAGCCTTCATATGTTGCTTTGGACTGAATATTATTTACCACTAAATGAGGCCAATTTGATATCTAGTTGTGCAACTTATGTCTACTATGCGCTTCTCTTTTATGAATATTCTGTTTATAGTCATATGCTTTCCTAGAGGCTACAGACCCCCAGAGCTGAGCCAGGTTTCTTGTTTTCACTGCATTGCACAGCTGTTTGTATGTCATGTCATTCGTTGCAAATAGAAATAAAATAATGATGATGTAAATTAGGCTAAGGTAGAAGGGTGTTAATAATTGCTATTGCAGTGTTGCTTTGTGATAAATGTAAGGGTGTTAACAGAAATGCATATGAATACACGATTGGACATGAAAAGTTGGTTTTACCTTAACTAATAAGGACATATGCATAGTGAAATAAGTGTCATATGTGAATGTCTAAGGCAAATCCCATAACCAAGAGCTGGTTACGCTTATGATGATAATAACCGACAATAATGGAGATTTTGTAAGAGTAATATGAATATGCTTTATGCTTTGTATATATGCCATTACATGGATAAGCGCACCAATCACGTATGGGTGGTAAATCTTGTTAGAACTTAACAAGGTACTTGTGTTTGATTTGCTTCATGTATTTGGGACCATGTCTTGAAAAACTCTTACAAAACATATACCAAAACTTGAGCAAAAAACTGATATGTTCAGGACAAGTTCAACGACCTAACCAAAATTTCACAATTAAGGACCTTATTCTTGCATCCTTGTATGTGCTTACTCAACATGGAGCTTGCAATAATATAGAGCACAATAATTTTGTTTCTCTGTACTTTGTGTTGATGTTACTGTGCATATTGGCTTTTGATTAAAAATGGGAGCAAAATTCTTATCATCTACAATGTCAACATCTTTTATCACTTTTATATAGATGGAAAGGGGTGCGACGGGGATTTATACTAATTGATCGGGCAGCAATTGAGCGGAAGAGGCACAACAAGGTAATGCATTGCTAAGTACAATTTTGTCAGGAAATGTGGCACTGTGAACTAATTAGCTGTGTTGCTACCAGGATAAAACAGTAGAAGAGCACAAAAGGATGGTTGAAGGAATTGTCAAACGGGATGAGAAGCGTCGCAAAAGAATCAAGGCTGCTGGTATTGATTATGAGTGTCCACCCCTTGTAAGTTACACTCTACGTTTTGCTGTCCATTGATTTAATAACTCTCTTGCTTGATCGGATCTGAAATGCGTTTGCGCTACATATTCTGTTTGATGTATGAATCCAACGCATTTGTGACTGAATAATTTGTGTAGATTATTAATAATTGTATCACTGTTTGTTTATTATTATATTACTTTTGCTCACTTGAACACAGTAATTTAAGTCAGAACATCCTTGATGGCAATAATGCCAATTATAGTCACAGGCTTGTTTTTCTTCGGGATACCATAATCATATTTTTAGTTGGGAGCATATAGTGTGCACTTACCTTTATGATATACTCATCATACACTCAAACTAAAAAAAGTTATGAAAAATTTCGAAAATTTCTGAATGTATTTCATGGTCTACTCCACTTATGTATAAAATTTCAAGTTTAAATTCGTTCTATGTTAAGAGTACCAAAAAAGAGAAAATTCTGACAGAAGTTCAAATATGTTAGAATTCTCTTTTTTGGTGCTCTTAATATGGAATGAATTTAAACTTGAAATTTTATACATGGGTGGAGTAAACTATGAAGTACATCTAGAAAAATTTAGAATTTTTTTGCGATTTTTTTATTTTGAGTGCACCGTAGGGATAAGTACATACTATATGTTCCCTTTTTAGCTGCACTTCAAACTGCTTTTGAGTTACATGCCAAATACAGACATATTTTGGGTACTTGAGTTTTGCCTTGGTCTTTGAGATACCCATTCCTGGTTTTATGCGAAAGGCAGTTTTTGAACTTTTAAAATGCAATGCAAAATCTTTTGCTTTCTAGCTGACTCATTTTAGCTAAACTATGCCATTTTTGGCTCCTATATTATGTGAGGTCATGACAACCTTTCCCTTTCCCTGGTTGTACAGGTCGGGAGCGTTCAGCCGTCAGCTAAGAAGATCAAGTTTGATGAGGATTAGCTATATGAGAGGCAGATGGTTCTATCCAGTGGATGTAATGGGACGGTTAAATGACTGGTTTATTTTAGCAAGGAAGAGATGGCAACATCGCACTTCGGTTTTGTTTCGTGTCTTTTTATCAGTGTTGTACGGAACCCAAATGTTACATGGAAGGAAGCATGAAAATGCAATTCCCAAAAAATATAACTATATTTGCTTGTGCCATACGGGCGTCGAAAGGTGTCCTACTCTCTTGCACTCAGCTGAGGGAGGACAGCCATGCAGGTGGTAAGATCGAGAACCAAAGCAGATCCATCAAACTGCAAACCTGGAGGCCATGAGGCCTTCTCTTGGGGTAGCTGTTGATTGTAACCTCTCCGATGTTTGCATAGCTTCCAACCGAACTACCTGGAAGTGAGGCCTCCTCTTCGGCTAGCTGTCGATTGTAACCTCTCCAATGTTTGCATAGCTTCGAACCTAACTACCTGGAAGTGACAAAAAGCCGCGAGCTAAACAGCCGTTGATTTGGCAAACAGGTACTTTCTTCATCTAAGTTTATAAGACAGTATTTTCTATTGGTGCATAGACTAAGGAAATATTGCAAATAGCTAGATTACCTCTGATTATCATCTCTAAACAGTATATTTAATGCATATATGTAGAGAATAACAAATAAAGCTACATATTTATTAAGAGTATAAATTAAACATTATACTAATTTTACATTAGAATATAAAATACGCCTTATTTCTATGAACAAGTTCATTAAAAATACATCAAATAAACTTGGATGAAGGGAGTACTTTAGGGATGAGATTTGTGTTAAAATAGGTAACAACCCCAAAGCCCTTTTCTTTGGGGTGAGGACATGGTAACAACCCTCGTTCTTTGGAGGAATCATCCCTTCTTTCCTAGCTTATGTTCCCCTCCACTCTCCAAGGAATCCTCCCTGGTCTCTCCTTTTTGGCACTTTTTATTAGTTTCTAAAAGCTGTTTTTTTTTACAATATCTAGTTTTTAAATATAATGTTTTTATCAAAACAAGGTCTACTAGTCGATTGTAGTATACACTGTAGTAACTTCATTCATATAAACTTCTCTATTAACTGTTACTATTTATAAATCAAAACTAAAAATCAATATGGACTAGTATGAAGCCTGCGGATATGCAGTAACACTCACAAGCATGTTGCCACAGGATTATCTTAAATCGCCAATTAGATGGAAAACTGTGTAAATTACGTTTAGATGATTGCCTGGTTTCAATCCGATTTACCAAGTTGCGAGGAGAGAAAGAATATGATTTAATTTAACTACTTTTTCGATACAGTTTTGTGACTTGTATTTCGTAATTGCACGTGCAAGTGCTGTCGCTGCTACCATTGTGAGCCTTCCGCCATTGACTAGCTCCACTGTGGAATCTCGCGTTACCCTTCGACAGTTGCTTAGATGGACAAGTCCTTCCATGAAGGATACGACGAAGGGATGTACTAACTGAATGGATTTTACAATTTAACTACGTACCTTAGCTTTTTCGGCAGATAAATTACCAATCTAGCCTTACACATCATTTCTAAGTTAGTACCTGACCCACAACTTAAATACCTTCTCTTAGGTACTTATCTTAGACCATTTGATTTGATCAAATAAATGGACCTCGTCGCTTTCAAGCACCCTAGAACTTCTTGTAAAAAATACAGACCATTGATGTACAAAGGGGTAAAATAGGAATAGCAATTTTGTAAACATAGATAAATTTAGTAATTGTTGATAGGCCAACCCCTAATTTGTCAACCCCGTTTTCTCTAACATATTGAACCTTTCCATATGTGATCTATAACGCATCTCCATCTGTTCCCCTTCACCCTTCACTTCTTTAAATATTGGGAAAGCTATGTAATTTACATTCATTTACTTATTTTAACATTCAGTTACGCAGTCTTCAGTAAGTAAAACAACAACGATGAGATTCAATTCGGTTAGTTCCAATTTCCAAGATTCAGCCTAATCTACCAGCATCCTCAGTTCGTCCTGGGAATCAACTTTAATGGCCTTGGCTTGTGGTTTTTCTTTGCAACCAATGATATAAGAACTATGTTTGGCACCATGGATGAATCAGAAGGAAATTATGTTTTACCCTTCTCTTTCTAATTTTGTAGGGTATGAAATTACTTATTTAACCTTCATCCTTATCATAAAGCTAATACATGTCCCACAACTAAAGTATCTTCTCATAAGTACATTTGATTGTGGATCGTTGGATTGTAGCTAATGAACGATTATATTTTCTTGCAAGCACCGTAGCACATTTCTTTGTTTAGGGGAGGTACCTCAAATACCTTTCAAGCACCATAGAAGACATCCATAGGAGGTCTTATCAACAGTTGGAATTACTAGCATTTCTTCCTTAGTGCTAGCTTCCAGAAGCCGTTGCATATATGGCACTATAGTAACTTTTTTCTTCAAATTTGGTACATAGACATCCGTTTTTGTAAATCTAATCTCATTCCTGAACTCGGTAGGCGTGGCAGGTGACATGTGTCACCTGCTGCGCCACCGTAGCTCGGTAGCACGACGCCAGCGGGGAGGACATGTCACCTGCCGCGCCACCGTAGCTCGGTAGCACGACGCCAGCGGGGAGGACATGTCACCTGCCGCGCCACTGTAGCTCAGTAGCACAACGCTAGCGGGGAGCCCATGCGAGCGCAACAAGGCAGCTAGGTGTGCAGCAACCGACGGCCCCATTGGCCTTTTGAGCTGCCTTGGTTCAGCAAGTTCCCCAGTTCGGCAGGACAACTATCCCTGGGAGCTCGGCATAACGTGGTGCCACTTGCCCCATTTGGCCTTTTTTTACTAACTAATTGAATGTCTGTGCTTTGCTACGGATAAAAAAATTATATTATTCCAACATGTCGAGTTGACATTGTTGGGATTGGCCTACCCGGCCCACGTTGTCGGCTCCGCTTCTGTGCTCTCCCGCTTTGTGCCTCCATGCCCTCGACTTTGCCGCACACTTAGTAGAACTCTGTTTTTTTGTTAGAGAATCTGTAGGGTGGTGGAATTTGTTTTTTAGTAGATTGCGCCGCCGCCAGTTCCACGTTGGTGCATAGTGGGTTGGACAGGCTAGATGTGAAGATACGAATCTGCTGGGTAGAATTGAGGTCTGCTCAAGCCAGTAATGCCAAAAACTTCTTAAGATAGTCAGCCACCGTGCCCGTCTGTCGAAGATGCATAAGCTCGACCAAGGGATTATGGCGTAGGGGAGGCCCGAAGCGAGCATGCACCATCTCGGAGAAACGGCGCCAGCTGGGAGTGCCCTCATCGCGCTCGATGCGATAGTACCATTGTTGTGCAGTGTCAGTCATGTGATATGATGTGAGCCACACCTTTTCTTCTTCGAGGGTGCGTTGCTCCTGGAAAAACTGCTCACAACGATTAAGCCATGGCAACGGGTCTTCGCCGTTAAATACCGAAAACTCCAGGCGATGAAAACGCGGAGGTTTGGTGTCAGCCATCAGTGCAGTCCGCATCAGCAAGGACGGCGCTTCCGGATGCTTGGCCGCCTCTGAACTGCTGCTGCCTGCTCCCTCCAATGTCGCCAGCTGCATGTCATGGCGATCGAGGCGGTTCATCACAGTAGCAAGCTGCACAATGATTTGGTCGAGTTTCTTGTCAGCCGAACTGATCTCGTCGCTGCCACCGGACATGATGTCGAGGGTAGCGGGGGGCTCTGATACCTAGTAGTTATGGGCTAATGTGGAATGGCGGAGGTTGTACGAGTGGATCACAGGCGGTCGAACCTTGAATGGCCGACGACGTGAGGGCGCCAGCTGATGGAGGAAAGTCTATGCGCCTGAGCCCACAGGGTGGAGCCGAAGGGGTGAAGAAAGGTAAACACTTCTTTCTTATTTTTCCAAAAGGTGAGGCCACCCCATATATATATAGGCTTGCCCCTAATAAATCCAATCTAAACGGAATAGGAACTCAATCTCTAATATCATATCTAATACTATGAAAGTAATCTCTTTATTAAGAAACCCCTAACTACTTCAATTCGGTTTTTTTTTTGCACTGGCGCCAGGCTGTAGTCCATCTGGCATGCACACCGCCGCCGCGCGTGGTGCCTTGCTCCCCTGTGCGCCTATGGTCGGCTGCTTACTCAATTATAGGAATCGTGGTCGTAGCTCCGACTAGCAAAGCCGTGGTCGTAGCTCCGACTGGCAGAGCCATAGTTGTAAGTTCGATTGGTAGAGCCGTAGTCGTAGCTCCGACTGATAGAGCCGTGGTTGTAGCCGACTAGCAAAACCGTGGTTGGTTGCTTACTACGGCGCCCATACTACCTTCCGACCATGACAAGTAGCTACTACACACGGAATCTGCATTCTCTTTATATATACGAAAAGGCTCGTGATCTTGGGTCACCTATGTGCCTATGCAAGAGAATGGAGTAGAAAAAGGTCAATAAATTAAATACTATTTCTCTTGTTTATAAGAAATTTTACGAGATGAATAAAAACAATAAGATAGAATGGGAAAGACCGGGAGGGGAAGCTTACTAAAATAGAAAATAGTATATGCTCTGTCTGAGCATAACATAAGAGATCGAAATAGATTGCAAAGCTGCATTCTTAGTTACGTGTATGTGTGTGCCTGAGGTTGTGAAGGTAACACGTTTTTTCTGCAGTTTATTGTTGCATGATCACATAAGTCTTGAGTCTATTGTTATTTTCCCCTGACATCCCACAACTGTTCCGGGGTTCCATAGTTTTCATGGGAAAAATATTGTTAAGGTTTTTTTTCTTTGTTGGATGATTCTTTTTTAAAAATCTGGTTGGAACAAAACTTCTTTTTTAAAAATCTGCTTGGAACAAAACTAATGGTATACTATTGTCATCTTTTACCAACTGAATGACAGGTATTTTGTCCTAATTGATGATATATGGAGTAAACAAGCATGGAAAGACATCCAATGTGCCTTTCCCAATAACAATAATGCAAGTAGAATAATGATGACTACACGTATTCAAGATGTTGCTCAATCTTGTAGCTTTCCACATGAAGACTATATTTATCCTATGAAGCACCTTGGCAGTGAGGACTCAAAAAGATTATTCTTGAAAAGGATCTTTGATCACGAAGATACTTGTCCTGTTGAATTGCAACAAGTTACCGATGACATACTAAATAAGTGTGATGGCTTGCCACTAGCTGTAGTTAACATAGCTAGCCTACTAGCAACAAAACCAACCACACAGCAGCAGTGGGCGTGGGTGCAAGATTCTCTCTGCTCTGCACTTGAACAAGATCATGAGATGGAAGTAGTAAAAAGGATATTGTTTCTAAGTTATTATGATCTACCTTACAATTTGAAGATCTGTTTATTGGACCTAAGCATATTCCCAGAGGATTTTGTGATCAAGCGTGAGCGTATAATATGGAGATGGATCGCTGAAGGATTAATTACTGGACAACAAGGACAGAATCTGGAGGAAGTAGGAGAAAGGTACTTTCATGAGCTCATAAATAGGAACATGACACAATTGGTGGAAACGGACTACAGTGGTAGGGCGATCAGCTGCCGTGTCCATGACATCATGCTGGATCTCCTCACATGCTTGTCAACTGAAGAAAACTTTGTTACTATACTAAACGGCCCAAAGATCACCTCTTCGACTGACAAGATTCGACGCCTCTCCCTCCAAGACAACTGTGAAGAGCATAATGTATGGCTGGGCACCTATAACTTTTCTCATGTACGGTCACTCAGTGTGTTTGGTGATTGTAAGCAACTTCCCCTGCTTCAGGGCCTTCAAACTTTGCGGGTATTAGATCTACAGGACTGTAATCATTTGGAGGAGGATAATATTCACATTGAAGATATTGGAAGTCTACATCAATTAAGATATTTAAGTCTCAGATCCATCGGCAAGATCCCGAGACAAATCGGGAAGCTACAACTGCTGCAGACGCTAGACCTGAGTGGCTCAAATGTACATGAATTGCCTGCAACCATTGTACAGCTACACCAATTGGTGCGCCTGATATTGGGTATAGATGTAAGCATCCCAGATGGGATTAGCAACATGAGAGCTCTTCAGGAGTTGTGGTGGTTCAATTGCAGCAGGAACTCCATAAACGTTGTGCTGGAGCTAGGTAATCTAACCAAACTGAAAAAGCTCGGCATACATTGGGATCATGATAGAACAGGTGGCGACGAGGAAACGTACAAGAAACCCTTGGTGTCATCGCTATGCAAGCTAGGAGAAAGCAGCCTCCAGACTCTACAGGTTGGCCGTTTATACCGTTATTGTACTTCAGATTTCTTGATCGAATCATGGCGCCCTCCTCCCCGTCGTCTCCAACATTTTAAGATGCATGGTGTGTTGTATTTTCACGGGATTCCCAGCTGGATATCATCATTCTCCGCCCTCACCCAGCTAGCCATATTTTTGGAGCAGTTACGACAGGCCGGTCTTCAGCCGCTGAAAGACTTGCCTGTCCTGGTACACCTCGATCTGGAAATACGGAGAGCCAATCAAGAAACTCTCACCATCAGCCGTGGCCGATTCCAGTGTCTGAAGGAGCTTTCTCTCTTGTATGCTGAAGACAGAAAGGGTGGATCGGCTATGATGTTTGAAGGAGGAGCAATGCCTGTAACACCCCCATTTCTGGGAGCATTATGAAACCCTCAGAATCGCCTGTGAAAGTTCAATGCGAGGACATCCATCGAGTGTATAACATTGCCATCACATGCTCAAGAACAAGAGTCAACTTTATTACATTATAAAGGCTTAAAGCCAAGATTCACAGTAGGGACAAATGCCTAATTTACATTACAGCCAAAAAGATACCACAGGCATACTCGAGTGCAGGATAACCCTAATCCCAAGCTTCTTCCACTTCATAGAATTCCATCTCATCATCTTCACATGGCTCCTCAAGACTGGCAGTTTCTGTTTATGATTTTAGCAAGTATGAGTACAACTACCGTACTCAGCAAGTCACGCGGAGCTTATCATTAACTATATGCATGACATACCAAGATGGAGGGAAACAAGTTTATTACTTTGTGTGGATGCAGATTTAGTGAGAATTAATTAAAAACATGAAAGTAACTTCATTAAAGTAAACAGGGGTTTTCAAGCGTGATTATTAACCTTCCACATTACCAAATCATTCTCAAATCTACTTATGCTTTGTTACCGAATCACCCATCAAACATAGCTTCATTTACCTAAGCACTACAGATTCGAATATCATCATTTTATGACTCTGCAGAGTTGCCCTGCTTTACCCACAAGATCTCTCAACTCCCGCGACAGAGTTAAGAAAACAAAGTTGTTCACTGCTCAATTCTTTATATAGTCTCTGCCCAGTAGGTCCTTGATCCCCATGAGCTCGGATGACCCCTCGGATCTCCTCCGACTTATGGCGGTCCTACAGTTGTATGGTTAACCACCTCCCATACGACTCACCCTCCGACTCCCCCAACCAGTTGCAGATGTTCAATCGAACTTGAGCAGCTACTAAACCAGGTTTGACCAAGTCAACACTTGTGGTTGGGCGAGTACTATGTTCTTTACTCAAAGATAAGGGTCTAGTCCTTATATTTTCACCGAGGCCATAATCATGCACAAACTCATATTCGATTGCTCCGCACCGCCACCATTCCTCTACCAAGCCTCCACCCTAGGGTAAGGTCTTGGACTCACCTCGTGATCCTCGCCACCCTAGTTCCAACTTTTCAAAATTCTAAATAAATAAATAATAAAATCCTTAATGTTGAAAATATTTTGGTGTGTCCCTATACTACCATGTTTATTTAACTAATATAATTATTTCTCTATGTCTTCCAAGGCAAATATGTCCATCAAATTAATCGGGCTTTTCCAGGTGGTAGGGCATAACTAATATCATGACATTCTAATATACATTTTACCCCAAAATATTGATTTGAACAAAATAACATAATGAAATTACAGATTAAATAAATAAATAAGGCAATTACGGGTTCAACATGATCAAGGATGCGTAACTTGCCTTATGGGTCTATGATCTCGACTAATTCGTACTCTTCGTAAAATTTAGCTTGAGCTTGATCTTCTTCTTCAATTCTTGAGAACCTCCGTCCCAAGCTATCACAAACAAATAAAAATATAAATTCCATGCCCGAAGAAATAGGCTAGGAATAAAGAAATGAAATAAAGAAATAAAATTAAAGAAAGAAAATCTGAAGAAAAATAAATAAATGAGATTTTGGCTTTTAGGAGGGCCAAATAGGAAAATGGGCTTGATATTTGGGTTGGTGGGCTCAAAACGGTCAAAATGGATATAAATATATTTTTCTGGATTTTTCTGAATTTTTCTGGATTTTACTATTCATCGGGCTCTTACTTATTCCTGACTCGAGTCGGACGCATCGGGCCCGCGCGAGGCGGCTCGGTCGAACGAACCGAGACAGATGGGCTCTGGCCGGGCGGGCGGTGGCGTCAGACGCGTGCGGGCGGGCGGCGGCGGCGGGCCGGGCGCGGCGCGGTGCAAGCGGCGGCTCCACCGCGTCGCTGGCTCGGCTCGGCGAGGCGGGCGGGCGGGTTGGCGGTCGGGCGGGCGGCGGGCGGTGGCGGGTCGGGTGCGGGGCGCTGCCTGCCGGTCGGGCGCGGTGGTCGAGCGGGTGTGGCGCGCAATGGGGCCGAGCGGTGCGGTCGACGGGCGGGCGGGCGGCTCGGTCGGCAGCCTGCTCATCATCTTCTTCACCGGCTCGCAAGATAGGAGCAGGGAAAAAGCGGCGGCCGGCGGCGCTAGGGGCTTTATGACGCAATTTGAGGGCATGAATGGATTCACGGTGGGATGGGGGTTCTATTTTTGGTGGTTAGGGTTCCGATGGGGGCGGCAATCGTCGGCGAGGTCATCTTCCCATGGCCGATTTTGCAATAGAGAGGAGAGGGCTTAATCGGAGAAATTGGCCGGTTCTTGGGCAATAGGGAAATTAGGGAGACTAGAGGGGGTGGCGGTTTGGGCCGAGGGGGTCCGAGCGGGTGGCCACGGTGGTGGCTTCACCGAGAAACCGACTTCCTGGTCTTGGGAGGTAGGAGGCCGGGAAGGTAGGGCGGTTGGGGCATGACCCTAGGGTTCGGGGATGATGTAGGCAAAGCAATCAAGAACAAAGGAGCGAAGGACCGACATTGCTCTAGGGCTAAGAATGGGGAATTTCGGTGATTACCGGCAATGGGGTCGGCTAGGGTTCAATAGGATGTGTTGGTGGCTTCGTGGAGTTGGCTAGTCTTGAGAAGAGGCCAATTGCTCATATAGGCGGTATGGCGGTTTGGATTGAGATGGCCGGAAAAAGAAGAGGTAGAGGTGGCGACATTGGCGGCTGGCGGTGTGCCACGTCTCGGGTGTGGCTAGGGTTGCCATGGCGGTGGGGAGAAGGCTGCAAAGAAGCCTGTCCGCTCGGGAGAGGTGGCGCATTCGGGAAGCTTCTGTGAGCGGTGGCATGCGCGAGTACGGGCGGGCGGCAAAGGAGGACACGGCTGCTCGGCCGCAGGTCGGCACGCCGGACAAAGGCCCGGGTGGCCGTCCCTCGAGTGGTGGCGAACGGACGCAGGGAGAGAGGTCACGCAAGATGCGTGAGGCGGCGCGAGAACACGCATGGCGGCAATTTTCGGACAACAGAGTCCAACTCTCTCTCTCTCCCATGACCTACTGAAATGGCAAGGATTAGGACCAAAATTCTTTGAGATTTGAGGAGAATAGCTTGAAGAATCAAAGGATCCAAAGAAAACGAAAATTCTTTTGTTTTGGGAAAATTGACAAAAATGGAGTTCATTTCAACCTACCCTCCTTAAAAAGGATCTCGACCTCGAGATCAACTCAGGCCAAGGAGTAGGTTGGGAAATTCTCCGCAAATCGATTCTTTTTCCCAGTGTTGCCTCATCTGTGGTGATTTCGCCACCGAACTTTATGTAACTCGATATTCTTGCTTCTCAACTGCCTCTCTGTAGTTTCCAAAATCAATCGGTTCTTCTTCATATGACAAATCATCTTGTAGGTCTATGTCATCAACTCGGTATCTGTTCTTCGGGTGGCGAAGACACTTAGAATCGAGACACATGAAATACGTTATGCACTCGCCGGGTTTGGTGTCAGCTGCAATCTGTAGGCTACTTCTCCTACTCTTCCAATAATCTCGAATGGGCCGATATACCTTGGGGCTAACTTTCCTTTAACTTGAAATCTTTTGACTGACTTGAAAGGTGTAACTTTGAGATATACCCAATCTCCTATTTCAAAGCTTAAATCTTTTCGACGATTATCAGCATAACTCTTTTGTCGGCTCGGGCTATTTTCATCTTTTCTCCGACAATCTCGATGTGGGCTTCAGATCTTGAACAATTTGTGGCCCTAAAACTGCTGTCACGGTTTCATCAATTCAACGGAGTTCTGCATTCTCTTCCATATAGAGCTTCAAACGGTGCCATCTTAATACTGGCCTGATAGCTATTATTATAAGAGAATTCTGCAAAGGTAAGCACGTATCCCAAGCTGCTCCATAGACCAATGCACATGCCCGAAGCATATCTTCTAAAATTTGGTTCACTGCTCGCTTGTCCTCCGGCTGCGGGTGGTATGTCAGGTCAAGGCTAAGTCTGCTCCCATGGCTTCATGCGCTTTTCCCAAAAGGTAGACATGAACTGTGCTCCTCTATCGATACTATTCTCTTGGATTCCATGTAATACTACTATTTTTGTTAAGTATAGCTCGCCATTTATTCTTGCCATAGGTTTGCTTGATCGGTATGAAATGTGCCACTTTGGTTAGTCGATCTACAATTACCCATATAGCATCATAACCATCTCGGCTTTTTGGAAATCCGTAATAAAATCCATACCAATGTCATCCCACTTCCATTCTGGGACTGGCAAAGGTTTTAGCAATCCTGATGGTTTCCGATGATCTATTTTTATTTTCGATGGTATCACAACAGGCACTATACTCGCTATTTCTTTCTTCATTTTATTCCACCAAGATCTCTTTTCAAGTCTTGGTACATCTTTGTGCCTCCGGATGAATAGAGAGTTGAGACGAATGAGCTTCTCGCAATATCAAATCTTTTAACTCCTTATCATCAGGTATACAATAACGATTTCTGAACCTTAAAATTCTCTGATCATCTTTAACAAATTCAGTTGAATTTGCTTCTTGGCTTCTTTTCATAAGCTGTTGTATTCCTTCATCTTTTTCTTGTCCGACTTGATTTGATCTCATAAAGTCTGTTGAATTTCTAATGCTGCTATCTGACCTTGTTCAACGACACATAGGTTCAACCCTTGAATTTCTTCTTGCAATGGACTGGGGCACTCCAGAATAGAGGCTATAGTATGATACTTCTTTCGACTTAGTGCATCTGCGACAACATTTGCTTTTCCAGGGTGATACTGCAGATCCAGATCATAATCTTTAATTAACTCTAACCATCTTCGTTGACGAAGATTTAAATCTGGCTGAGTGAAGATATATTTCAGACTCTTGTGGTCGGAAAATATCTCACAATGATTTCCCAATAAATAGTGCCTCCAAATTTTCAACGCATGTACTACAGCTGCTAATTCCAAATCATGTGTTGGATAATTTATCTCATGTGGTCGCAATCGCCTTGAAGCATATGCTACCACTTTCCTTCTTGCATCAAGACACAACCTAATCCTTGCTTCACATCACAAAAGATTTGAAAATCTTTCTCGTGGTTGGGAAGTATAAGTACTGGGGCTGAAGTTAATCTGGTTTTCAATTCTTGAAAACTTTCTTCACACTTCTCTGTCCATTTGTATGGGTTGTCTTTCTTAAGAAGCTGGGTAAGAGGTCTTGTTGTTTTTGAAAATCCCTCAATAAAACGACGATAATATCCAGCCAAACCAAGGAAACTTCTGATTTCTGTTACAGTGGTTGGCTGTTTCCATTCCATCACTGCTTTCACTTTCTCTGGATCTACCTTTACTCCTTCTTTTGTGATAATGTGTCCGAGAAAAGCTACTTCTTTCATCCAGAACTCACATTTAGAGAACTTAGCATATAGCTGATGTTCTCTAAGCTTGCTCAAAGTAATATGCAGATGTTGACGATGCTCTTCTTCTGTCTTGGAATATATTAATATGTCATCGATGAATACTATCACAAAACGATCTAACTGCTCCATGAATACCATATTCATCAGGTTCATAAAATAGGCAGGTGCATTTGTCAGACCAAATGGTACCACCGTGAACTCAAATAATCCGTATCTTGTGGTGAATGCGGTTTCTCACGGTCCGCGCTCTCGGATCTTAAGCTGATGATATCCGGACCTTAGGTCAATTTTTGAGAATACCTTGGCTCCTTTGAGCTGATCAAACAAATCATCTATTCTTGGCAAAGGATATTTATTTTTAATAGTCACTGCGTCAATCCTCGATAATCCACACACATCCTCCGACTTCCATCTTTTTCTTAACAAACAGACCTGGGGTGACTGTGGGATACACTAGGTCAGATAAACTCTTTTCCATCGTCAGTCCATTTGTTTCTTAAGTTCCTTTAGTTCTTGGGCTGACATCCGATATTGACGCTTTGTGATGGGTTTAGTTCCTGGTATTAATTCAATAGCAAGCTCTATGGGTCTATCCGGTGGTTTTCCTGGCAGCTCTTTTGGAAAAACATCCGGATATTCCATAATTATTGGTATTTTAGACACTCCTTCTTCTACCACCATATTCTGAATACTAGTTTTCATTCTCTCTATTAGTACTGGATCTGTCTTCACTATTATCTCTTGTCCTTCTGGACTTACCAAAGTTACCAGCTTATTTTCACAATCCACATTGGCTTTATATTTAGTTAACCAATTCATTCCCAGTATAACATCCAATCCCTTCATCTCTAATAATAGTAGGTCTGTCTTAATTCTGACACCTTGGATTTCTAGATCTAGGTCTTTGCATCCAAAGCGAGATTCCACTTTATTCCCGGCAGTTTGAAAGGAATAAGACTTTTGCAAAGGAGAGAATGATAATTGATTCTTCACAATAAAAGCCAAGGAGACAAACGAATGTGTTGCCCCGGGATCAAACAAAACCACAGAAGGCTTTGAGTTAACTAGGTACGTACCAACGATGACGTCGTTGGCTCCTGCTGCTTCTTCTGCGGAAATATGATTTATCCTTCCCTGCACTGGCTTCAGTATCCCTTTTCCTTTTTCTGCTGCTGATAGCATAGATGTTGTCTGAGTTCTGGCTGGTTTGACTGTGAAGTGTCGGTTCTGTCCTCCTTCCTGTTTTGGCACTGCAATGAATTGGCGGGGTGAAGACGTTTGTGCTCTAACTGGCTTTTGCTACTCAAGGTAACCCTCCTCGTGGGCACCGGTTCTTATAATGGCACGCTTGTCCACAATGATAGCATTCAATCAGAATCATGGGCATTGCCTCGCAAGTGATTTCCTCCACAATGATAACACTTCAGATTGGAGGCTGGCCTGACATTCTGCTGAAATGTAACAGGGCTTTGGTTAGTTTTGAATCATGTCCGGCATGAATACAAATCTCCTTCCCTGCTGTCCTCTAGATTGGGGTGCTAACATCATTTGCTTTCTAGGTCTATCTGATGATGAAGTTCTTTGCATTACCTTTCTTTTCCTTGTATCTTCCAATTCATTCCTCGCTTCTTCGATATGATGAGTTTATTCACCATTGAGGGCAAGTCTTTATAATCCACCATGGAAATGTGATATTTCAAAGACTTTTGTAATCCCTCCTTGAATCGCTCCATCTTCTTCTCCTCGCTCTTGCTTCTTCGGGCGATCCGCCAATGTATTGAACTGATGAAGGTATTCTGTGACTGTCCGTCCTCCTTGTTTTAATGCCAGAAATTCACGACGCTTAGCTTCAATGACTCCTGCAGGTACATGGGCTTGGCGGAATGAATCCTCAAATTCCTTCCAGGTGATCTCCCTGTCTTCACTCATCGTCTGATAATTTACCCACCATGCTGCAGCTGGGCCTTGTAACTGATGAGAGGCATATAAGACCTTTTCCCTGTCATTGCACTGAATAGTGTTTAGCTTCCTTTCCACATCTCTGAACCAGTCTTCAGCTACCATGGGATCAGCGAAGAAGAAAAGACGGAGGTCTCGTCTTCAAAATCGCCCACTTTGACCGCAGACAGCATTCTCGGTTGATCGTTACCTCCGTTTCTTGTAGCAATCTGTTCTAACAGCCTGGCATGTTGCTCCAACATGCGTGCGTGATTTAATTCTGCTTGATATCTATTTTCCTCCATTCTTGCTAAAATATCTGCTAAGCTAGGCTGCGATCCGTCTCTCTGGCGAGAACTGTCCTGTTCCTGAGGTCCTTCTCCACCTCCTGCCATTTTGTTTGCTTTGCTGGGATTTAGAGGTTCAGATCTGTAGCGAGTTTTTAACAAGTCAGATAGGTAAGTAAGAATTTAGACTTAAGGTAAGATTAGAATGAAATAGATGAAGATGCCAGAGTGAAATAGAAAGATTGAGAGTTGAAGGGGTAGACTTAAAGATACTGATAGCAAACAAATTATTATTTAAAACAAAGTACTCTTTATTTATTCACACATAAGTTGGGTACATACTATCTTACAAAGTCCATACCACAACTCATTACATCACATCAAAACTTACTACTACAAAAAGGTTCTGACTACTCTAGCGTAACTCTACTCTAAACTCTATGATCTGTCGTGGAGTCACCAGAGGAACACCACTCCAATTCCTCTGGGTCTTCTTCCTCCTCATCGATCACCATCTCCTTGTCCTCGTGGGGCGCTCTGCTGCGTGATGACGATCCTCCGAAGAATGTACGGCCTTGGGCTGTCGTCATCCCTTCAGACTCCTTGCGGACCTTCGATGGGCCTTCATCAAATCTCAAGGCTTCATTTTGCTCCTTCCGTCGATAATGTCGTAGAGTCTGCTTCAGATGCCAAATCTCCTGCTGGGCTGCATATAGCTGATGCTGCATCGTCCGGTTTTCCTCAGTCATCCGGGCGTACATGTCCGCTTGAGAAGCGATAACCCAAGCGGCTTCCTGCATCTTTGGATCTTCTTCTGTTGCTGGATTTGGCATGATCAAACCGGTTCCTTCTTCATCTTCCTGTGGAACGAGGTAGAAAGGTGAATCATCAAACTCCTCCTCGTAGTAGCGACGAAGATACTCCACGGCCTTCTTTGCGGCATCCTGGATGGCGTCTGACTCCTCGTGACGGTAGGCGGTGAACTTCCGTCGAATGTCCGGTCTGTGGGGTAAAGGCTCCAAATATATCCAGGCCTTCCAGTTGTACAGCTTGCCATGGACCATCAGTGATCTCGTATGACACACCGGACGCTGGTGATCTGTCGCGTGGAGGTATCTCTGCATACGCCAAAGACGAGTGACCCATCCTGACAGCTCCTCTGGATCGGGAAAAACGTGGTACGGCATCTGTAAAACGCCAAATTTTGAGGTTAGAAAAGGGTGGACATAAATATTTTTAGAAAAACAAAATTAAATCAAAATAAGACCAGCATAGAGGAGAAAAAGATATTTATACAGAAAATATTACTAAAATTTTAGACAAATCATTTTTATATCCAAAATAATTTTTGGAAATATTTCCTAGTGCACTTAGGGTTTCCTACAGTCGAGCAAGTAGGCTCTGATACCACTCTGTAACACCCCCATTTCTGGGAGCATTATGAAATCCTCATATCGCCTGAAAGTTCAGCTGCGAGGACATCCATCGAGTGTATAACATTGCCATCACATGCTCAAGAACAAGAGTCAACTTTATTACATTATAAAGGCTTAAAGCCAAGATTCACAGTAGGGACAAAGACCTAATTTACATTACAGCCAAAAAGATACCACAGGCATACTCGAGTGCAGGATAACCCTAATCCCAAGCTTCTTCCACTTCATAGAATTCCATCTCATCATCTTCACATGGCTCCTCAAGACCGGCGGTTCATTTATGATTTTAGCAAGTATGAGTACAACTACCGTACTTTCAAGAAGTCACGCTGAGCTTATCATTAACTATATGCATGACATACCAAGATGGAGGGAAACAGGTTTATTACTTTGTGTGGATGCAGATTTAGTGAGAATTAATTAAAAACATGAAAGTAACTTCATTAAAGTAAACAGGGGTTTTCAAGCGTGATTATTAACCTTCCACATTACCAAATCATTCTCAAATCTACTTATGCTTTGTTACTGGAATCACCCATCAAACATAGCTTCATTTACCGGAAGCACGGCGTATTCGAATATCATCATTTTATGACTCTGCAGAGTTGCCCTGCTTTACCCACAAGATCTCTCAACTCCCGCGACAGAGTTAAGAAAACAAAGTTGTTCACTGCTCAATTCTTTATATAGTCTCTGCCCAGTAGGTCCTTGATCCCCATGAGCTCGGATGACCCCTCGGATCTCCTCCGACTTATGGCGGTCCTACAGTTGTATGGTTAACCACCTCCCATACGACTCACCTCCGACTCCCCAACCGTTGCGGATGTTCAATCGAACTTGAGCAACTACTAAACCAGTTTGACCAAGTCAACACTTGTGGTTGGGCGAGTACTATGTTCTTTACTCAAAGATAAGGGTCTAGTCCTTATATTTTTCACTGAGGCCATAATCATGCACAAACCCATATTCGGTTCGCATGCACCGCCACCATTCCTCTACCAAGCCTCCACCCTAGGGTAAGGTCTTCGGACTCACCTCTGTGATCCTCGCTCACCCTAGTTCCAACTTTTCAAAATTCTAAATAAATAAATAATAAAATCCTTAACAGTGAAAATATTTTGGTGTGTCCCTATACTACCATGTTTATTTAACTAATATAATTATTTCTCTATGTCTTCCAAGGCAAATATGTCCATCAAATTAATCGGGCTTTTCCAGGTGGTAGGGCATAACTAATATCATGACATTCTAATATACATTTTACCCCAAAATATTGATTTGAACAAAATAACATAATGAAATTACAGATTAAATAAATAAATAAGGCAATTACGGGTTCAACATGATCAAGGATGCGTAACTTGCCTTGCGGGTCTATGATCTCGACTAATTCGTACTCTTCAGAAAATTTAGCTTGAGCTTGATCTTCTTCTTCCAATTCTTGAGAACCTCCGGCGTCCGAAGCTATCACAAACAAATAAAAAAATATAAATTCCATGCCCGAAGAAATAGGCTAGGAATAAAGAAATGAAATAAAGAAATAAAATTAAAGAAAGAAAATCAAGAAAAATAAATAAATGAGATTTTGGCTTTAGGAGGGCCAAATAGGAAAATGGGCTTGATATTTGGGTTGGTGGGCTCAAACGGTCAAAATGGATATAAATATATTTTTCTTTTTCGATTTTTCTGAATTTTCCGATTTTACTATTCATCGGGCTCGGTTACTATTCCTCGGACTCGAGTCGGACGCATCGGGCTCGGCGCGGCGGCTCGGTCGAACCGAGACAGATGGGCTCGGTCGGGCGGGCGGTGGCGCATCGGACGCGTCGGGTGCGGGCGGCGGGCGGGCGGCGCGGCGGGCGCGCAAGGCGCGGGTGCGGCGCAGCTCCACCCGCGTCGCTGGCTCGGTCGGGCGCGCGCGGTCAAGGGTTACCGTTGGCGGCGGTCGGGCGGGCGGCGGGCGGGGTGGCGCGGCTCGGGTGCGGGGGCGCGCGGCCGGCTCGGTCGGCGCGGTGGTCGGCGGGTGTGGCGCGGCCGGGCCGAGCGGTGCGGTCGGACGCGCGGGCGGTGGCTCGGGTCGGCCGACTGCTCATCATCTTCTTCACCGGCTCACAAGATAGGGAAGCGAGGGAAAAGAGCGGCGACCGGCGGCGGCGCTAGGGGCTTTTGCGACGCAATTTGAGGGCATGAATGGATTCACGGTGGGATGGGGGTTCTATTTTTGGTGGTTAGGGTTCCGATGGGGGCGGCAATCGTCGGCGGCGAGGTCATCTTCCCCGCGGCCGATTTTGCAATAGAGAGGGAGAGAGGGCTTAATCGGAGAAATTGGCCGGTTCTTGGGCAATAGGGAAAGTAGGGGAGACTAGAGGGGGTGGCGGTTTGGGCCGAGGGGGTCCGAGCGGGGCTGGCCACGGTGGCGGCTTCAGCCGAGAAACGGCTTCCGGTGCCGGGGAGGTAGGAGGCCGGGGAAGGTAGGGCGGCGGTTGGGGCATGACCCTAGGGTTCGGGGGATGATGTAGGCGAAAGCAATCGAAGAACAAAGGAGCGAAGGACCGACATTGCTCTAGGGCTAAGAATGGGGAATTTCGGTGATTACCGGCAATGGGGGCGGCTAGGGTTCAATAGGATGTGTTGGTGGCTTCGTGGAGTTGGCTAGTGCGCCGAGAAGAGGCCAATTGCTCATATAGGCGGTATGGCGGTTTGGATTGAGATGGCCGAGAAAGAAGAGGTAGAGGTGGCGACATTGGCGGTGGCGGTGTGCCACGCCTCGGGTGGGGCTAGGGTTGCCATGGCGGTGGGAGAAGGCTGCAAAGAAGCCCGTCCGCCGGGAGAGGTGGCGCATTCGGGAAGCTTCGGTGAAGCGGTGGCATGCGCGGAGTGGCCGGGCGGCGGCAAAAGGAGGACACGGCGGCTCGGCCGGGTCGGCACGGCCGGGACAAAGGCTGGGTGGCCGTCCCTGGGTGAGCTGGCGAAACGGACGCAGGGGAGAGAGGTCACGCAAGATGCGTGAGGCGGCGGCAGAACACGCATGGCGGCGGCAATTTTCGGACAACAGAGTCCAACTCTCTCTCTCTCCCATGACCGGCTGAGCTGGCAAGGATTAGGACCAAAATTCTTTGAGATTTGAGGAGAATAGCTTGAAGAATCAAAGGATCCAAAGAAAAACGAAAATTCTTTTGTTTTGGGAAAATTGACAAAAATGGAGTTCATTTCAATGCCCAAGCTCCAGCGGCTTAAGGTCAGATACCAGGCACATGGTACAGTATCTGAACGAGGTTTTGGATCTGATTTCGGCATCCAGCAGCTGGCCTCCCTCAAATTCCTCCTGGTCGAAATTAGCCGTGTGGGTGCGACGGCTTGGGAGGTGGAGGCCGCGGAGGCTGCCATCAGAAATGCAGCCACTCTCAATCCCAACCATCCCACGCTTGAAATCAAAAGATATCTGGAAGAACAGATGGCAGAGGACAATGATGGCGCTGAGGAGCATGCCGCAGAACAACGAGACGATCATTTGCAGCAGCACAAGGTCCAATGAGGCATCTAACTTAGGTATTATTGCCGTCGCAGCGTTCATCAGGTTCCTGTTTGTTTCTTCATTCCTTTATTTCTTCAAATAGGTGATAATGACCTCGTCCATCCTTCCAGAGCTAGGCATGTGCTTCATAATGAGAATCTTAGACTTGCCTCCGTTTTTAGTTACACGGGATGAAGCTTTTAGCTATTGCTAGATCAACTCATCGACATATCTTTGCATGAACAAAAAATATTAGCAAAATTTGATCCATGAAACCTTTCGACCTACTGGTACTATCTTTTTATCCGTCTGACATCGACTCCACAACCTATATTGTTTCACATCTTGTTTCGTGGCAACGAAATTAAAAACAAAAGGAATGCAAAAGGAGCGTGGTACTTCCCTTAAACAATTTCAGAGTATCTGGTTTTGTTTCAGATCTTTTTAATCACAACCTTTTCATTTTCAGCCGATCTCACTCCCAACCATCCAACGCTTGAAATCTGTAGGCTGTCATAACATGACGCTGCCAAGGATGAGGGGGAGGGCGATTATGAAGATGCACGCGGCATGGAACCACAAGATGAACCAATCAAAGAGAAGATTTTCTAGCAATGCCTGAGGTTCCAATGTAGCATCTAAGAAATATATTACCTCTCCCTCTTAAACCCTAGCAATTTGTACCATGCTTTGATTCACTTCCCACATGCCCCATGTTTTGGTTTTCAGTTGGAGCAGGACAAAGCATATCCATGTTTTGGTTTTCAGTTGAAGCGGGGTATACCTGTTGTCATCAGGATTATTGCTTGATCAATCATTCTTTTAGTCAATAAACAACACAAGGAAGTTTTATATATATAGGGCCTGTTCTTTTCCTCCGAAGCCGACGGCTTTTGGCTTTTGCTACAGTACCTAACTTTCAAACGGAGTATTTTTTCAAGATGGGGTCTACATGTTAAACGATCTACACGTTAAAAGTCCAACATCCGTACATGTCAAAATTGCAAACGAGTATCTGTTTTTCGTAATCTGTCTGTAATGACAAAAAATTCAAAAATTTCACCAAAAGCCATAAGCGCGGTAAAAGAACAGGCCCATATATATATATATATATATATATATATATATATATATATATATATATATATATATATATATATATATATATATATATATATATATATAACGAGGCTGTAGAGCTGCCTTCGTTTCAGTTAAAGGATGGAAGAGTACGAACAATCAAACATTAACAAATAGAAAGTAGAAACTGTACGAGGTTAAAGGGAGCCACCACTAATGAGGGACTAATTGCTACAAATGTTTAGCACTTGCGTTCACTCACTCAGAAGTGGATTTCATCCTTGATTAATCGAAGAAGTACGTTATGGGTTATTTCATCCTTGATTAATCGAAGAAGTACGTTATGGGGCGTTCAACCTGTTGGAAGATTATTGTGTTTCTTTTATTCCATAATCCCTAAATAATAGTCATTACAACAGAACTGACGCCCGATTTGTTACTATCATGGCATCTAGGTTCATCCAACACAAGCAAACTGTGATCCACGTAGCCTTTTCAATCTTGCCGATGCTCTTTTTTTTCTCACATCAACTGGCCAACATTTACCATTTGGTCGACAGCTTGTTGTAGCACCTTATATACCAATATGAGATATTATTATGAAAAGTCATCGCTAAAGTGAAGAATAAATAGGAGCAACAACAGAAATCACAAGAAAAATTAAAACTTTAATAGTATTTTATTAGAGAACCAGCGGAAGCTGAAATAAATATTTGAAACATGGGACCGGTCCTCTTCTAACCAAATAAGAGTAAATAAGAAAATATAAATGGTGACAAGCCACGGTCGAGTGCTCCCACCTATGCATGTTGCTTTCACGCCACTAGCCTTTTACCTGAGAATGGAAACAACAAGTGTGAGATTTAGAAATCTCAGCAAGTACCCAACAATGGTCACAAGCAAGGTGTGTAAAGCACAAGCAATACAAGCAAGTAATTGATACAGGTTAAGTTCAATGAAACCAGGTTACCAGAAACAGTGATAAAGAACAGAGATAGAGATAACAGGAATGATGGAATCAAAGACAATTGCCATTTAGCAAGTTATGGCAATGGCACTAGCGATCACTTCCCATATTCCCGGTTATACGAGAATAGTCAGGCACGTCACTATCATCGATTGTATAACCGTCAACGGGGTGTAATATCTTGAGTAACGAAAGTGTACGCCCTCCACCCCGTATGTTACTAGGTGGATGGCAATCTCCCCTATATATGGGTAACCCTAGGCCAGGTAACCATTATATTGTTAGCAAAATATATGATAAGAGATTAAGGTAGTGATAGGGGGGCTGATCTTTACGACGTAGGATCAAGAACAACTTTGGATTTGTGCAACCTGACGAACTGAAGGCGACAACCACTGTTTCAATACAATAACCTGCGATAAAAGAATTCACCCAACCACACGCTTCAATCCTCGTCTACTCGACCACGTAAAAGTAGGCATGACGTTCTTCCTACAAAACACGAGAAATCACAAGAATAACAGGGTAAGAACATCCAATTCCCCACTATATTGCATCTGTGTGTCAAACCCTAGAAAGAACAAGCATATAACTCTCTCCGAAAATAAGATTGATTCATGGTGGTCTACCCAAAGGTTACGTATTACAAGGCATATATAGCCCTTGAGAAAATCCACAGGACCCTTAATCAGATACAACTCAACCCTATATTGTATTAGACTCAAACTCACAAAATAAGGAAATTAAAATTTATAGCTGTCACATTGTTTTGATATCAGATGTTGATTACGACCACGCACTGGCTACCACCACGCAATGGCTACGACCACGCGTTGGCTACGACCATGCAATGACTAATACCATGCAATGGCTACGACCACGCGTAGGCTACAACCTTGTAATGGCTACGACCACGAGCAGTAGTCGTAAAACTTCGTATGCTATAGTAACTTCTCGAGTGCTACAATAACTTCTCAAGTGATACAGTAACTTCTCGAGTGTTACAATAACTTTGATGGTTATGACCACTTGATCGTACTCGTAGACTTCGACCTCCTTTGCTATGGTACTCGTAAGCCTCCCAAGTACTCGAGTCTCCTCTGGTATTTGCATCTTCTCTGCTCTTCGACTACGTTGAGTACTTGTAATCTTCAATGGTTTGAATGTTACCGAAGCCAATCGTGGTCCGAACGTCGCCGAGGCCAGCCGGATGGTCTGCACATTTCTGAGGATGATCGAATGGTGCAAACGTTCGGATTGGTCTGAACGTCACCGAAGCGATCGGGCGATCCATGGACGATCGAATGGTGCGGATGTTCGGTCTGGTTCGAATGTCACCAAAATGATCTGGCAGTCTGAAGACGATCAAACGGTGCTGAATGTATCCGAAGCCGTTCAGCCTGGTCCGAAAGTTGTTTTTGGTGCTGATTGGATTGGTTCGAACGTCCTGAGTGGATTCGGGAGTTTGGTTAGACTTACGAACGATCCAACTTGGCCATGATTGCTTGGACTTATCTCCCCTTGCTTGGCCTCCATGAGCTTCTCCTCCATCGTTTCAACTCCAAAAGCTTCACAACGTTCAAATATGATAATGCACAAAATATTTTTATGAGGTACTATCTATTTCTCACGTAAATTAAAACCAAATTCAACTAGGAGCGAATTCATCTGTTGATTAATCTTTTAAACTCGTACTCGTGTAATCGATCCAATCGGAATGTCTTCATCATCTTGTACACTTGAAGAGATGTATAATGCACTAGTGTCAACAAGTCCTTCTAAACACATGTTTACTTTAGGTTTATACAGATCAAGTATGGGTATGTATGTAATTACATAATATAGTAGTAGCTCTATATCTCCAAGTATAATAATTAAAGACCTAATTAAATTAGAGTTCACCTGATAATATTTAATATGACTCAATAATTCTTTCCAGTTAAATAATATATTTAACTGAGAAGTGCAAGACATGAGTGTATCTGTATCATCCTCCTCTTTTTCAAGAAAAGCCCTCCTCAGCTTTTGATAGCCTGAAATTGTACTAAATAAATAATACAATGTATATACATGGTATATGTATCTATCATTCACATTTTTCCTGTTTAGCGCATCATGCACATCTAAAAGTGTAGTAAACAAAAAGAATAACACATATGCATAGTATATATATGAATCAATTTTTGTGTTATTCTCATTGTTTTTCACATATCATTTAGTACAACAGTAGGCATAAGATGTATATATTACAATATTGTCATTCACATCATTCTCCCTCCCATGAGAAAAAGTCGTCCTCAACTTTTCTAAGGACATGGACATAAATAAAAAGATAAAATTCGATCAAGTTGTTCAAATATAGAAGAGAAAATTTTTAGTGTCTTCCATGCTTTAACTGTGCTACTCTGATTATTTGTACATGATTGTACGACAAAGAATGAACAAGTAGCCTTAAAAAATCTGTAGGACCGGATATGACAACAGAGGGGGGGTGAATGTGCCTTTTTAAAAATTTGCCCCCCGAGTACTCGCACTTTCTTCTTCAATAGCTATAGAAGCTATGAAGTCGAAGAGAGTTTGCTTACTAGTAAACAGAATTCATACTGTCACTCCAAACAAAATAGTGCAAAACAGAGGAGACTTGACAGACTGCAGGAATGCAAATAGACAAAAGAAGTTAAACTGAAATTTGCAGAAACCTGCACACGGGACTGAAAAATACTCACCTAAAAATTGCGGCCAAGAAACTGAAGAGGCTTGACTTGATAAAAACCCTTACTTAATCTAATCAGCCAGATAGAAGTACCAAATCAGCAGAGAGGAGAAAGTAGCAGAAAACATGCAACTGAACCCTGCAAAATGAGGCTGAAACCTGAAATCAGAAGGACACACCGAAAAGTAAAAATAGAAGTCAAGCCAGCTGAGAAATGGCTTTACTGCCGAACACAACAGACATCAAATTGTTGGGCTTCCTGTTGACAGCACCCTGATGAAACCGAAGCAATGAAATATGAAAACCACTGCTACAGAAAATACCGACAAAGGGAAGAAAAATAGCAAAAACAACTGCTGCCTGAAAACTGAACTCAGAGAGCTGACTGAGAACTGCACTCTAAAAACAGTAATCTGCAGAAAAACTACGAACTGAAATTTGGAGCTGCAACCGAAATCAATGGGAGAACAGAGTTTAATTGTCTGATGAAAATGCAGCCGGCCGAAAACAGTAATCTGAACTTGTCCGAGAGAAATTGTTTACTGGTTTGGCTGAATGCCTCAAAGACTAGAAAATTTAGACAATGCTGAACACAAGAATCTGAGGCTACAGGAAGGAAACGAAAAAGATTCAGAGACCTGAACAATTACAGAGACAAAATGAAAAACCAAATTTCTCCCAAATCCTTGATCCCATGGCTATGAAATTTCGAGGATATGTTAGCAATAGCCACAGGGCTCTAGATATCAAATTTCAAGCCAACTCTCAAAAGGAAATCACAAAATAACATAAACCCTAACTTTTCAGAAAATGAAGAACAGAGAGACTAAAAATCAAGTTTCTCCTCAACCATTGATCTTTTGGACATGAAACTTTGAGGATATGTTAGCAATAGTCATAGGACTCTAGGTATCAAGTTTCATGCAAATTCACAAAAGGAAATCAAAGATAGCCAAAATCCTAGAAAAGCTAGAACAGAAACAGAGAGACATCACAAGAGAAATCTTCAGAGAATTCATTTCTTATCAAAACAATGATCACAGATGAGTCCCCATACGCCTGTACAATTTGAACATGACAAGAAATTACATGGGAGAATCAACCAACTATCTTCATCTGCTCAAGAACACACATGAGCAAATGAAGAACCAGCACACCACACAGCACAGGAAGGCTACGGGAGAGACATCACAACAACATTGTGAGCCACAAGACAGCCCTTGCCACCTGCTCTCTCCCAACAACTAAGGCTTAAAAGCAAACAAACTTCTAAAGCCTCTTTTGACTCAATTGAAACCCTAATTCCCTCTAAAATCCATGAGGAGGCATGCAGCCCCTCTCCTCTATTTATAGCCTCGGCTAACGGTCTCCGCGTTCGCCCGCTAAATCCAACGGCGCCCGCCCGCTTTGCGGTGTGCAAAATTCCGTTCGCCCCTCCCCGCACCTTCCGGAAGCTTCCACGCCCTTGCCTCGCACGCCTTGCAACCACCTCGAGTCCACATTGTCTTCGACACATCACGACCGTTCTGACCTCAGCGCCACCTGCGCCTAGTCCGGTCATCTCGTGTCTCGCCACGACTCCGTCTCGACGTCCTGCAGTCACACAGACAAGAACCACGTCAAATAGCACCGCTCGATACATGAAAGCGTAAATAGAGATCAAACATGTCGAGTCATCAGAATATGCAACCTAAACCCATACGACTAGGTTTGACCAAGTCCGACCGAGCCCGTTACGCCGCGCAATGTCTAGGTCCGAACCAACCGACTCAAACTCGACTTTTCGTAAAACGATGTCAATTACTCATCATACACAACGAGATGACCTCCACATGGTCTCTCAAAATCTTTCTAAACAGCAAGCATTATTGTTGAAACTCATCTCATTATGATCATGACATGGCACAAAAGATTGTTTATCCAAACATGCAATTTCAATTCAACAAGCTTATCACATGTAATGCATATTCGATACACATAGAACTTGTTACCTACACCATAATCTCCAATCAAATTGAACTTATATGTGTAGGCATAGGTACTAACTAGTGATTTTAAATATGAAATTTCAGTAACATTCTCAATCATATTAGATAGTTCTTTAGGATCATCAAACATTATATAGTATAAAGAATTATCAGGGACACTTCTTTATAAGTAATCAATTCCACATTATGTAAATTAAGCATATCAAATTCAAAACATGGAATTTCTATTTGCACACATGAGTTCTCATAATTACTCACCGTTTCACAATTAAATTCAGCACCAATATTGTTACCTTTATCGTTCTCCTCAGATGGTGTAGTTGCTATAAGTATGAAATCATCCTGATGTATTTACGGGGCAGCAAGTACTTTATCTTCACCCGTGGTTATCTCCTCATCTTTTGTTTTCAATGGTGCCGGTTGTTGAACATTCGACTCTTCTTTAATATCAACCTGTACAATATGAAAAACAACACTAGAATAGAAAGTAAGTCGTTAGTATAAAAAGTAACCTCACGTTTCCTAGCATCTACTTCTCTCTTTTCTTTTTGTGTATTTCTGTCACCTCAATTTGGATGCTCTCAACCTCACATATGGTGGAATCACATAACTCACTATTTTTATCACTCTCACTCAATTTGTCTATGTGGCTCTATCATCCTCACATGGGTTTTGAAGCATCTCATCTTCTATGGATCGTGGGCCAGCAATGGCACAATTACCATCAACCACGATCTCCTCATGCAGCAACTTGGCAGCACTGCATGACGCCTTGACCGAAGGGAAAGTCTCATGCTCAGTCATCTTCTCATGTGATGCACTGGCAAAGACACACGAATTGAAGTGTGGACTCAGGTTGAACCGTGGTGTACGCCTTTCCATAATTCTCTTATCCTCCTCTATAGCATAATTTACAAGATTCTGCATACTACCATCATATTTCAAACAAACAGTAGTAGCGATCTCAAAATTCAAACCTCTTTTAAAATAAGCCCTCATTGCACATGCTTCTGTGATGTTGGCATGATACATAGCACAATCCAGCTCATCATAATAAGATTGAATAGATCGATGTCCTTGGCGAATGCTCTTCATATGATGAAGTAACTCTAGTTCATACTCATATGGCACAAACTCATTTCTCATGACTTCCTTCAATTCTTCCCACATTGTGACATATTGCTTCTCAAGATATCGCTTCCACTAAGTGGATCCATATTTTTCAAACTCCATGGTGGATAGTGTCACTTTCTTGGCTTTAGATAGTTTTCTGAAACTTGAGGTCACATTCAAGTTGTTCCACCCATTCAAAATATTCCTCTGGATCTGTACTTCCATAGAATAGGAAGCACAAGTATCGAGAGTTGCACCACGTGGAATGAAATGTTGAATATCCTGCCATTGTTAGTACTGCAAAAATACCAAAGAATATATGGAATTATGTGGAATCACTCATCGTCACCCTCTCTTTACCAACCGAAGTTCTTATGCCTCCTCGGATCGCGAAGACACACGTATTTTAGTGACAGTAGACAATCAAATGTGATAGATCAAGCGAATTCAATGTCCAAGTGCTGTATGAAATAATGGCTTATATGTGGAGCTTAGAGGAAAATTATTTACCTATGCAATCTAAAATTCTTGATATTGTAAAGTTAAGTACTAATCCAAGCTAGAATACTTTGCCTAACTGTTGATCCAAAACATTTAAGTGAAGTGTATGAACACACACACAAAGACCAATGTGACTCAATGCAAACAAAGAAATGAGTTAAATAGAGGCGATTTGAAATCGATCATTAAATAACTTGTTTTGCACCAAGTACTAGAAGAGACGCTAGTTAATTACAATAATATGAAATGTAAGGGCACAAGATTGCTCAAGAAATAAAATACACAATCTGAAAATTATGAACAAGAATTAGCTAACCCCAATTCGCCAAATCTCACTATTCTTTTCTTTTCTCTTTTTTTGTCGAGGCTCTTTCTATATATCGGCTGCCTTCTCTATCTTTTTTTTTTTTTTTTGACTTGTGGCCGATACTAAGGTTTTAGATTTTCTTCGCGGACAGTCCAAAAATATCAGCAAGTCTAATTATTACCAAGAGTAGCCCTTAATGCAATGTCAAAAGCTTGTCTCAAAGATGAAAGAAAATAAGGAAAGTGCACAATGATTAAGCTATGCAAAAGAACACGACGATCAGCACTTAAACAAAAAATTTCAATGGATGAAAACTTAACAAGACTCACGAAAATAACAGATGCAAAAACTAGGGTTTAGATTTTTTTGGCTTTTTATGGGAGGATAGAAAAAATAAATCTAACTATGGGTAAATTAATCTTACCGTGTCAACTGTGCTATGATACCAAGATGATACAGGGGATGCCCGATCTTCACGACGTAGGATCGAGGATAACTTTGGATCCGTGCAACCTGATGAACCGATGGGGCCAATTACTGTTTCAATTTAGTAACCTGTGACAAAATAATTCGCCCAACCACACACTTCGATCCTCGTCTACTCGACAACGTAAGAGTAGATGTGATGTTCTTCCTGCAAAAGACAAGGAATCACAAGAATAGTAGGGTAAGAATGCTCAATCTCTCACTAGGTTGCATATGTATGTCAAACCCTTAGAAGAACAAGTGTATAACTCTCTCTGAAAATAATATATTGATTCATGGTGGTCCACCCAATGGTTACGTATTACAAGGCTTATATAGCCCTTGAGAAAGTCCACAAGACCCCTAATCAGGTACAACTCAACCCTATATCGTATTAGATTCAAACTCACAAAAAAAGAAATTAAAATTTACGGCTACCACATTGTTTTGATACCAGATGCTGATTACGACCACGCGTTGGGCTACGACCACGCAATGGCTACGACCACGAGCAGTAGTCATAAAACTTTGTTTGCTTCAGTAACTTATGGAGTGCTACAATAACTTCTCGAGTGCTACAGTAACTTCTCGAGACAAGTGTGGACGAACCAGACAATGCGGTCGGTGACCAGCATAGTCGAAGACCTGTGTGGTCAAACCAGACAGCGTGGTCGGAGACCAACGTGGTCAGAGACCTGAGTTGTCAAATCATCCAACGTGGTCGTGAACCAGCGTAGTCGACGAGCAGTACTCTGTGTAAGCATCCGACCAACAAGCGGTACTACCGGCTCTGTGTGAGCAGTACTTCCGATTTGCGGAACGACTAACTTGGGTAGCGGTACATTTTTCTAGAAAGACATTTTTGTGGAGTCTTCTCGTCCTCGTGGTAATCGGTAGTTCCGCTTGTGTAGCGCGGCACTTCCGATAATCGTTAGTACCAATCGTTAGCCAATGGAACTATTGACACCTACTGTAACAGCTAGTTTTCTGGCCATTGCAAAGAGGACAGAACTATCGGTTGAATAACGGCGGTACTTCCGATAATCCTGCTTTCTAGGGTATGGGTATATATACCCCCATGTGGCCGGTTGGAGTAAGACCTTTGGTACTCTATTTTACTCTCTTGAGGTACTGTGAGGTCCTACTCTCAATTGTGCATGTGTTGCACCTTGTGAGCAAGGAGGAAGGTTCTAGATTGCATGTGTTGTATCTACAGGTGGATTTCGTATCCACTCAAGCTTGTGCATTCGTTGCACGTGGTGAGGGTCAATCAAGGGGCTTGACTTGTTATTCTTGAAGTTTGCCGACTCCTAGATGGCTTTGGAGGCGTCGTGCGCGTTTATCTTCTCAATAAAGGTTGTGAGAAGACCTGGCGAATTGTGAAGGTTGGAGCTCATCTACCCAGAGCGGAAAGAGCTATCACTAGTGGATTTGAGGTGAAAGGCTTAATTAATGAAGCCAGTCCAATTCATTTGGGCTTACCTCAACGTGGACTAGGGAAGACCAGCAAGTCTCTAAACACCACAGTAAAAAGGAACTGTGTCTTTGTGCTTTGTTTCTTTGTGCTTTATTTACATTCAAGCAATTTATATTCATAGGATTAAATTGATTGCTTGTCTTCCTAAAATTACAAACCTTGACATAGCCTTAGAATTGTTGGTGCACATAGGTGAACTTAATTAATTTAGGCGTTATTTGTGCTAAACCAATTTGAGTTAAGCTTTCGCATTATATACTTGGTTTAGCTGAATAGAAAAGGAAATTAATTGAAAGAGATTTTTAAGACCGTCTATTTACTCCCCTCTAGTTGGTCTAAAAAGCATCTTGCAATGTGTTGAAACTTTGATTTGAAAATGACTAGTCAAAGTGTTGTCACTTCAGACTAAAAAGGAGGCATATGGTGTTGTCGTATCTAACTAAGAAGGCTACGAACTCGTCGTGTCGCGATGCATAGTATTAGCATTACCCCAATGTTGCAATGCTGAGTAGGGGGAGTGAGTAGGTCCTAATTGTCAAAATTACATGGAGAAAAATTAGCTATGTTTTTATTACATGATCAATCGGACTAATATTTTGTAAGCTTTAATTCAAGCAAGAATAGAGCAATAAACATGAGATTTAAAACCCTTAAAGCCTGACATAGTACTTCATAATTAAGGTTCGAAGTACATGGCGCATAGGGCTCAGTTATGTGCATATGTTTGCCTCATTACTTGTACAATACAAATAGCAACACACACAAATCAATCAACCCCACTACAACTACGGTACATGGGCGCCTTTTGGAATGGAAACGACATGGTGCCTCTTGCACCACATATTCTGCAAATCAGGCCATGGAGAGGCCTTATCTTCCCTTTGTTGCAGCTACATAATTGCATTCAATAAGCCACCATGTCGATCATGTATGATGCAAACCCATGGCCAATCGCCTACGACACTAGCTTTCACATTCCTCGAAACTACAATCAACTCTTGGTATTTCACGTTCCTCGAAAACTACAACAACTGTCAGTATTTTCACTCTCCACAAATACATGAAATTAGAAGAACTTGTTTGTTGCCATCCACTGTGATTGCAATCAATATTTGGCCCTTGTACTTCCAAGTCAGGAAGATGCCATCCACGTAAAGCAACAAACGATCTAAATGCATTGATGCACACACCAAAAGCGAAGAATGCTCACTTAAGTACAATCTTCCGGAGAACCGTTACGAGACATGTTCCAAAATATCAACATGGGTCCCAGTTCATTTGTTTTATGACTCAGAGCAGACCAGGCAAGGTTGTGGCAAGAGTGTTCGAATGTATGAAACTTGCTTCCAGTGACTTCTGCTTCGCCCTCTAAGCCTTAGAATAGCTTCTTGTGTACTGCAACCTCCCCACTATTGCAAGAATTTTGGAACACGGCATAAAATCCAGATTACCCATAATCTCTCCGTACATCACATTTGCAATAAAGCCTGAAGACATGTTTACATAGGATTGCATGGACTCTGTCACCATGCATGTGTGCGGAACGGCTATAGAACACTTCCAATGGGTGTCCCACATATGTTGGTATGCATGGACTCGTTAAGGGCAATCCTCTATCTCACACTTCACATCATATGCATGTGGGCCGGACTCCACTACCTTCAATGTCCACCTCAATGACACTGCCCAGAACTTAACTAATTCATGTACTTCCTCCTTACTTTTGTACAATGCTCCTTGCCTGACCTCATTATGCTAGTACTCCCAAACCACCTGCTCACCTTCACTCACTACTAGTTTGTCAAATTGGTATGTGTTCCACTCCGATGGAACGGCTTGATCACCTTCACCTTGCTTGTCATCAAAATCTTCATCATCTCATAATGTCTTGTAATCACCGTCTTCAAGCTCTATCCGTTCCATCAAGGCTTCGATCTGCCCACCTCGATTCCATCAAGGCTTTGATCTGCCCACCTTCGTCTGCAATGCCCATGGTTCTTATGTCCTAGCCATGGGAAGGTCTTCACTCTCAGCTTGAACTGAGTCCATATGTAACATCCCAATTTTTAGAGTTATTAAAATTTTTCAAATTAAATTTGTCTTGATTAATTTCTCCAAGATTTTCCTCTTAAGAATAAAGCTTAAACAATTATCAATTTAAAATTCAGATTTCACTTGTGGGCCAATTCTTTCTTGGTAGCCCAATTCTATTTCTCTCTATCCTAGCCCAATCCTACACCCAACGCCTTGGCCCAGCCCGCCCCACGCCGTGTCTGTCGTACATCATAGTCGTGTCCTGCACCCACCGCCATCGTTGGCAAGTGAATCCTGCCTGGATGGTCGTCACATTCGACTCGATCTCTTCTCCATGTTCGAGTTGGACACTACAGCACCGTCATACCGCCTCCAACTCCTTTGTGCCACACTGCCTCTCACATGCATAAATAGGAGCCCAAGCCTTCGACTTCCGCACCCCAAGCCACCTTTTCTTCCCTGTGCACCGTCGTCACCAGATTCGTGCTCTGCATCATCGTCATGCCACCCAAGTCCAACGAGTGAGAATTTACCGCTGCACCAGAGTACCTCTAATCTCTTTGACTGTACTGGATGCTTCGCCAAGCCAAGAGGAATGCCTGAGGATCATCGCCTTCAATGAAGTACCGTTGGAGCCTATCGCCGCCATAAAGCCAATATGTTCCACTGCCTCAAGCTTGCCGTAGGTAAAGTCCATTGACCATTGGTCCCCATTCCCAACTTGAGTAGTGTTCTATTGCTCCTAGAAACACTTTGTGTGCATCGTCAAGCCCCGGCCTCCTCGCCATCGCCGCCAGTCTCCGTCGCCGAAGACAACCACACTGACCTTGATCTGGTCCATGTCACGCATCTATGTGGCAAGCCACACCAGCCACAGTCCTACGTGGAAGTCCACGTGTATGCCATGTCATCCCGGATTACCACCTCACCTCATCGTAACCTTGCCATGTCAACATATAACGTCAGCAGCCACGTCACCACCACATAGGTGCCATGTCATCACTTTTGGCATGCGTGTCTACCGCGTGTTCGCCACGTCATCCTAGCCTAGACTGGTTCAGTGGACCAAGTTCACCGTGAACTGAGTCATTGACATGTGAGTCCGACCTATTAGTCTCTGTCGAATTTCAGCAATTTCTAAAAAGAAAAGATTCTAGAATATTCTCTGGCCCCACTTGTCAGTCTTTCAATTAACTCTTTTCTTTTTCTTGATTTTCTCAGCCGATTTAACTTTCAAAAGCATGTTCTCTCATACAAACTCCGATTGGGCCCGTTCAAGTCTCTAAATTCATACAAAATTAAGCCATATTTTATGGTGAATTTTATTTAATTTTGGAGTTTTTTTGTTCTCTGTTCTTGGTTTTTATTTGGATTTTCTCTTTCTTGCGAGTAGACTTTGACACATCAGAATCGTTCATTGAGCAAGGAGAAGTAGTCCAAGATCACGACTTTATTGAAGATAAGTTGTGCAACCTTGATCCTGTTGAACCCAGTTTTTATAAAATTATATTGCATTTAAATTATTGCATTGTTTGATAGTAAAAATACACTGGGAGGTAGTTATTGTCTCAATTGCTATTTATCCACCTTGTCATTTGTATGCCAAAATCCTTTGCCACCCTAGAATGGTTATTATCAGTTGGTCATTAATTTGTCACCAACGTGGATTGGTTAGATTGCTTCACCATCTGGGAACTATGGAATATTGTTTTGGAATCAAACTAAATTTGATTAATGATATATGGAATCACTTTGTGAATAACTTTATGCATTATGTATTATCATTGATGGCATGTGTTGTGGTTTAATAATAAGGGTGGATAAATATTTTAGACTAGGGCAATTGAAAGAACTGTATGCTTATGGTTTATAGAAAGCTAGTGAATTATGGAATAGTTAGTTGATGGGGTAGTATCTCCCTAGTCAGTTAAGGACTTAACTTTATGTGCCATTGAACTAAGCTACAATCGTATAACCATATGTTGGGTATGGAACGAACCTAGCTTAGTAAGTGACCTAGTTTCGGTATTGACTCCTCATGTGGTAGGTTAAGGTTAGTGCCAGGCTGGAAGGTTTGATCGCATTCATTGGGTTACATTTATACATGACATTCCATTTACAAATCCAATGTTAAGCTCCGGGTCTGCTCACATGTGTTGGGGTGTAGTTACTAGGATTAAGCTTGACGGGGTCAGTACTGGGGCGAGGTTTCTAAAAGGTTTTGTTATGATCATCTTAGTCGCACACTTAAGGAAGCATGTAATTGACTGACAGAATGAGTTGATCATATCTTATGGAAAAGTTGTATAACCTCTACAGAGTGTTAAATCATCTAGTCGAATAGCCATGTTCGTAGTGCTCAGGAATTTCACACAAGAGTTAGATTTTCATAATAAAAAACCTAGAAGGAAAAGTAGTGTGAAATTGATGGATAAGCTATGGGGGAGCTTGTTACCTTATTACCTATTTTATTCAAATTATGTGTTCGATCTATTTATTATATTTACAAGTTGAATTTAGCTTTGTGCAAAACAATCCAAGTTAGTTATTTCTTTTGTTCAAGCCTTGCATCTATAAATTGCATTCTGCATACACAACTTATCGAACACTCTATAAGCTCACCCTTATTATCAACACAACTCAATTGCTGAAGGATAGAAATCTCCACCACTCTTTGAGGACGAGTACTACGAAGGAGGTTAAGCGCTAGGTCGAGCAACCCTAGTTGATTGCCTATGGCTTGAGATGGGTTATTATTTTCTGCTGGAGTTATTTTCTTATTTTCCACTATAAGTTTCTTCCTCGGCATTAAGCCCTACGAAGTATAATAAATGTAAACTCTGATAATAAGATCATACTTAGTTAATTAAATAATATTAACTATGTGTATGGATGATATTACATCAATATTGCCACTGTATGTACTAACGTGATCATGGACTAGTGTAGTATATATAGAGGGTCCGAATTTGCATATTTGAGTCCCGACACCATACCACCGCCCTCTTATTGGCTCATAAAGTAGTGCTCACTGTGGCTCAACTGCCCAATTTCTTTTGCATCACCACCAATGGCATCTTCCTGTGTCGCATTAGCCAGAGGGACTTTCTCAAAGGCTTGGACTAGTAAGACTTGTGGCCATCCACGTTCCTTCGCCAAACTCACATATGAGCTTCACAAATTTGGTCCATTCAGTTTTACTAACTCCTAGTACGTGCATTTTTGTGCTTGGGTGGCAACGCCATGCAACTTCAAATCGTGCAACACATGGTCCAGTGAGAACAACTGGTACAACCATCTCATAACAGTGCCCCATGGACGTTGCTCTGCACCTAATGGTTTGGCTGTCATAGATACAAAATCACACAAATCAACTCCTTATATACCCATCTGTGACACATGTTCTTCATTGTGTATTTTGAAAGCTACTCGTTTAGTCATACCTATCGATGATTTTGACAAATAATCTGATGTTAATGATAGGTGCTCCTTCGATTAAATTATGTGAAGTATTCATTATTCAAAAATAAACTTGCATACGAGAAGATTTTCCTAAAACATGCAACACCCTAAAGAAAGACAAAGAAATCGTACATGTTTGTACACATCAAAATTATCATGCATGCTTCGTCTACGTAGAACACACAAATAATAACGGATCCTACACATACTATTACAACTAGTACTAGAGAAATAAATAGATCTATGAAAAAACACTCTCTATGCTCCAAATAGACCTAACTAGCAGATTTAATATTCTAAAACTAATCAGTGCACTATAACTAGCTACTAAAAGAAATTAATGGATCTATAGGAATAAATCCTATGACAAACTACTCTAAAGAACTAATATGTATAACCACACTATTTGCACATCTATCCACTACCCAATATAACTACATATCGGAATCATCTTATTTGCTAACCAACCATGATTTCAAAATAAAATCTATAGAGAAATAGAAGTCACCTCTAGGTGGGGAGATCCACTCCTCCCCCAATGTTTCCCTCCTCTTCCCCTCTTCTCTCCTCCTCTTTCTCTTTTTCCCACATAAAAGTGAACTTCAGCCGGTTTTTTGTGCCTTACATAAGCTGGCTTAACTCGCCAATTCAAATGATTATAGAGGGTGCAAGGGCATCTGTTGTCGTTTTAAATGACGATTTGCTTCTCTATCGTTGTTTGAAATGATGATAAAAGCTCAGTCATCAAATGGAGTGGCGACAGATGCCCTAGTGGCCAACGTAGCATTCTATTGTCCATTCTCTTACGATAGAATTTCTGTCACGTTTGAAACGGCGTTAGAAGCTTTGTCCCTATTTTAAATGGTGACAGAGCTTTTGTCGTTATTTCAAACGACGATAGAAGGTGATTTGTGTAATTTTTTTACCAATAATTTTATTTATATAATATTAATAAATAAATGTATTATTTAAAAAAATCGTGATTCCGTTGGTGACACGGAGAGACAAACATTTCGCGCTCGGGCCCAACCCGTATGGACGTATGGTTCACTCGGACGCCACATGTTGGTCGGCAGGCAGGCAGGATGCCCATTTGATGATGGGCTAAGATGTGACGTTTCGTTAATTCGGCTCGGCTCGTCCTGGCAGTTTGTGCGGCCTTTGCACCACAAGATCAGGAAGAAACCAGGCCTGGCCTAGCTCTGCCTCGAACATCATAAACAGGCGGCAAAGCCCTCTCGACAGGCTGGGCCCAGCCATCCAACGAAATGCCTGGGAGTTTCCATGGGAAAAGAGAGAGAAAAAGATCATTGAGCAAGATCCTAAACAAAACTCGAACCCAATCAGCTCTGTTTTGTGCTCGTACCGAGCTCAGCCCGGTCAAAATTCGGCCCAGTTCTTGATCTCGACCAGCCCGCGATACTCAGCGATCTTTTTCCTTGGCAGATAGCCATGCTGGTAATGCTCATCGTTTTCTTATATGTCAGACTCGGATTTAACTAATTTATAATACTTTATAAAACTACTATACTATTCTCTATATTAATAGATAGTGTTTATAAATATATCACCAAATTGTTGCATATATGACGTAAACGATACGATACATGATCATTACATAATCACATTTTAAATAGACCACATCGAATCAAGTTTACAATAAAGACCGATCAAGTAAAATAGATACATTCCATAAACACGAAAGCAGAAGTGATAGCAAAAATGGAGGGCATATCTCGCCATAGGCAAACGAATGGGGTAGAACGTGTGCAACCGATATTAACCAAGAGTCTGGATAATATTGGTACACACAAACATCAACTTAGTCAGTATGATTGGGGTAAGACTTAAACTACTAGAGACTAACCTAATCTCCTATATCTTCTTTCCATCAGCTTCTGGGGCGTCGTAGTACGTAAAGTGTCCTTGGTCCACAGGTTCAGAGGGTTTTGTGGGCGAGGGTGAGCACAAGCAATAGTGCTCTACGAGCCAACATATAAAATACAATAGTATACATGCAAGGTTCAACAAAGGTAGGCTCGATTCTTTTATTTGCTAAAGGTAATATTTGAAAACTACAATAATTAGAAATTCTTATGACGTAGCATTTTAATTGAACCATATTTTTATTAAAGAGAACAAAAGTGTGCAATATTTATAACGGTGCAAATTTCATCCACCTGTTATATGGTTCCATTCACCATATGCTAATTTTTGTTACTAGGGTTACATCCACTAGGGCAAATAAAAAATTAGGGTTGCATTCACTCGACGAGTTTTCATCCCATCCACAAAGTTTTACAAATAGATAGTAACTCGAGTGAGTTCTCATACCCGCTCTTGACCGTAGGCACAGCCATTCGAACAGTTTACACTTTACAGAGATTGTATACTTTACCCACAAGAGATAATCAACCTGTTATGTTTCACACATTTTCTTGGATATGTGAATCAAGGAGATCACTATAAGGCCTTTACAATGCATCACCCAATGCAGGTTACACCCGTTAAAATTTCGTCTTAGTTAGGTTACATCCACCATACCAAGACCCCTTTTGCGCCACACGGTGGCTTGCACTAGTGACAATCAACGTGTCCACGATGGCTTAAACTAGCGATACGACTCGTGGGTCACTCTAATGGTGTAACTCATAATAATGGATATAAATTAGTTAGCCAAGTCATACCCATTATATACTTATGGTTGTACTGTTTGATATTGAGAGATCGTCATAGGATTCAGTTCTTAAAATTATCTGGGTGGTTCTTGCCACAAACCATAATTTCTCATACTACATTCGCACCAACCATCTTACTATCCATCCAGATATGGTATCAGCAAGTTTTAAGATTTTTGACTTGCTTGGCTCACAAGTGGGTTGCTCTTAAAAGTCTTAAGTTATCTTGAATTACGGCTCTTCTGTGCCTCGTACTCTACTCTGACGATCGCATCGAAAGCAAATAAACAAGCGAGAAAAATAAATAAATAAATACAAAAGAAATTTCAAATGAACTCTAAATTAAACAATTCCACTGCCATTGGATAGATATTGAATTATATGAATTTAGAAATAAATTTTATTAAATTTGAAGTTAAAATAAGTTAGAATGAGCTCTCCAAAGTTTAAATTTGGATTAAACCCAAAATTTAACAGATGAGAGTACTCTCTCATTGATAAGTGGGGTCCATTGGAATTAAATTAATTTTTAAATCACTTCTTAATTTAAAAATATTACAGAGGTTGACAGGTAGGTCTCACGGGATTTAAATTAAATTTTGAATTATTTTCTAAAAAAGGCTTGGGGTTGACAGATGGGGATATATACTATAGGCATAGTAAACCGGTCCCACTTATCAGTGGCTAACACTCACTTAACCGGTTTAAACAGGGTTTTAAGACGATGGGGCCCATATGTCATAGAGACAGGGGCTTAGCTAAAAAGGGAGGGCCTACTGGTCAGTGAGGATTAGCTAGTACTAACGATGATCATTAAAGTTAACTAATTGCACAGTTTAAACTAGTGACGAAGGAACATGAGCTTTGTCTTCTTCCTGTCGAAGAGAGTCGAGCTCGTCACCAGCGAGAGGAGGCGCAGCGGCCGAAGGGGTGGGCTAAAACGGAATTCCCTCCTCGGCCCGTAGTCCTAGGCGAGGCGATGTCGCCCAATTCGGTGCAAAGAGCGAACGGCGGCAAACTATGCGGCAAAGACGCGCGGGTGCATGGCACCACGGCGGCTGGTGACAGTTAGTTGGTTGCCTCGTATTTTCGATCAGAAAAACACCGTCTTGGTAAAGCAGTTTGTCCTAGACTACTGCTAGCAGCCCAGTAGAGATACTTACGATGTGGCAGTAGCATTGTATCAATTCGCATAGGGTCCGTACTTTTAGACTACGATTCATAAATTTTAGCTATGATCGATATATTTAATAAATAGTATCGATTGATATAAGTTAAAACGGAAAAACCAACTGAAAACCAAAGGATCACGAGTGGCAGTGAGTGGTGCGTCTGCTGGAGTAAATGCAGGGGTAGGGTGCCGGTGATTGATCGGCTGGGACGCATGCCCCCATCAGAAAGCAAAGCGCGTGGATCGGCTGGACTGCCCGCCCCCGGCCAGAACCAGAAGACGACGCTGCCTGTTTTGCACTCCGAGATATGGGCGCCTGTGACCCAACACCAACGCCCTGCTGCTTGGTCCCCTTGCGCATGGAACTCCACGAGAGGAGACCCGCCTGTCACTAGCAAATCTATAATGCTTAAACATTCCGATGCGTGAGACCATTAAGATTTATTTATACTCGGGGCAGAAATGCAAGTGTCATCACGTAGCTTTCACGCGTTAAAATGCACTAGCTAATTACTGAGTATTTATTTGCCTCCGGCTCTCTCAGTGCTCTCTTCGAGAGAGTTAAAAAAAAAAGCAAAAAACTCTTTTTTTAGTCCGTGGCTCATAATTTTCTTCATCAAACAAACAAAACGATTTCTCTCTGTCATTTTAAAATGGTTTATCGATTTTGATTTATTCATATAAATATTCGTAGTAAATCTAAAATTATCAGTTATAGCTAAAAATTGTAGCCGAAAATAACGTACCAAAGATGATGCCAGATATCATGCTGGTATTTCGGCCGAGATACGAAGGTGGAGGTGACAGGAGACTATGGTGCCATTAGCCACGACATGCATGGATGGTGTGTTTGGTTTCACGTGACACGACACGAGTCGCGACCACTCCGCCGATGTAGTGGAGTAGGTAAGTATGCAGCCGAAGTGCTTAATGGCGTTCGCCCAAACCTGCGGTCTCGGCGAGTTTTCACTCGCGAAAAACGGTGGCCGTCAAACGTCGGTGAACAGGTGAGTCGAGTAGTTGCACCTTGAAGCAAACATTCCATCATCGAACACTTCGCTTTACAGAAAATAATCTAGCGCATCAACCTCGATCCTTCAATAAATCTTAACAAATCTAGCTCGCGTATAATGCACGTCACAAGTGAAAATTTGAACTGTCCTCAAGCTGAATTTTTCGTGAAAATTTTAACTGTCCTAGAGCTGAATTCTTTTGAGACTCCTAAAGCTGATTAAGGACGGACTAAAGAAGAGTTAATAAATTATTTAAAAAAACTGTCTTAATAATTTATTTTGAAAAACTGACAAAGAAATCGTCTAACTTATTTATTCTTTTTTGTCATAAGCCTAAAAAGGAGTCCAAGTAACTAGGGTCATGCATGCAGTTGCAGCAGCAAATGCGTCCCACCCAACCAAATCTGGCGAGGCACAACTAGGAGTAGCATCCATCGACAGCCAGGCATGAAGCCTGACATGTCTCGAGCCCCCTTCTGTGGATGGATGCCAACAATTGTTCGGCGCTGCCTGCCTTTTTCGTCAACACGGCGAGTTTCATATCAGTCACCATTTCGTATTAGCGGTGACAGTACTACGCTCTTAGCCATTTGATCAGTTCGATGTCATTACCTTTCGTGCACAATTTTCTTCTTCCTGGTTTCTCGCTGCGACTGTTTTCTCTGTTTTTGTTGTTAACGCATTTGCAAGAGGTATCCTTGTAACTACTGTAAGTTTACTGATTTTAATAAAATCCTTCCTTGTATAGTTGAATGTGTTGTTGTAAGTTCATAATAGTGTTGGGCTGATGGTTTGTGTCTTAAATATTTGAATTCTATCTATTTACGAAAGATAATATGTTACTATAATCTTTCTGTTAATCTCCGCTTCAAAAAATTACATCATTTAAAAAATAATTACTATAGATAATACAAATATAAACCAATTAAAAATCAAAATGAACTCAGCCAAATTTATCCTAGTCACTACTACCACCACCACCATTTTTCCTTTACAGAGGAGTACAAGTACACGCTTGCAAACAGCAAACAGCAACGTTCTTGGGCCGCCATTGTTCACTATACCTCATCACTCAGAGCTGCTCGGTGAATCTGCCAGCCCATAAAGGTGGTGTTCTTTTCGACTTTTTAGCCAATTTTTAGCTTCAACTTCTATCAATCGATATTGTTTATTAGACATATCAGTTATAGCCAAAAGCTATCAACCTGCAGTCTAAAAAATAGGCCAAAACATCCACGGATGATTGCTCTAACAGCATGTACAATAGTATAGACAGCGGTAGTCTGTAATACACCTCTATGTTATCTATAGACAGGATAAAGACAACGCACTGTATGCGTTGTCTATAATAGTCTCATAAAATTAATGTGTTATCTATATAATTGTCTATACAATAATATAGATAGTAAAAACCGTCTATAAGACCGTCTATTAAATATTAGATAACATCTTTTTCTCTTCTTCACATCACCAAAAATCTTATATAACATACGTTTACAGATAGCTGATATGTACTATTATACATATCCTAAGCAGCAGACCTAGTGCCGAAGCTTCACGGTGCATAGCCATAGATACCTACCTCAGAACAAGTCAGGGAAGTCCCAAAACCAACATCGCAATAAAAAAAAAACTCTGTTTCGATTTGGATATGTAACGACTGTATTTTGACAAAAGCATCAATCGACAGTTTGGAACACGTTACATCTAGTTAGGCTTTTATGCATTTGCCAGTTACAGAGCAACATGCTGATCAGGGCATGACACCCAGCAGTTCCCAAGGAGCTCATGAAACTTTGCGAAAGCAGAACCTTTTTCCAGCCGAGATAAACGATCCTCTTTACTACTTCCCCAAGCAGCTCACCAAATTCCTACAATCATCAATCCCCATCACACATTTCCCATTCCGTAGTATTCCAAAATTCCTTATAAAACCTTTAAAAAATAGCCTTTTCCTTTTTAATTTTTAACGATGTTTGACTTCTCTCGATAATCATTATTTATTAAACAAAAAGTCATAATCTACCGTCTAAAGAAATAAGCCTAATAATCCATGCCGATGTCATAATAATAGGAGCACATTGCCACGTGAAAACTAAAACGAAATTGACCAAAGGAACACCTACATTTTTCTCAACATCAAAATCCTACATTGGCACATTGCCACGGGGAGAATTTTCCCTGTCCGGGCACCATTTTTTTCCAATTATGATATTATCCCTCATTATGATAATTTTGCCCCCATTACGATATTATCCCTCTGTACTCAAGCCAATTAATGAAAAGAAAAGAAAAATAACAGTTTCTCCTCTTGCTTTCCTTTATCTTGGTTAATTCCCTCGTTCCTAATTTCGCGGCCTTCTTACACCCATGCCCTCCGCCTTCCGCCATATTGTAAAATCTTCACATAGGCCCCTGCAGTTTCTACCCCTCAGCTCTTCTTCCACTCCTCGGCGGCGCCGTCGCTGCCGGCGAGATAGGCCTTCTTCCTCCTCTCGGCGCGCGCGCACGCGCAGACGATGACGAAACACGCGGCGTACACGGCGTACACGCGCCAGTTCGCGCGTGGGGCCTCTCCGGCCGCGGCGCGGTGGAACACAACGGCGTAGTAGTGCAGGCCGACGGCCAGCCCCACCACCATCTGCGCCAGGCCCAGCGCCTTGGTGGCGTCCCCGCCGCCGTCCTCCTCCGGCGAGGCTGCGCCCGAGAAGATGGCGACGAGGTCCACCATCTGGAGCACGAGGTAGCTCATGAAGCCGAGCGACTGCGCGGCCTGCGTCCAGGCGTAGGCCGCGGGCGAGGCGGCGTGGAAGAAGCGCAGCGGCTCGAGCCCCATGGCGGCGGCGGCGAGCGCTAGCGTGGCGAAGTAGATGGCCAGGTACGCCTGCGCGAGCAGCAGCGCGCGGTGGAGGAGCGGCAGGTACGGGCCCATGCGCCGGACCAGCGCCGTGAGCATGAACAGCGGCAGCAGCAGCAGCGCCACCGCCACCACTGCCGCCGCCCACCGGCCGCCCAGGATCGGCCGCACGCCGTCGGCGATCCCCGCGTTGGCCGCGGACAGGTACGCCTTGGACGTGTACGACAGCCGCGCCAGGTCCGGCATAAGCGTCTCCTGCAGCCGCGCCGGCAGTCCCCGGAACTCGGAGACGAGGTCCTCCGTCCCTTCCGCGAACGCCACGTCCTCCTCCACCCCCGCCGCACCCTCGCTCACGGTCGCATTCACCTTGGCACTCGCCTTCTCGTCGGGGGCGACCACCTGCGCCTTGTTGCTCGATTTGGTCGGCTTGGCACCAGCATCCACGGTCGAATTGGACGGCTTCTTGGCCTTGCCAGCGGCGGCCTCAGATTTCGCCGCCTTCGCCGGCTTCACCGCCTTGGCCACGCTCGTCTTCGGAACCTTGGCGGGCTTGGCGGAATCGGTACCCTTAGTCTTCCCGGCGGCCGCCTTGTCCAGCTTCGGGAGTTTAGTCTTTCCGACGGCCGCCTTGTCCAGCTTCGGGAGTTTGGCCTTGGCAATGGCCGCATCCCCACCTGCCTTGGTGGCTGTCTTCTTGGTAGCCTTCGCCGCGGCGGTCGACTCCGATTTCTTGGTTTTCACAATCTTGGTCTGGTTCTTGCCATCGGAGGCGAGCTTCTTCTTGATCTTTCCCGCCGCCGCAGCCGCGGCCTTGGTCGGCTTGACCGGCCCATCCTCCCCGTCGTCGGCGGCGGACGCCAAGAGCGCCTTGCGGCCGCCGGAGGCCTTGGGCGCCGACGAAGCCGACGAGCAGAGCGCAATGTGGGAGCAGAGGAGGGCGAGGACGAGGAGCAGCAGCAGCACGGGCCTCGGCGACCAAGGCGCCATCTTTGGCAAGCGCGGAAGATCTGGGCGCGGTTTTGCGGGGAGATATGGCGAGGATCGGTGGCAGAAAGATCCGGGAGGGAAGAGTGAAGGGGGGTTTAGATATATTGGCGTTTTATATATAGAAATTGGCAAGGAAAAAGGCGGCGAGGCAACCTGTGACTGTGCGGGGTGAGGCGAACCAGTGTGTGTGTGTGTGAGGCTGCGAGTGGCAAGCGAACCACTCCACCAGCACCGGCAGTGTGTGAGGGGCTGGGGTTTGACAACGCGTGGACTGGAGGAAGGAGAGGGAGGAGTTTGGTACGGTCGGTACAAGGTCACATGCTGCGTCCGTCGGAGAAACGTCAAACGGCCAACCTCTACCTCTCTACGGCGCTAGCGTCTAGAGCCTCGTTTGGTTCGAGGTTAAGGAGTGGGACAGAGATTTAATCCGGTAAACACTATTGAGTTAAGAAGGACTAACTTAATCTAATTAAAACGTTTTAACTCTTTTGATTCAGCATTAAGTTAACCTACTAAATTAATAGAATAAGTTAACTCAGCATAACTAATCCTCTGAATTTTGCTTTTCTAGTGCTAACCTATCTAATCTAGTCAAATAATAATTTAGATTAATAAATTTTGTTGCCAAACATAAAATTTATATTAAGCTAATATAGTTAGATTAAAATTCGCTAGCCCGATTATTTTAATTCAAACCAAACGTAGCCTAGAAGGAGTGGAGAAGAGAGGTTTTTGCAGCAACGTTCTCCGGTGAATCGCTTTTTTAGGCATTTTCTTGTTACTTAGATGTTGTGCAATGCTATCGTTTATGGTTGTCCGGTACCCAGTGGTGGATCCAGAAATGAAGCAAGAGAAGGGCTAACTTAGGATATCTCGCTACGCGATATGGATACGGCGATAGTGGCGGGCGGACCCACGGTATATCTTGGGTGGGCCACGGCATACCACAGGGCCCAGCGACGAGCGAACATCAAAGCGAAGCGTCGGCCGTCTTCGGTCTTTCCCAAACACTTCGCGAACCCGGTAACCCAGTAAAGCTCGAAGAGACGAAGAGAGCGGGCGGCGGAGAAGCCATGGAGCGGTGCGGCGGATCTTGGCGCCTCGGGATGGGGCGGCCACGACGGACTCGCCCTCGACTCCTCCGGCGGTCTACATCTCCTCCCTCACGCTCCTCAAGATGCCCAAGCACGGTCGGTCCCTCCTCGCAAACCCCAATCTCCCTCTCCCCACTAGTCTCCTTCTCCACAAACCTAGGGTTAATCTGCGGTTGCGTGCGGGGAGGCGGCGGGCGATGGAGGTCATGGGCACGATGCTCGGCGAGTTCGTCAACGACTACGATCGGGGTGGTCGGCGTCTTCGCCATGCCACGTAGCGGGACCGGGGTCGGCGTCGAGGCCGTCGACCACGTCTTCCGACCAACATGCTCGACATGCTCAAGCGGTGGCGGTGCGGCCGTAGATCCGTGTTGTCCTTCTCTTAGGTTCGATTTTGCGCGATTGGTTAGCTCGGTTGCTCGTTGTACTCTATAATCGAGCAGGATCGGGCTTATCATCGCATATGATGTCTCAATTCGTATCTGTTCGTTGTGATGTTATTTTCCTTCGATTGATGTAGTTAGTTTGCTTGTGTAGGTGTTAAAATTGACAAGACCAGCCTTGTCGAAAACCCGATAAGAAAGTATGAACTTGTTCATATAGCAGTTTGGCTCAGCTCTTTTATACATAGTTGAAAAATAAAATTTCCGAGTTTCTTTAGGAATTGGATGAACATTAGTCTCAATCCTAATAACTGTTGCTCCATGATGCTCAGAGGCTCAGAGCTGTGCATTAACTGGAATAACTGCTCTAATCCCTTTATCTATCAAAATAATTGGCCCTTCTTTTAGAGAAAAAAAAGGATAATTTTACTTTTTAGTTGTTGCTATTTGCTGAGCTCAATCCTTTGTATAGATAACAAGCCCTCCATTGGAGGAATAAATTTGGATCACTGATAGAAAGTTTGGACTTTTGATGAATATATTCGCAGAATCGATGCTGCAGACAGCTCAATATTTTTATTTACATGCTAGGCTTAATTTTCGTTCATTGCCAGCTATTCCTAGCCGTGGATAGCATATAATGCATCAATAATGATGGTACCCACAGATTGTATGGTCGGTATTATGATATGCCTAGCAAATAAGTGAGTTGGGCTTGGGGACAACAATAACATAACGGTAGTAGTCCCCCCCTCAATTACAGACCTCCAAATTGTATAGTGCAGACACAACTTCTTCCTGAGAATATATTAGTTACCACGTATTCAAGACTGCTTGATTTCATAAGTTGATCATGTAGTTGGCTTGAACCCATTTGGTAGTCTTGGAATGCACTGCTTCCTTCTGCTCTTTATTAATTAATTGAACCTTGTGATCAGTTGAATTAAATGGGTTAAGACAAAAAAAACCCTTATGTAAACATAGCAGATATATGTGTTTTTCCTTTATTATTTGATTGCATATATGCTTTGTTGTGCACTTGTGCAGTGAATATCTTAGGCACAATTTCGAGGAACCTTGTGCTCTTTAACAAGGAAAATTTATCTTTCTTTTATTGCACATTTATGCAATCATTCATTCTTATCTTGTTTATTGTATTGTGAGTGACTGTATGTTTCACATACACGTATGCTTTGATCTGAATTCCTGTTTTTTACTACCTATTTGGGTGTGCCACATGAGATAAGTTAAATTAATTGCCTGTATACCAAATTACGGTGCAAATTTTACAATTATTTACCGAATTGCATATAAAAATTTTGGTGCGGCATACCCTTTGGTAAAATCCTGGGTCCGCCACTGATAGTGAGCCTTTGATGCTTGATATATATATATATATATATATATATATATATATATATATATATATATATATATATATATATAGTTTCATAATTCGTATTAATAGTGATGCTTGAGCAGTCAAGTTGCTATGCACACACCTGACAATTGTTATGGTTGTTCAAACTGTTTATTTTTTGATATTACAAGTCTTTTCCCTGTTGAGCATTGCTAGAAAACTTTATGGGCATCTTCTTTGGTGGTTGTTGGATACTCATAGATCTTCAAATTTTTAGGGAATACTTATAGGTCCACATTCCTCTTAGTTCCAACTCTCTGAAGTAGCAGTGTTTAGCACTGTCTCCAATGTTGAATGCTCAGTGATGCCGAGTACACTTTTAATTTCTATAGCAAGATATCAACTGAAATCTCTGACATAACTTGTTTTTACTACAATGACACAAATGTAGTTGTATATACCTTAAATGTAGTTTTCAAATTTGCAAATGCATACCGTTGTGTTACAATAAAAAGTTTCTCATTTGCATTTTTACAGCTTTTTGAACCTGTACTGAACTGAACTCTAATAGATCTGTGTGGTGCAATCTTTATCTCCAGAGAAAGAGGATTGAGAATGGTACATATTTGGGCTCCACTGGGTGCTTAAATTTTGAAGGGAGGTTGTCGTGGAAGAAGAAAATACTTGCGTTCATCTTTGAGCAGGTAGGTTGGCCCATTTGGTCCCCGAGAAATCGGCCTGGAGGCAATGATGATGGCAGGGAACCAGCACAAAGGAACCGTTCTTCGTATGGTTCTATATTGACGAGGAGGACTATGGCCGTATTCTTTTCATCTTCTAAAAGCTGTTTTTGATTTTTCTACAGCAACTAACCTTTAAATATAGTATCTTTTTAAGATAAAGTCTACTAATTAATTATAATACATATTGTACTGACTTTATTTATATCAGTAAAAACAACACGTGGGTTTCTTACTCTGTAATCTCTCGCACAAACAGCCCAAACACCACAAGCTGCAGCCAAAAGTCACAAGCCGTAGCTAAAAAGAACAGACCTTATAGCTTCTAACCCGGGCCCTAGGTACCGATTTGAACTTCTAGTTTTGCCAGTTTGAAAAAACATCTAATTTCGGTGTAAGTTTGTGAAGCTCTGTTTTTTAAAATGAAATCTCGAAGGGTCTACGTAGCTGGAAAAATGGTGCGCCAAAAAGTTAACGTATATTCGTATTATGTGCAGCGGTTACGTGTCGATCGAAGGATCGGATGCGGTGCTGGGGCGAGAAATTCCAAAGGCCGAATGCATATAACACTGGATTATCACCACTCAGCAAACACAAATACTCGAGTAAAATAAGCTTCAATTGCGTTATACGTATTTATATTGTGTGTGAGGATTTTGCATTAGAAGTGCTCCATGAAATAGGGGAGCACTTGACAGTCGTTGGGATTACGTGTACCCAGGCAACTTGCATGGCCATATTCATGCGAACTCGATGAAGTACCAGTACTACGATCAACATTCAACAGTAATATAAGTAGTTTCCAAGTGCTGTACTCAGAAGAGGTCATTTCTTTTATTCAAAGCTTGCCTGTACAGGTTTACGAAGTCATGTAGGAATCAATTCCCAACTCCAAGAGTTCCTCTCGCTCTCTGCTTCAAAAAAAAAGCATTGGACTAACGGTATAATTGTGGCACCTCACATATCAATATCAGATACTACTATAAAATGCCATCGCTAAATTAAGAAGTAAATAATAAAAGAAACAATAAAAATCGCAAGAAAATTAAAACTTTAAGAGTATTTTAATAGAGAACCAACGAAAGCTTAAATAAATGTTTGAAATATATGGCGGTCTACTTCTAACCAAGTGAAGGACAAATATGAAAACAAAGATAGTGGCAAGTCACGATGCTAAAAACTTGAGTGCTCTCACACATGTATGTTGCTATCACTTCACTACCCTTTTACCTGAGAATGCAAAGAGCAAGTGTGAGACTTGAAAATCTTAGTAAGTATCTAATAACGGTCGCAACAATGCCTAAACTAAGAGAGTAGTGTAATGGTTGTGATGAAAGAATAATGCATGCCCTTTCTTCATGTTCAGGGCATATATATCTCTATAAAGTATAATTACAATTCACCCTTACAGTTGTGTCTCTCCTAGAAGGGCATACATATTATTACACACATCACATTGGGCCCTACAATTCTCCCAAACAGGCCAGATGGGCTCAGGTGGGGGCAACCCCTACTACAGGAGCCTCTCATGGTAAAGGACTTCTCACGGACTGAAACCATATCGCTGCGCCCTTTGGCCCCCTAGTGGGACAATCCGTCATGAATCTTCTTTGACCAAGTCGTCGTGTGGTACCGATTGAAGTCTGACCGTGGTTGTGCGGCCATTTGTGGCGTCATGGGACACATGTGCGTGCATGGTTGGCGGGTCATACGTTGTCGTTTTTCCTGGTTGCACTTCCCAATCGTGGGGAACCGAACAGGCTTTAAAGCTGCGCTCGCCGTCACGTCGCTGTCCTTTACGCTTGACCTGTTGTGACAACGTTGCTTTCTCACCACTGCTCCCGTGCACACTGTTGCTATATACGTGCTCGTAGCCGCCGTCCACCGCCGCCACATCTCTCCCCTTTGTCGGCCCCATTTGGTAGATGGTGCTGTGAGCAGGCCCAGCAGAAGCACCCTTTCGTTTGTCGCCCGCCGGCCGTGCTCTAAGGAACTATAGCTAGCATGGCCCCGTGGCGATAATCGTTCCCACCGACCTAGCGGCGGCGTATCGTCGAGCAAATTATGACAGTGACACTGGCGATTACTTCCCACATACCCGATTATACGAGAGTAGTCAGGCACAACACTGTCCTCGACTGTATAACCACAGATGAGGTGTAATATCCTGAGTAACGAAAGTGTATAGCCTCGTATGTTACCAGGTGGGTGGAAACCTCCTCTATATATGGGTAACCTAGGCCAGGTAACTGTTATATTGTTAATAGGTTATGTGGGGTGACATTAAGGGAACTAAGAGAAGCCTAATATAAGGTTATGATTAGTGGAAGGACTTGCTAAGGTTGAAAATGGAGAAACGTAATTCCCGATATGAGGACGATGTGGAATGATAATATGGTGATGGTGATATAAGAATTATTCTAAAGAGGTACTATAACATAGCTCATACAAGGGTTGGCAACTATCCAAATTTTATTACGTGATGAGTGATTATTAGTCTGGTTAATGGGTATTATATATATCAGTCAAGACTCACATATGAAATCATACGAGTAATGAATCATAATATCAAGAACTAAGACATAGCAGTCCTAATGGTAAAAAGAGTGCTAGTGGTTTGAGCCTAGGTTGAAACATATTCATAAACTACTCTCATTAATGATTTAAGTATGAATTCTAAAACACTAATTAAAAGCATGAATTCTAGACCATTATTAACCGAGTATTCTAATAAACCTACAAGCATGTGAAACAAGATAACCTAGACATCATGGTATGAATACAATATTAGAAGTCTATATCTAGGCAAGTATTAGTAATATGATAATAACCAGACAAGCATTAGTGATATGATAATAACCAAGTAAGTTTTAGTGAGGTGATAATAATCCAGTAAGCTTTAGTGAGGTGATAATAACCCTTTCTCTCCAACCTCATCCTAATGGAGGGGAGAGCGGTATGCCTACCATAAAGTACCTTGAAAAGAGCCGTCTTGGTGAGGCAGTCAACAATGACCCAAACAGAGTCCATAAGTCGGGGTGACCTAGGAAGACCAACAATGAAGTCCATAGCAATATCCTCTCATTTGCACTGGGGATTCTCTAATGACTACAAAAGACTGACAGTACTGCGGTGCCCGCTTTCACTTGCTGGTACACTATACACTGAGACAAAAACTTAGCTGTCCTTCTTCATTCCCAGCCACTAAAATTGCCGTTGGAGGTCCTTGAACATCTTCGTCTCATAGGGATGGATAGAATATGGAGTTTTATGAGCTTCATGAAGGATATCTCTCTTCAATTGCGAATTGCATGGCACCCAAATACGATCATGGAAATGCAACAGCCCTTTGCCATTAACAGAAAGTCGGGCCCATAAAGCTTAGCCCGAATGACCTCTCCATGTGAGTGTCAGATCTCTGAACCTGAGGCTTAAGCTTCTAGCAAAGCATCAAATAAAGGGAAATGAAGTTTCTGATTTCTCCAAAGATAGCACTGAGAACACGAACAAAGAGTAGTTTGAAGATCCTCAAGCTCCTCCCAGACTGATGTTCGAATAGGAACACCATCACTTCGCTTCCTACTAAGGACATCAGCCACCACATTAGCCTTTTCTGGATGGTTATGGATAGTGACGTCACAGTCCTTGATTAACTCTAACCAATGGTATTGCCTCTAGTTCAATTCCTTTGGGGTGAGAAAGTACTTCAAGCTCTTATGGTCAGTGAAGATGTCGCACTTCTCTTCATAGAGGTAATGGTGCCAAATACTGAGGGCGAAGATCGCTACCCCTAGCTCCAGATCATCATAGGATAGTTGAGTTCGTGCCTCTTAAGTTGACGAGAAGTATAAGCTATCACTTTGTCCTCCTACATGAGGATGCAACCCGAACTCAAATGAGATGCATCACAGAAGACTGTGAATTCTTTTCCTTCCACGGGAGAAGCAAGAATGAGAGCAACAAGGAGGTGCTCTTTTAGGGTCTGGAAGCTAGACTCACATTCATCCGTCCATAGAAATCGCTCTAACTGGAGGTTCGCCTAGAAGCTCCGTAGGGAAGACATCAAGAAATTCTCGAATAATAGGCAAATCTTCTGGTAAGGGTCTAGTGATAGGCTTCTCTAACAAGGCGATAAGGCACCCAGACTTGGTCACCAGCAGCGACTGAAATAAGAGGCAAAGAATAGAAGACTGAGGTATCGCTCCTTGCCTTGATAAATGATCTCCCTTTATCCTGAAGAAGAATAACCCTATGGTCAAAGCAATGGATAATAGCGTGATAAATAGATATCCAATCCATGCCCACCATCAGGTCAAGAGTTGGATTGGCGCCACCGCTGCATCAATACTGAATTTGAGGCCTTCAATCTCCAAGGCAACGTTGAAGCAGGTAAGATTGCTAGCAAGATGTCCATTGGCAGTGGTCACCACTACGGGGTGTGCCAAGGTACTGACATGTGCAGAATGCTGTGGAATGAATCGAGATGTCGAAAAGGAGAAACTAGCCCTCGAGTCAAACAATACAAGAACAGGGCGAGAATTCAAGATAACCATACCAAAAAGGTTACAGAGAGGGGGAAGTAAATGGTAAGATGGGTAACAATAGGGAGGTAAAGCATGATAGGGAATTAATATTACCATGCACCACATCAAAACGATGGTGCAACTCCTGAGTTGGTAATGCATAGAGACACACATCAATACCCTTTGATACGATAGCAATTGGAGCAGAAACTGGACCCGCATTCTGATTGCCAGCAGTTGAAGGTGAAAAAGCAAGCTAGTTTGTAGTACCAGCCGAGGCCTTATGCTTCTGGTGTAGCCGAGGCAGAAGAATGGAATCAGGATTTAGGAAAGCATGGGATTGAAACAATGTCACAGAGTAGCAATGGAATAAAGGAAACATTAATTTGATATAGAATCATGGTAATATGCCACTTATTAGATATGCATGCATGAATGAATTAACTTGAAGCCCCGTATACATGCAAAAAATTTTTGTTTTTTTTGCCAGAAACTACAGCTTGAGCTCTGATACCAACTGTAGCACCACACATACTAATATGAGATACTATTATGGAACGTCATTGCCAAAGTAAGGAGTAAATAATAAAAGCAACAATAGAAATCATAGAAAAATTAAAACTTTAAGAGTACTTTAATAGAAAACTAGCGGAAGCTGAAATAAATATTTGAAACATAGGATCGGTCCACTTCAAACCAACTGAAGGACAAATAAGAAAACAAGATAGTGGTAAGTCACAGTGCTGAAAACTCGAGTGCTCCCACCCATGTATGTTGCTATCACTCCGCTAGCCTTTTACCTGAGAATGCAAAGAGCAAGCGTGAGATTTGGCAATCTCAGCAAGTACGCAATAACGATCGAAACAAGGTGAGTAAAGGATAAGTAATATAAACAAGTAATTGACACAGGTTAAGTGCAATGAAACTAGGTTACCGGGAACACTGATAAAAGTTAGAGATAGAGGTAACAGGAATAGTGAAATTAAGGATAGTCGTTATTTAGCATGTTATGACAGTGGCACCGGCGATTACTTCCCACTACCCAATTATACGAGAGTAGTAATGCACAACACTGTCCTCGACTGTATAACTGCAGATGGGGTATAATATCTTGAGTAATAAAAGTGTACAACCCCTCGTACATTACTAGGTGTGTGAAAATCTCCCCTATATATAGGTAACCCCAGGCCAGGTATCTGTTATATTGTTAATAGGTTATATGGTGTGATATTAAGGGAACTAACGGAATGCTAAGATAAGATTATGATAAGTGAAAGGACTTGCTAAGGCTCAAAATGGAGAAATGTAATTCCCGATATGAGGATGATGTGGAATGATAATATGGTTATAGTGATATAAAATTATTCTAAAGAGGTATTACAACATAGCTCACACAAGGGTTGGCAAATATCCAAATTTTATTACATGATGAGTGATTATTAGTTTGGTTAACAAGTAATGGGTCATGATATCAGGAACTAAGGCATAGCGGTCCTAATGGTAAAAAGAGTGCTAGTGGTTTGAGCCTAGGTTAAAATATATTCATAAACTACTCCCATTAATGATTTAAGCATGAATTCTAAAACACTAATTAAAAATATGAATTCTAGAACATTATTAACCGAGTATTCTAATAGACCTACAAGCATGTGAAACAAGATAACCTAGACATCATGGTATGAATATAGTATTAGAAGTCTATATCCAAGCAAGCATTAGTAATATGATAATAACCAGGCAAACATTAGTGATATGATAATAACCAGGTAAGCTTTAGTGAGGTGATAATAACCAGGTAAACTTTAGTAAGATGATAATAAGTAGGTAAGCTTTAGCGAGGTGATAATAACCAGGTAAGCTTCAGTGTGATGATAACAACCTGGTAAGCTTCAGTGATATGATAATAACCAGGTAAGCTTTGGTAATATGATAATAGCTAGGTAAGCTTAAGTGATATGATAATTGTACTCAATGGCAGTGTTGACAAATAATCATGGATAATGTGGTATGCCGAACGGAGGTGTTACAGCCGCGAGGTACTTGCCTTGAGTACACTCAGCGGACTCACTACTCAAAGGATCACAGGCGCGCAACTACTCAAACGCTCTCTTAAAGGCTACATGCGAACCTACAAGATGGAGCGGAGATGAATCAGATCAAAGCTGAGATAAATTTGTGGAAAGACAAATGGAAGTGCAATTGGCCAAAAAAATATGCGTTCGCTAAGCCTTCATCATACGAATCACAGTTCAACCGGGTGAATCGTCATTCAGCCTGCGAACCATGACCCGTTGTGTGACCCAACGAAACACCGCACGAACACGTGATTCAGCTATGCCTTGGCCAACTGAATCATGTGGCTGTGGGAATTAGACACCGGCCACCGCCGCCAACCGCCAGCCACAACGCGCCACCATGCCCCACCGCCTCGCCTTATGGCTGCCTGCGCCACGCTTGCGTGTCGCGTCGCCTCCCTACGGCTTCGTTAGTTGTGCGGCGTGCGCTCCGCCTCCGCCGCCCACTGCGCCGCCTGCGTCACCCAGCCATGCGCCGTCTGCCTTGTGCGAACACACCATGCCCCGCGCCAGCCACCGCCTGTCGCCGTCGCCTACGCTGCCATGGCCTGCACGCTGCTAGAGAGAGAGAGAGCGGGGGAGAGATGGATTGAGAGATATATGTAGAGAGATAGAGAGATTGAGATGGGAGAGAGATAGAGAGATAAGATGGATTTGTTTGAAATGCCGTCGTCCCTATTTTCAGGGTGCTACAATAGTTTTGTAGGTCATCCCTCTTTAGCTCGCGACCTGTCCTGGCTAAACATAAAAAATAAAAGAGAGTGATAGAAAAGTCAAGGTTTGCAAACAAAATATATACTTGTAAAGGTCATTATCACTGCGCAGATTGATCAATAAACATATCCTGAATCCAATAATGTTTAGGAAATAATTGCCTTCATGAACTCATCTGATCAACATATCAAAAAACAGAACACATAGATCATTTGATTAAGTACACAAGACCATTACTTTAACAACTTCTTGGCTTGCCATTTTGCAAACACCAGAGCGGTCAAGGGGCTCACATGAAGCGAGATTATGGAGGCTTAGACCAGTGTTATCAAACCCAGACCGACCAGCGACCCAGCCAAGGTCTCGAGTCACTGACCCGGTGGTTGGACCGGTGGGTCATCGGTCGGACTGCATGTATTTAAATTAAATTTTCATAAATATATCTCTCTCAAAAATTGATAGTCAAAGTAAGTTCCAGTAACCTAGGCATCAATATCAACATAGTCATAAATGATAAGCCAATGCAAACTGAAACTGACAACAAAAGTTATATGAAAATGACAGAAGGAAATTTTCCAATTAGACCTGATCTAATTTCTATAGTCTTTACATTATCTTTCCAATTAATAACTACAAAATGATCAGGTCAGTATGCCATTCAGAATATGGACTGATCTAGTTACCATGCTGCTGTCATAACCACCAAACATAAGCACACCTGATCCAAACATAACAAATTTTTGTGCAACCCTTCGCAATCCAAAAAGAATTTCAAATTGTTTATAGTATAGATAAATAGCATGTCTGCAAAACTTAGTAAGAAAGCAACTCTTTGATCCTAATGCAACCTAATAAACACTCTTAGATCCTAATACAACCTAATAAACAGATGAGAAATGTGAACTCTATCTACTAGTGTTGCTATGAAACCAGGGACTTGAGGGCTTTCTTAGTCTAAACCTCCTTAAGATTTTAGTGCATTATCACTGTTAATGATACCTATTTTCAGCCACATTTTACACTCAAAATGTATGATTCTTTTAGTTCTTTTTCAGCGGCTCCTATCCTACCTAAATGCAAATGCTTTTGGCATGAATGATGAATCCACAGGTATAGTAGCAAGTGCCTACCCTCTTAGTAACTAATTATTAAGTCCATTCATTTCTTTGAACATTTGACACAATTCAATGCGAAGCAACACAAACATGACCACCTAAAACACAAGTAATATGCCATGTTGAGGCATGCCCAACCATCTACCAAATCCATTATTTTTTTGTGTGTGTGTCTGGTGCGTAGTTGTAACACATATAGAAAGGCGAACTGTATCTGCATTGAAGCATCACCATTTAGCCAAATGTAACAGAAATCTGCTTTGTTTATTCTAGTGTAAGCTCATGAACCATAACAAGATCGCATGTTTGGTAGTTAGGCCTTCATTCATCGAATGTTTTGATCAGGACCCAAGAAGCTCATAGAGACTACAGAGGGAAGTATTCTTCTTTACCGGCATATTCATAGACGAACTGCCCACGGCGAAGAGCCTGGTCGGTGTGCATCCCCCACTCTTTCTTTAGGTGGCGCACGATGCGTAGCCGCACCGTGGCTGCGACACCGCGCTGGGTCCACTGGTTCTCGCACGAGTACCCTGAGGCACCCCATCCTTGCCCCAGAGGAGCCCACCGCCTTGGCACATGTGCATGATGTGCCACCACACTCCCCCCTCGCGCACGCACACCCGGCTGAGAGGAAACCATCCAGGAGGAGGCACAGGTGGAGGAGAGGAGGGACCTGACGAGGTACATGGAGGTGGCGGTGAGCGCACCGCAGCCGAAGCCAAAGAGGAGGCCGGAGGCGACAACGAGGATGTCCTTGGTGCGCTCCTAGAAGGAAGAGGTGGAGGCGGCGGGGAGGGGCTCAAGCCCGCAGATCTGGAGGGGCTGGTGTGGGCCGAGGCGGTGGACACGGAGGACAGTGATGATGGTGGTGGTGAGGGGGCGTTGGTGGGGTCGGGTTGGGCACGGAGATAGAGCTGGCCAGGGGCCGTCTTGGGCAAGACGCGGCATGGGCCCGGCTCGGCACGGCCCGTTAGGCCTGACTTTGTTAAGGCCCGTGTAATAAGCGGGCCGTCTTGCGTCTTGCCGCCGCAGACATGATCTTGAGCCGAGCGGCGCCCGGCCGTCGTGCCGGGCCGACGCAGCGTGAAGGCTTAGCAGGCCGTCTTGGCCCGGCCGCTGTTAAACCAAAAAAAGGAAAAAAAATTTTAAAAATGTAGAAAATTAAAAAAATTGTAGAAAATTAAGAAAAAAATCAGAAAAATTATAGAAAACCGTAGACATTGTTAATCATGAAAATAAATAGTTTCAATAGCATAATGAGCTTTATTAATTTATTAAATTACATGAGATGGCTGCCTCATTAAAAACTTTACCAAGTAAAAACTCAACTTGAGAAAACCTTGGTAAAGAAAAAGAGTACACTGTAAAGCTCATTAATGACTACATGTGAAGAAAAATATTGAAAATCCTATTCATTGCTATCAAGATATAAATTCTCAAAAGATTCTTCCAAATCTTTATTATCCGAAGTATGTTGGAGTCTTGATTCGACTTGTTCCCGGTCTTTGGCGGTCATAAGGACTTCGACCATCTCGTTGGAGAGACTTGTTCGTCTCTCTCGATTATTCTTCGAGATAGATGAATGTCGACTCAGGAGGCGTAGAGGCGGAACAGATCAACACATCCCGTGCTAATATGGATAGCATGGATATGATACCTTCTTGGTTTACCACCATGAGAGGATGTTCAACTCCTCTCGAAGCTAATGCTATCCTTGTTGAGATAGCTTGATAGGTCTCCAGTGCTTTGCCGCCTTCCTCCTCCTGACTGGTGTGTACCTGCACCTGCACGAGAATCTCTAGACGAAGAACCAAAAATCTTGCCCCATTGCATAGTCCCCCTAGAGGTGCTAGGGACTACGGGGTCTTTCAAACCTGAGACCCAAATTTATTTTCATATTTATCATATACCTCATATAATTTATCATTATGATAGTATAGTATGTACGTAGTCTAAACCGGTAGCATCACTTAAAAGTTGTAAAACATTTATAAATCCTTGAGTTTGGCCCTAGGATCCAAAATAAAGGCGAATGCATATAAAATAGAATTTCCTCCAATATTTTAAAACTTAGTTTTCATGGCAACTCTGACATCCGTAGTATAGGATCATTTTCAAAAGCTTTTAGGTGAGTGGCAATTTCAAGAATGTTATGAACAATTAGAGGAGATGTAGGGTAGTATACTCCAGAAAGACAAAGCTGTAGCTTTATGAAAAGTTCTAAAAGGAAAATATTTTTGACCAACAACCCAATGTTCCTCGATAAGTTCGGGGTCTCTAACTTGGGTTCTCTTGGAGGAGCTACGAGATTGATGGCTTTGGGTGTGAAGGAATACGAGATAATGTGCTCTTATATGGCAATATATGTTTAAGCATAAGGTAAGTAGAGTTCCATCTAACGAGCATGTCTAAACCAAATTTTCTAGGGCGACGTTCATTGCTACGCAAAAACTCTTATATGCGACTATTCGTTGGTTAGAACAATTAATAAATGAAATTGCATCCCTAAAAGAATCAATACAAGCATTTAATCTTTTAAACCAGATTTAACAATGAGATTAATAATATGACAAGCACAACGTTGATGCAGTAAAAAAGATTGTGCATAAGAATTAAACATAGGAGTAAGAATTTTCATAGCTCTAGTGTTTGCAGCTGCATTATCTAAAGTTATAGAAAAAATCTTATCTGCGAGGCCAAAATCTTCTACAACTCTAATAATACTTTCTGCAATATTTTCAGCATTATGTGAAACATTAATTAATTTAAATCCTATAATTCTTTTTTCCATTATCCAGTCATCATTAACATAATGAGCAACAACACTAATATAATCTTCTCTAGCCCTACCACTCCATATGTCGGATGTCAAAGCAATAGAGAATGTACATGTATGAAACATTTCTTTCAATTTATCACGACAATTGTTATAATATTTAATTAAATCTCTAGTTGTTGTTTGCCTAGATACAAAACTAAATCGAGGGTTATGAGCATTCCTAATATATTTTTGAAAAGCATCTGACTCACCAAAATTTAAAGGTAAATCTTGAGAAGCAATCAATCTACAAAGAGATTCTCGAGCTACCTCTGGGTTGTACTCCCACGTACGTACCGAGCCGTCGGGGTTATATTGCAGCTGTGTCTGGCGCATTTGTATTCCTTGCCTTCTTTTGCAGCTTGCCGCATGCTTGTTGTAGGTGACCCGTCCCACACGAAGATTTTGCGATCGGTTCATTACCACAAATTTTACAAACAGCATACCTCACTGAATTTCCATCATCGTCGGTCTTGATCTTCTTGTCGAAATCATTCCAAACTGCCGATGTACTGGCTCTTGTTCTTTTTGCACCCGTGCTGCGTTGTGGATGCACTTGTTGAGCCAGAGAAGATGGATGGATATGCTCCAGGGGCATCCTCTCCGTTTGTTGTATATCCTCCGCGGATGGATACGCTTGTTGAAAGCGGTTGCATATCCTCCGTCGAGGCCGAATCGGAGAGTTCAAAATCGTAGTTCTCCATTAAATCAGCGCAAATTCAAATATGAAAGAACGATTAACTTAATATTAAATCAACAAACAATACCAAAAATTAAAACAAGACAGCACTACTACCTCCTTTGCAGCTCCTACAAAATCTTTCAAGATATTTGAATTTTCGAATTTTGCGAATTTTCACCAAATTTAGCAAACACTTTCGGATTTTTCACAGCTAAACCGAGAGATGAGAGTGAGGTTTGAGGTGTGGAAAATGGAGGCCGGCTTCCCCCCTATTTATAGGAAAATTTTCAGATTTTTTTCGATTTTTTTGCTATTTTTTCCGAATTTTTTTCCCTCCAACGGTCGAAAAAACGGCTATTTTTCGAATTAAACGGGCCGGGCGTGCCGTGCCGGGCCGGCACGGCCCGTTTAGAGCCGTTAGCCGTGCCGGGCCGTGCCGTGCGTCTTGGACCGGCACGGCCCGATGCTAAGCAGGCGGTCTTGCGTCTTGGCCCGCCGTCTGCGCCCTCGGCCCGAGCACGGCGGTCCGTCGTGCCTTCTTGGCCCGGCCGGTTAGCCTCTCGTCTTGCCGTGCCGTCGCGGGCGGGCCAGCGATGGCAGGCAGCATGCGGCCGTTAAAACCGACCCATTTGGACACCTCTACACGGAGATGGAGGAGAAGGTGATGAGGAGCATTTAGGCCCGTTCAATATGGCTTAAGTTTATTTTGCACTATTCATAATTTCATCTTTTTGAATTTTGACTTTTTGAGCTTTTGTCGGTGCTTTTTTCTCGTATTCGTTTGCGTTATGCGTGATGGGCTAACATATTTTTATATTTTCAATTTCTTTTAAATTTAATTATGTTAAATAAGCCTCTCTCACTCTGGTGTTTTTTCGACCGACTACGATGTTTCGACCATAACCTTTCGACTTCACCAACCGATCACCACCTTACGCGTGACCGACTACTAGCTAGTAGCTCTGTATTCCAAAAGACAATTTTGCCCATCAATTTTCTCTTGAGAATTTCTTTAAGTTGAGGGCATTTATGTCTTTTAGCCTCATGAACATAACCCGGCCAGGACGGTCAAAACCGGCTAGGTCAACTGAGTCATGTATAACCTGCCCAGGTCGACCGGGTTTTTCCAGGTCAACTGCATCGGCGGTCCTATGAGTGTGCTTGGCCCAACGTAGCTTCTGGGTTCGGTTTTTCCGTTCCAATCATCGAATCGGTCCAAGTTTGATAACCATGGCTTAGATATGCAGCACCAGACTTAACCATTACTGCAACCGAATCCTTTGGCTCAGCTCTCACCAACTATCAAATCCAAATTATGAGGGGCACCTAATAATTCCAATTCTAAATTTCTAACAGTAGAGACCTACCACAGTAGGCTAGCAAAACTCAGTTATTTCGAGATTGAAATGGATCGAGCTTTGATCAAATCATACACACTCGGCAATAATTCTGCAACAAACTCCTTTTTTTTCAAATAGTGATCTAACGGAGTATGCTCGTATCAAAAGTATCTTTGTTTGCCCTAAAGCCAGGTCAAAATCAAAGCTTAAAAGGAGAAGATGCTTTGGAAACACATGCAATTGTAAAAATGAGTAATGTCGGTGTTTTAATACTGATCTTATGTATGATTTATTTGGATATCTCTCAAAGATGCGACTACACACAAAAAAGTCACGAGGAGTTTATACATGTTCGAGCCTTCTCTGGAGAGAATAATAACTCTACTCCTATGTGGCTATATTGATTGCAGTGATTACAATCAAGAGAAAGAACAATATGGAATGCCTTGCGTTGTTTCTGTTATGTCTTATTGCCTCTCCCTCGTTCTTCTCAACCTCAGCCTTTATATACTATATGAAGTGGTGGCGGTTACTCCACACTAAGAGACGTCTTAACATCTCAGATGATAATTATCTGACAGAAGTTATTATCAGAGATGTGGTATCCCTTTCGTCATCCAACGATTATTGCTAAAGGTAGGAGGGAGTTTATGAGCAGTTATTTTAGAGAATAAGTGTGCATGTTGACAACCTTGCCAGACGGACCCACAATGTAGCAGTTTGTCATAGACAAGCCAGTCAAAGTTAAGTTAGTCATAGAAGAGTCTACAACCACAGGGTGGTCGTGGAACAACATATGAACATATCATGCTCATAGAAAAACTAACGATTATGAAGCGGTTGTGGAAAGGCTTATGACCACCTAGCTAAGTTTCTCTCTTATGAATAAAGGGTATACTCAAGGAGTATAATGACGAAATAATACTATTTATAGATAAATAATAAATTGAGGATTATTATATTCTCGTCATCTAGCCCCCTAACTTCAAGTGAAAATAACTTACTTGAGAAAAGTGATCATAGACAAGTGAAGATCGAAAGCAAAGCCTTTTCGATTTAATTCGACCAGAAGTGTACTTGGTCAAAAAGGTAATTTTGCTTCAATTGTAAAGACACCTGGTTTCGAATAGAGAAATTTAAGGATTCCAATCAATTCTCGTCGATCTATCCGTTGGAGCGGTTCTCGAAGGGGTAGTAACCGTTGAGTTCTTGAGATTAGTAACTGACTCATACATCTATAAAACCTTACCACGGGGTAATCTTTGGGGTTCGTACTTCCCCTTCTGCTCCGTTGCCATTCGAATTTTCCACCGCCAACCAAGTCATCTTCTTTCTTTGATTGTTTTCAAATCCAAACCAATACCTTAGAGAAAATTTTTAAATCCTCCCCTGTTTGGGCGATGTCGGAAATGGATGCTACCAAGTTGAAGGCATTGGTTGAAGCTGAGAAGATCCCTCAACAAAAATTCATCAAGTGGATTGAAGCTGCTAGTCAGCACTGATCATCAGAGGAGTTGGACAAATTCCGGTATTCCAAGCCTACTGTGTGTGTGGCATTTGACTACCCGTTCACCCATTTCTCACACTCGTACTCGAGTACTTTAGGGTAGAATTAGTGAACCTGGTTCCCAATTCCATCACCATGTACTTGTGTGAAGCCTATCTGGGAATTCCCTCGGATTTGGAGCTCTTTCGGCACTACTACGAAATGAGCAGACAAACCGGGATTGTTGAAAGCTATGGTTTGAAGCTCCATGATGGCAAGACAAAGGAGTACATCTAGATGATTACTCGATCATCTTGGCCAAACTGGAAGAAGTGGTTCTATTGAAAAATGACCAGTGAAGACAACCTTTCTTTTGTGGGGAAGATTATGGAGAAGAACTCTTCTTGGAATTTAGTCCCCAAGGACCTCACTCGGATAGCTCCCTACATTCAAGACATCAAAGAATTAAGGAAAAAAGATGCTTACCAGTTGGCATGTGGTGAAAGATTTCATCACTTGTCGCATTAGCCCTATGAAGAAACGAGCATATCCTGTTTGGATGTACTCAGGAGCTAAGGTTATGACCAGAGACTACAAGGATGGTAAATAACAATCAAACCCTCTTTTAGTTAATTCTAAGTTTTTGATTGTTAACCGCTTTATCTATCTATGCATATCTCCTACTAGCAGAGATTGACACTCGAGTCAAGCTCATCTGTGAGAAAGCTCAACCACTTGATGTGGTGGCTCCTCATATTCTGGTGGAGTGTCCACCGAAGAGAGGGAAGAACGCCTAAAGGTAATTGAAAATCAACTTCATCCTTAGGATTTTGTAGTCACAGGAAAACAACTAAGCAATATTCTTTTGTCATGCAGAATGTAGGTATGAAAAATTGTCAAGATGACCAAGAGGTCGAACTAATGGTTGTCGGAAAAGGGGCAGAGGAAGCTAAAGCTCCTCCAGCCAAAAGGTGTCAGCTAATGGAAGATATCGACAAGCAAGTCGAAAGCTTGAGTGCTGCTCCTTACGCTACTCCTCAATCATCTAGCCCCATTAGGCAATTCTTTGCAGACGTGGCTACTGAAGAGGAAAGGAGGCCAGTCCGTATTGGAGCAAAAAGCTCCCAAGATCAAGATACCTTACTATTATGATGACAAAAAATTTTTAGTAGGCGTTCTCACAGCTTTGTTAAGCAACTTGAAAAGGAGAACTAGAAGAGTTTTGTATCTTTTGTGAAGGAGAATGTTGTAGCAACATAATCTATGATCAAAAAGGAAACTGCTCTACAGGTGGTTGAAACTGGTCTCGACCACCAGGAGTGGCAAGAAGAACAAAGAGCAACAACACTTGCTTAGGATTCTTGTAAATTCAAGATTAAAGCCAAGTAAATAAGGCATGTAATACAAAGCATAAGAATAGTATTTTACCCTTTTGTCCTTCATAATGGTGAAGTGCTTCCTTTCTTGTACTTTTAGCTCTGCTTCTCTATCTTCTGGGGATGCCTCTATCGAGAAGCCTCCTGGATTCTTCCTACAGGCATAGAAATGACTGAGGGAATGATCAAAGAATCAACCTCTACCCTAGGGGTGGAGGCTACAATCGGAGTTGAAGGGACTACGACCACCGAAGTAGTCGTAGAAAAAGAAGCAAAAGCAACAGAAGATAGGACAAAAGTATTCAGCCAAGAAATTGGTGGTACCTTTGACCACAACACTTGGCAAGGCATCGCCAAGGATGTTCCTCCTAATCTCCAAGGAGGAGCGGCTATAGAAGAGGATCAAGAGCACCCCAATTTCTGCTCTATGTTTTTTAACCCTGCTTTCGTAGTGGGATCTTCTTCAAGTCAATCTCATGACAGAGTCCCTCACCCCAAAGTTATTCCCAACAAGGGGAATGTCTTTGATGATGAGCACCCAGAAAAGGTATGGTAGAACAAAGTTGATGAGCTCGATCAACTCAAAGATCTCCAGCGAGTACTTGCCAACTTTGCTCATACGAGTATGAATGTAAGTATTAAATACTTAACCATTCTTACAATTGGGTTTTTCGGCTTCTCACCATCCTTTTGTATTCAGAGAGCTTTGGAGAATATTGTTACCGTGGCTGAATACCACAGACAACTCATGCTCTTATGATAGCAAAACACTGAACTCTACGAGAAGGCAGAGAAATGGTAAGTTAATGGTACATGTAGTATTTTTCTGTTACAACTACTTTGTCCAGTTCTTTATGTTTATCTTTAACCTTTACAGGTCTAAGAGTGACAAAAGGTCTTTGGATGATGTGCTCGACAGCGGAAAGGTCGAAACACAAATGCTGAAGAAGGAAAATGTTGATTTAACAATAAGGCTTCTGAAGAATAAAGAAAGCCCTATTCAATGTATGACAATAAAGAATGAAAAAACTGAAAACTTTATTGAAATAGTAGAAATGTTATACATAGAATTTACATAGTTGGTTGATATTCCAAGAGTTTGAGAGAATCTGGTCGCCTTCCATGGAAAGTCATACTGATGATAGTATTTAGACCCCTAAAAATAGTTTTGGTAATTAACAACAATATGTGAATATGGGACTAACATATTTATTGGGTGTTTGAAAGGTATAGTCCCTATGATGAATATGACAACCTGGAAACACATGCTAAAGGTCAACATGTGGATCAAGATGGTTCAAGACATGTAGGATCCCTTTTCTATTTTACTATTCTTAGGAGAAAGGATGGAAGACCGAATTAAAGAATAAATGATGTACTATTAAGAGAGATTATGGTTAGTAACTTAATAGAATGTTCTTGTGCTATTTGGATCAATTTAAGATCATGCATGCGCTTAAAATTAAAATTGATAGACAACTGTGCATTCCCAGAAATATCGGTAGTATCGGAGTTTACACGACGGAACTACCACGGAGCGGTATGACCACAACTCCTGAGCGATACTACGGGAACCTGAAAGTACTAAAAAATTAGCGGTAGGTTTTTTCCAGAGAGCACCCTTGGAAGCACATTTGTTTCTCTGGAAAATGGTAGTACTAGAGTTTTAACGGCGGAACTACCACATAGCAGAATGACTGCAACTCTTGAGTGGTACTACCAGAACTCGATAGTTCCAAAAATCTGGGTGGTAGTACCGCACCAGAGAGGAACAGGTTTTGGTCTCCAAAACAAATGGAAGTACTGCACCAAAAATCGGAACCACCGAAGATCGAAACTACCAAGATTACAACAACGATACTACTACTTCGAATTTCAATAGCTAATTCAGATGATCTGATATAGCCGTTACTGTAGTGTTAGAACATGTGTAGTAGTACCAAAATTTGAACTACAATATTGCCGTTCGCCCTGTAAATTTAGGAAACTTCCTGTAACGACTATATTTAGTTGTTGGGTGATAAATACCTCCCCACCTACTCAAGGACTATGCCAGACACTTCATTTAATATTCTTGAGCAATAGTCCACTCTCCCACACCTCATTTACTCACTTTGCATTCATTTGAGGTAGTTGAGCCAAAAATCAAGTGCATCCATTCTAGATTGATCCTTGGCACTGATCACGGTCAAGCAAAGCTTTGGTTTATTACTCTTGGTACTTGCCGGCACCTAGACGGCATTGGCAGGAGATTATGAAGTGACTTCTTCAAGAAGATTGTGAAGAGACCCAATACCAACTTGTGAGTGGTTCGGTGCTCACCATCTCTAGAGCGGAGGAAGAGCAACCACTAGTGGATTGAGGAGCTAGGCTTAATTCGTGGAGCCAGTCCAAGTCGCTTGAGGTTTTCTCAACATGGACTAGTGAAGATCGGTAGGTCTTTGACACCACGAGAAAAATATCCTTTGTCTTTTGGTCATTTCTTTACCTCTACTTTTCACACTTATATTTCTAGCATTTTGTGATTGTTAAGATTGTCTTATTTATTTGTGCTAGATATATACTTGTAGAGACTTGTGCTTATGGTGCCTTAGTTATACTAGAATTGTGTATGTTTGATTTACTTTAAAATCTTGCCTAGCTATAAATTGTGGTAATTAGTTTTAGAAGGCAAGAATTTTAGAACCTCATATTTACCCCCTCTCTAGTCAGTTATCCTTTATCCTACAAGTGGCATCAAAGCTTGATCTCTCGTTGATTTACACTTAACCGTCTAGGAGAGAAAATGATGGCTAGTGAGGGTATTGCTATAGGAAAGACACCTTTTTTTATGGCTCTAATTATTCTTATTGAAAGATTATAATGTCTATTTATGTTAAGGTCATGAGTCCAAGCATGTGGAAAATTGTAGATGAGGGTTACATCATGCCTCTTGATCTACTGCATCCCATAGAATAAGAGGAGCGTAATGCTTATTTAGATGCTCAAGCTATGAATTCTCTTTTTGGTACTTAGAACGCAGATGAGTTTAATAGAGTAAGCAATTTAGAAACCGCTCACGATATTTGGACCACTATCTCAGAAATCCAAGTTTTACAAGCTGAAGGTAATTCTTGTACCAAAACCCCCGAGCGTTTTATAAGCTGGTTGAGAACCCAAGTTTTAACACCCTGCATTATTTGTCCATTCACTCTTTCGACTGCTCCATTGCTTTGTGGATGGGCAACAGAAGCATAACATAACTTGGTACCCAACTCTTCACAAAATTGTTGAAACTTTGCACTTGAGAATTGCTTACCGTTATCTGTAATTATTTGACTTGGTACTCCAAATCAAGTAATTATGCTTCTCATCATAAACCTTTTAGCGGCTTCCATAGTTATCCCAGTCACAAGTTCAACTTCAATTCATTTTGTAAACATATTAATAGCCACAAAGAGAAATTCGAAGCCCCTAGTGCTTTTCGGAACGGTCCTAGGATATGAAGACCTCAGGTCGTAAAAGGCCAAGACAGAGGTATTGTCTGTAGAGCCTGAGCTGGTTGGTATATTTGTCTGCTATGAAACTGATATTGTATACATTTCTTAAGCAACTCTTTAGCATCATTGAGAGCTGTTGGCCAGTAAAAACTTTGTCAGAAGGATTTTTCGACCAATGTTCTATAGGAAGCATGTGCTCCACAGATGTCTCCATGTATGTTGTAAAGGAGTTATAACCCTTCTTTCTATGATATGCATCGCATGAGAACCCCTTGAGTACTTCATTTATAGAGTACTCATTCGACTAAAGTATACATTTTGGCCTTTCAAGACAAACGATCTATTTCAAGATCATCGTCGGGTACTGAACCTTTCTGAAGATACTCGTAGATGGGTCATATCCAAGTATCCTCATATTCTAGAGAGACTGTCTCATTAGGAGTTGTCTCTGGTGTTTCAACCAGAGATGGTTTCTAGAACTATTCCAAGAAGACTCCTTTCGGTACTTGTGATCAAGAAGAAGCCATTCGAGCTAACTGATCAGCGAGAAAATTATCCTTTCGAGGGATATATTGTATCTCAAAACCAAAAAAAAATACTTCTCAAGCTTTTGGATTTCCGATAAATACCGAGACATGGTTGAATTAGAGCATTGGTACTCTTTTCCGACTTGATTCACGACTGTTGAGAATCTCCTCTCACTAGTAGTCATCAAATCCTGAGCGCTTTTGCTGCACGTATGCCAGCCAACAAACCTTTGTATTTGGCTATGTTATTAGTGGTTGAAAAGTTTAATTGAATGGAATACTTTAAGGTCTCTCTCGTGGAAGATTCCAGGACCATCCCATCCCCCGAGCCACTAAGAGTAAGTGACTTATCAAAGTACATCGTCCACTGGTCATGAGAATTATATTGGGGATCCTAAACCAGTTCAAGATTTGTCCATTCGATGACAAAGTCTGTCAAGATCTATGATTTAATGGTCGTTCAGGACACGAAATAGAGGTTGAACTCCCCAAGTTTGACTGACCATTTTGCCATGTGTCCCGCTGCTTCCTTGTTCTGGAGGACCTCTCCTAAAAGAAATTTAGACAACACAATTATTTTGTGTGCCTAAAAATAATGCCTTAGTTTCCTCAAAGACATGAGAAGGGTATATAAAAATTTTTAAACCTGAGAGAAGTGCTCCTTAGGCCCATGTAAAACTTCGCTTATGTAGTAGACTTGTCATTGGATGCCTTCGCGTTTTGCGACCAATACTGCGCTTACTGCTTGTGGTGTGGCAGCTAGATATATTAAGAGCATCTCGTATGGTTTTGGAGAAACCAGAACATGATCACTCGTAAGATACCTCTTGACATCGTCGAAGGCATTGTTAGCCTCCTTCGACCATTCGAAACCCTTGTGATTCCACCTAGGCTTGTTGTCTTTCTTCATAGGGAATTTGCACTTGCTCTGATCAGTGTATTGTTTGGAACTTCATGGCTCCTTATTGCCTATGGCCAAGACCTCTTGGAACTGTTGGCTTGAGGCTTTTGGCCTTTTGCCTTGTTCTTGGATTTTGTGACCTTCTTATTCTTTTTGCTACCTTCGCTTGCCTCTTTAGGACCTATATCGGCTTGATCGATTGTTTTACTCAACTCAACGACTTCAGATGAGTCGCTGTGATCATCCATCTTGAAGAGTTTGGCGATAGTAGTCGGAGGATTCAAAGCAATATCTTTGGTGAACCTTCTATTGCGGACTCCCTTCTTAAATGTTCTGATAACAGAAGCATCAGAATCCTCAGGTATGGAACGATGAACCTGACTAAAACATCTAATAAATTGGCGTATGGTCTTGTTGTTGTTTTGTCTTATTCCTGTGCAGGTATCCTCCTTCCTAGGGTGATTGTAGGTGCCCTGAAAATTGGCTAGAAAAAGGTCACACAGGTGTTGCCACGAATGGATCGAATGCAGTGGTTGATTCAACAGCCACGATCAAACAGATCCCTCAAGCACAATCGGAAGGTAATTTGCCATGACATGCTCTCCTCCACCTACTACTCAAATGGTGGTCGTGCAAATTTGAAGGAATTCAATGGGATTTTGAGATCCATCAAACTTCTCCATGTTCACTGGTCAAAACTACATGGCCAGCGAATTGCATAGAGATCAAGTGTGAATGCTTGATATCTGGTAACAAGGTTGTGACGCCTCCTTTGCGGAAAAGGATGAGGTGTATCTAGGTGATCATACTCGATGATGTCTGGTAGTCGATGGACCCTACTTGTGATATGTCTGATCCATACAAGTGTAATGCTCCTCGTATTCCATATGTCGCTGCAAATTTCTTGCTCAAAGTGGTGAATGATCACCTCCTCTGAAAGCTTGATGATCCTGGGATGTTCATCGAACTCTTCTTTGACTGGAGTTAGGGTTAGGAGAACGACATGACCTGTCATCATGTCGATTCCCACGGGGTGAGTTGTTCGAACGGCTATACATAGTCATACCTGTTCGACTCCCAGATTTGTGTCGGCATGGTTGCTCAAGTCTGACCATCGTCTTCGTGTGACCCCTTCAGCAAAATGGTCATAACTGGGTGCTCGAGCAAGTTCTTGAGTTGGAATTTTTAGTAAGTCATGTATGTGATGAAGCTCTTGAGCCTCCTCGAATTGATACCGGATGCACCCAGGCAAACTCCTCTGGGCCGGTAGCCTTCTCCTCCGGATAGTATCAGGATCTTCTATATCTGAACTTGCTTACGCCCATCTTAATGGAGAGTGATCATTTCAAGAATTTCTCCCACGCTCATTAGAGTACTGATCTCGCTTATCGCCGGAGGTCTCCTCGCCATCACAATGAGGGGTCGCAGTTTGTGAGCGGCATTCTCAGCCCCTCCTCCGGGCGAGCGATTAGTATCTGAGGGGAGGACAAAGACCACTCGGATATAATCTCCACCTACATAAGATGCTTCCTAGCTTGAGGAGTCGTCAAATGACAACACCTCACGATCTGGAGTAAACCCCTCCAAGAAGGGGAATTCTAGGTTATAACCGTCTCCTGTCGGAGTTGAGCCTTGCGAAAGTATGGACAAACTCGCAAGGAGCCCACCCACATTCTCTGCGGGGACAACTAAAGGGTGACGATCACTAGATGTCGATGGAGCCCCAAAATACGGGATTCCAAGACTCGTCGAGCCAAATTGGACGACTGTTTTTATGACTCAAATGTTTAGAGGTAGGTCTCTCATCATGTTCCGAGTCCTGTTTGTGGTCGGATTGACCTTTGCCCTCTGGGAAAACTGGTTTCTTCATTGAGAGTAATGTTGTGAGGGATAAAGATTGCTCATCATCCTAATCTATGGTGCGATCTCTAGGATCTCGTGATGGATCTCTAGAGATAGCTGTCAGACCCGGATTTTGCAATCCAGAATCTGCTGTGCCTTACTGCATTATTCCCTGGATCAGTAGATAATGCACAGATACATTGCCGAATCATTTCATACACGCGAATTCACAACAAGCCATAATAATATTACATTGCAAAAGTGAAGTTAGGCCTTCACAAAGCGCGATTATTCTGATGAGGGCCAAGCGGGCTAAATATTTACAGAACAAAAGTCTAGCAGCGGAAGAGATACAAAGTAGGCTTTTAAACCACAAGCAAGGACTGAGGGCAAGAGTGGTCATACAAATATTCTAGGGCTCTAGAATATCTGGATGAAACCACATCTTAGTCTAGATGCCTAAGGTTCTAAGCGCGGATTATTCGTCCTAATTCCCGGCGCGGTCTTCTCCATCTGCAGCAGGTGCTTCCTCGTAGGCATACGGATCTTGAACTCCTGAATCTGGATTTTTGGTATTGCGAGAGTGAGCACACTAACCACCGTGCTCAGCGAGTCAACACACAAAATGCAGTAGGTAGTATGCAAGGCTTTTAACAAGGGAAGGCTTAAGTTATTTTGTTTGCGGAAAGGTGCTTTTTGAACTATGATACTTAAAATTCCCTAGAACCTAGCCAGTTGAACTTTTAAACATGATACTTAATGACATATACATTTATTTTACCGAATCGAGACCATCCACCATTACATGGTCTCGCTCCTCATCCATGCCTTCATATAGTCGCTACATTACCACCGGGACGACACCGGGACAATTCAAATAAGGGCCTTTCTCGCCTCCACTTTTCCATTTCCACCCCTTCACGCTTTTGAAATAGAACTATATCCGTTAAGTTCCCATGTCCGCCCATGACCGTGGGCACGGCTATTCGAATAGTTTTGATTCTGCAGTGTGTACACTTTACCCACATGAGATAGATCGCTCATTGCCCCACATGATTCCTTAGCCATGTGGTTGAGTAGACTATCACGAGCCTTTACGATGCATGCTCCTAGCGAGTTCGACCGCTAAGGTTTCCACTTCCTCAGATGCGACCACCCTTCCGAAGCCCCTCTTGCGCCATCACGTCGGAGGATGTGGCCATCCTCTACCCGCCCGTGTTCACACCGACACAACTCATACTAAGTTAATGCAAATTAGTTGGCCCCGCCTACACTTTGCCGACATGTGGTTGCACATGTTGTACCGTGGAGGTCATCTCAAGATTCAGTCCTTAATGGTTATCTGGGCGGTTCTACCACAATCCACTTGTGCTATCACGGCACCACTTTATCACAAATCTGTGCTATCACGGCACCATTCAACACCCATACCCTCAACCATCATACGATAATTAAGCATGTAAGGTTCTTTCGGACAAAAATATACTTATACCAACATAAACAAGCCATCATCATAATGACTGCCCAATACTGCTTTCTTTCAGTTTGCAAGATATGCTAGGGTGCTTTCACACCCTTGTTTATCTAAAACAACTCTAAGCATGCAATTATAATTATAGACTTAGTTTCAAAAGAGTTGTAGTATTATTACTTTTACTAGGGTGACAAGGATCACATAGCCAAAAGTATTGCAAGGGACATTCTAAATCAAGAGAACATGGGCATATGTCTAAAAGCTGAAATTAACATGTATTGCAACATAGACATAAGCATGCAACTTGTAATACTTAAACCAAAATACTTTATTGAAAACGTAGGCTCAAAATGATCAAAGCATTGACTCGCCTTAGTTGCTGAGGTCCGGGTTTTGAACGTTGGATTCTATAGCATCTGCAGCTTCCTCCTCTTGAGTCTCGAAGCTACGTTTTATCTGCGAAAATTTAGATAAAAATCATCACAACAATCAAATAACATAATGAAAATTTGAACAAGCTTAAAAGTGTTGGTTCTGGTTTCATTAGGTAGCCCTTGATTTTAGATGAATTTAGAAATTGATTTCACTAAATTTGGAGCTAAAATGAATAAGTTATACACATTTGAATATCTTCGGTTTGAATAAATCCGAGAAAATATTAAACTCGACATGTGGGACCCATCGCGTTGACCGCGCTTCAGCGGCGCCGACACGTGGGGCCCATGTGGCAACTCACGCCGCCTCGCGGCCACGACAGGCGGGGCCCTAAGGCAATGGTCGGTTGTCTTGATCATTGGCGGTGGGGCCCACTGTCGTGACAGATTTTAAAAAATGGATCAACCTCGGTGCTGCGTGGCGGGGCTCGAACGTCGCCGAGGGAGCCGGGGGAAAGAGGGTGGCGGCGGTAGCCAACCCGCCGCTCGGTTTATCTCACCCCTTAAGGGATGATTTTTCCCTTAAGGGAGGTGCGGGGGTGGGGCGGGCGGCCGAGGCCGGGAAAGCGGTGGCCGTCGCCGTGAGGAGGCTCACCGAGGTTCGGGAATTTCGTGAAATGCAAAGTGAGCTTGCGCGGTGGTGGTGACGAGGAGGGCCGGGATCACCGGAGGTGGGTCGGCGACGAGCGGCGGCGGCTCGGGAGGTCTTCTGGCCGGCGAGCTACGGTCGGCGAGGAGCTCGGGGGGCGGCAATAGCTCGGCGACAGTGCGGAGATGGTGTGGGAGCAAGGAATTGAGCTCCCACGGTGAGGATTGGCGTGATCGCCGCAAGGGCCGTCGGTAGGAGTTGGGAAGAAGGGGCTCACCGGAGCAAGGGTGGTTTTGGGCAATTGAGCCGGAAAGCGTTGTAGGTGTCCTGGCGGATCTTTTGGCGCGTCCGCGCCTTTATAGCCGATCGGGCGGGGCAGCCACGGTGGACCCGCCGGGACATGGGCGGCTGCATGGCATTGTCGGCCAGCGGCCGCGGGCGGCGGGGCGTGGCGGGTCGTGGGCGGCGTCGTGGCCTTCCCCATCTTGCTGCCCCTCTGCGGGATTCCCGCAGTGGTCGCGACAAGTCGTGGCGGAGGGGTCCGGAGGCCTTGTGAGGAGGAGGAGGAAGAAAGGGGAAAACAGGCCTCGATAGGTGGGGCCCGCTTGCGAGAGAGAGGGCGGGAGGTGGCTCGCGGGTGGCCGAGATGGCGCCGGGTGGGACGTGGCGCCATCCGGACCGGACGTGTGTCGACCCGAGAGGGGAGGCGGATCCGGGCGGCGTGGGCGGATCCGCACCGTCCCACGCGTCGGTAGGGTGGGATTTTGGGTTTTATTTTGATTTTACATTTTCAGAAATGCTAGAAGGCATAATATAATTCGGAAAAATACTAAATCTCCACCAAAAATTCTAGAAAATTCACAGAGGCTCAAAGAGATATTTTTGGGTTTAATAAAATTATTTAGCCACAAAATGGTTATTTCATTTAATACTCTAAGGCCTACACTTGACTTCTTTTCCTTTTTCCTTTTTACTTTTCTCCTCTTTTCTTTCATAATTGAGGTATATTTACTTTGTATAAAAGCACTCATATATATACATATATATACATGCATATACATATATACATACATATATATATATATATATATATATATATATATATATATATATATATATATACACACATCTAAGCATGCCCTACTTATGTTACTTTTGAAATTTTCTCTATGGATCATCTTTTGATTCGAATTCAAACTTAGGATTCTCTATTAATTAAACAGATGGGTTCTTCCACAAAATTCTTCAGAAAGACACTTTCAAAACCCGACTCAACACAATACTCTACAAAATATTCTACAACATTCTATTATACAGATCTTCTGAGTTTTCAGGATGTTACAATAGCCTTACCATCGGATGAAAGCATGCTCTGCTCATCATTGTAGCTGGCATCCATGTCGAGATCTGCATAGTCAGCTAAGTTGAACCAATTCTCCTTGTTCCACTCACCTACCATGAGGACATCAGAAAGAAGAGAACATGCTGACCAGGAGTTACCGAAGTTTCAACAAAGATGTTCCCCATGGATGATGCCAACTATCGGTGTTTTTCATACCGATCTTACGTATGGTTTATTTGGATTCGGGGGATCTCTCAAAAACTCGACTACACATAGAAAAAGACACGGGGATTTTATACAGGTTTGGGCTTTCTCTGGAGAGAATAATAACTCTACTCCTATGTGGCCATATTGATTGCGGTGATTACAATCAAGAGAAAGAACAATACGAAATGCCTTACGTTTCTTCTATTGCATCTTATTGTGTAGGATCGAAAACGACAACAGAGAGGGGGTAAATGGTGCATTTTAAAAATCGCTCCAAAATATTCACATAGTCTTCTTGTCCGACAGCTACACAAGCTACGAGGACTGAAGAAATTCTCTTATGGGCAGCAGTCACAAAGAAAACAAATTTGGCGGAAATAGGTGCATTCTTTTCCTCCGGCCGTGACTTTTGGCTTTTACTCTGATGCCTAACTTTCAAACGGAGTATTTTCTCAAAACGGGGTCTATATGTTAAACGATCTACACGTTAAAAGCCCAACATCTGTACCTACCAAAATCGCAAACGAGTATCTGTTTCTCCGTAATCTGTACCGTAAACAGCAAAAATTCAAAAATTTCAGCCAAAAGCCATAAGCCGCAGCCGAAAAGAACAGGCCCATAGACTGAGGCTTCAAACCCAAAAAGAAACTTGATCAAAAGCGGAAAGACATTCTCCTGTGGTCACACTAGCTGAGACAAGTTGGTGAAGAGTCAGGCTAAAATTTCAAAGACCCAAAAGCAAACGGCACAAAGTGAAAGGGAAAAAGAAGAGAACACAAACTGCAGACTGAACACCGGGGCAAACTGCAGACTGCAAAGGAGCTGCCGAAAACTGAAACAGAGACAAGAGAAGACCAGAGAAAAGAACATCTGATAGCTCTGTTTCTTCAGGTCAGAAAACAGGACAATCATTTTAAACAGTTGACCAAAAATCAGAAACTAGAAACCTGATTGAAGGAGCAGTTTTGCAGTAAAATAAACTGAGATGGGAACACAGCCGATAACAGAATAGGAATAGCTTTCGGTTTGCAAGACTGGACCTCTAAAACCAAACAGCCGAAACTAAATGGCGGATTGCCGGCCGAGACCAAACTGACAAAGAAAACAAGAAAAAACTACTAGCTGAATGTAGTCGACAGAGAAAACTGAAACCAGAAAAGGACTGAAACTGCAGCTCAAAAATCCAGGAGACAGCAGTCTGCAGACCGAACTGTAAACAGTGAGTACTTGTATGCTGCCGAACCATCCAACTCAAACCTGAACAGATACTGCAAAATAGAGACAACAAAAGCTGCTAGCGGCTGAAGAAAACAGATTGCACTTGAATATAGTTTGTCGCTACAGAGACTACGAGCTGAGGAAGAATTGAAACCAAGGAAGATCAATTGTTGTTCTTCACAGGTTGGCTGAGCAGAGCCTTAAACAAAATAGAAGATAGACCTTAGTAGCACTAAAATACAAACACAAGATGATTCAACTGTAGAAAAAGATCAGACTGGCCAAAAACGAAAACTGAACTGAAGATAGAGGTCCTCTACAGAAAAAGAGATCAACGTCCTGAATCTAGTTGTTCTTGAGTCTCCTGACCATGAAATAGTAGATCACAGCAGGTAATCCACTTCAGGGAAAAGAGGCACACACCCAAGACTATTTTTCAAAGATCAATCAGAGAAATCTGTTTCACAGAAGAACTCATCTCAAGAAGACATCAAGAAGAACAGAGAGAAACAAAAAAAAACTGAAATCAACCAAGAGCAAAGAAAGATAAGACTGAAGCATAGAACTGAAACGGAAGGATGAAATCAAATACTTCTCAAGTACTGTCCTTCTCATATTGATTCATGGAGAGGAAATAATACATGGGAGTCCCCATACGCATATTGGTCAGAGGAAACAACACTACATGCTTCCTGAAGAGGAGAACTCACCCACGCATGACACACACACAGAGCACTCACTGCTCTCTCTACCAACTCGCCCCTTCTGCACCTTCCGGGAAGTTTCCGCGCTCCTTGTCGTCCACAACTCGCAACCACCTCGAGTTCACGCCATCTTCGACACATCTCGACCGTTCTGACCTCGACACCGCCCGTGTCTAGTCCGGTCACCTCGTGTCTCGCCACGACTCTGTCTCGACGTCCTGCAGCCAACACAGACAAGAAACACATCAAATAGCACCGCTCGATACATGTAAGCATAATAACATCAACAAATCATACTTACGCATAATAGAGTCCAAACCTGTCGAGTCATCAGAATATGCATCCTAATCCCATACGACCAAGTTTGACCAAGTCCGACCAAACCCGTTACACCACGCAACGTCAAGGTCCGAACCAACCAACTCAAACTCGACTTTCCTAAACCGATGTCAATTACTCATCATACACACGGGATGACCTCTACATGGTCTCTCATATTGCCTATCACTCGTTCTTCCTGACTTCAGCCTTTATATATTGTATGAAGCGGTGGTGGTTGCTCCATACTAAAAGGCGTCTTAATGTTTCAGGTGATAACCGTCCGACGGAAGATATTGTCAGAGACGTGGTATCCCTTTCATCATTCAATGGTTATCTCTAAAGGCAGGAGTGTGTTTATAAGCAGTTATTCTAGAGAATAAGTGTGCACATTAACTACCTTGTTAGATAGACCCACGATATAGCAGGTTGTCATAGACAAGCTAGTCGAAGTTAAATTAGCCGTAGAAGAGTCTATGACCACAGGGTGGTTGTGGAATGACTTACGATCATATCATGCTCGTAGAAGACTTAAGATTATGAAGCAGTCGTGGAAAGGCTTACAGCCAAGGATCAGTCATAGAAAGGCTTATGACCAGCTGGCTAAGTTTCTCCCTTATGAATATGTGGGTATACTTAAGAAGTATAATGATGGAATAATACTATTTATAGATAAATAATAAATTGAGGATTATTATATCCTCATCAAGTAATTTGGTTGAGTAGAGCCCACACCTATCACTGAAGCAAAGACCAAAAGTTCTACTAAACTGGACAAAATCGAGAATTTTGATCCAACGCAATAGTACCTCTCATGCATCAAGGAGCTCTAAAGGGAGAACCCATGGAGTTAGATAGCAAGGGATCCACCAAACTAACCACTAACCAGCAAATGATGCTCAAAAATCAAAATAGTTCCAAGAACATCGAGAAATTTCATTGATCCAACATAAAGCTCACAAGAAAACATGCATCGAAGCAACAACAAACACAGGAACACCCAGAATTCATCCATTAGATCCACATCTCAATTGATGGATGAAGAGCAAAGAGTGTGCTGCCACGAAGAGAAGGATACACTTTTGGTGTAGCTCACACCACAGTTCACCATAGAAGAAACCAGGGCTACGTCTGTTCTCCAGTTCGACCGGGGTGGGGGTCGGGGCACGCTAGAACTCTAGCCTGCTTCAGCCACAGGCTAGGGAGGGGGTCGAGAGGGGGTGGCACGACGTGGGAGCGGCGGCCGACGGGTGCAAGCGTAGGGAGGGGCTGCCACTGGAGGGGAGCACGTGAGAGGGCGGCCGATGGGCGCAGCCGAATGTGGGGGCGGCATATACTAAGAAGAAGGCTGCATTTGATGGGACAATGAGCATCATGGCTAGGCCAAAGCCTACCTGGGCTAACATTGAGAATACTACCTCAGGCTGGGCTGAAAGTACCTAAGTTATACACTAGGTATTTTTCCATGCCTCGGGCTAAAGTCTACCCTACCATAGGCCTAATTTCACCCCTACACATGCACCATGCTCTATCAGGACCACCGCACGCCCACACATATATACATATATATCCCCTTGAAAATATTTAGCAGTAACATTACTTTAAGAATGGCATGCGCAATTTTATGTGATAACAAATTAATATATGCACCATTAGATTAAAATCTTTTGTTGTCTAAATTTGTGAACTTTTTCAAATTAGAAGCATTCAGTTCATAACTATTGAACTCATATTTGATAGATAGAAATTGACAATTATCATTCTCTTATTCATCTTTTGAAAAAAGAGTAAATTGCACAAACCACACGTATTTACTTTAAGAGTAAATTGCACAAAACCACATATTCTTTGCCTGGTGGCACTTAACCTCAGGTTTTGTGGTCATTAGATTTCATAAACCACACCTTTATCAAATCTAACCTGAACTGACAATCCAGTGATCTTCCTATCAGATTTGTCACTGGCCTCCCCCTTTTCTGCCTTTCACTAGTCTCCTCAGTGCATCAGGCCTCGTCAGTGCCCTTTAATCTCACTTACACTACACGCCCAGCTGTTGTCGCCCACACCTCTATCTCGTCACCTTGCACCTTGACAAGGCTAAGGTCCCACCGGCGTCCCCTCTGCTATACCGGGTTCCTCATTGAAGCTGAGCATCTCGATGGCTGTACACTGCCAATGTTTGGTGCCATGGAAGCCACATGCAACTAGTGCCGTGCTCCGGTACACCATTTGCTTGTCCTTCATTTACTCTCCACAAGTGTTGTGCGTCTTGGTGGCCACAAGCCGTCGATGCCATGGCCCTCGTTCTTCCACTTCCAGTTCTATCTCCTTTACATCTATGTTACCGTATGCTCAAGTGTCGTGATGTTGTTGTTTATGAGGGGGGCATGAGTATGTGATTACCCAGGGAAATGTTTAAGGTTTTTGTGAGGGAAACATTGTGTTGTGCAACCATGTAGCTCTGGGGACAGGGGCGTGCGTCAGGGAGTACCAACCATAGTCCCAGGGCTCATTGGATGGCCGCCAATCTATTTTGGTTTTGGGGTATTGTGGTGAGCAACTGTGAGTTACTTGGGCCTTGGGCATACACCGAGGAGTAGTGATCCATGGCCCGAGGGCTCACTGGATGCCCACCTGTCTCCCCTGCTTTAGTGTGGTAAGATGGAGGCTATTCCCTTGTCGTGGCTATGTTGGTTAGCTCTAGGGTTAGAAAAATAGAATGGTAGCCCATGATATTACCTTCCTGGCATTTGTTGGCTTAAACTAAAGGTTTGAGGATGCTCTGGCCGTGGTACTCCTTGGGGTTCCTTCGGTCTTGGCAGCTCTCTTGACTTTCCTCTTTAGGGTTCTGGTGGAAGTTTAAAAGGGTAATGCTATCGTTCTTCGGTTGTCTACTAGTTGGTGGTGTCTCATGAGTGTTCTGTGCCATGATGAGATGGTGCTGTGCAATGGTGATGATGAATGGTTGTTTCCTGTCTGTTAGCTAAGGCAGGGAGCTTTGTGGCAGTGGCCTTTGTAGTGGGCTGTGGCGTGAGGCGAGCTCACTAGGGCTATGGGCGATGGTCTTCTTTGCTTCCTCCTTTCTCCTTTCGGCTGGCTCTTGTTGATCTTTAATGCATGGCCTTGGTGATGACTGGTGCCTTATACATGGCTTGTGCATGGCATTGAATGGCATGACTCATCAGGAAAGGTAAAAAGGTAAGGTTAAAAAAAGGTAAGAATGGTAAATTTTACTGTTGAATGACGAAAACCTGTAGGACTATACGACGCTATTAGAGGGGGTGAATGATCGCCTCTACTTCTTCCGCTTCGCACTCTGATCATGGTCGACAATGAAAACAGCCGCCACTCGAATGAATCCTCATCGCATTGCTTCACTACGATCACCATTGTACGTGGTCGAAATTGCTTGCAAACTTGAGCCGCGTACGTGGTCGAAATCACTTGTAGACTTCAGCTGTGTACGTGGTCAAACTCGCTCGCACTGTGTGGAAATTGATAGCTCGAATGCTTTCGCTCGAATGAGTACCGGCCGAAGACAACAGCGTGCTCGTAACATATTCAGACGAGGTATGTTAGCACGCTGCCGACAATGCAAGAAGAACGAAGCTCAGGAAAACATGTCGTCGATTAACTTCTTGTAGAATAGATCTGATCTATTATTTCTGCAATAAGTTTTTGGCTACAAAGTGCCCTCACGGCACCCCTAAAAACTTCCTCGATGGAAGCCCTAAAGACTGGTTACGTTAGTATAAGTCTCTCCCTGCTTTTATAGGCTAACATCTCAATCGCGTCCGATTCAAACACGAACACAACACCTTATCTTTTTCCTCAAATCAAGGGACCGAAAACCCTTTCCTAGCACGGGTTTTACTCAAACTCTACCCTTCCATCTTACAAACTCTATCCGTAACAATCCAAAACCAACACGTGACGAAGCCTCCAGGATATCCCCTCCCGTAGCTCCGTCTCGCTTCCCATCCTTGATCTCTATGTGCTCCAACGTTAGCCCAACCACCTCGCTGACATCCTCAATCATCTAGACCTCAGATCTCCCTATTCTATCCCGGTCCTCCACATCACTGACCGTGATTGTCTCCACGCTCTCCTGCACATGCAAAAACTAAAAAAACATTTTTCCTAGCATAAGCTCTTCCCACCTTGACCATCATCAGCGCAACAACTCACAACTTCCTTGTCCATGCAGAGACAAGACCATAACCATCCATGATCATCCACTTGATCGTACATGACCACTCAACTCATCACAAACTAGAAAATAATCCTAGACTACTAATTACAACTACAAAAAACAATTGCTTCTAGAAACTCAATCCTCCGACCACTCAGCACGACCACCGAGCACAACAAGTACTCATAGCCAAGAACCGACCGCAACACATATGACTATCGCCCATGGACCATCGATTACGTAGGAGCTCTGACTACCGAGTACCAATATCATGAAGAGTGAAGCACTCGTTTTGACAACAAAGTCTACAAGTACTGACCGTGATCGTAAAGCCTTCAACTACCGAAGATAACGAATGTAGACTGCTTGGTCTATGACTATCAACAAGACTGCAAAAGATACGACTATAAGAGCAATCAGCAAAACCTACGACCATCGACTACAAAGTCATCGACTATCGACTAGAAAATCCTACGACTAACAAAAACACTGAAGCTACGACCATGTCTACTATAGCTATGATTACCTCATGGTCGTAGTTGTGTTTGAAGTCGTGCATGGTTGAAGTCAAATTGTTGTGGTTGAAGTCGTGTTGTCATGGTCGTAGTCGAACTCGGACGTAGTCGTAGTCGAACAACCGTAGTCATATAGCCGTGCGTGATCGCAAATGAGCCATGGTCGTAAAGCCGTGACAGCCGTGGTCGTAAAACCATGTGTGGTCATAAAGCCATACGTGGATGAAGTTTGCCGTGGTCGTAACCTGGACGTTGTTGAAGCCGGCGGTGGTCGAAAAGCATTGAAGCCCGTTGAAGCTGGTGAAATACTTGAGAAGGAAAAAAACACTTAGAAAGAACCAAAATCACTTGAACCCAAAATCTTTGACTACGATCACATGATACTTTCACAAACGCAAATTCCAAAGTAATCCAAATGTCAATTATTCATCATTATTTTTATTATGACCATCCACATAATCTAACAAAACCCAATACGCGAGAGGTACCGATTGGCCCTCGACAATCCTGGCATCATGGTGAGCGATTGCCCTTGTGCAATATTATAAAGTACCGGGTTCTAACGGTAATTGTTATTTAAATTTATTTTAGATTTACGTTTTGTGGTTTTGGTTAATATGATTTTGTAGGTATTCCTATTTGGTTTGGTTGCAAAGATATGGATTCATTAGATGGAATTTGATATAATACATTTGTATAACTTTGTATGAGATGAAATTGAAGTTTGTAACATTGAGTTGTAATACTTTTTTCTTTTGTAAATCATGATATTGATATTCGGTACGCTGAAATTGTATGTGGTAAAGTTGAGAGTATTTGGAATTTTATTCTTGTAATTAGGTTTTCTGTGCTTCAGACTTTTAATAAATTCTCATTTTATTCCAGTGTTGAATGTGTTAATCATCAATCTTTCTTATTTATATTTTAATGTTCTTATGTATGAATCATTTCTAACTGTGTATTTTTTATTAAGTTGATTTTAAGGGTTATCACAAAAATCGCCAGCCGTCGCCGCCCAACCCCATCACCATTGCTCAACCACCCCCTATCGACTCCTTCTGCTCTGCCACCATGGGGAAGCCCTCACTTCGTAGCCTCGCATGTGAACTAAGATCTGCTGCCCACAATTTAATTGTATAGGGCATCGATTAGGGGGCTTTTCATTACATTCATAGGGCATGCATTTGGCACTGAGGATCGATGGGAGGATGTGATATGGTTTTGAGAAAGGTTTGTGGTCACCTTGTTTTTTTGCATCCTGTTACATCAATTTGTAGCAACGGGAGTCTCTTGAGTCAGTGGGAGCAATTTTGTCAAGACAATGGCATCTGATTCAACATATTGAAGTGCCACTTAATATGAATGTGTGTGCATGCATGTTGCTTTGCCTATACTGTATATGATGGCAATTCTCTTTGTTTGTGAATGTGTATATATGAGACAAGTGGCTATTGTTTCAACTAGATTACGCTGTTCATAGAAATGGATGGTTTTGTAATGTATGCTTGCATCAGGTGTCTATAGCAATTTGGCCAAGACAATGGCATTTGGTTCAACATATTGAAGTGCCACTTAATCTGAATGTTTGTGCATGCATGCTGCTTTGCCTATACTATATATGATGGCTATTCTCTTTGTTTGTGAATGTATATAAATGAGACAAGTGCCTGGCTTGGCTTGCACTAGCAACGCAACAATTTATTTTATCACTTGAATATGCGATAGTCTAGTGCATAACGTCCTACAAACTCACTACATGTGATTCCCCTACAATTCACCTCATACCGCAAAATAAAGAACTTGCAGTTTTCTCGTCAACCAAAGGACCAAACTCGACGAAGCTTAATATATGTTTAGGTAATTAGCTTCCTTACAGTAACAACCTAGAAGCTTAGCAGTTTGAACCAAAATAAACCATGTTTGACACTTTAAATTGAATCAGGTAGTTGACTTGAACCAAATTAAACATGCTGCACATGCTACCACACATAGAGATTAGTGCCACCTCGCACTACGCTGGAATGGATGGTGGAGAGCAGCTAGCTGGGCGGGCGTGGTGGCATATAGGGCTCGTGGTAGCAAATAGGCTGTTGTGTGGTGGCTTCCATGCAGCGTCGGGGTTGGCGCCGTAAGGAACCGCTCAATATGGCTAGAAACACGAACTTCGGTTTATTTTTGCACTATTTATAATTTCGTTTTTTTCTGAATTTTTGGCTTTTTTTTGAGCTTTTTTGCCGGTTCTTTTTTTTCCCGTATTCGTTTGCGTTGTCTGTGATAGGCTAACAAATTTTTTATATTTTTCAATTTTTTAAATTTAATTATGTTGAATAAGCCTCATCATTCTGATGTTTTTCGGTAACATACAGTGTTTTCGGTCATGTTCACAAAAAATGTTCGAATCTGAATACCACCTAAGCGGCGGTTAGGTGTTAGGTGTTAGGTGTTAGGTGGTTAGGTGTTAGGTGGTAGCAAATAGGCTGTTGTGAAACCTAATGATCATAAATCTGAGGTTAGGTGTTATCAGTTAAAGAATATGTTGTTTTGTGCAACTATGACCATAATACATATGATTTTGTGCAATTTACTAAAAAAGAAAATTCGTCTTCATTTGTGCATGTGTGTTCATAGACAGGAAGGTTATGAATTCAAATTGACGACGCTGTCTATTTCATCCTTTTAAGAAAATCTCCCCTATTCGTATGTGCACTTGACAGAGGTGCTGTGTATTGTGTTAGCGTGTGTTACACAGTAAATAGAATAGATAACCTTTGCAAATTGCAATTCCAACCGGCATATAGGTACCTAAATCTCGAATCAAAGTCACTTTTGATATTGTTTCGCACCATATTTATAAAAATAGTAGAATAACGATCGTATTGACAAAAATGTCGTTTTTGCCGTCGGGGGGCCGGGTGGCAGCACCCGCGAGGTGACGCGTAGCGCTGCCACCTGGTGGCTGGATGGTAGGCAGCCTATCGCCCAGGGAGTAGGCGGCAGGTAATTAGGCCGGCTAATTAGCTGGCCTAATTACCTATCTAATTTTTTTTCTATTTAGTGCTTGTTTGAATTTTTAAATATATCAAATGAGCTCAAAAATTACAAACATTTATGTACAGCCTTCCGACACAACGTTCCTCGCAATGTAATTTTTGGGGAATTTTATCCATGGTGAATATTGCTAAAAAATTCATAACATTTTGATATTTTTATGAGTTTTTACATATAGAAAACAAGCTCTAAAAATTATGAAATTTTATGTGAAGCCTCTCGATGTAGTAATAGTTATTATGTAATTTTTTGGAAATTTTATGCAGTCCAAATTAGCCACGTTTATTTGGATTAACTTAACTATGAATTTAACGAATATTTCACGTTTTTACAATTTGATACATTATGAATTTGTATAATTAAAAGTAATTACAGTACTATAAAAATGCATCACAGGATATGATATGGCTCACTCTTCTAAGCCACTGCTATCTTCTCGCAGCGTTTGCCTGTCCGTACGTTGTCTTGTCTTCTATCGCGCACGAGCATGTCTCGTTGAGTTCGTCAGTCGGTCCGGAGGTTGCGTATCAGGGCGGAGGAGGTATGGAGACCGTTCTATCTTCTCAATGGGCGGCGGTGATCCAGTAAGCTGAGGTACAGTACGGTGGGTCCAGTAAGGGTCGAAGTCGTCCAACTAAGACATGCCGAACTACGATTCGCCTGCAATAATATAGTGTACAATGGACTCTAGAAATCCACCTTGTGGTATGAATGAGCTTTCGCCCTGACCATATGATGTGGCAGTGAAGCCAGTGGAGCTCTGCCCACAGAAATGTCCAAACCTTGGGTATGCCGAGAATGCTGAGCCTTGCCCTGCATACGTTGCAAACCCTGGCACCATGTACTGCTCTTTAGAAGCATCTGGGAGGCCCGTGTCATCATCAGTGGACTCATCGTCACCCCATATTGAATTGGAGGCTGCAAGACGATACGATATTATTCACAACAAATATTCCGAATGTACAATCCAAATCTCATACATCCCGAATGTGCGGCAAAGATGAACGACGGGGAGCGGTAGTCTGTGCAGATGGTGCGGACGGCAAAAAGGATGCATCTTGATGATGGACCTGTGGCGGGAGAACGCCATGATGTTAATGGAATGCGAGGCGTAATAGGAAAAAACATGTAGGTTCGTACGTAAGTTACCTCCTCGTTAGTACGGCGCACAGATAATCGGCGGCTAGTACTACAACGCCATGCAGACTCAGTACATTGCGATGGCCGACTAGACTCGCTAGGTCACGATGACCTAGCGGGTGAGCATGGTGCCCCCACTGGGTGACTCATGTGCGCACTGTGATCCGAGGAATGGCCACAGGTAAGGTTGTGCACTATTTTTTGGCCCGCTTTAGGACGAACTTCATAATCTTCTGTAGGGTCGGTGGTGTCTCCAGACTACTGATGGCGGCCTCCGACGCGCTTTCGATGCGCTGTGCCTACTCCAACTAAAGTGACATATGAAACAGGTTCAGTAACGAGCAGTATGTATTTATTGAATGGAACGATAAGATATTTAAACTGTCTTACGATGTCATGCCGCCTTGAAGCAGTGTGGGGATCGATGGAGCGATCTAGATGTTACTCGTGCGTGATGTGCTTGGGGCAATCTAGTGGAGGAATAGTCAGTCTGCTGCGTGACCGGCGGTACGTACCACGCCACGTACTCGTCGTAGACATTGTACGGATGCTGCTCCATGATGACATCGACGTGTGCCATTTCCGTCGATCCCATTTTCCACTACTGCTGCATTAGCCACCAGTCTATACCATACCGACCAACCCTCGATTGCCTGCATTTCCACAATCATCGACGTTACATAGCAAGACATATGAAAGTGTACACAATAGTCCGATGGAGTTTGAGTCACTGGTGCACAGCATGCGGTAGGAACCTGCCATCCAGAGGGGGCATGACCTGGTGCAAACCCAACTATAACATCACGTGCTTGGGCGCGTAAGCCTCTAACATATACGAGAACACCAGACAGTGTGTTATCGTCCATAGCTCCCCGTCCTCTAGACAATGCAGGGACAGCCCATGCGGCGATACACAATGCACGAAATCTACTATCCAGGGAGTCCATATGACGTCGTTGCTGTGCAACTACTCGAACTCATTGTACCACAACAAGTAGCACCTCGACGGTTTGCCCTTCGCCCACCACAGACAGGCAGTAGTCCACCGCATGCCCATAGTGGGCCCGTCTATCAGGTCATCGGCGACCTCGCCGAATAGGTGCACTGGCATCACGATCGTCAGACGTCCGACAGGGAAGTGCTCCCAACTCCACAATTGCAGGAGCACATGGTAGATGGCCAGATTGGGGATATCACCAGTGGCGCGCTGGCAAGCGTCACATAACCCCCAATATGTGGCACACAGAACCGCTAATCCCCAACTATACCGAGGCATCGCACCAAACTCTGCATCCACCAAAGACTCTGCAAGGCCAATAAATTCAGCATTGCAAATATCATTGTGTGTGGCTGAAAACATGCTCCAACCAAAGAGCTGGATAAGGAACACGACGAGGTGGGTCCTGACGACCTCCGGCGTTGCAACCTGTGGGCATACACTAAAATTATTAAGCCACGTGTGGAGGATGCCACGTGCACTCTCCGAGATAGGTGGTCAAACCGGTCCGCCAACCTCTCCTTCGATCCTTCTGGAAGCGTTCGCCAAAGATGCAGTCATTAATGATTCATTTATTTTAAAGATGTTGCCTTGGTTAGTAGTGCGTACAATTTGCTTTCAGTTTCTCGACTTCTGAGTGGCGACTTTGAGGTGAGTTTTAAAAAACAATTGCAAAATTCTTGATTCTTGGTGATACGGTTTGCGAGTTTCTCGTTTTGGGAGGATCTTCGTGCTGATTTTTACGAGTCTTTTGGTGATCCTCTCGTTTTTGCTTACGAGTCCAAATACGGCATAGGAGACTTGGTCATATTGGATTTGACCATTTGACTCGAGGTTAGCGACCGCGATCTCATTAGTGGTGCGAAACTCAAGATGGTCAAAGATCTTGTTTGCGCTCCATCTTGGCATGGCAAGATAGTTGCCTTCTCATCCTCAGTCCACGAGTTACTATGACCGATGCGGAGACATTGCTCCATGGATGCGGTTGGACCATTCTCAGTCACGTCGGCGGGAAATGACTTCTCGAGTATTCTTGGGTATTTTCTTGGCCTCGAAGGATGAGGCGTTTACATTTCGAGTGGTGGGCTTTCTGTTGAGCTTCGGTGCCTTCTGCGTCCGCGATGACAATAGCACGGTTCAGAACTCCTACTGAGAGGTTGTGATGAGACGGTGTACCGGTTCTCTTCCCAAGAATGGCGTTGTGGAAGAAGCCGTACCTTGGTCGAGATGGCGGGGCGATGTGATGAGTACTCTACCGCGGAAGTTTTGATGAGGCTATAGCCACCGCGTATGTTTCTAATCGAGTTTTCTTGAACTTGCACACTTCTTATGAGTTGAGATCGGCGGCCTAGTGTTTCTCATTTTCGAAGTGTTTTATTCTAAAGTCAGATAAGTTCGAATCACGATCTTGTGATGGACTCTTTCTAGCTACTAAACCTCTTGGCGGGCCTATAAGTGCAGGCGCGAGTCTAGCAAATTGGTAGAAACACGTGAGTGACTTTCGATGAGGCGGTCAGGGACTGGGCGATATCTCGGGGCGATCAGAGACCATCTTCGTGGATGATGAGGATGATGGAGATGAGGGTTGTGCGATCCGGTACCTCTTTCACCTTGGGTGCCACCTCAAGGTGATCGGCCACGACGTGGCTCTGTTCCTGCCCGTCGACTCACGAGGTAGGCGTTTCTTCAATCTGGACCGCCTGACATATCCAAAAACTCATCCTTGAGATCATTGGAGACCTCTTGACGGGTTGCAGCTCAAAATAACTTATCTCAGTGCATCTCCATTACGCTTTCACCTCCTTTGAGCCAAAGATGTTTCTCATGCTCTTTGGCGAGTCTTGGATCAATGCTATGCATGAGGAGCTAGAGAGTTTGAGAGAAACAAGGTGCGGGCGCTTGTTGAGGGAACCAAATGGGTGTTCAAGAACAAGCAAAGTGAGGATGGAGTAGTCATTGAAAAAGGCTAGGCGGTTGCACGGTACTCGGGTTGAAGAGACCTTTGCCCTGTGCTCGTCTCGAGGCCATTAACATCGCACCAAACTCTCCTATCTATTGATCCACCAAAGACTCGCAAGGCCAATAAATTCAGCATTGCAAATATCATTGTGTGTAGCTGAAAACATGCTCCAACCGCAGGGTTGGGACATAGCGCTCATCCAGCGCCCACGGATCCCTCCCCATCCGCCCTCCCCGGCAGCCTGAACGGCAAAGGGCCAGCCGCGTCACCCGTCATCCATACGTTGCAGCGGTGTTTCTCATCCGTACGAGTGTTCCAGAAGCTCCGGTAGAGCCATACCTACCAGTACATATGATAGACGAAATATTAGTGCAAACATTAATAATTACTTCATAATACAATTTACATTAATTATGACTAACTAAATAATAGTAAATATGACTACGGGAATAACGTCGAAAGCATGCTATAAAAATTACCTGTCTTTCGGGGGAACTAATCAGCACTGCTGCATCCTTAATAACTTATGCACTGCCTTCTCCAAATATTTAGGTACACACTATTAGTTTTGATAATACCTCGCAACAAATGTGACCGATGAAATATTGCTGCGAATATTCATAATGACAGCAACATGCTACAAGTCAGTGATTATATACGTGCGTGAATACTTCACTACTTACCAATAATTTGATTACTCATCCGAAAAAAAGATGATCCATTCATTACCATCGTCCTTAGCACTAACTCATTACTTACCCCGAACTAACAAATTATGTGTACCGTATGTACACAATAATAGTACAAACTATGTCTAAATTACTACGACATACTTTGTAATACAAACTCGTTAATCATGAGACTATGAAAATAACGTCGAAAGAATATGATAAAAATTACACTATCAATTTTGAGCTACGCACTGGCTTCTCAAACTAATGAGCAACGACCGCGACAATGACCTTCTGCGATGAGCGACTAGGACATTGCCTTCTCGATCGAATGAGCAATGCACTCATTAGAGGTGCATATTTATGCCCAAGTGAAAGAATCTATTATCACTACTAGCGCTTCGGGTAAGGGGACGGCATCATAAGAATGACAAATGTGCAAACGAGGGAGCGGGCAAGGGGACAACACTCAAATAATGACATTAGTGCGAACAAGGGAGCACGCAAGAGAGGCACATACAGAGAGAGTGACAATTGTGCAAACTGGATAGCCGCAAATAATATATGCCACGATTGCCCGACACATGGCACATCAAAACAAGTGTTACGATCGTTAAATTCATGGTTAACATAATCTACACAAACATGGCTAATTCAAACCACATAAAATTCCCAAAAAAATTACATAACAACTATCACTGCATCGGGAGACTTCACATAAAATTTCGTAATTTTTGAAGCTCGTTTGCTATATGTAAAACTCATAAAATTATCAAAATTGTATGAGTTTTTGAACAATATTTTCCATAGATAAAATTCCTCAAAAATTACACTGCGAGAAACGTTGTGTCAGGATGCTGTACATAAATTTTCACAATCTTTTGAGCTCATTTGATATATTCTAAAATTCAAAAAATACTAAACGAAAAAAAAATTAGGCAGGTAATTAGGCAAAAATAGCAGTATGGCGACCGTATTGACAAAATGTCATTTTTGTCATCGGGGTAGGCGGCCAGCGTGCGCGAGGCGGCGTGTGGCGTTGCTGCGTCGTGGTAACCGCCATCGCCAGCGATAGGTTGCTCGCCGTCCGACCTCCAGCGCGGCGCTGCCGTCGGCGGCAGTGCCACGTGTCACCTCGCGGGCGCTGCCGCCCGGCCCCCAACGACAAAAATGACGTTTTTGTCAATACGGTCGTCATACTGCTATTTTTGTAAATATGATATGAAATAGTGTAAAAATGACTTTGATTCCATGAATCTCTGTGTTGACTTGTGGACTTGGTAGGTACGAGTACGTACATGGTACCAACAACCGTGACGTTAGTTCTTGTTGCTGCTGCGGAAGTGGTGGTTGCCCCTGGACCTTGGTCAAACATGTGGTGGGTAATAATAGAGGTGCTCGCGCTTAGCCTTTTCAATCGGCCAACTACTTGATCCAAGATGCAAGAACAAGAACTAAATCTCTCGAAAAATTACGCCAGAGGAAAGAATCAAAGATAAGGAAGCAATTATTCACAGCAAAAACTAAAGAGGAGAAGTATCTAATCCTAATCCTCAGTTGAACCAAATTAGTCTTGATTTTATTTACCACAGGTGGATTGAGCAAGTTCACAATCTGATCTTAACCTAAATTTCTATACCCACTTCATCCCAACCTAATCCCTTTATGAGGTAATACAACTGGACCTAACTCATTCGGATTAACCATCAAAACTTAAAAACCATTAACACACGGCGGCCGGGATTAACCATCAAAACTTAAAAGGCGAAGGGAGAAAAACTCGCCTCTATTTCACTGGATGCCCACGGGGCCACGAATCACACACACGTGGACGTGGACACGGACACACAGTGTCTTCGTGGCCGTGGGAGCACGAGATGCCGCAGGCCGCACACCCGCTCTACTCCTCCTCTTGGAGTTCATTACATTTTTGCTTCTTCCTCCACTCCCACGCTTCGGTCCTCGGACACCAAATTACCTAAAAATTGTATGAGTTTTTAAGCAACATTCTCCATAGATAAAATTCCCAAAAATTACACTGCGAGGAACGTTTTGTCAGGAGGCTGTACATAAATTTTCACAATCTTTTGAGCTCATTTCATATATTTTAAAATTCAATCAAACACTAAACGAAAAAAATTAGGCAGATAATTAGACAAAAATAACAGTATGGCGACCATATTGACAAAAATATCATTTTTGTCATCGGGGCAGGCCAGCAGTGCCCGCGAGACGACGTGTGGCGCTGCCATTGGCTGCAGGTATCTGTCGCCAAGCGATAGGCTGCCTGCCGTCCAACCACAGTCATACAAGGTACTTAATGCAGTCATACAAGGTACTTAATGCTACAGCGAAATGGGAGAGTGGAAGCATCCTACAGTGCTGCCACGGCGCCATTTCTGGGATTAACCATCAAAACTTAAAAGGCGGCCAAATCAGAAAACGAAGGGCGAAAAACTCGCCTCTATTTCACTGGATTTCCACGGGGCCACGAACACACACCCGGACACGGCCACACGGTGTCTTCGTCGCCGTGGGAGCACGAGACGCCGCAGGCCGCACACCCGCTCTACTCCTCCTCCCGGAGCTCATTTCATTTTTGCTTCTTCCTCCACTCCCACGCTTCGGTCCTCGGACACCGCGATGGCGCATTCCGTCGAGCGGGTGAGTGCTCCGAGCAACCCACTGCGCATTCCGTCGAGCGGGAGGCTGAGGCGCGCAGTTTGCTGCGATTTCTTTTTCTTTTGCTTCTTTAGAGGGAATTGTGAGCGAATTCGATAACTGACGATTAATTGTTCAGGAGCCTTTGGTGGAAGCGGAGCTGGAGACCAAGCTGAGCAAGCTGGCTTGCCCGACCTGCTATTGCCCCCTCGTAAGCTCGATCGATCAGTCCGCGTAAGTGGTCTTGCCGTTTGCGCATCAGCAGCATATCCAACGTGCTAATCGCACGGCTTCCCCGTCTGATGGTTTGTTAGTTCTTTTCAGGCCGTCCAAATCCGCTTCTGGTCTTGAGTGTTCTACCTGCAAGAAAGTTTACCCCAACAAGGAGGATTACTGGGATCTGACAGTGGCAGTTGGTTCTACTGAGTGCTCGGAATCCATACCGGCAGCAACTGAGATTTTCAGGTATTTATGCTGATGAGGTTAGATGAACAGAGGGCATTATAAGACGAAACTAACATTCTGCAAGTTCAAATAGTAATATCTTCTGAATTATGGGTATAATGTAGTATTGTACTCAATCTCTTCACGTAAAAAAAGAGAGAAAGGTTTTGTTTCTCCTGAAATTAGTTAACCTGATGAGGTTTGGTGAACAGATGGCATTATAAGGGAAAATGTTGTCAAGCCTTTTGCGTCAGTTCTTTGAGAGTAGTAACTATTATTTAACAGTTAACTGCTGAAAGCATGCTGTAGGAGGGGTGGAAATCGAGCCAAGGCCAAGTATTTTCGAGCTTTGTTCACAATTGACACATTTTTATTTAATATCATTTTATTTATAGCTTAGAAGTAATTTTAGAATCGAGCTAATGAGCCAAGCTCGAATGTAATTGAGTTTTATTCGAAATAGACTCATTGTAATTTTGAATCAATTAATGAGCGTAATCGAAGCAATTTTGAACCGAGCCCATGAGCTCGTTAACCAGCTTTTTCCCCCTACGATAGGACTGTATAAACATGCAGTGCAAGAAACCTCTGTGCCTCCATGAAACCTTGAAAATGACGGACCAGCTGGAAGATGCCTCCTTTCACATAGTGAACTGTTCAGTATGGGTTTGCAGGTTGTTATTAATTACTGATATCGACCAACAGTTAAACTGTTTTTGCTGGGGAGCTGGGGGCCAAGAATATCATTGTGTATTTGTCAATTAGTTCTATTCGCTTGTGTCCATGGGAACCGTCCTCATTAATGATTTCAACATGATGCGATGTTTCAAAAATTCAAACAAAAATCATGGTGTAGTACACATAAAGTTATGTAAACCTGCAAATTTTCAATTTCAAATTCGTCCTAGGCATCAAGAAACCAAAAAGGCAAGCCTACTTCTAGCGCATATGAACAGTGCATGATTGACTGCTTGTCTTTTTTTTTGTTCTTGATACTACACCAAAACTGCACTCTCCAGACTATTCCTTATGGATGATTATTCAAACAGGACTCGGCTGGTATCGTTTCTCTATGAGAGAGGATGGCGCCAGACTTTCGTATGGTTTGGCTTCCCAGGCCTAGAGAGAGAGGTCATGTCGCTTGTCTCTCAACTATACTTGTATGCATGATGATGTTCTGTTGCATTTGGGAAATAACTGTCTCACAATCATCATTTTATAAATTTGCTCCATTTTTTGCTATGTGAGAAAAAAATGGTACTTACCGAGCTCTGTGTCGAACTGTTAATAATACTCTTGTGTGGTACTAACCTACAACCAAATATTGAGAAAGATACGATCATAATATATGAGCATTTTCTGGGTTAGGCCAGGCCAGGCAATCCTATTTGCATCCAGGCTGGGCCTGGCCCAGTTAGGTGGTTAGGCTGATGGGACTAGGCCACTAGCCCTAATTTATTTTTTCAGGCTACTGGGCTTAGGGTAGGCTGTGATCTGGTCTGTTAGTAACTGGACCTATAATCTCAAGCTTGGTTTGGCCCTAAACCAAGGCTCGAGCCAGGTTAATGTTGCTTAGTTATATATTTAAGCATTTATGTATCATTTGTGCGTGCAAGTATACTTTATGGACTTTCTAAAAAAATTTGCAATGCAACTGCAGTTTGAAACGGCTAAAGATTATTTGATGCCGACAACTGGAGGAACTATAGTTGATGCAAGTTGTGGAAGTGGCCTATTTTCAAGATTATTTGTTAAGAGTGAACTGTATTCTCTTGTTGTGGCACTGGATTTCTCAGAGAGTATGTTGAAGCAGTGCAATGAATTTGTCAAGCAGGACAACATTTCAAATGAGTATGGTTTGCAGTTCCCTGATCATCAAGTTTCATTCTGTAACTCCTTTGTTGCATATGAATCATGAATTCTGAGCTGCCATTTGTCTCCTTTGTGTTTGCATTCATGCTATGTAGCCTTTTCCTGTGATTATTGGTTTGTTGTAATGTTGAATGCAATGCTCTGACGTTATATGGCTGCTGTTTCAGGAGATTAGCCTTGGTGAGAGCTGATATATCCAGGCTCCCTTTTGTGAGTGGTTCAATTGATGCTGTGCATGCAGGTGCTGCAATTCATTGTTGGCCATCCCCAGCTTGTGCTGTAAGATTCCTATTTGAATTGCAAATTTATGTCTGCAAAAACATTCGTTGCTTCACTATGTCCTTTTAGTATTGCAGAGCTAAGCATGCTTTTATCCATCAGGTGTTTCCTTCATTATGCATTTTGTATATTAACAACCGACTTGGTTAATCCACATTATTCTGTGCACCCAAAATACATGCGAACATATGCTAGTTTGCCTACTTCCATCCATAAAAATAATTGGAAATGCACATAACACTACAATGAGAGTATGAACATGTCCGTATATATATATATATATATATATATATATATATATATATATATATATATATATATGCCCCTGATTTTGGGGGCGCAGGGCCGGCGCTGGCATCGCATTCACATGCATTGGGTTCCAATCTTCCCATAGTACACATGCATGCAAGCGCACGCACACCACCACCAAACAAGATACAAAAAAACTTATTCAGTGTCCTTTATTACGAATTTATAAAGCTTCACTTCTCAACAAAGGACAAGGAATCACTTTCGTGAAAAACTAGAGTACATTTTAAATCGCCTTTCGTATGTACGCTCAGTAACTTGTTCATCAACAATATTCTTTTCCCAAATTTTCCATAGATCTAATACAGTGAGATCTACCTTTATGCTATTTGCTTCCCCTCATGCCTGGTGAGGAAGGGTAAATGTTCTTATTTTGTTGTGGTCTTTTCGCAGGTTGCAGAAGTTAGTCGAGTCCTTCGCCCTGGGGGTATTTTTGTTGCTTCTACTTTCATAGCAGATGCTCTTCCACCAGTTGTTCCTGTATTGAGGATTGGACGTCCGGTAATCCTGACTTCTAATCATCCACAAATAATGATCTTTCAAGGGACAATACAGATCAATTTTCTTCAGAGTCTGATAGTAATTTAAAATTTGGCTTATTCTTTAATGGTTCAACACCTCCAAATTAGTAGATGCTGATGTTTGTAGATTCACTTTGTTCATCTCTGTTTTGTTACTTCTGTCTTACAAATTTCTCTCTTGGAATCATCTTGCACTCTGTTTTGTGACTTCTGTCTTACAAGTTCCTCTCTTGGAATCATCTTGCAGTACTTTGGTCAAATTACTGGAATTAACATCTTCTTATCAGTGGTGGAGCTTGAAGATCTTTGCAGAGCATGTGGGTTGGTTGATTTCAAATCTGTCAGAAATAGGTTCTATACAATGTTCTCTGCTACTAAAGCAAGCTGATTAAAGAACTGCAGTCTTCTGAAAGTTTATCGTGAGACTCCTTGACTTTGCACTGTAGGTTGTGAATAAACTGTTCGATAATTGAATTAAATGAATTGTACTTCAGTTTCTCTTCCCCTTCCTCATTCTGAATGTGGAAATTTATTAGGACTAATAGTTTTGCTCAATGGACGTGTGGTGTGAATAGTGAAGATAGGTTTTACTTGACCGACCACGTTTTGAGATTGATCATATCAATTCTTTGTGTATAGCTCCAGAGGTCTTGCAATACTGTAAATTCTGTGTATTGTTCTTGGATGTGATTGATTCGAGAGCTACTAGCTGATATTCTGCTGGATCTTCTGGAATACAAGCTTGATTAAAGTATCCGCTGAGTATAAAATAATTTGTTTTTTCTAAATCAAAATTATCTGGTGTAAGTCATGGGTAGAACTCGAACTTGTATGTTCAAATCTAGTAAAAAGAAGGGGCATACCTTGTTTTAAGTACCACCCGGACAGCGGTTTAGCTTATACTTTTTTTTCTTTGGAAGTTTATGCTATGATATGATTCATTCTTGTGTGTTCTCAGAAAAGCGACTTAGCTATAGTAGCTATAGTTCCTTTTCTTTTGTTGCTGAGAAGCTTCTACTGTGGTTCTATCCTACTTTTTTATAGTACTTTTAAGTTTTGTTTATGAATATGATAAGTTGGTAACTATGATATGCGTGAACCAATCATATATTCTTTTGTAAGGATGAAGATTACTGCCATGGAACAAGGAGCAAGCAGCCAAGCACCCTGGATACTTCAGCATTGCCTCACCCATTTATCAGTTGGTGACACACCACACTACGTTCTTTCTTATTAGAAAGTTCTGCTATTTAACACTATATTTGATAACTTCACCGATCTGGTGTAATGTTATATGTACAATTGGACTGCCATGCGTATGTGTAGTCAATGTTTCTATGGTGCATTTTCTCCTCCCAGATAAAGGTGGCTGTTTTCTTTTTTTTTATTCAATCTTACCATGCACGTATGCCATAGTTTAGTCTCTGCATTTTGTTATATGGGTGGGTTCTTTTCAATCGCGGCTAATGACTTATAGCTGCGGTTGATTACTTTTGACTTTAATGTGAGCGCTTGTGCGAACAAATCAAACGTTGATATACCAATAAGCTGCTTCGAAAAGATTATCTCGATAAGACGCTTTAAAAATATAGCGGAGAAGCCGTTCTGTTTGTTTGTTCGGGAGAAGTCATAAACTATAAGCTGAAAAAAAACCAACCATAAGGCAGCTTGGTTGGATCTTTGAAAAAAAAGTCAGGCATTGGTCCATACATGTCAGACCCGGATTTTTCAATCCAGAATCTGCTGTGTCTTACCGCATTATTCCCTGTATTAGTAGATAATGCACACAGATACATTGCTGAATCAATTCATACATCGCTGAAATTCACATTATGCCCCAATATCATTACATAATATAGTCGAAGTTAGGCCTTCAAACGGGCGGAGTTTTTACAATAGGGCCGGCCAGGCCAAATGTTTACATCACAAAAGTACAACAGCGGAAGCAGAACAAAGTAGGCCTATTAACCGCAGGTAAAGACTGAGGGCAAAAGTGGTCATACAAATACTACTAAAGTTCCAGCAATATTTGTATGCAAACCACACCTTAGTCTAGTTACCTAAGGTTCTAAGCGTGAAATATTCGTCCTAAGTCTCGGCGTTGTCTCCTCCATCCGCAGCAGGTGCTTCCTCGTAGGCATAATGATCTTGAGCTCCACAGATACGGGTTTTGGTAATGCGAGTGTGAGCACACTAACCACCGTGCTCAGCGAGTCAATACAGAATCAAGAGGTAGTATGCAAGGCTTTAACAAGGGAGGCTTAGGTTATTTTATTTGCTGAAATGTGCTTTTAGAACTACAATACTTAAAAGTTCCCTAAGACCTAGCCTTTTTGAACTTTAAACATGATGTTCATGACATATACATTTATTTTCAACGAGTCAGGGACCATCCACCATTACATGGTCTCTGCTCTTCATGCCTTCAGCGTTATAGCCACTTACATTACCACTGGAACGACACTTAGGACAACTCAAATAAGGGCCTTTCTCTGCCCCCCACTTTATCTCATTCCACCCACCAAGATTTTGAAATAAAACTATATCTAGTCAAGTTCCCATGTCCGCCCTTGACCGTGGACACGGCTATTCGAATAGTTCTTATTCTGCAGAGTTTGTACACTTTACCCACAAGAGATAGATCTGCTCGTTGCCCCACATGATTCCTTAGCCATGCAGTTGAGTGGACTATCACAGGACTGTTATAATGCATAATCCTACTTGTGGTTACGCCCGCTAAGGTCTATCTTCTATAGGATGCAACCATCCCTCGAGAAGGGTCCCTCGTGAGCCATCACAGGCAAAGGCGGGGATGAGACCATCCATCCCTTTGCTCGTGTTCACACCTTCACGTAACCACACTAGAGCTACGCAAATTATTTAGCCCCCACACTTTGCCAAGATGTGGTTGTCTTGTTGTACCTTGGGAGGTCATCACAAGATTCGGTCCTTAATGGTTATCTCGGGCGGTTCTACCACAATCCCCTTTGTGCTATCACGGCACCATTCAAACATACACACACCCTCGAACCATCCGCCCAGATAGTTAAGCATGTGGGGTTCTTTTGGAACATAAAATACTTACACCAACATACACCAGTCATCATCACAATGACTGCCCAAAAAAAATGCTTTTCATGTTTGTAAGTGAGGCTTGGGTGCTCTCACACCCACAAGTACCTAAGCAGTTCTAAGCATAGCATTATTACTTACGGATTTATTTTAAAAAGGGTAGCATTATTGTTATTTTTACTAGGGCAACAAGGATCGCATAAGCAATTATACAAAAAGGAATTGCAATACTAGTCAAAGAAAGCATGGACATATAACTAGAATCTGAAATTAACATGCATTAAAATATAAATATCAGCATGCAATTTTGATAAATTAAATCAATGTAACTTGCTGAAAATGTAGGCTCAGTATGATCAAAGCATTGACTCGCCTTGATTATAGATGTCGGGGTTCTGTGTGTTGGGGCCTACAGCTGCAGCTTCCTCTTCCTGGGCTTCGAATGCTAATTTTTACGTGCGCGAAAATTTGGATAAAAATCAGTACAACATTCAAAATAGCACAACAAAATTCAAACAAATTACAAAAATATTGGTTCTGGTTCCATTAGATAGCTCTTGAATTTAGATGAATTTAGAAATTGGTTTCACTTAATTTGGAGTTAAAATAAATAAGTTATGCCCATTTGAATACTTTCGGTTCAATTAAATCTGGAAAATAATAAACTCGACATATGGGACCCATCGTCAGTGGCCTTGGCTTGCGCGGCACCGACACGCAGGCGGCGATGGCTCACGCCCGCCCCTGCGCCTCGATAAGCGGGGTCCCACTGTTAGCGGGTCGGGCGTATCTTGGCGGTGACAAAGGGCCCACCTGTCGGCGGATTTTAAAAGAAAGGCTCGACCTCGGTATTGCGTGGCGGGGCTCGAACGCCGAGGGAGCCGGGGAAAGAATTGCGGCGCTAGCGGGCGGGCTCATGACAGCATCTCAACCCTGGGGTAATATTACCTCTTAAGGGGCGGCGGCGGCGGAGGTGGTCCGAGGCCGAGAGGCGGTGGCGTCGCGGCGAGGAAGGTCCGGGAGGTCCGTGGGGTCTTGAAATGGGTTCTTGGTCTGCTGGTGATGGCGGCGGCGAGGGAGGCCGGGATCACGGAGATGGGTCGGCGTCGTCTGCGGCGGCTCGAGGAGGCTTCCGCGACAGCGAGCTACGGCCGAGAAGCTCGGCGAGGCCGGCTAAACGTCGGCGACGCTCGGAGATGGGGTGGGAGCAAGAATTGAGCTCCCACCAAGCACCGGTGGAATTCAGCGGGGCCGGCGGCCGAGTTGGGAAGAAAGGGATCGCGCCGTCGGGTGGTTTTGGAGACGATTAAGCGGTGGAATGAAGAGGGACATGGCGAACACTTTGGAAGTGGCCACGGCTTTATAGCCGTAGGATGGTGTGGACCACGGCGGACCCGTGCGGGCGGGCTTGTCAGGCATGGGCGGGTGGCAATGTGCCATCATGGCTGGGGGGTGCATGGGGTCAAGGCGGCGCCAAGATGCCTGCACGGGTTGCTCCCTCCGGGTTTTTCGCGACGTGGTCGCCGTCCTTGCCGAGGCGGAGGAGAGAGGGTCCGGCGGGAGAAGAAGAGAGGGTCCGGTGGTGGGGCCCGCCGGTCGAGGAGGGGGCGAGAGACCGAGGAGGGAAGCTGGGAAGGGGTGGGGCTCGGCTGGCCAGCTCCCGTTTTCTTTTATTTTCTTTATTTTTCTTTTTCTTTTCTATTCTTTTTATTAATTTATGGTATGTCTATTTTGTGTAAAATATAGATGTTTTTAAAATTTTAAGCCAAGCATTTTTGTAATATTTATTTCTAAATTTAAATCTACTTTTGCACTTTGCAAAAATATTCATATCAACTTTTGCATTTTTATGGATCATCTTTTCATATTCGGATTTAAAATTTGAATCCTCTATTATTTAAACAGATGCATTTCCTTCTTAACATCTTAATTTTTGGAACCTTATCCAAATTTTTCCAGAAATATTTTAAAAGCCAAACTCAATACCATGTATCGCATGATAATTTACAATATTTTATTTCACAGTCCCTTTGATTTTTCTAGGATGTTACAATACACCAGACTTAAGGTTCTCTTCCTATCGGAGAAGAATAATAAGCCAAAAGTTTAGAAAAAGATAAAATTTATGAATAGTGAAAAATAAACTAGATGCTTAAGCTGAAATGAGCGGAGCGTAGATAACCTTTGCAAATTGCAATTCTAACCGGCATAGAGGTACATGAATCTCTGCGTTGACTTGTGGACTTGGTAGGTACGAGTACGTACATGGTACTACCAACCTTGAAGTTAGTTCCTGTTGCCACTGCGGAGGTGGTGGTTGCCCCTGGACCTTGGTCAAACAGGTGGTGGGTAATAATAGAGGTGCTCGCGCGTAGCCTCTTCAATCGGCCAACTACTTAATCAATGATGCAAGAAGAAGAAAATCTCTCGAAAAAATACACGAGAGGAAAGAATCAAAGATAAGGAAGCAATTATTCACAACAAAAACTAAAGAGGGCAAGTAGCTAATCCTAATCCGTAGTTGAACCAAATTGGTCTTGATTTTATTTACCACAGGAGGATTGAGCATGTTGACAACCTAATCGCAACCTAAATTTCTGAATCCACTTCATCCCAACCTAACCCTTTAATGAGGTAATTCAACCGGACCCAACTCATTCGCTTTTTCAATCCGTTTTCACCCATAAAAACCAATCCGATTAAAAACCCAAACTAATGAACTCATTTAAACCTAACCCATTAGCATCTCTAGCTATATCATAACCTAAACTACTATACAAGGTATTATCATACTGTGAGCACTAAATTTCCCTAAATCAACTACTTAATGCTGCAGCGGAACGGGAGTGTGGAAGCATCCTACAGCGCTCTGCTCCAGGAGTCCGAAAGCGCTGTAGATGGCACGCGGCGCCAATTCTGCGATTGACCATCAAAACTCAAAAGGCGGCCAGATCAGAAAAAGAGGGGAAAAAAAAAACTCGCCTCTATTTCACTCGATGCCCACGGGGCCACGAATCACACACCCGCGGACACGGACACGGACACGGACACGGACACGGCCACACGGTGTCTTCATGGCCGTGGGAGCACGAGACGCCGTAGGCCGCACACCCGCTCTGCTCCTCCTCCTCCCGGATTTCATTTCATTTTTGCTTCTTCCTCCACTCCCACGCTTCGGTCCTCGGACACCGCGATGGCGCAAATCCGGAGCGCGATCACCTCCACCGCCGCCGTGGTGCTGCGCGGTTGCGGCGGCCACCGCCTGCCCACCTGCGCCGCGGCGCCGGCACGACGCGCGCGGCGCACACAGGGAGCGGCCGTCGCCCCGAGGCGGCTCCCGAGCTCCGCCCTGCACGCCAGCGCCTCCCCTGCCGTCACCATCGGGGAACCCGACGAGGCCGTCGTGGTGAGTGCTCCGAGCAACCCACTGGCGCATTCCGTCGAGCGGGTGGCGGGCCCCCCTGGTCTGCTCCTCGGACTACACACGCTGCACGGCTCCCCCGGAGTCTGAGGCGCGCAGTTTGCTGCGATTACTTTTTTCCTTTCTTTTTTGCTTCTTTAGAGGGAATTGTGAGCGAATTCGATAACGGAAGATTAATTGTTCAGGAACCTTTGGTGGAAGCGGAGCTGGAGACCAAGCTGAGCAAGCTGGCTTGCCCGATCTGCTATTACCCCCTCGTAAGCTCGATCGATCAGTCCGCGTAAGTGGTCTTGCCGTTTGCGCATCAGCAGCATATCCAACGTGCTAATCGCACGGCTTCCCCGTCTGATGGTTTGTTAGTTCTTTTCAGGCCGTCCAAATCCGCTTCTGGTCTTGAGTGTTCTACCTGCAAGAAAGTTTACCCCAACAAGGAGGATTACTGGGATCTGACAGTGGCAGTTGGTTCTACTTCGTACTCGGAATCCATGCCGGCAGCAACTGAGATTTTCAGGTATTTATGCTGATGAGGTTAGATGAGCAGAGGGCATTATAAGAGGAAACTAACATTCTGCAAGTTCAAATAGTAATATCTTCTGAACTATGGGTATAATGTAGTATTGTACTCAAGCTCTTCACGTAAAAAAATAAAGAAAGGTTTTGTTTCTTCTGAAATTAGTTAACCTGATGAGGTTTGGTGAACAGATGGCATTATAAGGGAAAATGTTGTCAAGCCTTTTGCATCAGTTCTTTGAGAGTAGTAACGATTATTTAACAGTTAACCGCTGAAAGCATGCTGTAGGAGGGGTGGAAATCGAGCCAAGTCCAAGTATTTTCGAGCTTTGTTCAAAATTGACACATTTTTATTTAATATCATTTTAGTTATAGTTTAGAAGCAATTTTAGAATCGAGCTAACGAGCCAAACTCGAATGTAATTGAGTTTTATTCGAAATAAACTCATTGTAATTTTGAATCAATTAACGAGCGTAATCGAAGCAATTTTGAACCGAGCCCACGAACCCATTAACGAGCTTTTTCCCCCTACGATAGGACTGTATAAATATGCAGTGCAAGAAACCTCTGCGCCTCTATGAAACCTTGAAAATGTCAGACCAGCTGGAAGATGTCTCCTTTCACATAGGGAATTGTTCAGTATGGGTTTGCAGGTTGTTATTACTTACTGATATCAACCATCAGTTACACTGTTTTTGCTGGGGAGCAGGGGGCGAAGAATATCATTGTGTATTTGTCAATTAGTTCTATTCGCTCGTGTCCATGGGAATCATCCTCATTAACGATTTCAGCATGATGCGATGTTTCAAAAATTCAAACAAAAATCATGGTGTAGTACACATAAAGTTATGTAAACCTGCAAAATTTCAATTTCAAATTTGTCCCAGGCATCAAGAAACCAAAAAGGCAAGCCTACTTCTAGCGCATATGAACAGTGCATGATTGACTGCTTGTCTTTTTTTGGTTCTTGATACCAGAGATGAATTTAAAATTGAAAATTTGCAGGCTTACATAACCTTATGTCTACTACATCCATGATTTTTGTTTGGATTTTTGAAATATTGCATCATGTTGAAATAGCTAATGGGGATGCCGGTTCCCCTGGACACCAAAACTGCACTCTCCAGACTATTCCTTATGGATGATTATTCAAACAGGACTCCGCTGGTATCGTTTCTTTATGAGAGAGGATGGCGCCAGAATTTCATATGGGGTGGTTTCCCAGGCCTAGAGAGAGAGGTTATGTCGCATGTCTCTCAACTATACTTGTATGCATGATGATGTTTTGTTGCATTTGCGAAATAACTGTCTCACAATCATCATTATATAAATTTGCTCCATTTCTTGCTATACGAGAAAAAACTGGTACTTACCGAGCTCTGTGTCGAACTGTTAATAATACTCTTGTGTGGTACTAACCTACAACCAAATATTGAGAAAGATATGATCATAATATATATATGTACATAGATCTGAGCATTTTCTGGGTTGGGCCAGGCCAGACAATCCTATTTGCATCCAGGCTGGCCCTGGCCCAGTTAGGTGGTTGGGCTGATGGGACTAGGTCACTAGCCCTAATTTATTTTTTCAGGCTACTGGGCTTAGGGTAGGCTGCGATCTGGTCTGTTAGTAACTGGGCCTATAATCTCAAGCTTGGTTTGGCCCTAAACCAAGGCTCAAGCCAGGTTAATGTTGCTTAGTTATATATTTAAGCATTTATGTATCATTTGTGCGTGCAAGTATACTTTATGGACTTTCTAAAAAAAATATTGCAATGCAACTGCAGTTTGAACTGGCTAACAATTATTTGAAGCCGACAACTGGAGGAACTATAGTTGATGCAAGTTGTGGAAGTGGCCTATTTTCAAGATTATTTGTTAAGAGTGAACTGTATTCTCTTGTTGTGGCACTGGATTTCTCAGAGAATATGTTGAAGCAGTGCAATGAATTTATCAAGCAGGAAAACATTTCAAATGAGTATGGTTTGCAGTTCCCTGATCATCAAGTTTCTTTCTGTAACTCCTTTGTTGCATATGAATTATGAATTCTGAGCTGCCATTTGTCTCCTTTGTGTTTGTATTCATGCTATGTAGCCTTTTCCTGTGATTATTGGTTTGTTGTAATGTTAAATGCGATGCTCTGATGTTATATTGCTGCTGTTTCAGGAGATTAGCCTTGGTGAGGGCTGATATATCCAGGCTCCCTTTTGTGAGTGGTTCAATTGATGCTGTGCATGCAGGTGCTGCAATTCATTGTTGGCCATCCCCAGCTTGTGCTGTAAGATTCCTATTTGAATTGCAAATTTATGTCTGCAAAAACTTTCATTGCTTCACTATGCCCTTTTAGTATTGCAGAGCTAAGCATGCTTTTATCCATCAGGTGTTTCCTTCATTATGCATTTTGTATATTAACAACCGACTTGGTTACTCCACATTATTCTGTGCACCCAAAATACATGCGAACATGTGCTAGTTTGCCTACTTCCATCCATAAAAATAATTGGAAATGCACATAACACTACAATGAGAATATGAACATGTCCACATCGCATTCACATGCATTGGGTTCCAATCTTCCCATAGTACACATGCATGCAAGCGCACACACACCACCACGAAACAAGATACAAGAAAACTTATTCAGTGTCCTTTATTACAAATTTATTAAGCTTCACTTCTTAACAAAGGACAAGGAATCACTTTCGTGAAAAACTACAGTACATTTTAAATCGCCTTTCGTATGTACGCTGAGTAACTTGTCCAGCAACAATATTCTTTTTCCAAATTTTCCATAGATCTAATACAGTGAGATCTACCTTTATGCTATTTGCTTCCCCTCATGCCTGGTGACGAAGGGTAAATGTTCTTATTTTGTTGTGGTCTTTTCACAGGTTGCAGAAATTAGTCGAGTCCTTCGCCCTGGGGGTATTTTTGTTGCTTCTACTTTCATAGCAGATGTTCTTCCACCCGTTGTTCCTGTATTGAGGATTGGACGCCCGGTAATCCTGACTTCTAATCATCCACAAATAATGATCTTTCAAGGGACAATACAGATCAATTTGCTTCAGAGTCTGATAGTAATTTAAAATTTGGCTGATTCTTTAATGGTTCAACACCTCCAAATTAGTAGATGCTGATGTTTGTAGATTCACTTTGTTCGACTCTGTTTTGTTACTTTTGTCTTACAAATTTTTCTCTTGGAATCATCTTGCACTCTGTTTTGTGACTTCTGTCTTACAAGTTCCTCTCTTGGAATCATCTTGCAGTACTTTGGTCAAATTACTGGAAATAACATCTTCTTATCAGAGGTGGAGCTTGAAGATCTTTGCAGAGCATGTGGGCTGGTTGATTTCAAATCTGTCAGAAATGGGTTCTATACTATGTTCTCTGCTACTAAAGCAAGCTGATTAAAGAACTGCTGAGTCTTCTGAAAGTTTATCGTGAGACTCCTTGACTTTGCACTGTAAGTTGTGAATAAACTGTTCGATAATTGAATTAAATGAATTGTACTTCAGTTTCTCTTCCCTTTCCTCATTCTGAATGTTGAAATTTATTGTTACAGGTTTTTTCGTGTCCTTTCTATTAGGAAAAGATTATCCCGATAAGCCGCTTTAAAAATATGGCGGAGAAGACGTTATGTTTGTTTGTTCGAGAGAAGTCATGAAATATAAGCTGAAAAAAACCCAACCATAAGTCATCTTAGCTGGATCTTTGAAAAAAAAAAGTCGGGCATTGGTCCATACTCCAGACTTAGGGTTCTCTTCCTATCGGAGAGGAGCCTGAAGGTCTCAGCATAGCACATAGGCGAAATTGCATAACCCCGTTCCCGTAGATGTTACTCTTGAGTTTGAAATCCACCCTCGTAACTTTGACAGTAACATTGAATAAGTTGAATTTGTATTTTGTAGCATGTGCAGATAGCTTATCAAAATGTATACTTGCACATTTCAAACAATTATAAAGACATCATGAGTATAGAGCACAGTGTTACATGTACGGTTGCATAACTTATGTACAAAGATTCACTCCTCTTTTCTGTATGGTGCAGTGCCTATCTTTTATGCAAGTATACTGTATAGTGTATACATATACGAACATACCCTAAATCCATGAATTTTGGTTGAATTTTTAAACCATGGTTATATGCAAACCAAGATACGCGCAGAGCACATCTTTATCTGCATAAAATTCGCACCCAACAACATTTTTTGGTGAATATTTAATTGGCCATATGAAACTACATGAGTATCTACTTGCTCTCGAATAACTTCATAATACTACAATTCTATTAGGTTTTATGAGCACCGCAAATCGGTAATCAAATTTGCATTATGAAGACCATACTAATTTCCACAATATCATAGGGAGCGTCTATACAGCATTCGTATGTTTTAAAGTCAAAACCAGTCAATTTTTTTTGCCATATATACAACATGGTTTTGCCTATATTTGCAATATTTTTTATCTATATATGTAATATTTCATCGTGTCTGCAACATTTTTTCGCCGAGAAATATTGTATATATGGACAAAAAATATTACAAATATAGGTAAAAAATGTTACATACATAGTAAGAAAATTGACTGATTTTGGTTAAAATCAGTCACATGTGCTATAGCGCTTCCGAATATCATATTGTTGTGACCAGAGGGCATAACGTTAGACATGCGTTTCGGTGCTTGTTACAAATCTAGACGAAAACACAGTTAGTTACTTTTAAGGGGAAACGTTAGTTAATTGTATGGTCAGTTACTTTTAAGGGACAAAAATTAGTTAATTGTACGGATGGTGTTATCTGTTCTAAGTTGTTTTCTTGGCTAGCTGGGTTAAGTCCCAATCGAGCTCAACCATACATTAATGAATATCTATATATCTACAAATAACCGATGATATTCAAGAAATATGCGTTGCTTTGAAGGTCTAGAAAATCCTACAACAATCCTTAAATCAGAAAAAGCAAAATTCTTAGAAATTATCTTATTAGTCAAGGAAAAAAGATGTACACCACTTATTTTAGTGGTGACAGATTATAACGGTACAAAATTGTATAACATATATAATTGTATTGTTGAAAGATAACAAAGTTATATCTAGTCATCCAATAAAGATAATAAATACAATATATTGTAATATTTAGTCATCCAATTGCACAGGAAATTCCGCTAGTTAATAATGAAAACCAGGTCATTGGATCACAGTGCTCAATTCAGGCCTTTTGGTTAAATAGAATTGTAATTAGACTCGTATCTGCGATGAAGATGAATAATGATGAAAAAGATCTGGAATAAGACCCAGCTGGATGCTACATGAAGTCATGAATGGGTCTTACTGCAAAAAAGCATGGAGTGCTTCGTAACTACATAACAGTTCGAAGGTCCTAATGCAAAATAACAAAGGTTATATCGTAATTACAGATAAGATTGTGGGTTTTTGTACAAAATAGTAAGAACTATTCCACAATTACCTAGATCTACAGTGTTCTAATGAAGTTATTTGTTTTTAATGGGAAGGCCCTCACGATTTTGGTAATTACGAAATTGTACTTAATATTTTTGCATAAAACCCTCCAATCCCGTAATTATAAAAATATCCCTTGCTATTGTGCAATGTGTGACCGGTAGGTCGATGAAGTTAAAAGGATAAGAACATATGTAAGGCACATGCTGTACAAAAATAAATAGACTTCTACGCTCCTCAAACAGATACAAACTATGCACCAGATGCTTGCAGTGTGCACACAGCATGAAGGCCTACATACATGTGCATTATACACACACTCGGGAATGTTACGTCTGAAATGGATTTGCTTAAAGAGTCGATAATAAAAACATGTAACCATCCATCTAGCAAGCCCCAAATATACCATCTTACATTAAAAGAAAGAGTACATGCCAGGCAGAATAAAAAATAAGTTATTTAATTTTCAAAACCCATACATAACTAAAATTCAAAATAATAATAAGATGAAAATTAGCGATTTCATTTGTATACAAAGGGTGGGTTATTTTCGGTTTATGGATTATGACTTATGCCTTATATCTTCACTCAACAAATAAACAGGGTGATTTTTCCATCGTTTTTTTAAACAACTTATCGAGACAGCCGGCTTTTGAAAGCAACATATCGGCATAAAATAAATAATAATACAAAATAAATAGAAATTCAGAATGAAAGAAGGAAAATAGCAATGTGAAGTGAACCAACATGATTGTAAAACTCAAGAAAATAATTATATGAAAATTAGCAATTACAAAAGGGAGGTTGATAGGTAAAGTTAATAGGAGCATTACGAGAAATTATGCCTCACGATGACAAAGGGTCAAACGGAGTTTCGCAACCATTTATTTTTCAAAATACAAAATCACATATGTTATATGTATTGTGCCAAGCCTTTCAAAAATACTATAAGGATGATGTTTGCAAAATTAGTATTTTCACTTTTATAATATATAAATTAAAATAACATATATGGAGTTCTGCAACGAACTATATTTCAAAAAGCAAATTCATTACAGAAAATACCCGCACAAATACGTGGGCCATTTTGCTAGTTCTTTGTAATGATGTCGAAAACGTGGTCTGGTTGATTAGTTGACAGGGGCATTTACAAGCGTGCAACAGCAGCAAGCGAGATATGGACTTTCCTTTCTACAATCATACATTTTTAAACATCTGGACACCAAAAAAAAAACCACAGAACAAAATCATGCATTCTATCATCGGGAGAAGGATATCATAACCAAAGCAAGCAAATTAGCTCGAAATCCTATGCATGTTCCATCTGCTAGCTTCATTATTTGATCAGATCTACAAATTTCAGATGAAGCTACACCAATCCAAACAAAAAAAACTAGCAAACAGGGAGCTTGACACCAAGGCGGAGGAGGGAAGCCAAGGAGAAGGGTGGCCGGCTAGCTTATACCTTGAATGAAGCTGGCCGGGACTCCGGTGGGTGGCACGGCGCGAGGAAACTAGCCAGGAGGGCAGCGGCGCGGTGTCAGGAAGCTGGGGGTGGTAGGGCGGTGGCACGAGGCGATTGGGGGGAGGGGGGCGATCGAGTGCAGGAGTCAAGCTAAATGCGGTTTGGGAGTACGGTGTCGTGCACGGTCTCTTTTGCGTTAGCGTGACATAGGGGGTGGGCTAGGGTGACCGAGAGACTAGGAGAGGATTGGGTTAGGTTGCCGGATCGCTGAAGGAGTAGGCCGGGCCGTAAGAGGGATATAGGTTAAACTACTATTCGGGCTAACCTAAATATACCTGGGCTAAAATTTTTCCACACCTTAGCCATTGTTGCTATAGACCTACATCTAACCTTGTCTATAGGCTAGGTTCTTTTTGACTTGTTGCTTGTGAGTTTTGCCTTTGTTTCTAGAGATTACCATCCGTTCGTCCCATTAGTACCTTAGCAACAATCTGGCAGTAAAACTCCAAAGACGTGAACAGCACAAGGTCTTTTAAAACAATACAAAAAACTACCAAAATTACAACGCCCACCGTGGGGCTCGAACCCACGACCACAAGGTTAAGAGCCTTGCGCTCTACCGACTGAGCTAGACGGGCTTGCACGACAGCGACACAAGTTTGCTGTATTGTTTATTAAATCGAGCCTGAAATGCTAAATAGCATCATAAATAAATGACACGCTGAAGTCTGTTTCCGTCAATTATAAGCTCAACCAAGTTCGTTGAGAGAAGACGAGGAACAGCACATTACCGGCCATTCCACCCTAGACTCTTTTCTTTCCTCGATCCATGAAAATCTTGCAAATGGATTCGGCCCTCAAGACGGAAAAGAAACTGAATGAACCTATCTAATCTTTCCTTTATAGGTTAGCTGCCGAAGTAGCTCTACATCTTCAAAAGCCAGCGATACGCACCCCCAGTGATTCCTGCGGCCAAAAACTGGTAGGCTAGCATGGTTACTGTGGACACAAACCTGAAACCGTCAAATCAAATGGTTGTCTGTAGCCTCATGTCTAGCTCATTTGATAGCCGCACTTTGTTCGACTTCGTAGCGCATTAATCGTCAGTATCGATTACGACTCATCATCTCCTGGGTAATAATCTCCGGCACCTTGAGATCTTTCCAACTCTACCTGATGCAGCTCTGATGTAATCAGAGTATCCATTCTCGCCCTCTCCCTGTCACAAGGGTATGTTCGGTACAATAGGGAGTAGATGAAGGAGCCTTGTCAATAGAAGCAGCGTTTTCTCTGTCCCTCGTAATGTTGCTCACGCTGGCTCCGTAAGTTATCGGGTTGTAACTGTTGGAATCAGCCCAGGTTCAGAGATCGCGCGCAAGACAAAGTTTCGGACGATGAACAGTAAAATTCAGAGAAAACGTCGGAAGTTCAGAGTTCTTCCGAGAGAGAGAGTTGAGGCAAAATGTTTTCTCTGTTATTTCTGTTAACCACTCAAGTTTTAAACATGCCGAATATAGTCTAACAAACTAGGAATCGTGCAGACTCACGATCCACAAAAATCGGAACTAATTTATCTCTCAGATTACAGAAAACGGGAAGGATACTGAATAGAAAGAAACACTGATAGCTTTCTGAAAAAAACGCGATGTGCTGCCTTCCGAGTGACCTGGCCTTGCATCCACCACGTCACCTATGCCTGGAGTAACAGCTCACAGTAACCGTAGGCATGCTCCGCTAAATACCCAACAATGGGTGGAGCAAATGAAGCCATGACAGATTCAAAAGAGCGATCGAGTGCATAAGTTCTTGTCCTTGATCTCTCAGGAACAATCTCTGCAAATATGGGGCTGAAAGCAAAACAATAGTCATGAGACTCACCAACGCACATGATGAACTTTTATAGTCTCAATATTTCGTATGTCAAACTACATATATGATGTCTAATCAAGAAATCATGAAAATGGCTAGTTCAGCAGATGAAGCATACATGTCCTGTAAGGAATATTTAGTAATTTCACATTTCATGGTTGTAGTATTTTACCTTGGACAGCAACTAATATTTTTCCCAAATGGATTACAGTGGCACAAAATTAATATTTTACCATCCGTTCAAATTATAAATGTATTCGCCAGAAGCTTGCAATGTTAAAAGAACCAAAGAACTATGCACTATTACTTGTTAGTAGCAGGAACGTTCCAGGAGATGCCAAATCCCACAATGAACTTGACAAGACCATGCATAAAACCAGTAGATGGGTCATCAGGCAAGCCTAGCAGCAGCAAAGCCGCAAGTGGAATTGCAGAAGCCGAGCTTATCTGAGATAGGACTATTCTGCCAGAATTTGGATAGCGCCTAGCAAGATAGTCCCCCATCTTTCTACCTAATAATCCTCCCAGTGAGCTTGCAACTGCAGATGTGATCATGAGAATTCCAGTTCCTTTGTGTGTAAAGCCCATCAACTCCAACCACATTGGAGCAAATGATAGAACACACCATGGAAATGAACCTGTGATCCCCTGAGCTATAATGATCTGCAATGATGAGATTTTGAGAACAGCTTTAGCTTCTACCTCCAAATCCTTCATTTCTCTCCATGCATACTTGCGGAAGAGCTGCTTTCTGTTTCCAATGTTGCCAAAATGAGGATCCACAGCAAATAGGTGAACCAATATACCAACTATCAGTGGTGGAATTACGATTTAGTTACGCCCCGGGTTCAGTGGTGGAATGATCTAGGCTATCTGGTCTGGATCATGAAAATATTACCTAGGCTAGACTGAATTTATCTGGACTATACATTAGATATTTTTCCATATCTCGGACTGAAACCTACTCTGCCTGAGGTGTGGCTCCGCCCTGCCAACTATGACGCTGATGAGAGCAACAACATGAAATGCAATGCGCCAACCAGCAATACCCATGAATGTGTTCGATGCTAGCATGATGAAGAACAACCCTCCAATTAGAAATCCCAAATTGCCAGTGAGTTCAAGCCAGCCAAATGCTGAACCACGTGTATTGCAATAGTAATAGGTGTAGTCTGCCACCAGAGATTGAAAGGGTAACAAGTGCTAGCCCTATACCGTTCATTCCCCTTGATACAGCTACGTACTCAAAAAAATGATTTATCACTGTTAGTAAGAGGAGGCCATGCCAACTCTTACTCTAACATGGCCTCCTCTTACTAACTATTATTTGAACAAAACTAGTTTCATAAAAAAGGACTCCCTACACTTAGGATGTACGGACTTCCTACACTTAGGATGTACTCAGTACGTTTATTTTAAAATGTTGCTACGTCAGTAATAATAGGCGATAAACATATATTAACTCAATTTTATATGAACTAAGCAGGCTGTATTTGTCTCAATTTTATATGTTGTGAATTAAGCATACTGTATTTGTTCATATTTGCTGTGAACTACTGTTGGCCAGAATTTTATCATAACATTGCGTTTCTATAAGTAATGTGGTGTTTAATTTAAACAAATGTTCCATATTACTAAAATAGAGCTATACTGAAACAAGTAAAGTGCTACTTAAAAAAAACTGTTGCTTAACAGAATGCAACAATCTGTTCGTCGATGTTACAAAATGCTACATTCATTATTTCATTTCTTTGAAAGCCCAAAGAGAAAATTACTAAAGAATTAGCAAGTAACAAACTTTGTTGACATGAAAATAACATTTGTACCGTATATGCTACCGGTGACACTATGCACATAGGTTTTGTACGAGTTAGTCTTTTGCTTATCTGAGATGCTGATTAGGATGGTGGTCCTTTTTATAAGTAGTGGGCAATATCACCTTGAAAATTTTGGCATAAAATTTTGTTGACATGAAAATTCTGCTTTTTATAAGTAGTGGGCTCTTGAAAATACTAGCCTCATAGGCGCGGCGCCACGCCGCGCCAGCCACCGTACGTACCAAAGTAAAAGAGGTGATAATTCGTGAGGAGTTTTTTAAAAAAATCGAAGGCACATGCGTATTTTCAAAAAAGGTAAATGCTTTTTTGCAAAAAAACGAGGACCTGTACGTAAACAAATGAGGACCCGTGCACAATTTCAAAAACTGCGGGGGGCTATCCTACAAAGCGGAGGGGCTAAAAAACTGGCAGGGACCTTTTTGTGAGAACTAAGGACCTGTATGTAATTTCAGGAAAACACAGGGACTTTTTCGCAAAACAGCCCACCCGACCGTACGCAGATTCGGCGGCCACGCGGCGGGCGGAGCGCTGGTGCGGGCGACGTGGGCTTCCCTCCGCACGGAGACTCCCCCGGGAGTAATACAGGGATGATACACCCACACCTGCACCGAGCTAGACTCAGTTCCTGGCATAAACTTCAAAAATTTGGATGTCCAAATGCTTTTTGGGGAACATCTTTTGCAGGAAAAACTAGACATCATCCATTAATTTTATTCCTAGGTAGAATTTTAGAGGATTTTTGGGGTAGAATTTGGAACCTAATCTTCAAAATATATGAAATGATCCTTTGGACGCAATCAATACCTAAGATGCAACTGTGGGAACATAACTTGCCATCACAAAAATTGAGAATGAACCATACTTATTTCTCTCAACAGAAAAGGAGGAAAAAGAAAAGAAAGCAAAGGTATCTTATTAAGGTATTTGTAGCAAACGTCATATACCAAAGCACCCATATCTAACATGAGAAGAGATTAAGGGCTAGTTTCTTCACTATTATAAAAGAAGAAGTTGGTGGTTGGTCCGGCCTCTCCCACCCCTTCTCACAAAAGGCAGCGCTGACATGTGGCCCAAAAAGACCTATGCCGAATCTTCCCACCTTTCCATCAAAATATCTTTCTTTCCATGATTTAGTGGTCAAGGTGGATTTCATCTAGACTGCATTGTAGAGTACATGCTGTATTTTTCATCCAGTGCTTAATCTTGTACTAGCTGAATGCTCGTTGCTATGGATTTTAAAATTTTATCATACTATATGTTCTGAAACTAACGGGTGGTAAAATTTTTAGAACATGCATACAAATATTGTCTAAATTTTTTTAAAATCCGTAGCAACGCATGGCATTCAGCTAGTAGATAAGAAAGGAAGAAGATGGCAGATGTGGCATGGCTACCATGGATGCTTTGCAGCATATAACACTGTAGATTGTTAGAGTTGAAACGCCATGTACCATTCCCATTTACTTCTGCTGGGCATTATTATGGGGTTCAAAAATCGTGTATTGTTGCTATTATATATGATCAAAATTCATAAGTCGGTCCTGATAACGAAACGCAAGAAGCTCAAGTACTCTCTTGGGAATATGATGCACCTCAATTTCTAGTCACGGTTATGACAGCAGATATCAGTTAAAACAGCTGACTTTCTACCCGCTCATTTCGGCTTGAGCTTCTAACTTCTGGCTTATTTTTCACTATTTCTAAAATTCGTCTTTTTTGGCTTTTTAGCTTTTTAAAAAGCTTTTTTCGGTTCTTTTTTCCATATTCGTTTACGTTGTTCGTGATGAGCTAACATATTTTTCTATTTTTAAATTTTTTAAATTTAATTACGCCAAATAAGCTGCTATCAACTACAGTGTAATGTTGTCACTCAGGCAGAAACATCATGTTAACCTGTTTTTCTATTTTTAAATTTAATTACGTCAAATAAGTTACCATCAGCTATAGTGTAATTTCAGTCAGCTACAGTGTAATGTTGTCATTCAGTGTAATTTCAAGCAGAAACATTACACCTAAGTGACAACATTTATAAATTATTTGTTGCAACAAAATCAAATACCTATTGCAAAAATTAGTAAAACGCCACAACAAAAGTTTCAAGATTTCAACACTTCCCTATTTTCACCCTATACCACCCCCCGCCCCCACCACCACGGCCTTAGCTATGAGAAATTGGCACCAAAATTGTATGTATTTGCAACAAATTTGTATATCCCCGTATTACTTTTTGAATTCAGCACCGTGTTTGCAGTTTCAACTAATTCACAACTCGAATCCTCCTCCAAATAGGCCAAGTCAATTCAATAAAGTTCTAATATTCTTGGAGTTCTACGGGAATTGAATCAGGGGCGGACCCATAGGGTATGCCGGGTGGGCCACGGCATACCCTGGGGCCCAGCCGGCAGCCAAACCTCAAAGCGAAGCAAAGCGCAAATGCGGGCTGTGTGGCGTCAAAGCCGTCTTCCCCAAACACTCTCCCGAACCCAGCCTTATCGGAAAACCTGATAAGAAAGTATGAACTTGTTCAGATAGCAGTTTGGCACAACTCTTTTATACATAGTTGAAAAATAAAAGTTCCGAGTTTCTTTAGGAATTGGATGAACATTAGTCTCAATCCTAACGACAACTTAGTCTCAATCCTAATAACTCTAGCTCCATGATGCTCAGAGCTGTGCATTAACTGGAATAACTGCTCTAATCCCTTTATCTATCAGAATGATCCTGCATGCCTCCTCCCCCCTGCCCCCTCCCGCCCTCTTCGGCATCGTCGGCGAGGACGACGCGTCGGCGTGATGTGTGACGACTTCGACGTCAACGGCGACGCCAGTATATCCTTTTCAATTAAATTCAATCGCAAAGATAAATGTGCCTCCTAGTTATGTAGTTTCCAAATTACTTAATTCCTGCTATCATGATTTACCTATTTTGAAAATGGGATCCTGCTTCTGGAGGTTAATAGATTGCTCAGAGCTGGCGGTTACTTTGTTTGGGCAGCACAACCTGTTTATAAGCATGAAGAGGCCCAGCAAGAGGCATGGAAAGGTATTTGCTACTTACTATGTGGTAGTTTTTGTTTCATTAGGCAATAACTTTCTCATGTCTCAGTTTACTTTGTTGTTATGTTACCACATGATAAATTCATATTTGTTCATGATAAGTTTAACAAGAAAAATTTATCTTTCTTTTATTGCACATTTATGCAATCATTCATTCTTATCTTGTTTATTGTATTGTGAGTGACTGTATGTTTCACATACACGTGTGCTTTGACCTGATTCCTGTTTTTACTACCTATTTGGGTGTGCCACATGAGATAAGTTAAATTAATTGCCTGTATACCGAATTATGGTGCAAATTTTATAATTATTTACCGAATTGGCAAATGGTTTTACCGAATTGCATATAAAAATTTTAGTGCGGTATACCCTTTGCTAAAATTCTGGGTCCGTCACTGAATTGAACGAGGAGTATTTTCACGCGAAATTTATGTGTTCTAAACAGACTGCAAACTATGTGTAGGTTGTCTTAAATGAGAGCACTTACATGACATGCCTGGAAACAACAGCATATGTCAGGTATTCAAGTATGAAAGTCTCGTGCATTCAACAAGAAATTAGCTTGCCGGTAAGTACATTAGCTCAATTAGTCTGTCACTGGACTGCCAAGATGTAAATTGTCGAACTTCCTCGTATACTCTTGTGGATCTAGTTTGTGGTTCAGCAAATCAGCAGTCTGAAAGAGAATATTGCTACTGGGAAGGTGTTGACTACTGTGTAAATAAATAGAGGCCGTTTTTTTTCAGCTTGTGACTTATGGTTTTTTTCAAATAAACAAACAGAATGACTTCTTTATTGTCTTTCTAAAACAGCTTATCAAGACAGCTTTTCTGAAATGGCTTATCGGCATTCGGTTCATTCGCACAAACGCTCACGCTAAGATTATAAGCCATTAACCGTACCCGAAAAGAAACCACCTATTATCGAAATTGGCCCATATGAACAAGGCATATTTCCTTAATTCCAAAGCATATATGATTTAGTATCATATTACTAAGGTAAAGTGGGAGAGATCAATTTATAGGGTGAAGTCCTCACCACTCCTTGAATATGGATAGAGATGGCATGAGAAGGGCTTTGGCTAATCACGCACGCACGCGGGTATTCGCGTATTTTTGCGTGAAAATCGAGTGACTTGTGACTTGACGTGGTACGCCACTTGGTAGACTAAGTCCATCTTTGTTTTTGTTGAACCCTGCACCATTCTCTCTTTCTGTTTGAATGAGATTCAAACGTTGAATTTACGGCTTAATTGAGTTTTTGATGACAGACAATTACTAGAGGGTAAATCGCTTGTTAAATGTTATCAGTTACCAGTAAATTATTTCAGCTCAATGGGGTAGTTACTAGAGAGTAATTTGCACATCTATATATACCTGGAGACGTTCAAGGTATTCAGCAGAGAATATCTTACTGTCTGCATCTCTCACTTCTGCCAACTTATACTGTTGTACTGCGTCGTCTAAACTTCGTCGACTCTTCTTCCCGATGTGCACTGTGAAGAAGAAGAGCGGTATCTCCGAGCCGTTGCTGCTGTGAAGACCTGCATGAGGGCGGCAATAAGGTTTTTGGGACAGCGCATATCTGCGCGACCGCTCACTGCTCTGCTTCATCTATGTCCTGTACTACATTAAGCCTGCACTGCTTCCTATTCTTCATCAAGCCCAACAGTAAGTTGTTCGTGTGTTCGGTCGACTTTGATATTATATTTTTCTTTGCGTATTTTCTAAAGCACAATGAGTAGCTTGCTGATAGTTTTGTGTTTGGCGTCACTAGTTTTTTACTGTATTTGTCTCCTAGTAAAATTTGGAATTAAAATATTGCCTATATTTTCAACACCTATAGTGTATAAAGAATCACCTCTAGTTGAGAGGTGGAGTTGTGGGCATATGGCTTCACCCATCAAGTTTTAATCCAAGTGCTCATCTATTATGTATATGCGAGTGTACTTTAATAGAGATTTTATGAGATGGTAGATTAATCTCCAATATCAGATATGTGCTAAAGAGATATACTTGTGTGTGTGCATATGGTTGTGTGCATGATGGTGTGCGTGTGTACGTCTTCTTAACATTTATAAATTATTTGTTGCAACAAAATCAAATACCTATTGCAAAAATTAATAAAAGGCCATAACAAAAGTTTCAAGATTTCAACACTTCCTATTTTCACCCTATACCACCCCCACCCCCCACCACCACCACCACCACAGCGTTAGCTATGAGAAATTGGCACCAAAATTATATGTATTTGCAACAAATTTGTATAGCCCCGTATTACTTTTTGAATACAGCACCGTATTTACAGTTTCAACTAATTCACAACTCGAATCCTCCTCCAAATAGGCCAAGTCAACTCAATAGAGTTCTTATATTCTTGGAGTCCTACGGGAATTGAACGAGGAGTATTTCACACTAAATTTTGTGTTCTAAACAGACTGCAAACTATGTGTAGGTTGTCTTAAATGAGAGCACTTACATGACATGCCTGGAAACAACAGCATATGTCTGTATTGAAGTATGAAAGTCTCGTGCATTCAACAAGAAATTAGCTTTGCCGGTAAGCACATTAGCTCAATTAGTCTGTCACTGGACTGCGAACAAAAAGGTCAGCGCGCGCGGCGGCATTCGCGTACCCGCAGCCCACCCGTGCCCCGTCCCGCGAGGCGCAAACTTCCCGCTCCCGTGCCGAGCCGGCCCAATCCTCTCCCTCCCGCGGCCCAGCCACGTTCCATCGGAGCACAATAGCGAACACCCTGCCCTAAAAAAACAAAAAAGCGAACACCCACGCACCCCCGCGCGCGCGGTCTTGATAGCTACCCGCGCGGCGGTATTTGTTTCCAAACTATGGCAGAGTGCGACCGTGCCGCGGCTCGGCTCCCCACTCCCTCCGCTCCAGAGCGCGCGTCGCCCGGTAGCCGCTGGCCGGATAGATAGGCAGATCGATCGGGACTAGGGGTGGAAACGGATCGGATACGGTCGAATAGTATCAAATACGAATATGAATCTATATTTTTAAAATGAATACGAATACGAATATTCTCAAATACGAATACGAATATTCTCGAATACGAATACAGATATTTTCGAATACGGATTTTCTCGGATACAAATATCGGATAAAACGGATTCCTAGCTATTTTGCCGATTTTCACCGGTTTTTGACCGGTTACCGGTTTTAAACCACCTAAATTCAAATTTTGAATCACAAAATTTGTACGAATTTTTCATGGGTTCTAAAAACGGATCGAATACGAATCGAATAGTCTCGAATACAGATACGGATACGAATATTCTCGAATATGAATGCGAATACGAATACTCTCAAATACGGATACGAATATTCTCGAATACGAATACGAATATTTTCGAATACGGATTTTTGATTACCATATTCGTGTTTTCTCGGATACAAATATCGGATAATACGAATTATCCGTTACCATTTTTCACCCCTAATCGGGACTCAGGAGGCACGCTCCGCATAACCTGCACCACAACACGGTGCACGTGAGCCTACGTGTTAATTAAATTGGTCGGCATGACAATTGTGCGGTCATGTCACGTACCATCTCAATGAAACTAGAAAAAAATGGTCATGTTCACCACTTTATCCTACATGTAATAATATATATAATTTTAAATAATATTATACTAAATAGTAATGTGTCTGATAATTTTTAGTATCAATATTTCAATATAACCTAAATAGTAATGTGTCTGATAATTTTTAGTATCAATATTTCAATATAACCTAAATAGTAATGTGTCTGATAATTTTTAGTATCAATATTTCAATATAACCAATGATGATAGCGTATGATGATAAAGAAATAGCGATCAAAATGCTTATCAAAATGAAGAAGCCCGATAATAATATTGGTTAATCATAGCAAACTGAAGAAACTAAAAGCGAAATCACAGACAAAAGTTAGTCAGTATTGATAAAATACAGTATCTAACTTCAATAGCCTATTAAAAGAGAACAAAATTACTTAAAATTTTTTAAGTAAAAAAAGTATAATGATCAAATGTAAGTTAATGCATTACCTTTTAGTATTTACGTTCTTTCAAGTTCATAAAGAGACGAAGCACAACCTCGCTGATAATTTTCGACAATTCTTGTTAGTATGTCATTCATGACATTATCACTAATTAATTAAATAGGTCAATTAGATATTTGTATGTTGAATAATAAAAGAATAATATAATAGGAAAACATGACCAATGAATTACTTACTTGATATTGTGGTCAGTACTATAATTTTGCCTCCAATTTGCAACGAGCTAGGCTAGTATTCTAAAGATCAAAATTTAAACTTTAAGTTTTAACCCTACATTTCAACAGAAATCAATTAACAATCATCACATTGAAACACTAACTCACAAATTTAACCATTGTTCTTAAAATAAATTGGAAGAATTGAGAGAAATTTAAAGCAAAATACATACTAATCGAGTGAACCTAAACTTCCTTTAGCTAGCGAGGGCCCGAGGCAACAGGGTCCAGATGGCGCCTTGGCAAGATGGCAAGTGAGGGTGGTCAATGGCGCTGATTTCTCTCGTTCTCCGATAACCGGTCACTGACAGGCTAAGTGCGACTATGTGACAGATGTGGTGCACATCTTCTGGCCGAACATGCGAAATGAACAGACATAGAGGGTTGCTAAGAGCTGACAGGCTAAGAGATCGTCGGCAAGCGAGTCATGAGGAGATGGGGGAGGAAGACAAGAAAATGTAGAGGAATGTGGCTAGAGCTTACCGAAAAAGTGGAGGCGATGGCTAGTTGGAAGGAAGAATGGAGGAGCAAGGGCTAGGAGAAGGGGAGTAAGAGCAAAAGTATTCAAGAGTAGTAAAAATCAAAAGAGCCAAAATTTGGAGTAACAAATTTCCAATTTCATATTTTAGAGTGGTATTTTTCAAATTGCTATCTTTTGGAGTGACATAGACCCAATTTTGCCTTCTTTCATCTTTTAAAGTAAGCCCGGGGTGCAGCGCCGTTGAGAGCGTTGAGGTTGTGATCCTTAGCTACGTGATAGAGAATCCTTTCCGTTTTACTACGGATGTTCAACTAGTCCGAGAGGGATTATCTCTACTACTTAAAATGTGAGTTGGTGGTCGTCGGTCCATTCTCCCTCCTCTCTTCTCAACTGTCTGATCAAAGATCAGCCGTTCAGATCCGCATATAGGTAGTTTATCCGCTCCTCGTAGAAAAGGTCGAGTCGACACATGAGCCGCGCTTCTTCTCTTCTCTTCCCCGCATCCTCCGTCTCCCGCAACCACTCCACCTCCTGCAACTGACACCTCCTTCTCTCCCCCAAACCCTCATGCCACGCCTCCTCCTCCTCCTCAGTGTCGCCACCAATTCCTTCCCCGCGCGGCAACGTCTAATTGCAGTCCGCCAACTTCCCCCAGCAGCGCCGCATCCCCCGTCGCTGCCTCCCCAACGCATTCGCCCACCGCCTCCTCTCCCCATGTGCCCGTCGCCGCCTCCCCACCTCCACCTCCCACAACCGCCACCTCCTTCTCTCCCCCGAACCCTCCTGCCTCGCCTCCTCCTCCTCGGCACCGCCACCAATTCCTTCCCCACACGACAACATCTGGTCATAGTCTCCCAACTTCCCCCAGCAGCACCGTATCTCTCGTCACAGCCTCCCCTTTGCATTCACCCACCGCTTGACGATGGTGGCGGCGGCTTCCTCTTCTAGTGGCTCTCCCCCCACCGCCACCGCCCAGTGGTCGCTCACCCGATGAGCCTCTCTACCTCCTCCTGCTCTTCGCTCGGAGCTTGTCATGTTGTCTGGCGATTTTAGTCTCCCAAACTAGTCGTCGAAGTCGGTGCCGTGGTCGAAGAGGGCCATGGTCGAGGGGTCGTGGCCGAAGTCGAGGGGTCGTGGTCAAAGCCATGGTCGAATGGGGCCGTGGCCAAAGTCAAAAATCAGTGGACGAAGTTGAAGCCGTGGTCAAAGGGACGTTGGTCGAAGTTGAAGGATCGTGGTCGAAGTCAGGTCGTGGTCTAAGTCGAAGTCGAAGGGTCATGGTCGAAGTCCAAGCCATGGTCGAAGGGGACAGTGGTCGAAGGGGGCAGTGGTCGAAGTCGAAGGGCCGTGGATGAAGTCAGTCCGCAGCCGAAGTCAAAGGGCCGTGGTTGAAGTCAGGCCGTGGTCGAAGTCAAAGGACCATGGTCGAAGTTCAAACCATGATCGAAGGGGACAGTGGTCGAAGGGGGCAGTGGTCAAAGTCGAAGGGTCATAGTTGAAGTCCAAGCCGTGGTCAAAGGAGACAGTGGTTGAAGGGGGCAGTGGTTGAATTCGAAGGGGCGTGGACAACGTCGGTCCGCAATCGAAGTTGAAGGGTCGTGGTCGACGTCGGGGCTATGGTCGAAGGGGGCTATGGTCGACGTCGGGGCTGTAGTCGAAGTGGGCCATCGTTGAGGGGTCGTGGCCGAAGTCGAAGATCCGTGCTCGAAGTCGAAGCCGTGGTCGAAGGGGACGGTGGTCAAAGGGGGAAGTGGTCGACGTTGAAGGGTCGTGTTCATCGAAGGGCCGTGGTCGAAGGGGACAGTGGTCGAAGTTGAAGCCGTGGTCGATGTCAAAGGGCCATGGTCAAAGGGGACAGTGGTCAACATCAAAGGACCATGGTCGAAGGAGACAGTGGTCGAAGGGGATGGTGGTCAAAGGGAGAAGTGGTTGACATTGAAGGGTCGTGGTCGTCGAAGGGCTGTGGTCAAAGAGGATAGTGATCAAAGGGGGAAGTGGTCGAAGTCGAAAATCCGTGGTCGAAGGGGGTCATAGTCAAAAGGAGAAGTGGTTGACGTCGAAGGGCCGTGGTTGAAGGGGACAGTGGTCAAAGGGGGCTGTGGTTGAAAGGGAAAGTGGTCGAAGGGGGACGTGGTCGTCAAAGATCTATGGTCGAAGGGGACAGTGATCAAGGGGGGCAATGGTCGAAGTTGAAGATCCGTGGTCGTCGTTAAAGTTGTGGTAGAAAAGGGAAGTGGTCGATGTCGAAGTGCTATGGTCGAAGGGGACAATGGTTGAAGGGGGCAGTGGTCGAAATCGAAGAGGGTAGTGCTCGAAGTTGAAGGGGGCAGTGGTCAAAGTCACGGTCATGGTCGTAGTTGTAGCACCCGTGGACGTGGTCATAGCGGTCATGGTCGTAGTCGTAGCGCCAACCTGGAGGGCACCTGCTGGTTCGTCCATAACCTCCGCTCCTTCGAGTTCCCCCTCCAGTTGGCATCCCGTTGCCTACCCCCGAGATCAAGCTCCCCACCCTCGACGGCAAGACCCACAAGGTCTCGTACTCCCCATAGATTGTAACATGTTTTTGGCCACGAGGTGTGATCAACGGCTTCCGATTTACGATCACGAGCGCTGGTCGATGTGTTCTGACTTATGACCACGAGGTGTGGTCGATGTCTTCCGACTTACGACCACGAGCACTAGTTGAAGTTGAAGATCCGTAGTTGAAGGGGGAAGTGGTCATCGTCGAAGGGTCGTGGTCGAAGGGGGCGGTGGTCGAAGTGAAGGGCGTAGTGGTCAAAGTTGGGGTCGTGGTCGAAGTCGACGCCATGGTTGAAGTTGGGGCCGTGGTCAAAGGGGGCCATGGTCGAAGGGGGCCGTGGTCGACGTCGAAGGGCCGTGGTCGAAATCGAGGCCGAGCGGGTCGGGCGGGCCGAGCAGGCTAGCGCCGGTAGTCGGGCAACAGGGCACAAGCGCACCAGAGGCCTGCCAACGTACGACCACCAACGATGGTCGACTGCTCCCAACCTACGATCACGCGCGATGGTCGACGGCTTCTAACTTACAACCACGAGGTGTGATCGACGGCTTCCGATTTACGACCACGAGCATTGGTCGATGTGTTCCGACTTACGACCAGAGGTGTGATCGATGTCTTCCGACTTACGACCACGAGCACTGGTCGATGTGTTCCGACTTACGACCACGAGGTGTCCTCGATGGTTTCTGACTTACGACCACAAACGATGGTCGTAACGTACGACCACGAGCCATTGTCGAAGGCTCCTGATTTAGGACCACGATCGATCGTTGACCACTACCAACTTACGACCATCAGCGATGGTCGACCGTTCCCGACCTACGATCACGTGCGATGGTTGACGGTTTCCGACTTACGACGACGAGGTGTGCTCGAAGACTCCCGACCTACGATCACGATGTGTAGTCGATGTTTTCCAACTTATGACCACAAGGTGTGATCGACGGCTTTTGACTTACCTGCGGATTTAAAAACTTTTAGAATATGTATGTATGCATATTCTAAAAAAATTTACCACACGTGAGTTTTAAAATATGTAGTATAATAAAATTTAAAAATCTGTAGAGGGATTATTAGACCAACAAATTTCTCCCCTCGCAAGAAGAAAAAAATCTCTATTGGGATTTGGGTGCAATAGGACCAATAGGGTCTGCCAAGTACCTTCAATTTGGCCCCTCAGCTCAAACAGCAGACTAGCAAGTGCAAATCTTATCTCGTACTAAGGCTATATTTGAAACGTGAGATTTTTTTTCTGTGCGAGAATTGAGCTATGCCGTGTGAAATTCACGGTTCCGCCTAAAATTTTGCACAAGTGCATGTACTGCACGTATCCATCCTCTTGGTGTTTTTAAACAGTTTTCGTCCACTTTTCACAAATAGGATGCGCAGGGCATCAACAATTATTGTTGGATGTGAGATTGAAGTGTGCTTCAAATCTCTTTTCTTGAGTATTCTTGTTATGAACCAAAGACTTAAGGTAGAGGTTCACAAGATGCTTCGGGGTGCGGCATTTCTTGGTAGGATGGTTGTAGCAACCACATTGCATCACCGTCCGCACTATGCGTTGCGCCGTGCGCCTGACTTGGTGGTGGAGAGGCCTTTTGTTTTGTCTCTGTTTTTCTTATGAATGTATGAGCATGCGTGCTGATAACGTGTTGCAAGAAATGTTGTGACAAGATTGAGACAGAAAAGTCAGTCTTTATTTCTGATGTTTGTACATATATATAGTACATGGAGGGGTGTTACAAGGAGAAAAGGTGGCAGTTTTATGCAGTTACAAAATATTGGGCACATGTGTTTATAACAATAGCTATCCGCGCGGCGGTATTTGTTTCCTACGACTCAGGAGGCACGCTCCGCATAACCTGCACCACATCACGGTGCACGTGAGCCGTACGTGTTAATTAAATTGGTCGGCATGACAATTGTGCGGTCATGTCACGTACCATCCCAATGAAACCAGAAAAAAATGATCATGTTCACTACTTTATCCTACATATAATAATATATATAATTTTTAAATAATATTATACTAAATAGTAGTGTGTCTGCTAATTTTTAGTATCAATATTTTAATATAACCGATGATGGTAGCGTATGATGATAAAGAAATAGTGATCAAAATGCTTATAAAAATGAAGAAGCCCGATAATAATATTGGTTAATCGTAGCAAACTGAAGAAACTAAAAGCGAAATCACGGACAAAAGTTAGTCAAGATTGATAAAATACATGCGACTTCAATAGCCTATTAAAAGAGAACAAAATTACTTAAAGTTTTTAAGTAAAAAAAGTATAATGATCAAATGTAAGTTAATGCATTACCTTTTAGTATTTACGTTCTTTCAAGTTCATAAAGAGACGAAGCACAACATCGCTAATAATTTTCGACAATTCTTGTTAGTATGTCATTCATGACATTATCACTAATTAATTAAATAGGTCAATTAGATATTTGTATGTTCAATAATAAAAGAATAATATAATAGGAAAACATGACCAATGAATTACTTACTTGATATTGTGGTCAGTACTATAATTTTGCCTCCAATTTGCAACGAGCTAGGCTAGTATTCTAAAAATCAAAATTAAAATTGTAAGTTTTAACCCTACATTTCAACAGAAATCAATTAACAATCATCACATTGAAACCCTAACTCACAAATTTAGCCCTTGTTCTTAAAATAAATTGGAAGAATTGAGAGAAATTTAAAGCAAAATACATACTAATCGAGTGAACCTAAACTTCCTTTAGCTGGGAGGGCCCGAGGCAACAGGGACCAGACAACGCCTTGGCAAGATGGCAGGTGAGGGTGGTCGATGGCGCCGATTTCTCCCGTTCTCCGATAACCGGTCACTGACAGGCTAAGCGCGACTATGTGGCAGATGTGGTGCATATCTCCTGGCCGACCATGTGAAACGAACAGACATAGAGGGTTGCTAAGAGCTGACAGGCTAAGATATCGTCGACGAGCGAGTCATGAGGAGATGGGGGAGGAAGACAAGAAAATGTAGAGGAATGTGGCTAGAGCTTACCGAAGAAGTGGAGACGATGGCTGGTCGAAAGGAAGAATGGAGGAGCAAGGGCTAGGAGAAGGGGAGTATGAGCAAAAGTATTCAAGAGTAGTAAAAATCAAAAGAGCCAAAATTTGTTTGTGATCCTTAGCTACGTGATAGAGAATCCTATCCGTTTTACTACAGATGTTCAACTAGTCCGAGAGGGATTATCTCTACTACTTAAAATGCGAGTTGGTGGTCGTCGGTCCATTCTCCCTCCCCTCTTCTCAACCGTCCGATCAAAGATCAGTCGTTCAGATCCGCATATAGGTAGTTCATCCGCTCCTCGTAGAAAGGGTCGAGTCGACACATGGGCCGCGCTTCTCCTCTTCTCTTCCCCACATCCTCCGTCTCCCGCAACCACTCCACCTCCTGCAACTGACGCCTCCTTCTCTCCCCCAAACCCTCATGCCACGCCTCCTCCTCCTCCTTAGTGTCGCCACCAATTCCTTCCCCGTGCGGCAATGTCTAATCGCAGATCCCCAACTTCCCAGTAGCGCATCCCGTCGCCGCCTCCCCAACGCATTCGCCCACCGCCTCCTCTCCCCATGTGCCCGTCGCCGCCTCCCCACCTCCACCTCCCGCAACCGCCACCTCCTTCTCTCCCCCGAACCCTCGTGCCGCGCCTCCTCCTCCTTAACATCGCCACCAATTCCTTCCCCACATAGCAACGTATGGTCGTAGTCTCCCACTTCCCTCAGCAGCACCGTATCTCCCGTCACAGTCTCCCAATGCATTCACCCACCACCTCCTCTCTCCATCTGCCCGCCGCTGCCTCTCACCTCCACCTCCCGCAGCCGCTTCCTTCTCTCCTCTCGAACCTCGTGTCGTGCCTCCTCATCCTCCTCGGTGCCGCCACCAATTCCATCTCCCATCGCCCCTCCAACCAGCGGCACGACGCTAGGCGATAGTGGCTAGTGGATCAGAGAGAAGGGCACTCGGCGACAACGGCCAGTGGATCAGATAGAAGGGCAATCGACGATGGTGGCGGCGACTTCCTCTTCCAGTGGCTCTCCTCCCGCCGCCACCGCCCAGTGGTCGCTCACCCGGTGAGCCTCGCTACCTCCTCCTGCTCTTCGCTCAGAGCCTGTCATGTTGTCTGACGATTTTGGTCTCCCAAGCTAGTCGTCGAAGTCGGTGCCGTGATCGAAGAGGGCCATGGTCGAGGGGCCGTGGCCGAAGTCGAGGGGTCGTGGTCAAAGCCGTGGTCGAATGGGGCCGTGGTCGAATGGGGCCGTGGCCGAAGTAAAAAATCAGTGGTCGAAGTTGAAGCCGTGGTCAAAGGGACGGTGGTCGAAGTCGAAGGATCGTGGTCGAAGTCAGGCCGTGGTCTAAGTCGAAGGGTCGTGATCGAAGTCCAAGCCATGGTCGAAGGGGACATTGGTCGAAGGGGACAATGGTCGAAGTCGAAGGGCCGTGGATGAAGTCGGTCCGCAGTCGAAGTCAAAGGGCCGTGGTCGAAGTCAGGCCGTGGTCGAAGTCAAAGGGTCATGGTCGAAGTTCAAACCATGATCGAAGGGACGTGATCGAAGAGGCGATGGTCAAAGGAGATGGTTGAAGGGGCAGTGGTTGAATTCGAAGGGTCGTGGATGAAGGTGGTCCGCAATCGAAGTTGAAGGGTCGTGGTCGACATCGGGGCTATGATCGAAGGGGACCATGGTCGACGTCAGGGCTATAGTCGAAGGGGGCCATCGTTGAGGGGTCGTGGCCGAAGTCGAAGCTTGTAGAACATGTTTGTATGCATATTCTAAAAATTTTTACTACACGTGAGTTTTAAAACATATAGTATAATAAAATTTAAAAATCTGTAGAGGGATTATTAGACCAACAAATTTCTCCCCTCGCAAGAAGAAAAAATCTCTATTGGGATTTGGGTGCAACAGGACCAATAGGGTCTGCCAAGTACCTTCAATTTGGCCCCTCAGCTCAAACAGCAGACTAGCAAGTGCAAATCTTATCTCGTACTAAGGCTATATTTGAAACGTGGGATTTTTTTTCTGTGCGAGAATTGAACTATGCCGTGTGAAATTCACGGTTCCGCCTAAAATTTTGCACAAGTGCATGTACTGCACGTATCCATCCATTTGGTGTTTTTTAAACAGTTTTCGTCCACTTTTCACAAATAGGATGCGCAGGGCATCAACAAAAAATGGTGTGGGCACCAAACTGTGTGTTGACTTTACACGATGTGTTAAAAAATTTGTAAATTTTACCTTTCCTTCGTTTTGTGGGAGGCTCATGTTACCTGATCTCATCCTGTTCCTTCCGGCAAAGACCCAAATGCTACCTTACATGCTCCAAGGTGTAAAAAGCTCGCTTCTTTACGTCAAGTCATGTCTGTCTGTTTCAGACAAAGAAATCTTCGACGAACTCATCCAGCCAGGCTTGATGGCCTTGTTACGAAAAGAGGGGCATTCTCAGGACAGCCACAACAAGTGCTCATGTAAATTGGTCATCATCAAAAGGGTGATGTCCATGGTTGGGCTCTCGTATGCAAGGAAACAGGATGGAATCTGTCATGTTCATGTCTGATTTGAGGTACAAGGGCCCTATCCTATCCTCTATCTGTTTCTTTTCTTGCTCTTAATTTTGCAACTTTTTTGTCCCTAGTCTATCATCTCATGCAATGCAACGGTGCGGTTTGATTATTGGTTTTTTTTTTTTTTGAGCATGCATTGATTCATTCCTCGGATGACGGGAATTTACGTCCAGCATTTGAGAGTTGGAAAAAGGCTCTAGTGCTAACCAGTCCTGGGATCGCAAACACAGTCGTTTTGAACATTAATATGATCTATAAGAAAACAGTTTAACCGCTTCTTTCTATCATAATATATAGTTACGGATCAAAAATATATATACTATGAAAAGATATTCATGATTAATCTAGTAATACCCGTACGAGATTTGGTTGGTTCTTTTTACATCGATGGTTAATCCTAAAAATAATTGACCAGTATGGGTTCTAGGACAACAAATTTACACTTGAAGATAGTGTCTTGTACTATGAAACTTAATTTTTAGAACAGGAAATAGGAAGTGTTGGTTAGTCTTCAACCCTGAGTGGGAAAGAAATCGTAGGACAAAGCCCCTTTTGGAACGACACTGGATCTCTTATCATATTCCTACTGGAATTAAACTGTCCCATGTGAAATCCCTAGTTACAAACGGGCACTGAAATTTTGATAAGTTTGCATACAGCACATTCACAAGAAAAATTTTCCATTTCTTGTGAGAATTGAACAGTTTTCTTTGGAATTTTCTTCAGGATTTCTGTGAAATCTCCAAGTTACATGATGTTTAGGCGAATAATTCTCACTGTTTCTTGCTAGGCTAGCGACCTGTTGGTTTGCAAAGTGAGACAGCGATTGCTAGTAAAGCGAAACCTAGTCCTCAAAGGGGAAATGGTGACTACCCCCATAGGATCTCGAATCCTTCGCCTTTCTCTTTTGCTCCCAATCCAGTAAAGATCACCCCGACCATATCACGCATCTCTGGCAAAAGCACCGGGCGCTTTCTCCGGCCAACGCCCTGCTGACCCAGAGCTAGCCACGGCGAGGTCTGGTCTCCCATCAGTGTGTCCGTGCGACCACGTGTATATGCTGTAGCCACACGATTCGTAGGGTTGATGACAGCCGCAGGATGACGAGGATGATTAGCAGCAGAAGTTAATCCATGAGCGACGTCATAGTTCACTCTCACTCGTACAGAAGTCAAGTTACAGCATGAGAAAACTTTGTGATCATCATCGATCGCTCTACTCGGCCAATCGATCCGGCCAAGTTATCACCGCTGCTTACGCCTAGCATCTCATTCTCATGATCTCATCGTCTGGGTAGGAATGCTATTTCTGTTAGTGATGTGCTCAAGAGTCAATCATAAATAATTCAGTTTTATAAGCTAAAAGAGATATTGATCCATATGGAATTAGGGTTTTAATGGGTCTACAACGTGGAAGTCTATTAGCATGCTCTAAAAATATATGGAGGCGGGGCTGCAGGTATGATAGAGAAACATAGATCCCGGCCGCCACTTCCCCTCGGTCGTATCTCGAAACCCTAGCCGGGCGCGCGGTGCTAGCACACCAGCTCACGGCGTTCCATCCGAATGTGTGGACTCCGTGGAGGCGCCGCTGCTGTTACTGATGTGCTGATTGGCGAGAAGCGCAAGGCTATTGCGTAGGACGCGAGGAGGAGACATTCAGTTTGTGAAACGATCGACTGCTTCTTCTTCATCAACACACATCTACGTTGAACCGGACTGCTCCAACTCTTCTTCCGCTGCGTAGCGCATCTAGTGGTAACTATCCATGACTCCCTTACATGCATGTTTTCTGGTTGAACGCGACAGAAAATCAATTATTGTAGCTAGCGTAGCCTACCCGTTCTCCTTTAGTGGTATCAGAGCAAAATTGCGTAGTATGTGGTATGGATCATGCGCTTGTAGATGATATGTTGTTTGTAGTAGATGTGATCTATTACTGTTTTTATGCTAGGTTCATGTGATGGATCTTTCGGTGCATGGGTTGATTAGATCAATCGGTCATAAGGGGTTGAAATATGTATGAATTGGTAGCATCATGTGGCCAAAAAGATTAGTTCGTGCTCCTTCTTTGATGTACGCACGACTTGCCCCTACCGGCTGGAATCACCATCGGGGCTAACTGCGCGCACAGTCAATAGATCGAGCCAACAGATCGAGGTCTTGTGTTGCGGTCTCCTCAAGAATACCGATCGCGATGATCAATGTGGTTAATCTAATGGCTCGGATTTGGATTGATTTGATCGGCCCGATGAGATTTTCATAGCGATTTCATAGATGCGATCTATGTAATTCCGTGAGGTTTTCAGGGCGTGACCGCCATTGCGTACACGCATAGATTGTTATACAAACACATTCATGTCGTATGTAGTAGAATCGTTCTCGCTTAACTTGTTTTTGCAGGGAATGATGTGAATTGTATGGTATAGATGTATATGTGATGCATGTGTGTTTTGACGGTCTATGTGTCGTATTAATCACAGCTGGGTTGAGGTTGTTCTTTAATTGTATAACGACCTGCGTGTCGACTTGTGATGCTTTAGCTCCTCATGTAATTCATTTGCTAACTATTAGTTGTAATAGTTTAGTTCTTTACCATGGAGGCTTCAAACATGATGACAAAGAGGACAGGAAGTGTGGAGAAGGACATCACCGTGGAACCATGGCGATGGCGACCACTATGATTCAAAAGGCCATACCATTCACAGTATAATGTGGTTATATGCATATGATGTTTATTTCCTGTTATACTATTCTTTCATGCCATACTTGTAGAGAATGTATTTTTTATGACAGAACAGCTTCTCTCAGAAAAATTAAGAATTTATTTGATACCCTTCCAATTGCTGCGCCTATAAGAACTACGATCATTGTTTGGTAGGTCTGCCAAAGTAGAGTACCATCAACTATCTTGATCTAATAGGGTGAATGTCGGACATCCACATGCATAGTGTTGGTTTACTTGACAAGGCTATCAAATTGGATTTGGGCTTTGGGGCATGGTGTTGGGAGCCGGGGCATTGGGTGCCACCCAACAAACAAGAATCACAGAAGATGTGATTAACAAGCGTTGCTTACCTACGTCACTAGGTTTCTAACGGTGATGCCAAAGCTCACTAGAACTTAGATGAACATGGATCTTGACCACTATATGTCGTTAGAGGGAAGACGATTACAAAATATATAGTGGGAGTGTCTTTTGTTAAATTGTTTAAAGGAAGATCAAACATGAACATAGTGTTGAACTTTGCTTGTTTATTTTCTATTGTAGATCATGGCTGCTTCTAGCAACAATTCTGGTTTTAACTTGCGATCTGTTCTTGAGAAAGAAAAACTTAATGGAAAGAATTTTATTGACTGGTACCGCAACCTGAAAATTGTTCTCAGACAAGAAAAAAAGAAATACGTTCTTGAGCAACCCTACCCCGATGAACTCCCTGAGGGTGCAAAAGTTGTCACCCGCAAAGCTTATGAGAAGCATTGCAATGATTCACTCGACGTTAGCTGTCTCATGCTTACTACAATGTCCTCTGAGTTTCAGAAGCATTATGAGAATGCAGATGCTCACACTATGATTGAAGGACTGCGTGACATGTTTGGGAACCAAGCTACGACCGAGAGGTTTAACATTTCAAAGTCCTTGTTTGCGTGCAAGCTGGCGGAAGGTAGTCCAGTCAGTCCTCATGTGATCAAGATGATTGGTTACATTGAGAGCTTGGAGAAGCTTGGTTCTCCCCTTAATCCTGATCTGGCTACGGATGTTGTTTTCCAATCTCTCCCTCCGAGCTATGAACAGTTCATTATGAACTTTCATATGAATAGCATGGAGAAATCATTGACTGAATTGTATGGGATGCTTAAGACAGCAGAGGAAAGCATTAAGAAAAACACCAATCATGTGATGATGGTTCAGAAGAAGAATAAAAAGAGGAAACGTTGGACGCCCAAAGGCAAAGGCAAAGGAAAGGTTCCTAATGAGCACCCTAACTCTAAACCAAAGCCAAATGGGAAGGTCAAATCTGGCCCTTCTCCTGATGATGAATGCTACCACTGCCATGTCAAGGAGCATTGGTCTAGGAATTGTAAGAAATACTTGGAGGATCTGAAAAAGAAGAAGGGAAGTGAGACTTCTACTTCAGGTATAAATGTTATAAAAATTAATCTTGCAATTTCTTCTGGTGAATCTTGGGTATTTGATACCGGATCGATGATTCATACTTGCAAATCGTTGCAGGGTCTAAGAAGGACTAGAAGTTTTGCGAGAGGCGAGTTGGACGTGCGTGTCGGCAATGGAGCAAAGGTTGTTGTACTAGCTGTCGGCACTTATCACTTGTCATTACCTTCAGGATTAGTTTTGGAATTAAATAATTGTTATTACATTTCAGCATTGAGTAAGAACATCATCTCTTCTTCATGTTTGGAGGAAGATGGTGGTTATGAGTTCGTAATAAAGAACAAACATTGTTCTATTTATTTGAATGATATACTATATGCACATTCTCCATTGATGAATGGGTAATATGTTCTTGATCTTGAGGATAAGCCTGCTATAATATTAATGCAAAGAGGTTGCGGCCTAATGATTTGAATCCCGCTTTTATTTGGCATTGTCGCTTAGGTCATATAAATGAGAAACACATAGAGAAGCTCCATAAAGATGGTCTACTCAACTTATTTGATTTTGAATCATTTGAGACATGCGAGTCTTGTTTACTTAGCAAGATGACAAAGGCGCCTTTCACCGGTCATAGTGAGAGGGCAAGTGACTTGTTGGGACTTGTACATACCGATGTATGTGAACCAATGAGCTCGATGCGGAGGTGGTTTTCGATTTCATTACTTTTACCAATGACTTTAGTAGATATGGATACATCTACTTAATGAGACACAAGTCTGAATAGTTTGAAAAGTTCAAAGAATTTCATAATAAAGTACAAAATCAACTAGGTAAGATAATTAAAATTCTGCGATTTGATCGTGGAGGTGAATATTTGAGCCATGAATTTGGTGAACATCTAAAACAGTGTGGAATTGTTCCACAGCTGACTCCGCCTGGCACGCCTCAGTGGAACGGGGTATCTGAACGGAGGAACCGGACCTTGTTAGACATGGTTTGGTCAATGATGAGCCAATCTGATCTTCCATTGTCCTTCTGGGATATGCTCTAGAAACTGCTGCGTTTACACTAAATAGAGTTCCATTTAAATCAGTGGAAAAGACATCATACGAGAAATGGACCGGGAAACGTCCTGAATTGTCTTTCCTTAAGATATGGGGTTGTAAGACTTATGTGAAACGTTTGATGTCTGATAAACTCCATCCTAAATCTTATAAATGATTCTTTATTGGGTATCATAGGGAAACCAAAGGATATTATTTTTACAATCGGGAAGAAGGCAAAGTGTTTGTCGCTCGGAATGATGTCTTTTTGGAAAAAGAGTTTCTTTCAAAGGGTGTTAATGGGAGCAAGGTGCAGCTTGAAGAAATTCGGGAAACACCTGAAAATGTTTCAGCTCCTATTGAACCTCAACAGGATGTACAAGATGTTGTACAACCGGTTATGGAGGCACCACCCCCACGTAGGTCTACAAGGGCACGTCGCATGCGAAAAGTTCACGCTCCTAACCACGGGACAACGCGACATATTGTTGTTGGACAATGATGAGCCCAAGAGCTACACGGAAGCAATGATGGGACCGGACTCTGAAAAATGGCTTGGAGCCATGAGGTCCGAAATAGAATCTATGCATGATAATCAAGTTTGGAACTTAGTGGATCCACTTGATGGTGTAAAAACTATTGAGTGTAAATGGGTCTTTAAGAAAAAGATAGACATGGATGGAAATGTTCACATCTGTAAGGCACGATTGGTGGTGAAAGGTTTCAAGCAAATTCAAGGTGTTGATTATGATGAAACATTTTCATCCGTCGCTATGCTAAAGTCTATTTGGATCCTCCTAGCGATTGCTGCCTATTTCGACTACGAGATTTGGCAGATGGATGTCAAAACAGCTTTCTAAATGGAAACCTGAGCGAGGATGTATACATGACACATCCTGAGGCTTTTGTTGATCCGAAAAATGCTAGGAGAATATGCAAGCTTCAGAAGTCCATTTATGGATTGAAGCAAGCATCTTGGAGTTAGAATCTTCGTTTTGATGAAGTAGTCAAAGGGTTTGTCTTCATCAAGAATGAAGAAGAGCTTTGTGTTTACAAGAAGGCTAGTGGAAGCACACTTGTTTTTCTGGTCTTGTGTGTAGATGACATATTATTGATCAGAAATGATATTCCAATGCTAGAAACTGTGAAGTCTTCCTTGAGAAAAAGTTTCTCAATGAAAGATCTCGGAGAGGCAGCTTATATTTTGGGCATAAAGATCTATAGAGATAGATCGAAGAGGCTAATTGGATTAAGCCAAAGTACATACATTGACAAGGTATTGAAATGGTTCAATATACAAGATTCCAAGAAAGGTTTCTTGCCTATGTCACATGGCATTAGTCTTAGCAAGACTTAGTGTGCTTCAACACTTGATGAGCAAAAGAAGATGAGTGCGATTACGTATGCCTCAGCCATTGGATCCATCATGTATGCTATGCTTTGTACGCACCCAGATGTTTCATATGCTCTAAGTGTTACTGACGGTATCAATCTAGCCCGGTCTAGCTCACTTGGGTGGTGTAAAGAATATTCTTAAGTACTTTAGAAGGACTAAGGATATGTTCCTTATTTTTGGAGGTGAAGAAGAGCTCGTTGTAAAAGGTTACACCGATGCTAGTTTCTAAACTGATAAAGATGATAGCCGATCGCAGATCGGTTTTGTGTTACGCCTCAATGGAGGCGGTGGTGAAAAAGTTCCAAGCAAGAGACGGTGGCGATTCGACAACCGAGGTAAGTATATTGCGACACGAAGGCGCAAAGGAAGCTGTTTGGATCAGAAAATTTGTTTTTGAGTTGGGTGTGATCCCTAGTGTGTCCAGTCCAGTGATCTCTATTGTGATAATAATGGAGCCATTGCGCAAGCAAAGGAGCCTAAGTCACACCAAAAGTCTAAACATATACTTCGACGCTATCACCTTATCCGTGAGATCATTGATAGGGGTGAAGTGAAGATTTGCAAGGTGCACATGGATTTGAATGTTGCTGATCCATTGACGAAGCCTCTCCCACAACCAAAGCATGAGGCACACACGAGTGTAATGGGTATTAGATACTTACATGATTGAGTCTAGTGTGAGTGGGAGATAATTGTATCATGTTTAGGTTTATGAAATTTTGAATAAGGTGTTATTTGATTTCTTGAATAATGATTGTATGCATTAATTGACAAGTATGTGATTTGTACGTGAAACTCTTTGTTTTATTTAATGTTATTCTAAAGATCCCTAGTCTTATGTCATTACGTGGGATTAATGATTAATGATCATGTTTCACGGACCATGGATATAGAAATATCAAATCAATAATGTGGACACATGTTAGAGAACATGGTGTTGGATTGACCCACTCCGAGACGTTGCTGGGATTGTTATGTTAATATGTGCCATCAAGCGATCTCGAGTGGTATACCTACTGGATCCTTCGACCTGAAATTGCCATTGTTTCTCACTGTGTGTAGTGGTGTGCTTTGGGGCCGCCAAACACTACTCCGTAACTGGGTAGCTATAAAAGTGGTCTTCAGGTGTATCATGAAACATGGAATGGGATGTGAGCGGATTAAGATGGAATTTTCCCATCCTACATAACAGGAGAGATATCTCTTGGCCCCTCGATGTGGTTGGATTAGGGAAGTGCATGGCCATGCTAAGGTGATTAAAGAGTTAATCACAATGTGACTAAAGAGTTAGTCATGAGTTGTAATCCACCACAAGATCGAGTGAATGGTTAGCTATCACAAGGGTGGCACTAATCTCGCCTTAAGTTTGACTAGTATCGTGTGGCAAAGGGATCCATGTGTGTGTATATCAAGGTTTAGCCGATATGATCTTTATGTGTATTCGGGAGTCAATATGCTCTGCTAGGTGCCACTAGGGTCACGACTGTCTACACATGAACCTAACGGGTCACACACTTAAGGGGTTGGAATTGGAAAGCTTGCCTATATGATTGTCTCTAGTGCAAGTGGAAGATTGTTAGTGATGTGCCCAAGAGGTAATCATAAACAATTCGGTTTTATAGGCTAAAAGGGATATTGATTCATATGGAATTAGGGTTCTAATGGGCCTATAACGTGGAAGCTCATTAGCATGCTCTATCAATATGTGGAGGCGGGGCTGCAGGTATGATAGAGAAACATAAACCCCTGGCCGCCACCTCCCCTCGACCGTATCCTGAAACCTTAGCCGGGCGCACAGCGTTCCATCCCGAATGTGTGGACTCCGTGGAGGTGCCATTGCTGTTGCTGCTGTGCTGATTGGCGAGAAGCGCAAGGCTATTGCGTAGGACGTGAGGAGGAGACATTTAGTTCGTGAAACGATCGACTGCTTCTTCTTCATCAACACGCATCTACGTTGGACCGGACTGCTCCAACTCTTCTTCCGCTGCGCAGCGCATCTAGTATAATTATCCATGACTCCCTTACATGCATGTTTTCTAGTTGAACGCGGCAGAAAATCAATTGTTGTAGCTAGCGTAGCCTACCTGTTCTCCTTCAATTTCGGCCTAGCTTGTCTAGCTGAAAGAAATCTGCCAGCGAACTTGTTGAACCTCAACACCAGAATCACATCCTCAATCTTCCGGTGAACATATGCTTTCACGAGAAACGAGATGAACACTACAAAAAATACAAAAAATACTTGTTTGGCAAGGCCAAACTCAGCTAGAACTATTTTTCTTCTATTCAACTCTACTCATTAACAAACTGTTTATAATGTCATATATAGACATCACTCTATGATCCGGCTTTATAGGCCATGACTCCCACGATTTGTGCACACCGCGCACTAACCAAAAGACCCAGTCCAGCTAACACCAAGTCAACTCCTTACAGACTTATGACATGGACTTGCAGTACTCATAGCTATCGGCGAGTGTCGCTTCTCTCTTTTATTCGACTGCTATAGTACTCTTAACCCTACTACGATTACATTTTTTGACTGAAGCTTCCACCACGGCGCTTCTCGATGCTTCATCCACGCCTTCGACTACTTATTCACTCTGGACTACATTTTCGACTTCTATCAACACACGAGTGCTACTCAAATACACGTAGCCACTAAACAATTAACTCCCTACTGACAAGCATCAAGATTAACTCTAACATTCTCCCCCTTAATCTTGATGCAACGACTCACAAGCGAAGCTCGATCTCCTGACGCATCTCTAAAGAGCTTTGCCTTCTTCTTGTTGACCATGCCATCGATGACACAATTTGCCGGCGTCTTTCACATCTTCACCGCCGGTGACACACCTCGCCGACGACTTTGACCTCTTCCTCAGCTCCAATTGTCTTTTGCCGGTAACCCAACTTGACGGCAATGGAGACTCTCATCAGAGCGTACACACATGAGAACTTGGACACAACTATAAGAATTCACACACACTCACATGCATCATGCACAGAGTCACCTACATACACGGCAATGACACAAATATGCGCATATATGTAACACACCTCCTACGTGTACGACCAAATAAACGACACATGCAACACTCCTATTGTGCCATCTCTCTCACTCACACACTTTGACGATGCTGCCGCCACTTTAGACATCGCCGTGTTCACAACATCATACACCATGATGTTGCTGGTGGTGAAAGAACGCATCTAGGCCTCTAAAAATGGTTTTGGTAATTAATGAATTTATGTGAATATGGGACTAACATGTTTATTGAGTGTTTAAAAGGTTTAGCCCCTAAAATGATGATGAGACGTATGCTAAGGATCAACATGAAGATCAAAGTGGCTCAAGACAAAGGTATATGCAGACTAGGATCTCTTTTCATTTTTACCAATCTTAGGAGAAAGGATGAAAGACCGGATTGTATGATAAATGCGGTACTATTAATAGGGATTATGGCTAGTAACTTAATAGCTTATTCTTGTGCCATTTGGATGAATTTTGGATCATGCACTCTTAAAACTAAAGTTGATAGCCAATCTGTGCTCTGTCTGGACAATTAGAAGTACCGAGTGCAAACGGCGGTATTTCCACTTTCCTGAAGTTCCATCAAATCGAGCAGAACGTTTTTTCCAGAGAGCACCCTCAGAGTCACTTTGTCTCTGCAGAAAATGGAAGTACCGGAGTTTCAACGGTGGAACTACCATAGAGGGATAGTACCGCAACCTTAAACGGTACTTTCGAGCATGGAAGCTCTGAAAATCCGAGCAGAACGTTTTTCTAGAGAGTGTCAACTCTTGGCCTTGAAACAAACGTAAGTACCGCGCTGAAATTTCAGAACTTCTGAATATCGAACTACCGAGATTACAACGACAGTAGTTCTGCATCGACTTCCGACGGCTAGTTCAGAAGATCTGAAATAGCCGTTACTACTGTGTTAGAACAGATGCGGTAGTACCGACTAATAAACAATGGTACTTCCGCTCGCCCTGATTTTTTTCAGGGACTGCCCTGTAACGGCTAGTTTTGGTTGGTAAGGGTATAAATACTCTCCCACCTGCTCAATGACAGATATATGAGACTCTATTGAACACCCTTGAGCATTGAGCATTCACTACACACCTCAATTTTATATTGTGCATTCATTTGAGGTGGTTGAGCCAAAACAAGTGTATTTCATCTCTAGATTGATCCTTTTGGCACTTGATTACCATCAAGTGAAGCTGTGATTTTTTACTCTTGGTGCTTGCCGGAACCTACACGGCTTGGCGGGAGCTTGTGCGGTGACTTCTTCAAGAAGGTTGTGAAGAAGCCCGGCGCCGACTTGTGAGTGGTTTGGCGTCCACCATCTTCGGAGCGGAGGAAGGACAACCATTAGTGGATTGAGGAGCTAAGCCTTAATTAGTGGAGTTGATCCAAGTCACTTGGACTTTCCTCAACATGGATTAGTAGAAACCGGCAAGTTTCCAATCATGATGGTAAAACATCGTTGAGTGCACCTACTATCAAGCACCCAATGCCATCCACCGGTCTTGTAGTTCAACTACAAAAGCAATCAATTTCTTTTAGGTACCTAAATTTATTTGGTTCCTTGAAGGTTAGTAACCAAGGCTTGAGGCACCCAAATGGTATTCTTTTAGTGCCTAAAATTGAAGTGCCAATAAATCTAGTAATGACACTATCATTTTGGATTTCTTGAGAATATAGCAAGAGTCAATTAATCCAATAGAAGGAGTCTTACCCATATGATAGTTTTGTTGCACATGTCCTAATTTTCAGTACTTTTGATAATACTTATCATTTTGCCTCACAAATCTTATGAACTTGTCTGCTGGTTTCTTACCTTTCTTGGGCATATACCCAAGATCTTCCTTATTGAATGATCACCTATGCTCACTCAACAACTTGTCAAGGGTAGCCTTACCCTTGAAGTACCTTTCCAAGCTTTTATTTAGCTTGGTCACTTGTTCTTTAACTCATTATTCTCACTAATTAGTTTAACATCACATGACTTAGCCATTGCATTATTAGAATCAATATTAGAGGAATATGACATTGCAAGCAAGTCATCACATGAGGTAGATATGCTAACTCTAGTAATTTTTACACTAGGCATTTCATTTGAAATATCACAAGTAATACCGATGCTAGTGTGAGATTTGCTTGAGTTCTCTTGGATAAGCAAGTCATGAGCTTCATTTAGCTCCTCATAAGATTCTTTAAGGGAGATATGCTCTCTCTTTGAAATCTTAAATTTTGATTTTTCTTTTCCAAGAAATTCATTCAATTCAATTAGCATATCCATAAGTTTATCATAAGAAGGCTCATCATCATCGAGAGATTTTACCTTTTCTCCTTTTGCCATAAGGCATGTTGGAGATGAGAAGAGTGATGGTGCTTCTTTGATGGAAATACCGGAAAGTCCCTTCTTCTTAGGAGACTTGTCCTCACTTGAGTCAAAGTCGGTGTACTCCTTATCAGAATCCACTCTCTAATGCGGGATTCAGTTTGCCATCCTTTTGAAGCTTCTTTTTTTTTTGCCATTGAAGTTCTTTCTCTTGGATGACTTCTCCTTGTCATCCTTCTTTGTGGGGCATTGGGAGGCAATATGCCCCTTCTCATCGCACTCATAACAACAGATGTTGTTATAACACTTGTTCATGTTGTAGGAGCGCTCCTTCTTTATCTTTTCATGACTAGCGCTTCGGGATGAGCGCCTTTTCATGAATTTATTCATTCTCCTCACAAGAAGAGCTAACTCCTCCTTTGAGTCCTCCTCCTCCTCAGACTCTTCACTTGACACCGCTTTAGCCTTAAAGTAGTGATCTTCTTGCCCTTGAGGAGGATTGCTCCAAGAGCTCTTTCTTGTCCTTCTTGTATAACTCATTGGTTATGAGGTTGCCCAAGAGTTGTGTTGGTGCCATCCTTGTCAACTCGAACGAGTTGACAAAGAGTGTCACCAATGTCTCATATTTCTCCAGCAAGACCCTAAGCATCTTCCTCACAATATCAACATCGGTTAGTGTAGTGCCTAGGTCTTTGAGCTCATTTACAATATTGTTGAGGCGAGAATACATTTCATTTATGTTCTCATGAGGCAACATTGTAAATGTCTCATATTTGATCTGAAGCCTATACAATTTGGCTTCTTTGACCGTGGATGTTCCCTCATGGATTTCCAAGAGGGTAGTCCAAATAGCATGAGCGGTTTCTAAATTGATCACTATATTGAACTCATCAGTGTTCAAAGATCCAAATAAAGCATTCATAGCTTGAACATTTAAATGAGCATTACATCCATCTTGTTTCGTGGGATGTAGTGGATCAAGAGGCATGACATAACTCTCATTTACAATTTTTCATATTCTCGGACTCATGGCCTTAAGATAAAAAGACATTCTAATTTTCAATATGAATAGTTTGAGCCATCAAAAAGAGGTGCCTTTCCTATAGCGATCCCCTCACTAGTCATCATTTCTCTCTAGACAGTTAAGTCTAACAAATGAAAGACCAAGCTTTGATGCCACTTGTAGGATCAAGGATAACCGACTAGAAGCGGTTGAATAGGAGATTAAAAAAATTATCTTGCCTTCTAATAACAATTACCACAATTTTAGTGTAGCAAGATTTCAAAGCAATTGAAACCTACACAATTCTAGTATGTCAAAGGCACTACAAGTACAAGTCTTTATGTGAATAGCTCTAGCACAAATAAATATGATAGTCACAATATACTAGAAATACAAGAGCGGAAAGAAGATGTAAAGAAATAACCAATTTACACATATGATCAGAGACCAGAAGATGTTCACCACATTTGAAAATGGAAGCAATGAGAGAATCACATTTGGGGACAATAGCAAAGGAAAGGAAATTGGATTGGGTAAAATTGCTATTTTTAATGACCTTTCTATTTCAAATGTATCTCTAGTAGCAACATTAAATTTTAATTTGCTATCGGTTGCTCAATTGTGTGATCTAGGCTTAAGTTGCTCTTTTTCTAAAGAAGAAGTAAATATTTCAAAAGAAAAGAGAAATTAGCTTGTTTTCAAAGGTTTTAGGTTTGGATTATGATGAAACATTTGCACCCATGGCTAGATTTGAATCAATTCGCATACTACTTGCCTTTGCATCTAGCTTTGATATCAAACTATTTCAAATGGATGTCAAAAGTGCATTCTTAAATGGAATAATTTTTGAACTTGTTTATGTTGAACAACCTCCAGGTTTTGAAGATTCTAAAAATCCTAACCATGTGTATAAACTCTCCAAGGTGTTATATGGCTTAAAACAAGCTCCTAGAGTATAGTATGAGCACCTTCGAGACTTTCTTCTCTCTAAAAGATTTAAAATTGGGAAAGTTGATACAACCTTATTTACTAAGATTATTGATGATGATTTCTTTGTATGTAAAATTTATATTGATGACATCACATTTGGTTCTACTAATCAAGAATTTTGCAAGGAATTTGGTGAAATGATGTCTAGGGAATTTGAGATGTCCATGATCGAAAATTGAACTATTTTCTTGGACTTCAAATCAAGCAACACAAGGATGGGACTTTTATAAGCTAAACAAAATATGTGAGAGATCTATTCCAAAAAGAGGGAGATTGAAAGGGTGGAAGACATCGAGTGTAAATTGGTTATTTCTTTACCTCTTCTTTCCGCTCTTGTATTTCTAGTATATTGTTATTGTCATATTTATTTGTGCTAGAGCTATTTGTGTAATGACTTGTGCTTGTAGTGCCTTAGATATACTAGAATTATGTAGATTTCAATTGCTTTATAATCTTGCTATACTAAAATTGTAGTAATTGTTATTAGAAGGCAAGATAATTTTTTAACCTTCTATTCACCCCCTCTAGTCAGTTATCCTTGATCCTACAGCCACTCGCGCCTTGCAACCCACTCGTGTCGTGCTCCCGGTCGCACGCCTGTGCCTGACCATTGCGCGCCTCACATGGTCGCCCGCGCCTGCACCTTGTCGCCCGTGTGTGTCCTTCTTGTGCCTGTGACACAACTGCTCCCTGCCATGTGCTCATGCGCACGCACACGCTACACCAGCGTTGGGCGTGCTCACAAGCATGTGCCTGCGTAGCCGCCCGTGCGTGCTCTGTTTTCCATTCTTGCATGGCCATCTCTCCTCTTACATGCCCATCCGGAGCCCATCTCCATCCATGATGCCTTGCGCCAAGACATGCACCCTGCTTGCGCGGGCAACGCTCGTCGTTGCGCTAATGATCTCGCCGCCGGAATGTAGCTTCGCAATCTTCCGTTGATACCAAATGTTGGAACTTAAGCACCAGAATCACACACACTCAATCTTCCCGTGGACACACGCTTTCACGAGGAACAAGATGAACACCGGAAGAAAATACAAAAAAAACACTTGTTTGGTGAGACTGAACTCGGCTAGGTCTTTTTTTCTTCTATTCAACTCTACTCATTAACAAATTGTTTGCAAGGTCATATATAGACATCACTCTATGATTCGATTTTATCGGCCACGACTCTCACGACTTGCGCACACCGCACATTAACCAAAAGACTCGGTCCAGCTGAGACCAAGTCGACTTCTTACAGACTTACGGTACTCGTAGCTACCGACCACTGTTGCTTCTCTCTTTTATCCGACTCCTACAGTATTCACGACTGCTATATTACCCATGACTGCTACAGTACCCTCGACTACTACAGTACCTATGATAGCTACATTACCCTCAACTGCTACAATACTCTTAATCCCACTACGACTACATATTTTGACTACAGTTTTAACCACGGTGCTTCTCGATGTTTCGATCACGCATTCGACTGCTTAGTCACTCTAGACTACATTTTCAACTCCTATCAACACATAAATGCTACTTAAACACACGTAGTCACTAAACAACTAACTCTTTACTGACGAGCATCCAGATTAACTCATACAGAACTAGACCGTCCAAGACTCCAAGGTGTTCGTAGCTAGTAGCGCAGTACGTACACACCGATGACACAGTCAACAGCTGCAGCTAACGATGACGCGCGTTCAGACGCTGACGTGTACGTACTAGTGTACTCGCGACACCATCCACTGCCTCTGAGCGACTACGAGGCAACGCATATGTGCAGTGTACACCCGTGCAGCGTGCGATCGCATCTGTACGCTCCTGCGAGACGAGTTGATCAGTCAAGTAAATAGAAGGCGACATCATTAGTTGAGTAAAATTTTTGCTTTTTAGTTTAAAATTTAAAAGTTTATATATATAGACTTTTAGAGAAAAGATTTATAAAATAGATCCTTAACACGATACCAAAGAATATGACGCTCAGAATACATAGCACGACATCATATACTTTAGCATCGTGCGTGAACACGTAAGAGCCACGATGGCATAGCACGGCGTTAAAATATGTCGTCATGCTATATAAACACGGTGTTAACGGCCATGTAGCGCCGTGCTCTGCGACTTAAGCCCGAGCACGACCCCCCCTCACTCATCTCTGCGAATAGACACAGCAGCCTATCGCCGCCCCTCTCTTCTTCCTCCAAATTCACTCTAACCAATTGTTTTTCTCCATAATTTTGTTTCAAATCGAGCAAACAAGTAAATTGAAGAAGCCATCATTCGTTGACAGGGAGACGAGGCGAGAGACCACCAGTCCACCAAGCGCGGGCCATGCGACAACGGCATCTCGCCTCCTCCTCGTCTTCGACTGCTTCTCCGGGTCAGGGTCCAGCCGGCCAGGGTGCACCACTGGCACTGGGTGCAGTAATCATCACCATGGCAGGCGAAACTTCACCTTTGCCGCTTTTCAGTTGGTGGGCGAGGCGGCCCTCCCTGCCTGGCCTGCCTCCGTTTGCGTGCCGACTCGCTGAGCTACCTGTAAAACTGACTTCGACCTCAACCTCAACAGCAGCCGTTTCCTACGGCAGGGGACAACACGACGTACTGTTACAAGCATCTGGGAAAAATTCCTCGCCACTATCCTAACTGTCGAAACTAAATTACTAAGAAACTATACGCATTTTGTTTCGGGGTTGTTCTTCTGCTAGCTCTGGACAGAAGAATAGCGCCCAAACCGGGTGTGTTTTACGGTTAGCAGTAGCTAGGACAGGAGCACAACGAGAAGTCCGTACACTGGCGCTGTGACCTCTGCCGTTTGTGGCTTTACTCCAATTTGGTGCGCCTTCTGTGGTGAGTAGCTTGCGTTTGGTTCGAGGCTTCAGCAGAGCCTCCTGCAACCCTCCACTTTGTCCCCCTGAAAAAGCCACTACTCGCCTCCACGGCTTTACCTTTTGTGTTCTTGGAGACGCTTTACAGCTTTTGACTTACGTGTGTGATATGTCAGGGTATTCGTATGCACTGTATAACAAAGTGCGGCGCAGCAAGGAGTGCGTAACTGTTAAATTGAAGTGAGAGTGTGAACTTAGGATCTCGTACGTCCTGTCGCTATGGGAATTAATCCTATCCGTTGAAAACGCACATTGAGACCTGGGTTAATTGTTAGCTTTCCTTGGAGACATTAGCATCACTAACCTCCCATCGTTGAGGCCTTGTGTGGATGGGCCGGGATGCATGACTTGCTGACGATCCCGAGCGATCCTGGACCCATCCAAACAAAAAGGACCGAGGGAGTGAAAAATCCTTCGTTGTACTGTAAGAAGGTGCAAATCACGCGTTTCCGGTGCACTTTGAGGGGAGTTCTCTCTTGATGCATACCCTATTTCTATGAAGTACAATAGCGGCATCGCACAATTTCACCATTTCTGAAGATGGAGGTGCACAGTTTATAATATATTTCAAAGTGCTAAGCATTTTTAAGGGTAGATATCAAGCAAAAAAATGCCCTTTTGAATTAAAATAATGAGTAAAATACAATGTGGGTATCCAAACTTGTCAAGTTGGATCACTTACGTCCCCAAACTTTAGAACCATAGATTCATGCCACTAAACTTATTAAGTGGTTCATCGGAGGTCCAAAGCTCACCACCCTGGCTCTGACCGCTGATATGCCTCCTTGACCAAAGCCAATGTGGCACTGGTTACGCACATTATCAATCGGTATTGTGCTTCTTCTTCACCTTGGCTCGATCGAAACGATGAGCTGCAACGATGGGTCGACAGTGACAGTGAGCACTGGGCATGTTCCTAGAGGCGATGAACCCGTTGGTGGCGGCGGTTGGCGCGAAGACGGACGAGGTTGGCTAGCGCACGACAACGACGAGGTGGTAGGGCATGAAGGAGGCGAACATGGCAGCGGTGGACCACGATGGAGAGGGGCAACAGTAGTGTGTGTACGACACATTCCCAAGCATGGACATCCCATTTTGGTGGTCAAGGATGGCGAAGGAGGCGTTGGGACAGCTATCTATGTGGCAGCCATGGCGATAAGGAAGAGGATGGTGGTGGCGCTACACAGAGAAAGAGAGGGGAAAGGGAGGTAGGACTCAGCTTCAGGGCAATAAGGCACACCTCGTGACGCAAACGGTGATGGGCACGGAGGCGGTTGGTCGTCAAAGGTAGTGAAGAAGGCGGCGGTGCGGCTCGACATCGATGATACTCTGGCGAGTCTCAACGAGAAAGAAGTTGTCCCTTGAGTTTGCAAGGAGAAGAAAAGGCTAAGGGCACCTAAGATGGAGTAGCAAAGGTGATGAGGAGCGAGTAGGCCGTGAGGTCCAAGAGGAAGTCGTGCTGAGGGAACCGAGGTGGCGGATAGGGCAGGGCAGGAGCGGATCAACGAGGACAAGGACGCGGGTAACAAAGGGGAGGGGATGGTGGAGAAGGGTCGGATGGGGCCGATGGGAAGTGGAGGAACTCGAGAGGGGGTTCGAGGGAGAAGAAGAGGAGCTTGCCACCACCAGTACTGAGGTAGATGAATTAGGCAGAGAAGGCGACAGAGCGGACAATGAGTGGAGAGGAAGCGGTGAGAGAGGCAAGGGTGGCGGGGTCGAGCGTGGCAAAGGGCTCGAGGGTGGCGCTAACTTAGCATCGGTCAAGAATCCATGTCGATGATCAAACCTATGGAATCGTCATTGGGACCTCTAGTGACCCCATTTACACAAGTTTAAGTACATGAATCTACATTTTCAAAGTTTGAGGACCTAAGTGACCTAACATGATAAGTTTAGGGACCCATGGTGTATTTTACTCTAGATTTAAATGCTTATATAAATAAGACAATTGTGTTAGAGGCCAAAAGAATAAAATCATTCTACTTCTATATGAAATATGACTAATGATACTAGTAAATTCACTAGTATCACTAGTACTAGTCCCTCTTGCCAACATTTGGCAATCGACAAGTTGACTCATGTTTAGTTTGTGACAACAAAATTTAGCCATACAATTACAATGATGCAATGATCACACGTACCCAACAATTAGCACGATGGTTGATGCATGGGTGCATATACGCCAACCAAACCTAGGCATTGATTGGGCCATGTTGGCCTGGCACAGCATGGGCCTGGCGGGCCGTGGGCTAGGACCGTGCTATGCGGGCTAGCCGTGGGATAGGACCGTGCTATGCAAACCAAGGCACGACCCACCTCGTTCCAACGAACCCAACATGGCTACTGGCAAACCAAGGCGTCGTCTGCCATGCCGGCCTAGGCCCAGCCCTTTTGCACTATATCGAGGTGGTAGATAGGGTTAGAGGGACCAGGGTGGTGGGCACTCGCCACCTGGGACAGGCCACCGTCAATGTGGAGGAGCGCCACCATCACCGAGGGCCTCGTCATGGCAGCCACCATCGCAGGTATCTCATGACACACACGAGATGTGGTGTCGCTTGCTCATGGTCTCACAGGGGTTCGAATCTAGACGGTCGGTGCTGAGCCCCACCGTTGGGAGCGGCAGATTTGGGTGGCATCGATCTGGGTGAGGATGGGCGAAGGCGAGATGGAGGGGAGGAAGAAGAAGAAGCCGCACTGGGAACAGGTAATGGTAAGCAGGGGAAGCTAACGGCAGATCTGACCGGCGACGAAGTTGGGCAAGGCAACTAGGGCAAGGGCGGCGAGCGAGAAAGAAGCATAGCAGGAGGGGGAGGCGAGCGGCTGGGTGCCTAGGTATAGGGGTAGGAGGGAAAGAAAAAAGAAGAAAGAAAGAAAATAAAGAGAAGAAAAGAAAAGATTGTATAGAAAACAAAATATAAAATTCATTGTGCATAATTGTATTGGACATTAGACACATATATTTGGGGGAAATGAACTAAATTTTATTAATTGTTGGGTACAGATACAAAGTTATCGCCTTATTAAAACCTTACACCTCAGAGTGGAGTACCCCAGGTATCAAAAATAGTACAGTAACTATATGCACATATTGACATACGTAGACTAGTTGATGTCGAGATTCTCCAATCAGCTATCACCTCTGTGATCTTCAGATCCTTGAGCTAATGTTTGGCCCATTCATCTACGCTCTCCCAATCTTTGAGGCATGTGAGTGCCTCAACCATCTGTGTGAGGGATGACTTCATTGGCTCAAGTATCCTCCCTACCGTATTGAAAGTGGCTTCCGATAAGACAGTCGACATCGGAACCACAAGTACATCTTATGTAAAATGTGATAACATGGGATAGAAACGCTAGTGGTTCTTCCACCACAAGAGGAGGTTGACATCATTGCCCTCCATAAGGTCAAACTCAGTATCGGCATAAGGTGTGTCGAGGTAGTGGTTGATCTCTTTTCTTCGATTCCATTGATACTACACCAGCACTTCGGATGATGAACTGGATGTCGGGCCTTTCAACTTCTTCCACATGTTAGAGGCGCTTGAACTGCGTGATCCTTCTTGTGTTGTTGAAGCACTTGTTCTCGGTTGACATGTGCTACCAAAATTTAGATAACACAAATCGAAAACTTGAAAAAAGCTCATCATGAATGTGAGTATAAGCCTTAGAAAAATCAAGATCAAACCTTCCCCAATTCCCTTATAAGCCCCTTTCAGATCCGTTACTTTTCTGCAAGGATCAAAAATAGTAGCAAAATAGTACAGACGTGGAATAACTTGAAAATATTTTAAAATTTTCTTTTCCATTGGTTCAAGAATAGGTTTTAAAAGGGCATAGTTTCTCTTTTTCCTGAAAGCATTAGCAATAGTCCAAAGCCCCTTGATGACTAAGCAAGAAGTAGGATAGTAAATACCAAATAACACCGTGGTAGCATCGTTGCTTGTGGGTCACTTGTGACCATTGCCTCCCCCACTTCCACTCCCTCTCCCTCTTGGGCAGGCGCGACGGGCATGGGCCGTGCAGCATGCACCGAGGCGCAAGCACGACAGGCGACGATGAGTCGAGGCAAGGGCGACGCATCCAAATCCACGCCCTTCCACGTGCACACTGGCAATGTATGGCGTAGTGTGGGCAACGTCTAGATCCACGTGGGGCGGTGACGCGGGTGGCACCATCGTGGGCGTCAATGTCCAGATCCACAGCATTTCTTATGAGTCACTTGTGATTGTTGCCTCTCCCACATCGACTCCCTCTCCCTCTCTAGCCCACTTACTCTCCCTCCCTCTCTCCCTCCTAGACAGGCGCTGCAAGTGCGAGAGGCGATGTGTCCAGATCCACGCCCTACCATGCGTACATCGGCGATGTACAACATGGTGCGAGTGATTCCAAATCCATGTAGCCAGTGGGTAGCGAGTGGCACGTCGGTGATTGTGTGGGCCCCTGTGGCTAGTGTGCCCTGTGGCGAGCTGTGTCATCGGGCCTATTTCGTCCCATGCCGGCCCATACAGATGTGTCATGCCATGCCATCCATCGTGTCTGCTCGACAGGCCCAGCACGGCCATTCTTTCATGACGTGCCGACCCAACCCTTCTCCATTCATGTCGTGATACGCTTTGGGCCGTGCCGAGCCAAGGGCCAGCCTGAAAAGGTCCGGCCGAATGCCAAGGTCTAACGCCAAGCAAACCACCCTTTGGCCTTTGTTACCAAGAAAAATCTAGGGATAAACCATTAAAAAAGAAGAGTGGACCTGAGGCTTCTCACCCTCTGAAAAAGCCTCATATCTTTTTATGTTGGGCTCGAAATTATATGCATGAGCTGAGGTCCTATAGCACGAGAGCAATGGATCATACATGCAGGCAGGTAGCTATAGAGGTCACCCCTCACATGGCCAGAGTTGGAAATAATGGTAAGAAGAGGCACATGAGAAGAGAGGTCACCCCTCACATGACCAGAGATTGGAAATAATGGTAAGAAGAGGCTCAACAATAGAGGCTTCTGAAATATTTTCCTTGTCAATTTCTAGAGTAGATCCTGAATCAATAACATGCTCCACCTGTATGCTTAATTGCTTCTCAACGAGAACATCAATAGTTGGATTATCATACAACATAGCAGACTCACCAAATTCGGAATAATCTGTTACCAAATATTATTCAAACTTAAGAAAATATTTCAGAAGCCTCTATTGTTGAGCCGCCAACACATTATTCCATTGCAGTTGATAGAGAGAGGAGGAATATTTAGCCTCCTAAGAGATTGATTAGAGAAGCTAATATTGTGGTTTATTGTTTAAATATGGCAAAAGCAATTAAAGGTATTACAGAATCTTCATTTTATTCAGAGGCAATCTCTTCTAGTGATTCATAAAGATAGATGACTACCATGTATAATGAGATAGAATCTCTTGATAAGAATGCCACTTGGGAGCTAGTCAAATTGCTAATTGAGAAGAAGAAAGGGCAGACTCTCTCCAGCAGATACCACTTGTTGCAAACAACGCACAAAAAAAATAGAGACAAGAGATACGAATTTTTACGTGAAAAACTCTTATAGGAAAAAATCATAGACGCTCAAAGGCAAATCACTATAATGAGGAGAGATTATAATGGAGCACTTGCTCTTCCTATGGTCTCTTGAGATATATATATATATATATATATATATATATATATATATATATATATATATATATATATATATATATATATATATATATATATATATATATATATATATATATAGCGTGAGGAAAAGAGTCCCATATGGAGAGGAAATCGAGTCGGATGCTACAGATTGACACCACGTCTAATATAATATATGTATACATTTGTCATACCATATCTGACATGAGACGATAAAGTGTAATTTAGATCAACTTTAACATTAATATTGTCACTTTTGCATCAAGTATTATCTAGCCTTTCTTCCGCAGGACTGCAACGCATTTATACGGTAATGACTAGCATCGCAGAGACGCGTGCCTTATCATCTCCAGATCATTCTTTCAGAAAAAAAAGCTGCACCTTTAAGAGAGAGAAAAGAGAGATTTCATGAAAAGGGGCTGCGTACGTGTAGATGGTCAACGTTACAGTCTCTTGCACACAGTGCCCCACATGCCAGATTCAATAGAATAATGTCCACACCAAATGCAAAAAAATCGCAACCGATATATGGTAAATTCAATGCAACTTAGGGCCTACCCATCTAAGGGGGAAATAGTACTATCCAAGGCGGAGTTCACGAATTTTACATAATTCCTATGAGAGTTGTATTATTTCTTATAAAATTCCTAAGAATCTTTCCCAAACTTCCTGCAAAATGTGTAGCCAAGTAAAGCATACGACTTGAAGAAATATATAGGCTCAGTTATTTTAGGCTTATGTTTAGACTTTTACTTCTATTTTCATAGTAACTCATTAAATGATACGTTTTTTTAAGATAGAGTCTATAGATAAATTATAGTATAAACTACATTAAGTTTAGCTGTACCGATTATAATTACATATAACTATTTTCTTCTACATATTGTCTCTCATAAATAAATTATAATTTAAAAATGCCAATCACAGGTCATAAAACTAGACCTAAAAGAACCAAGAGTGGCCATGCGTACAAACGAAATTTCAACGAGAACTTTGTCAGATGATGACGTACCTCATATATTAATATCATATTATGCTCCGTGTATATATTTGGACACATCAATCAATTAGCACACAAAGAAACACACCTAGCAAGTAGCCAATACATATATCCTTCTACTCGTCAAAAGCGGAGAAAATCACAAAGAAGACAGATTGTTGCAGCAGAGATTGTTGCAGCAGCTTTGCATGCACTTCTGGTTTTAAGTGGCTGCAATGGCAAGCTCGAGGAGATACGGTTGTTGCCTTCTATCTTGGCTTTATCAGGTAGTCTATTGTATTAATCGTTTTCTATATATTCTTGCCTCCATGTGAAGTAGGTAGCCGACTAGATATCTTCCAGACAAAAACCCCTCCCTTTTTGTTCTGTTCAGCTCATGTGGTAATGAACCCTACACACGGCAGAGATTAACGGTTGGACAAAGCTTAGATTCAACTTCATAAATGATGTATGAAATCTCGCCGCTAATTGCTCGCCTGCCCGTGAGCTAGCTGATGGTGATTCCATGGCCGAGTGATAAAACTTACTTTTTTCGGACAAATAAAAAAAGATAACTTTTCCATTGTTTTTTTAAAAATAACTTTTAAGAATAATATTTTCAAAATAATTTATCGGCTTGTGATATTCGACTTATTCGTGAAAATACTTATATTAAAATTAAAAAGCTATTCACCGCACCATATAAGCGGACCTAAGTGGCCAAGTCTTTTTTTGGAAGCACGAACAATGCAATGGAAGAAGCAGCAGCAGCAGCACGAGGAGAGCACCAACTCCGCATCACACGCTCTCTTAGTCTTATGTATCTATCTATACCTACCAGCTTGCGTGTGACGAAAGCAAGTAGGAGGAGAGGAACACCAGCGCAAGGACAAGCACACGAGCTCAAAGAGTTAATTAAGCTGCTGCTAATACCACACAAACATGTCAATTAAGAAACTGTCCCCCTACTCGACACTCGCGGCATGCAGTATTCACTCGTTATGCGATCGTTTAACGATCGATAAGCAAAAGCAATGATAATATGATATGATCTTTTCTGGTTTAATCTACACAACAATTAACCATGCAAACTGAAGAACACCAAGAAGCTAGCTACCCGGGAAAATCAATCTGCTCTCGTCACGTACTTGGAAAGAAGCCAGTGAATCAACCTACTCCGATGTACAAATCCAAGAGTCCACGCCTTGCGTTCTCATGGCCGCCGTTGCCGCGGCCGCGGCCGTCGCTGTCGTCGTTGTGCCAACGCCGGCCGACGTGCTCTGTGCATTGCGCTCCGGGAGAGGCGTCGCGCGGGCTGAGCCGGCGCCGGAGGAGTAGGTCGTCTTGCAGCCGCCGGGGCCAACACTCCCGGTCCCGGAAGCGGCCCCGACCAGGCCGGAAAGCTCGTCGCCGCCGTGGCCGTGGTCACGGTTTTGTGGGTGCAAGTGCATCCCCTCGGAACCCATGATGCCATGCGTGAGGCCCAAGAAGTCGGCCGGATCCTGCAGCCTCGGCGCGGACGGCGCTATGCTAAGGCCGGCCGCGTCGAACAAGGGGTGGGCGGGGTACTTGGCGTCGCCGCCGAGCTGCGTGCCGAGGGGGCTCTGGAAGGAGATGTAGTTGCCGCTGTGATCCTGCATCGCTAGAAGAGCGGACGGCCCCGACGCGAGTTGATGGTAGCTGTCGCCGGACGCCACCGCCATCGTACTTGTTGGGCTGGAGGACGCGGCGGTGGAAAGCGTAATGGCAATGTTAGACGGCGCCGGCGAGGAGGTGGAGGGCGAGGTGAAGGGTGGGAAAGGGGAAGGGTGGAGCTTTTGCGCGAAGGGGCGGAGAAGGTAGGGTGGGAGCGAGGCGGGGGTCGCGCCAGCAGCAGCGCAGCGGAGGGATGAGGGGGAGGGGAATAGGTGGTCGAAGCGGGAGCGGGTGGGGGCACCGCCGGCGAAGGGCGGGGAGGGGATTCCGGTGAACTCTTGCACCATGGAGCGGAAGTTAGAGGTGTCGGTGGTCAGCACCGTCGTCGGCGCGCGCCGCGACGCGCGCGTCCGCTTCCTCGACCCCCTCGGCGGCGGCGCCACGGTGGGCTGGGCCGGCGCCGGCTGGTCGGCACAGGCCGTCACGCCAGGGGACGAAGACGACGGCGAGGCTCCGCCACCAGCTGGGAGGGGCCCCGACCAGTGATGCACCGCTTGAGACAGCGGCGGTAGAGGCGGCGTCGCGAGTTCTTGAAGGCCGTAGAACGAGCCGCCGAAGTCCGCCACGGAGGGCGATGCCGATGCCGACTGCCGGAGCAGCGCGGAGAGCGGCGAGGAGTCCACGCCCCCGCCCCCGCATCTCGAGTCGAACTCGTCGTCGCCGCCGCTGGACGACTGAAGGCTGCCGCTGTTGCCGGAGTTCATCCCAAGAAGCAAGGACACCCACGCCTTCTTCCCGTGGTGCAAGTGCAACCGCAGCTCCCCCCCAACACCAAGCTACGATCTTTGGACCACTTCACTAGCCAAAGCGAAGATCAACTGCTCCACCAGAACGGAGAGAGATCCAGCCGCGAGGAGCGACCAATTCGGGAGAGGCGCCGTGGCCAGTATGCTCCGGCGAGATCGAGAGGGAGAAGACAAGGGAAGGGATGAGGTGAGTTGAAAGCTAGGAGGGAGCAGATAGCTTTTTTTTTTTTTGCGGGGCTCTCTCTCTCCGCACCGTTTTGATCGGCTTTGCGCTGTGTGCCTGTGTGGCGCGTCTGCAATGTTACCGCGGCGCGGCTATTGTTTTTGTCGGTTTTGCTATTGTAAAGGTAATTTAATTTTTTTATTTTTTAGTCACTCTTAATTAATTAAAATTGTAGTTCTCTTTAAAAAAAAACATCTGCAACTTCAGATGATTTAGAATGTTACACTTAGTTGCACTCTCAATCAATTAAAGTTGTAGTCTTTCTCTAAAAAAATCAACTGTAATTTTAGTTAATTAAAAGTATAATTTTAAATATCTAAGAGATAAAAAAATTACAATCGTCTTTGTAATAGTCCACTCCTTTGTTTTGTATGGCGACAGACAGCGCCCTGCCGCGCGCATGATTAGGCGCCGTGAAAAGTTGCGTGCGGCTGGGTCCCCGGCGCGCGCGGCCGGGGAGGGCAGCGATCCAGAGGTTTATCCGGGCCGGGACGGCGTGTCACGCGCGCGCGCGCGCACGGGAAAGCCAGCGTCCGCGTCTCGATCGGCAGGGGGGAAATCATGGCATGTCAGCATGTTGGTTGTGCGCGTCTAGCTTTTGAGCTTTCATGGACTGTAAAAAGGGGATAAGGGAGGCTGCAGTAGGGGTAGGGGGAGAAAGATCAACTTCGTTCGAATAATGGAGCGGTAAAGGGAGTAGAAAGTTGAGGCTCGATCGGTTTGCTCGTCAGAGTAGGGCCTTGCTTGGCTACATGAAGCGGAGCTGTACGAGCTAGGATGCATTGCAGAGTGCTGCGTATATATAATTGTTGGGGTCAGGGATATGATGTGTTCCGTTCGGGGGAAGCGTTACGCGTAGGAGTGCTTGGCCCCCCCCGACTCCCATCATACTTCAGGTTTCAAGCCAACAGATACTGTTGCAACGGGATCGCATGTCTCAGGTTTCGTGTCCCTCGGTCCCGGTTCTAGTTCTCAGTAGCATGTTTCGGCAAGAACAATATGATATGATGTTTTCTAGATTAATTTCATAAAAGACAAATAGGAGTTGTTGTGGCATGAACCACGGCAGTAAGTAGTTGCTACTCTCTCTCTCTCTAGAGGACGTGGATTTGCTAGAACTAGAGACCACACAGTGAGAGAGAGCTAGCAAGAAAAAAGAGAGTATCTCCCGCTTCTCTACCCTGGCGCTTTATATACGTGAATGAGGCATAATAAGAATTTTTCACCCTGCCTCTCAGTAATTATAAGAGATAAGGATATATTGATATATTCCTCTACATTTGTAAAACTATACTATTACACTTATTATAAGACCCACTAGACAATCCTATTGACCTGAGAGGTTGGGCACCCCAACAATACGAGTCACTAGTGTAGACCTGAGAAAGACATGCTATAATTAGTCCAGTTGATTCATGAAAAAAATTCCAATACCTCAATATTAGGCTAGGTAAGGTTTGTAATTATGTCTTGCCCAAACTTGGACAACAATTTGATCACAAAATCAATTACTTATCATGGGTGATCTTTACCCAGTTTCACATGTCTACGAAGGAAGATCTTGCCAGGCAGGTTGAATGGCTCATCATGGTTCATTTTAGTTTCTCTTTGGACCGTTTATATTGGTTCCTGCTTTTAGAAGCCGAAACCAATACAAACACTCTAGTTTTATAAGCCGCTTCTATCAGCCACTATATTTATTAGCCACTATAACATGCACTTTCACATACTGTAACGTAGTTTGTGTTTTATTATACTACAATTTCGTAAGTCGTATGTGGTTCGAATGTTGTAGTGTCTTTCGTTGCTCCGTCTTTTTTACATAATGCACTACTATTCATTAGCCACTACTATTTATCAGCTGCTTCTATTAAACACTACTATTTATTAGCCACATCTAAAAACCATCAGTAGAAACCAATACGACAGGCGCTAAGTAACATGAGAGCCAAGCTGAAAGGAAATATGTATCGCTTCCTTTAAACCGGCTAGCTAGATTATGGTCGAGCTACTTACACACCGGTGCGTGCATCAACCACAATTCACAGTACCAAACTTTTCCAGAAAAAAATTACAAGCATGTTTGTAGGGATCTGTTTTTGTAGTGACATCGCAAAGTTTCACACTATGCAAATCTAAACTAGCTGAATTTTATTCGCAATTGTATAGCTAGATATTTCAGTATATTGACTTTTTACATCAAAATATAGGCTTATATGTACTTGTTATATAACTCTAATTCTTATGATGAAATATAGTTGTATTCCTTTTTTCAACTTAAAATATAGTTGTATTCCTTATACAATTGTATCAACTATCGTATCTATATATGATTGATCTTCATGGTTATAATCTAGATTCACCATAATAATCATACATGTCTTCTATTTATCATCTGATTAATATGGTAATTTTTAGCTCTTGAAAGGAAAAATAGTAGTTTTTTTGTTTTAATAGTACAATAATAGATACAAATGACCAGTGAGATTCAAAGCACACTACAAGAGAAACTCCCTGTAGAGGCATTTTTCTAAAGACACTCTCCAACTTCTCTCTAAAATTTGAGTTATATAGTTTAGAGGCGCTTTTTATATACACTTTAAAAATTGCACCAAATTTTTGCACTGTAAAGATAGTTTTGATATGATTTTGAAACATTTCATAACCATATGGAAACTTTAATTATGTAGAGACATTTTTTGACACACTTTTAACTATCTAGATGCCTTTGTAATGGTTGATATATGTTAAATGACCTACATATAAATATTGTAAGGTACAACTAAACATGTGAAGTGGTGAGGTTGAGGTGCTAGTGCGACAAATCTAAGGGAAATACTATTCCCATAAGTTCTAGAGTTTGAGTAACAACCTACAATAATCTAAAAAGAAAAAACTAGAAATTTTCTTATTAATCGAGATAAAAAAGGAAAGATCGAATCTGCTTATTTTGATGGGACTAGATTATAATGATGTAGATCGATCACACACACACACATAGTGTTAATGCTATTTCAGTGCTAAGGTGCTAATGGCGATGTGGACCGTTCGATCTAGATTATATGGTTTGGATGCAAGTGGATGGGAACTTCATCCCACTTAAAAGCTTTTACAGAATACCCCTTGGGTTTTTCACAAAAACACATCAAGTCTACCATTATTGTTGTATATTATAGCATTTTCATTTAATTGTAAAGTAGGGGTTTCTGAAAAAGTGTTTAAGTAGGATGGGGTTCCCATCTCTTCTGAGCCACACCATATTGATCAGATGGTCCGTATTGCCATTACCATGTTAGCACTGAGATGAGAAACTTTCGGTGATGACCCTTGCGCTAGTTGTATATGTGAATGGATGTTGTAGGGCGATGGTCTAAAGTTGATGAGATTTGCTGCATGTAAGACTATGTGTCCTCAATATGTACCTGGCAAATTACAATTTTGCAAAAGAGGTCGGACAATAAATTTAATTCTCTTAATTAATGCCTCTGCTAAACCATTCTAGGTATGGACAAGCGGTACATAATGCTCAACTGTAATTCCCATTGCCATGCAATAATCATCAAATGTCTTTGAAGTAAATTCTTCGACGTTGTCTATTCTAATGGACTTTAAATGATGATCAAGGAAAATGTTTCTGATGCGAATTATCTGTGAGATCAGCTTTGCGAAAGCATGGTTTCTTGTGGACACTAAACCAACATGCGACCATTTCGAGGAAGCATCGATGAGCACCATGAAATATTTGAATGGCCCTAAAAGTGGCTGAATGGGACCGCAAATATCTCTTTGGATGCGCTCCAGGAATGCAGGGATTTCATCCTTCACTTTTAGAGTGGAGGGTCTAGTAATTAATTTCCCGGTGGCACATGCAGGGCATACAAAATCTTCATGATTCGAAAAATTCTTTACATTAATATTATGCCCTTGGGAATTGTTGATTATATCTCTCATCATTGTAAAACCTGGGTGACCTAATCTATCATGCCAGAGACAGAAAATTTTAGAGCTTCTAAATCATCTTGAGGCGTTATAGGCCGCAGTGCCTTGATCTTTGGTGTAGTATAGCCCGTTTCTAATGAAGGAAGTTTTCTAATACCCTTTTCCATTAAGCCGCGCAGTAATGAGCGGTATTTCTTCTGTACTCTTCTTGATCGAGCGTGGAAACCATTGGCGCGAATATCCTTAAAATTTAGAAAAGTTTTAGTCGATTCTGGGTACAATAAGGCTTCTTGAATGACCAAAGTTGTGCCCATTGGGAATATAATTGTGGCTCTTCCTGAACCAATAATACATGCATCGCTACTGACGAATGTTGTAAGGCTGTCAGCATTCTTACGAATCGACTGAAAATACTTCGTCTCTCTTAAGATGGTATTCATTGTGCCGCTGCTAGCTAACCACACTTCCTTCATTGGGCGCCACACGTGTTCTAATATAAGGTATTTTATTAATATGTATTTAGAAGGCAATCAACACATCAATAAAATACTTCAATATCAGAACATATCATGCCATTATAAACTGAATATCATTCAACCATCACGAGAAAATAAAATTGCTTAAGTACCAGCCATGCGAGTTCTAACTTGTCCTTTCACACAAAATAAATGACAATTAAAGTCTAAATGTATTTTGTGCATTAGACTGAGTCTGTTAGGAAATCAGAGACTTCATCTGCTATTTTCTCGGGGTGATATTCTCTTCAAGAGAAATTATGGCGGTGGCTGCTTCTAGATCAAAAGGGGATGCTGCTGCTGGGATGGCTTCAACCTCCATCAGCGTAGGCAGCTGTTCAGAGCTCTCCCCCCTCAACAGATGTAAAGTTGGCTTCATGATGCCCTTTGCCATCCTTCTTCTAAGCTTGGAAGGCATCGATGACATGCTGCGGCTCTTTACAGATCCGCGACCAATGCCCCCTCTTGCCACACTTGAAGCAGGATTGGTCCTGCTGGCCATAGGCCTTGCCATCTCGCTTTGGCTTGCTTGTCTTATTCTCACATGGAGCTTCTGACTTGTCTTTTTGGGCTACGGCCTTATCCTTCCTTCCTCTTCTCTTCATCAAGGGCTTTCGAACCTTGTAGCTCCCGGCGTTGGATTCATGACTAGCGGAGCTCTCAGGTGGCTGAGTGACGTAGTTCTTGCGGAGAATTTCGTCTTAAGCCTCCGCAACCTGCATCATATCAATCAATTTGACATACTCCTTGTAGTCGTCTTGATGATAGTTGCGTGCGGATTGTACTGCATTGGGGTGGAAGGTGGATAGTATTTTCTCAATCTTCTGCTCATCTGTGATCTGCTTTCCACAGAGTTGAAGATTGGTACAAATCTATGCAAGGTAGAATTATACTCCCCGACCGACTTGAAGTCGGCAAACCTCAGTCTGATCCATTTTTGCTCTACCTGAGGAAGAATGGTGTACTTTAGCCTCTCGAATCGCTTCTTTAGTGTAGTCCAGAGTGCTAGCGCGCTCTTCTCTGCCATGTACTCATTCTTGAGAGTAAGACAGAGGTAGTGCCTGAGAAAATGAAGTGCTTGATCATTTTCCTCAAGGGTGGGTAGGACGTCATGCGGTGCGCCAATCCTAATAGCTGCGCGGAGCTTCTTGGCTCCAAGTACTATCTCGACATCGGAAGCCCAAGTAAATAAATTATTTACTGCAGGTAAATAAATAGTACAAAAGATTCTCGTGATGTTCCAGAATTTTCTGTAAATTTTACTGTTAATTTTGGTGATTAAAGGCAATTTTAAATAATTACGATTAACCAAAATAATTAATAAATACAGAAAAATATAGAAAATAATAATGACAAAAATAAACATACTTCAAATGCTAAAAACAATTCAAAATTCGGATTTTCGAGGCCCTTTTATGCCAAAATATGAATTTTCAGCGAATTCTGCAATTTTCAAGTGTCTATACGCAAATTTTCAGTTTAGAGAAAATTTTCGCGTAATTTTCTATTTTTTTTGAGGTGTTTTATGCAAAATTCAGGACCCATCTGAAAAATCGGAGGACATATTCGTAATTTTTGAAATTACGAGGGTCTTTTTGCAAGATTCGGAAACCATATGCAAAATCTGAGGGCTCTTCGATAATTTTCATAACTTGGGGGTCCTTTCTGCAAAATCGTCGGCGCCTCAGTCCGGCCAGGCCCTCGACCGTTTTCTCTTGACCGGTGGCTCGCTCTACCCATGTGGCCCGCTGGCGGCAAGATAACTCACGGGGGGTAGGGAAACCCTACCCACTTTCCTTGGTGGCGGTGGCTACCGAGGAGCGGCTCGGTGCTCGTGTCCGGGCGGCTAGGCCGAGTTGGCCGGCGCCGCCGGGCGGGGCGGTGCTTCATGCGGCGGCTCGCCCGAGGCGGCTCGGTCGCGCGGCGGCGCCGTGTGCTGCGGCTGCCCGGCGGCGTCTTGAGCGAATCGGCTTTGGTGGGGCGGATCGGCGCGGTGTCGGCCGAAAGGCCGGCGGCGGCGGCGGTCGGCGGTTGCGCGCGCGGCGGTCGGGCGGCCGAGGTGGGTCGGCGACGCTTTAGGCACACCAAGGCCGGGCGGGAAGGCGAGGCGGCGGCGCTTCAAGCACGCGGTGACCGGTAGGGAAGGCCGAGCGGCGATGCTTGAGCACGCGGCCGGCCGTGGCGCTTGCGCGAGCCCGACATCTACTACGTGATGTAATCTCATCAACATTGTGCCGGCGACTTCAAGTCTGCTCGCGGTAAATTAGAGCGGATTTGTACCGTAGAAAGTAATCTAGAAAGTGGAAACTGTGAATTTGGAGCGATCTACACAATTCAATCTACTAATGCTTCGATGATTACCTTCGATTCACCGGAGCGATTCGTGCTTATAACGTGTTGAGGAACCGTCGCTGGCGACCAGTCTGATCGATTCATCTGCTTAATGTAAAACAAGATCAATCACAGAAGACAGAATAGTAGATTGAAACACAGAGAGGTAGAAAGAACTTCTGATCTTTCTTTATTATTTTCTTTCTGATTACGTGTATAAAATTATCGATACGGCTTTCTATTTATAATCTACTAGTGAGATGTTTATCATAGACCAAGATTTTTGATCTAGGCCCAGAATTCCTAACAGGATGGACCGTGTGGAACTCAAGACTTGAGAGTCCATAAACTTCTAGGTCGTACCGTAGACGGGGGCGCCTCTACCGTGCATGTACGCTAGCCATTAAAGAAAGTACTGTAAACTTAAAGCGTAGCGAAGTGGAGCACAAATCTCCGTCGTATGGAGCTGCGCGCTTTGATTGGAAGGATCGCTAGCTACACATAGTTACAACGTTAATTCCAGCTGGACCAAGTTTTCTTTAAAAAAAGGCGACTCGGCGTCAAGTCGAGCTCCAGGGTTCGGAGAAGAGTGGACGAGGGGCCACCTGGACCGTGTTGCACGCATGCATCCATCCTCGCGGGTGTGCTTGTCGTTTGCCCTTAGCACCTCACCATTTACCTCGTTAATTTAGTGCTCAGTGTGATCTTGTCTCTGTTTTTTAATGGTTTCTAAAAATGGCTTTTAATTTTTGTTATAATACTTTATTTTTAAACAAAATATTTTCTTAAAATAGGATTTATAAATTAATTATAGTACACATTAAAAGCTCAACATCTGTATTAACCGTTTGAAAAACTGTTTGAAAAATCTACTTTAAAATATTACACCGTTTATTTCAAATTTTAGAAAACCAAAAGGCTGATTGACTCTACATGTCTTTTTTTCCTCCTCCTTCCACTTTCAGCAATCCAAGCAAGGTTTTAAATCCGATTCCATATCCAGCATGCAAGTAGATGAGCTTAGTTTTTGAAGGACTATGATTCGCCAAAATTCGCCGACCAAACCTGATTGACTCTACGAAAACGTTGCACGATTCTTTATGGCTTACCCAAACAGGGCTTACTCAACCATTTGGCCTGCTGCCTCGATCGTCACTTATCCACTACGTCCATCCCCAATTTATCCATCTGATTAATGGTTTTGTCTGCACCAATAATTCAATGTAACTCCAAACGTCTTAATCTATCTCCATTTTTGCGCCAACCATTCTGCAACCATGGTATTTTGGTAGCTCTGCTCCATTTTGTTCGGAGTTCATCAGTTCTGGCTAAAGATCCTTGCTGGGGACATGATGTACGCATATACATACGTATAACTGTATGTAGATCTCTTGTACTTGCATCACGGCCAAAGGATTGGATTCTCACCATGTGCTATCAATCTTGAAAAATATTTTTGTGATCTCCTTCCCATAAATGAGTATTTATCCTCTCTTCTGAGTACAAAAACAATTAAAACGCACACTTACAAGAAAGAAGAAGGATGTCAAGCAGCAGCTTTGGGTAATGTGCATCTTTGTTTTTTATTTTGCTCTTGTATAACTAAGAATTAATAACAGTTGTAATCATATTTAAAATGGCACAGTAGTACACATCATCATGTACACCAACTGTATTAATTTCCGCGAAGCGCACGAGCTAGGGTTGCAAACTGCCAATACCAGAAATGTTCTTTTTGGATGGTATAACTTGTAGATGCTGCAAGCTTCACATAATTGTTCGTTGATAATGATCGAGCAGTAGAAGTGCCTCTCACCAAACTTTGTACAAGTGGCTCCCTACCAAATTCCTTGTCCCGCGTGATAATTGCACGGATCAAATTGAAGGCTTCTCAAAGCGATGACACCTTAGGTAGGATACATACATATATACATATATTACATTTGGTCGTCATAGTTTTTCTAGGTAGAACAATAAAATGCAAAGTAAAACTCCCATTTGGGTTCTATTAATTCTAGTGTATTTTTACCTAACATGTTAAAATGAAGTGTCTAAAAATCACCTGGAGTTAAGGGGTTCACTCAATATATTGGTTTCAAATTCAATCTACGCTTGCGAAGTTTTACAAATTCTAATCGAAATTATCTTATTAAAAGAACCGATCAATCCTGACTGTCCCATCGAGTTATTAGATGGGACCGTGCAACCTCCATACAAGGCCATGGATTGAGCGCCCTGGACCCATTCGATCTGTTCAGGGATGCGCAAGGCATCGGCACTGTGAGTGTCCATTTAGGAGCCATTATGATATATAAAGGTTCTAGACACCATATAAGGTGATAGCCACCTTCTAACCCTCACCATTTGTAAGAACCCCCTTTTTTTGTGCCACAATTGATGGCCTCTCAAGTTACCAATTCTGGCCCAGAGATTGCTAAGAAAATCGTTGGTTTGACCCACCATCCATGCATGTTTACCTCCAGCTACAGGAGTCAGAAGTAAGACCGTAAAAAAAGCTCGAAGCTCACGAACTATTCAAGTTTGATTCGTTTTAGGCTTGAGCTCGGCTCGAACTTTAAACGAGCCGAACTCAAGCTTGATCTCGAGCTCGCGAGGTTTACCTAGCCGAGCTCGAATAGTTCGCGAGCCTCAATTCGAGTTTAAATAGTGATACATATTAACTCTTACCGAACTTACTCGAGCCGAATTCAAACTTGAGCTTTTCTTATTGTTAAAAATTAGTGTATGTTTGAATTATTTTAACTGTTATCGAGTTTACTAGAGCCGAGTTCGAACTCAAAATTTTCTTATTATTGAAAAATAGTGCATAATAAATTATTTTAATTACTATCGAGCTTCAACGAGCTGAGCTCGAATCTACTCGAGCTTAGGCCTAACCGAGCTCGAGCCTAAGTCTAGGCTCGAACCCCCAACCCGAGCTCAATTCGAGCTCGGCTCGAGCTTCTACCGAGCTCGAGCCTAGAAGGCGAAGCTCGCTCGAACTCGGCTCGTTTACAGCCCTAGTCAAGAGTTACAAATGACTTTCTTCAAGTCATAAATGATGCATCTTTACTACAAAAGGCCTAATACTAGATGCTATATTACAGACGGTTACCCAAAACTATCAGTATTAAATGTAATCACAGATGATTTTAGTTTAGAGACCGTCTAGGTTGTTGCCAACGCTAAATTCATCTGTGAAGATGTAATATCACAGATGATTACCGTCTGTGATATTACCAAATATCATAGATAATTTTTTTTCTTTGAACTGTCTGTGATACTTTACAGATGATTCATATTAAAAATCGTCTGTGATAATTAAGTCATCACAGACGGTTTGTATTAAAAATAGTTTGTGATAATTTCACTATATTAATTGCACGTAGACTCGTCGACCCTCTATCTTAAATTCTAGATTTAGACTGCTGCTTTGAGCTGGAGATGGGGCTTTGAGGCCATTTCGTGAAAGAGGGCTATTTGGCAAGAGTGATTATAGATCCATTAAGTTCTTGACTACCCATAGTTAGTAATTTGTTGCTAATTTCATTATAATTTAGATCTAGCTTTTAGTGAATGGAGAATTGAAGATTGTTTAGATCTAGATAGCTTGATGTAGAGAGAAGATTATTTACATCTAGCATGATTTAGGATTTAGTCAATTTATAGTCTATTTCTATTCAATTCAATGTAATTAATTATTCTTGCTACATATAGCTACTTTAGATCATATATACCTAGTATACTAATTAATTAATTCAATATTTAATACTAAGTTGTTATATGCATAACGTAGTACCAAAGCTAGATGTACGCTGGAAACCGTGTGAGTGAAAAGTACATTAATGGTGTGTCTATTTTTACAAGAGGTACCGATGAAGATATGTTGAATAAGGGGATGGAATATATGTACTGTCCGTACATTGACTACGAGAATCTAAAGATGTTTAAAAATCGAGTGCAGATTGAAGCGCACTTGATTTGAAGGGGTTTGAAAAGGGGTATGCACATTGGACCAGTCATGGTGAAGAGCAGATTACACAAAAAGGTAATAATAACGGCATCGCCGACGAAGTCAATGATATGTCGATAGATGATGTCGATTGTGGTTTCGATTCGGATAGGGTGCATGATGACAATCTGGATCAGATGCTTCATGATGCAGAAGGGAAATGTGATGAGAGATGGTATGTTAAATTCCGAGGCTTGATGGAGGACTCGGAGAAATCTTTGTTCATATGCTGTAAGTTAAAATACACAAAGTTGTCAACCGTACTTGAACTGCTGAAATTGAAGGCAAGCAACAGTTGGTTCAACAAGAATTTCACGGCGTTGTTTGGTCTTTTAGCGGACATGCTTTCAGAGGAAAACGAGTTGCCCAAAACCACATACAAAACCATGAAGGTTCTATGTCCATTGAGAATGAAAGTAGAAAGAATGCATACGTGTTCAAATGAATGTATCATCTACCGTAAAAAGTATGCAAATATGCATAATGTCCGGTGTGCAACACATCTCTATACAAGCATAAGAATCAATCAGATGATGGCGAGGGAATAGAGGTGAAGAAATGACCTCTTGCTAAGGTGGCATGGTATTTTCTTGTAATTCCCTGTTTGAAGCAGTTTTTTGAGAACCCAAAGGAGACAAAACTGCTGCGTTGGCACTTGGAGAAGCATAAGAATGATGGAATGCTAAGACACCTTGCTGATTCTACCTAGTGGAGAAATATCGATAGGAGATTTGCAGACTTGGTATAGAACCAAGGAATATAAGGTTTGGATTAAGTACAGATGGAATGAATCCTTTCGGTAGCATGAGCAGTCGACATAGCACTTGGCCTATGACTCTCTGCATCTACAACATTCCTCCTTGGTTATGTATGAAGCGGAAATATATTTTGCTGTCAATACTTATCTAAGGACCGAAGCAACCTAGAAATGATATTGATGTGTACCTAGCACTGTTTGTGGAAGATCTAAAAATACTGTAGATCGAAGGGGTACAGGTATGTGATGTGTACAAACGAGAGAACTTCATTTCACGCTCCTTGTTGTTCTGCACGATAAATGATTTTTCTGCCCTTGCTAACTTGTCAGGCCAGAGTAAAAAAGGGGCCAAAGCATGTACTCACTGTTTAGATGATATCAAGAGTGTGTGGCTCAAGCACTTGTGCAAGACCATATACATGTGTCACCGTAGGTTCCTTCAGAGGGTTCACTCGTACCGTAGGATGAAGAAACAATTCGACAAAGAGAAGGAGGACAGTTCAGCTCCAAGACATTTAAGTGGAAAAGAGCTCTATGATATGGTTAATGATTTAGATGTTGTGCTCAAAAAGGGACGCAAATCGACGACCCATGAGAAGAAAGTCTAGAAGAAGAGATCAATATTTTAGGATTTACCTTGTTGGGAGCATCTAGAAGTTCGTCACTGCATCGACGTCATGCACGTATAGAGGAATATATGTGACAACTTGATTGGTATCTTATTGAATATTCATGACAAAACAAAGGATGGTGTCAACGCACGGCTTGACTTAGTTGATATAGTTATCAGGCATGAGTTAGCACCAACAAAGACCGATAAAGGACGAACTTACCTTCTCCCTGCTTGTTACACTCTGTCCAAGGCTGAGAGAACTGAACTCAGTGCTTGTATGGTGTTAAAGTTCCATCTGGTTACTCTGCCAACATGAAGAAACTTGTTTCGATGAAAGATTTGAAGTTAATTGGCATGAAGTCTCATAATTGTCATGTGTTGATGACACAGATGCTCCCTATTACAATTAGAAGTATTTTCTTGATAAAGGTCCGAGAAATAATCATGAGGTTGTGTTATTTCTTTAACACAATTACTCAGAAAGTCATCAATCCCGAAGTACTAGATGCTCTGCAGGACAAGGCGGTGATGACTCCATGTCATCCTGAGATGTAATTCCCTCCATCGTTTTTCGATATCATGCTACATCTCATTATACACATTGTGTGGGAGATAAAAAAGTATGGACCCGTGTTCCTACGTAGCATGTATCTGTTCGAGAGGTTCATGGGAATTCTCAAGTCCCATGTACAGAATCAATCTCGGCCAGAGGGCAGCATCGTCGAAGGTTATGCAACTGAAAAGGTCATTGAGTTCTGTGTCAATTACATGGCTCAAGTTGAACTGATAGGTGTATCTCGATCTCACCATGAGGGGAGGCTCAACGGTATCGGCACCATCGAAAAGAAAGCAATTACTCCAGATATGGATGCGTATGCTCAAGCCCATTTCACGGTCTTACAACACATGATTGAAATGTCCCCATATATCGACTAGCACAAGGACGTGCTTTGGTAACAGAATTTGGAGCGACAGGATATTTGGATCACGAGACAATACAACAGTCAGTTCAACCAATGGTTGAAGGAGTGACTTACTAAGAGCTTGTCAAGTGATATGCTGGCATGGTTGGTTAAAGAGACAACATTTACAGTTGTGACATGACAAGGATATGATATAAATGAGTACACATTCTATACATAGACTCGAGATGTAAAGAGCACTAACCAGAACAGTGGTGTCCATATATATATATATATATATATGTGTGTGTGTGTGTGTGTGTGTGTGTTCGTGCGTGCGAATTTGCATTTATTTATATGAGACTATGTTATATATGTGAATTTACATTTATTTATAAGAGAATACATGTTATATATGTGAATTTGCATTTATGTATATGAGAATGAGTTATATATATGTGAATTTGCGTTTATGTATATAACAATGTGTGATGTTTATGTGAATGTGAGTAGGTAACATCATAGACAGTTTTAAAGTAAAATTGTTTGTGATGTTTTTTTCACAGACAGTTCTAAAGTAAAATCGTCTGTGATATTTGCTTATTATCTATGATGATTTTTTTGAACTGTTTGTGATGTTCTTTTTTTATAGCAGTGTATATGAGACCGCTTCTTTTTGGTCAATTACTTATGGGATTGGTAGCCAACAGTACAGCTTGCGATCCATTTGTTTGCGCTCTCAAGTTAAATCACTCTCGCCTTTGCTGGCATCTGTAAGAAATTAACAAAGATACGATAAATGAATTTAACGTGCAATTTTGACATTGACATGATAGAATGTACATGTACATCTATTTGACTCTTTTCTCTGTACTTTGTATATGGAGTAAATTTCACAAAAACTCTAAGTTTTGCAGTCCAAGTTACATAAAATCATAAAGTTTTTGGTATTTAACACATAACCCCAGGTATTATAATCTTGTAATTTCACAAAACCCCACCCGCTGGATCTTGCCGCCGCCGCCGGTGGCCTGCTGGTGCTACGTGGACCATGCCACTGCCAAGGTCGTCGCGGAGGAGTTCGGCAGCGGGACTACTTGTTGTGGCCCCACTGCAGTAGCACGTCACCGGCGTCGGTGCTTTCGCCAGCACCGGTGCTTGCGTCGGCTCCAGTAGAGCTCGAGGAGGCCGTGACAAAGGAGTTCGAGGGGTGGTGGTGACCGTGGTCGCGCGTTGGACTGGGCGGCCGACAACAAAGGAGGTTGCGGCGCGGGCGTGTAGTGGCTTGGAGTCAAGCGGGGAGGCGACGAGACAGGAGGCCAGGTGGGAGCCGTCGGTGGTGACGCTCGAGCCATCGTCATCCTTGTAGGATCTTGAAGCTGTTTTTTAGGCCATGCCACCGCTGCCGCCACCATTGGCGAGAGGGAGGTAGTCGAGTTGAGCTTTTGGTACCTGTAGGAAACTAAGAGGCGCAGATTAGTGATTTGCTCGAACAAATCAGCCACCTTGGAGTGGCCGCTAATCCCCTCATTGCTACGATGTTGAAAACGACACACTCCCCCATGTGTCTCTCGAATCCAAGTTGCCAAACAAATTGGTCTTTCGTTTAAGTGTCACATCATTGTATAAAGTGGCCCTTAGATGTAATTAGATCAGATTTGCTAGGAGTAGAGTTTTGTGAAATTATAAGACTATAATATCTACAGTTGTATGTCATATGCTAAAAATCCTATGGTTTTATGTAACTTAGACCGTAAAGTATACGGGATTATGAAATTTACTCTCGTATATTTTATTTGTCCGGTACAACGCAAGACTTTTCTTTGGGGGCTGAAGAAGAGAAAGAAAGGACGGTGCAGTGGACTAGTTCTGTACTTTGTGCTCGTTGAAGAAACACATAAATCATAATGACTAGTAATGTGCAGCTTTGACCTGAAAATTTGGCATTTAGCGGACGCATGCATGTATCAATGCTAGTTAGCCTATCATTTTTTGTTTATCAGCTACGTAACGTACCGGCGCAGACCTCCAGCTGCAGAGCGAATGAGGGATAATAGTTTAAGAACCCGTACGGCATCAAAGTATGGAGTCAACTTGCAGCATTGCGAATTTTTAGTATATATAGCGCTTTTTATATCTATATTTAAAAAAAATAATTATATACAAACAAAAATAACAAAAATAGCACTTCTACCGTTCGATCACCGGATGATAGCACCATGTAAGTGACAAGTGGCTAAAGGAGCATGGTCACTAGGTGGCAGGCGCCTGCCGCCCGTCCACAGGAGGCAGGCCACGCCACCCGGTCAACAGGCGGCCACACGCCTGCCGCCCGGCCACTAGGAGGCAGGCCACTTGCCGCCCTCGCCCAGGAGGCAGGTAATTAAGCCAGCTAATTAGTCAGCTTAATTACCTACCAAAATTAGTTTTATATGTCATATTTGTTTAAATTTTTAAATATAGTAAATAAGCTCAAAAAATTGTGAATTTTATATGCAACCTCCCGACACAGCGTACTTCATCGTGCAATTTTTTTGATAATTTTATCCACTGTGAATGTTGCTCAAAAATTCGTATAATTATGATATTTGTAGGAATTGTTACTTATAACAAATGAGCTCCAAAAATTACGAAATTTTATGTGCAGCCTTCCGACACAGTCGACCTAATGTTGTATTTTTTGGGGAATTTTATATGCTCTGAATTTGGCATGTTAATTTATATTAATTTAATAATGAAATTAGCGATATATGATGCTTATTTAATTAGCATGTCCATGCTGTCCTCCTTGCCCGCTCCCTCCTTCGGATATGTGTTTGCTCAACCATGCCGACCCCCTCGCTCGCTCCCTCGCCCACACAAATATCAGTCTGTCCATGTCGTCCCGTCTCACCTGGTCCCTCGTGCGCACATATGTCACTCCTACGATGTTGTCCCCCATCGCCCGTGATGCTGCATGTCGACAATGAATCAGTAATTTTGGTGCCAACACAACAGGTTCCAGCTCTCTCAATTACTCGTTTAAATTGCGTTTCACTTCTTGTAGGAAGAAGAATCTTCTCCGTTATACGGTAACATAACACGGCAGACGCCAAGGGGCCAGTCGGAGCGGATCACCAAAGGAAGACCTTCCACTGGAAAGAAGGGAGGACATCGGCCATAACTACCGCTTGATGCCAAACAGGCGGGTTCAACCAGTTTGGCCGAAATGCAGACACAAAGAGGACGCGGTCGTGCAAGTCGTCGAAGGCACTAACTCATTACTTAACCCTAACTAATTGCCACTATAGTAATTACGACTGTTTAATTACGTACTACCATACAATAATAAATTATGGGTACCGTACATACAAAAGAACAGTAAAAACTATCGCTAAATTGCTATGACCTACTTACTTCATAATATAAACTACACTAATTACGACTAACTAAATAACATTAATTAACTACGACTACGGGAGTAACGTCGAAAGCATGCAACAAAAATTTACCTGTCTTTCGGGAGAAGCACTCAGCACTGCCGCGTCCTCCTGCCGCATTCTTAATGAGCTATGCACTGACTTCTCAAAGTAATGACCTATGCACTCTTCATTTTGAGCAATGACCACAAGAATGAGCTTCTGCGATGACCGACTGAGATGAGCGATGACCAACTGCGAGAGGTTCGTATTTATGGCTGGGCAAAAAGGAAATTCGGTGCGCTCACCCTGCAAATTAAGGGCTTCTTGTTGACGCGCAGCACTTGGAACGAGGGGGATGATATGGTAATACTGACAAATGTGTAGACGAGGGAGCGAGAGAGGGGGAACGACACAGACATAATGATATAAGTGCAAACGAGAGAGCCCACGAGGGGAACGACATGGACAGAGTAACAATTATGCGAAGGACGAAGCAGGAAACGAAAGATAGCAGCGACGAGCCGACATATGTGCGAAGGATAGAGGTTAAGCACTACAAAAGATGCCTGTCACATGGTGGCGATTTCAATCACTAATTAAATGAGCATCGTATATCGCTAATTTTATGATTAAATTAATATGAATTAACATGATAAATTTAGAGCATATAAAATTCCCAAAAAATTACAAAATTAGGTCGGCTATATCTGGAGGCTGTACATAAAATTTCATAATTTTTAAAGCTCATTTGCTATATGTAACAACTCCTACAAATATCATAATCATATGAATTTTTGAGTAACATTCACTTTAGATAATATTGTTAAAACAAATTACACAATAAAGTATGTTATGTTGGAAGGCTGCACATAAAATTTTGTATTTTTTTCGAGGTCATTTGCTATATTTAAAAAATTTAAACAAATATAACATATCAAATTAGTTTAGACAGGTAATTAAGCCGGCCAGCGGCATACGACCGGGATTCGATACGCCACGTGTCACCTACCAACCATGTGCTGCCGCCCGGTGATCGGGCAATAGAAACATTATTTTTGTCATTCCCACTCGTATATAACTATTTTTACAAACACAGATACAAAAGACGCTATATTTATATGCCAAAAACTCCACCATTGCTCTACGAATGGAAGATACTCCTGTATGTACGAGGATTTGCCTCTCGAAGAATCTGAGATAGAGGATTTGGCACCCAAAACATTTTTCTTGAAGATTTGCTACTGGAAAGCTCGAAATACCTATCCTTTGTTACTCCTACTGTATTCTTGTGTTTCTTTTTGCCGAACTTGAAAGGACGATTTTGCCCCCGGCGCGCGATGTGCAGGTTGATGCGTACATCTCCGCCCCCTCTAGCCCCAGCTCGCCGCATCGTATTTGAGGGTTAGGGTGAATAAGGGATGAGTATTGGACTGGGGAAGTTGATGATCTGGTTCGAACAAAAAGATTGGGGCCGGGGCCCGGGTGCGACCAAACCGAGTTGGACGAGCCAGATTGAGGATGGGGCAAAATTACCCTTTCACATGTAATTTCGGACAAAAAAAATTAAGGAATACAGGAATACAATAGGAGTTGCAAAGCACAGGAATTTCGAGCTTTGGAGTGGTAAATCATAAAAATATTTTAGGTAAAAAATCCTCAATCTTAGATCTTTCAAGTGGCAAATCCTCGATTTTCCCATTTTAGACTAGTTTCAACTTACATGCGGCTTCTAACGTTTGATTATTTGATTTATGTAAGACCGTAACTGTTCTTACTGTGCGGGAAGGCCCTGTAAGCAGCAAATGATTGATAATAATTTATTTTTCGAGGGTTGATACTGAATTATTAACTCAAGGAAACCAGCTGTTCACTCAATTCATGTGGAAATTGCTCTTGCAACGGTGCCGAGGACAAGTCATGTGGAATTGCTCTTGCTGTTCACGCAAAGCCAGGATAAGCAAATCGTACGTGCGTACGATCACGATCGTGTAGAACTGACCCAAGCACCGGGATCAGCCTAGTTTAATAGCAAGTTCGTGACCAGTGGCTACCCCGCGAGTAGGGGTGTAATTGGAACGGATATTGATAGATTTTTTTTATTCTGTATCCTATCCTATAATTTTATCGAAATCTGGGTTAAATACGGATAGTGCCAGATACGAATACAAATACGAACAGTCTCATACATGAATGCTGAACGAATATATATCGTTTCGAATACGGTTAGTCTTGATCACGAATATTTAGTCAGATTATATGCGAAAACAGAAACCATATGTCACATGTATAAATATCAATCTGTATATCCAAAATGCAACTACATTAGTAGTTTAATAAGCAAATTTAATTATATCATAAGATGACAAGCAATGAAAAAGGCTAATAGGATAGGGAGTTGTAGATTTTACCTCTGTCAAATCACGAGCTTGCAAGATGTTGCTTCTTGTTGGATGGATAGTCACTGAAACACGAGGCTCCCCGTTTGATGAACTTTTTGCTTACAATTGCATTTTGTTCAAAAGGGAGATAACCTACACTTTCAGATACACAGCTAAACCATTTCACTTGCCCACGCATGTAAACTTAAATTCAAAGCATCCAAACAGAAAAATATTCCATTAAGTACTAAAAGCAATGGTTTAAGTTAGTTCTAAATACAGAAAGAACATTGCAATTTTCATTAGTGAAAATAACTAATCACACAAGGAATAGCTAATTTTAGGATGATGTTACAACATACCAGTTAAAATGACACAATAATTACAGAAAGTTGTTAGGTTACAATAGTAAACACTTATATTTTGTCTGAACGAAATGTTTTTAGTTCTGGACGTTTCTAGTGTTCTGGTAAGCTAATTCTAGCGCATCGCAGAATTAGCGGACAGTGTAGTCCAAAATTAGCAATTTCATTTCCTTTTTTCCCCACAATATAAATAGGAATACAAGCAGACGGCCATTGATCTGATAAAGCATTATCCTAAAACACTTTATTACATACCAGCTCTTCTAAGGCACCCTAAAAACAGGATTTAGAGGGAGAAATCAAGATAATACATACATTGCCTAGCATGAGACCCCTCCTGGCATAGCTCCAAATCCACCATTCAAGTTCTTACAGGTGGCAATATAATCTATAGCTGGCAATATAATCTGTAGCCTTTTCCACATTAATTTTATGCAGACGATGCAGCAAAGACAATGTGCATATAGAAATATATGAGAACCTACAAAATATATGTTAAATTACATTAGTAGCTCACACGAAGTTGTGTTCAAATAAAAAACATGGGAATTCAAAAGGAGGTTAAGATTTTTACCTAGTCTCGACTTCACCCCAAATATCACCAGAAAATGATCCATGCTCATTTTGAAGTCTATCAACATCTGATGCAATTTAGATAGAAAAAGAACAGGGAACCAGATTTCAAGCTCAGGATGCGGCCACTTCAATTTATTCAAAAAACTAAGAATGCACCTGTAAAAGTAAGAACACACCCGTAATGTTACATAGCTTATTTCTAAAATTGCAATTAGTGTTGGTATATAGCAGTACTTAAATCTCAGTACCAATGTATGGCCAAGCATTGTTATATTGCTTCTGAAATTCATAATACTTGCAAGATCTAACTTAATGTCTTTCATGACCATATATACACTATATTAATGTCCTTCAAACGGGCACATGAACAAAGTATCACAATGTATGGCCTCTTATGTTATTCAATGTAATCTGCAATTCGAGTGCAAATCAATAAAACTCTAAGTGTATATGCAATTTTCACAAAATAGAGGATATTTACAGTAGACATTTTTACCCATCAAATAGCTCTTGATCTAAAGTAAATTACCTGAATCCTAAGAAATCCTGAATATTGATGTCATAATCGAGCTTCTTGAATGTCTTTTTTCGAGCCTTTTGAGAAGAAAAGCAGGGTAAGGAAAACTCCTCCATTTTTCTTGCTTGTCTTCTGTAGAATGAGCACGATAGGGTAAGGAAAATTACCTGAATCCTATGCATGCTGGTATTTGGTTATTCTTTTACTTTCTTGACATGAACAGATCGACATGTATTCACTAATGCCATGGCAATAAAGCATTATCACTGGCTTAAACGGAAAGCAAGCGCAAAAGTTCATTAAAGCTAGAGGTTGCCATGTCATCATCTTGGTTGGTACGAATCAATCATCCACAGAATCAAACCTCCTAGAAAATTTGCCAGCATAGAACTTAATTTTTGGACCTAACACACAGTAGAGGGACTGCAACTGGACACATCCCATTTTCTAAAGATCAATTCACTATGCAAATATCATTAATGAATACAAGCCAGTCTAGAACTCACAACAATGTTGGATTGAGGGGTTCTTGGGTAGATTCACTTTGTCCTCAAGCACTTCGTAAGCGGAGGTACTCACTTGCAGTGGAGGCGAGGCCTCGTCGAGGGAGGCGCCCGGGCGGAAGGAGATGGAGCGGAGCCGTCGTCGTCGTCGGGGAGGGGGGAGGCGACGCCGGATCCGTGTGGGGAGGCGGCTGGACGAGGAGGGCGACGTCGGATCCGTGCGGTACCGACGGCGGCAGTGGAGCGCCTAGAGTTGGCTGCGACAGTGGGCGTCGGGGTGGGCTGGAGCCGAATGGGGAGGGAGGGAGGCGGCGGCGTGGGGTTTGGGGAGGTCAGGACCAGGGTATTGCCAAATCCGATTAATTTTGTCAGGATAATTCTGATTAATTTTTTGGATTGTTTCAAATCCGACAAATACTTCCTTCCCAAATCTGGAAAAACTATCCAGATCCAAATATATTATCTAATAAAAAACCCGAATACCCAGTTTTACACTCTAAATAGGATTCAAATTTATTTAAACAGATAAACGATTAAAAATTATCCACTCTATTTACAGCTGCACTCCCACGAATGCAAGGGCCCAGATCTAAGGGCACGATCTTGAGCCATAAGTCGGTAGGATTTTGGCGACCATACTGATCCTAATTTTAAATGGTATTTTCTCAAGATGGGTCTACAAATTAAGCGTAGTACACGTTAAAACTTAACATCTGTACCACCAAAATCGCAAGTGAGTATCAATCTCTCCGTAATGTAGATGTAAACAGCCAAAATTCAAAATTTCATTAAAAAATCATAAGTCACAACCAAAAGAACAGCCCTAAGGGCATCTGCAATGGTCTGAGTCACTAGCTATATGCATGTACACATCCTGTGGAGGAAAGAGAGTATGCAAAAACCGAGCACTAGTCTATAACGCCAAACAGTGAAGATCTATAAATTACGGGTAGATATCCTATAGATAGTTCTTTAGAATGCTAGGGTGTATTATATAAATGATGTGGAAATCTTATAGTTAGTTGTTAGCTATAACCAGCGCCCTAAGTGTTGGGGTTAAGCCCGGGGTGGCTCAGGCTAGCTGACCTACTCAACGTGTCAACAGGAGCAGCGTTGTACGCGCCGGCTGCATGTGGGCTGAATCGTCCGGGCCGCGAAAGATACAAGCTCGCCCTGGCAGCCCACGCGAGCTGCCTGAGCCGCGGATCGCACGGCGCGGCACGTTCCGACGCGTCGCCTACTTAACCACCGGCGGCATGGGTCGTGGCGCTAAGCCGCGCGAAGCAGCGCAAATCACCGTGCGCCCCAGTACAGCTGTACCTCGACACGCGGTTCGCCACCCTGGGCTGCAGCGGCAGCCGGGGCAGGCACCCCGTGTCTTCGACATCTGGTCGAGCAGCGCGAGGAAGAAACTAGGCCCGGCTAGTGTAGTAGACACTTCCTGTTGAGCCCGGAGCGTGCGAAGTGGCCCGAAATTGTCATCCGGTAGCGCCTGGGCCAAATCACTAGCCGCCCGGCCTGCATCCAATAGCGTACTATCCCCCGAGTCATGAAAAAACCTGAGTACACTAGGGAAGATGATATGCATATCTTAATTTTAAAACTACGAGGGCTTGTTTGAAATGTAAGAATTTCTACATGAATTTTGCAGGAATTTCATAGAAATCAGTTCATTTTCGTAAAAACAAGAAAAAAAATCATGTTCCAAACGGAGCCTAGATATGGAAGTAAACTGTTTCTCTAAAAAAGTATAGGAGTTCCTTGATCAACTACGTACTGGATCCCCAGGGCAAAGTATATATGCATTTTAACAAACTAAGGGCTATAATGTGTGCCACTCATGGATGTACAAGCCATGCATACATACGAATAAACTACACTGCAAAATATCCACTTGAATCGATCTTTACGAACATTTCTATGTGGTATTTCTCAGACCACCTTTGGATCGAACTAAGTGATCCATCACGCGTCATTTTCATTCCAGCGGTCCAGCCTAACGTTCGCGCGCACTGTGGAGGTTTATAATTATTACCACTGTCCTAGAGAAATATTCTTTCTAGCTAGGGGTGCTAATGGACCAAAGCTCAGCATAGGTCTGGCCTAAACCCATTATTCTTCTTATTGATTTGTGTCCAGTCTAAGCTCAGCATAGGTCCAAATAAAATCTTGGGTCTTGATCTGGACAGACTTAATGCTACATTGGTACCACTGATACCTGTCCATTTCTGATGCACCACTAATAGCTATCATAAATCAAACAATTTCTCTCACTGATAGCTGAAATAAAATCCTAAATCAAACAATTTCTCTCACTGATGCACCACTGATAGTTTAAATATTACATAAAAAATCCTAAATCCTAATAGCTGTCCACTTCTGATGCGCCACTGATATCAGAAACTAAATCAAACAATTTCTCTCAAGCGCCCAAGCAATCTTAAAAGGATAGCAAAAGAATCAGGCCCAACCATTAGCTGTGTTTACTTCAGTACTGAATATGTTCTGAAGGAAGCTTCAGAATGAAAAATAAAAGGAGAATATGTTCTAAAAAGCATCCAAATAAGTGAAGAAGACCTAGAAAAAAAAATCACATGAACAGGCTCCCCAACAGACAGAAGGGCAGTTTTATGTAAAACTCAACTACAGGCCCTACTCAATAATCAAAACAGCCTTCCTACAGTAAGCCACAATCTACAGGGTTAGTTTTCAGCTTCTTCCTTCAGCACACACTGCCCCCTTCCCTCCATTGCACTTTAGATGAAAGCTGCAAGAAAGACAAAAACAACTTGTAAATCGCCTTGGCCAGCGATGCCATTGAATTGTTTTTGAATATGCATTCCTCGTTAGCACTTTACAATGTCCTGGCTAGAACAACACATGGATTAATCATGAGTTTGTTAACTTTAGGTGAATGATACACTAGTTTTAGAAAAATTTGATCATTTGCACTGTCTTTCATGTGCACTTGATAAAATGCCCTATGATGTCTCACTTACATATGGGTCCAAGGTCCGTATGTAAGTGACACATTGCAGGGCATTTTATCAAACGCAATGTAAGATGGGGCAAATGATTAAATCCCCCTAGTTTTATTGTAGAATCCTCCCAAATAAAACACATTAACCCAATAAATAGAAGCACCTAATAAAATTAATCAGGGCAAACAGCTCAGAACTAACCAATCAGACCTCATCAAATTAATTCTGGAAAGAGTACAACTGCTCTCGCGTTGTAGCTAACAACCATGTAATAGTATGATTTCCACCCAAAAAAGGAGAAGCGTAAGACAATCCCATTTTTTACAGGATAGATAGGAGGAGAGGAGACCCACGCGAATTAATGGAAATAGGAAGAACAGCAACACTAGTTTAGTAGTTTTAATAGCAGCATATTTGAAGAAAGAAAATTACTACATTGAATTGAAAAAACTAGGGTAGGAGGGAGGGAGCTTCCTCACCCAGAACGGACGAGAAATCGCAAATCAATCAATTGAGCCGACGATTCTTGGGCTCGACTGGGGGAAGATAGCACAGTGCTAGTCCCTCTATTGGATTGGGGTTGGAGATTGGGGGAGACAACTAAGACACCGGTGAGGGTGGCCGGGTCGGCGTCACAGAGGCGGATGCGGTCGACGCCGAAACCCAACACCAAGGGTGGACGAGACTGACGAGGCGATGACAAGACTAGTACTAATACAAAGGCTTAAAGCCTGGTCCAATCTAGCCCAAAAACAATACGTCCAAAATTTATCCGATCCAATTTTGAGTCGGTCTGATCCAAAAGCCTAAACGGGGTATAAACCCATTTGCAGCCCTATTTCTAGCTAATTTATACTCCTTAAATTATACATAGATACACTAGATTAGGTTAATGGATAGACAGATCCACCCATATCAACCAGTAATGTGCAATCAACAGGTATATATGCATGCTTAGTTTACATGGATTCTAGCCCTAGCTAGCCATCAATCATCAGCAGTAGATTTGCCATGGCTTTCTGTCCATCAACAAGTATATATAATTGCAAGCATGCTTCTGTCCTCTTCTTCTTCGAAGAAACACACCAGGTGTGTGCTTTCCCTAACGCGCCATCCAACCAACAACCAAAGTGGAATCCAACTCCTCACCTCCGATGGTAGAACATCATGTGTCGATCGCTCGCTAGTGGAGGCAGCCCTCGATCCCTTTCATGGCTAATTGGCTCCAAAAGGATATCCCTGAGGGGGTAAAATTATTGACATTATCCGAGATTCCACTTGGCTCCTTTTGATGTGGGGCTGACTGTGATCCAAGGAGGCCAATGGTGGTGCAAGATTGGATCACTGCGCCATCGGATTAGGATTTTTCATGTGCGAAATCGCCGAATAAGCTAGTATATATGCCGCATTTACGCGTGTGCTAGTGCGATTGATATAGATCTTTCAGTTTGTGAACTTGTGATGACTTAGTTTAATATTTTCGATCAAATCAGGTACAAGAAAGCTCTTCCTTTGTTAATGATTGATCTGTGGGTGGTAGCACTTATTTTTCGTTGCTAGCTGTACGATGCATGCATGCTTCAGTAAAAGAGCAAGGAGGTTGTACTACAGGTGGGAGCAAGGGGGTTAGAATCTCAATTCAGCCATATGATCCTACAATTTTGCGAACTAAATTGATTGAATCGATCCGATCTAGGATAGAGTCTTAATATGGTGAATTTTTTAATATTATTCTAATTCTATCGAAAATTTTGTAGGACCGTGATCAAAATTTTCATACAATTCTACCGATTCTAGTGTTTCACTACCACATATGGTGTCATCATAGATGGTTCGTAACTCTCGTCAGAAATGATTTCTGAAGTGATAACAGGTGGTTATCACAGAAGGCTCCCAAACCGTCAGTGATGAGTCACAACACAAACGGTTTTTAAAAATAACCATATATGATATCCGATATATTACAGACGGCTAATACAAAAATCATCTGGGATAGTCTACATATCACAAACGGTTTTGTGTTAGAAACCATCATGTTAGAAACCATCTGTGATAGTTTTTTGTATAGATAATAAATTTTCTATTTTTCGGCTAGTTAAGAAAATATTAGTCATTCCATCTGAAAATATTAGACCATATGGCTAGGTCTAGAATATTTGTGATGATGAATAATTAACAATATTGGTTAGTGATGTTATTTGAGACGTGTGATGTGTGTGGACTCATGTTAGTCAAGTTGGAAATAATTTGTGTCGAAAAAAAATGTTGCTTTTGTCTTTGCAAAGTCATGATCCAGAGGGTCAAGGATGCTGGAGGAGACAGTTATGCTCGAATTAGGATGCGTGGAGATCAAAGATGGATGATATGTGTTGTAGCTACGGAGGTGCAGTCTAGAGGCTACGACACATGATAATTTTGAAGTGTCCAAAATTGGGCAGTGACAAAAGTTGAAAAACCCATCTTACGTATAGGTTTCTTATTTGTTGGAATTGGATAAGAACTCGTTCGAGCCCTAGACTACAAATAGAGATGGGTTAGCGGCTAACCCTAAGGCTGGATAGATACAATTTTGGTAGAATCAGATAGAATGTTTGATTCTACATCGATTATATAATTTATGATACTACTAAAGAACCTCTAACCTAATTCAGAATAATGATTTTGACAATCTTGGTGGTGAGAGGGAGAAAAAGAGCTAGCGTTTGTCTTGCAAAGTGCATGGCTGCTTTCCACTTCCTGTAACTGAAGGGTAACACTAACAATTCTTCAGTGTGGTTATGGTCTAATCAGATATGATCTAGTTCTATCAGCTGTAGCTTCTGATCAAACCATAGTGGTTTGGTCTATGGTTCGTTGTACCCTGAGAAAATATTGCTGGTACTCTGCAAGTGTGCATCAGGAACTGATTGTTTCAGTTGGCGATTGCAGCTGGTTGAGACGACACCATGACAGGAACAAAAGGCCGCTCCGATAACCGAAACGTTTCGTCAGAATAGATGCCAAAAGCCTTCGCTTTGTGCAACTAGTGTTTTGTGACGGTCCTCTCCGCGATCGATTGTAAAATGACTTAGGGTCTTATCCTACCCTTATCCTGCTAGCTTGATCGATCCATAGGGCGTAGAAATCAGGCGTCTCTTTCAGGGAAAGAAGAAGATAAGTAGAAACGGGGACGAGGCAGAATTGACCGTGGGGGTTATTTGTCGACAGAACTCCTCAGGAGCTTGCAGCCCAATAATAACGCTGGAATTGAAGGACGGGTATTCAGCGGCGAACCTATGGACACAAAGGCAAGGGAATTAGGTGATAATCACACGCATTCATTAAGATGTAAATTGCACGAAAGAGAGACGAAAGCGGTTGGAGAGCTGTACTTGTGGCTTCGGTTCATCTTTGACGATGGTGGTTCGGATCCTTCTCGTTTCCTGTCATAGTAGTTAATTTGTCACGAATTTTGAAGGATGTTGACTAATAGAGAGGGTTAAAATAGGTCGAAATCTGCAAGGGACTTGTAAAATTGATGGGCTAAAATGGTGGATAGTGTGCTCTGTTCTTAGTCAATGTTGTTTACCTATGCACCGGTAATCAACTGGTAACCGTTCATGTATTTCGGACGGTTTACCGGTAGAGGCTTCAAAATTCCGGCTCACCATATTTGGCCGATTTTAATTGGTAACCAGTACCAGGCAAGGTTCGGTATTATTTTTTTTCATATCCTATTTTTGAAACCTCGCCCCCTGCTCCAGACAAGTAATTGAAACCATAACCTCATAAAAAAAATATAGGCCGTGACTACATACCGGCCGAGCGTCACTTGGCAGCTTCACGCGCACATCCCGTACATAGCTAAATGACAAAATAGCTTAAATTTAAAAAAAGCAACCGCATGTGACCACGTCACTGCACTCCATTCTTCGAACGCGCGCACGCACTGTGTCGTCCCCACCCCACCACAAGGCTCACTTACATAACAAGCGAAAAACACATGCTGACCAACGTCCAAAAATTTCTAGGTTTAAAGCAAATCGGTGATAAGGAAAATTGTGTGTAGTGAGAGTAGTTGTGGTCACAGTAGAGGATGAGAAAGCAGTACCAGCAATAAAGAGCATATGCTAGTCACTTCATTTACCACGATTCACCCATGACGCTGCCTAATGGAACCATACAGACATGTTGGAGAGGTATGTGTATAAAAAAAAGTTTCATCCTACACGGCAAAAAAGTGAAAGGCGTCATTCCTTCATAGCTCATCACACGCGGATGATTCTAGATGGCTTGCTCCCAATCTGATGGGGCTCCGAGGCGTGCGGCCATTGAACCAACGCACGCACGCGCGGAAACAAGAATTTCTCAAAAATCTATACTGTTTATAAAAGGAAGGGTTTTGTTTTTCCTACATCTGGTAGCTTCGCGCACACCAGACAATATATTCCTAACCCTCCGATTTGTCAAATTCAACAGTGCATATTGAAGCAAAATCATGTTATTCCATAAATTATCGTAGCCAAACCGACTCTCCAAACATTCACAGGTCCGATTTGTCAAATCTAACAATGTATGTTCAAAATAAATCCTACCGTTTGATAAAATAGTATAATTCAACTGCTATACTCCACTAATCCATGCCTTTAACTAGTATCAACTTTGATCACTGGCCATAGGAAAAGATAAGAGATATTTCAACAATCCTTATAATTGGACAATCAACAAGGGGTGAAATAGTCCTCCTTTCGGACAGTGACAATATTGTCTGTTTTCTTTTACCTTTCTAGGAGTCAATTTCAGTCATGATAAAGAAGCAACTCAGACGGCCAACTGAATGGACTTGTAGAATGACTGCAACCAGAGCCGGCCCTGGGGGTGGGCAGGGTGTGCCACCGCCCTAGACCCTAAATTTACATAGGCCCCACCTCATATAGTACATTAGTACTAGTACTAGTATACTTAGTAAGGTATGTGGGCTCCTATGCTCTAATCAGGTGCAGCAACACAGAGAAGGCTTAGGCTTTTAGCCTTACATGATAGAAAATGGTTAGTTTATTCGAAGCATGTTGACAAAGTATTTTGTTTCTGCTGTAAGATCTTCAAGTCTAGCGCTAGCAAGAGTCCGAGTACTTTATGCATCGAGAAGAAGTTATTGGATGAGATCGATATCAATAGTATAATCAATGACTTTGCATCTCGAAATGTTAGAAGAAATTGTTTAAAATAATGTCAAGCGCCAAGTAAGTAATTTATTATTACATTTGTCCACTTTATGAACTTTGAGATATTCTATATAAGTTATTTTAGTGCATTGAATATTATCTTCTTAATTGATGTGTATTTATAAGACTATATATACGTATATAGAAATATATATAGATATTTTGAGAGAGTGGATTAGACCTCCGTATTAGTACTCGACCTAGGCAAAAAAAACTCAGGAACAGCCCTGACTGCAACATGTACTGAAGCGAAGTCTTGCACGGTCTTACATCTTCAGGACAATTCATAGAGTGCTCAGGTAGCTAGCTTAGCTATCATGTACTACACCAATAGCCTCTCTTCGACCTTAGACATTCTGTCCTGGAATGTGGAGCAAGTATAGGCTCGTTGTGTAGCAAGTCTCCAAAGCCCATGCATTTGCATGCAACTAGCCACATGTAGGAATTTTTTTGACCATGACTTATGATTTAATGTTTTAAATTCTGGCTATTCGCAAAAGACAGTATGTAGAGAAAAATAGTCACATATAATTTTGGCCAGTACAGCTGAACTCAGTACACTTTTTAATACAATATTCCTGTTGACCCGTCTTGAAAGAATGCATCGATTGAAAGCTAGTTACTGCAGTATAAGTCATAAGTCATGAATTATAGGTGGGTTCTTTTGGGTTGATGGTTTATGGCTTATGGCTTAAACATTTGAATTCTGGCTGTTCGCGAGAGGTAGTACGTACAGGAAAATAGTGGCATGTAATTTTGGCCGGTATAGCTAAACTCAGTACACTTTTTACTACAATATTTTTATTGACTCCGTCTTAAAAAATACACCGTTAAAAATTAGTTACTATAGACAATACGAGTATAAGTCAGAAATAAGCTAGTTTGAACCCAGCCCATAAGCCCAACCGAAGGCACCTAATATCTTTGATTAACGCTCTATCTTGACCTAGTTTCTGGAATATCCTTTTTAGGAACCATATGTTAGCCAAATGGATAGATCATGCTCAGGGAAGGCATAAAAAAAGAGAATTGCTAAACAACACTCGAGTATTTTTTTTTGACTTGGAGCACTCAGATTTTTCTCCCATGTATACACCCTCTCCAAAAAATTGTGAGTGCTCCGAACTACAAAAAACACTCAAATCCCCTAGACACCTCCAAAAAAATCGAGTGTTTTTTACTTGGAGCACTTATATTTTTTTCCTATGTATACACCCCCTTCAAAAAATATATAAGTGCTCCGAACTACAAAAAACACTCAGAAACCCCTTACAAAAAACACTCGAATCCTCCTAGACACCTCTAAAAAAATCGAGTGTTTCTTACTCGGAGCACTCAGATTTTTCTTCCATGTATATATCCCCTTCAAAAAAAATATGAGTAATCCGAACCACAAAAAACACTCGAATACTCTCTAGACACCTTCAAAAAATAATGGCAACAATAAAGGAGGCACTTTTAGAGATAACATACATGCATACGCGTTAGTAATTAATGGGTGGGTGGTACAACAAGCCCAGGACATCAGCTACACATCAAAGGTAATTTGTGTGGATTTTTGAGATTTAATCTTATAACCAGTTCTCTCTCCCTTTCATATGGTTGCTCATGTACATGGTGGACAAAATTTCAACATAAACCAACCAACTAAAAGAGAAAGAAAAATAGGAAATTGCTAATGAGTACTCACGTGTTTTGTTGGGCTGAGAGTACTCAAATTTTCTTACCTACCGATCTTCGTTAAGATGTGTACTCAAAATGGTTTAAAAAAGTTTTCAAATGATGCAAAAAAACTTTCAATTGGTTAAAAAACGCATTTTCAGTTCAAAACGTTCCAAATGATTCAAATTATTCAAAACAACTTACAAATGATTCAAAAACTTTCAGACTATTAAAAAAACTCTGCTCGACAACTTTCAATTGATTCGAAGAAACTTTCACGTGATTAAAAAAACTTACAATTCGACAAAGCAATCAAATGATTTGAAATTTTCAGTTCAAAACTTTGCTCTGTCAAATAGAATTTTTTAAGAAACGATTTGGGGGAGGAATGAGATCCGTTGAATGCTTTGTAGACACCTCAGACAATTATTTCTATGCACACGGTTAAGTAATTCAGTGCTTTCGGAAGTACGTACAAGGCACAAGTTAAAAAAGCACATTGAAGGTCTGATTTGCCCACTTCAAGTACTCACTACTAATAACTACACTGCTTTAATATTTATGCAATTTAGTTTTTGGTAGAAGAGAAGCACCGATATTTATGTCAAACATAAGATTGTAAGAACGGGGAAGCTTCGACGAGGGAGTGATCAGTTAAATCTGCTCACGAAAACTAGCTCATGAAAACCAGTTAAGAATGGAAGTCAAGGTCGCTAGTGAAACGTACTTTAGGGTTTGTTCTTTTTAGCTGCGACTTATAGTTTTTAGCTAATTTTTTTGAATTTTAGCTGTTTGCGATAGAGATTACGAAGAGATATACTCACTTGCTATTTTGGTTGATGCAGATGTTAGATTTTTACTGTGTACTATAATTAACTTGTAGATCTCATCTTGAGAAAATACCATATTTAAAAGTTAGGTACTATACCGTAAAGAACAGTCGAAGCATAGCGCTGTTTGGCTTGCTGACACTTACGCGTAGTCTCTCCCTCGTTCGCGAGGAATGTAAGCCCTGGTTTGAGTAATCAATAGATTTCTCTTTTCCGTCGCCAAAAAAAAAATCTGTTCATGAAAACTGATGAAAAAAGAGAGGCATTTCTGCTCTTCCCTCGCTCTTCATTTCATATATTTATATGTACTATTGTACACACATAATCCGAAGCCATAATTACACGGGTAGCACGTAATCTTTCACCTTCCTGCGCAGCCAGATAGCCTAGCCGCCAGGGGCGCCGAAGAAAGCAAAAAGCTCAAACACGCACGCTGTCTTCGCCCCCCGGCAACAGCCACCGCAAGGCGCTTCCCAGAAAAAGAAGGGAGGCGCACGTATGCACGCGTGCACATGACAGTGTACAGTAAGGTAAAAGAACACCACAGGAGCCACGTAATAGAGATACGCTCCCTCTGATGATTAATCATCCATAATTATGTATATATATATATATCACTAATCCATTCATAATCTCCTCCTCGTCCTAGTTGATGGCCGGGCGCACCGGAGCTGATCACGAATTGTGTCGATCCATCACCACTTCGGCCGTGCCTTGGAGAGGCGCTCCCACTCGACGAGCCGCAGCAGGAACTCCATCACCTGCAACGCACATCGCAAGACAACACACGCATCAGCGTCGCGCTCGGGCAAGTGGCGGCAGAAGTGGACGCCGGCAGAATTTAATGGCCCGACACCGACGGCGCCGTCGGTGGTGCCCGGGAAAGCGGGCATGCATCATGATGGCACCGGGAATACGCAGAAAACTACGCGCGCACGAAGCAGCGCCAGTAGAACCGACCAAGAGCTGAGCAAGCACTACTGTACTGGTCTTTTTCTTTCGTGCATGTACGCGATGCGAAAATGTCTATATATATATGTACTTGCCTCGGCGGGCTCCTGCAGCGAGTAGGACGCGTTGGTCACCTTGGGGTGCTTGGAGACCAGGATGCCGACGCCCTGCCCTCTCTTGCGCAGCACTTTGAAGGCGTCCTCGTCGGTGCGGTCGTCGCCGATGTACACCGGCAGCACGTTGCTGCAGTCAGCGAAACCTGAGAGCCGGAAAAGATCCGAGTCAGGACGACGTCGTGCGACAGTAATGCATCAGCACGAGACAAAACCGGTGTTTTTCGCGCGGGCTTACCGAGCGACTCCAACAGGAACTCGAGGGCCTTGCCCTTGTCCCACTTGATGGTGGGCCGGATCTCCAACACCTACATGAGAAGAATCCAATGACCGGAGATTACGACTTAGTGATCGTGTCATGGTAACGACGACGTCTGAGTAGCAGCAGTACTGAGCAAGAAAGCAAAGACTGATGGGTACACGTGACTGCAAGAGCTAGGTAGCGCACCTTCCTCCCCTGTGTGAGCTTCAGCTTTGGGTAGTCCTTGAGCTCTGCTTTCACTATGTCTGCCAATGTGCTCCAGCTCTGGACAGATCAATGGCACAGGTGGGTTAGTTACCCATGGTTGCATGGTTAAGCGAAAAAGAGGCTAATTATTACTACTGAATAATGACAAAGGATAGGATGGCAGGAGCAGATGGGGGCTCGCACTACACACTAACAAATTGAAAAATAGGAGCAGAGAAAAAAAAAGAAAAGGAACGTTTGCCACACCTTTTCTTCTACACATCTGAAGTGGACAGACACACAAAACTTGTTGTTCTCCACCTTGGCTCCAGGTATGCACTTGGTCTTTTCTATCAAAGATTCGTTCACCTAATAACACACCAACGAGCAGCACCACAAACAGGCTTCCATCAGATCGAAAGCTTGACGCAAATTGAGCTAACTGGCGACGCAGAGGAAGCAAGCACAGAAGAAGAAGAAGAAAAAGGCACCATTAGCATTATTAGTAGTACCTGTTCTATCATGGGCAGGAACTCGCTCGCCGGTTGAAAGAGGACCCGTTTTGCCTGTGAGCCACACAAATGGAAAGCAAAGCAAGATAAGTATCTCCCCCCCTTTTGGGTGGCCGTCGAGTGACAAGTGCGGCAGTGGCCGCCTACAAGTGTACGGTGGGTGCAAACCTTAGCCTTGGTGTGCCGGGAGGATTTCGCGGGGCCCTTGATGTCCATGCCGTGGCTGCCGGCGTAGTAGAGCTCCGCCAGCTTCACGAACTCAAACACCTGTATATGAACAGCGAGAAACTAAATTGAGCTGAGAGCTTTCAATTCAGTGACGTTGATCGGCGCGCGCGGTGACAGTCATGTGTGCTCTGGGGTGGCATTGGGGAGGGACTAATGTATATACCTTGTCACGGCACCGCCCGCTCACGATCGCCGTCGGGAAGTGCGTGGCGACGCTCCGCACCGCCCGCCTCATCTGTCAGGGGAATCACATGCACGGTGATCATAGATGAGTGTCTCAGGGTAATGAAACAGGGGAGAGGTAACCGAGTGTTTGAACAGCGTAGTTACCGTGTCGCTCATGAAGGCGGCGTCCGGGTCGTCGACGATAGGGGACAGCGTGCCGTCGTAGTCGAGGAACATGACAATCTGCTTCCCCTTGGACGCGGCCACGATCAGGTCGAACTTGCTCAGCGCCGATGGGTGCCTCACCTGCACCGACCAAAACAGAGAAGCATTTTAGCACAACACGTACCAAGAAACAGAGCAGCAACGGGCATCGCAACGTAAGCTGTGGTCGTGTTTGGTAGGCATTGGAGTGCACGAACCATCCACGCGGTGTGGTCGTCGTCGACGCCGGTGGCGAGCGCGGCGGCCGCCTTGGCGTGCGTGGGCGAGGACGCCCGCATGGACTCGACCCATCCGTTGATGAGCCCGGCGCCGAGCTCCATCTGCACCTGCAGGTACTTCTTGCGCACGGCGACGCCGGGCGCGGCCCGCGGCGGCGGGTACGGGAACAGCGGCGCCGTGTTGGGCGGCATCGCTACGGCCAACTCCGGCACTACCACGCTCTGCTGCGTCATCGGTACGTCTCACGGCGAGAGAGCTCAACAAAGCCGATGATCCGATCGAAGAAACCTTGGAGCCAACGGCTCTGTTCAAGCTTGGAATTGCCGGAGGTAGGAGGAAGAGGAGGAGCTGGGTGGCTAGGTGTGCAGAGGAGGCGAGGAGGGAGGCCGTTTTTTTATAGTTGGAGCCGGAAGAGGGAAGCCCAGGAGCGCGACGCGAATCTATGGGCGCGGGGCCCATGATGTGCCCTGCTGGGGCCCAGCCGTTTGTCCGCAGAAACCAGCGGTCCAGCCAACCCGGCCTCTGGGTCGCCGAGAGGCTCCGGACTCCATCGTTCGCTCGGTCGTACCGCGGCCGCGGCGGGGGCCAGGTTCGTGCAGGTGGCCCGCGTGGATGATGGCCGCGGCGCACGCGTTCCCGCGCGGGCTGGTGCGGCGCCACCTATGCTTGGGTCGGTAACGTAACGACGCTCGGGCCTTTTCCGTTACGCGCAGATGCAACCGTATATGCCGACTACGTTTGGCGTCAGTTATTTCATTTCCTCGCGAGCCCTCGCTCCGTACGGTTCGGCAACGGCGAAGGGAACCGCGGCGTGCGAGACGAGTAGGGCGCGCGAGCCGGCGGACCACCCGGTGGGCGACACGGCGCGCGCCCCCGCGCGGACGCGTGTGCGCGGTGCCACCACCCCTCGTGACACCCCCGCGCGGCCGTTCCCCGTGGCGCCACCCCTGTGGGCGGCCTCCCCGCGCGGACGTGCGCGCGTACGGTGCCCCCGTGGTCGCTCCCGCTGGCACGTCCCCAGCCTGCCACTTCCGCCCCCCCTTCTCTTCTCTGCGTGCACACCGTCTCGCGCACGTACGTCCAGACCGAGTCATGGCGCCCCATGCATGCAGTGCAGGCGCACAGGGGGATATCCGGTCGGGATAGATACCTCCACGTACAAGGCTGTCGAGCTAGCTCGTAAGGTGGGATAACCTCCGCGTACAATATGTGCATACTGGTCTACTGGTTGTACACTACCTACATGCATGCCCTGACACATGCAACAGCGATGGCACAGGATCCTATGTTGAACGTAGGCCACGCATTGCCGCTGAACCGACGTACACGAGCTGTCGTTCTCGTACATGACTCGGAGCGCGGGTGGCGACACGGCTGGTCGGCTCCGGCCGCTTTTATACAGCGGCGTATGGAAATAACACTATTTTGTTATATATATATATATATATATATATATATATATATATATATATATATATATATATATATATATATATATATATATATATATATATATATATATCTAAGCTAGCAAGAAGCTCGACGCGTCGGCCTAGCTAACTAGTATGATACCTGTCCATGCATCCGTCCCCGGTCGATCCATGGGGCGTGTCGTGGCGAAGCCATGGGTCATATGTAACAACGTCGAGCTAACGGAACGCAAATGCATGTGCTGACCGATGACCTTGAATTGTCGATCGATTGACCTGCAGATCCATGGCCGAGGTATACGTGTACTCGTGCTGGAAAGTGCACGTAGCCTAGTGCGCTACTGGGGTGATGGCATTCATGTTTGGCCAGCCAATGTGCCAGCTTTGTCGGCAACATGCACGAGCTACTTCCATACAACTTTCTTTATTTTGACTGCAGGCTTGGTCGACGTCTCGTATGCGTGTAGTCATTAACACAGGTAGCTATGTCAATTACCCCGATGGCTGCGTAACTTGCCTTGGGGTGATTAATTAGAGAATTGGTATTGTTGCAGGTGGCTCCTACCTAAACTCAGTCGGCCTGTTAAAAACTTATAAAGTTTAAAGTAGGATATATGTAATGTCACATATGACCTTGAGAAGGGCATTTGGGTGTAAGAATATAACTGTAAAATACTCCCCATATAAATATATAAAGCCACTATGAATATATAAAGCCACCCAGGTCATGGGGAAGGCCCCAAGTATTGCTCACCTAACTCTCCACTACCATCTATACTGTTTGGTCGGTAACCACAACAGTTGGCGCCGTCCGTGGGGTCGACAAGAGCAAGCTCCGAGACCTGAAGAAGGATGGCACCAAAGAAGGCTTCATCATCGACAGTGACAAAGAAGAAGAGGAGCACGAAAGAAGTGCTCGGCGACGCGTCGGCTGCAGGTGCGGGCGATGGCGCCGCGCCAGCGTTGCGACTGCCGACCCCGACGCTCAGGGCGCGATGGTCGTCCCAACCGTTGGCGCGGTAGTTGGCATGGGTACCGAGCGAACCGCCGGGAGTGCTGACGCCGGGGCCCAGGCCACCATGACCGCCGCCACCGCGCCCGACGAGGGAGTGACAGGAGGTATTGGCAGTAGCACCGGTTCCGTCACCGACTCCGGGGCCCACCGCACCGACGTGCCGAGCGGTTCCGGAGCGCAAGCCGTGGTTGCTGCCAGCCCGGCGATGCAACCCATTGTTCCAACTACCACAACCTCGGCGACGATGGAGAACGCTATGCTAGTAGCCATCGCTATACTGCAGCGGGAGTTGATGGACCTCCGCGGAGCCGTGTGGGACATACAAGAGGCTTGGAGCCAACAGGTCCCGCCGGTGGTCGCAGCGGAGCCCACGCCAGAGCGGGCGGACAGCCGCGACGCCCCCACCTCCAGTCGCGTCCCGCTATGGCGCGTGGATCCAGAGTCCCCCCTCTCCATGGGCCTACCGCAATCGGCATGGCCAGAGGACTTCAAGTTCCCCAGCGCCATTAAGCCATATAAGGGCGACACGAACCCTCGGGAGTTCGTCCGCGTATACGAGACTGCCATCGAAGCTGCAGGCGAAGACGACACCACCAAAGCGAAGGGCCTCCCCCTCGCACTACAAGGAGTGGCGCTCTATTAATTTTTCACCATAGAGCCAAGCTCCATCTATGCGTGGGAGCAAGTCTGTGATCGTCTCTACAATAATTTTCAGGGGAACTACATCGAGCGTGTCGACGCGGAACAACTCTTCGCCGTCAAGCAAAAACCCTCAGAGAAGCTCTGAGATTACTTCAAGCGCTTCGCGAAGGTCCACTGCCAGGTGAAGGACGTCAACGAGACAACTATTATCAACGCAGCGATACAAGGCCTCCGCCCAGGACCGCTGGCTGAGTATAACGCGCGTAAGCCAATTAAGACGGTCGCGAAGCTTTTTGATAAGGTGGAAGAGTATGCGAGGGCAGAGAAGGACGCGCGGCGGCACAAAGGCGATGACCCCGACACCAATCAAGCGGAGGCCTCGGCGAAGAATAAAGATGCACCAGAGGGCTCCTCGATGGGCAAGCATAAGCAAGAGTCTTCGAAGGACGCTCTCAAGCGCAAATATGCCAAGCCGAAGGACCCGTCGGGCGACAAGTCCAAGCGCAATCAGGGCAAGTCCCAGAGAAACCACTACGTCTTCGACATCGAGGGCGGTTCTGAAGACAGTGCCCACACCGGTCGCAGCCGTGGTCGCCGGGGCCGTGGGCGAGGGCGAGGCCGGGGTCGCGACGACAGACCCTGTGTGGAACAAGAAGACCAGCTCTACGGTCTGTGGTGCGAGGTGCATGGCAGGTGTGGCCACAACACGCGAACATGCATCACCATCGCGGTGCTCCGACAGAGCATCACCAGGGACAGAACCCTGGAAGCGGAGCTGCCCGTTGTGGCCCACGTGCAGCAGCCCCAAGAGGGCCCCTTGCGGATCCAAGCCCACGTGCAGCAGCCCCACGAGGGCCCCTATGGATTCAAGCCCACGTACAGCAACCCCAAGAAGGCCCCTGGCGAATCCAGGCCCCAGAGAGAGGTCAGCGTCGAGTTATAAATGTCATCTCTGGGGGCTCTTCATCGAATTCCCTCGGTAGCGACAGCAGAGGCCTGCGCGGAGGCTACACCATGTAGCAAGATACCCGGTAGCAGCATCACGGAGTGGGCCCAAGACGAATCACCTTCACGCCACGACACAGAGGGTGTCGAGTTCCCTCACCAGGATCACCTGGTCATCCAGGTCACCATCGCGGGGTGCTATGTCAAACGCGTCCTGGTCGACGGAGGTAGCTCTGCGAACATTTTGTTCGTGGCGGCCTTCGACTAAAGGGGGTCCCTCGAAGCTGCCTGGGTCCCTCGGGAATCCCACTACAGGGCTTCGTGGGTCACCCGCTAAAGGCGTTGGGCCAGATATGCCTCCAAGTCTCTTTTGGCCAAGGCGACAATGTAAGGAGCGAGGACGCCACCTTCGACGTCGTTGACATCCCGTACCCGTACAATGCCATACTGGGGTGCTCAACCCTCAACTCCTTCGGGGCGATCCCGCACCATGGCTTCTTATGCATGAAGCTCTCGGGCCTGCAAGGTATCATCACTACCTTCGGTGACCAAGACCTCACTCGGCGCATAGAGCTTGGTGCTCGGGGCCTGCACCTCGAGGCTCACCAAGAAACATCCTGAGAAGACCATGCGAGGGCTTCCAACGACCTCAAGAACAAAAGCCCCAGCAATAGCGGCCACCGCCGCCTTTGTCCTCGAGCGACCAGCGGTTAGTACCTTCTTTTGTAGTTGCTCGCCCATGCAAACGGGACATTAATAAAGTCTATTCATTTGTGAAACTTGTCCCATTTTTTACCACGCGCAGAGGCTCGGCTCCGCGTGCACTCTTCGTGAGTATAAAATAAGACACGCAGCCTCCGTGCGCACTCTTCGTGAGTATAAAATAAGACACGCAATCTCCGCGTGCACTCTTTGTGAGTATAAAATATGGCACGCGGCCTCCGCGCGCACTCTTCATCAGTATAAAATAAGACACGCGGTCTCCACGCGCACTCTTCGTGAGTATAAAATAAGACATGTGAGGGGACGCCTCCGCGCGCACTCTACAGAGTATAAATAAGACGCAGCAGAGGCTTGCCTCCGCGCGCACTCTACGGAGTATAAATAAGACGCAGTAGAGGCTCACCTCCGTGTGCACTCTACGGAGTATAAATAAAACGCACCAGAGGCTTGCCTTCGTGCCCACTCTACGAAGTATAAATAAGACGCAGCAGAGGCTTGCCTCCGTGCGCACTCTACGCGCACTCTACAGAGTATAAATAAGATGCAGCAGAGGCTCGCCTCTGTGCGCACTCTACGGACTATAAATAAGACGAACCAGAGGCTCGCCTCTGCGCGCACTCTACGTAGTATAAATAAGACGCAGCAGAGGCTTGCCTTCGCGTGCACTCTACGGAGTATAAATAAGACGCAACAGAGGCTCGCCTCCGCGCACACTAGTCTACGAACTCTAAATAAGATGCGTGGAAGCACGCCTCCGCACGCACTCACCACCCGCAACGCGCAGAGGCTCGCCTCCGCGCGCAATCTACGGTCTCTAAATAAGACGCAGCAGAGGCCCGCCTCCGCGCACACTAGTCTACGGACTCTAAATAAGACGCAGCGGATGCTCGCCTACGCGCGCCCCCTACGAAATATAAAGAGGAAACAAGAAGCGCGGCTTCTGTGCACTCCGGAGCATAGGCAAAGGTACCAGGGAACGGAGCGCTCTAGCGTCTAACTCGGGTAGTCGCCAGCTCCGCTGCCGCCACTTCAAAGGGTAGGGGACGGAGCGCTCGAGCGTCTACCTCGGGTAGTCGCCAGCTCCGCTGAAACCACTTCGAAGGGTAGGGGATAGAGCGCTCGAGCGTCTACCTCGAGTAGTTGCCAGCTCCGCTTCCGCCACTTCGAAGGGTAGGGACGGAGCGCTCGAGCGTCTTCCTCTAGTAGTCGCCAGCTCCGCTGCCGCCACTTCAAAGGGTAGGGGACGGAGCGCTCGAGCGTCAACCTCGGCTAGTCGCTAGCTCCGCTGCCGTCACCTCAAAGGGTAGGGGATGGAGCGCTCGAGCGTCTACCTCGACTAGTTGTCAGCTCCGCTGCTGCCACTTCGAAGGGTAGGGGACAGAGCACTCGAGCGTCTACCTTGGATAATCGTCAGCTCTGCTGCCGCCACTTTGAAGGGTAGGTAACGGAGCACTTGAGCGGCTACCTCGGCTAGTTGCAGGCTCCGCGGCCGCCGCTAGGTCCTACGAGCTCCTACGGGACAGCTATGGGACAAGCGCGGTCATTAAGAGCTACAGGGACACGTACTAAACCCAAGCCTTTATTATATTTGTAAAAGAATATTTATAGCAGTCAGCAACCACATTTTCCCAGAGCTAATGTACGCAGGCGCACTCGAGGGTTTAGGGTGCCCACTCGCCCGGCTCCACCTTAATATACTCCTGCCTCGAGGTCTCACCCGCCGAGGCCCGAGCTGCCCAAAAGTTCAGCGAGTCCTCGGCCCACCCCTAATGCCGAAGACACCGGCGGGTCACGACATCCGAGACGGACAACCGATCCCTATCAAGCAGCTGCCCGAGGCAAAACAGCACAAATGATCAGACACGGAGCCAATTTTCGCCTTGTTCAGAAAAGGCGGGTAGCCGTCGACTGCCAGCTTACAAAAAGAAGAAAAAGAAAAAGCGCGTACAATGTAAACGCCTACACACTACGACCTCAACTTCACACCTGTGGGTTGGCGCCGGTGCCGCCGCCCTCGTCGCGCCGAGGAACCTCGTTGATCCATTGGCCCAAGTTCCCTTCGCCACGTAGGGACCTTCGTAGCTCTACCTTCGCTGCAGCCTCCCCGATGTACCCCCAGATCCACTCATGAAAGGCCCGGGCGGCGCGGCAGGCGGCGCGCATGGCGCCCGACATCACCCCGGCCCTCGCCGGCATTTCTAGCTGGGGGTCATCCAGCTCATCGATGTGCCGACAACCTCGGTGTTGAAGTAGCCCAAAGGCTATGCACGAGGTCATGAAGGCGCAGTGGTTATCGAAGGACTTGGCGGTGCTCAGAGCGAGGTTGGAGGCCTCCCCGATTCGACGAAGCGTCTGCGATAGGTCTTTGGGACCAGATGCGCGAGGCGGCACTTCAACGAAGAGGTCTTCGAGGGCGCCTTCCAGAGCCAGCATGGCGTCCCACGCCACCACCGAGGCATTGCCCAACGCCCGGTCCTTCTCCCCAAGCGACACGGTGAGGCGGCCTTTCTCCCCCTCCAGCGCGTCGATCTGCCACAGCAAGCCGTCATGCTCCTCGGCGGCTGCGCGCTGTGCATCTGAGATCGCCTTCACACCCTCCATCTCCAGGAGCTGGATACGATCATCCTTAATGGAGTGGGCCTCTTCGGCGGCACACAGGGCCTCTTTAGCAGCTCGCAGCCGGTCCTCTAGCACCCCCCTCTCGCGGGCGTGGGCCGCTTCCAGCACTCGAGCAAGCGCGAGGGTCTGCACAACGCAGTCGTTAGCAAACTCTCAAATGACGGCGCACATTATCAAAATCAAGCACTCACCCTTATCTCCGAAGCTGCTACGCACCTTCCAGAAGCTCTGACCCGCACGTCAGCAGCACCCGTCGATCGAAGTTGGCGACCGTACTGTCCATAGTCCCTTGCCACGCCCGCAGCATCTCCGGCCGGGGGACAAAGTCCTCCAAGCTTGGCCATATAGCCTCTGCAGGGACAATCTCGAGGGTGCCGACTGTTGACACCGCTCGCGGGACGTATCCACCCCTCGAGGATTGTTCATGACCAGGGGACCGCGATTCTGCCAATAGAAGGTATGGGTCAGAAAGCTTCGCCCTCCTGGTTGTCCTCGCCTGGAGCCGCCTCCTCTGCGCTTTCCTCAAGCTCCAAATCGGCATACCTCACCGAGTCGGAGGCGGTGGCCGTCGCCCCCTCGGATCCAGCTGATCCGACGGGAACGGCGGCCTCCGGGTGCGATACGGCCGTGGGGGACCGGGCCCTCCGCTGGAGGGCAACCTCTTCCACTTGCCATCACCGTCGCGATGGCGAGCCCGGCCAGGAGTGGGAATGGCGCGTTCTGGCACGAGAATGCCCAGGGCTTCGCACACCCTGTTTATCCCCTAGCTTCACCCCTCGGTGGCGGTCACGCACAGGTCATGTTCCTTGGCCGTGTACGGTCCGAAGAATACGACCGCCACACACTCCGCGTCCTCCAGGACAAGCCCTACAGGGAAAGGCAAGGTGAAGTAAAAAAACCCTCCTGTGCCAAAAACTTACGACGATTTGAGAGCCTTGGCAGCGATGACACAGATGGCCGAACACCGTCGCGCCGCAGGCCTCCAGACGGGAGGCGCCACCCATTGGCAAGGGGTGTCACTCTATACATGACGAACTCCTCAACTAGGTCGCGCATGTTGAACCGAAGAGTGATCCCCATGAGTCTTCGGGCCCTCCGCCTGTCCTCATCGTTGATCGTCACGTCCGGCGAGGTGTTGAACGATATTGGCCGGCCCGTGCACTCAAGGCCGCTCCCACTCACCACACGGAGGTAGAACCACCGCTTCGTCCAGTTCGCCTCCCACTTCGGCTGGCTAGAATTGGCAGGGAATATCTGCGAGCACTGGGGCCGTAGAACGAAGTTGACGCTACCGAAGTTGGAGAACACCCCTCCTTTCGGCCTATTTGGCTGGCGTCATGCGTCATGGAGGAATGCGAACAACGACGAGCTAGGCCAACATGCCTCCGTCCGCAGAGCCCAGCTATAAACAGCCAAATGGGCTATTGCGTTCGGAGTCAATTGTGCCAGCTCCAGCCCGAAGGTCCGCAAGATGTCGCCAACGGAAGGCAAATCGCTCGCCTCCCCCACTATCGGGAAGCGTAACCGGTGGAAGCCGTGGGGGCACGGACGCCCACGCGCACAATCGTGGTTGCGACCACCTGTCCACGCACGACGAGCCAATCCTGCGTTGCCACACCGTGCGATAATCTGATAGCACACGACGCGCTAATCGTGTCCTGCCACGCGTCCGTCCCCTCGGGAATGAACGCATGACTACGGTCGTTCGAACGCACGGCGTGGCCCACTTCCCATCGCGCCAAGGACGCGCCAAGGGTTGACGCGATTCACGGGGCCATCAATGCCGTGGCAGTGGGTCACCAACCAGCCGCTCTGACTTTGACTTCGACGTCGACTCGGCCTCCGCGAAGCAACTCTAACCTCAGCTTCGACTTCGGCCTTGACCCTGAGAGGCGGCTCTACCAGCGACGTCGATTTCGTGGCGGAATGCAGGCCACCAACTAGTCGCTTCGCATCCCGCTCCGCCAACACGTCTACGGAGCTGCCACGTAGCGAAGTCGCACTTACACGACTTCACCATGACGGACTGGCTCCGGCAAGGCGCGAAGCGAAGCAGTACATCGCGCGACGTCCAAGTGGAAACTCCGAAGCCCTTCTCGAGTGAGTCCGCCGACCGAGCGGGGCGGCTCCGCCCAGCAACTTTGATTCCGTGACTGAGAGCAGGAGGCGCCAGTCGGCGAAAATCCGGCCGTCCGCCCTCCCCCGTGATCAGCTGGCGCGACCGGGGATTCGCGATAAGTTTTGGTCGAAATAAAAAATGGGCCCCTTATGTTCATCTGCATTCCCTGATTGTGTTGTTAACGCTCCTTCTGCTATCAAACAACGTTATCAGAGAAGACAGAGGAACAAAGGAGGCCCTATTTTTGAGTACCAGGGTCATCCTGACAATAGCAGAAACCACCGTGGTAAATAGCCAAAGATGGGGAAGGGCGACTGTACGGTGGCAGTAACACATACATATATAACCTCCCCCACCCTCTGAAGCTCAACCGGTGGAAGCGCAACCGATGGAAGCTCAACCAGTGCAAGCGCAACCGATGGAAGCTCAACCAGCGGAGCAGCAACCGATGCACGGTCAACCGGCGGGAGGTCAAGTGCCACATGGCGCACCCCCTCGGGAAGGAACGTGACACCTCCAGCGTGCACCCGCAGACAACGCAGCATGCACTTGTCACGTCCCATCGCACGTCAGCCACCGGCATAATTCTCGGTGTCATTAAAGCACCCTTCTCGAGCCGCGAGCCAGAGCCCACCTCGACTTCGACCTCGAGCCCACTTTGACCCCACATCGGTGGGTTGAGTCGACTCCCCGGTTCAGCCTCGAACACGACGGATGACTCCGCACCCCTCTCCGCCTGCGTGTCCGCGGAGTGAGACCCGACGCCGACTCGGCTATGTCTTCATGGGCCGCCCCCGCGGAAAGCACACACCTCACCACAGGGAGATGCCTTCGGCAGCACCTTCGACTCTCGGCTCATGCCACCAGGCTGTGCCGCGTCGACAAATCTGTTTCCGCCCAGGATTAAGGAGGTCATAGGTCGCAGGGACGGAGGAGGCCAAATGGCCCGGCAACATGGCTTTGGCCTGTGAAGCTCTTCACCATGAGAGGCTCCTGTTGTAAGGGTGGCCTCCACCTAAGCCTAGCCGGCCTATTAGAAGGTCATAAAGTCCAAAGTGGGACATGCGTAATGCCATATATGCCCTTGAGAAGGGCACTTGGGTGTAAGGATATAACTGTAAAATACTCCCCATATGAATATGTAAAGCCACTCAGGCCATGTGGAAGGCCCCAAGCATTGCTCACATAACTCTCGACTACCATCTATACTATTTGGTCGGTAACCATAACATGTATCTTCTCATGACTAGTATCAGTAAACAACTTAACATAACAACCAACAAGCAGTTTATATAAACAGGCGATATAGCATGTACTTCCTTTGTTCACTTGACTTTCTAAAATCCGTACCGTCAACCATCAATAGACTCAAGACTATCTATAGATTGGTTATATGAAAGTTATATCATTAGATTTAACGTTAAAAATACTTTTATAATAATATAATTTTATTAGTATATCTTAGTGTAAAGTTGTAAAAAGTAGCAATCAAAGTCGTATCTTGGAGACCGCGAAAAGTAAAAAACGTCAAGTAAAAAGAACAGAGGGAGTAGTTAGCCGAGTAGCACGTAGATAATTATACCGATGATTTGGTCGGTGGTTAGGTTGTGCATGCTTGCAGGTCTTACATGTTGAACATGACGGCATTTTTGGGGATTTCCCAATTTGTCATCGATTTAATTAAAAGGGAGAGAAGGACCACGCCTCACTTGTCATTGTGAGAGATCTGATCTCCACCTCCCCAATTCCAACGGCCTTGGCACTGGCCGTTGGTGGCGCGACTCTCCTCCTCCCTCTTCTTATATCAGTTCGGGCTCTCCTCCATTAAGCAGATCATATCCAATCGGGTTCTTTCCCATCTCTTCCTCTACCACCTCCATCAAGCACTTGTCCTAGGGCTTGAGCTTCAATCAACGATGGCACTTGTGGCATCAGTTTGGGAGATATTGCATAATAATGTGGGATAATAGGTTGCTCGAAGAGGATTCATGGTTTGAATGAGATTAAGATGACCTTTTAGGATATTCTGCTAGTTGATGAGTATTCTGTAGCAATTGTAATTGTTGTTTTGTTCTTGTCGAATCTATAATCTGCTACTGTTATATATACATGCTAATGTTTAGTGGTTTAATTATTTATAACATAACTTCTGAAAGTGCAGTTCATTACCTCTTAGTTAGGTTGGATTGCAATTGATTATCATGGTAAGAAATTTAACTCAAGCTAGCAGAATATGTAGAGATTGTCACTTTAATATTTGATTGGAATTAGATGAATTGTGACGAGGAGACCTTGTTTTATTTTAAACAAGAATAGCTTGACATCTAAGAGCAAAACACCTAAATAACAATTTGAGTATTATACTAATTGTTGTTCATTTCGTGTGAGTAGCCCTATTAAGAATAATTTCATATGTAAATGACTTGGGATTGAATTATGTTCTTGCAATTATTTCAATATTGCTCTTGTCATTTAAACACTGTGGGAAACATGCCTTCTTGCTCATTTATAATTCTGGAAATTTATTTAAATATTTGCTAAAACCACATTTCGTAAAACAATCCAGAAGACCTATTCGTGTTGACATGGCTTCATCATCTGATTTCATTAAACCAAAAGTTTTTACAGCGCTAACTTTAGTGTTGGAAAGCCAAGACAAAGCTTTGGTTGATCCTCCAACGCTTCCTTTGGAAGACGGGGATAAAACTCATTGGGAGGATACGGACCATTATGCTTTGGCTAGATTGTTGTCCATTCTATTAAACTAGCTTTTCGATGTGTATGTCACCTTTATGGAGGCTAAAAGGTTGTGGGATGAGCTGGATGAAAAATATTTAGAAGGGGATAATGGGACCGAGTCCTTTACACTGCAAATTACTTGAATTAAAAAATGGTAGAGGTGTGATCGGTGATGGAGCAGCTCCGCGAGCTACAACCCCATGTACATGATTTAAACCAGTATAACTGTCTCCTGCCAGAGAGTTTTAAAGTAAATGTCATCTTGGCCTAGTTACCATTCTCGTGGCAAGACTTTATGATTGCTCGGAGACACATTAAGGAACATATGATAATTAATGAATTATCAGGCATGATTAATATGGAGGAGCATGCTAGTCAACAGTGGTGATGGAAAGACCCATGTCCAAACCCACGAGGTTGAAGTCAAGAGCTCTAAAAGCAATGGAAAGAAAGTCAAGAATTATCCCCAGAATAAGCCCATGACCCAGCCAATGAAGAAAAAGAAGGAGACCTTTACCTGCTACGTATGAGGAAGGTTGGCCATAAAGCCAGCAAGTGTCGCGACCGCAAGGGCAAGGGGCCTTCTCCAGATCAGCATAAGAGCAAGGCTGAAGCCAATGTGGTTCTAGCCAGTTCCAGTTCAGATTGATATGCACCTCAGGTCTTTATGGCAAATTCATCAATTAATTGGTGGCTTGATACAGGTGCAACTAGACGTATTTGTGCTGATCGTTTGTGCTTCTCTATATTTCAGGGTGAAGCTAGTGGCTCTGTCCTAATGGGCAATGATGCAACTGCTACAGTACATGGGACTAGACAGGTCTACGTGAAGCTCACTTCTAGCACTTAGAGATGTGTTGTTTGTGAATGCAATGTCCCATAATATACTTAGTGGGTTCATGCTTTGTAGGTAAGGAATAAAGCTTGTTTTTAGTCAAATAAGGTCATGTTGACTAAATTTGGTATTTTTGTGGGCAAAGGCTATGATAGAGGGGGCTTGTTTTGTTTATTTATTCTTGATTTTAATAATTCAAATATTTTTAATGTTATTCATTGCAATAAAGTTCATGATGTTTGTCATTCTCGTTTATGTCATGTTAATTTTGAAGCCATAGCGCAATTAAGCAAAATAAGAGGCAAGACATTTCTCCACTTGAATTAATCCATTATGATCTTTGTGAGATGAATGTCATATTAACTAAAGGTGGCAAGTGTTATTTATTTAATTTCGTTTATGATACGATTAAGTGTTGTTATATTTATTTACTTACGTCAAAAGGTGAAGCACTATAATATTTTAAAATATAGAAGGCTAAGGTGGAAAACTAACTAGAAAAGAAAATCAAATGGTTAACATCACACTGAGGTTGTGAATATATTTCTAAGGAATTATCCTAATTCTGTGAAGGTGGAATAATTCATAAAATTACTCCACCATATTCAACCCCAATCAAATGGAGTTGCCGAACGAAAGAACTAAACTCTTTGTGATTTGGTGAATGCTATGTTACAAAGTTCCTGTATGTTAGACTCATGGTGGGGTGAGATAGTTCTCATAACTAATTATGTTCTAAATAAAGTTCCTCCCTGCAATCGTGAAGAGACACCTTGTGAAGGATGGTAGGGGAGAAAACCAAATATATCCTTTCTTCAGACTTGGGGTTACCTTGTAAAAATGCATGTGCAATTACCGAAGAAAAGGAAACTTGATCATAAGACTATTGATTGTGTCTTTCTAGGGTATGCACATCATAGCATAGTGTACGAATTTCTTATGGAATCTTGCGATGTGACTTTCTATGAAAGTGTGTTCTCTATGAGAGAAAATGAAACTATTGTCCTTAATGGTTCATGTGAACACTCTATTCTTCCTAGTGTGGATGACACCACTCCTGAATTAGAGTTTGGGAGGAGTAAGAGGTAGAAGATTGAAAAGTCGTTGGGCGATGACTATATCACCTACCTCATGGATGATGAACCACATAACCTTTCAGAGGCACACATATCCCCAGATGCGGAGTATTGGAATGAAGTAGTTTATGGCGAGATGGATTCCATCCTAGCTAATAGAACTTGAGAGATTACTGATCTTCCAAGTGGATACAAGCCAGTAGACTACAAATGGATCTTCAAGAGAAAGCGAAGACCCGATGGTACTATTGAAAAGTACAAGGCCCGTTTAGTGGCTAAGGGTTTCATGGAAAAAGGGGGCACAGCCTACTTTAATACATACTCTTCTGTGGCTAGTTTACCCATAAATCGAGTGCTTTTAGCACTACCTGATCAAATTGATGTAAAGTCTGCTTTCCTAAATGGAGAGTTGGACGAGAAGGTTTATATACAACAACCTAATGGTTTTGTGGCTGAAGAGCAAGAAAAATAAAGTATGTTGCTTGGTTAAATCCCTACACAGTCTAAAACAAGCTCCCAAGCAATGGCTTGAGAAATTTGATAGTACATTGACTTCGATCGGATTTTGTGTAAATGAAGCCGACAAGTGTGTTTACTATAGATTTAGTGGGGGTGAAGGTGTCATCCTATGTCTTTATGCGGATGACATATTACTGTTTGGGTCCAACATGGGTGAAGCTAATGTTATTTTAAACATTAAGCTATTAAAATGCGAGAATGGGATTACTTTATTGCAATCCCATTATGTGAATAAAATCCTAAGTTGCTTTGGGTTTGTGGACTATAAATCAGTAGCTACATTATATGATCCAAATGCTATGCTGCATAAAAATACTAGACATGAAAAAGATTAGCTTAAATATTCACAAATAATTGGATACTTAATATATTTGATTAGTGCAAAGAGGCCTGACATCCATATGTTGTAAGAAATTAAGCCGATATACGACCAATCCACGAGATAATCATTGGATAGCATTAGAAAGGGTACTTAGGTACCTAAAAGGGACTAAGAACTTCCATCCGATAATTTTTGAAGGATTCAGTTACTCTAACTGGATTAATGACTCAGATGAAATTGAGGCTATGAGTGGTTATATATAAACTCTAGCACGTGGGGCTGTTGTGTGGAATTCTTCTAAATAGACTATCCTTACAAGATTTGCCATGGAGGCTGAGCTAGTAGTACTTGACTCAGTGGTAGTAGAAGTGAAATGGCTCAAAGAACTTCTTTCCAACTACTGCGATAACCAAACTATTTTGGTAAAAGCAAAGAGTAGGAAGGACAATATGAAGTCCTCAAAACACATAAAGAGATGAACTTGGTTCGATATGCCAGAGAGATGGATGTAATCACTGTGGAATACATCTAATCTGAAAGGAATCTAGCAGACCCTTTCACTAAAGGAATGGTGAGAAAGATCCTTCTTGCAGCATCAAAGAGAATTGGGCTCATACCTATTTGATAGTCTTGAATGGTGGTAACCTATCCTAGAAGAGCAGAGATCCCGTGAACTAGGCCCCTAGGAAAACAAACTGTGAAAAGATAAGGAGTACACCTAAAGGGTTCTACTGGCTACAGTACTCTAACTATATGGCAGGTTGAGTGATAATTCTTAATGATTTTGATGCTTTATATGGCACCTGGGAACTATCCTACAGAATTCCCTTGAGAATTCACCTACGTGAGTATAATTATGGGGTCATGATCAAAGGAAGTTTGGGTATACTTTCTTAAGTACTCATAAGAGAGATATGGGGACATGACTGTAATATCTCAACTTAAGAGAGAAAGGGCAAGTGGCCCTGTACAGAGTGTGACTTGGGTGAAAAGTCTCACACCAAAACATAGTCCTCCTCTGTCTGTACAAAGTCATAGCTTTTGTTGCTAGATATTATGTTCAAACCCAAAAGGTACTCTTTGTCAAACAACTGTATATCAAACAAGACATTTGAGCTGTGACACCAAATTGAAAAACTGGTAGGGATTATTTAACATGAGGGCATTTTGGGGATTTTCCAATTTGTCTTGGATTTAATTAAAAAGGAGAGGGAAGGACTAGGTCCCACTTGTCATTGAGAGAGGGAGAGTATAAGGGAGCCTCTGGCTCATTCCATTTGGTTGAATGAGAGGGAGATGGTGATTGTGGGGATCGATCCGATCCCCACCTCCCTGACTCTGGCGGCCTTGGTACGGTTCTCCTTCTCCCTCTTCTTATATCGGTTTGGGCTCTTCTCCATTAAGAAGATTAGATCCAATTGAATTCTTTCCCATCTGTTTGTCTACCACCTCCACTGAGCACTTGTCCTAGGGTTTGAGCTCTAGTGAGCGACAGTGCTTGCGACATCGGCTCGATCCTTTCTCCAGCAACTCGAGGCTATACCTCAGTGAGGTTGATGCTAAAGGAATGGACCTAGACAGGAGTGACTTCGGTTTTGCACCGGGTCAAGGTTGGGATGATGCCAGTTGAGCTATGGTGGCACTGGTTCCTATGCCGGTTGTAGAGCACTTTGGTGGTGGCTTTGTTAGCTCGTCTATGACCGTGGTGGTTTGGCCATGATGTTTGTGGTGTTCTTGCTTACCTAGCACTTGGCCGGTGCTAGAATATTGGTCTTGTGCAACGTTCTCTGACCCTTGACAACATAACCATGGTGATAGTCGGCTCGTGTGGATGGCTTTGTATATCTGAGAACCACGCTATGGTGCAAATGCTGGCGATAGGTTTTCTAGGACAACATCATCGACGACATGTGAAGGACCATGTGATAAGGTCTAGGATAATATTGTGATGAACTATTACAAGTTTTATAGAATGGATGTTTGATTTTGCAAAGATTGTAATTTTTTGGATAGTTTTCTGAATTTTTCAGGGAAACAGGTCATACCACTGGTATGGCAATGGTCATATCGCAGAGTGGTAGTACAATAGTTTACTTATCAGTAGCTTATTTCTAGAGAGGTCTAGTTGCTTAGTGCGTCTACTCCAATTGCCACTTCTATGGTGCTGAATCCTTGCGAGGAGGCCTTGTTTTCTTTTAAACAAGAGCAACTCGACCTCTGATAGCAAAACACCTAAAAAGCAATTTGAGTATTATATTAGTTGTTCATTTGGTGTGAATAGCCCTATTAAGCATGATTTCACATTTAAATGACTTAGGATTGAATTATGTTCTTGCAATTATTTGAATATCACTCTTGTCATTTAAGTACTGCTAGAAACATTCCTTGCTGCTCATTTATGATTTTAAACATTTATTGAAACTGCATAGAACATTACTGTGCATGCATGTACTACATAAACTACTCCTACTAACACAGTGCCCTACCTTTTTGTTCTCTTCTCGTGTGCCTCGTTATATTGGAGTGAGGAACGAGAGACCAGAATCATTAGGGAAATCAGCAGATATTGCTCATCTTGTATCCTATTTCGTTTTTTCTTAGAGTCGATGTTAAACACGGATAATGCTGGATATCCATTCTTTATTTCGTATTTGTTCCATAAGCCTTCAGACAGTTGGTTGGACGAAAATTATTCACTTCTTTTGCACCCCTATATAATACATTAGATAGCAGGGTGCGATCAGAGCGATCATGGAGAGGCTAATCGCCGAGATGTCGAAGGAAGAGCACTCAGTATATATATCTGTTTAGATGTGACAATCCACCTATATGTTATCTTATTGTGAAGTCATAACAGACTTCCTCGTATTAGTTGACATACAGATATATACGAACGGATATCGTTTATTTCATATTGTTTTCTCGAAGTCGGAGTTAGTTACGAATAGTGTCGGATACCCATTTAATCCTTTCATATTTGCTTTGCAAGCCCTCAGTCGGTCTATTGGACAGAAATTATCCACTCTGTTTGCACCCCTACACAAGATTCGATGAAACATGAAACATCAATCAATCTTTCACCTCATCGCCGTAAATGTATGAATGCAACACCAGGATCCCACACACACGTTTACCCGTGGACGCACACTACACCGGGGATACAAACAAACGCAAAGACACTGAGAATTTTTGCCAACGTGAACTCGACTTGCGTTGCTTTTCTCTTTTCTCGTCTATTCGACTTGCCTCATTCATTCTCTCACACATTACATCCTTATATAACCAAATACATAGAAGCATACCAACTAACAAGGAAATAAATTAGTACTTGCCTAATAAACTACTGGAATCACTCTATGATCCAAACTTACCAAAAACTAGAGATAGCTACCAAACTAAGCTAGAAAATGTATCACCCTTATCTTTACTTTCTATAAAATTTATTATTCCTAACAATCTCCCCCTAATCAAAATTGCTTCACAATAGTGCTGGTTCATCATTGGCATCTGCCTCAATGAGAAGTGCCCGCTCCTCCTTTTTCTTGCGGCATTCAGAAGCAAAGTACCCATAGTCGTTGCAGTTATAGCATCTCACTTTAGCCTTGTCTAATTTTTGATTCCTATGTCTTCGGCCACCATTGTCATTAGAACCGCTGCCTTGGCGCTTTGATGATCGGGCCTCCCACTCGGCCCGTGTGAGGAGAAGGTGCTCGTCATTGTCGCTGTCCAAAATGCGTAGATGCTCCTGATATGCCCTGAGGCGGTCGATCGCTTCTTCCACCATCGTCGTCTTCAAGTCTCCAAATTGCTCAATGGTTGAGACAATCTGTAGATACTTGTTCAGGACAGCGCAGAGAAGCTTCTTCACAACGTAGCTCTCCTCCATCTTGTCACCAAGACCGCGAATCTGGTTGACAAGAGTTGTCAATCTCACGGCAAAGTCATCCATTGACTTCGTTTCCTTCATGTGCAAACCCTCGAATTCACTCTTGAGGATTTGCACGCGCACCTTCTTGACGCGGTTGGTGCCGAGTGCCGACGTACATCATCTTGAACGTGTCTCACGTAGCTTTCATCGTCTCCTTTTCTGTGAGTAGGAGGTGGGTTTCCTCTGGGACTCCTTGGAAGATGGCCGTAAGAGCCATCTGATTTTTGCGCTCATCAATATCGTTGGCCACCACAGCTTCCCAAACGCCTTGGGCCTTCATGAACACATCCATCTTGATTGCCACGTGGCGTAGTTGCTCTTGTTCAGCATAGGGTATTGAAGAGAGACGCTGCTTTCTCTTCCCGGTACCCTTGACAGACCACCGCCGGTGACGATGGTGCAACCCGACGGCGACACCGATCTTGTCCTCGGAATGGCTCTGATACCAAATGTAGGAACGCAACACCAGGATCCCACACACACGTTTACCCGTGAATGCATACTACACGGGTGGGGCAACAAACACAAAGACATAGAGAGAATTTTTGTCAACGTAGACTCAACTTGCGTTGCTTTTCTCTTTTCTCTTCTATTCAACTCGCCTAATTCATTCTCTCACACATTACATCCTTATATAGGCCCCACTCGTTTCGGCTTCAGCTTCTGGCTTCTGGCTTATTTTTCACTATTCATAATTTCGTCTTTTTCTGAACTTTTGACTTTTTTTTGAGCTTTTTTGTCGGTTCTTTTTTTTTGCCGTATTTGTTTGCGTTGTTTGTGATGGGCTAACATATTTTTTATATTTTTTATTTTTTTAAATTTAATTATGTTAAATAAGCCTCATCACCATGTGGCATGTTCTTTTTGGTCATGGCTTATGGCTTTTAATGAAATTTTGAATTTTGGTGTTTACAGATCTGATTACGGAGAGACCGATACTCACTTACGATTTTGGTTGGTACAGATATTGGGCTTTTAACGTGTACTATGTTTAACTTGTAGACTTCGTCTTGAGAATATACTCCGTTTGAAAGTTAGGTACTGTAGCAAAAGCTAAAAGTTGTCCGGCTTCTTGCCTGCCAAACAGGCCCACAGTGTTTTTTCAGCCAGTTACAGTGCTTTTCAGCCATAAGCCACCAAAAATAAGCCAACATGATCACCACCATAACCAAATACATGGAAGTATACCAACTAACAAGGAAATAAATTAGCACTTGCCTAATAAACTACTGGAATCACTCTATGATCCAAACTTACCAAAAACTAGAAATAGCTACCAAACTAAGCTAGAAAATGTATCATTTTTATCTTTATTTTTCATAATCTTGATTATTCCTAGCAATAACCAAATGGTTCAGCTAGGAATCTATGGGTTCTTTTTCACCTAACAAGGGCAAGTTTAATTAACTCTGCAAGTGACTTACTTTTTCAGGGCCAAGTCGTGCACAGTGGCTGTGGATTAGCCACCTTGCACATACAGTAGATTAAAACATAAAACGAGAAATTTAACTAGTAGAAAGATGAGTACAAATATGGTTATGCATTGGTCATTACGGCACCCCGGCATCATTGCTTCGAGACCCGTTTTAGGTGGCTTGTTGTGCGTTCGTGTTGAGGCCTGTTGGATCAGAGAATCTTGCGACATATAATTGGTTGCACTGCTACTCCTTGTTGCAGATGTATATATGCATAATTGCATGCATGATCAGTCTAGCTATTGCTAGATACTAGAGATGGAAATAGATAGGATACGATGGAATAGTCTCAAATACGAATACGAATCTATATTTTTAAAATAAATATGAGTATAAATTCGAATATTTTTAAATACGGATACGAATATTCTCGAATACGAATATAGATATTTTCGAATATGGATTTTGTTGGATACGAATATAAGATAAAACAGATTCCTAGCGGTTTTGCCGATTTTTCTTCGGTTTTTGACCGGTTACCGGCTTTAAACTGTCTAAATTCAAATTTTGAATCACAAAATTTGTGCGGGTTTTTCATGGGTTATAGAAACAGATAGAATATGAATCGGATAGTCTCGAATACAAATATGGATACGAATATTCTGGAATACGAATGCGAATATGAATATTCTCAAATACGGATACGAATATTCTCGAATACGGATACGAATATTCTCGAATATGAATACGGATATTTTCGAATACGGATTTTATTTACAACATTCATATTTTTTTAGATACGAATATCGGATAAAATGAATTATCTGTTACCATTTTTCACACTTACTAGATACCCATCTAGGCTACACAGATACGTCTGCATCATGCAGAGACCATTCTAAATTTCTGATTAGCTAAAGGTCATATTCAAAGTGCCGTGGTTTTTTATTTTTGGTGATGATTTTTAGTTTTTAGTTAAAACATTATAGTGATAGTTAGTTTTTTTGAGATATTTAATTAAAGAATAAAAAATAATATTATATCTCCTCAGATAATGCAAAAGAAAAAAACTATATTAAGAAACCAACACGTTTCAAACGATCTTTTGCTTCTAAAAGATAGAAACTATCGCTATTTGGAACAGAGCCAAAGTTACAGATCTAACACCAACTAAATTGGGGTGTGTACCATGGAATTAGTTGCGCGAATACGATGCTTACGTGGTACATTAGCATGTGTCATCCGACCATCCATGATGCTACAAATTATTGGGCTATATGTTTAGATAGTAAACTATCTCTAGTATATGTTAGCAAGAATCTACGCCGAACATTTTTCCATCGATCATGCATGCATGCACATTTTGTCACTTAATTCCTTCCTTTGGGAGAACTCTCGATCGCACGTAGCATGCAACCCGGCCGGCCACCTTCTTCCTCTCGGAATTAATCCTTGTATAGGCACGGAATCCTTTGCTCTCTGGCCTGTCTCATCCCTCTAGCCATGAACCTTGCCTTTCTTTTCTTCATCTAGCAATCAACAAGAGCTAGATATATAGCTCTTCTCAAAAGTTCTAGGAAAAACACATTCGAGTAGGAATTGAATTTATCATAGTAATTTCGTACGACAAGATATATATATATATATATATATATATATATATATATATATATATGCACTATTGAAAGTTTCCAACAAACATGGAAAAAGAACATGGATGAACTAGATGATCGATTTATGCACACCTGCACACAAAAAAAAATCAAGGTGAAACTCTTCCATGTTACAGAGAAGAAAAATAAAAGACGCAAGCAATGGATGTGAACACTGCTGTAGGAAAACGGAGAGAACGAGAAGTGAAGATAGCGAATCAAAATTAGCAAGCCCTATAAAATCACCTTTCCGACAACTTTGGCAAAATTCTTCTATATTTCCTACTAGCTAGTTAGATCCTTAATAGCATGCATTTTTGCGGTTGGTATTGGATTCTTTTAATCTTTCTTTTCTTCTCTTTTCCTTTGCCTCCTCCTATACGCGGGAATCAGCATATATATGTTGAACACGTAGAGCATGACACTGATACAAAACCATATATGCGCTAGTTACTCGTGAAGAGATGTGTTCTTTTCGACAATTAGAGGGAAACTAAGGGATATATTCTTCAGGGTCATATTCTCTTCCGTTACGATTGTTGGTTTTACATAAAAGATGTATCGTATTACCTGGACGGCAATCTAGTTATGTACTTTGCATACCGATAGAGCTCTCTTGTGAAATTTCATGATATCTGTTGAAAGAATTTCAGGGCCTACTATATAACTGAGTGCTTAGGAAAATTAATTTGTACTATTTTATTATCTATATTATTGAAATAAGTTAATATTAAGAAGAATTCATTTGCACAAAGAAATTTATAATTTGGTTTCCTCGACTTTTATGTAAGAGAAATATCGTGTCAAATTCTTCTTATGTGATGGAATCAAATAGATACCAGAAACATATATTAAATCTCAACCTCTATAACTTGGATGCGTCGCCTATCTATTTTCATTTAATAATTATTCATAATTTTAGTTTTTAGGGGTTTACTTTTCAATTATTGTGGAAATAAAATTACTAATTTTCTTTTTATTTTTATTCCGAATTTTAGTTACATTAATTGTACTTGGCATGGACTCTTTCTTTTAATTTGCTAAATTTCATTTAAGTATTATTTATGGTGGTTACTTTGTAAGTCATATGAAAATCAGATCATTTATTTTCTTTATTTTTTATTCTAAATTTTGACATGGACTCTTTTATTAATATGAGTTGTTATAACTCGGGTCCATTAGATAGATAGCTATATCATTTTGGTTAACGCGGGAGCTTCCCCAGAGTATCTAGTTAGTATAGATTTATAAATTTTAATATTTTGGAATTTAAATTTCTAATACAAATCCTTTAATTTCTATTCCTAATTTGCATGTTATTGGATCATACTTGGCATGGATGTTTTTTCAGATTTAGGCCATGATTAGTATAAAAATCCAATTTATATTTTAATTTAATCATTATTCTGAATTTTGTTTTTAGGTATTTACTTTTGAATTCATATGTAAATCAAATTGCTAATTTATTTTTTCTGAATTTTAGTTAATTTGGATTGAACTTGACATGGACTCTTTCTTCTAATTTATTGAAATTCATTTAATTATTGTTCTGAATTTTGGTTATTTACGATGTTTCTTTGGAAGTTGTATGGAAATCAAATTACTAGGTTTCTTTACTTTTATTCTGAATTTTAGTTAATTGGTATTGAACTTGACTTGGACTCTTTGTTTTAATTTTTTAATTTTAATTTAGTTATTATTCCTAATTTTAGTTATTTATGAATGTTACTTTGGAAGTCGTATGGAAATCAAATTGCGGTTTTTATTTATTTTTTATTCCGAATTTCAGTTGTTATTTTTATTTTATTATTCTTCCAAATTTCAGTTATTTATGGACGCTACTTTGGAAGTCATAGGAAAAAATCAAATTACTATTTTTTATTCTGAATTTTAGTTAATTTCGATAGTATTTGACATGGACTCTTACTTTTTAATCTAAACCATTATAACTCGTGCTCGCTAGATAGATGGCTAAAACTTTTTATTTTACTTAACATAGAGTTTATGAAGAGTGCCTAACTAGTATAGATAGATATGTTTTAGATCGATCCTCTGTATGGCTTCTTGAACAAAAAGGTGGTCGGCCTTTCCAAGATGGGAAAGAGGGGCAAAAAGCTAGTACTACAAGAGTGCCAGTTTGGCTTCCTGAACAAGTTGTCAAACGCCCATTGGCATGCATGCAACTAACTAATCATGGCCCCAAATCTTCCAAACTTCTTTTGTATCCATGTAAATTATATAAAACACGGCAAGAATATTTTCTAACGGTTCAAGGATAGGTAATACCAGCTTTAGCCACTTGCCAACAGCACAATTTGATTGCAAACTGAAAAAGGTGCTATAGCATAGAATACCCCGGGCCTCTTTATGCAGATCGTCTTATATTTGTTCCTTAGCACGGTTAGCGCTCTGTATCTAGCTATATAGACTAGCTCCAAACTACTTTGGAATTTTTGAATAAAGGAACCACTAATTAATCAATCAGTTCAAAAGCTCAACAAAGCAGCAGTCAATCAGTCACTAACGGCTAGGGTGAAAACAGAGCCGGATTTAGTCGGATTATCTGACTACCGAATTCGGATTTTTCGAATCCGGATATTAGTATCTGAATCTGAATAGAAATCGGATCTAAATGCGGATGTTAAACTGTCGCAGTCACGGATGTCGGATACGAATCCGGTATGGCGTAAAGCGGATTGGAGTCGGATATCCAGATAATATCCGGATTCGGTGGATATAATAGCTGCAACAACCTAATAGGTATCTTTTACATTTGAACTCTAAATTGGACATATTATATGTGTATTTCGATCATCTCGACGAGTCTGTCGTCATGGTGAACTCTAATTTGGCATTTCATATTTTTCATTTTGGTATATCCCCAATTGAACTTTTGGTATGCTCTTTTTAGCCAAATTTGATATGTTTATAACCGATTCATTTGCAATATATCTAGAATTAGTTAGAATTGATGGTAAAACGGCATCAATGATCAATGATTACATGATAAATTAGAGAAAAATTGGCATAAATATTACTATAAAACCGGTGTCAATTTGTTAAACTTCATTGTGCCATAAGATATGTAGTTGTCATCAGAAGCTGCATTATATAAATATATGAGATGAATGATTCATTTGTTGTTGTCAATATTTAGTATGCAGTTACATGTTAGAGTCAACTATTTATCAATTTAAAATGTTAAAACAATTTGGTGACATGTTTTAAATAGAAGAGACCGCGAATAATTATTGGAATCTGACAAATAGTCGGATTCGATCTGATTTGAAGTATAATCCGTTCCAAATTCATATCTGACATTTGTTAGGTTCGTATTTGTATTCGAATCCAAGAAAAAAATTGATGTGAATATGATTTGAGTACTATCTGATTCGTTTTCACCCCTACTAACGGCAGAGCTTTAGCCCATGGTTTCAAAAAGTCAGTCCCTAATAGCGCATGATTGCGAAGCAGAGTATGTAAAAGTTTGATTCGAACTTCAATGGAAGTAACATGTGTACTAGTATTGATAATATAATTTAGCAAATTCTGTGTTTAGAAACAAACAAAAATTATAGCTGTTCACTTGCATATACACCTTAATTTGCTGTATTGATAAACAATTTAATATACTCTTGGTCAGGCAAAAGAATATGTGTTCAACAATTTACTTTAGGGCAAATCGTGGCTTGGGGCGAGCGTAGCAGCACAAAAGCGCTGCACAACGAGTTCTCTGGTGGAGAGGGCTGGCAAGTGGTGAGAATTTGTGATCAAATTAGTGATCAAAATTTGTTCAATAATTTTATTAAGTTTTATAAATATATTACTATATAAATTAGTGATCAAAATTATGTTTTAGGGACTATATCGATGTCCAAAACTATATGTATTTATGACCTGAGTGAATAGTTGCTAGTGTAAATAGTACATAACTTAAGCAGTTGCACTAACACCACAGGACGAGAAATCGAGGGGGTCAGATGTGCACATCATTATAGCACCTTTCACTAGCAAGATCCCTGCAGCACATATACTGCACCGATTCACTGAGTAGTGTACATGCACTGTCGGATCTAAAAATGAACGGCTCAGATCGTGTGCAGTTGCCCCTGATCTCTGTGCCAGCGGAGTGATGAAGGTGGGCTACGGCAAAATTTCTTTCTTTTTGGGACAGCGGAGTGATGTTCAAATGGTAGTTTGCGCTTCTAGAAGTGCCCCTGGGTAAAGTGCGGTGCATCGCATGCCTAGCATTTCAGCAAGCTATGGATGTCAAAACGAGGATAAAGTAAAGATTGATCAGCGCCCAAACTATATTTAAAAGTGTCCATATAACTACTTAAAAAAACTCTTTTCTTTTAGCAATGGACTGTAGAAATTTTTTTTGTCAAAGTAGGAGGGATAACATAAGCTATAGAATGTGCATGCCTACCGTACAAAAGCTAATTGAGAAAGATCTGGCATCTACTAGGATCCTAGCACTGCAATCAAACTTTAGTCCACTGTCATTAAAAATAAGCTAGATATCAAGATTTGGTGCAACAAAAGAGACTTCTATTTTTTTCCACGTAAGCAAAGATAGGGTTTTTTTTTTGCTATACATGGTACGTTTAAGATGGCGTCGCAACTTGCTGCTAGTGCTGGGATATACAAACAGAGCAGACAAACTTTGAGGTATAGTAGGATCGGGTACGGTAAGTTGGTGGGGTGAATGACATCTTAAAATTTTTTCCAATGTATTAGCAACAATATTAGACCAATAACGATAATCAGAAGGGGTGAATAATTGCGAAAGTTTTTTTCTTTCACTAAGTATTCAAAATCTTTATTCAAATAACTTAAGAGCCATCAAATTCAGATTACACATTCTACAGTATTCACAATGATCTAGAATTAAAAGATGCAACAACCTGGTTTTCTCTGCGAGACCGGTACTACCGCCAAAAACAAGCTGATATAACCACAGCCTAACGGTACTACCGCGAACTAGTAGCCAGTATGACCGCTCTATAGTACTACCACCAACTGAAGGCTGGTATGACCACACTTACAGTACTACCGCTACAGAGAGGCTAGTACTATTTCTTGCCCTGTTCCCAGCCACAAACCTCTAGAGACAAAAACTCAAATATGAGAATCTTGATCAAATCTTGTCCAATGCAATCAAACTTGGTATGAATCTCTGCAAGGATGTTAAGAACCAAATCACATCAAGAAACACAAGGTTTTTGAACTTGATTCCATCCAATTGAAAAAAAATCTCGTTCTAGATCATAAGAACACACCAAACTCTAAAACCCAAATTACTTTTTACTTGTGAGGATCTAAGTATAAGAACTTCCATATCATCTCTCACATGTTCTAGCAAGGTAATCTAAGCAAAGGTTTGTGTTAGAAAGGCCACAATCACATAATCACAAATCATTGTCAAGAGGAGGCAACAACCGGATGAGATCTTGATTCTTACTGGGAGATTGGAGCATTTGCCCCATACATAAACATGGAATTTGATGATTTGCCCCATTTGTCTCATTGACATGTGGCCCTTGGACCCATATGTCATTGAGACATCATAGGGCAAATCATCAAATGCAATGAAAGGTGTGGCAAAAGATCAATTACCTCATTCTTACTATAGATGTGATCTACATGGGCAAAGATTAATCCTAAGGATCTACTAGTGCCTTTTACACATTATGAATCACATCAAGATCAAAAAAAGCACAAAAAGAACCAAATCGTAACAATCAAGAATAAAAACTCATGCAAAGAGAGACACGAGCACAAGGTTTGTAAAACTTGATCTATTGTATGAAGAGAAATGATTCTTACAGCTTGCTAGTTATAAAAAAACCCCCACAAGTCCCACTCTTACTCATGGTACACCATGAAGGAGAGTAAGAATTAGTCTACGACTAAAAATTTAACCTATTTACTTGCAAACCCTAGCTCTCCTTACCCTTCATCATATAGGCTAACCAGCTCTCTTATTGGGTCTCGGCCCACTAAGGACTTGGGAAAACTCGTCAATCCCACAATACCGAGTTTTACACTTACATGCACGCTTTTCGAAGTACTTACAAGGATCAACCCACTCACACCCGAGTATTTGATCCACTTCACATGCACAACCCAAGCCTAACCCTAAACCACTTTCCTTGCGTATCTGTGCGCGTGTTTTCTATGTAGACCTCAAGTCCAACTTTGGGTATTTTTCTAAAATGCCCCCATGAAGCTTCTAGGCACCTTTCCTTGATTCTATCTTCTTCTTGTCGTGCAAGCCACCATGCACGCCATGTGTAGGTTGATCAATGGCCTCCCTTCCATCAGTAAGTCTCTCTTGTTTGGATTACTATCTAGCTCGATAATCTTCAATTCTAAATTTGTTAGAATGTTTTCCTCACCTAACTCCACCAAAAACATCCGTGTCATGTATTGACTATCATTCTTGGTATTCGCTCACACTATCTTGGTTGGTCGTTCGTTGCTACGAGCATAAGTTTTTTGCCACTATTAATTTACTTCGGAACAGTACAACTTGCTTTGCTTCAGAACAATAGTTGAGAGATTCACACTTATTTTCCACATATATTTTCACTTGGTATTTTTGCTACTATAACCATGTTAGGAAGCAAGTAGGACAAAGGATCTTGACGGCAACCTTACTGATCCGGTCACCAAGCTGCACTATCCACACTTCGTGCCACACTCCGGGACGAGTTCTAGGCTGAGGTCGACTAGGTGTGTGGTGATATGGGTGTGTCCAAAATAACTTGGATGGCCTGGGGAAGATTTCTAGAAGCTGTCTGTGACCGTCGACGACAACCATAAGGTGCTGCTGGATGCCATTGCCAAGCTCACCGCTTTGGTACAGCTGGGTACGTGTGGCGGTGTAGGGAGTGTACACATCCTGTACGAGCCGCACGATGAGATGGATACGGAGATCGTTAGACGGTGCACGAGGATGAATGACAACAACAACAACTCAACGAAAGACACATGTACGTGAAGTGGTGCAATAGCGCCATGTTGTTGTTGAGGTCGCGGCGCGTTCCCCTACACAAGGGCGCGGCCATGGCAATGGTGTAGAAGGAGGCGGCGCCCACTTGGGCGCCAACTATGGCATCCATGATGGTGCCTATGGAGGCACTTATGACATCGCCTATGGTGGTGCCTACTATGGCACCCATGGAGGAGGCCGTGGCAACGCCACACTGACGATGACGGCGATGAGTCCATGTTCAACAACTATTTGCCACACCGTCAACATAATCAGTACGCACGCAATCATCGGTGTGATGAGGACACCGATGATCTGGTTGCAAAGCCCAAGTTCACAATGTCGTCCTTTGAGAGTACTACAAAGGTGGAGGTTTATCTTGCATGAGAGCTGAAAGTTGATAAGCTATTCCGCATAAACCACTATTCTAATCAGCGCAAGTTGGATCTTGTCGTTGCTGCTTTGGATAGATATGCTGCTACATGGTGGGAGTGTTGTGTGCAACAGCGTGTGGAGCGACACAAGCCATGTGTTGTTACATGGGATGAGCTGAAGCGACAGATACACACGCTTTGTACCTACACATTACAAGCGCTCGCTACATGAAAAGTTGATGGGTTGCGACAGGGGTTGAAATCAGTTGATGAGTATTATAAAGAGATGAAGCAGATTACATACATACATATGTGCGTGAGAATGAGGAACAAGCGATGGATCACTTTCTTGCTGGGATGAATTATGCTATTTGGTGGATCGTTAATCATCATCACAACAACATGGTTGAATTGATGCATCAGGCACGTGAGGTTGAGAAGTAGGTAATTGAAGATGCTAAGTATGCTGCACGACAATGTTATTCAGTGAGCACAACACCACTGTACAACACGGGATAGCCAGGCAAGTCCACCTCATCCGGGGGCAATTCAGCGACGTGCAGTTTAGCACAGAGGAAGACAGATAGTACACCACAAGTAGCGTGCCGACCACCGACGCCCGCTACTAGTGCGGCATCTTCGATGCGTTCTACAAGCCGTTCACATGATATGACATGTTACAAGTGCAAGGGAGTTTTTCATTTTTAGAAAGATTGCCTAAATAATAAATTTATGGTACTGATTGATTATAGGTATATTTCAGCTAGTGATGAGGATGATAAAACTTCATTTGCTGATTTTGCGGAGGATCCCATAGAGGATGAGTTTGGACTGTAGGTCGGGGTCGCTAGAGGGAAAGCATATGCTAGTGTGCACACCTCATGTCTTAAGCATGTCTCAAAGCTAGTCTACCGCACAACGGTGCAATTTGCTTCAGTCATGGGTGACAGTTGGTTGTAAAGTGTGCAAACTAATAATTGATGGAGGAAGTTGTCATAATCTAGCCAGCAAGAAGATGTTCACAAAATTGGGCTTAAAACATTTACCGCATCCTCATCCTTATCATGTGAAGTGGTTGAGTGATGTGGGTGAGGTGAAAATCATTCATATGGTGAAGATGCATTTCAAGATTGGCAAGTATGAGGATACCATTGTTTGCGATGTGGTGCCCATGTTAGTTTGTCACTTGCTGTTGGGGCATCCATGGAATTTGATCGCCATGTTTACCATGATGGGCATATAAACTGCTACAAGTTTAAGTGGAACAACAAAGATGTGATTTTATATCCACTTACACCGACAGAGATAGTCAATGTTGATAAGAAGAAAGTTGAGGTGAAAATTGAGAGTACACCAAATAGAGATATTCCACCTTCGGTGAGTGATAGCCACAACCAAAATTGAGAAGCAAAAATAAAAGTGAGGGAGAGAAAGGTTTAGTAATGTTAGCCACCAAATCAGAGATGAGAGCTTTTTGTGAGAATCCCAATTTGGTGCACTTTGTCCTCTATACAAGGGTGCACTGCTTTGTACTAACGACTTGACGTCTCTTCCTAGTGGTGTTTCTCATGTTTTGTAGGAATTCAGCGACGTCTTTCCAGAGGAGATGCCTGCTGGTTTGCCACTAATCTGCAGGATAGAGCATCAAATTGATTTGATTCCAGAAGCGACGCTACCAAATCGACCACCGTACCGCACCAACCCTAAGGAAACAAAGGAAATTCAAAAACAAGTACAAGATCTTCTTGACAAAAGGTATGTATGCGAAAGCTTAAGTCCTTGTGTTGTTCCTGTTATTTTAGTTCCTAAGAAAGATGGTACTTGGCGCATGTACATTGATTGTAGAGTGATTAATAACATCATTATTCGATATCGTCATCCTATACCTCGCTTAGATGACATGTTAGACGAATTGAGTGGTGCTGTTATTTTATTTAAAATTGATTTGCATAGTGAGTATCATCAAATTAGGATGAAAGAAGGGGATGAGTGGAAAACGGCCTTTAAAATAAAATTTGGATTATATGAGTGGTTAGTAATGCCATTTGGTTTGACTAATGCACCTAGTACATTCATGCGTTTAATGAATCGTGTCTTAAGGCATTTCATTGGTAAATTTGTGGTTGTGTACTTTGATGATATTCTAATTTACAGTTGCACTAAAACTGACCACGTAGAACATATTCGACAAGTGCTAGAGGTTTACGTGATGCTAAATTATTTAGGAACTTAGGAAAATGCACTTTTTGCAAAGATAGAGTGACTTTCTTGGGTTACGTTGTTTCGGCACAGAGAATCGAGGTAGATGAGCAAAAAATTACAGCAATTAAAAATTAGCCTACTCCTATGAATGTTAGTCAATTTAGGAGTTTTTATGGATTTTCTGGTTTTTATCGGCATTTCGTTAAGCATTTTAGTATCATCGTTGCCCATTGAATGAATTAACAAAAAATGGTGTTGAATTTACATGGGGGGTAGCACAGCAAGCTACATTTGATGACTTGAAAAAGCGCTTAACTGAGGCACCGTTACTTGTTTTACCCGATTTCACTAAGAATTTTGAAATTGAATGTGATGTTAGTGGAATTGGTATTGGTGGTGTTTTGATGCAAGATGGTAGACCGGTTGGTTATTTTAGAGAGAAACTAAAAGGTGCACACTTGAATTATCCAACCTATGATAAGGAGTTGTATGCTTTAGTGCGAGTTTTAGAAATTTGGCAATATTATTTATGGTCTAAAGAGTTTATTATATATTCTGATAATGAGGCTTTAAAATATTGGCTATGGCACTCGTTTGAGTCAAGTTGAGCGACATGATCCTCCTCCAGTTTATGAGCACCATCGTCATGGTCATTGTGGTTCCTCCTTCGGTGCTCCTCCTCCTCGTGATTTCTCCACCAAGTGGTTTGGTCCTTATCATTCTTCCGACCCTTAGAAGGTTTGGCCCTCCCTTTTTGGTTCTTGATGCAAAAGAGGGAGAAGAAAAGGAAAAGGAAAAGATAAGAAAGAAAGAAGGTGGTCTATCTATTATGATTCTATGTAGGTCAATAGACCTTGCTTGTGAGAATAAGCTTTTTTGCATTCTTGTGATATGTGTTGTAAGCTTATTGAACATCTTTCCTCTAGCTTTGTGTTAGGCTTATGGATTTAGAAATATTTTCGGCAACTATGGATGTTCATGTGGCTATGTGGACCTTGTGGTTTATTTGTGATTTTGTTCAAAATTTGTTCCCTTTTGTATGCTTCTTATGTAGATGCATGCATATTTATGTTATTGTAAATTATATATTATTGTCATTCTTCCATGGATCTAAAATATAGAGAAAATTCCACCAAAAATTTTCAAAATCCATATATGTGTGCGTGAATTTCTTTCCAAATCTTATGCACATATTTAGGGAAAGCTTTATCTATATCTTATGGATTTACCTAGTATTATCTTCAAAATTCATCTTGCTTCCACTAAAATGAATTTAATGCTTTTAAAACTTATCTTATAGTATACAATTATTGTGTACATGATACTATAATTTACGAACGTGTTTTGCAAATTGATTGAAGTATGCATCTTGACTTGTGCTGATCTTAGCACACCAGTCTAACCGGCCATGAGTTGGCAGTCTGACCAGTGCCATGTGTTGGCGGCCCGACCGGCTGTGCGGTCCAACTAGACTATGTGCCGGTTGCTTTTTCCAGAGAACATGTTTTGATGCTTCTCGGAGTTTTTGGCCGAGCGGTCAGACTAGCATTGTTTGAGTGGTCTGACTAGGCCTAGCGATCTAATCACTCCTGTGTGGGTGGTCCGATCAGCCTAGTCTATAACGACTAGTTTTCTAATCGTTGCAGAAAAGGCCGGTCAGACCGGCCTTGTGTTTGCGGTCAAACTAGCCCCAGCAGAGTTTTGCTAATTTTGGTCCAAACGGCTAGTATCTCTGTGTGAGGTATAAATACCCCCTTATGGTCGGTTGGACATATGATGTTGATGTCCTATTCTTCTTTCTTTGGCTAAGAGTAAACACTCACCTCTTATGTGCATGTGTTGCACTTAGTGAGCTTAAAGAGAAAAATCCTTGCGTAGTCTCTAACTAGTTACTCTTGGAGGTTGCCGACTCCTAGATATTGTAGAGGTCTTGTAGTTCGGTGATCTTCTAAAGAAACATGTGAGAAGGTCCGGTGTGTTATGAAGGTTGGAGGTCACATAGCCCACGCGGAAAAGAGCTTCCACTATTGGAATTCATGCCACTAGTCAAGACCCCTCTTAATAGTATAATAAAACTAATTTATCAATCCGGTCTCTGAACCAAACACCAAACTGGTAAAAAAAACTAGAAATACATCCTTAGCCTATACTAGTTATACCTTTGTCTTGCACATCCTTTTGGATCTTTTACTTGATGATAATGATCTTCACATCCTTTTGGATCATTTACTTGATGATAATGATCTTCACTACAAGTTCGGATGTTTGTCTTGTTAACCAACACTTGATGAACTTCCTTCATGTCAGGATCTTATCTTGATGCTTATCAATATATGATGACATCATTAATCTCGAACCTTTACTTGATGTCCATCAACATATAATACCATTTAAAGTCTTCATCATCAGAAGACTTAGGGTGAGTTCTTTTGGGCTGATCGCTTATGGCTTAAATATTTGAATTCTGGCAGTTCGCGAGAGGCAGTATGTAGAGAAAAATAGTCGCATGCAATTTTGGCCGGTACAGCTGAACTCAATACATTTTTTACTACAATTTTCCTATTGACCATGTCGTGAAAAAACACACCGTTTAAAAACTAATTACTGTATACAATACAAGTATAAACCAACTTTAAACCCAAAGAACCCAGCCTTAACCTATTTCACCAACTTATAGAAAATATTAGTTTCACACATCCGGTTATCATTACTCGCCAAAACTCACCATAACACGAAGTTGGAAGGACTAGATCCTTCAATCTTCCTTTCCGGTGATTGATGATAAGCTGGTTATGAATAATTGAATTTAAATTAATTTTGAATATATGTCAACTACATAAGTATCATATACTCGAGGTATATATTTTAAAGCAAAAGTTCTCAATATATGTGCATAAAGAACATGATCCATACTAATGAAACTATAAATCAAATATCGAATTTGCCATCTACTTACCTACTAAATGAGAGACCAAACATAGAAAGGGGACAGCGGATCGTCTTGCAGTTAGCCCCTACGGTGCAGGAATCGCCTCCCGGGAATTCCATTGAGTAAAGGGTGCGAGCTCGCTGTCGAGAGTAACATGGAGATCCATTCGCGCCACTGGATCCAAACCCGCGTGCTATCAGCATATCTAAGAGAGATGACCAGGACACTGAATCAAAATTTTTTGCGATGTCCAGCTTGAGGAGGATCGCCGGGGTCCTCGTTCTATGGTAAAGACGAACGAGATTCTCCATTATAATTTATCTAGCTAACGGATCGAGTGACAGTCTGTGTTGCTAGTGAATGCACCTGGAACTCTTCTGGCTGTTTTTTCGTCTGTGTTGATGCACAGCACGTACTATTTGGCTAGTGAGTGCGCTTGGATCCTGAGCAAGTTGAAATATCGTGGTGCTCTAATTAACTTTTGATAAACTCCACGCTCATTTTAGCTACAACTTCCGGCTTTTAATTATTTCTTTATTTCATTTTTTCTAGATTTTTAGTTTTTCTAGGCTTTTTATCTTTTCTTTTTTCCAGTATTCCTATGGGCTAACATATTTTTTCTATTTTCAATTTTTTTAAATTTAATTAAGTCAAATAAGTCACCATCAGCTATACAGTAAAAAAAGCTATAAGCTATCACAAAACTAAACACCACCTCATGAAGCTTCTGGTTATGGCTTTTAGCTTTTAGCTGATATTGCACTGTAGCGGCTAACGGCTATTAGCTTTTTTGAAAAAAAGGTAAACATTGAAAAAATTGAGAGAAAAAAATTAAAAACAACCGTTATATCATCACGGACGATACAAAGACAAAAAAGCTAAAAAGGCAAATAAATCAAAATTAGAAATCAATACATTCCAAGTGATTTCTAAATTGAATAATCTGAAAGTTAGAAGAACTATAAGCTAAAACTGTTTGAAAAGATATACAAATCGACCCTCAGCACATAAAAGCCCACGTGACGAGCAAGAAAAAGGTGTAGGCCAGAGCAAGATCCTGTACCGAGGCCGGCGTCCAATTGGACCTACCGATCGATTCCATAGTGAGCTCGCTTTGAATCAATCTTCGCAGAGCAATTGAGAACCTCAGCGTTGCACTAGGCTGCACACACACGTACGATTGATGCCCACGCTCAAGTGCATTAGAGACTCAAGATACGCGCGTGTAGTGTGTGCTTCTGTGTAGGACTAGACTCGCAGTGGCAACCAAATGTGTAGGGAGATGACTGTAGCGCAAATTTGCTCCAGATCGCAACCAAAAGCGGCCGAAACTCGTAAGCGGCCGGGCCTACCCTGCGTAGAAAGCAAATCGTGACCAAGTAAGACCGACACACGAAGCGCCAGAGAAAAAGACGAAGAAAGTTTAGATAAGAATTGGCTTTGGCGAAGTCGAAGTGCATGTACTACTACCCCTCGTTGTCAGTCTTGGGTATCATCAAGTCAGGCCATAACTACGGCGCTATTCTTTAAGCTATGGTTAATAATTTTTAATTATGATTTTTAAGAGGATAGTAAATGATAGAGGTTAATTATGATTTTTAAGAGGATAGTAAATGATAGAGATGTTAAAATACATGATACATGATTTTAAACTCGAGAATTCGTTTTAAAAAATTATCCTATTTATTTTAATTTTAAAAGAAATCAAAAGAAAAAAAGAGCAGATCCTAAGGCCGATGGAGATCCAAGTCAAGTCCACGTGCCCAGATGAGCGTGCATGTATCCGATCCGATGTCGCCGTCGTTAAATGCGCCGGGCCCTCCAGATACGTTCCACCTCGAAGTTTCCCGTTTCCATCACTCACGCGCCGGCCGCATTGTGATTCGCAGCTTCCCCATCCACACTGCTTTACTCGCCGCACATTCGCGCGCGAGGCCAAACGGAAAAAAGGCACGGCGCGCCCCCCGTCATCCGACGAAGCTCCCCGTCGGCCCGGCCGCTACGTGGATCCGAGCCGGACGCGTGCGCACGGGACGACCCACCCGACGATCGGCGTATTTCTTCGCGCTTTCCTCGCGACTTTGACGAGCGACCCACCCGTAGAAATGGTCCGTGCAACGCACGGCCCGCGTGCGTCAGGCTGATGCATGTGGTCTCGGCAAGCGCGCACATATACCCCGATTGTTTCGGCTTCAACTTCCGACTTATTCTTCACTATTTATAAATTTCATCTTTTTTTAAATTTTTAGTTTTTTTAAGATTTTTTGTCGGTTCTTTTTTTTCTCGTATTCGTTTGCGTTATCCGTAAAGAGCTAACATATTTTTTTATTTCTAATTTTTTAAAATGTAACTACATCAAATAAATCACGTTCAACTATAGTAAAATTTCAGTCGGTACAATTTTAGCATAAGTGCTCGGAACCATGACGACGACCCTGGCGCGCGCCTACCCCCATCGCGCGATCGCGCATGGCCTTTCGGCGCTCGGCGGCTACGTACGTACGGCCGATCTCGGTGGTTTTGCGTCTGCGCGCGCGTGATCTGCGTATATTCCTCCTCGCCGACGCTGACGGTGCGGAATAACGATCGGATCGGCGCAATTGGGGTGTACTGGACAGTTGGTCGCGCGCGTCTGTCCCGGCCGGCCCCGTGCGTGCGTGTGACGGAAAATCGTTCGGAATATGATTTGACTTGCTGACTGCTAGAGACCGACGATCGCTCGCGCACAGGCTATATGGTAGTATCGGAGATCGTCAAGAGGGCATATATGCGGGCGAAGCCACGTGAGGGTTTCTTGGATGGTTCTTGGCAGATCAGGCCTACAACACAATGCGAATTGCTGGCGTATCTCGGCGTCGTCGCTCCATCGGTCATGGTCGGTCGGTCCAATGGATATGGAGTATACAATGCCAAAAATCCCAATGTGAACGCGCGCCGATTCTCGGTCTCCCATACGATACGATCTTCCATGCTGGGAGCTTAACTATGCTCGAGCATGCGGTTGATTATTGGTCTTTTTGTTGTTTTAATTGCCCGAGGGAATCGGAATCGACGATCTTGTAACTTTATGCATATATCAACATGAGCTTTGGACGGAACAAATCGGCGGATGCTGGCCGGTTTCGTCCAAAGAACCATATGCATTATGCTACTGTTAATTATATGATTCCGAAACGAGTGTTGAAACTAAAATATCCAACCCTTCTTTTAGAGAGGAGGAAATATGCTACCCCTCAAAGCTGTTGAAGTGCTGACACATGCGAGCAATCCCAGTGACTGTAAATGACCTTCTTCCACTGTACCCTGATCCGCTCGGGCCATTCAACCGTTTACTTTTAGAATGGCCCATTCAACTGTCTGACAGCCCAGGGGAAATGCCATTTGAGTTTAGTACTGCTCGACGTCCCGGAACGATCATGTTCGATGGACAAGCTCTCGGACACCAATTTGCAGCAGATCGAGGCGACGAGAGAACTCGTACCTGAAAGTGCTCAACACCCTGCTGTAGTGCTGTTTCTTGCACTCTTGACTGCTGAGCTCGTTCTCATAATGAAATATCATCTCCTGCTGATCCCGTGTACATCCACTTCTGTGCGCTACTTAGGTGAAATATCTTTCAGAAAACAACATCACGCTATATATTGATTATCTTCAGCAAAATTCTCGTCTGTTTTGTCCTGGTTTGAGGGGACGAATGAGGGCCATCCTTCATTAGTCATCGGCCCAACACCCGGCTCTGTTCTTTTGGCCCACGACTAATGATTTTTGTTTATATTTTTTAAGACAACGGTAATGATGCACACGATTTTAGATTCAGAATGCCATTTAGAAAAGCGCCTTCAAAAAACATTGGAGAAGTCACTCTCTTTGTCTCGATTTTTGAAGAAACCAAAACAAAAAACCACAAAAAAAAAAGAACAGGCCGAAAATTCAGTGCACGTAAGCATCCAACGCTATTTCAAGGCCCATTTAGAACATTTCATCCATTACTCGGCCCAATGCCCAAGGAGCGCCCAACCAAGAGGTTGTACATCATCAGCCCATTTTCTCACCTAAATTCTATAATGTTGAGCTTTCTTTGTGAAATAGTGGGCATCTAGTGCCGGATGTTTGCTTACATCAAGTTAGCTTCATACCGTTCAGTAACATAATGGCGAAAATCTGATCAGCATGAACAAATTCTTCCATGTGGCAAAATTTGCAAGACTTCATCATGACGAGTGACGAGTCCAGTTAAAGAAACATGGAAAATGTCCCATAAACATTGGACACCCAATTTAACAGTTGATGCAAGCAAACATCCAGCACGGTAGAAGATGGAAATGTTTCGGAGCGCGATAATTCCATAGGAAATGGAACATCCACTCTCACGTGCGGGGTTTTCTACGAAATTTTTAGGAATCTTGCGTTAAATGACTCGTAAAGCTTGAGCTGGCCTTTCACGTGGAGTCCTTGCAAATCGCAATCTTGCGTTTGTTTTGTTACAAACCAAAAGTGCTCAATATATAGATGCTTTTTTCGTACAGACACATCGTTTTCTAACGGACACCTTTTCTTGCCACTCCTTCATCATCTATAAATCATCATGTACAGATTCAGAGTTTAATAGAAGCAACAGTTCATTCTCAATTACTTGTACTATTTCTCTTGCAATACGTTATCAGCATATACTCACACACAAGTGAAAAACAGAGAAGAACACAAGGTATGGAACTTTATGAGAAACACCACAATGCATTATTTGATGTTCTTGCATTGGTCAATTCTTTGCGCGAATCGCTGCACATTCTTCTTGCTCCTCCCCATGAGAAGCCTCCACCACCACGTCCGGCGGTCACCACCTTCATCGCCACTGGCCATGGCTCCAGGCCGGGTCGTCGTTGTCCATGGGAGGCGCACGACGCCTTCCCACCGGCGAGGGCTCCGCGCTATGGCCCTTACCGGCGACCGGCGCACGCCTCCGCGACGGCTAACCGCCGTCCCGGCCTCCGGATCCGAGCCCAAACTCCTCTACCGGCCTCCTCCACAGAGGAGGCATTCTCTCTACATAAATCGAGAAGAAGAGGGAGGGGGGCGCGGCGCAAGCAAGGCAAGCGGCGGTGGCACGCCACAGACTGCCGGGCGCCTGTGGCGTCAACCGTGGCGCGCGGCGCCCGACCGACCACCGGCCTGCACGCTGTGCTCGACAACGCCCGAGGCGATCCGGCGGCCGACCAACCGGCGGCAAGACGCTGGCGCTTGGCGCCGAGGCGACCGACGGCGGCGCCGGCCATGGCCAAGGGGGGCATAGTGGCGGTGGCTTTTGGGTTAGGGAAACCTAACCCCACCTCTTTACTTTATACATGCCCCTCCCAAATGGGCTTTTTGGCCCAATAGCCCCCACCTCCCCACTTGGGCCAAAAGGCCAAACGGACTGCAGCCCAGGTTTTCGAAATTTTGCAAATTCCCCCCTATATTTCATGGAAAATGCAGAATCTTTCTGTTAAATAATATTCTATTGTAGTATTTGCAGTATAGTCCTTGTGCTTGTTGATAATTGTACCTGTCAGTTTGTACTGTTATAAATTAGCATTTCAGTCCCTATAGGACCTGAAAATTATGTAATTGTTCAAATGAATGTGCAAGCACATTTCTATAACTTTTACATATGTGGGATTACTACTTTATTGCAATTTACCTATAATATGAATTGCAACCATATTTAAATTTCGCTATCTTTAGCAAATTTAAAATTAAAATTCCCATTTAGTGAGTACCATTGTACTTAATAATTTAGAATTTTTGCAAAATATTATGAATGCATACCTACAATAAATACCATGATCACAATTTATGACACTTTGCTACATTTCTTTGTAAGCAATACCATACAATAAATTGGTGTTCACCACCAATATTGTGATTATACGGTATTATAAATATAACCACATGTTATATTTAATTTGGGTATATATTCATTCGGATTACAATACTCATATTGTTTTCCACATATTTTACATTTTATTACAACATTACTATACATATTAATTTACCTCATGTAAATTAATCATTTATGATGTACTTTTCATGTAGGTTTTAAATGGCTACAAAAGATTTTGAGCCCCTAGCTCTCGATGGTACGAACTACCCTACATGGGCTATGGACCTAAAGATCAACCTAACCACACGTGGGTTGCAAATGGTGATATTCGATCCTCCAGCTGATCAAATTCCTCCGGATATTGTGAAATATTCCGTTTTGGGCACAATATGGAATCACATACATCCAGATTTGAATGTTGAATATCTGTATGAGGAGAATCCACTCACTTTATGATTAGCCCTCAAAAATAGATATGAACAGCAGAAAGCTGTTATCTTACCTGAGACTAATCATGAATGTGCACACCTTAGACTCCAAGACATCAAAACTGTTAGAGATTATAACCATGCCCTTCATGCTATTTGCTCCAAGTTGCGGTTTTGTGAAAAGGAACCAACGGATGCGGACAAAATAGAGAAGACTCTCTCTACTATGCTCCCATCTGGCAGGGTTCTATAGCAGCAATGGCGTGCTATAAATTACCAAACTTATTTTGATCTTATGCATACTATACTTCAGGCAGAGAAGCATGCTGAACTTCTTTTAAAGAACAATCAGCAACGTCCCATTGGGGTTGCTCCACTTCCTGAAGTTCATGCTAATCAAAATAACAACAAGTTCAGCGGTTCAAAAGACCACTCAAAGAACTTTAAAGATAAAAACAAATGCAACAAGAAGCAAAAAACCAAATGGATTCAAGAAAGGTAAAAGCAATTCTGGTAAGAGAGTTGACAAAACTGAAATTTGTCAAAAGTGTGGTTGCTACAACCATCCTACCAAGAAATACCGCACCCCAAAGCATCTTGTGAACCTCTACCTCCAGTCTTTGGCTCAAGGCAAGAATGCTCAAGAGAAGAAATTTGAAACACACTTCAATCTCACATCCAACAATGATGAAACCGGATGCTCTCAAAAATTCCTTCAAGAACTCAAAGACACATGTGCTTCTAGAAAGAAGGATGATCTCATGTGCATTGAGGACACACTTAAAGAATTTACTTCTCAAGACATGTTTGGAGATCTCAGTTAGACTCCTAGTCCCATAGCTACTAAGTACTATGGTGTTGTAATACAAACAATGTTGTCATCTATATTATAAGCTTGTATGTTACAATCATATAGCGAACATATTCGGTATTGTTAATAAAATTTGCATGTATTCTATATATACTACTATAAGAATTTCATTAAATTCTTCTTTTATGTATATAGATTTTTGGAGTCGATCCAATGGAGGAGGAATTATGCCTTGTGGATAGTGGTACCACAAATTCTATACTTAGGGACACAAAATATTTCCTAACTCTTACTAGGAGGAAAGGAAATGTTTTAACCATCGTTGGACGCGATGCAACGATAGTAGACTCTGGTCGCGCCTCTATCACTCTCCCTATAGGTACTCAATTGAAAATTGAGGATGCACTCTTGTATCTCGATTCAACATGTACCCTACTCAGTTATAGAGATATCTGTCAGAATGGTTTCCATATTAAAACCCAAAATGACAACAAAGAGGAATATCTCCTCTTAACAAAAAACAACGGATATTGCAAACAAGTACTAGAAAAAATTCCATCTTTAAACTCCGGATTATACATACATACATCAAACCCGTTCAACATATTGTGTACGAAGTAATTTTTGAAAACACTAACACATTCGAAACATGGCATGATCGCCTTGGCCACCCAGGCATTGGAATGATGAGGAAAATTATTAGCAATTCAATTGGTCTTACATACCTCAAAACAAAATTTCCGGAATCCTCAGAATTTGTGTGCACTTCTTGTGCCACCGAAAAGTTCATTTTAAGATCCTCTTATCTTAAAATCAGAGTAGAACCACTTAAATTCCTTGAAAACGCATTCAAGGAGATATATGTGGTCCTATACAATCATTGTGTGGACCGTTCAGATACTTCATGGTTCTCATTGACGCATCTACTAGATGGTCACATGTGTGTCTTTTATCCACACGAAACCATGCATTTGCTAAGTTAATTGGTCAAATTATCCAATTACGAGCAAATTATCCTGAATATCGGATTTCGGATTTATCTTGTTTTAATGTCAACCTCTTTTTCAAATGCAATGCTATTGCATACGCTTTGCATTTGAGGAGGGGTGTTAAGGAGATAGAGATAGAGTTGTATTAGGAGATAGAGTTTGGATTCTAATCCATATATGCCTTATCTCTATATGGCATATCTCTTGTACTCTCCTATATATATGACCATTTGGGTCTCATATCAAAATACACACAATATTCATAACACTACTGACGAGGACGCTGCTGATGGGGTCGACCGTCATGCCATGGTCGTCGATCGCATCAACACGAACGTTGATGCTGGTGCCACTTGCTGCACCGATGTTGCCATTGGAGCCAGCCATGGGTGTCGGCATAGACTACCTACCATCTGAGGCCCTGGCATTCGTGACTGTCGTCGTCATGCTCCGCTTCCTCTTTGCTGTCGTCGATGTCTTCTTGGGCGCCATCGCTTCTCGAGCCCATGGCTTGCTCGTTGTCGTCCCACGGACGACACCAACTGTTGTGACTACGTGCTAAACTGTAAAGTAGGAGAATAGTAAGTGGTTATGACAAATAAACTAGCCTTGGCCATCCTTCACGGCTAGGGTACATATATATATGGCCATAAGGTCTAATTACAACAATACCCTACATAGTTGTGTAACGTGCAAAGGGGCATACATGTACTTGTATATATCTCACTGGGCCTTGTAGCCCCTAACAGGCCGGATGGGCTTTGGTGGGGGCCATCCCTACTACAGTAGAAATAGGAAAAGCACAAGAATAGGATAGGAATGCATGTGCAAATCAGAGGATTAGAAACACATAGGAATCTTTGTAGGATTGGGTGTTTGATTTGCAAGAAGAGGAAAAATGTAGGAATTTTAGAGTGAATAGTAATCTCATTTGCTTTTAGTATAACTATAAGAGATCATTACACTGATTTAACTAACAACATATAATAAAAACTCATTAGCTAGACACTTACAAGTGGCCCCACCTATCCCTACATTGATTTGACCCAACAAACACCGTCGTTCTTATGCCAACCCATCCCTATCACTCACTCATTCTCATCCACATAAGAATAACCAAGTAGCGTCGGAGGGAGCGAGGGCAAAGGCGGCGGCAGGAGCGAGGGTAAAGACCAGCAGCTAGGTCGAGCAGCTGCAGCAGGAGCAAGGGCGAGTCCAATGGCACCATCTCGGGCGGGAGCAGCAAGTGCTAGGGCAAAGGCTAGTGGGTGGGCGATGCTAGCTTGGGTGGTGGCGGCAAGAGCCAGGGCGAAGGATGGTGGCGGTGTGAGCTAGAGTGAAGGCTGACGACGCTAAATCTATGGTGTGACAGTGACATTCTTCAACTCTGGCGCAGCGACGGCTCCAGCAAAGGTGGTGGAGGTGCAGAGCAAGGCAGAGGTTGGTGAGTTTGTCTCATGTCCGCTCTCGCATTCTTCGTGGATAGGAATTCTACAAAGAGGTTCGAGTGGATGGATTTTTTTGTGTGTAAAATTTCTGTGAAACCATAGGGAATGAATAGCATTCCTTTCAAATTTCTTGATGCGGTTCCTACAAATGAAACATACGAACAATATCCAATATTTTGGAATCTCAAATATTTTTCCTCCATCATTCCTTTGAATCAAAGAGGGCTGCACGGCTCACAAAAAGAAGATGAGTAGAGGGAGAGAGTGAAAGGTTGCGAGGCTAGTGGGGTGGCACCATGTTCGGTTAGACCGGCACGTTCGGGGGGCATGACCGGATGGTGTTAGTTCCAGTTACGTGGTACGGATCCAAGTGGGTGTTTGGGTGTTCGCTGTTCGATGGATGGTACCTGTAGGTCGATCGTTAGGCGTTGCGCACCACATGTTTGTCTAGTGAGCACACAAATATGCAGTCCTGCGATGACATGGAGAATTGATGTTGATAATGTGTTTGAAACTTTTTTGTCCCAGTTGTGGTCTCGCGTTTGAGCTAAAAACTTTCGACGTCAAGAAAATACGATCACTTTCTAGATAAATGCACTGTTATCCTTCTCGAGAAGAAAATCAGGTAGGTGTCTTTTTTGGCCGAGCAGAACTCCTCTAGCAATCAGTGGGCCTGTTTTTTACGATTTCTAGAAATGATTTTTATGTTTTATTATAGTACCTAGCTTTTAAATAAAGTATTTTTTAAGATAAAATCTACAAGCTAATTATAGTATACGTTAAAATCCTAATATCTGTATCAACCAAAATTACAATCAAGTATTTCTCTCCGTAATCTCTATCATAAACAGCTAAAATTTAAAAATTTCAACTATAAGCCGTAGCAAAAAAATAGGCCCAAAGATTGAAGACAAATCTGCCTGGCTAAATGCTCGGGCTCCAATCTCTAGTTCATATGAAGCTTAGAAGCTGAGGTTTGGGTTAACACCAAAAAAAGGAGAAGCGAAGCTTCCATAGAGGCAACTTCAACAGCTGCAAGGCTTATTGTATATTAAGGCCCGTTCGTTTCGGTTTTGACTTTTGGCTTCTGAGTTATTTTCATTGCTCAACAATTTCGTTTTTTTCTCTTTTTTTGGTATTTTTTGAGTTTTTTTGTCGGTTCTATTTTCTCCGTATTCGTTTATACTGTCTATGATGAGGTAACTTATTTTTAAATTTTTTTAAATTTAATTACGTCAAATAAGACATCGTCAGCTATATTATTTTTTAAGTTAGCTACAGTAATTTTTAGCTAAAAACCACGCAAAATAAGGCTCCAAAGCTTATTGATGTGAAAAATTCCATACTTAACCTTGCCGATCATCGCTAGCATCTATGGTCTCCTGTCGCCGCCGGCAGTGAACTCGAGTCGAGTCGTCGAGGAGGAAGCTCGGTCATCGCTGGATCTCACAACAACCATTACTGACTCACCCAGATTTGCCATTTGCCCCGATCAGGAGCCTTGACATCACTAGGATGTTCGTTACACACTTTTGCAGCACGATTCAGGTTACGGCTGCTCCATCCGTGCACCACCTCACCGTGGCCGGCCCTCCTCCGACCTCCCTAGCTCAAACCGCCGCCCACTAGCTCCCCTATTCCCTAGATGCTCAAAAGCCACCCCAATTGCCTAGATAAGCTCCCATTCGGCCGCAAGGTTCAAAATGGCGAAAACAAAAAAGCTTGCCGGGCGATCGCCGCCTCGCCGGACCCACCACCGCCAAAATGGAACCCCACACTCCCACGAACCCAACCATACCCTCAAAATCGATCGCAACTCACCGTAGCGCCAATCGTTGCCGCCCCTCTCTGTTTTTTGAACGCGCGAGGCGGGAGGAGGAAGATGAGCGATGAACAGGCGTTCTTGTTCATCCGACCGAGCCGTTCAAGCGGTTGAACCGAACCGGCTAAACGGGTCCGAACGGTGAACCCGATGAACAAGATCTTGACCGTTAAGCACAAGAAACCCGTTCTCGTTCACCCGAAACCCGAAATGCATATTTATACCCATTTTGACCGTTTCGAGCCCGCCAACCCATTTCTCAGGCCCATTTCCTCATTTGGGCCTTCCAAAGTCAAAACTTGGGTTATTTGTATTTTCGTATTTTATTTCTTTATTTCATTTCTTTATTTCCTAGCTCTATTCTTTGGGCATGGAATTGATTTGTTTTATTTGTTTTGCGTTAGCTACCGAAGTCGAAGAACACCAGGAGCAAGGAGAAGAAACTCAAGTCCAGACCCAACCCGCTGAAGAATACGAATTAATCGAAATATCAGATCCGCAAGGCAAGTCGCACATATTTTGATCATATTGAACCTACATTGTCATCCTTTATTTAATTATCCGTATTTTCATTATGCTATTTACAACCTGTTATTTTATGTACAAATAATGCTTAGAATGTCATGATGTTAGTTATTTCCTACCACCCGAAAAGCCCTGTTCATTTTGATAGCCATATTCACCTTGACAAGACATAGTAATGTTAAAATTTGTAATAATATAATCATGATAGTGTAGGAATTCATCAATATCTTTCTACTGTTAAGAATGTTGTTATTTGTCTAGAGTTTTGAAAAGTTGGATCTAGGGTAAGCGAGGATCGCAGAGTTGGATCCGAAGACCTTATCCTAGGGTGGGGACTTGGCTATGAATTGGTGGCAGTGCCTCAGGCACTGGATATGGGTTTGTGCGTGGATGATGCCTCAGTTAAAAATGTAAGGACTAGAACCTTATGCTGAGTAAAGAACATAGCAACCGCCCAACCACAAGCGTTGACTTTGTCAAACCTGGCTTAATAACTGCTCAATTTCAATTGAACCTTTGCAATTGGGAAGGGGGATACAGAGGGTGAGTCGTATGGGAGGTGGTTAACCATACAACTGTAGGACTGCAATAAGTCGGACGGGATCCGTGGGGTCATCCGAGCTTATTGAGACTAAAAACCTACTGGGTAAAGGCTAGATAAAGAATTGAGCAAGAATGACCTTGTTTTCCTAACTCGTCATGGGAGTTAAGAAATCTTGTGGGTAAGCGGGGCAACTCTGCGAGTCATGACTAATGGTATTCGAATACGTCGTGCTTCCGGTAAACGAAGCTGTGTTTAATGGGTGAATCCAGTAGCAAAGCATAAGTAGGTTTGAGAATAATTTGTTAATATTGCAAAGTGATAATCAAGTTTGAAACCCCTTTTTAATATTGAAGTTATGCTTTTAAGACTTTAACTGAGTTATAGCTGAAACTGCATCCACATAAAATAATAGCCTTATTTCCCTTTTACTTGTTATACCCTGCATGTAGTTAATAATAGTTTCCGTGTGACTTGTTGAGTACGGTAGTAGTACTCATGCTTGCTAAAAACATCAACAGAAATAGCTGGTAACGTGGGAGCAGATGAAGACGAAGTGGAGTATTACGAAATAGATGACGCTTGGATTTAGGGTTGTCTTTCGCTCAGGCGTGCCTGTGGCATCTTGTGCTGTAGTGTATTTAAGGGTCGTTTGCCCTACTGTAAAACTTGGCTTCTAGCCCTTATATTGTAATAAAGCTGGCTTTTGTTCTTAAGCTTGTGTTGGCAATGTTATGCACTCAGATGAGATAACTCGCAATGAACAGCCCTGGCGCTTGCGAGGATTCATAATGCTCCTTAAATGGGGTGTTACAGAGTGGTATCGAGCCGCTTGCTTGACCGTAGGATGACCCTAAGTGTATTAGGTGTTATTGCAAAAAAAAAATATTTTACTTATGGAAAAGGAGTTTTTCCTTTAAAAAGCCAGTAATATTTCTGTATACTTCTTCCCAACTTATCCTTGCCTAAATTCAAAATTTTCGTTGTTAGCAGATGGAACGTCATGTCTACTCCGACCCAAGTGCTTTACATGGAAAGGCAGCTCTGTTGTGGAGAATGCAAAAATATCTCTATGCAACTGAGCAGCAGCGACCGGTATTCTATGCAAGAGGATTGGTGGTCAATGGGAAGCTCTATCAATGGAAGGCATGGGTGTATCTAATGCCACTTCCATTGAGGCCGGATATTTCACGAAAATTCACAGCATATCGCCTCAAGGAGTCCGATGCCATACAGGATGCAGCGAGGAAAGCGGTGGTGTATCTTCGCTATTATGATGCGAGTTTGACGAGTCACCATTCCACCTCATCCCACAGGAGGATGATGAGAGGCACAGCTTTTCAGTTCCACACCCTGACCGAGAAGAAGACCCCAGAATCAAAGAAGTCGCATTGCATATTGTCTTCAGAGACTCGGTACTCCGGATGGCGAAGAGAACCGAGTCGCAATTTCAACTCTTTTCAGCCCAGCAGGAGGTTTGGGTGCTGAAATGTAGTCTGCAGCACTCACGACAACTAGAGCAAGGTGAAACATCAGGTGTTGGCGAAACACCTGATGATGTCGCTGGGCCCTCCAAAAAGCCACGAAGGATGACGGCACCCCAATACCGAGCACTTTTCAAGAATCCAGTGCCACAAGCTGCGGAAGAGCCTAAAGCCATCAATGAAGAATCCAAGGGCAAAGAGCCCATGATTGAAGAGGAAGAAGAAGACCCTGAGGAGGAGGAGTGGTGTTCCTCCGGTGGTTCCCCAGACCCTAAGACTTAGACAGTGGCGTAGAATCGAGTTTCGCTAAGTATAGTTAGAACCCCTGGTAGTAGAATGTTTTGGTATTGTAAAACAAGTTGCGGTATAAGCATTGTAAAAATGGTATGTATCCAGCTTGTATGATAAATAAAGACTACTTTTGCCTATGTGATAATTTGTTTGCTATGAGTATCTTTAGTCTTTCTTTTTCAAAAGTTTAATCCTTCTATTCTGCCCTAGAAATCTTATCTATTTCGCTCTATCTTAACTAAAAATCTGAATTCTTACTTATCTATCTGACCTTTTAAAAACTCGCTGCAGATCTGAGCTCCTAAATCATATCAAACTGTCAGATGGCTGAAGGAGGAGAAGAATCTCAGGGGCAGGGCAGCCCTCGCCAAAGGGAAGTGCCGCAGCCCAGTTTAGCAGATATTTTGGCCAAGATGGAAGAAAATAGACATCAAGCAGAACTAAATCAGTCTCGTATGATGGAACAACATGCCAAATTATTAGAACAGATAGCCATGAGAAGCGGAGGAAATAATCAGCAAGGAATGCCCATACAACAAAATGGGCAGATTTTCAAAAGACTCGGCCTCGAGTCTTTTCTTCCTCACCTGATCCAATGGTAGCTGAAGATTGGTTCAGAGATGTGGAAAGGAAGTTGAATACTATTCAGTGCAATGACAAAGAAAAGGTATTATATGCCTCCCATCAGCTGCAGGGCCCAGCTGCAGCATGGTGGGTAAGCTACCAAACGATGAGTGAAGATCGAGAAATCACATGGAAAGAATTTGAAGATTCTTTCCGCCAGGCTCATGTACCCACAGGCGTGATCGAAGCCAAACGTCGGGAATTTCTTGCGTTAAAGCAAGGAGGACGAACGATCACGGAATATCTTCACCAGTTTAACACACTGGCCCGTTATGCCCCAGACGACGTGAAGACCGAAGTAAGGAAAATGGAAAGGTTCAAGGAAGGACTACAGAAGTCTTTAAAGTATCACATCTCGGCAATGGACTTTAAAGACTTGTCAGCAATGGTAAATAAACTCATCATGTCTGAAGAGGCTAGGAATGAGTTAGAGGACACGCGGAAGAGGAAAGTAATGCAAAGAACGTCAACGCGAGACACTCCTCGGAAGCGAATGATCTTAGCACCCCAGTCTAGGGGACATCGAGGAAGGAGGTTTACGTTCGCACCAAGACCGCAGTTTAAGACGAACCAAAATCCTATGACGTCCCAGCGAGCGTTCAAGACTTCTAGTTTGAAGTGTTATAACCTGGGGAAATCATTTGCGAGGCAATGTCCACGCTATACACCGTCGCTATCATCGTGGCGGTGGCCATTACAAGAATCGGTGCCCACGAGGAGGATTGCCCTCAAGTGGCAAAAGCCAAGTTAGGGCCTGACATCTTCGCCATGACGGTTTGTAGCCGTGCCAAAAGCAGGAGGAAGGAAGTCGACTCGACAATTTGCATTCAAGCCGCGAGGACTCGAGGCGACAACCACGACGTCGGCAGAGATAAGGGTAAAGGGATCACGAGACTGCACAAGGAAGGATAAATCACATCTCCATGGTAATAAGCGGTAGGAGCCAACGACGTCATCGTTGGTACGTTCATATCCACTCAAAGCCTTCCTTAGTTTTGTTTGATCCGAGCAACACATTCGTTTCTCTCTTTGGCTTTTGTTGTGAAAACCAAATGCCATTCTCCACTTTGCAAAATCCTATTCCTTTCAAACACCCGGGAGTAGGATGGAATCTCGCTTTGGATGCAAGGACTTGGACCTAGAAATCCACGGAGTCAAATTTAAAGCGGACTTGCTATTGTTGGAAATGAAGGACCGGATGTCATATTAGGGATGAATTGGTTAACTAAATATAAAGCCAAGGTGGATTGTGAAAACAAGCTAGTAACTTTGGTATGTCCGGAAGGCGAAGGTATGATGAAGGACAGATCCAGCGTTAGTGGAGAAAATGAAGGCAAGTGTTCAAAGTATAATGGTAGAAGAAGGAGTTGCTCAAGTGCCAATAATTCGGAGTATCCGGATGTTTTAGAAAGAATTACAGGAAGCCACCGATAGACCCATCGAGCTTGCTATTGAGTTGGTACAGGGGCTAAACCCATCACAAAGCGTCGATGTCGGATGTCGGCCAAGAGCTCAAAGAACTTAAGAGGCGATGGATGAATTAATGGAAAAGAATTTATCTGACCTAGCATATCTCCTTGGTCGCCCGGTCTTTGTTCGCTAAGAAGAAAGATGGGAGTCGAGAATGTGTGGATTATCGAGGGTTAAATGCCGTGACTATCAAAAATAAATATCCTTTGCCAAGGATAGACGACTTATTTGATCAGCTCAAAGGAGCTAAGGTATTCTCGAAAATTGATCTAAGTGCGGATATCATCGACTTAAGATCCGAGAGCGGGATCGTGAAAAGACCGCCTTTACCACAAGATACTGATTGTTTGAGTTCAACCGTGGTACCATTTGGCTTGACAAATGCACCGCGTGTTTTATGAATCGATGAATATGGTATATATGGAGCAGCTAGACCATTTTGTGATAGTTTTCATCGACGACATATTAATATACTCTAAGACGTAAGGAGAACATCGTCAACATTTACATGTTGCCACGAGTAGTGAGAGAACACCAGTTGTATGCTAAATTCTCCAAATGTGAGTTTTGGATGAAAGAAGTAGCATTTCTTGGACATATTATTACTGAAGAAGGAGTAAAAGTAGATCCGGAAAAAGTAAAAGCGGTAATGGAATGGAAACAACCAACCACTGTAACAGAAGTTCGGAGTTTCCTTGGTTTGGCTGGATATTACCGTCGGTTTATCGAAGGATTTTCAAAAATATCAAGACCCCTTACTCAACTCCTCAAGAAAGATAATCCTTATATATGGACCGATAAGTGTGAAGAGAGTTTTCAGAAATTGAAAGCAAGATTAACCTCAGCCCCTGTGCTTATACTTCCTAACCCCGAGAAAGATTTTCAAATCTACTGTGATGCCTCAAAGCAAGGATTAGGTTGTGTACTAATGCAGGAAGGGAAAGTGGTGGCGTACGCTTCAAGACAATTACGACCACATGAGACAAATTATCCAACGCATGACTTGGAATTGGCAGCAGTAGTGCATGCGTTGAAAATTTGGAGGCACTACTTATTGGGAAATCGTTGTGAGGTCTTTTCCGACCACAAGAGTCTGAAGTACATATTTACTCAGCCAGATTTAAATCTCCGACAACGTAGATGGTTGGAGTTAATCAAAGATTATGACCTGGATCTCCAATACCATCCTGGGAAGGCAAACGTTGTCGCAGATGCACTGAGTCGGAAAAAGTACCGCAACATAGCCTTTATTCTGGAATGCGCTATTCCATTGCATGAAGAGATTCAGCGATTGAACCTATGTGTTGTTGAACAAGGCCAAATAACGGCATTAGAAATTCAAGAAACTTTAACGGATCGATTAAGGCGACTCAAGGCGAGATGGAGAAATGCGACAACTCATAAAGAGAAGCTGGAAGAAAACTCATCTGAATTCGTTAAGGATGATCAAGGGATCTTGAGATTTAGAGGTCGCTATTGTGTACCTGATGACAAAGAGTTGAAAGATTTGATTTTACGAGAGGCTCATTCATCTCAACTCTCTATTCATCCAGGAGGCACGAAGATGTACCAAGATTTGAAAAAGAGGTATTGGTGGAGTAACATGAAAAAGGAAATGGCAGAGTATATTGCACGTTGTGATACCTGTCAGAAAATAAAGATAGACCATCGGAAGCCTTGAGATTACTAAATCCTTTGCCAATCCACGAATGGAAATGGGATGACATTGGTATGGATTTTATTACGGGATTTCCAAAAAGTCGAGACGGTTACGATGCTATTTGGGTAATCGTAGATCGATTGACCAAAGTAGCACACTTCATACCCATCAAACAGACTTATGGCAAAAATAAATTGGCAGAACTATACTTGACAAGAATTGTGGTATTGCATGGAGTTCCAAAACGAATAGTATCTGATAGAGGAGCACAGTTTACCTCTACATTCTGGGAGAAATTACATGAAGCGATGGGAACAGATTTAGCTTTTAGTACAGCATACCATCCGCAAACTGGAGGACAAACAGAACGAGTAAATCAGATCTTAGAGGACATGCTTCGAGCATGCGCATTGGTTTATGGAGCTGCTTGGGACATGTGCTTACCGTTTGCAGAATTCTCGTATAACAACAGTTATCAAGCCAGTATTAAAATGGCCCCGTTTGAAGCCCTGTATGGGAGAGAATGTAGAACGCCGTTAAATTGGACTGAGACCGGAGAACGGCAGTTCTTAGGGCCACAAATTGTCCAAGATGCAGAAGTCCACGTTAGGATTGTTCGAGACAAAATGAAAATAGCTCAAAGTCGACAAAAGAGTTATGCTGATATGCGTCGGAAAGATCTAAGTTTTGAAATCGGAGATTTGGTATATCTCAAAGTCACACCATTCAAGTTAGTAAAAAGATTCCAAGTTAAAGGAAAGCTAGCCCCAAGGTATATTGGCCCATTCAAAATTCTCGAGAGAATAGGAGAAGTAGCGTACAAGCTGCAGTTAACACCAAATTTGGCCAGAGTACATAACGTATTTCATGTATCTCAGTTACGTAAATGTCTCCGCCATTCCACCGAACAAGTACCAGTTGATGACATAGATTTACTGGGATGATCGTCATATGAAGAAGAACCAATTAGGATCTTGGAAACTACGAAAAAGCAGCTTGAGAAACAAAACCATCGAGCTTCATAAGATTCAATGGCGTAATCACTCGGCGGATGAAGCAACGTGGGAAAAGGAAGCGATTCTGGCGAGAATTTCCCAACCTACTCCTTGGCCCGAGTTGATCTCGAGGACGAGATCCTTTTTAAGGAGGGTAGGTTGAAACAAAACCGAAAATGAAGAAAATTCAAAATGAATTTGAGTTTGAGTTGAATTTGGTTTCCTTTTGCTTCCTAGCCCTAATCTGCACTAATCTTGATGCAAATCCGCCACTAATCCTTGTCATCACGGCCTGAGTGGAGGGGATGAACGCGAACACTTGTTCATGTCGAAAAACGCCGCCGCCTCATCCTCTCGCCACCGCGACGCCTCGCGCTTCTTTCGCGCGCCAAGAAGCCCTTGCCAGCTCCCCTCCGCTGCCAACCTTGCACCACGCTCATGATGGACCACGGCACGGTGGCGGCCGGCCGGCCGTCCACGGTCGCCACCTCCGCCCCTTCGCGTTACTCGTCGTTGGCCAAATGAGACGGCGCCGGCTTCACGGCCTCTGTCTTGCGACGCCCAAGGCTCCACCTCTCCCACGGTGGCGGTAGCCTGAGCTCCCCGAGCCTCCCCGGCCAATCCACGCGCCGCCACCGACTTGAGCCATCTTCGGCGCCAACTCCGATTTCTCCACCTATTTAAGCCCCGGGACTCCCCGTGGTAGCCCTTCACCCCGAACCCCGCCCACCACCCAGAGCCGCCGCCATCGCCTCCAGCCGGCATTGCAAAAATCTTCAAAGTGAGCCCTAATCCAATGTCCTATCCCTACCAACCATTCTTGATTCCTTTCACTGTAGCTTCCTCAACCTCCGAAACCTCCCCAACCGCCGCCTTAGCTCCCCGAGGCCCCTCCTTCCCAGTGGGCCGAAAACCACCGTCCGGCCGAACCACCTCACCGTGGCCGGCCCTCCTCCGACCTCCCTAGCTCAAACCGCCGCTTCCACTAGCTCCCTCTATTCCCCTAGATGCTCAAAAGCCACCCCAATTGCCTAGATAAGCTCCCATTCGGCCGCAAGGTTCAAAATGGCCGAAAACAAAAAAAGCTTGCCGCCGGCGATCGCCGCCTCCGCCGGACCCACCACCGCCCAAAATGGAACCCCCACACTCCCACGAACCCAACCATACCCTCAAAATCAGTCGCAACTCACCGTAGCGCCGCCAATCGTTGCCGCCGTCCTCTCTGTTTTTGCGAACGCGCGAGAGCGGGAGGAGGAAGATGAGCGATGTGGCGTTCTTGTTCATCCGACCGAGCCGTTCCAAGCGGTTGAACCGAACCAGCTCGCTTAACGGGTCCGAACCGGCTGAACCCGATGAACAGTACTGACCCGTTAAGCACAGTAAACCCGTTACTGTTCACCCGAAACCCGAAATGCATATTTATACCCATTTTGACCGTTTCGAGCCCGCCAACCCATTTCTCAGGCCCATTTCCTCATTTGGGCCTTCCAAAGTCCAAAACTTGGGTTATTTGTATTTTCTGTATTTTATTTCTTTATTTCATTTCTTTATTTCCTAGCTCTATTCTTTGGGCATGGAATTGATTTGTTTTATTTGTTTTGCGTTAGCTACCGAAGTCGAAGAACACCAGGAGCAAGGAGAAGAAACTCAAGTCCAGACCCAACCCGCTGAAGAATACGAATTAATCGAAATATCGGATCCATGAAGGCAAGTCGCACATATTTTGATCATATTGAACCTACATTGTCATCCTTTATTTAATTATCCGTATTTTCATTATGCTATTTACAACCTGTTATTTTATGTACAAATAATGCTTAGAATGTCATGATGTTAGTTATTTCCTACCACCGAAAAGCCCTGCTCATTTTGATAGCCATATTCACCTTGACAAGACATAGTAATGTTAAAATTTGTAATAATATAATCATGATAGTGTAGGAATTCATCAATATCTTTCTCTTATTAAGAATGTTGTTATTTGTCTAGAGTTTTGAAAAGTTGGATCTAGGGTAAGCGAGGATCGCAGAGTTGGATCCGAAGACCTTATCCTAGGGTGGGACTTGGCTATGAATTGGTGGCGGTGCCTCGAGCCTTTGGATATGGGTTTGTGCGTGGATGATGCCTCGATTAAAATGTAAGGACTAGAACCTTATCTTTGAGTAAAGAACATAGCAACCGCCCAACCACAAGCGTTGACTTTGTCAAACCCGGCTTAATAACTGCTCAATTTCAATTGAACCTTTGCAATTGGGAAGGGGATACGGAGGGTGAGTCGTATGGGAGGTGGTTAACCATACAATCTGGGGATCGCAATAAGTCGGACGGGATCCGTGGGGTCATCCGAGCTTATTGAGACTAAAAACCTACTGGGTAAAGGCTAGATAAAGAATTGAGCAGTAAACAGCCTTGTTTTCCTAACTCTGTCGCGGGAGTTAAGAAATCTTGTGGGTAAGCAGGCAACTCTGCGAGTCATGACTAATGGTATTCGAATCTGCGTGCTTCCTGTGTGCAAGTGTGTTTAATGGGTGAATCCAAGAGCAAAGCATAAGTAGGTTTGAGAATAATTTGTTAATATTGCAAAGTGATAATCAAGTTTGAAACCCTTTTAATATTGAAGTTATGCTTTTAAGACTTTAAGCGAGTTATAGTGACGCATCCACATAAAATAATAGCCTTATTTCCTTTTACTTGTTATACCGCATGTAGTTAATAATAGTTTCCGTGTGACTTGTTGAGTACGGTAGTAGTACTCATGCTTGCTAAAACATCAATGTAAATAGCGGTACACCGCGGCACACACAGCAGTTCTATCCTCCGTGATACCTCCTCGAGCATTGTTAGTGCATGGAAGAGGGGAGGCCATTACACAAACAAATAGGTAGGGGTAAACCCTCCCTTTCAACAAGGTCGGGCTGCCGCCAGAGCTCCCTCGTCGGTTGGTGTAAAATCGAGGAGATCAGCCAGAGGGAGAGAGTAAATAGTCATTTCTAAAAAAATCAATTAATTAATTATATTTAATCTATTTGACTAAAATCAAGAATATAATTCGGAAGTTTAAATCAAATTGGTTTTAGCACAAACAAAATCTAAATCAACTAGGTTTCCTTAAGTGCGCCAACAACTTAAGTCTATGTCAAATGTTTGTAATTCTAGAAAGACAAGTAGTCAATTTAATTTTATGAATGTAAATTGCTTAAAAGTAAATTGAGCATAAGAAAATAAACCACAAAAACACGGTACTTTTTATCGTGGTGTTCGAAGACTTGCCGGTTTTCTCTAATCCACGTTGAAGTTAGTCCAAACGAATTGGACCGGCTCTATGAATTAAACCGAAACATCTCAATCCACTAAGGTTGCTCTCCCTCCACTCCAGAGATGGCGAGCACCACACCACTCACAATTCACCAGAACTTCTCACAATCTTCTTTGAGAAGTTCACCGCGCACGACGCCTTAAACGCCGTCTGGCAGTCGTCAAACTCCAAGAGTAATAAGTCAAGCCCCTTGCTTGACTCTTACCACGTGCAACGAGTGTACAATCTCAAATAGACACTAGTCCAACTCTAGATGCAACACATATACTCTAGATCACTCTCCTTACTCACAAAGTACAACACATGAGTAATTAAGAGCAGGACCTCACACTAGCTCAAGGAAATAGAAATGTATCGAGCAACAACATTTCCCACCGGCCACAAAGAGGTATTTATACCCCACACAAGAAAACTAGCCGTTGAAGCCAAATCCCTAGAAAATCAGGATTATCGGAAGTACCGGCAACAAAACTATGGTACTTCCGCTCCCCTCGCAACGGCTAAAAAACTAGCCATTAGAAGCAAAGGACCAGTCAAATCCGGTAGTTCCGCTAAACAATTTTCGATAATTCTAATCATCAGAAGTACCACTCCCACATGCAAAACTACCGCTCTCGCGGGGAAAAGAAGACCACCACATAGGTGCCTCTCTGAAAAAAAATGTACCGCTACACAAGCCGGACGTTCCGTAGATTAGAAGTACCGCTCATACAGAGACGGTAATTCCGCTCGATGATCGAACTGCTCACACAGAGCTGATCGGACCGCTCACATAGAGCCAGTCGAAAACTTCAATCATCGACTACCCTGGTCCACGACCACGTTGATCTCTGACCACGTTGTCTGAATCGACCACATAGGTCTCCGACTTCGCTGGTCTACGACCACGCCGGTCTCCAACCATGTTGTCCGGATCGATCACACGGATCTCCGACCACGCTATTCTACGACCATATTAGTTCTGACCACTCAGGTGTCGACCACGTCAACCATGTCGATATTCGATCACGTTGGTCTCTGATCACATAGATCTCCGACCACTATGTCGATCTTCGTCCACACAGGTCATCGACCACATTGGTTCTCGACCACACAGGTCTTCGGATCACCAATAGATGCGGTAGTTTTGTGATAGTTTTGGTCAGCGGTAGTACCGTAGACTACACTGCGATAGTTCTGATTTCCCTGAGAAGAGCATATACTTCAACAGATTTTGCAAAAACACATTTGCAAACTATAGTATCATGCACACAAGGATTATCCATGATTCCCAATAAGCTGCAAAAGACATTTGCACACTTTTAGAATCATGACACAAGGATTATATATATATAAACTTCAACAATTTGTAAAACACATTTGCAAATATAAGCCTCATACTACAAAGAATGAAAACATGGACTTGAAGCACTTGCAAAACACATTCGCAATGTATTGCCCCATGTTACAAGGAATCAACACATGAGCTTCAACTATTTGCAAAACGTATTCGCAAATACAAGCCTCATGCCAAAGAGAACTAGAGCAAGTGAGGTTGAGCTATCAACACATGATGAGACTTCTCAGCTAGTGAATATAGTGTAGAGAAAGATGCAGGCTATTGCTTCTATAGTTTTTCCTTTTAAGCACCAGACTTTACATGAACAATTTAGTCATGATGTCTTTACCAAAATAGGATGATTGATGATTTTATTACTTGTCATGATCTTGGAAGTCTGGCCATGAAGATAGTTGAAACTGAAAGGTATATTGCATTTCCATTGGTCTACTGTCTCATCGAGTTAGCATTGCTACTACCGATGGTGATAGCATTGGCTGGAAGAGTCTTCTCAGTTATAAATATTATCAAGACCAATTTGTGCAATAAGATATCCGATGATTGGCTTAATGACATGATGGTGCACTATATCAAGCGAGACATATTCAAATGACTTGATTGTGAAAAATATCAAGAAATGGTTTTAAGACATAAAATTTCAGAGAATAAAAATGTCTTGTTCTTCTAGACGTACTTAGTTATTTAGTGGTATGTCTTTTGTCTTCTCTTTTTATTGCATCTTTTATGTTCTATTATCCGTGATACTACTGATCCATCTATATTTAACACTTGGCAGGTTACTTCTTCTATGGCTCATCTTTTATTCACACTATTATATCCGATAACCTGATGGCAAACTATAGACTAAGCTTCATTAATGAGGTATTTTTCAATGTCCTACCGTCATCTTCACATATTTGCTGGCAAAATATAGTTGTTGCTTCCATTTAGTGTCATATACTCTTATTAGTGCAATTACAACGTAGTTTAAGCATATATTGTTTTGCTTTTGGGTAATAGTGTTGCTTCATGATTGTAAGTTCGCTACACCTATATTTTAGTTCTAGGTCCATCGTTGCAACTGGAAGACATGGGAAGCTGGAGAGACGGAAGGTGTATTGTAACATCCCAATTTTTAGAGTTTATTTGAAGCATTTTAAAAGAAAATTCATCATTTGATTTTTTCTAGAATTAATTAAACCTTAAAATGAATTTTTATTGATTAAAAGGATTTAATATGATTAAAATAAAACTTCAAAATTTGCTGAGAGTATTTTATTTGGGTTCCTTCTGCTTCAAAGATTTTTCTAGAATTTCCCGTGATTTTCTAGATTTATTTTATATTTCCTAGAGCTCAAATGAATTTATTTGAATTTCTGAAAATAGAAAACCCTAAGAAACCCTAAAAGGCTACATGGGCCGAAGCCCAACCCCTCAGGCCCGCTTCACCCACTGGCCTAGCCCGCCCCGGGTCTGCCATGCGTCGCGCATTCGCCCACCAACCTCACCGCTTGATGTTCACCGCGTGTCGGCCATCGGCCGCATATTCTCACCCGCACGTCTGCATCATTACCATCCACCCGTCATCACATTCGACGTCGTCCCCATGGACTCTCGCTGCCGCCGCCGTTTCAAACTCGAGACTCCGTCCACTGTCATAGTAGCCTCGAATTTAGTGACCACGTCGCCCGTGGACTCTTGGCGTCCGTGCTATAAATAGCCGCGCCACCACGCTTTTTCTCCCCATCTCAAGTCGCCGCCCTCGTCGAGTTCGCTGTGAGCTGCACCTTCATTTTCATCTTTGTCATCATCATCGTCTTCAGCAAAACCAGCTCGGGCCATCATTGTCTCCATCGTCGCCGGTGAGTAGCCATCGAGCTCCATCTCCGCTGCCGGCTAACCATCCAACAACCGCCACCGTCTGCCGCCCTCGGTTCATGCGCCACTTCTCTGCCAGCCGAGGCAATGCCTCATTTCACTAGCCACCATGTCACCCCGCACACACGCCCAACCGGCGATTCATCTTCTCAGTGAACCCCGTCCATCATGCACCGAGCCACTGACAATCGGGTCCCGCTTGTCAGATCAGCTATTCCATGAACCCATGAATCGAGCCACGTCAGCACCGTCCACGCCAGCAGCCACATAAGCCCTAAACCGATGTGTCCACCACGTGTCAGTCCACGTAGGTGCCACGTCATCCAATCAAGCCATCCCTAGTGCCACGTCAGATGCCACATGTCATGCTATGTCACCCAGCCATGTCAGCCCTACGTTGCCACCTGTCAGCCACGTGTCGCCATGTTATCCCTAGCCGCCACATCATCAAATCCAGTAGTCAGTACACTATTCTGTGAGCCAAGTCCACCGTAGACCAGCTGTTTCATGCATCGGGTGTACAACACAGTGAAATTTTTGAATTTCCAGTATTTTTTTTAGATTAGATTTTCTAAGAGCCTGTTCTTCTCTGTCCTAGCTCCGATTGACCTTATTTTTTTTCTTAAATTCATCTAAAATTGAGCTCTATCTTTTGGTTCTAGTTTTTATATTTTGGAGTTCATTTGAATTTTATTTGATTTTATTTTTCCTCGTTCGCTTTCTCTCTCGTTAGATCACGTCTTTGAAGGAGCAGAAGCACCATCAAAATATTAAGAATTGGTAACTGAGCAAGACCAAGGCAAGTCATGTCCTTTAATTATGTCGAACCTAGTTTTCAAATCTATTTATTTTTTGTAAATTATGATGCATTGCTATTTTAATACAAACCCTTGTACCTGGTAGTTATTGCCCAACTTGATTAATTCCTCCTTAATAATTTGAATGACATGATTCCATTATCACCTTAGGATAGATATTTATCTAGTGATATAATACTAGTTGTCACATGGGTTGTGCGCCTAGTATGCTTAACCATGCTTATAGTTATATTGGGTTCATCATCACATGTTGATCAACTAATTAATTTTGACCTAATAAGATATTAAATCGTGTTGGTCAGCCACAGTTATAAAATTTGTGCACCATGACATGGATAGTGTCATTAATGGTGGTTATACAAAATGGTTTTCACTTGGGTGAATGATCATATAGTAAAGGGGGAAGTGTGATCAGCACTTTTGGGATGTGGATGTTTCACCTAGGTAATGTTTAAGGACATAATTTTGTACGTCATTGATTTGAGTCTTATCATACAACCACATGTCCAGAATGGGACGGACCTGACCAATTAATTTGTGATATTTTAATTTCAGTTCCGTCAATGGGATGAATGCGGTTTGGCAGTAGCCATGGATCCACATTAAGGGAGCGGGCAAAACTAGGTTAAGATTGAGTATTGTAAAAGGCTTGTTGTGATCTTCTTGGTCGACATGCCAAAAGAAGCGTGTTATACCGGTGATATTATGAGATAATCATATCATGTGGGTAAAGTTGTGTAACCTCTACAGAGTGTCAAACTATTCGAATAGCCGTGTCCTCAGTCATGGATAATGCTCGGTAATTTCACACGAGGGGTAGATACTTCATAAAACATGGTTGGGCTTTAGTTGAGAAGTGAATAGTTAGTTGCTTTTGTACTACGCCGTCTGAATTTCGCCAACTTTTCTTCCCAGCGTGCACCTAGAAGGAAGGAGAGCGGCTATCTCCGAATCATTGCCGCAGAGAGATCCTGCACGGGGCGGCAATAAGGTTTCTGGGCAGCGCATATCTGCACGACCGCTCACTGCACGTCGTCCGCGCGTTCTTTCGACTTTGTTAATATAATTTTTTTGTGTATATTCTGAAGTATAATGAATATATTTTCAACAGGGACGGATCGAAGCGGAGGCTCAGGAGTCTCTCCCCGAACCCTCACCCCCGTTGCCACCCCTCATTGCCAACGTACTCGCTCCATGTATGCAGCTCGTACCTCCAATCCTAATTTAGGTGCCCAATTTGCACACCTCTAGGTGCATGAACCCACGTCCCGGAGCGAGAGAAGTTCACGGAGTTTAATTGCCAACAGCCGAGTGTAACATGTCTAATACCCTAACTAATATTTTCTTCATATATTCGTACTAAACTTTTAACTACTTGCACAATTTAGTCAATGAAAAAAAATACTACGATTGCTTGTAATTTTTTTTTTACTGTGAGGACACTCGACACTAATAAAAGCACCAACCTTGGGCCATATGTCATCTTGTTGCCAATGTGCATGAACCACAGAACGGGAAAAACGTCCTCCAGATAAATCACCAACTATGTACTTTAATTTGGTGAAATGAAATAGAAAGGCTATACATATAACTCCATCAGTTCCTAAGCACAAACAAATTAATCCAGAAAAAAGAAAAGAAAAACCCATGATTTTATACAGTTCCAGATCATTCATCTGAAGAAACTTCCGGTGCTGCAGCGAAAATCTAAAAGCAACAAATGATTCAATGAGCTTCTCTACCGGTTTGCCATCTTTCCACGTTGATTCAATGAAACTTCAGGACTGTACCGCAAAAGCACATTTCGCTAAACAAAGGGCATCACCACAAGCAGTTCACGTAATGATGCTGATGCCTCCTGTTAAACTCTATGAGCCCTCCATATGTTTGGTCTGCTATGCCAACATAAAAGGCCTCTGTGTCTGGGCTGAATGACAGACCAGCTATCTCGCCGAAGAAGTCCATCTCATGAGATTTGCCATAATCTGCGTAAGAATCATAGATATGGACAAAATCCATAGGCTCCGACGTTGCCAAGAATCGCCCATCTGAAGAGAACTTGATACAACGTATTGATCCCATCCTTCCGCCAAGCACAGCGAATGATTGTGATAGGTTTCTAATGTCCCACAACCTACATGTTGTGTCTTGACTTCCAGTAGCCAAGATATTGCCCCCAGGATGCCAGGCAGATGCAAATGAGTAATCCAAGTGACCCCTAAGTGCACCAATTGACTAGAAGAATAGAGAAAAATGTTAGTGGATTAATCTTAAACAGGAACCACTGATCACCTGAAACTTAAGCAAAACATACTCATGCACTAACCTTGCCACACTTGGGATCAACTACCAAGCCATCCTCATGATCCCCAAGGACAGCAAAGAGTTTCCCGTTAGGGCTCACCGAAACACACTGTTAAAACTAAATTTTAGTAAATGAAAAAGGACATAACTATAGGGGATAAATGAGTTTGAGCTACTTACATTCACTGACCACGGGAAGACACAGTGCTTAACGAGGTCGAAGTATTCGGTGTCAAAAATTCTAACAGAGCAGTCGTTATTAGCAACCACCAACCGTCTTGATCCACTGAAAATAAACATGTTTGTCGGAAAATTGTTAACAAGAACATGGAAGTAACATGTACTGGCTCCAAAAGCATCAAATTTTACTTGGGATCCTGGTAGATCTCTAAAGAGTTGGTAATAGCATTCTCATCATCTGTAACTCTCGTGCTGAAAACAACCCCATCATCCTCCAGGCACTATTAAAAACCGAAGCAACTTGTCACGAGTTATTAGACGAGACGGCAAAGTACAAAACTATATTTTGCCATGAACTGATGAACATACCTTGCATATAAGCTCCCCCTGAAAACCACCAACTACCAATAAGTTATCATCTACAGCCATAGTTGTGACCTGGACCATTGCAACAGACTGTGAACCATGCCCGCTCTGTCCAGCAACAAGAAAATTTGAAATGCTTTAGGCCAAACAGAAGGCGAATCAACAACAAACAGAGCTAAGACCTTGGACGGAGGACATACCTGTTTTGGTACAATGCAATCATCAGCATTGAGTAGCTCAGTGCTTATCTGGTCCAGTGATGACCAGTGTGTCACTGATTGGTTGTGCACTGTATAAACATCATGCTTGGTTGTTGCCCAGACCAGATTCCTCAGCTGCAAACTTGAATGTCAGAACTACATTCCTCTTATCTATATTTATTAGTGCAACATCAGGCATCAAGCATAAGCATGCCTGACTTGCTGAGAAGAGAAAATATACCAAATGTGCATGTAGTTCTGATGCAACCATAGAGCAGTAAGTTAACATCTGAGTGCAAGAACTTTTATGTGAAGTTACAACATTTAAGGAAATTGACTCCAACAATTAGTAAAACCATATAGAAGGCAAACTTCTCCCAACTAGGGAATATGGTGACTGGTGAAGGCAAAAGGTTCTTTATTTTTTAGGCTGACATTGTCAATATAAGTAAATTTCCTAATCTCAACAGCTACCCTTCTCTCCATCCTCACCTGAGTTGGGACAAGTCCATGGAACAAAACTTAGCCCATAGGACTAGCTACAAGTTGTTGAGAGGGTTGTACTGCTGGTTACTGCATTCACTTATCAATTTAACTCTATTTTCTATAGCTATCCTATTTATTATGTTAGCCTCCAAAATGCCAATGTGTTCACGCCTGGGGGAGACTAAGATACCTATGCAATTTCCTTTTCCACCCTATGTAGAACTTTGTTCAATGTTACATAGAGATCTTTGAGTAGATCCTGTGTTCCAAGAGAGCCTAAGAGTAGCAGATCATTGTCTTCGGCTTTCTACATCTCAAGAATGATACCTAGCCCAACACGTTGAAGTAGATCCTTCAACGATTTGTGCTGTCCATTTTGTAGCAGCAAAGTGGGGTGTTCCTCCACAATCTTGTGCTGCTTCATCACCTCTGAAAAAGGTATGCCATTCTTGCTGAAGTACCTATTTAAAATACTAATCATTGGGACAGTTGGGAGTTTACTTCTCTGAAGATACTAACACTTTCACTAGGTAACAGCAATATAAAACCAAAGGCAGTTTCATATTTTTAACAGACAGACTTTATCTATTAAATATACTGGAACCATGGTTCTACAACTAGGTGTACTCAGCCGAGTACTCGGACTAGGTCCCCTCACCGAGTACGAGCAGGCAAAAACGAGTACATAACCGGTTTAACCGGTTTAACCGGTATAACCAGGCGAGAAATAGAAGTAATCGGCTAACAGGCCGTGTACTCGCCCAAGTGGCCTGTCCAGTCTAATGAAGGCATGAAGCCCACGATCAAATTGAATTAAGCCCACAGTGGCACAGCCCAGCAGAGGAAGCCCACAGCTTATAGCACTAGCAATGGCACACAAGCCCGAGGGCGGCATCGTAACGACAGCGCGGGAAGGAACCCTAGGCGCAGGAGGGCGGCGGCGACAGCTACTACTGCTACATCTCCTCCCTCCGGCGGTGGGCTCCCCTGGTGCGGCTCCTCCCTTTGGCAACGGGCTCCCCTACTGCGGCTCCTCCCTCCGGCGACGACTTCCCTTGCTACGGCTCCTCCATCCAAAACGGCCTCCCCTGGTGCAACTCCTCCCTCCGAAACGGCCTCCCCTGGTGCAACTCCTCCCTCCGGCGCCGGCCTCCCCTGCTGTGGCTCCTCCCTCCTGCTGCGGCTCCTCCTTCCAATGGCATCCTCCCCTGCCTAGGCTCCTCCCTCAGGTGGCTTGCTCTCCTACTATAGCTCCTCCCCATCCTCCCCTGCTGCGGCTCCTCCCTCAGGCGGTGTCCTCCCCTACTACAGCCCTTCCCGCCGACAGCGAACTTCCCCTACTATAGCTCCTCCCTAATTCTCTTCTCTATTTTTCTGTTAAATAGAAGTATGCTCAAAAAGATGCATGAATTTAGTGTGACCATTTAATGTCCTAACTATGAAATCAACCAAGCACCACAAGATATGGACACATCAAAACAATGGCATCAAATGTGGCTTTGATTTTACATGAACATACAATTACATATATAAATCTGTTATTAAAATAGAAAAACCGGTTACAAGACCGAGTACAAGGCCGATTACCGTATAATCACTACAAGGTGAGGTGACCGAGCAAGTACCGATTACTGAGTTTTAGAACCTTGACTGGAACCAAAAACAATTTTCTAGATCATTGCTTGTGTATAGTGCCTACATGATTGTAGAACACCTTTTCCACCAATTCATGTTCTCTCTATAAACCAGATATCAGGAAGAAGTTTCTAATTTCTTGACAAAATTCATAATAAGTTTTTAAGGACAACATGGTCTGATCAGTTCAAAAAAGATCATCCTTAGCAATAATTAAGCTCCACGCTTAAGCAGATTCCATTCCGGAAAGAAAAGAGGCTCTCCCATTCCCACCTGATACGTCAAAAGCAATTGACTAATAAGGGGAACCAACCAGTCGAAGTAGGACCCTTTGGGACAGTACACGATCGATGGAACGAGCAATTAAGACCGCTTGTGGGAGTTGAGACTAGGCGGGATATTAGTAAATAATTTAGGAAATTCAGGCTTCATATTAAATAGAATTTACTCCTTCAACTGAAAGAGAAAGCTCCTTTTTCTGAATCTGGGAGAGAGGCAAAAGAGAAGTCTAGAGAGACCTCGACTCTTTCAGGAAAAGGAGGGGAGATCGAATGCGGGATGGAATCCTTGCCGAATGGAATGGACATCCTTGGGCACAAAACCATCCATTCTGGTGCTACATTTGTTTGAATAAAATGTTCCGCCAATTGCATGCATCTAATCAAAAAAACTTTTCTTATTCGTCTTTTTCTATCTTCCCATTCATCTCCACTATACCCCTCGTCTTCTAATTCCTTCCATTCGACCAAATACCTAGCCCCATAGTGATTTGGCATTTCTTATGCTGAACAATCAGTTCCTTCCATTATTTTTTTTTGAATTAGTTGTCATAAGACAGAATTCTTTTTAGCTCCGTGTCTGCTAGCTTAAATATTTGATCTTAGGTGCATTTCCCCTTGGAATATTATTGTTCAGATGCGACCGGACTACTACCGATCAATTTTTGGAAACTTCTTTATAGACTTGTAGAGGACCTCTATGTAGTTGAAATTCTAGGGCAATCGATCTCCCTCCTTTCCCTGAAAGAGTTAAGGTCTATCTAGACTTCTCTTTTGCCTCTCTCCCAGATTCAGAAAAAAGGAGGATGAAGGTCTCTCGACAGGAGTGATTCCCCGCAAAGAGATCGGTCCCAGCATCCTCGAGTTCATAGTCAAACTCACCTTCATTGACCAGTTAGCAAGCCCTAGTTGAACTCCTCAATCAATGCCTTCTTGTCCTTTGCGCTTTCAAGCGAGTGTTCCCGTTCTAATTCAGAGCGTATTGCTCTGAAAGAGGAAATGTGACTATGGACAGATACCAGGTAAATAGAGTGCCTGTGATTGCCTTGGTTGATAGTGGCAGTACGCACTGTTTTGTAGACCCCAAAGAATGTGAAGCAGGAGATGGGTGTCACCTCATCCACAAACTCCCCTTACAGGGGATTAGCATTTTACTTTACAGACTGGATAGTTGTGATTTCAATGCGGTTAGATCCTTTTCTGCTTGATAGAAACAAGGGCCCTTAGGCTTTTTCCCATCTCAGGTATAGACAGAGAGAATCTTTTCCTTCTCTGCTCTCGTAACTGAAACTGTTTCATCGAGGCTAACTTTCCTAACTTCCCCTTCTCTACCCATATCTTGTTTGTTCTGGAAACACGTCTTCCTATTCCATCTTTTCCCGAATCTCCCTTAACGGAAGAAATAGAAGCTCGAGAAGGAATACCACTAAAAACCTAGTTCGCTCTCAAATGTGGCTTTACGAGCATACACAACCGGCGAAGGGAAGAGTGCGTATTTGCATCGATTTCCAAAACCTCAAGGCTCTTAATAAATAGAAAATGTCGATAGCAGACCCGCGGGACTGGTGAGAGCCGGCGATGCACAGAATTTATTAAACGCTCTACTTCACTAAGGAAGATACGTTTCACTTTTCTGATCGGAATTTGAACTCTGGCTGGCTCAGGTTATAGTCAGAGTGTCATAGGCGTGGGCCTTGGGCCTAGCCGGTCCTTTATTAGAAAATAGAGATTAGTTTCTATTTAAGTTAAAGATTAGTTTCCTTGTGTTAGAGATATAATTAGAGATATGATATTAGTTTCTATATTTGTTAGAGATGTAACTGGGATTAGATTCTATCTGTTAGGGGGAGCCATCTATATAAGAGGGTTACCGCATATTATTGGAAGGAACCAGAGAAATAACCAAGTCTTCCTCTTCTAAAGTCTCTCTCCTCTAAAGTTCCTCTCTCCCTCTACGCCGACGCTATCCGGCCATCTTCTTGGTGGTGTTTACCCCCTATAAACTAAGGTTCATGACAGCTTGGTATCAGAGCAGTCGATCCTTCCCACGACTTCTGCTACCATGGTTCCTGCTGCCGAGGAGTAGGCCGCAATAAAAGCTAACGCTAATGAGATGGCCAGCATCGACAAAAAGATGGACATCGTCATCAACATGCAGGCCACCCTTGAGAATTTGGATCTGATGAGGAAGACGCGACGCGAGGTGGCAGCCGCACCATCCCCAGAATCGCCATGGCACCACTAGAGCATCCACCTCTAAAGATCTGTTCGGTGAAGCCATCGAAGCCGACGGTCAATCTGCATCATGTCGTCTCACCCGCCATCGCCCTGCGTCGGCCGTCGCGGCCAAGACGTCTTCTATCGCCGCCTATCCTCCGATCCAACCGGGAAAACCCTAGTTTCCCGGTCAGACCACCGCATCACCTCCGGCAGGACTCAGCACGGCGCGGTCTTCTGTCACCGCCGTCCTCCATGCCCGTCGCCGCCGCCGCTCGAAGCACCCGCACAAGTGTGGCCGCCTGTCCGTTAGCTTTCTGCGTCGGCCGCCGCCGCCAAGACGTCTCGATCCGTGGGCCTTCTTCCGCTTGGGGTCGCTAGATCCGTCAGCGTCACCGTCGGGCCGGGGCCACCTCCGCCGTCGCTCGGCGTAGGCCACCGCCTGGATGTCTTCCGTCGGGCCGAACCAAGCTCACGCCGGCCGTTCCCCGACCGCCGCTTGAACCAAAGAATTGCGGTCAGACCGAGAGGAGAACGGCGGTCAGACCGGAAGATTAGGGTTGGTAGCGGTCAAACCGGGATTCGACCGCCATCGCCGCCTCATGCCGCTTCCGCCGAGCCGCCGTCGTTCGGACCGCCGCCGCCTCCGGCCGCCGCTCAGTCGTAGTTGCTCCTCCAGTAGCTCAGTCACCGCCGCTTCGCAGCCGCCGCCCACCGGCCGCCGCCCGCATGCCGCCGCTCGTTGGCCACAACTCCGTCGGCCGCCGCTTCATTGTCGTCGATCCATCGGCCCGCTCCGCTAGTCGCCTTGGCCTCGCCCACCGACCCACGACGTTTGGGCTTCATGCGTCTGTGGGTTGCGGTCGGTTTCTAAACCGACCGAGTACTTCAAAAATAATAAAATAAATAAATAAATAATCAAAAATAAAAAATAATAATAATTAAAAAAAAGAAGAATAAAAAATTCCTTTTGCAGGCATCGTTTAGCTGAAAGCACTACACTTCGTTGACATGGCGCTGCATCCATGGCCGCCTCCTAGCAGCTCGAGCTGCATGTCCGGGAGGGTGTATGTCATAAGCGTGGGCCTTGGGCCTAGCCGGTCCATTATTAGAAAATAGAGATTAGTTTCTATTTCAGTTAGAGATTAGTTTCCTTACGTTAGAGATATAATTAGAGATATGATATTAGTTTCTATATTTGTTAGAGATGTAATTGGATCTAGATTCTATCTGGTAGGGGGAGCTATCTATATAAGAGGGCTACCGCATGCTATTGGAAGGAACCAGAGAAATAACCAAGTCTTCCACTTCTAAAGTCTCTCTCCTCTAAAGTTCCTCTCTCCTTCTATGCCGATGCCATCCGGCTACCTTCTTGATGGTGTTTACCCCCTATGACCAAGAAGTATCACGGAGCGATCTCCTCCACACGTCATCTGAGGGCGTTTGACTCTCTTCCCAATAGTAGACTATTCAAACCTCAGAGTCTTCGGATGCACGTGCTTTGTGAACATTCCATCTCCTGCACAAGACAAACTCAGCTGCTGCCTTGAATGAATGGGAATGGGCTTGTCGGTGTGAGCGACTCCCAACTCACTCAATAAGAAAAAAAGATGTTGATCCACTTCAGATTCTTTTTTATGAAAAAACAAGAAATGATGCAGTCAAGCATACTTTCGTTCCTTCGACTGCAAGTTATTCTCAAACAGTGGGTTCTCTAACAGCCTATTTTTCCCTATCCCAAAATCGATAGAGAGATACTTAAATCAGAATAGGTTGAAAGCCTTCCTCCTGAACTCGTAATCACCCTGAACTGCACTCAACGATAGAACACTTAACCATCCAATCCATCTCAGGCCATCGAGAAACGCTTGCGAAGAAAGACCTAGCCCCCCTCGCTACCCCAAACTCTCTGGAATATCGAAGGTATATCGACTCCATTTCCAAACTAAGCAAGCGGCCCATTGCTTCGACTATTACTGCTTCCAAAGCGCCTATCAGAAAAGCCTATACCATTTGTGTGTTACCACCCGGTATGGAGCTAGTGTCGTTTTCAGTGTCGCGAGAAGACCTTCCCAGTGTCCTGTACTAGAATGTCAACAGAGTAAATTCAAACCTGAAAATGTACTATTGATGGCTGAGCACGCCTTGTGCTGTACTGGAAATCATAGTAAGGGCTATCTGTCTCCACTTGTATACACTCCTGGAAGACCAAATAAGAAGAAAAACAGAAAGCTGATCAACAAACAAGTTGATGATATAAATATTTTTCAGAATTTGCTTGTATTGTGAACTTTCAATCGTAAAGACTGAACTTTGACCATAATACTAATAATGTTAAATCATTTTTTAGCAAACTATTGCTGATACAATCATGTTCTAATGAGCAACAAGTAGATCGTGACACAAACGTACAACAACAAAAGCAATATGGTCAATTAGTCATCTATACATGCCGTTGGCGGTATGCCAATAGGCAGGTATTTGATAATCTGACTTTGCACGTATTTCATTTGAAATAAATGGATCAAACGCAAAGATGTCTCTCATGTCTGCATGTGACAACTTGTCAGTGTTGATCAGCCTTAACAATCACATCTACCAGTATCAGCTGGAGTCCATACTCCATATACTAGTTTCCTCCCCAATCCCTCAGAATTAGTTGTTTCTACAGCAAGTTGCATCTTGTTATAATTATATGATTTATATCTTAAGCTGTACAGCATTTGAAGTAAAATAAACAAACCTACAGTTTTTAACATCACTTTTATTTTCCATGTATACCAGTTTACAGTGCAACCAGAAAGTTATGGTTTTCTATTATTTGAGGACAAATTTCCCATTTCTCACACAAAATTTCCAATTTCTCACAAAGAAATATGTTTTTAGGTAGTTACAGCTGGCTTGGATTACAATATATTTATATGTTTCCTTCATTGTATAAATTTCATGTCACCAACCTCATGAGATGGTACAATGCAGGATAAGGAGATGAAGGATTTTAGAGTGTTCTCTCAAGTCTTAGCATGCTTTATAGGTAAAAGATTAGGTCTTCCATACTACATGAGCTCATGCAGCCTGCAGGCACAATTAATCATGCATTCTTGGTGGTGCTTAATGTTTATCAGTTGTGATTATCGATTGTTAGTGGTGACCAGTAGTACATAAGCAATGATTAATTGATCAGCAACAACCACGAGTGGAGTGGCTCATAATAAGTAATTGTAAGGCAAGCCATTCAATCAACCAGAAGCCAACTCAGCAAGCGGTGATCTGTGATGGTTCTATACATCGATTTGCGATTTGAATTAAACAGTTGAATTTCAACACATATAACTATTGAGACACTATCATACCATCTCAGCCTATCCAAAATCAACTTAACCAACCAAACAAGATTTTGTACCATACTACCATCATATATACACAACCAAATAATCCCCCAGCATCATTTAATACAGGATAAGGTAATCCACATCACTATGAATGAGCACATACAGCCAACCAAACACCACCTTACCTTAGGTTGTGTTTGGTTGGTTGCATGAGCTCATGCAGGATCTGGGCTAATCCATGTTGTTTGCTTTCGCACACAAAGGAGTCCTAAACTAGTATGAGATCTTCTAGGCTTAGTTAATCATGCAATTGACAAACAATTGCACAATTTATCACTCTATTAGTTGTAACTAGTGGTGTTCAGTATTGTTTTTATTTAGGATAGTGTTAATTAGTGGTAACTAGTCATGGTTAGTATGGTTTGTTATAGCACACTTGACACTTCATTGGATCAATCAAACAACATGTAAACATTCCTAAGGAAGAAAAACTCTAAACACTTCCTAGTTAAACTACCTTGCATATACCCTTGCAACACCAACTCATCCTTCCACAATGCCATGCAGTAAGGACTAGAACAGTTTTGTGTGTGCGCGCATGTGCATGCCATCACATGTTTCAGAAAAACATCGCCGTGCTGGTGTCATCTTGACCTCCTTCACACCCCAATTTGGTTGATCTTGGTCACTCAGCAGTCTTTTTTTAATCAATTACACTCCAACTAGTAGGTCTTTATTAATTTCCATCATTTTGTCAATATGTCTTACAATTTTCATAGATCACAAGTGTGAACCATACAATTTTCATAGTGCAGCTTTATGAAGGTTTGTTGCCGGCATCATTCATTATAAATTTGAGGGCTGGTAGCAAGGGAAATTTTCGTGGCAAAAGTTTACGAGTGACAATTATTATGCGCACAACTCGCAATTTGCAGGTAATGGTCAGGACAAACCTTAAGAATGACCTGACATGCCTGAGTTTATATTTGACAAACTATCAGAAGTACAGAAATCAACACACTAGAAAATCGAAGTGAACATTTGCTATCTAATTCAGATAAAGTCAATGTGCATGGATGTCAATAGCTTGGTTTTGCCTTCTACAGGTTACCAATCCTACAATAAAATATCATCTCCATTGTCTCATTCCAGCTACAGCATTTCTCTTGCAAACCATCTATATTATTGTAGATTATATGTAACTTAAAAGCCAAATTCTAAGATTTTCTCAAAATTAAATTTCCATGAAGAACTTTACTAAATCGAGGCAAGGAGCACTCATCCTCACAATCGAAAAATAATTAAAATACTAAACCATGAGCATTCAACCCTCATACACTACAATACTCCATCAACCAAGTTGTGCTGGCAGGCAATTCAGGCATTCCAACTCTCATATACAAACATTTGTTTATATGTATCTCAATTGTCTACAAGTTAGCATTCCTACAATACAATATCATCTCAATAGTCTCATTCCAGTTACAGCATTTCCCTTGCAAAATATCTATATTATTGCAGATTCTATATAACCTGAAAGGCCAAATTTCCAAGATTTTCCGAAAACTAAATTTACATGAGGCAAATGCTTAACCAAGGAAGACTCATCCTCACAATGGAAAGATAACATTAGTATTCAACTCTCTTACATACTTCATCTACCATGTTGTACTTGTAAGCAATTCAGGAATTCCAACTCCCACAGGAAAAACATGTATATTTGTGTATCGGTGTCTCCAAAATACACCGCAGTCTCATTTTTTTAAGGTACTCTCATAGTCTCATGTCCATGTGGATGCAACCTACCATGTATCGAGAATTTTCCGCTCAAAATCAATGACAGAGATTGTAACACTGGACATTCTAAACACTTAACGGTCCATCAGGGAACTAACTCACTATCGCCTCGGGAGTGAACAGGGGGAATAAAAACAATGTAACAGCGGGCCTGCGCAAGAGCTCGGTACCTGCAAAGCATCCTCGCGGGCATAACTGAGGTTCTGATAATTCCTATAGTTCTTCAATTTAATCTCCCGGTACTGATCCCTCGGGAACAGCATCTTCTCCCACGGGATCCCTTGCATGTCCATCCCGTCCACAACATCCGCCACGGACACATCCGGCTGCATGTTCTCCTGCAAAACAGAGCCAGAAAACCTATAAATTTTCCAGGACAAATGGAATCGCAGCCCCCAACGACTCAAACCACGCGCGCGGACAACCATCGAAAGAAGCTCCGGCCGGCGGCGCGGCGTACCTGGTCGTAGTTGGCTAGGGTGGCAAGGAGCTCGTTCTGGCTGGCCTCGCCGAAGGGGTTGTCCTCCCCCTGCTCATCTATGAGCTCCTGGATGCTCTGGAGGATGAACTCTAGGTTATCCTCCAGCTCGAACTCGTCCATCTTCTCCCGCTCCGATCTCGACGCAAAAATCACCCTGCAAAGCGAAACACAACCACCGATCAAAAGCCTGCCCTAATAATAACCCCCAAAATCCACGAAAAAAACTCGAAATCGGGCCACGGATTCGGGAACGGGGACCGAGACCAACCCCAAAATCACCCGAATCTAGACCAATTCCTTCAAATACTCGCCTCGATTAGCCGGGCTCTGAGGCGAATTCGGGGAGGCGGAGCGGAAAAGCGTGGGGAATTGGGGAAAATTTTCTTTTTAGGGGCTGTGCGAATTAAAAAAATATGCACAAAAAAACTGAAGGCGGCGACCAACACCTGCAGGCTGCAGCGCGTGACGGTTTTATACGCGGATGGGTGGGCCCGTGCTGTCAGTGCCTCGTGGGGTTGTGTAGCCCGGGCGGAGCCGGTGCCGTACGGGATAAGGGTCCGCGCGGATCAGGTGCGACGTCTGGGTCCGATCGGGATAAGCTCGTCACGGTTCGGGGACCGGGGTCGTGTCGTAGAAGTGGAGTGTGTCGCTGTTGATGACGTGGCGGCCAAGGGTGTGGCCGTTCCCGGGGCTAAACATGAAAGTGGCGGAGACGAATTATATATGTATAATTAGTTGAACAAGTGTCTTTAATTTAATATACATTTGTGTTTCTTTAGGTGAAATAAATGAATTAGAATAATTACGCGTAATTGTACGAGAATAAAATATTTTTAATATTTTTATACTATATAAGTTATAAGGATATCCGAATCCAACCAAATTGAATAGATATTCGATTCAAATTCGTATTTCGTTACAGGGTTTGATTTATATTCAAGAATATTAAAATTCATATTCATTTATGTGCGACAAATATTAACCAAAAACTTGGATAATATTGGTATACGCAAACACCAATTTAGTTAGAAAGACTGAGGTGAGACCTAGAACTACTAGAGACTATCCTAATCTCTTCTATCTTCTTCACCATTAGCTCATGTAACGTCGTAGTACGCGTAGTGTCCTTGTACACGAGTTCTAAGGGATTTTATAGCGAGGGTGAGCACAAGCAACAGTGCTCTGTGAGCTAACACATAGATTGCAATATTTGTACATGCAAGATTTAACAAAGGTAGCATCGAGTTCTTTTATTTGCTAAAACCAACATTTGAAAGATATAATTAAGAAATTCCTATAACTTAGCATTTTAACCAAAACACATTTTATTAAAGTGAGAAAAAATGCACAATATTTATAACGTTGCAGGTTACATCCATCCGTTATATAGTTCCGTCCACCATATACTAGTTTTTGATTACTCGGGTTACATCCACCCAATTAGCAACATTGGGTTACATCCATCCAGGAAAAGCCAAATTCAAGGTTACCTCCATCCAACGAGTTTTCATCCTACTCACAAAGATTTTTGAAATATAAACTAACTCGAGTAAGCTCCCATGCTTGCCCTTGATCATGGTCACAGCTGTTCGAACAATTTATACTTTGCATAGATTGTATATTTTACCCACAAAAGATAATCAACTTGTAATTTTTCACATATTTTCTTGGATATGTGAATCAACAAGATCACCATAAGGTCTTTACAATGCATCATCTAGTGTAGATTACAATCGTTAAGGTTTCATCGGAGTGAGGTTATGTCCACTACACCCAGACCCCTCTGGTGCCACACGGCGACTTACACTAGCGACACCACATGTGCCCGCAACGGCTTGAAACTAGTGATATGACTTGTGGGTCACTACAATGGTGCAACTCGCACCAGTGGATGCAAATTAGTTGACCAGGTCATACCCATTATAGACTTGTGGTTGTATTGTTTTACATTGAGGGTCATCATAAGATTCAGTTCTTAGAATTATCTATGCGGCTCTAACATAAATAATAAATTCTTATGGTATATCCACACCAACCATCATACCATCCGTCCAAACAAGTAATAGCAAATGCTTAGGGTTTTGAGAAGTATGAAACTAAGTTATCTCAAATATCTAGTCATTTCCCTCCAATAACTGCCCAAAACAAGTTTCATGATTAAAAGATGATGATTATGGTAATTTAATGCCCAAGTATTTAAGCAAGACTAGTATGACACTTAAGTACGACTTATAGCTAGTATAATTACCATTAAGTATTTAGGATGATAAGGATTATATAATTCAAGTATCCAAAGGATGGTATAATAATACTACAGTGTCGAGTAACTATATATCTAACATTAAGTTTAACATACATTTGCATAACAAATAACAAAATGCAATTTGATAATTTAAATAAACATAAATTTGCATGAAATGTAGGTTCAATATGATCAAAGCATTGATTCAACTGGCTTATAAGTTGGTTGGTCTTGAAATTTTTGCATTGCCTCGAACTGCGGCTCATCTGTATCCTCATACTCTACTCGAAAGATTGCATCAGAAAGCAAATAACACATGAGCAAAAATAAATAAATACCAAAGAAAATGCAAAAGAACTCCAAATGAAACAATGCCACTGCCATTAGATAGGCCTTGAACTTAGATAAACAATGCCACAGCCGGAGCCCAAGAAGAAGAAGACAGAGTAGGAGGCGCTCGGGTGAATTTGGAAGTGGGAGAAGAAATTAGGGGTACAGGGAGGCCGACTGAGAGCTTTTATAGCCGGAAGAAGGTAGGTAGCCGTTGGGTGCCTTGATGGCGAGCACGAAGGCTGAGGGTGGTGTCGTCAGCGCATAGCATGACATAGGGGCATAAGGCAGGGTCGACATGAGGGACAGACATGTGTGAGGAGACTTAAGGTGGGGAAAGAATGCTCAATGGTCAGCCACAGATCACAACACACGAAGGTGATGCGGCGTAGGCACGATGTGGCGTGGAGGAGAAGAGGAAGAGGAGGGGGTCCGGGCAAAGCATGGGTGGCGCTAGCACGGGGCGCATGTGGGTGGGCAGCAATGCATTATGGAGGCTTAGGAGCCAACTAACGCATGAGCGGCGCAGCAAGGGCACACACGGCACGGGCACAGGCGCATGCCAGGAGCAGGTCTGGCGTGGCACCAGAGCCATGGGAGGGCAAGGGCCAGACTAGGCTAAAAAAGGTTTCAGATTTGAAAATTTTTGAAATTCAAGTTGAAATTTGAATTTGAACTTTTTGAATTTTGAACTCAATTTTGAATTTTACTTAAGCCAAGTTTTAACTCCTAAAATGGGTTGTTATTGATCCTACCCACTTAAACAGAATCTTAACCCCAAGATTCGAGCAACTCAGTGAATAGGAATGGGTAATCTAACTTCAACTGATCCTCGCATTCCCATGTGGCTTCTCTCTCCAAGTGATTACTCTACTAGACTTTGCTGAGATGGATGAACTAACGTCTTGTTTGCTTCTCCATGATTTCAATAATCTTGATCGAACACTTTGGGTACATCATGTCTTTCTGGTGCTTGATGATCTCTATCGGGGCCTAGTCTTCGGCACTTTGAGGCACTTCTTGAGTTACAAGTTGTGAAACACATTGTGGATATCTACTAAACTTGCAAGTAACTCCAGTTGATAGACTACTTCTCCTCGCTTGAAGGTGGTTGAGAATGGGCCTATATATCTTGGCTCAACTTGCTTTTAACTTTAAGCATTTGAATTCCTCAAAGAGGTGACACCTTGAGATAAACATGATCTCCACTTCAAAGGTTAACCCCTGTGATGATTGTCAACATAATTCTTTGGTCTTGATTGGGCATCTTGTAGTCGGTCTTTGATTAAGCGAACTTTCTCTCCTGCCTGCTTTAGGGTATCTAGCCCAAAGATATAATCTTCTCCTACTTATGACCAATACAGAGGAATTCTGCACTTTCTGCCATAGAGTGCTTCAAATGGAGGCCTTTAGACTAGACTGATAACTATTGTTGAAGAAGAATTCCACATAAGGTAAGTATTTCTTCTAATCCACGGTAAACTCTAAGGCATAGGCCCGAAGCATGTATTTCAAAGATTTGTTCACCCTTTCTGTTTGTCCATCGGTCTGAAGGTGATAAGCCGTACTGAAAGCCAGGTGGGTTCCAAGTGCGTCATGAAGACTAGCCCAAAAATATGAGGTGAACTGGGACTCTTGATCTAAGACTATCTTCTTGGGTACTCCGTGTAAGCACATGATGCGAGCAATATAGAACTCAACCAATCTTTCTCTCTTGTAGATGGTCTTCAGAGGAATAAAATGAGCAACTTTTGTCAATTTGTCAACTATGACCCATATAGAATCATATCCAGACTTGGTGCGGGATAGACCAGTAATAAAATCCATATCAATTTCTTTCCACTTCCATTGAGGGATCTATAGGGGTTAAATTAGTCCTGCAGGTCTAGTGCTCGGCTTTGATCCGTTGGCACACATCACAATAAGCTACAAACTCAACGATGTCTCTCTTCATGTGAGGCTACCAATACATGGTCTTCATATTTTGATACATCTTGGTACTTCTTGGGTGCAAAAAATATGCTAAATTGTGAGCCTCCTTAAGTATCAAGTACTTGAGCTCCTTTTGGTGGGGAACAAAGAAACGTTTCTGATTCCATAGTGGCCGACTGGCGCACGAGCAGCGTAGCGAGGGCGTGCACGGCGTGGGCAAGAGCGTGGCGGGCATGGGTCTGGTGCGGCCAGACCCAGGGGAGGGCAAGGGTTAGGCTAGGTCGAGCTAGGGCCAGGCTAGGGGTCAGGTAGGCTAGAAAGGGGAGAAACAGGCCGAGCTAGGTTCAAAAAGGGTTTTGATTTGGAAAATTTTGAAATTTGAGTTAAAATTCAAATTTGAACTTTTGAATTTTGAACTCAATTTTGAATTTTACTAAAGCCAAGTTTTAACTCCCAAAATGGGATGTTACAGTGCATCACCGGGACTAAGCTCTTTTGAAATTTGCCTAATATTTTTTTTACCACTGAACATGCAGCAGTATTTATGCAGCTAGCTATTTTCGGTTACAACATGATCATTTAGCTGCATGGTTTCAACTTCCAATAATGAATGGAGCTTTTTTGAGTTTGGCTATATAATTGAGGCATATTGCATATGGATATTCTTTTTCATTCATTTTTACAACATGCATCTCTGTTGGTATGTTTGTGTACCTTGCAACTAGTGGCGGAGCTACCCCAGGGCGAGCTGAGCCAGCTGCCCTGGCTCCCCCGGAGGTAGCAAGGGACCCTTGGTTACCTCGGCGGCTCGGCCAACGCCATCGGAGAGTGCTTGGAGAATGGCAGTGTACACATGAGGAAGATGATGGGAGGTGTGGATTGTGGGCTGACTAGAGACTTCAACATACATCATACATAGGCTTGAAGACTTGTAAAGAGGCCCACTAGCAGGCAACCAGCAAATCCTAACTGATAACTCTTAGTAACTGAATGTTGCTAAGTTGGCTACGACTGCTATCGAGCGTCTCCCTATCCGACTTGGAACCCTAGGTTCGACGCGTACACTCATCTTTACACACGCATGTGTGTTCGGTGCGAAAGCATGTACCTACACTCGTAAGGTACTAGATAAATTTAGGATTTATCCAATAACCTTCGTTCTAAACTTAGCGCGTGTTTCGGTAGGACGTGCACATATATATGTATGTGGTGTATGGTATAACTAGGGTGTACGTAAGTTTGCATTCTCTTTTATAAAATAAAAAAACTGATAGCTCATAGTAACGAGGCATCCCAATTTCGCAATACCGTGCGGGCGTGCCCAAGCTGCAACACAAACCGAATCGTCGAGGCCTGAGGCAGGGAGTGAGCAACCGAGCTACACTACTACAGAAAGCCTAATACTAGACGCCAAATCACACCGTTTGTGACGACACTAACATAAGCGGTTTTAATCAAACCGTCGTGTTGATGGTGTCGGAGAAAACTATTACACAGATGATTCGGTTTTAATTTGGACACGACGGTTGTTGATGGTGTCGAATCTCGTGATCAGTCATCTCGATTATCGAATCGATTGATGCGATTATGGGTTACCGATATAACCAATATCCGTCCGAATCCGATCTTCAAGTTTGATTTCGTGTTAGTGCTACTATTTGACGGTTTTTTCTTTTGCATTAAAATAAAATCTTCGTATGTGATAAGTTCTTGATCCTCCTATCATAGATGATTTTTACATTAAAAATCCGATCCGACACCGTGATGATCTCGAAATTATCCGTCATCCGATTTTTAGCACTAGACATTTATCACAGATGATTTTATTGCCGTGTGATGATCTCGAACCGCACTGATATTTATTGCTTCATTTCGATCCGATCCATCGGCGGTGTTGCACTCTTTCGCTCAGGAGGTAAGCTAGACGATTTCAGACCAATTAATTTGGTGGGAGGAGGCAGAGATTGAGCTTTGAAGATTCATACGTTACTGGTTGCTCTAGATATGGTTAGTAATAAAATTTATTTTTCTTTGCATTACAATTTAGATCTATGTTTTGGTGAGTGTTATTGAAGATGGTTTGCATCTACTTAACTATATATGATCGAGTTCCGTCATGTGGGAGGCCAAATTTGTCAAAATTGTTGGTTATATACCTTGACGATCATTGGGAATAGTCATTGTGTTTATAATATGAATTAAGCTAGCAAAGCCTCAATGCATGTGGTATATATGTAGTAATAATTAATTAATTTAATTTTAAATACTAAGTTGTTATGCATATACATAACGTAGGACCGAAGCTGGATATATGGCGCGAACCGTGTGAGTGAAGAGTACATTAATGGCGTGTCTGCTTTTACAAGAGCTGCAGAGGAGAATATGTTGAATAAGAGGGTGGAATATATATACTGTCCATGCACTGATTGTGAGAATTTAAAGATATTTAAGAACCGAGGGCAAATTGAAGCGCACTTAATTCGGAGGGGTTTCAAAAAAAGTTAATACGTGTTGGACCAGTCATGGCGAAATCAATGATCATATGCCGCCGGATGACATCGCCGGTGAAGTGAATGATATGCCGCCGGATGGCGTCGCTGGTGAAGTTAATGACATGCAGCCGGATGATGTTGATTGTTGTTCGGATTCGGATAGGTTGCATCATGATAATCTGGATCAGATGCTTCGCGATGTAGAAGAGAACTATGATGAGAGAGAGTATGTCAAATTTCGGGGCTTGATGGAGGATTCGGAGAAACCTTTGTTCACGTCTTTGCAGTCAAAGTACACGAGGTTGTCGGTAGTGCTTGAACTGTTGAAATTGAAGGCAAGCAACGGTTGGTCCGACAAGAGTTTCACAGCGCTGCTAGGTCTTTTAGCGGACATGCTTCTGGAGGAAATGAGTTGCCTAAAATCACATATAAAGCCAAAAAGGTTCTTTGTCCATTGGGAATGGAAGTAGAAAGAATACATGCATGTCTGAACGACTGTATACTGTACCGTAAAGAGTATGCAAACATGCATGTATGTCCGGTGTGCAATGCATACCGATACAAACGTAACAATCAATCAGATGACGGGGAGGGAACAAAGGTGAAGAAAGGACCTCCTGCTAAGGTGACATGGTATTTTCCTATAATTTCCCGTTTGAAAATATTTTTTGCAAATTCAAAGGAGGCAAACCGCTACGTTGGCACTCGGAAGAGCATAAGAAGGATGGAATGCTAAGACACCTTGCTGATTCCGCCCAGTGGAGAAACATCGATAGGAGTTTTGCATATTTCGGTGCAAAACCAAGGAATATAAGGTTTGAACTGAGTACAGATGGAATGAATCCTTTCAGTAGCATGAGCAGCCGACATAGCACATGGCCCATGACTCTCTGCATTTATAACCTTCTTTTTTGGTTGTGTATGAAGCGAAAGTATATTTTGATGTCGATACTATCCAAGGGCCAAAGTAACCTAAGAATGATATCGATGTGTACCTAGCACCGTTGGTGGAAGATCTAAAAGTACTGTGGAACGAAGGGGTACAGGTATGGGATGCATACAAATGAGAGAACTTCACTTTGCGCTCCTTATTGTTCTGCACTATAAATGATTATCCTGCCCTTGCTAACCTATCGAGCTAGAGTACAAAAAATGCCACAGCTTGTACTCACTGTTTAGATGGTAACAAGAGTGTGTGGCTGAAACACTCACACAAAACCGTCTACATGCGTCACCGTCGGTTCCTTCGGAGGGCTCACCCATACCGCAAGATGAAGAAACAAATTGGAGGAGAGAAGGAAGATGGTTCAGCTCCAAGGCATTTAAGGGGAAAAGAGGTTTATGATATGGTTAAGGATTTAGATATTGTCCTCGGAAAGGGACGTAAATTGAGGGCTCATGAGAAGAACACCTGGAAGAAGAGATCAATATTTTGAGACTTATCTTATTGGGAGTACCTAGATGTTCAACATTGCATCGACATCATGCACGTAGAAAAGAATGTATGTGACATCTTGATTGGTCTCTTACTGAACATTCGTGATAAAACAAAGGACGGCGTCAAAGCGCGGCTTGACTTGGTTGATATGGACATCGGGCGAGTTAGCACCGATGCGAGATAATGGACGAACGTACCTTCCCCTGCGTGTTACACTCGTCCAAGGCCCGAAAATGCGAATCGTGCGGTGCTTGCATAATGTCAAAGTTCTGTCTGGTTACTCCGGCAACGTGAAGAAACTTGTTTCGATGCAAGATTTGAAGTTAAATGGCATGACGTCTCATGATTGTCATGTGTTGATGACACATATGTTCTCTATTGCAATTAAAAATATTTTACCGATCAAAGTCCGAGAGACAATCATGAGGCTATGCTATTTCTTTAACACAATTGCTCAGAAGGTCATCAATCCCGAAGGACTAGATGCTCTGCAGGACGAGGTGGTGATGACTCTATGTCATCTTGAGATGTATTTCCCTCCTTCGTTTTTTGATATCATAGTCCATCTCATTGTTCACGTTATGTGGGAGATAAAAATATGCGGGCCCGTATTCCTACGTAGCATGTACCCGTTTGAGAGGTTCATGTGAATTCTTAAGTCCTATGTACAAAATCGATCTCGGCCGGAGGGCACCATCGTCGAAAGTTATGCAAGCGAAAATGTTATTGAGTTTTGTGTCAATTATATGGCTCAGATTCAACCGATAGGTGTGCTTCAATCTCGTTATGATGGGAGGCTGAAGGATATCGCAACTATCGGAAGGAAAACAATCACTCTAGATATGGACACGTATACTCAAGTCCGTTTCACGGTCTTGCAACACATGACTGAAGTGACGCCTTATGTCGACCAGTACAAGGATGTGCTTCGGCAACAAAATCCGGAGTGGCTGGAACTTTCGATCATGAGACAGCACAATAGTCGGTTCAACCAATGGTTGAAGGAGCAAATCGCTAGGAGCTCGCCAAGTAAGATGCTGACATGGTTGACAAAATGGCCAATATTTACAGTTGTGACATGGCAAACATATGACATAAATAGGTATATATTCTATACACAGTCTAAGAATGCAAAGAGCACTAACCAGAATAGCGGTATCCGCATAGATGCGTTCAGTACCGATGGGTTGAGAAACTTGTACTATGGTTTCATAGAAGAGATTTGGGAGCTCGACTACGTGGTTTTCAATATCCCCTTATTTCGCTGCCGTTGAATGCATCTTCCACAGGTGAAGGTTGACAAGTATGGTGTCACTACCGTGGACCTCCAACGTGTCGGGTACAAAGACGAACCATTCGTACTCGCCAATCAAGTTGTTCCAATTTTCTATGTAACCGACCTAGCAAATAAGAAACGCCATGTAGTTCTTCATGGAAAAAGGAGAATTGTCGGAGTAAAGAGTGTAGTGGACGAGGAAGAATACAATCAATTTAACGAGTTACCTCCTTTTGGAAATGGCATAAGGGTCAACGACGAACAACATGATGAAACTAGTTACGTACGTATTGATCATCATGAATGGCTGATTTTGAAAGGAAATAAGCAAGTGGAATGAAAATGTACGACATATATGTGGATATTTGTATTTATGTATATAACAATGTATGTATGTGATGTATATGCGAATTGATATTTATGTATACAACAATAATGCATGTGTGTGATGTTTTTAGTTACAAACCGTCTGTGATTATCAGCTATCATAAATGACACCTTCGATTATCACTGACCTATAAATTCAAACGATTTAGAAAACCGTCTATGATAACGTTTTTGAATTATTTGTAATACAATTTTCTATAGTAGTGCTAGCGCCTGGCTGAGAGCGTGAGGCAGCGAGCAGACAGCGCAGGGGCGCGGCGAGAGCTAGGAGGTGCGGTGTAGCGAGCAGCCAGGAGCCTAGTTGTGTCCCGGGTCTTCCAAAATTCCTAGCTACATCACTGCTTGCAACTGATCGTTGAATTATTCCATGTGCGAGAGTATTTGAATAAGCTGACTATGAATTGCTAAATAACCAGGGAAATAATATGTAGGTAGAGAAGTCATGTTTCATTGGAAGATATCAGTGATGGATTGGGGAAACTGCTTTTGGCCTTCTCTTGCATGTTTTACATTACAGTTTTAAGATTTTTTTTGATAAGTTCTCTTAGTTTCAGACAGTTGAAATTTCTGCTAGGCAGTATTTAAGAAGAGGCAACTCCAGCTCCTTTGTGGCTTGTGCGAAGTATCCTAATCATTCAAAATTCTTTGGTATAGGATGTTCCATGTCATAGGAGTTTCTTCTCATGGACAGAACTTGGTTGATATTGTCGGAAGTGAGTTGCTTCGGATGGTATAAGGTTGAAAAAAGGTGGCCATATGAGCCAAAGTCTGGCTACACTGGAAAAGGTCGTTTGCCACCTCAGGCTTGTTTCTTCTTCCAATAACGTGTTCAGTGGGTCGCATTTTTTTAGAATTTCTGTCCTAAAAAACTGTGAGTTGGAATTGCATATATCTTTGTCTCTTCACATGGCTAAATTGTGCTGCATTAGGTACATATCCTCACTCCTCTGCTTTGTTCCTTTCACAATTTGTATCGTTCAAAATATAGCATGGCAACCTGCTATACAGGTTGGAATGGAAGTAACATAAGTAGTGTATCTTGAGCTTCCCAACCAGGCTTGCAGGTCCAGTTGTAAAAAATTAACGGGAAATTTTTGCAAAAATACAGGTTGGAATGGAAGTAACATAAGTAGTGTATCTTGACGGCTGTTCAAAAATCAACTTTTAAAAACAAAAGCCAGAAGCTATTGGAAACATGACCTTGGTTTGTTGGTTCTTGGCAAGGATTGGTGGGTGGTTTGCTTGGAAGGATTTCTAGTACTTAGCTATTTGTGGATTTTGGTTCCTTCTATTGGTTTGACTTCTTCCTCTTTTATTTGATATTGCTCCTCCCTCTTATCCTACTGCACATGGCTTTGTGGGGTGGAAGAGCAATAGACGATGAGCTATCTGTGCTCCTCCCTGCGGCTGCTGTTGCTCTGGTTACCAGGGGGCGGATCCACACCCCGGGCAGAATAGGTTTCAGCCCGGGGTGTGGAAAAATATCTACTGTATAGTCCGGATAAATTCAGTTCAGTTTAGATAACATTTTCATGATCCAGCTCAGATAATCTAGATTATTTCACCACTAAGCCTGTGACGTAACCGAATCCTAACTTCGTCACTGCTGGTTCCCATCTTCCTATTTTACTCTATCCCTTTCCATCGATGTTTTGACCAAACCGGCTGCCCACCGTCCCTGGTTGGACGTGCAAGAAGGCTGGCTATTGGCTGCCTCTTCTTGGGGTGTTCTTTTTAGCTACGGCTTATGGCTGAAATTTTTGAATTTTGGCTGTTTATGGTACAGATTACGGAGAGACCGATACTCACTTACGATTTTGGCTGATACAGATGTTTGGCTTTTAACGTGTACTACGTTTAACTTGTAGACCCCGTCTTAAGAAAATGCTTTGTTTGAATGTTAGGTACTGTAGCAAAAGTCAAAAGTCGTCCGGCTTGTCACCTACCGAACAGGCCCGCTACTTGAGGTATGGCTTGGATGGTGGAATGTTGTGGGTGATGCTTTTAAGGTCTTTGGTGTGACTACTTGTGGTTGGTTGGCTTTCAAGATTGCCTTAGGTGGTTTCTGAGAGCCCTTGGCTTGGTTTTAGGTATCTAATGATGGTTTGACAACAATTGAGGTTAAATTAGGCGGATGATGAAACCTGACGATAATGCTCTAATTTACGCTTTGACGCTTTTTGTTTAAGTTGTTGTAACTTCTTGTATGTAGAACAAGTTGTACACTCATTTAATTGCTACTATTGTACTTCAAAAGTAATGATGTACTCATATATGTACTAGTTATGAACTTTGGTAAATTAGTGCAATATAATGCTTCGTATGATTTAGAGATTGATGTTGTAATTCAAATAATGATGTATTCACAGATGTACTATTAGACTACGTACTATTCTGTATAACATAGCCGTTGTGAATATTGAAAATTTTCCTTTTTATGTCACCAAAATGATGATATATCCCCATTATTATTGTAGTTAATTGATTAATTAATGATGATTTGCCACATAATCGTTTTCGAGATGTGATTAAAACTCCAGATTGTTTCGCCATCTCACTTCTATCTCCTCTCTCCCTCGCTTCATCCTGTCGGCACCATTGCCAGGGCTCAACGGCTCGACATCAACCGCGGTAGCTATCTCAGGGCTACTCTTTTCTTTCGAAGCTAGTAGCTTTTGACTTTTACTACAATACCTACTTTCAAACGGAATATTTTCTCAAGACGGGATCTACAAGTTAAACGATGTACATGTTAAAAGCCCAACATCTGTACCATCCAAAATCGCAAGTGAGTATCTCTCTCTGTAATCTGTACCATAAAGAGCCAAAATTCAAAAATTTCAGCCAAAATCCATAAGCCGCAGCCGTTGCCAAACATGCCCTCAGAAGTCCAAATCTCTGCATGGCACCCTTGTACCTTCTGGTGGGCGGGTCGGGGGGTGCTCAGTAGGGTGGACGCGCTGCGGCTGCGCACTACGACGAAGCGTGCGGTGGAGATCCTTGAGCCGGCATAGGCCACCTAGCTGCTCGTCGCCGCCGCAGACATGGAGATTGGGTCCCGGGAGTTCGGGCTCTAGTATGGCTCGGGTCGCGACGCGTAGCACCTCAAACTCGGCCCAGAGCCCAGGCCTAGTTTTTTTTTTGCAAGGGTATTATTGGCTGGACCGAGAGAAAAATGGCTTCCACTCTTTGTAGGCAAGAAGGAAGCCACACCTATCCCCATTCTCGAATAGATGCTGAAGAGTGTACCTTAAAATAAATATAAGTCGTTCAATTTTTGTGGTCCAATGGTTTAGATTAGTTAGGAATAAGTTATACTATCACTCATACTACTAGCAGTAGAATCTCTAAAAGGGTAAAATTATAAACAAAACAAGTGACATAAGATTAATTTTCGCAACTGTAGTAGAGCTATAGTTTAGTCGTTTGGTTGGGTTGAGTAGACACCGAAGAAGATATGGCCCATTAATTGGACCGGCCCATGATATGCTGGTTAGGGTTTACTCCTGAGCACTGGTTGTCTATTCGCCCCATTCTCCTCGTGTCCTCCATTGTAAACTTGGGAGTGGATGGAATTCTTGAGAGTATGTCCTAGTGGATGGAGCCTGTACGGGTGGATGGAACATGTAGTCTTGAACCTTGGCGGTTAGAGCCTGTCTATTAGTGTTGGTGGTTGGAACCTTCACTAGAAAAATTATACTAGTTTCAGTTATTACAATTACTTTGTTAAATTGATGCTTTCAAAAGTATATGGTGGTATTTCAAATAAAAATACTACTTTATGCAAAAGAAACATGTTATCCTTCCTTTATTGAGCCTTACATCTACTTCATTTTCCCACGACTTGCGGAGTACTTTATGTACTCATATGCTACATTCAAAACAAATCTCAGAGAATTATGAAGGTCAAGAAGGAGATTACGACTACTTCGCGTGTGGATTCGACGGAGGCTTCCTGAAGTACTAGGTTGCGTTTCCCAATCAATTACCTGGCGTATTGATGGGTCATCGTCAAAGTTTATTTCTGCTTCCGCTGTGTTTTGTAAGTTTGAGAGGTCTTGTAACCTCAGTTGTAATAAAGTGTCCATAAGACTTGTACTCTTTATTACTATAATAAAACATTGTTGGTTATGTAACCATCACCATTTGACTGCGTGCACTAGTTTTGATCTGGGACTAGTGCAATAATGCACAGAGGGTTTAGATTTGGTAATCCGGTCCCGTCCGAGATAGTATCAGAGCCAATTTGACTATACGATGTGACCTAGTTAGAATGGTCATTATTAGAAAAGCTTAAAAATTATTTTATAAAATAAATTTTTTAATAATGTGCTATCCCCATCTTTTCTCTTCTTTCTATCCTTACCTACGTCATGGCATTCTTCCTTATCTATCCGCTTATTCACTTTTTGGAATGGTAATTGGATCCACTTCCCTTTGTAATTTCTATAGATGACTCAGTGAGATCGAGTATGAGAAGCACATGGAGAAGCGCGTCATTATGAAGGAGTGAGGAGTAGTTCTTTAGTTCGTAGTACCCAAGTAAAATCCAACGATTTTAGAATGCTTATATATTACTTGTTGGTGTGCTAGGTGGACTGTACCAAGCCTTTGTGTACTTATAGTACAACAATCCTTAAAAACCATTTTAATTTTGAGTTAAGTTTCTACTACTTGTTGTTTGTTTTTTCTCCTGTGTTTGTTCGGGATGTGTTTATTTGTCCTCTTGATCTTTTATCTATGCTACTTCTCTTTACCTTGTGCTAACACCGGCTGCCGCTTCACATGGTGTAAGCTCCAATTCTTTCATCGTAGTCCAAGCTTGAAAAATATTTGAGGATCAAGAATATATGGAAGATCGTAAATTTATGGAAAGTACTCTTGTCTGGAAAAACTATTATAACCAATGGATGTCGAGTTAAGTAATTTGGAGAATTATTGCTAGCATAATATATTTGGATTTAGAATTGGCAAGATTGGATAATATTTGAGAGAATTGAGATAAAAAGGTATATTTGTGGATACCAATTGATTATGAATAAATCTAAAGAGTGTCATCTTTATGGATTGACTAGAGAATAAATATAGTGTTAAACTTGCTGGAGTTAATTAGATCATGGGGAATGTCCAAACTTGATTCATTAGATTTATTATCTAGGATTGAAAGGAGCAATTGGATGTAAAACAAGATTTTAGTTAAAGGGATTATTTGTGATCATTGGAGAATTAGTATTAAGAGATTGATCCAATAAAGGAAGAGATTAAAAGATTAAGAGGTTGGATTATCACAAACAATTCATGACACTAATTTTGGGTGATTTGGTTGAATCATGAAGGGTGGATGAATTTTGTGTAGTTAATTGATTATCAGAGTTTGAGAGGTCTTGTAACCTCAGTGTAATAAAGTGGCCATATGGCATGTACTCTTAATAATAATAATAATAATAATAATAATAATAATAATAATAATAAAGCATTGTTGGTTATGTAATCATCGTTGTTTGATTATATGCACTAGTTTTGATCTGAGACTAGTGCAGTTATACACAAAGATTTGGATTTAGTAATCCGATCCCGACACCGATAGATCATACTTTGGTTTGTTTTAAAGTGTAGTGGTTTTTTCTTTGGATTTTAGCTAAAATAGCACTTTAGCATTTGTTAGCTTTTCTGAGATATTCAATTAAAATAAAAGAAAAATTTGAAAAATAAAAATATCATTATATCTCCATAGATAATATAAAGAAAAAAATAAAAAGTTGTGTTAAGAAGTCAACATGTTCTAAACTGCTTTTAGTTGTTGAAAACCAGAAATCATCACAGTTTAAAAGTATGATTTAAGATGCAACCTCCCCAACCCTTGTATCTCCGACACTATTTTGAACAACATCTTTTTATTTACTCACCCTCTCGCTGTGATACAATATCCCCTCCAAAGTACTAAGGCCCATCGCTACCAACATGGACAGGCCAATAGCTTCCTGCTCATGGCATCGGAGAGGAAGCAGGCCACCGCTAGGCCCGTTTAATCATCAATGGCTGCGTCTCGCAAAAACGGAAAAAAAGATCATCGGCCACATGAATATTGCCGAATCCTCTAAAAAATAATATCGCCAGAATCCAGCGTAGAAGAAGCTGCTGCATTTTTTTATTTCATTTTGCCTAATGACACAACACTCAACAGCAAAAGAGAGTCACCGGGCGGAAGACGAGTGGGTGTAGCAGTTTTTAGGATGCGCTCCCTGCTAGGGTGGAAAATGGAAATGAATAATTCGTTTTATCGAATATTCGTATTCAAGAAAACACGAATGTAGTAAGTAAAATCTGTATTAAAAAACATTCGTATTCGTATTCGTATCAGTATTTGAGAATATTTGTATTCACATTCGTATTCGAGAATATTCGTATCCGTATTCGTATTCGAGACTATTTGATTCGTATTAGATCCGTTTCTAAAACCCATGAAAAATTCGTACAAATTTTGTGATTCAAAATTTGAATTTAGGAGGTTTAAAACCGGTGAAAAATCGGCAAAACCGCTAGGAATCCGTTTTATCCAATATTCATATCCGAGAAAATCTATATTTGAAAATATACATATTCATATTCTAAAATATTTATATCTGTATTTGAGAATATTCAAATTCGTATTCATATTTATTTTAAATATATAAATTTATATTCATATTTGAAATTATTTCAACCATATCAAATCCATTTCCGCCCTACTCCCTGCCGGCTTGGCCCACGGTGCTCCACCAGTCGACGTTGCCCAGCTCAGCGTGGGGCCTACGCATGTGATTCTCGTTTGGCACTTCACTTTTTTTAGAGGGTACAGATACGTATACACTACACTCACACTACCACATACATATACATATATGCACATCCCCTAACACGAGCTTAAGAATTTTGTAAAGATATCGAGGCCTTACAAAGCACAGACATATATTTTTTCATTGAAGACGCACGTGTGTACCATATTCTAATTACTTTACTTTGGGCCGTAGCTGTGTCTCAATAAGATTTTTGCTGATACGTGCCTTATATTATTACACCACTCATGTAATTATGTTGTTTTCCAACACAATGCCAATGCACAGGCATATATTATGTGCAATTTTCATTTTTGTATAAAGAGTGCATTTCTTCTTTTTGTTTTAACTTTAGGAGGAGATACATATACCACATTTGGATATGGACTATATCAAGGTTTTTTGTGTATTAACATCTACTCGTGTTGCGACCGTACAATTCATTTTTTTTCAAAGGGAGAGGATAGAAATGTCTGACACGAAATAATTCAAAATATTACTTTCCTTAATGTATTTAAGCATGTGTGGTGCGCTACGTAAATAAGCACACTGCAGGCTACTAATATTCATGGTCAATTTTATAAATCATCAGACTGGGTCGAACACTTTTGTCATGGATTAGGTGGCTAGCTAGGGCATGTACAAATTACAATGTTTGGAGAGATTCTTCACAAAAAAAAATTACTAGGAAAAATAAAGGTGTAAATTTGTATCCTATATAGATGCCCTAAGGATTTGTGCATTTAGTTTCTGGGCTCTGCCAAAAAAAAAGGAGGGAATCAAGTGATACCTATAACCACAGAGTTGCCCTTGATTGTTTTTAGACGAAAATTATTTGTACTTACAGAAGCATTAGTGAATGATGGGCCAATTCAATTTTTGGCACCACTGTATTCCAATTAGTGTAGACGGTGGACTTATTATTGTAGTTTGTTGCTATGTTGGTGTTGCAAGTATAAACAAAAACATGACATGTGAATGCGATACACAATCTTTGTCATGTGGACAGACAATTATGCTCTAACAATGAGATTGGTTGTCACAAATTAGGACAAAACAAATTTACATATTGCTGGTCACAATTCATTTACACTACTAAATGTGAACTTGTGATATAGTATGATTTTTTTCTATATAATATACATAATAATTGAAGAAAGTAAACTTCTTGTGAAACAACCACTTCAAAGTGGATTGTTGCAAGATTGTCCACTACTACAAAAGGCTAATACTAGACATCTCATCACAGACGGTTAACCAAAACCGTCAGTATTAAATACAATCACATATAGTTTTGGTTTAGAGACCATCTTTATTGCTGCTAGCGCTAAAAACCGTTTGTGAAGAGGTAATATCACTGACGGTTTATGGTGAGCACCGTCTGTGAATATTACCAAATATCACAGATGTTTTTTCTTTAAACCGTCTATGATACTTCGTAAACGGTTTGTATTAAAAACCCATATGTGATAATTAATTTATCACAGACGGTTTGTATTAAAAACTGTCTGTAATAATTTCACTTATTAATTGCAACCGATCGACCCTCACAGATTTGTCTTCAATTCTAGATCTGTTCTCATAGACTGGTGCTTTGAGGAGGTGGGGCTTTGAGGCTATTTTGTGAAAGGAGACCGCAAATTTGGCAAGAGTGATTGTAGATCCATTAAGTTTTTGACTATCTATGATTAGTAATTTATTCTTAATAATTGTATTATATTTTAGATCTACCTTCTGGTGAAAGGACAATTGAAGATGGTCGTTTATATCTACTTGATGTAGAGAAGATTATTTACATCTAGCATGGTTTAGGGTTTAGCCAATTCATAGTCTATTTCTACTTAATTCTATTTAATTAATTATTCTTGCTACATATAGCTACTTTAGATCATATATATATCTAGTATACTAATTAATTAATTCAATATTTAATACTAAATTGTTATATGCATAACGTAGGACCGAAGTTGGATGTATGTTGAAAACCGTGTAAGTGAAGAGTACATTAATGGTGTGTCTGCTTTTACAAGAGCTACCGAGGAGGATATGTTGAATAAGGGGTGGAATATATGCTTGAAGGGCACTTCATTTGAAGGGGTTTCAAAAAAGGGTATACATGTTGGACCAGTCATGGTGAAGAGCAGATTACACAGAAAGGTAGTAATAACAACATCGTCGATGAAGTCAACGATATGCAGCCGGATGATGTCGATTGTGGTTTTGATTCAGATAGGCTGCATGATGACAATATGGATCAGATGCTTCGCGATGTAGAAGAAAACTGTGATGAGAGAGCATGTTAAATTCCAGGGCTTGATGGAGGACTCGGAGAAATCTTTGTTCACGTGCTTGAACTGCTGAAATTGAAGGCAAGTAACGGTTGGTCCGACAAGAGTTTCATGGCACTGTTAAGTCTTTTAGCATGCATGCTTCTAGAGGAAAACGAGTTACCCAAAACCACCTACAAAGCCAAGAAGGTTCTTTATCCATTAGGAATGGAAGTAATAAGAATGCATGCATGTCGAAACGACTATATCCTCTACCGTAAGAGTATGCAATTATGCATGTATGTCCAGTGTACAACGCATCTCGATATAAGTGTAAGAATCAATCAGATGACAACGAGTGAGTAGAGGTGAAGAAATGACCTCTTGCTAAAGTGGCATGATATCTTCCTGTAATTCCCTGTTTGAAGTTGTTTTTTGCGAACCCAAAGGAGCCAAAAATGTTGTGTTGACACTCAGAGGAGCATAGAGAAGGATGGAATGCTAAATGCTAAGACATCTTGCTGGTTTCGCCCAATAGAAAAACATCGATACGAGGTTTGTAGATTTCAGTGCAGAACCGAGTAATATAAGGTTGGATTGAGTACAGATGGAATTATTCCTTTCAGTAACATGAGCAGCCGACATAGCACTTGGCCCGTGACTATCTATATATACGACATTCCTCATTGGTTGTGTATGAAGCGAAAGTATATTTTGCTATCGATAATTATCCAAGGGTTGAAGCAACCTGAGAATAATATTGATGTGTACCTAGCACCATTGGTGGAAGATCTAAAAATACTGTGGATCGAACATGTATAGGTATGGGATGCATACAAACGAGAGAACTTCACTTTATGCTCATTGTTGTTCTGCACCATAAATGATTATCCAGCTCTTGCTAACCTATCAGGCCAGAGTACAAAAGGGACCAAAGTCTGTACTCACTGATTAGATGATACCGAGAGTGTATGCCTGAAGCACTCAAACTTCACCTTAGGTTCCTTTGGAGGGCTCACCCATATCATAGGATGAAGAAACAATTCAACGGAGAGAAGGAGGATAGTTCAGCTCCAAGGCATTTAAGCGAAAAAGAGATCTAAAATATAGTTAAGGATTTAGATGTTGTGCTCGGAGAGTAATGTAAATTGATGACCCATGAGAAGAACATTGGGAAGAAGAGATCAATACTTTGGGACTTACCTTGTTCGGAGCACCTAGAAGTTCACAACTGCATCGACATCATGCACGTAGAGAAAAATGTATGTGACAGCTTGATTGGTCTCTTACTAAACATTCATGACAAAATAAAGGATGGTGTCAACACACAGCTTGACTTGATTGATATGGACATCAGACCTGAGTTAGCACTGACAAAGATCGATGAAGGATGAACGTACCTCCCCCCTTCTTGTTACACTCTATTCAAGGCCGAGAGAACTGAACTGTGCTAGTGCTTACATGGTATGAAAGTTTCGTCTAGTTACTCTGCCAACATGAATAAACTTATTTTGATGGAAGATTTGAAGTTAATTGGCATGAAGTCTCATGATTGTCATGTGCCGATGACATATATGCTACCTATTGCAATTGGAAGTATTTTACTGATTAAGGTCCAAGAGACAATCATGATGCTGTATTATTTCTTTAACACAATTGCTCAAAAGGACATCGATCTCAAAGGACTAGATGCTCTGCAGGATGAGGTGGTGATGACTCTATGTCATCTTGTGATGTATTTCTCCCCGTCATTTTTTGATATCATGGTCTATCTCATTGTTTACATTGTGTGGAAGATAAAGATATGTGGGCCCGTTTTCCTATGTAGTATGTACCCGTTCGAGAGGTTCATGGGAATTCTCAAGTCCTATGTACGGAATCAATCTCGGCCAGAGGGCAGCATCGTCGAAGGTTATGCAACCGAAGAGATCATTCAGCTATATGTCGATTACATGACTCAGGTTAAACTGATAAGTGTGCATCGATCTCGCTATGAGGGGAGGCTCAAGGTATCGAGACTATCGGAAGGAAAGCAATCACTCTAGATATAGATGCCATTTCATAGTCTTGCAACACATGACTAAAGTGTCTCCGTATATCTAGAGTGGCCGGATGTTTGGATCACGAGACAGCACAACAGTTGGTTCGACCAATGGTTGAAGGAGCGACGCGCTAGGAGCTCGTCAAATGACATGCTGACATGGTTGGTAAAAGGGCCAATATTTATAGTTGTGACATGCAAGGATATGACATAAATGTGTTCACATTCTATATGCAGCTCAGGATGTAAAAAGCACTAATCAGAACAACGGTATCTGCATAGATGCGTTTAGTACCGATGGGTGAAGAGATCCTACTATGGGAATGTATGATAGATATGTGAATTTGCATTTATGTATATGAGAATGTATGATAGATATGTGAATTTGCATTTATGTATATGATAATGTGTGATATATATGTGAATTTACATTTATGTATATGAGAATGTGTGATATATATATGTATATGTATGCATGCATGCATGCATGTATGTATGTATGTATGTATGTATGTATGTATGTCTGTGTGTGTGTATATATATATATATATATATATGTGTGTGTGTGTGTGTGTGTGTGAATTTGTATTTATGTATATGAGAATGAGACATATATATGTGAATTTGCATTTACATATATAAGAATGTGTGATATATATATGAATTTGCATTTATATATATGAGAATGAGTCATATATCACAGATGGTTCTAAAGTAGAACTATATGTGATGTGAATTTATCATAGACGGCTCTAAAGTAGAACCGTATGTGATGTGTATTATCACAGACGGTTATAGTTTAGAACCTCCAATGATGAGCAACCTATTTATATCTGGACTCTACGGTTTGCCCATGCTCCCACGCACTCAGACTCCTATGGCCTCCTCCCCTGAGCCAGCCGCTTCCTCCCAGAGCATGAGCCGTCGCCTCCTCGCAAATGAGCCTCCTCCCTAGTGCACCTCCTCCCCTGTAATATCCTGGAAATTTTAAATCTGAAAATACGAAGCTCTTAAATTATTTTGAAATTCGGGTTTTGATGGTGTTTCTTTGAATTTTGGATGAGGTTCCAATAATTGGACATCTATGAAAAATAAAAACAACATTAATAAGCTATAAGGAAAAATGTGGAAATAAAAGAAACCTATAATTTTGAATTCGAATCTGAAAAGATGATCCATCATAAGGATGGAGAAATTTGAATTAAAATATTGGGTCTCATTTTGGACCCAAATTCAAGATTAATAAAATAAAACCAAAGGGAGCATTAAAAACATATCTCTAGATGGTTGAGCCAAAAATCCCCTCTTCTAAATTAATTAGCATACAAAACCCAAGTTTGAGCATTCAAAAATTTATATACAATCTGTAGCAAAAATTTAATAAAATCAAAATAGGAGACTATTATATTTTGTATCAAGATAATTGAACCAAGACTTGAACCAAGAATCCAACATTACATACAAAGCTTAAATAAAAATTTAAGTTTTAGATAGCAAGCCAAACTCCAAAAATCATTTTCTTGCACCTTCTCTTTTCTCTCGCTTACATGTGGGACCCACTCCCTTTTCTCTCTCTCCCTCTCTTTCTCCCATTTCTCCCGCTACCCTACTCCCTTCTTTCTCCTCTCTTCCTGCACCCGCCCTCGCGTCGAGAGTGCCTCGCCACGCACTCCTCCTCCCTCCGCCAAGGCCGAGCCGCCTCGCCTCATGCACCCGGCCCAACCTCCGCCCGCCCGCTCCTCCCCCTCCTCTCCCTAGCCAGCGGGCCCGACCCGCGCGGGCCCTCGTTCTTTCTCCATTTTCCCGCGCGTGCCCGGACCCCCCCTCCTTCGCTCTGCTTCGGCCAAAGCCACGTGACACGATCGCACGAGCCAAGCTGAGCAGCGGCGTAGGGACATCATGACCGAGCCGCCCTGCCTCCGCTGCCCGCTGTCACCGCTGACAACCGCCGCCCGCCAACGCCGCTGATACTGTCGCTGTCCCGTGCGATCTTTGCTCGTGGCTACCGCACCGCCCGCCTATAAAGCCCGGGGAGCCTCCCAATCGCTTCGCCGCGTCCTCTACATCCTCCCACCAAAAGCAATTGAGCTCAGAGCCCTTCAATCGCCGTCAAGCCATTTCCTTCTCTAGCTCCGGCCATCTGGCTCGCCGTCGATTGGAGCCACCACGGACCAATTCCACCGAGCCGGAGCATCCTCAAGACATTGCGAACTCACCCCCACCATCGGCCAAGCTTCTTCCCAGCTCATCTTCACCGGCGCCATGCACCCTCTCCGATCGCCGTCGTCACACGCCGCTAGACCTCCACAGCCATCCCCGAGCTCCGCTGAGCCCCAAGGTAGCTTCCTGACCATGTCGAGATGCTCCCCAGAAAATGAATCGGATTATTATGCCCTTTGTCGCCATATCCCCACCTCCCCTGTTCCACCGTCACCTCGAGTCATCGTCGGCCACCCCTCCAGCCAAATTGGCCGGCGAGACCTCGGCCAGAGGTAGGCGCGGGCACGAGCAACCCATTTTGGGGATGCCCATGCCCGGTCGTTGCTTCCTCCGCCGGCGGCGAGCTCGCCGTCCTTCGGCCGAAGGAAGAAGAAGAACGGACGCCGGGGCTTAAGAGAATAAATCGTCCTATATGGGTAAGCAACATCTTGAGGCTTGGCTGGCTATTGGAGCTAACTCTTCCCCTGGCTCCCTCACCGCTGCTCGAGCCTCGCCCCACAGTGCCGAGGTTGAGCCTTTTCTTTTATTTTCGCCGGCTAACATGTGGGCCCCACCTGTCAGCGATCGCCCGCGCACGTGTTCCGCTGACAGTTGGGTCCCTTTGTCGAGCCGATGGGGAGAGAGGACCGCTGCCAATCGGGCCCCGCCTGTCAGCGCCCGTGTGAGTGGGTCACTGCCAGTGGGCCCCACCTGTCAGATTTTAGTAATTTCTGTATTTAATGAAACCGAAAGACTTTAAATGGCCATAACTTATTCATTTTAACTCCAAATTGAATGAAACAAATTTCTAAATTCATCTATATTTGAGATCTATCCAATGGAACCGAAACCATGAATTTTAGAGCTCATTTGAATTAATGAAAATCAAAGGAATTAGAGAGTCATTTAGAGAAGCTAATAAAATTTAAATAGGATGTAAAAGAGATTATGGGATATTTAAAATTGAATTAGCCTCATAAATGATTAATGTGCCTTTAGTGTTTATTTTAAATCTAAAGTTAATTAAAGGCATTACTAAAGAAAATTGGCTTTGGTTAAATGTTCAATTTAGTAAAGATACCCTTAATAATAATCGGAATAGGTGTCCAATATTTAACATGTCATACTAAATATGTTCGGTGGATAATGACACTCGCTGTTCAGAGTCTTAGATAGCAATCAGTAAAAAAAATGTATCTTTGGTGAATTAAGTCAATTATGGCAACTCGCCGTGTGGAGTTCTAGGTAGCAACTATGTCACTATGACCCCATGATGATAATGCTACCAAAAGAAACTTCTGGCAAATAAAACAACCCGAGCCTTTTCTTTGATAAGCCATGCATACTATTTATTTGCATTTTGTGTATTGGCTCGTGGAGCACGGTGGTTAGTGTGCTCACACTCGCTCTCACAACAAATCCAGAATCAAGAATCAGATCGTTACGCCTCAGCAACTCTGTTGGTTATGATGGCAAAGAAGATGAAAATGTCAAGGGCTAGGTCGCGAACCTCCAGTTGGCTGCCTGTGGGCACGTCCTGAGGGTTCCCCTGTGTGCTTCGTTCTTCCGCTGCTGCAATTGAATGATTTCGGTCTAATCGGCCCATGTGTAAGTTTACTATATTATTTATGCTTCCGCATGATATGTATTTGATATTCATTTTATGTATCTGTGAGCACTATCTACTGATCCAAAGAATAGTGCAATAAATCACAGAAGATTCCGGATAGTAAAATCTGGGGTCTGACATCCCCTTAGCCCACCACCTCCTCCCCGAGCATGAGTCACCGCCTCCTCCCCCGAGAATGAGCCGCTGCCTTCTCCCCTGAGCCCGCTACCTCCTTGCCGGCGCACCTCCTCCTCGAGCATGCCTTCTCCGCGAGCACGTACGCCGCCTCCTCCCCCAAGCGTGCTGCCTCCTCCTTGAGCACGCCGCCCTCCACCCCAGTGCACCTCCTCCTGGAGCAAATTAGTTACCCCGGTCATGACCTCAGTACTCTGCTCTATCCTCATGGCTCATGGCCTCGTGGGGTACATCGTTCTTGCGATGAGCTTTGCCCATACTGCCTTCTTGGTGGCTTGGATTGCGATTGCCTAGTGAGCTTTTATATTTTGAAATTTCTATCTTGCATAAAGTTTGCCGTGCTAGTAGTTCAGTTCATTATCTTTGAAAATCTGTGAATACTACTAGCACTGGGAGGACTTTTGCATAATAGATTGTGGGCTTTTTGAGATTGCTCGATGAAGAAACTTGTCATATTAGAGATCATTGTGACTATCAATTAAGTATTCTGCTAGCTTTTGATTTTGTCAATGGCTAAGATATATACTTCTGTTTCGATATTGTTTACAACTGTTCTGATTATTGCCTAATTAAGTTGATACCGCAGTAGCATATATCTATTATACACTTTGGTTATTGCCAAAACTCTGTTGGCACTACAGTAGCAATTCTCTATTTCTATTTGTGCTTATAGCATGCAATTGACTTTGTCTCTTATTTAAGGTAATTTATACATTGTTAGACTAGCAGAATAGTAAAGAGACAATCACTTTGATTATTGATATATTGACAAGAGTGGAAGAATGCCAAGATTTATTCTTGTGCAACTCCTCAACTGAGAGCAAATTCTCAACTTTAATCTGTGAAATACGCAATTCACAAATTAACATACTGCTGGATATATGCTCTGTTAATACTTGGATTTGGAATTAACATGAAATTATTGCTAGAACTGCCTAATTTCCAACAATCCAAGCCACTGAGAAGGTAGTAGGGGCAAGACTCGAATTGATTCTTATTATCGTTTTGGCTTACTAGCAGCCAGTTCACTAGTACTCTCTGTTTCTTCGTCATTTCTATTATCTTATGAAGATGTCATTCGCTCATTTTTCATCATCATCGCCTCACACGTGTGATGCACCGTCCTCTGGAAAATCCAAGCGCCATGGAAGAGGACTATCGAAAAGGCTCGAGGGCCGATTTACCATCACAGATGTCGATACAGCTGGTACCCTCTCAATCCTCACTGAGTAGTGTCCGCATTCCAGAGAATGGTCGGAATAGTTGTATAGGACCAGGTTGACATCACGTACGATTCATGGAAGAACTTCAGTAAGGATCAGAAAAATGAGCTGATGACAAAAATTTGTCAATCATTCGAGATCCTGGAAGAAGACCAGGCCTCCGTGCGATGACATGCATTGCTAGTGGCATGCAAAGGGTGGAAGAACTTCAAGAGCATGCTTATCAAGCAATACGTGTAGAAGGATCTAACACCCTTCTAGAAGTATCCATTCCTGGAACCGTGCTGGCAAGAGTTTGTGGCGAAGAAGATGACAGATAATTTTAGGAGTGAAAGTGCGGCGCACTGGTCCCTCTAGGCAAAAATTACACACCCCCACAGACTCGGCACCACTAGGTATACGGGTAAAATCCTGCAATGGAGGAAGGAGATGAGCAGGCAATCCTACGGGAGGCCTCCCCGCCATTTGCTGAGATCCCTGATGAGCGCGCCTGAAACTGAATAAGAGTGAGGTCATCTACCATGTTGTCGAGGGCCATCTCCTTTCCAAACCCCATAGACGAGGAAGTGTCTTACCGCCTGGTAAGATATCGAACTACCTATTTTGTAATTACTCCATAACTTTATAGAAAGTGAAATGACATGTCGAGCTCTTACTAGAAGCGCTGAGGGTAGAATCTTCCCAAGGCCCATTTCAGGAAGTCAGGGAGAGATATACTCTTTGTGTCCCTGGGAAACAAGGAGCATCCGGGTCGTACGAGAGGTCTTGGTCTTTATGTTTCATGGAAACATGATTTCTCAGAGGACTCTGAAATGTACCGGAGTAGGAAGAGAGCCAAAGCCGAGCGTGACACACGGCTACGAGAGGAGCTTAAGGCATCCCTTAGAGAGGAGATCGCTGATAACATCAGAGATGAGATGCAGCAGCAGATGGTGAGCAGGCAGAAATTTAGGGGAAATCAGTTGGAAGCCTTTGCCACTCCTATGCTAGCCAGCCCCCAACCGTCGGAGTAGCTGCACTTCCAACCCTAACTCAGAAAGTGATCACAGTTGTCTTGTCGATGACATCCTGTTAACAATTATTATCTCTGAAATACTCAATCCATTGATAGACCTGTTGGAGTAGCTAATTTTATATCGTTATGTAGGTGGCTATGAAGTGTAAGATCCAAGTGAGATATGCCTCTGTTGCCCTGTACACTACTTGGGGCCAGGAGTATCCATCCAGTGTTGGGGCCTTGGTGCACGGTGTAACTGTAGCATCGGGTTTCACAAAACTGAATGTGAACGACATTATGCTAACTTCGAGGTCATTCCCCTGTAGATGCCCCCAAATTACGAGGTCGTGACTCTAGGGCAAGCAATTGGAAGATTCATCCAGTGGCCCAAGAGGGACATCTTCCTAGAGGCTCCTGCACCAGTGTCAAATTCACGGGAAAGTCCTACACCAATGCCAACTTCACGGGAAAGTCTTGCACCGGTGCCAAGTCCATAGGAGCTATCTGTACTGGAGCTACCTGCACTAGAGTTACTTGCACTAATACGGTAAGGGCGCAGTGAATCATATGCATCTACATCTCGTGCCCGGTCGACTACCATAAAGTCGACTTCTAAACAGCGAGGCAACAATGGCAAACTGAAGAAGACCGATAATATCCCCTACTTGCCGTTGGCTTAGAAATTCGAGCTAGGCGAGCCGTTGGTCGTCCTGAAAGAGCGCCTCCTAACCGTAGGATTCGCTTGGCAGAGATTGCATTCATGGTACATGGAATAGGCCAACAAGTCAGATGGACAACGGTGCTCAAATGTCATCGTCAAGTTCAAGCCGCATCATCTTCAACACGATATTTATGACTGTTTCTTCATGGTGACCTTTGAGAACTTGTTCTTTCTTTTTAACCTCGACGCCCTCGATGCCCCACTCATTTGATGCTAGACATTGTAAGTGTGTGCAATCACAATCTACGTTCATGTAATACTAATAAATGTTATATATAACACATTGCTTTTGTATATATATACATGGTGGATGAAGCCAGATTAAAGAAATTACTAGTATGTTTCCTCAACCAACACTTGGTCTCCATGGATATCATCAAGAAGAATACATCCTTCGCCGGGGAGTACATGACGACGCATTGCTGGCTCATAACAACAAGGAATTCATACTTATACCCTACAATCAGGGGTAAGTGGTGCACTAGTGGCTATATACTTGTTGATTTGTACTTTATAAGCAACATGAATTTAGGTTTACTGACCATGATGACATACCTGTGTAGGTTCCACTAGATTCTAATTGTAATTATACCAAAATGGAACAAGATAATATACCTTGATTCCCTAAAGGGGGCTAAAACTGACTTCACAATTTTCCAATAATTAATCAACAGGTAAACATATTTCCTCCATAGATAACTCTTTTGTAGTCTTTTCTTCCTTCGCAATGACTAAGGCTAACGTTTTGAAATCACATAGGTCGTTCGCCAAGTACATTGCTATTGTACAGAAATCCAAGGGAGGGATCAGTACCCTGCGACACGATCTAGATTTCTCAGTATTTGCTAGAACACATTAATCCTATATAACACTTCATAGTAATGCTTCCCGAACTCACAAATTCTATTTTTGCAGTGCCACCAGCAGCCGTCAGGTAACACTTGTGGATACTATATTTGCCACAACATGGAAATACTCCTCGGTTCCACGAAGACTAATCATCCTCATGTTTGTCAATCTTAGAATAATTATTCTATACTTATCAATTTATATGTATGCACGATATTGATCTTCTTACCGACAGGTTACGACCATTGCTATAATTGCTCTAGAATAGGCTGAGCTCCAAAAAATTCAATGACAATGTGCGTACTTCTTGATGTCTCAGGTCATAAACAAAGATGGGGAGTTCCATAATATAGAATGAACTTGATTAAGATAAGATTGAACTTAATTGTACATGCGTGTATTTGTTCTTGAATATGGTTAATTTATTTCATTTAAGTTAATTGAATTGTGAAATAGATGTTCTTGTTTCTAAAATGAATGCAAATTGGATGTATATATATACTTGTTATGTTTCTGCTTGTTATATAGGGCATGGTGAGCATTTCCTGAGGCTAGCTAACAAACAGAAATAGATTTAGGTTTGTAGTAGATTATCACAGACGGTTATTAACTCATAACCGTCTGTGATAGTATGTATCATAGACGGTTCGAAAACTATTAGTGATGACCTTATGTTATTACTGATCTATAAATTTAGACAGCTCACGAAACCGTCTGTGATGATATTTTTGAGCTGTCTGTGATGATCTTTTCTGTAGTAGTGATCGAAGCAAACACTTTGTAAGTTTATAGATGTAAATGTTCTGTGTATAGAAATATAAACAACATACTATTTAGGAAATTAGTTTTTCATCAATATGATGCACAAGGGCAGCCTGAGAAAAATTTGAACATAATATCAGCTCCAATGCTAAACCTTGATTATTTATAGTCTTGCACGTGTACGTGCATATCCCCATACTTGTTCTAATAAATCCAATCCGTAAAAGAATGGAAAGGTGCCAATCAGTTCCATCTCATTGTTCTAATAATCGAGTTTAATTAAGGTCTAAGGAGGGGGTGGTGCTAAGTATTACTGTTAATTATAGACAGTTTGTTTGAATATGAGGTGGCATTTCTCGTTAATTTGGTGGCTAACTGCACCACATGGCGAAGTACCAACTATAGATCTCACGTACAGATTTGGCATATAAATATCTACTATATAAGGAATATTAACCAGTGAACGCAGTAGTAGGTTAAGTACAATTGACAAGTTTTCCTTTTAGTCCCAAAACATATTTTTTATAGAAAACAATGTTCCATATACTGCAAAATTCTATATGTTTTTCTTGAAATGCAAATATCACCCCCTCAATAATTAGAATTTTTACATTTAGGGAAGTTCCTCATATAGGGAAAAATACTCAAAAAACTGTGGCTTCATTATTATGCCTACCCAAACACAACCACTTCGCCAACAAGCTTAAGTTCTTCACTTGCTTTGTATGCAGAAAGAGTGGGCTACAATGGTTACATAATAGTATAAATAATTTATTTGAAAGACATGTTAAAACATTTTTTTCATTAGAATTAAGGGAGGTGTGCTTTCCGTGCCACACAGGAAATACATAAATTTCTTGAACAGATCTCTCATAGAAAATTGGGAAGGCTCTAATTTCTTTTGCCTAACCCCATACAATAAAACCGCTCAACCCGAAAACACCGGTACCATAATAAAACCCACCCACAAACCCACTTGCCTACGCACAAGGCCCTACTTTCTCCCTTCTCACTAATGATAGGTTAGATCCCGCCCTAAGCTCCACCTTGATCCTCAATGCAACATGAAATCTATCCCATATACAAATCTTTCAAACAGTAAGTTGAATAATATCAAACCTACAGATGAAATACTACATCTATTTGTTTAATTGATCCCCAAGTATTTTGTTAGTTGCATATTATTGGAGTCCAAGTCTCATAAAACCATGTAATATGTGGGTTATCATGTGTTTTTTTAGAGGAACATGGGCTATCACTTATTCCATCTGCTGATAGTGTTGGGTCTCTTAAATAAACTCGAACTTGGAATCTTATATGGATGTCTTCAATGCATATTGTACTCCAAAAAATCCAAGTAGTAGCCCCTCCAAATCACATATGTTTACCTAATATGAAAAACAGAAAAAAAAAAGAAAAATCAACCCAATTATCATCAATCAATCAAAGCAGTCTGCACTCTGGAGGAAACAAAAGAAAGAAGCGCCCAGGGAATAACACTTGAGTGGTGGCTGACGAGGACCCGATGGATTCGGAGATTCCTTTCAACGGCCCCGATTCCCCCCTCCCCTTCTTTTTATCTCCTCTACTCCTCTCCTCTCCTCCCACCACCCAGATCCCCACCTCCTCCCCACCCACTTCTCCCTCTCCACACGCATGGCCATGGCCGCCACCTCCTCCTCTCTTCCGTCTCATCCCAACTCCACACCCATACATCACCTCCTCCTTTAGCCCTCGCGCTCGCTCACTAGCTGGCTAGCTTCTCCTCTAGACTGTAAGTAGCCAGTGCATAGGTATACAGGGTATATAGAGAAAAAGGGAGAGGAAGATGATGCTGGGGACGAAGAGGGCCAGCAGGCCGTCGCCCGCGAGGCACCCGATGCGTCGGACCACTAGCATGACCGAGTTCGCTCCGCCGGACGTGCTGGCGGACGTGGCCGACGAGGAGGCCGAGCTGCAGGTGCAGGAGGAGGTGGCGGAGGAGATAGCGGACGGGTGGATCGGCGGAGACGCGGTCGCGGGGAGGGCGGAATGGCTGGCGGCGTACCGGGCCTGCGCGGCGCCGTCGCTGGTGGGCCACCGGCGGAACTCGGCGGACTTCTCGGCCGTCGAGACCACCGCGTTCCTCCGCGCCTGCAGCCTCTGCAATCGCCGCCTCGGCCCCGGCCGCGACACCTTCATGTACAGGTGCGTGCGTGCGTGCGCGCGTCTGCCAAGACAGCAGCATTAATTCCTTTTCTTTGGTCGTTGGTTGTTGCAAAAAAAGATCCGTGGCTTCCTTCCTATACAGAAAATTGTTGATTTGTTCTTCTTTCTTGGTATGTGTTCTGTGCAGGGGCGACACGGCGTTCTGCAGCCTGGAGTGCAGGCAGCAGCACATGACGCACGAGGAGTGGAAGGAGAAGTGCGCGCTCGCGACGCCGCCCCCGCCGTCTATAGCGGACCCAGTGGCGCCGGCGAGCGCCGGCTCCGACAAGCCCGCTGCCGCCGCCGGAGGCACCCTGGCCGCAGCCTGAGACGATCGAGATAGCTGCTATATATGGCTAGCCACATATCTATGTCAACCTTGCCGCGCGCGCCAACGATCATGTAGCCGTACGTACGCCTACGTATTACCATTGGCGGATCGATGAACACTAGTTGATACTATATATCCATCTGCGCGCATGCGTCGGCCATGCATTTTGATGATCACCTCGTCCTTCCCTCTGGTTTAATTACGGATTCGGGTGGGTTCGGCCGGGGTTAGGTTTTGATTTATCACTTTAGTTGCGTCTTTTTAAGACGGAATTTATAGGTAGATTATAATAGATACTATACTAGTTTAGATATATCAGCAAAAATCGTATACTACCGTTTTTCCCTGCATACTGTCTCTTATAAATAGCCAAAATTTAAAAATCATAAACCAAGAGTCACAGAGACAACCTAAAAAATCCACTCATAGATTGTTAACTATTTATATTTTCAAAAACATCCTCATCATACTCTTAGCTTACACGTTACCTATGCTTTGGAGTATTCTTTCAGACTACGATTTATTAGTCTAATAAATAGTTGTTGCCGGAAAAAATCTACACAAAAAACCAACTGAAATGCCAAAAACCAGAAATGTGGTCCTTGTCAATTGATCGATTTAGATTCTTGTTGTCAATTGAGATGTCAAACTCAAAGTTTGCGTGCGTGCCCGTGTATGGGATGGGGAAGACGGGAGAGCAATGACTAGATCGTAGCGAGGCGTAGGCTTCGATCGCCATGGCCGTTTTACTGGGCTGTTCTCACGTGAGGATCCAGAGCTTGACAGTCATATTAATTAATTAATTAATCACTTTTAGGTCATTTGATGGATCGATCGGATGGTTAATAAGAGACCGGCTGCCGTGTCCCCATGCATGTTATATTGTATGCTTGGTATTACCACGGCTTTCATTACCGGTTTCAAAATTTTTCCTAGAATGGTACCGCCGATTTTACTGATAATAAAAAAAATTCAACCAAAAATTTCAAATCAGAATTTAAAATTTAAAAATATCAGCCGATAATTGGTAATTATCGACCGATTCTCGGTTGGTCCAATTGACCCAAACTAGTTGCAAATTGGTTTTAATTCAAAATTAACCAAAATTATTTGGTCAGTATCCATTTTTACTGGTCGGTACCAATAAAACTGATAATATAGATCTGGGTATTACAGAGCAATTTTTATGGATGTGATATTTTGGAATAATTAACTCTCCATTATTTGTGTGTGCTTCCCGGGCTCCAGCTCTCTCGTGCGTACAAGAATCACATGCATTATGTCAGCACCAACTGGGGGAATCTAGTGCGTTGGGTTGCTCACATGGACACCGCTGTCGCCGCAAGTTGTAGCTCACCGAATAACGCCAGATAGTGTAGATACTTAAGAAGTGTTTAACAATTAAAAACTATTTTTTTTGTCACGTAAGATAGATCATGTGTTTATTCTGTAGCATCTATGCGTAAATAGTTATTTGTGCTTAACACGTCCTTATACGTATAAATATACCTAATTTGTAGAGAATATAACATCTAAATACCTATTAAAGAAATATTTGTGTAAGAGAAAAATGACTTTTCTATAGATACTTGATAATACGGCTATATTCCCACACAGCACTCATGCATAAATATCTTATACTGTACGTGCTCTAAATGGTGCCAACCGAATGGACTGGTGAAATCGTTCTTGGGGAAATCAATGAAGTGTTTTAGTTAAATACAAAATTATAAGTTCTCTTGTGCTATTTAAATACAAATCGTTACTAGCGTCCGTCACGGAGAATGTACTTAACTTATTTCTACAATTCTATTATGTTAATATAAAATCACAACACAAGATCATAATCATAACCGTCCACACATTAAGCTAGCTCCTTGCATATTGCTTGCTCTAGTTTGCGGAAATAATTGCGATCGCTAGTTTTGTCTGAGGAGCTAACTCCGGTAATTAGTAGCTCAAACTAAATTCTATGAGACAACCATCTCAGGGGCAGGCTTCAAATTACTGTATAAACCTGGTCCTCGCAGAGAAATGTCGACATACTGTCGACACTGCAAGTTATGAGCTGTGTGGTTCCGGTCCACGGGTGCGCCTCGTGGACCAACCTATGTCACCGAACTGCAGCAAGGCTCCAAACGAGTCCTCTTCAAAAAAAAAAAAAAGCTCCAAACGAGTCCACATGATCAACAGTGCCGACATGGTGGACCGTCGCGGCCAGATTCGCGTGATGGGCCGTATGCCATTGGAACCTTTTGCACAGCTGGCCCTAGTCCACATGATCACACACATCGTTGAGTTCTTACCATTTTTTGGCAAACAATGATCGCTGCTTTGACGATTGCTTCCCATTCTCCGCGACTGACGCCTAATATTGTTGTTGAGCAATACGGTCCTTCACACTTAGAGCCTATTTGGGTGGGGCTGTAGCTTATGATTTTTCGTTGAAATTTTGAATTTTAGCTGTTTATGGTACAGATTACGGAGAAACAAATACTTATTTGTAATTTTGGCTGGTACAGATGTAGGACTTTTAACATATAGATCGTTTAACTTGTAGACCCCGTCTTGAAAAAATACTCCGTTTGAAAGTTAGATATTGTATTAAAAACCAAAAACCGCCAGCTTCAGAGAAAAAAAAAGCCCTTAAGTTTAAGGCGAACCTGGTCATGGTCGAAATCCTAATTAAAGGATGTTCGTATTGACTTAATTCAATAAAAACATCTAGCTTTCTGAAACAGTTCTTCACTCATTTTATTCATGTCTAGCTCCGAGAATAAGATAGGAGGTCACAGATGTATTACGCACCTATTCCTTCACTCTCATCTTGTGCACGTATCTCTCTCACTTTTTTGCAGCCACTTCTTTCAGTTGTTACTATTTATTTTTAACCAAATACCATTATCCGTAGGTAAAAGCTATTAACAGAAGCTAGTACCATTACCCTCTAAGCAATGGAAGGTGCTATCCCGGGTAGTCCACCCTGTTTGAATGGCGCCTTGCGGCGGATGCTAGCATATTTTTTTCTATTTTTAAATTTTTTAAATTTAATTATGTCAAATAAGACATCTTCAGCTACAGTAAAATTTTAACCACTACAATGCAATTTTAGTTATAAGTTATAGCTTTTCAGCCTAACCAAACGAGCCTTAATATCCTTGGCCATTACCTCGCGCCGTGTTGGGGAGGAGATGAGAGGAAACAAGACACATTGGGGATGAGACGCGGAAATTGCAACGGATGTCAGGGAGGAGAAGGCTGTTGAGAAAAATATCAAACTAGATTCTCTCAAATTTCTTTACTCTTGTTTTGAGACATCAAATTTCTCTACTTGATGCACCACCTAAACTATAATCCTTCAATTAAATAATATATTTAACATTAATTATTGCATCCACACGTGGGCACAACAAAATTATCAACCAAACAAGAAAAATATCTCTCATGCTTTGATATCAGGTTCCGTGTAACTACTTGTGTAAATAATAAGGAGCAAAGTGACAATAACACATGCTAACAGTTCTTTGATCCCATTGTCACCAGGATGCATCTAGTTTAGTACTACCTCCGTGTCAAAATATAAGTCATTATAGGATCCGTGTTGATCAAACATCTTTTAGGTTTGACCGTTAATATAAAAAACATTTCCTAGATTGGCAATATGAAATTGATGTCACTAGATCCATTATGAAATATACTTTTATAATATATAATTATTTTTATTTGAAATAGCATATTTTATAGAAAATTTCTGGTCAAAGTATTGCCTTAGAGGCTATGCCAATGTTCTAGTAGACTTATATTTTGACAGAGGTAGTAGCTTCTAGGTAAAACTGAATCATACATGTTCTGTTAAAAACACACATCTCAACTGATGCACACGCCAACACAAGAAAATAATTTGGGTACAAGCTAGTGCAGTAACCTGTCAAGCGTCAAAAGTATAGGTATGTAACGTGCAACCTTGTCGTACTTTAGTAGAAAGCTGGAGGAATACCTACAGTCCACATGTATCATACAAGCTGACAAGCTTGTTTCATGTAGGGGCGGAGCTAGTAGAGATGCTCGGTATGTCTAAACACATCCAAAAATCAAACAACTTCAAGAGATTAGTTATGCATTACTGTATTCTTGGAAGTCCAGTCTAGTAGCGCACAATAAATGGCCCACTCGTGCCCAATGCTCCCTACCAGCCCACATTCACCTCACCAGCGCAATCTCCAATGAGGCTCCAACACGTGGATTTGGGGATTTGTGGAATCTTGTGATTGGAGAGTTAAAAAATGTTGTGATTTGTAAATGTAAAGCAATGGAGCAAGTTGAATCGTTGAAAGGAGAGGAATAGAGACATCCTTTCTTTTTTTAGGATCAAGAAGCGGAGGCAAAGAAGATTTCATCTTCTTCATTACCAGCCGAAGGGGAGACTCAAGGAAGAGGAGAAACTCAAGTAAGTGGGAATCAATTGCCTTATCCTTCTGAGATGGAGAACATTGATGTTGATGTTGTAATTGTTGGTATGGCAATGAACAACCTCAACCCAAACTCCAACCCACTAAACAATGTAGGAGCTTCAAATTCACTTTCTAGTAGTGAGGAGGAAATGATTTATGATGTTGAACTTCTTCCACATGATCCAGGGAAAATGACAATCATCGCGAGCTATACATGTGAAGTGTACACCATCATCACAAATTTTCTAGCTCCGCCACTAGTTTTGCATGTATTGGCACAATTTTGAGATCAGCGAGGTTCCTTTCAGCCTCAACATCTTGACAGCCATGCCAGCCACAAAAACAACACTAGCTCTTTGCAACAAAAGAAACAAGCGCATATGTTTGGATCGATGGAGTGCCATTACTTTGTGTGCTAGAGGGAGGATTCATTGCGATGCACTAGCAGCTACTACACTCGCTCTCTCCCATCTGATCTTGTTACTCACCGGTGGTCCTTGGCTTGGCGGGAGATGCACTCACGTCCAACCGCAGCTGCTAAGCATTCCTCCCTCCAGCACCGTCCACTTGTCCCCACACTTCCAAGCCCTCCCATTCGTCGCTCTTGGCATCTCCACAATTCCACATACCTCCAATCTCTTTCTCTATGTGTGTGTGTGTGGAAGAAAGGAACTATTCTTGTTTTGTGGCGTCACGTGTCAGTCAACTTGACCCTGTGAGATCCATTGTCACTGTTTCATATTTTTGCCTATAATTAATATAGATTTTTGCGGATTTGTACATAAATTTTAGTAAGGACAAGGGTATCTGAGAAAAACTATGCGGTCAATCGATCCCACAACCAATACATGTGTTCGCCACTAGCGTCACCGTAAGAGAGAGAAAATAAAAGGAGTGACAGTTTTGCATGCGAAAAGAATTAACCTTTTCATTTTTTTTGTTTTGCAACTTGCAGAGGTGTGAACTTGCTTGTGATTTGCAAGCTGGTCTGGCAGTATGTAGGCACTGTTTTTTTGGCTTTTGGTTTTTAATTTCTCTGAAAGTCAAAATAAATGGGATGGATTCTCTGAATAATTTCCCAAGTCTAAAACTGTGTACACCATCCACATTGACATCTCTACCATCTACTGCTAAAAGTCATCAATCGCAGCCAAAAAAACAAGATAAGTTGTTCCAAGATTGTGGCTGAAAGGAGGGAGAAGTTGGCCACACGATGATTTAAGACGGATGGATGCATGTCTAGCTAGGATCTACGAAATATATATGAGAATTGTAAGATTTAGTTTTGTTGTTGTGATTTTTGTTCGGCAAGAACGAGCGAATCTAGCAATGTTTATGAAAAAAGGTTGTGCTTAAGAGAAGTGTTCCGATGCTTTTTTCTAATAAGAGTAACACTAATCCCAAAACATATGAATAGGTAAGTAACATTTATACATCATTCGTTGTGCTTTAAAAATTATGTAAATTACTATTGAAAAAAGCATAGAAGCACATTACTTTTGCATGAATTGATTAGCGTTAATAAGCTATTTGAAACAATGTACTCGCATTCACAAGCATCAGATCCCAACTTGATGGTCTTGGAGTTCATATCATTTGTTCCTTTACGAATGGCACGACAGAGGATACAAATACGGTTTCATATGCATAGCATAACGAGAAACTATATCTATATATTCAGCAACTAGAACCTATCCGAGTCAGCAATTGGTTGCTCTCCATCGTCCATCCCAAACAAAAAAAAGTGAAATGTTTCCATTGGTTGTAGCTTTCATTGTCAGGTAAGCATTAGGTTTGCACTCCAAAGTGACACTTGCGACTTGAAATAAATTTGGCTAATTTCCTCTGTCATGTGAAGGTAATTGGTCGGGACTATACACAAATGATTTGTATGATGCACTTCGGACCAACTTGTTTGGAGCAGAGTGTGATGTGATGTGAGCTCGATCGGGCTAGCTAGCAATGCAAACCTGAATTCCTGCTTTGTTTAAAGGCAGAGCAGACAGAGAAGGGATTGCAATAGATGATGCAGGGCTAACAAGGAGCTGGAAGAGGGTATCATCATCATTGGGAGTTTTATTATGCTGATTATTGCTTGTCGCCAGATCACTGAAAGCTGCTGCTCTAAAAGAAATTTAACTTTAAGATTGTTCGTAAGGCTAGCTAGCCTAGCTTGCATTAATCACCTATGTGCCTTGTACTAAACTAGTAATCCATGCTTTAGATGTTTGATAGTTGTTTATGCTTGTTCACTTGTGGTTGGGAAATTATTGGGTTAATTTTCATGACATAGGGTTGGACTTATTCTTGGCTTAGTTACTCTATGTATTGTAAGTGCAAGTTGGCATCATTGGTAGACTAATAGCTAGCTTCCTGCTAACATGTTTTACCGTGGAACGAATCTTTTAATAATAGGGGTGTCGCATTACAAAATAGTCATGTTATCATGTAGATATCCAAGATAGCTAAAAAGAAAGAAAAAACACTTTCAGAAAGAAAGAAAAAACACTTTCAGAAAGATACAGTAATGCCAAAGAAAGCCTAATCACTCCAAACTTTAACTGAAATAGGAATTTCACGAGGTACATCTAATTTCCTTTACTTCAAATGCAGTGTCGGATCCGAATTTTTCAACCTAGAATTCTCTGTGATTCCACCACACTATTTCCTGGATCAATAGATAGTGCTCACAGATACAGTAATAAACATCAAAGTACATATTATGCGGAAGCGTAAATATAATAGTAGACTTACTCATGGGCCGATCAGGCCGAAATCAATAAATTACAGCAGCGGAAACGAAGCACACAGGTGGGACCCTCAGGACGTGCCCATAGGCAGTCGACTGGGGGTTCGCGACCTAGTTCTCGACATCTTCATCTTCTTCACCATCAAGTCCAGGTGTATTGCTGAAGTGTCGATCTGACTCTTGATTCTGGATTATTTGAGTGAGCGAGGGTGAGCACAAACCACCATGCTCCACGAGCCAATACACAGGATGTAAATAGATAATATGCATGGCTTATCAAGGGAAGACTTAGGTTATTTTATTTGCCATAATTTGCATTTAAAATATGATACATAGAAATTTCCTAAGACCTACCAGTTTAAACTAAAACAAAGTGTGTGAAAGAATGCAATAGTAATAGCGATCTAGATTTCATCCACCGTTACATGGCCTCTGCACCATATGCTAACCTTTCAGCGTTATAGTTGCTTACCTTATCACTGGGGTGACACTCAGGGCATCACAAATTAGGGCTTTCCACTGCCCTCTATTTTACCAATTCCACCCACAAAGTTTTTTTTAAAAAATAGAACTATATATGGTTAAGTTCCCATGTCCGCCCTTAACCGTGGGCACGACTATTCAAATAGTTTTGACTCTGCAGATTTTGCACACTTTACCCATAAGAGACAGTCCACTCGTTGCCCCACACGATTCCTTAGTTGTGCGATTGAGTAAGCCATCACAGTAACTGTTCAAAGTACCTCACCCCTTCCATCATCTCACCCATATGGGCTTATCCCACTTGCAGCAGGTCCCATAAGTTGCGCAGGATGTTTCCCTCCTATGCGCCTAGCAGCTGGCTACCCACACTGCTAGCATGCCGCAAAGAACTTCACCCTCTGCGGGTGCCCCATTCAAGCCGTCACACAGACCGCCACTTGCACAACCTCACCTCCTTCACCGATGATGATAACTTCCAGGGTCCGGTAAATTTACTAAGCCAAGCTGTACTTTACAGACTTATGGTTGTACTTATTTTACACAGGAGGTCATAACAAGATTCAGTCATTAGGGTTATCTGGGCGGTTCTACCACTAACCACACTCTCGTGCACCACTGCACCATACCCCCGAACCATCCGCCTAGATAAATAAGCAATTTGAGGTTTTGGGAGCATAAAATAATCGTACCGAAATATACCAGTCATTACCACCATGACTTCCCAAACTAGTTTCCCATGATTAAAAGTGATGCTTGGGGCATTTTGGCACCCCTGAGTATCTAAGCAATACTAAGCATGGCGTATAATTACGAACTTATTTTCGAAAGGTTACAACTATAATTTTACTAGGGTGATAAGGTTCACATATTCAAATATTCTTAAATCAAACATATATTTGCATATAAAATAACAACATGCAATTTGATAATTTAAACAAAAATAAGTTTGCAGAAAATGTAGGTTCAACATGATCAAAGTATTGACTCGCCTTGCACGGTTTATCGCGATCTTGAGCTCACTCAAGACTTTCTCATTCGTTGGTCTTCAGCTCCTGGCCTTGATCTTCACCTCGATCTTGGTCTCGCTTGCTCCATTAAATCTTCAGGATTTTAGTTTCTAATTACGTGCTAAACAACTGAATCCACATAAATGCAAATAACTCAAAAAGATCCAAATAAATCCATTTTAAACTTGATTACTTTTTATTATGATTAAATGGGTGACTTGAGGTTGAGTTGATTGAACACGGAGTACTGAAGGAATCAAACGGAGTTGGAGTGAAGTGATAAATGGCTAGGGAAAATCCGTCGAGACGGGTCTCAGGGAAAGTTTATAACGAGGGAATATTCATGGAAATATTCCTTTTTAGGTTCAAGGATGGTTAGGTATAGCTGACAGTAGAATACCATGAATCGATCTTTTATTTAGTAACTTCTTTTGGGTATTTTTATACCTATTAAGGAAATCCCAAGAATTATGTTAGACCTATGGACAGGTGTATGATTTTAAATGAGCATTATTTTGTCGAGTGTTAATATTTGGGGCATATGTTAACGATATGGGTTATTATTATTCTTCTTTTAATGAAACCTCACGCTATCATAGGAGTTTCTTACAAGAATTGGATTAACTGTATATCTATCCTCTATTCTTTATCTTGCTTTTCTTTAATGAACGAATAATTATTTATTCTTACCAAAAAAATCAAAATGAGCTTTAAAATTCATGATTTCAGTTCTACTGGATAGGCATTGAATTTAGATGAATTTAGAAATATATTTCACTCGATTTGGAGTTAAAATGAATTAGTTTTGATTATTTGAAGTTCTCTGTTTGAATAAATTCGAGAAATAATTAAAAATCTGACAGGTGGGACCCATAGCCGATGGTCGGGATGACAACGTGGTCGGTAATGACTATGTGGTCGTAACGACTACGTGGTCATAAATCCGACCGCATGGTCATGGGTTCAACCGCACGGTCGTAAACGACTACGTGGTCGTAGCTTCGACCGCGTGTTTGTAACTTCGACTGTGTAGTCGTAAATGATTGCATGGTTGAGAGTTCGATCGCGTGGTCGGGAACAACTGTGTGGTTGTAATTTTAACCGCATGGTCGTAAACGAGTCTGAGCGGTCATAAACGGCATGGAGCGGTCGTAAACGGCACGGGTGGTCGTAAATGACACGGAGCGGTCATAAACGGCACGGAGCGGTCGTAAACGGCACGGAGCGGTCGTAAATGACTATGGAGTGGTCGTAAGTATTTTTGAGCTGTCGTAAACGATTTTGAGTGGTCGTGGACGACACGGAGTAGTCGTAAATGACTTTGTCGACGGCCAAGTATTCGCAGACATGGTCGTATGGAGTTACGAATTTGTGGAAGAGTGAACGTGGTTGGAAGATGGTTCGACAACGCTGTGAATGGTCGGGAGGGGTTACGACCACGGTATGAGTGGTCGGAGAGGGCTTCGACCATGGTGAACAGGGATCGGTAGTGTCACTGTGTGGTCGTGGGGAGCTACGACTATGAAAATTAAACGTGGGCAAGTGTCCGATCGCATGGTCGTAAATGCCGCGCGGTCGTGAGTTCGATCATGTGGTCGGGAGCGACGGCGTGGTCGATAGTCCGACCATGCGGTCGTAACAACCGTGTGGTCGTGGCTTCGACCGCATGGTCGTTGCTTCGACCGCGTGGTCGTAACCTCGATCGCATGGTCGTAAATGGCTGTTTCACGACCATGTCTCTTTTACGATAGCGGACTCTTCGACCAGGGCTGCTCTAGTACTCTTCGACCACTATTACGACTTAGGACTTCCACCGTGGTCGCTATTTCGACCATGGTAGCGGTGGCTTCGACCACGAGCGGCGGCGGCGAGGGGAACAGAGACTACGGACTACGGCGATTCACAGCACCAGTTTTCGATTAATTAAGAGGGGAGCATCAAGGTGGGCTTGGGAGCTTACCCCAGTGGTCGGTATGGCTTAGGAGTGGTGGTGGGGAGCTGGTGGCGTGCAACGGCGGCAGTCAAAGGAGTCGCACGATGCTGGTACGGATCCGGTGGCGGAAAGTTCGGTCGAAGGTGGGGATGGCGTCGTGAGGCTCCGGGGGTGCCCAGGTGGAGAGGAATTGAACTCTGGCGGCATCAATCGGCGATCTGCTCCTTGGCTGGACTTGGGGAAGATGAGACAGCCGGCGGGCTGTGGTGCTCGGGAGACCAATTCGTTGGAGGAGGCTCAGTGGAGTGGTGCGGTGCAATCGGAAGTCCGGGCGAGGCTTTATAGCCGCGAAAAGCGGTGGCGACAGGAGGGCTAGTTGGGCGGTCGAAGTTATAGTCGTGGCGGTGGAGTGGCTACAGTGCTTGGGACGCGACTTCGGTCAAGGGCTGGGAGACGCAGGGCATGGGAATGGAGATGGGGTGGCAGGGCCATGCGGGGTAGGCGCGGATACGACGGGCTACAGGGCAGACGACGATGAGCTGATGCAGGCGCAGGCGCGGTGACTCCCAAAACAGGGGAAGCGCCTGGAGCAGGTGCGCACTGTGGCTGATGGAAGTGGCCAGACGAGCCAATGATGATGCAAGGCGAAGCAACGGCACGGTCAAAAAGTCGATTCTGATGGCGAGCGACGCGACGACGAATGAGGCCGAGCGCGCTAGCGATGACGAGCATGGTCATGGGGAGTAGGTCCGTGGGGCCTGGTGACGCGAGCGCGGGGTCATGCCTTCGATGCTGCTACGGCGGGATGGGCTGCGGGGCTACGATGGCGAGGCAGGGGACAGCTTCGGCCCAGCGGCAGAGGATGAAACAGGGAATAGGGCCCATGGGCAGGAAGGAGGAAAAAAGAGGGGGAGAGAGAAGAGAGAAGGGAGAGAGAGAGAAAAAGGGGTTGGGTCCATATGTAAAAGAGATGGAAAAGAATGTGAGAAAAGTGAAAGACTTTAGCAATTTTGGATTATAAAAGTTTAGCTTACAGTTGGATTTTCAATTCAAGTCCTGGCTTAATCTTTTGGAGATAGAATCTAATATTCTTTTGGTTTTATTTTCTATGCTAGCAACTAATGTAGTAGGTGACATGTAGAGCTACTAGTATATTATAGTTGCTAGTAGCTAGCAAATATATTTGCTAGATGCTAGCAACTAATATATCAAGTAGCATGTAGAGCAGAAATTTGCTAGTTACTAGCACGCTAGAGTTACGACTTACCAGTTAGAGAGGAAATTTGTTTGTTGCTAACACTCTAGAGTTACGACTTACCAGCATCTAAACTTGCTAGTTGTCATCATCTAGGTAATAAAACCTATAATCGCTATTATCAGAGAATCAAGTTGCTAGTACCTAGAGATGCTAATAGTAGATACTTAGAGTTGCTAGCTAAGAAATAATTTTATCAATATATATTTAAAATATATTCAATATGGGTTTTGTTTTGTTGAACTCATCATATAGATACAACGCTACGAACGGATCGCAAATGGAACCCTAGAGTTACGACTTCTCAGCAGCTAAAGTTGCTGGTTGTTATCATCTAAATGATGAAACCTATAATCACTATTAGTGAAAAATTAAACTGTCAGTACCTAGAGTTGCTAATAGTAGATACCTAGAGTTGCTAGTTAAGAAACAGTTTTATCAATATATCTTCAAAATATATTTCATATGGATCTTGTTTTGCCCCCTTCTTTTCTTCTACTTTTGCGATAAGTCACTCGTCCTCGACGCTTCATACGTTCGATACAGGTAAGGCGGCAGATACGACGGACAGAATTACTTTGTCTACGACAGAAACTCCAGGAAACTCGAGGACGCTTTGCCGCCATGGCTATGTAAGCTGGCCTAAATTGCTGTAGTTTTGATTCCCTGAGGTTTCACTAACAGGTATACGATACGTGTTCGTCTACACAAATCATGCAAGAAATCAATGGTTGGCACTTTGTAGCCATGAATCAAATGAGATCCAAATCTGAAATCTCTACTATTTATTAGCTAGTGATTTCAGTGACATTTCTCAACTGTTGGCATCCAAGGAATTAGTTCAATCACTAGGCAACGGAAGGAGAGGCCTCGACCACAACTAGGTACATACATTCATACAAAAACAAGTGCGCATGATAAATCAGGCAGGCTCCGAGTGTATGAATTTGGAAGATTTTGAAGGTACAACTAATCTGGAGTACAGTGACAAATCAGGTAGGCTCAACCTGAAAATGGTGAAATCTTTGAACTCTTATCCTCAGAACATATTCGACTATACTAAGATGGTAGGTTCCAATGCTATGTTCTTCATCTGGCACTCAGATAACTAGAGGGACATGTTCGGATCATTCTATGTGCCACTATGATACTGCCTGAACATATTCGACTATACTAAGATGGCAGGTTCCAATGTTATGTCCTTCATCTGGCACTCAGATAACTAGAGGGACATGTTCGGATCATTCTATGTGCCACTATGTTACTGCCTGTTCGAGATGTCAACTCAAAACAACTGGATGGAACCATCTTCAGAGGATTGACAAGAATCTACAGGACCCGGTGCTCATGGATCATTTTCCAATGCAAAATTTGCTGAATATGCTACTCAAAACTTCCTCGGAGATGTCCTCCCCGCTGATTGTTGCAAGAGCCAATGCAGCTTCCCTCAAGTCTATAGTCCAAAAGTCCATCGGCAACTGCTCATTGATCGATGACTCCAGTCTTGCAAAAGCTTCTTGGGTCCTCAGGAGCTGCTCAAATTGCCTCTGGATAATACAAAATGGAATTTGAAAGCATTCATAAATCTTTCATATGAAACATTTGGAGCAACAATTCTCAGAGTAGAACTACTTTGGTTCTGTTGTTGAGCAAACTGAATTACCTACCTGGTTTACAGTCCACCGTCGTCCCCCGGAAGGTACAGGCTCAAGACCTCTGACCTCTATTACAGCCCTCTCCAACTCAGAAATGCCTTTACCGGTGACTGCACATGTTTGTACCTGTTTTCGGAAAAGTCCACTGAATTGTTCAAACTGTTCTCCTGAAACAAATGGTGTGCAATCTACCTTGTTGATTACAAGAATCATTGGCACTGCAGAACCTGTGGATTTCTGGTCTCCAAAAATGAAGAAAATAGATAGTCACTATGTATAATTTCCAAAGGACACACTCCAAGGGTCTCAAAGACTTGTTTCTTAACAGTCAGCACTACTGAACTGTCTGAACAAGGCAGGAAAAATATCTACTAGGCAGTATCAGCAGGAAAGTTGATAAGAAAATGAAACAGAAAGTACCATATTAATCAAAACATGCTCAATAAGTTTAGTGTCATCTTCAGTCCACCCATCAACTGCACTTATTGTCATAATAATAAGATCAGCTCCCAGTGCAGCAGCCTCTGATCGTTGCACGCCTGTGTCAGAGCAGAATTGAAGACATATGTCAACACTAGCATCGTGTTTACCATTACTCCCTATGCAATACTGAATATATATTCTGAGATAAAAAAAATCTCACCAATTTTTTCCACAATGTCATCAGTTTCTCTTATACCAGCAGTGTCTAGAAGGGTAACTGGGATGCCATGAATTGAGACACTTGCTTCTACTACATCCCTTGTAGTTCCGGCTATTTCGGTAACAATAGCTCTTTCACTCTGCAAGCTAAACATTTAAATTCCAATATCAACTATTATGGGTGCAATACAAAAGAAGTCCAACGACGCATAACATTCTTCTAGCTATATACTATATGGTATATGGAATTATAGACTAGTCTACAATCAGTATTCCTAAATAAACAGCATTGTAAAAACAATAATTTTGTTTTCAGGACAGAATATGTTGAAGAAAGATAATTCTACATCCCCATACTAATCACAAGGCATTAGGAGATCCACAGCTGTTTTGGTATGGTTTATTTAAATTCACAGAAGAAAAGTATTAAAATATGATATACTTCATGTAGCTTCTCACATGTAGGTAGAAAACAATTAATAAGCATGTTAACATAAAAAAGAGAATACTAACAAAGATATGCTGGTCCAATAGGCAAAAGAGATACATGAAAGAAAGAGGGATATCTAAGCACATGCCTTACTCCAAACATTCAGGAGGCTTGACTTGCCTACATTTGGGCGGCCTATTATTGCTATCTGCACAAAATTATAAATGCATTTTTCAATCTTCATTATGTTTTTTTATTTTGACCCTTTAATATGTTATATTAATGCAAAGAAGATAGTACCTGTAGACCAGATTGTAACAGCTTATCATAATCAGCAGTGCCCAAAGCATCCTGAACCTCTTGCCTCATACATTTAATTCTGCTGACCAGCATCCTTGGGTCCAAGGGAGGCAACTCATCTTCAAAATCTAGACGAGCCTCGATTTCAGTGAGCAACTCTATGCACCTTGATCTCAACGATTTTACTAGAGCAGAAAAGCCTCCCTACATTAGAACATATATATAATTCATATTTCAGACACTGTTTTGGAGTACTTAGCTTCTTTAAAAACGCTCCTACATTGGCCTTCTCAAAGGAGCTTAAGCAGATGGAGTTAAGCTTCCCAATGCAAAAGGGTTTTAATGTTATAGCAAAAGCTGTTTCAGCTACACCTTATTTGGAATGGCTTAAGCTTCTAATATCTCCAAGCTTAAGCTGAAAACATTCCTAACAGAGTCTCGCTTACTCATATTGTTTTCCAAGGATTACCTAAAATGAAAAAACAAGTCAACAACATAAGCTCATGACATGCCTGGATGCCAGCCAATGCTGAGTCTGCTGCAGCAGCAGACTTAGCTGAAATGAGCCTTGACACGTTCTCCGCTTGGGCCAAGTCCAATCTCCCATTTAGGAATGCACGAAGAGTGAACTCTCCTGGAAAAGACATGTAAATTTGGTGAGGAATTCGTTGACTGATAATACATCACAAGATATCTTGACTGATCATTTGGTTCTTCAAACTAAGAGAATCCGTCCATTTCTCTATAACAATAATTCTAGCGGTAAATGTGCATTGTATAACGTCAATTCAACAACTGAAGAGTACACAGCGAGTGAGCAAGCAACTAACCAGGGTCGGCGAGCCTGGCACCAGCTTCCAAGCAGGCCCTCAGCACACGCCGCAAGCAAAGATCATTGCCATGGCACTGGAGCTCCACCACATCCTCTCGGGTATACGATCTTGGAGCCAACATAGGCACCACCAAAACCTTGAGAAATCGCAAGGTTAGATTTCACACAAGGCAACATAAGCACTAACCAATAGTGAGCACCGAGCCGCAGTACCTCATCGATGACGCTGCCGTCCCCGTCCAGCGCGAACCCGTACTCCACGAAGTGGCTGCGCGGCCGCCAGGGCGCCGGCGCCTTCCTGGCCGGCCGGAACACACGGGTGGCGACGGCAACGGCGTCGGCGCCAGAGAGCCGCACGATCCCAACGGCCGCAAAGCCACCACCGAGGGAGGTGACGATGGCGGCGATGGTCCCCGGGGGTCTGCCGCCGCCATAATCCGGCGGCGGCTGGGCCGGGCTGCGCGAGGGAGAGGGCGAAGGCGAGCGCTCGTCGCCGGGGAGGACGAGGGAGTGGCGGGAGGCGAGGATCTCCGCGCGCGTGGCTAGGGTTTTGGGGCTAGGGTTTAGGCGGCGGAGGAGGAGGGGTGGTGGAGAGCGCCACTGGAAGAGGGGCAGGAGGCGAGAGAGAGCGCGAGCCATTGGATTGGGATAAGCACCGAGCCGTTGGAACGGGGGTTCGTTAACCGGAACAGTGAGGGGTTGGGGACGGACAGAGATGTCTCCAGCACCGTCGGATGGTAAATCTACGGTTCGTATTCAGAGGTGGCAGAAGGGTGATCTTCTTAATATATTTAAACTTTTTAATTTATTTTACTGATGACCCTACGCCAAACTTATTTTAAATCTGATAATTTTGGCCACGCCGGTGATCTTTGTGTGGCAAAACAATGCTTCCACACCATCATTCAATGCGTGAAGAAACCCCCTTAATCAGCCAAGCATGTTATAATTGTATTATGGATGATGTCTTGTTGATTACCTTTGCATTCACTCTTACTCAATGTTATCATTAGTACGTGAATAAGAAGGCACTATGGCTTTTAGAGACATCGATAGGAGGAGTTGGGAGAAGAAGAGATGAAGAACTAAATCCCAAGCTCCCGTTGATTGATTGATTTGCATGGTATGGTGTGTTGTAGTTTTTCTCAAATTTAATCAATGACACAGCAATAGCTTATGACTCACAAACACCATGCACCACCAAATGCCATCTTGAACAACCAAAATTCATTGGAATACCATTGGCGTCATGTTTTTCATCCAAAGGGTGCGAAATGACCATTCTACCCTAAGCCCCGCTCAAATACTCATAAATATAATGTGTGCTTACTTAGAGTTAATCTAATCCAAGTTGTTGGGCCTAGCTGTCAATGAGAAAGAATAGAACACAGGGTAGAGGAGGCATGGCCATGCACGACACCGAGCTCGCTAGAGTGAGTTATTGTGGTGTGGAGGCACGGGCAAGCATCAAAATGGGTTGAGGAGGGGAATGTGAATCTTCTGGTGGAGGTCTCCTGGAAGAAGCTCATCAAAACCTCGTGGTGGCATGGTTTTTGCGGTGATGCTGGCATGGCTTCAGTGGTGGTGACTGTCCAAAGGTGGCTGGAATGGTTACATGATTGAGACAATGCACAAAATAGGAAGAACACGGTAGGGAGATGGTAGCAGTAGTAGTGCTCTATTGATGAGGACATCTCTACTACTACTACATCTTCCAACTATCCAAGTGTGCATGAGGATATTCATGAAGTATCTAAAGGTCCAATGACTAGATCAAGAGCCAAGCTTCTAAACCAACAAGTGCTTGTTTCTACATGAGTTTCCTTTTGCTTTTGATGTGAATTAGATACTACCTCGTGGAAATACTTTGTGCATTCTCAGATTTGAACATTATGAAGACTTTGGAACCGAGAGGGAGGAGAGGGAGGCTGAGGCCAAAGATTGGAGAAGCACCATGAAGAGGGCAGCCACCTTTGCTGCCAAAGCCAAGAGAGAATGAGCCACAACGATCCATGTAGCCACCAAGGATGGGAGAATCAAGGCCCATGCGATCAACAAAGCTAACTTGTCCCATTCGGTCATCATGGGGCGAAGGCCCATGTGGCCAAGCAATCAAGGAGAAGAGCCCATGCGGTGGAAGCTTGGGGAGCCCAAGCCGTGGATGAGCAAGAAGAGGACCCATGCGACTAGAAGCCCAAGCTGCATGGAGAAGGGCCCAAGCTGCATGAAGTGAGAAGGGGACCGCATGACCCAGCCTAAGACATGGGGGAAAGCAATTCCAACTAGGAAATCGTGTCCATCAAGAAAGAGGTTGGTTTTTGAGAGTTCCTCCCAAGAACCACCTGGTTCTTTAGAGAACATCCCAAGAACCAGCACACCCATTTGAAGTCATTCCATGGCCTATGTGATGTTCTCTCTTGGCCAAAACCGATTGGTTGAGGTCATGTAAGTCGGTTTTAGCTTTGAGTTTGAACTTGTTGTGAGTTGGTGAGTTTGAACAATAGAAGATTAAATTAAGGAGTTTAGGATTTAGTCAAAGGCCAACTAAGAGATCAATTCGGAGTTCCTTGGCTGAACCAACTTGGAATTGGCCTTAGGCCCAGCTTGCATGTGTGATGTCTAGGAAGGGGTGCCATAAATACACCGCCTCTCCCCTATTGTTCCTTAGACCACTTTTGATAAAAAAAAGCAGATTGCTTTGCAATGTTCTTGTTCTTCCAAGTGTTGATCGATCAAACTTGAGGGGATTAAGAGTTTTGAATCAAGATCGTTTAACCTTTCTGCTGGAAATTAGAACCGCGATAGATCTTAACTTTCGTGGTCGGTGAAGATTAGCATGTGTGTCATTTGATGAATTAAAGAATTAAAGCTAGTCCTTGCATTGGCAACGGGGGATCACTACGATTCACCAAGTTCCATGTGAGTATCTTTGATCCTACGTTGAGAAAATCAGGTGACCTCTGTATCATATTGGTATCAAAGCGTGGTTGACTCAGAAGATCATTTACCCTTAGTTTTAGATTAATTTTCTTTGCTGTTCTTATTACCTAGAGTCCATAAACCAAAAATTGCAACACAAAAAATCAACTCCAAACCCTAGTTTACTTCTATTAATTCTTATGAGTTTTGTTAAGTTTTTAGTCCATTAGAAATTTTGTTTAGTGCTAATCTAAGTGTTTCCTTTGATAGCTTAATCTTTGTATCCACATATTAACCCTAAAATTGTTGGTTGAATCCCTCAATTAGCACCCAAAAAGTAAATTGCATTTACTCTTTTTTGATCTATACACTAGTTGTCCAGCCCTTGAAATTGCGCCTTCTTACTAGTAGGGTTAGTCAAAATTCATATTTGATCAAGGCTTTCAGATTTGGTCGGTTGGAAACCCTAACCACAACTCTTTGGAGCCATGCGCCAAGAAACCCTAGGAGGGGGATCTGAGTGCCTTGCTGGTTCTCCTTCTAAATTCCATTGGGAAGACTTGGTTTCCAATATGCTCTACTAGAGTTCAATCCAAAAATCCCATTGGAAGAAGTTTGAATTCTATTGAATTGCACCATCTTAAACTAGCCGAACACCTTGTTTACCTGTTAGTGAAAGCATCTAGACCCCTAAAAATTGTTTTGGTAATTAATACAATATATGAATATGGGACTAACATGTTAATTGTGTGTTTGAAAGGTTTAGTCTGGGACGACTAGAGATGCATGCTAAAGGTCAACATGAAGATCAATATGGTTCAAGACAAAGGTATAAGTAGTCTAGGATCCCCTTAGAAGAAAAGGATAGAAGACCGGATTTTAGGTTAGATGTCGTACTATTACGAGAGATCATGACTAGTAGCTTGATAGCATGGTCTTATGCCATTTGGATCAATTTAGGATTATACATGCACCTAGAATTTAAGTTAAAAGCCAACTATGCATTCTCAGAAAAATCGGTAGTACCGGAGTTTACATGGCGGTACTATTTCACTGTGGTATGATCGGAAGGAGGTGCGGTACTTCCGCACTCTAGTCGGATCGAAACCTAGTTGGCGGTATGCTTTTTTTCAGAAATGTACTTTTGGGGCATGGTTGTTCCCCTGAAGAATAGTAGTACTGAAGTTAAAATGGCAGAACTACCGTATCGTGGTACAACAGCATATCTCTAATAGTACTACCACATACCAGAAGTACCAAATGAATGGACTGTATGCTATTTCTAGAGAGGATCATTTTTGGTCCTCAAGAAAAATGGTAGTACCGCACCAGAAAACGGAACTACTGATATAACGAAACTACCACACTTACAATGGCGATAGTACTTCTCCGCAAATTCAACGGCTATTTCAGAGGCATTAAATTTAACTACTATAGCCGTTACTATGCAGATTTCACAGGAGCAGTAGTATCAACCTTTCATGGCGGTGCTTCCGATTGTCCTAATTTTTTTATGATTTTTTCTCAAATGGTCAAATTTAGTTGGTGGAGGGTATAAATATCTCTCCCCCAGCTCAAGGACAAATGCTAGAGACCTCATTTAACATCTTTGAGCTTACAGCACATTCTTCACGCCTCATATACACTTGTTGCATTCAATTGAGGTAGTTAAGCCAAATTCAAGTGCATTCATTCTAGATTGATCCTTGGCACTTAATTCCCATTAAGCGAACATTGTAGTTTTTTACTCTTGGTGTTTGCTGGCATCTAGACAGCTTGGCGGGAGTACGCACGGTGATCTCTTTAAGAAGATTGTGAAGAGGCCCGGTGCCATATTGTGAGTGGCTCGGTGTTTGCCATCTCCGAAACGGAGGAAGAACAAGCACTAGTGGAATCAAGGAGCAAGGCTTAATTCATGGGCTGGTCCAAGTTGCTTGGGCTTTCCTCAACGTGGACTAGTGAAGAGCAGCAAGTCTTCGATACTACGGTAAAACATCTTTTGTCATCTTTTAGTTATTTCTTTTCCTCTATTTTTTGCATTTATATTTCTAGCAAATTGAGATTATTGAGATTGTCATATTTAGTTATGTTAGAAATATATTTGTGGAGTCTTGTCTTGTGGTGCTTTAGTTTTACTAGAATTACGTAGGTCTTGAATTGTTACTAGAATTGAGTATGTCTTGAATTCCAATATAAATATTGCTTAGCTCTAAATTTGTAGAAATTACTTTTAGAAAGCAATAATTTTTAGAACCTCTTATCCGTCCTCCTTCTAGTCGGTTATCCTTGATCCTACAGTTAGCTTCACTTATATCTTTTCATTTTTGAGACTAGACATTGAATATTGCTTTAGGGCTGCTCTTAGACTTGTTTTACACCTTGCAGAACTGGTTTGGGACTTGCAAAATCAAGAGGGAAGCAAACCCTAGTTTGGTCGAAATAAAGAAAGATGGAGAAAAAGGCAACGAGAATATGGTAGCTGATACATTGTCTAGAAAAAATACGCTTTTAACTCAGTTGGAGGTAAGGTTCTAGATTTAGAGAGTGAAAAAAATTATTTGCTTCCGATTATGAATTTTCAGAACCATATTCTAAATGCAAAGATGTGAAAGGTTGGGACAAGTATCACATACATGATGGATTTCTATTTCATGCTAACAAGCTATGTGTTTCAGATTTGTCCGTGCGTTTGCTATTGTCGTAGGAATCTCATGCAGGGGGTTGACGAGACACTTTAGAAGAGAGAAAACCTACATGATGTTGGCCGATCACTTTTATTGATCAAGAATGAAACATGATGTTAAAAGGTTTATTCAACAATGTATCACATGCTATAAAGCTAAATCAAAACTTAATTCATATGGTTTGTATATGCCACTTCCAATTCCTAGTGCACCTTTAGAAGATATTAGCATATACTTTATTTTAGAATTACCTAGGACTAAGATGGGGAGGGATTCTATTTTTGTTGTAGTGGATAGGTTTTTAGAGATAGCACATTTTATTCCTGGTCATAAGAGCGATGATGCGTTGCATGTAGCTGACTTATTTTTTAGGAAAATTACGAGATTGCATGAAATGCCAGGAACTGTCGTTTTAGATCATGACATCAAATTTATGAGCTACTTTTGAAAGACTTAGTGAGCCAAGCTTGGGACAAAGTTGTTGTTTGCAACAATTTGTCACCCACAAATCAATGGACAAACGGAGGTGGTGAATCAAACACTTTCAATGTTGTTGTGTACAATGATAAAAAGAACCTAAAAGAGTGAGATGATTGTTAACCACATGTGAAATTTGCATATAATAGGACAGTGCACTCTACTACTGATTTGTGTTCATTCGAGGTGATGTATGGCTTCAAACTGATCAGACCACTTGATTTGCTACCACTTCCATTACAAGAACATGCAAATATAGAGGCTTTCAAGCGTGTTGATTTTGTAAAGAATCTCCATGAGAAGACTAAAGAGGTAATTAAAAAGGCGTGTTCTTATGCTTCCAAGGCTAACAAGAAAAGAAAGAAGATGGTGTTTGAACCTAGTGACATGGTATGGGTTCATCTTCACAAAGAATGCTTTTCAGAGAAACGTAAGTCAAAGTTGATGACTCGTGGTGATGATCCTTTTAAAGTGCTTACCAAGATCAATGATAATACTTACAAAATTGAGCTTCTAGGTGATGACATTGGGGTAAGTATTGCTTTTAATATTGCTGATTTATCACCATTCTTTGGGCAAGATGATATATAGTCGAGGGCGACTCCTTTTCAGGGGGGAGGATTATATGGACATTGTTATTACTACTACATCGTCCAACTCTCTAAGTGTGCATAAGGATATTCATGAAGTACCTAAAGGTCCAATGACTAGGACAAGAGCCAAGCTTCTAAATCAACAAGTGCTTTTGTTTCTTAATAAGTTTCCTTTTCCTTTTGATAAGAATTGGATACTACCTCATGCAAATACTTGTGCATTCTCAAGTTTGAACATTGTGAAGACTTTGAAACTAAGAGGGAGGAGAGGGAGGCCGGGGCCAAAGCATTGGAGAAGCACCATAAAGAGGGCAGCCGGCTTTGCCACCAAAACCAAGGGAGAGTTAGCCACAATGATTTGTGCGGCCACCAAGGAAGGGAGAATCAAGGCCCATGTGGTCAGCAAAGCCAACTTGGCCCAAGAAGGCCCATGTGGCCAAGCACCAAGGAAGAGAGGCCCAAGCAATCAAGGAGAAGAGCCCATGCGGTGGAAGCCAGGGGAGCCCAAGCCATGGAGGATTAAGAAGAAGGCCTGTGCGGTTGGAAGCCCAAGCTGCATGAAGAAGGGCTCAAGTTGCATGAAGTGAAAAGGGGAATGCATGGCCCAGCCCAAGGTGTGGGGAAAACAATTTCAAACTAGGGAAGCCATGTCCACAGGAAAGAGATTGGTTTTTGAGAGTTCCTCCCAAGAACCGGCGCACCTACTTGAAGTCGTTCCATGGCCTGCGTGCTACTTGTGGTCATGTAAGTCAGTTTTAGCTTTGAGTCCAAACTGGTTTTGAGTTGGTGAGTCCGAACAATAGGAGATTAGATTGAGGAGTTTAGGATTAGGCCAAAGGCTGACTAAGAGATTGATTCGGAGTTCCTTGGCTGAGCCAACTCGGAATCGGTCGTAGGTCCAGCTTGCATGCGTGATGTCCACGAGGTGCCATAAATACTCCGCCCTCCCCCATTGTTTCTTAGACCACTTTTGATAAAAATAGCAAATTGCTTCGCAATGCTCTTGTTCTTCCAAGTGTTGACCGATTAGACTTGAGGGGGATTGAGAGTTTTGAATCAAGATTGTTTAACTTTTTCTTGTGAATTGGAAGTGTGATAGACAGGGGTGGATCCAGCATGTAAGCATTGCGGTCATGTGACATCAATGACTTCTTGTTAAACCTAGTACAAATGCTCTTTGAAGATAACAAATAGCACTTATAAACAGGTAATGACACCATATGCTTAGAAGAGTGACCTTGGCATTTTTTTCCCTGGATCCGCCCCTGGTGATAGATCTTTACTTTGGTGGTCGGTGAAAATCAATAGTGTGTGATTTGGCAAATTAAATAATGCTAGTCCTTGCATTAGCAACGGGGGATCTCATCGGAATATAGTAGCAATAGAATTTGCAGCGACACTGGGCACGACTACGACCACGGCAGCATCATGGGAAACAATGAGGAAACTAAAAACTAAAGACCGTGCTAATTTCATTAGGTCACATGGATCTCACAGATGCTCTCAGATGCAACGGAGGAGCTCTATGCTGGCTTGGCAATGAGAAAGGCGACGGTGGAGAGGAGCTCGCGACGATGAGCCTCCATGACAATGGATACCTTCAAATGAACAATGCATCAGGTTCAGGAGGTGGTAAGCATGCTATGGTGCCGAGAAATTGAGCTAGAGGTCACCGGATTAGAAGGATCTTGCTCGGCGGAGGTAATGGCACGTATTGGGAAGACTTCTCGATTCCGACGATACATTACATAAATTCAGCAATTAATTGAGGGGAAACTTATTTGAGGAGGTGCAACACAATGTGACGTGAGAGATCATGGAGGAGATCACCATATGGGCGGGAACACGGGCGACGCTTGATGGACGAGCTTGCCGGAGTCAGAGAAGAAGTTGTGTTCCGGCAAAAACAGTGGAGAATAGGAGCTGAAACTTTACTAGTATGGAGAGGGAAGAAAGGGGGAGAGGATGGCAAGGCTGGGAGAATGGCTCGAGCTAGGACAAGGCAGCGGGCTGCCTGTAGAGAGAAGATGAGAAAAGTACATAGGTGTAGAATTGGCAATTCTGAAATTTTCTCTCTAAAGATCACTCTTAACGGCAGTTTTGGGTGGAAAACGTGATGGCAATGGTATTTTAGAGAAATTCGGGTGTTTGCGATGGTATTTGGCAGTGTGTGGCATTCACGCGAGCAATTGCGATGACATTGACCAAATTTACTCTAAATATTATGTATTGCTTGTTGCAAGATATGGGCATGTTGCCATCGATGTTACTATATGCACCCGCTACTAATCTTGGGTTGGTAATTGCTCATGTGTGGTTAGTTGATCTGATGTGAATTATACATGCAATTTTTAGATTTAAGGATAATTATTTCGTGCATGTTTTTTTAGTTTAGAACTTATGCCATAATATTTATTTGAGACCTGCCGCAACGTGCAAGCACTATGCTACTAGTATAAATATGCAAAGAACATATGCATAAAAAAACAACTATTTGCAACACAATCGCAAGATGTTTTTGCTGAAGGAGCTGCTTTGCCTATGCATCTACCCTTTGTATCATCGGTAGGTGATACGTATATACTAGAATACCATTTCTGTCGTATCCATTTTGCTTCAGGGTTCTTGCATCGACTTTGTAGTGCAGAAACGCACAGCGTCAGAAACTGTGAGGAAAATGTAGTCGCTTCCTATGTGCTCGGTGAACTTGGATGCATGGGGCTTTTCGATGACAGCGGAGCCAGGATTTGATAGTATGAGCTGCCAAATACACAATATATCCATAATGATCATTGCCCAGTAAAATTCTAACTTCTGGGCAATGCATTGTAAAAGAAAAGTAATTCTTGTGTGTGCAAACAGTTCTTTCTTAAGAGATTGTAACTGGTATTTTACATTCTCAGGTTTCTTGCATATATTTGGGCATGTTTGATACGGCTGCGGTTTATGACTTTTGGCTGAAATTTTTGAATTTTAGCTGTTTACGACAGAGATTATAAAGAGAGAGATACTGACTTGCGATTTTGGTTGATACAGATGTTGGGTTTTTAACGTGTACTATAATTAACTTGTAGATCCCGTCTTGAGAAAATACCCCGTTTGAAAGTTAGGTACTGTAGCAAAAACCAAAAGCCGCTTTTAGAAGCCGTAAAGAACAGGACCAAAATTTTCTTAGTCCAAATGTGATCCTTTGTATTATTAGCAACTAGCCAAATTTCATTCGTAATTGCACGGCTAGATATTACGATACATATGTTTATATTCGGAAGTAGAGTTGTATTTGTTATCCAACCCTAAGACTCATGATTGAAAACACAGTTATATCAATTATACAACTGTAATAGGTCTTATATACATTTGATCGATCTACACAATTATAATCAGGATCTACTAAAATAAGCAGTATATATCTTTTTCCCCCTCTAATTAATGTGGCAATTCTTAGCCTTTGAGAGAGAACGTGGTGACTTTTTCCCCCCTTTGTTTTGATAGTATAAGAATAGATAGATACATAGATATCGCAACCTACTCCAATTGGACAAGTCCTCTGAACGTTTTGATTGAGTCAAAAAAAATCCAGATAATTGTGATTATATCATTATATAATTTCGGTTTCAAACTCTCAAAGCATGTTCCACAAAAAGACTTTCAATGCATGTACCTGAATCTCTCTCTTCTGAAGATCCTTGTATAGATCTTCAAAAGCATGGACGCCCCTTGTACCAATATCTATAATCGCTGCAAGAATATTTTTCATTAAATTGCATCAGTACAATAATTGTTAAAAATTTGGCTGAAATCAGATTACGCAATAATTCTACTTACGCGACATTTCTACGATCAAGAAATTGGTTTTAGGGAATCCCTCTGCCTTGGCTTTGCCTTCTTCGTCCGTCAACCACCTTAGAATTCTGCATTGGAGCACCATCTTTTGGGCTGTGTCTTATATCTTTTGACTGCAACTTATTAATCTAATAAATAGTGATTACTAAGAGAAACTAAAAGCCACTTAACACTGGACACTGGTGTTTGGCTGCCAGCCATAAAATTGACTGCCGAACGTGAGAAAGAACCAGAAAGAATGTAGCGGATGGATTTCAGCACGCTATGTTCAGATAGTATACTGTCAGCTCTGCTCAGCAAAATTGATTGAGCTACCTGTCGCGATATAGCAAGATGTCATTGAGCCTACTACGTTCATCATTCCAAGTGCTACCATCTCCTTGTTTCCATCCAACTGGTAGTCCTTCATAGCAGCGAACGTCCTTCCAATTGCCACAGCTTCCTGATAAGGTATTCACACAAGGATGGATGAGATGTCTGGAAGTGCACATGAATGGAAAAAAAAGATATGTTTATGTTGTTCATCACAGATGTCTGGAAGTGCTTCCAACTGACAGTGGAAACTAAACTACTAGAGCTCAAAATACTAATCTTGTTATCAAGATTTATCTCAGTAATCGACTAGTTCATCATAGAGCACAAGAACTGAGCCCACAATCAAACATGGCACCTTCAAATACTTGAACTTTAGATCAAAAAATAAAGAACAAGTACAGCTGCTGCTCTTACAGAAGAATCAGTATACTCCCGGTGCAGACGGCCCTCAAAGCCGTCCAGAAGAATACCAAGCCGAAGAAGAACAGGGCAAGACACATTCGAAAGTACTGTCCTAGAAAACCTAGCACCCCTCTTTGCCGATGTAGAAGAAAGATGTGGTTGACGGAGATACAGTGCCCTCTCCAACCTCAGAAAGCCGACGCCGAAGCCAAGGGTCAGGGTAGTACCTCACAAGACCACAAGAACGCACCGGCCGAGTGTGCTCAAAACAACAGGGAACAGTCATTGCCTTCATCCTCTTCTCGGATTAGCCTTCAACCACCGGATTTCCCCTCACACCATAAAAGACGCACGGAAACCGGAAGCAAAGGCTTCAATCGGAGATGGCGCCAAAGCCCCAAACCTCCGCACAACCCGAAGAATAGAGAGGAAAAGACCCAAGAGGAGCATATCAAAAAAGCGAACAAGAGATGCCTCCCGGATGAGGAAGACGGAGCTTAAGAAGAGGAGGCGGGAGGCAATAGAGAGGTGACGCGAGCGGCCGGCCCCGAGGAACCCAGGCCAGCCCGTGCCTCCATCGCCGCCACCCAGTCACCGTCTCCCCACCTTGAAATCGCGGATCTAGGTGAAGCCGAAACGGCCGCACGGGCCTCCGCCCACACACACACGGGACGCGCACCTCCCCCTTATCTCCTCGTGTGGCTCACCGACAGGTGGGCCGCCCTTGCATTTTTTTCCTTTTTCTTAATTGAGAAATTACCAAAATACCCTCACAGGGACCAACATATCATGTACCAACAAAATTCACCCATGACAAACAATACATGATCTATATGAACTGAGCCTTCATAATACTGACTTGAGTACTTACTATCTGAACACCTTGCTTGTCAGCACGAGTAATGTACACAGAAAAGGTTGCTAGAATAACTGCAGTTATAGGAGCAATAGCTGGCACCCAGAAAACTTCTTATTCTTCTTTCCCTGTGTAAATCAAACATCAATAGTATATGAGATCACTAATTCTAATGTTAAAGGTGAAAGGTAAAGTTAAAGAAAATAAGAGATGCTCACGACGTACTTGGCAAACAGAAGGAAAGACAAGAAAGCTACGCCGATCACTATTGCCTGCCAGTTCCACTGCATATGCAACATAACTCCTTGTCAGTTGTTTATAGAACTCAGCTAGATAGTAATATTTTATTCAGACTATGCTAAGTACAAGATAAGCACCCCATGATGAACTGAACTCCAAACAGAGTCCATAACAGAAACTATGTCAGTTTTCTTTGTAAAGTTCCTGATACCCAACAGATATTTCAGCTGCTGCAGGGCAATAGTAATGGCTGCTCCCCCCATGAACCCTACAATTGCAGCATGTGACAAGAACTCGATGAGGAATCCTAGCCTGAAAATGCCAACTCTTAGTTTAATGCATCTACAGTATCTGCAAGTTCCTGGTAGATGTTTGTTTATACCTTAGAAATCCTAGACCTGCTTGAGTGACACCAGCAAAGAAGGCTGCCGTGAAAGCAAGGCGCATGTATTCCTCCTTGTTTTTGACACCACGGAACTCGTCGTCGTTGCTGCTTTGGTGACCATTAGTCTCTAAGCCGCATTGTCTCGCGTCACAACCACTCTTAGAAATCTTTTCCCATGTGATAACTTCTGCCTCCTTTGCTCTCTCGCCCATTTCACCATGGCCCTGCTCCGTGCTGCTGCCAAACTTCGTCGCTAGCGACCTACAGGGCCTCTTCTCTGAAGCTGTCACCTCAACGTCCTCTGCCATGCTTTCCTCTTTTCAATTTCTCCGGTCATCCTCGCCTCCTCGCGCCCACCACACTGCCAGTGAGATCACCAATGAGCTCGGTCGCGCTGGCTCTGCCGCTCTCTGCCAGGTGGGGTCCAACTATCAGGCAGCCTAATAGAACACTATCAGTTGATGACACGTGGTCTTGCATGTCAGTTTTTTGTAATTAAAATTGATTTATTAAAATGTGTTGATGACATGTAAGCCCGGCCCCTTTAAATCATTTTTAAGAATCCAAAAATTGACACTTTCGATTTAGCCAAAATATGCCTTCCCCGTAGATTAGCGGATTTTAGAAAATTTCAGCACAGCACTTTCTCTTTTCTTTTTCTAGATTTTTTTCTCCAAGCAAAACTTCGAATGCTTGTAACTTTTACGTTTGAACACCAAATTGAGTGACACTTGTTTATATTTTTTTAGAAAATCATAAACTTTCATAATATGCAAGAATATTTAGATTTATTCTCTGTTTGAATTTATTTCACTCTTATTTGTGTTATTTGTCTTTTGCCGACAGATACCAATGTACCGAAAACGCTTCATGATTGATCCAGAGCAAGAGACAAGTGTTCAACAGTAAGGCAAGCACCCTTTGATCATGTTGATCCCATATATTCACTATTATGTATGTTGTTTTCAAAATTATTATACATGCATGTAATTTCGGTAAAAATCGCTATATTGGTAACGTTGGTAATTATGTCCAATCGTTGCATCGATCCTCCTTAATAAATTGATATCCTCGTTGTTATCGCCATAATAATGCTATCCATCACCTGTATACTTAGTTGTGGAAGTTTGTAGATGAAATGAATAGTTGATGCTTAGCTATACTCATATCGATACTAGTTGTGCTAGGTTGAAAATTGGTCAAATTATTTAAAAATGAGAAACACTTGTAAATTGGTCCAGAGATGGTACCTTTGTTATTTTAGTAAATAAATAAAACTAAAAATTTGTTTTAGACTTGGACGAGTGGTTAGAGACCGGTGCAACTGCACGAGACTTGGTTTGTGGTTGTCTTGCTTGGGTCGTTAAGAATCGATCTATTGTACTATAGACCTAAGTATTCTTGTATAACCATGTGTGCCTCTATGGGGAGACCTTAGTACAATAAGTTATCGTGTTCTAGCAACACAACCGCCGACGGTAGATTGTAGGTGATTTGGGCTTGTGTGGGTGTGGAGGTCATCCATGTTCATAGGGGCCTTGCTGGTTCAAGCAAGGTTTACCAACACATCGCATGAGCCTTGGGATGTTGGAGGGGCACTCCATATTTTAGGAAGGTATCATAGCATGGTTATTGCTAGAACTAGTAATGTAAAATCTTCATGAACTCTCAAATCAGGTACATATGGTATCGCGTGACATGTATAACATGGTGGGATGTTTATGTCGTGTGGGTAAAGTTGTATAACCTCTATAAAGTGTAAATCTATTCAAATAGCCATGTCCTTGGTTATGGACATCACTTGGTTATATCCCACAATATGTAGCTTTGTGTATTTTGTAAAATGGTTCGGAAAATGTATGGATGGGAAATCCATGCGCAACTTGGTCGACAAAGGGAATTTGCCACTGTTTTATTTTTAGGGCAGCTTTAGTATTATTTGCTTATCAAATTCAAATGCTCTTACAACTTTTGATTCCAATGTATTACTCTTTACTACAAATAAAAGCTAGTTTTGTGCAAATTAAACTAGAATATACATCCACATTTGTCTTAGCTTGCATAATACAATACTTTGCTATAAAGTCTTACGGAGTATAATTTTGTATTCACAATTCCTTGTCGAACACTATCAGAGCAAGAAGAAGGTGATCTCTTAGTCGATTACTTGTACACCACGGGTTTTGGTGATGATGACATCGATTACTAAGGTTTAATTCTAGTTAGTTGCCTGTGGTTGGGCTTAGGCCTACTAGCTGTATTTTGTTGCCTCTTTATCTTTATTTCAGCTGCAAACTTTGTCCTACAAACTATTTGGCCGATCAGCCCTTTTGTTTAATACTAGTTGTGTATGACTTAATTTGACTATTTGATTATATCGTGCTACTTTGCTTATTTAATTGTGTATGAATGTGATATAAATATTGTTGTATGTGTGTGCTAGCCACTGATCATGGGACTAGCATAGTAAACAAATGTGAATTTAGAATGCAAATTCCGGGTCCTGACACAATATCAACTAACCTCACAATGTTTCTACATTTAGTATAAATGGTGGATGATGAATTACCTTAGTTATTATTGATGAACATAAAACATTTAGTTTGAAAGGCTAGCTAGCAAATATATTAAATTAGCAATGGTTGAAGGTTTATTATAAAAAATCTAATAATTGTTAGTGAAAATGCATATATATATATATATATATATATATATATATATATATATATATATATATATATATATATATATATATAAATATATAGCATATTATATATATATAGAAGATCAAGACTGAACCAATTGTACTATTCCTTCCAAAAATACTAAATTTTATGCTAATATCTCTTCAAGTCAGATGAGCTAGAAAATAAGGAACAATGTATGCTTTCAAACCAAACATTGCTAAGAGAATAGGGAAGTGTGGTTGTTCTGACTAAACTCTTATATATGATAACCATCTTTTTTTATCCATTGTCAGCTAATTATTCTATTATCCATTCTATAAACATTGCAGGGAGAAACTATCAACAAACTCAACTGTATTGTTACATTCAGTGTGAACAACAGATAAGCTCGATTGATGTTTCTGATATGCTCAATCCACAAGGGTTTCTGTTTTTAGCCTGAAAACCCAAGCACGCTTATTCAATCAACAATTGTAGAAAGATTGAATAGCTCTCCTAGAATCATGTACCAATGCTAAGAAAGATTAGAACTATTCACATATTTGGTGCTGTAGCGTGATTTGTTTTTTCAAATTTGGCCTCTAGACACCCGTTTTTGCTATTCTAGTCCTGTCACCGAGCTCGATAGGCGCAATAGGTGACACATATCTCTAGCCACACCACCAGAGCTCAATAGGATGGCACGATAGGAGAGGAAAGAGCGAGGGAGCCAGCGGGGCCCACAGGCCTACCAAGCTCCCCTAGCTCAGCAGCTCCTTGTAGGATCAAGCCTGCCGAGCTCCCCTAGCTCAGCAGCTCCTTGTAGGATCAAGCCTGCTGAGCTCCCCTAGCTCAACAGCTCCTTGTAGGATCAAGGATAACTGACTAGAGTAGGTGAATAGGATATTTTTAATTTCTTTTGGCTAAAACTTGGTTTTTAGGTAAGTATGAACTAAAATTTGTTTTTGCACATTTGAAGGCCTAAATGTTCTAAGTCTCACTATGGTACCAACAAGCTAAATCTAGGCAAGATACAATTCAAGATAAACATGTTATGCAATTTAACACTAGAAATGTAAATATGCAAAGTAGAGATCAAGAGAGTAAACCACACGAAGACACAAGAACTTTTTCCATGGTCTCAAAGACTTGTCGATTTTCCCTACTCCATGTTGAGAGAGCTTGAACGAATCAAGCCAGCATTGTGTGTAATTGAGCCTTTCCTCAATCCACTAGAGGTAGTTCTTTCTCGCTTCAGGAGGTGAGCTCCAACCTTTATAACCACATTGGGTCTCTTCACAAGCTTCTTGAGGAGATCACTAGACCCAGCTCCTCCAAGCCGTCTAGGTGGCGGCAACCACAAAGAGTAACAAGTTGATGATGTTTGCTTAAAGGTTTTCAAGTGCCACAAAGATCAAACTAATGATGCAATGCATTTGAATGCTCTCAATAACTTCAAAATGTGAAATAAGTGCACTAGAGTTGAAGAGAGAGATGTAAGGGCTCAAGAATATTCAATTGTGGTCCAAGAGAGTTCCCTTGCTACTAATGTGTTGGACCCGAAAACAATACCTCCGGATCCTCTGTGTCAATCGCACTAGTCTAAGAAAACTTAGTGCACATAGTGATAATAGGGATACATATCATGCAAAATGACCAACTTTATTAATAAAAAGAGTATGGGTCTTATGGCCAAGTTTTACATTTCCACAGCCCATTGGCCAATTATAGAGGTAAATAATACCGAAAGATAGTAAATAAAATGGAGAAGCCCAACAAGCTTGCCTACAGGCAAAAGATAGTAAGTCACGGTTTACTCGTCCTGATCCTCATTGTAGTCAAAGTCATCCTCCTCTAAGCAACATAATTAAGCAAAGGTGAGTACAAAAATATACTCTGCAAGTTACACAAGAAAATGTATTATTAATACAAGGGCAACATATGAAGGTATAATAGGGTTATTTGAGCATAAAGTAAAGTTTGAACAAATGCAACAAATAGATGTAAATTGTTGAATTTAACACAATAAGTAAAAAATACTTTAAATAAATTACTAACGTTAGTGCAAGTCCAACCTTACACTTACTAACTACGGTATCTCACTCGAATCATCTTTCTCCAAAAATATTCCAACAAGTCCATTTAATCTAGTTTTTTTTTAAAAAAAATCAAAGTCCAATCCAATAAAAACTTTACTCGGCAAACCCATGACCGTGGGCACAACTATTCATGATAGTTTATGCACTCTGTAAAGGTGGTACAACTTTATCCACAAGACATGATCATCTTATATTGCCACATGATTAGCACACTACCTTGGTGTGTGGTGGAGAGATCATAACATAGCCTTTATGATGCAAAGCTATTAGTCTAGTCACTCCCTCGCTAAGGTTTCACTCGAATAAAGAATCCACTAAATCAGGGCCTCCTCTTGTGCCGTATGAGACTTCTCATTGCCTACGCCATGCCCCATTCAACCTATAGTGAGACTCAAGTTAGGACCTGCAAATTAGTCAGGCAGATCTATCCTATACCAGACTTGTGGTAGTACGATGAGGCATTGTAGTAGTAGCTCACAGCCGGTCCTTAATTGACTTAGATAGACTTTCCACATACCCTTTGTGCCACTGAGCACCCACCACCTAACCATTTTTCTAAGTCTAAACCAAGTTTTTATATTTTATTTTTAAATATTTCATACACATTCTTGATACACCAAAGTCAATAATATGTTGTAATAAATATCATTTTATGTGGAAAAGATATCCCAAGCCTAAAGTTATCTTTAAGCATGCTAAACATTGCTACAAAATTTTCTAGCTAATACTAGTGACTAAGCAAAGTTTTATTCTAGGGTAACAAGGTATTAAGTGTTCAATGATATATGTGGTCATAACAAGTAGGTATAAACTAAGGATTTAAAATTAGAATTGAAATATGTTGAATAAACATAAGCATACATAATAATTTGAAACAATATAAGTTTATTTACAAACTAGGATCAACAAGGTCAAGGTGTGTAACTTGCCTTGCTCCGCGGATTGGTGAGAGTCATCGAAGTTGTACTCCTTGGAAACATCATAGTCGACAATGGAAAATAACTAAAATAAACTAAATTCAAATAAAACTCAAATAAACTCCAAAATATGAATTTAGAAAAAATAATGGGTTCATTGGAGCTAGAATGGTGAAGAACGATTTTTGGAAGTTTTTTAAAAACTAAGAAAAAGAGAAAGAGGGTTTTTATCAGAATAAGAAAAAGAGAAAGAGGGTTTTTATCAGAATTTCTATAACTATTTTTACAAAGGAAAATGAATTTATGATGTCAGCGTAGCATTTATGATGTCGACCTTGAGATTTCAATGGGCTAGCAAAGTGATGGGGTGGTCGTCCTTCAGATTTTCTTCCCGTTCCCAAGTGGCTTCATCTTTTGAATGATTGTTCCATTGCACTTTGCGAAAGTGGTTGGTCTTCTTTCTAGTCTTGCATTATGCTGCCTCAAGGATCTTGATAGGATGTTCCCTATAGGTGAGGTCTTCTTGAAGATCAAGGGTCTCAAGTGCTCCTTGTTCTGTGGGTACTCAAAATACTTCTTCAATTGAGATACATGGAAGACATTTTGCACTTTTGTCATGGTTGTTGGCAACTCCAATTGGTAGGCAACTTTTCCTCTGTGCTCCAAAATCTTGAATGGTCCCACAAACCTTGGCACAAGCTTTCCCTTGGTCTGAAACCTCTTGACTCCTCTGAGTGGGAATACTCTAAGGTAAACAAAGTCTCCCATTTCAAAAGTTAAGTCTTGGCGATGATTGTCAGAATAGATTTTCTATCGATACTAAGTCATCTTCAATCTGTCCTTGATTTTTCTCACCTTCTCCTCAGAATCTTGAAGTAGATTGGGCACAAGGTCTTGATGTCCTTCAAGTTGCTCCTATAGTAGAGGTGTTCTATATTTTCGACCGTACAGGGCCTCAAAGGGTACCATCTAGAAATTGGTCTGATAACTATTGCTATAGGAGAATTTAGCATAGGGTAAAGTGTGATCCCAACTGGTGCCAAAATCTCAACACAAGCTCTTAGCATATCCTCCAATATCTGGTTGATTCGCTCTATCTACCCACCGGTCCAAGGGTGATAAGTTGCGCTAAAGTTGAGTTTACTCCCTAATTCCTCATGTAGCTCTTGCGAGAATCTAGAGGTGAATTGGCTCCCTGATCTGAAATGATCGTTTGGGAACTCCATGTAGACATACAATTCTGGACAACTATAGCTCTGCTAATTTGCCTCCAGAGTAGGTGGTCTTGACAGCTAATTTGCTACCTTGGTCAATCTATCTATCACCACCCAAATAGAGTCATAACCGAATTGAGTCCATGGGAGTCCGGTGATGAAATACATGCCAATGTATTTCCACTTCCAATCTAGGATTGACAAAGGTTGAAAAAGTCTAGCGGGCCTCTGATGTTCTTCCTTGACTTTTTGACAGGTGTCACAATTTCAACAAATTCAACAATTTCTCTTTTCATACTAACCCACCAGTATCTTTTCTAAGGTCCTAGTACATATTGATACAAGCTGGATGGATCGAGTAAGGGGACTCATGGGCTTCATAGATAAATCATATCCTTAATTTCTTTGTTCTTGGGCACACGGATACTATTCTCAAACCAAACTATTCCATGGTCATCTTCACTAAAACCGATGGCTTTTCTTCTTCTCATGTTCTTCCTTATCTCCTTGATGTCCTCATCGACTTTTTGAGCTTTTGGATCTGATCAGGTAGGGTGGGTTGAATTTGTAGAGCCGAGAGAATACTCTGATCTATGAAGTTTAGGTTGAGATGGGCAACTTCCTCCTGAAGGTGATTCTGTACCTCTTCTGCCAATGTGCAGTTTACATAGGTTTTTCTACTTAATGCATCTGACATAACATTAATCTTGCCTGGATGATAGTGGATTTTAAGGTTATAATCCCTGATTAGCTCTAACCATCTTCTCTATCTCAAGTTGAGTTCTGCCGGAGTGAAAATATACTTCAGGTTCTTATGATTCATGTAAATTTTACAATGGTTACCAATATACAATGCCACCAGATCTTCAAGGCATCAAACACTACTGCTAACTCTAAGTCATGTGTGGGATAGTTGCACTCGTGAGGTCTCAACTAGCGTGATGCATAGGCTACCACCTTGCCTTCTTGCATCAAGACATAACTGAGTCCTTGCTGGGAGCCATAACAGAAAACGTCAAAATCCTTGTGTAGGACCGAAATGGCAACAGAGGGGGGGGTGAATGGTGCCTTTGAAAAAATAAAATCCTCCCCTCAAGTACTCACACAGCAGAAAAGAACTCACCGGAAGACACGGATCAAGAAAAGAAATCAAATCCAGAGTAAGGAAAAATCTGGGTACTCACGGCTGAGCGGTAGTATCGCGTGATATGAGCGGTAGTATCTACGAGAGGAAGTACTGCTGTTGAAAATGCGGTAGTACCTTTGAGCGGTAGTACCTCTCGACGAGCCAGTAGTATCGCACCAAGAACAAAGAAGCGTAAAAAAGAAATGAGAAATTGCAAGATTCTCGGATTCTTGGCTTGGGAAACTTTGAGGATAGCAAGGAAACACTTCCAGAAGGATAAGCCAAGAATCAATTTCAAGATTTCTCTAGAGAATCGAAAGGAATATAAATACCGAAAAATACGAGGGTTCTCCAAAATCCAAAATTCCATTCCAACTCGATCCTTTGGCCACGAAACTTTATGGATATCTTAGCAATAATCACAAGACTCTACGAGCCAAGATTCAAGCCACCATAGAGAAGGAAACAAGGTTTAGAGCAAAACCCTAGAAACGAGATATGAAGAACAGAGAGAGCCAAAACGCAATCGAGATTAAACTTGATTTGCTCTTGGGAAAACTCGATCAAATGACCTTGAGGCACTATCCCATCACAGAGCAACCCATTTCACACCTCATAGGCAAGAAACAACAAGAAAAAGAGAATCAAGAACTCGCCCAAAAGGAGAAACGAGGAAGGGAGCACAAGAGTGAAAAGAAACTTGATTTCCATTTCTAAACAAAAGATGAGTACAAAGGAGTCCCGATACGCATGGACATTCGAACAAGAAGAAGGATTACAAGACTCTCAACTCATCTCCACTCTCTCCCTCTCTCAAATCCTCAAGATCACCAAGAACTCTCCATAGTTCTTGGGAGGAACACACACAGGGTGGAGGCGCCTTGCCGCACACAACCACTCTCATCCACTAAAGCCTAAAGCAAAACAACCTCTCAAAGGCTCTTTTGACTAAAGGAAACCCTAAATCCTTTCCATGTGTTCAAAGAGGCATGCAGCCTCTCACCTCTATTTATAGCCCTTGGCTAACGGGTTTCAACCCGTTACGGGCTAAACCCGAACGGAGCCCGCTCCCACTTGTGCGACCTTGCGAAATCACCATTTCGCCCCTCGCACCTTCCGGAAGCTTCGCGCTCCTTGCCTCGCACGCCTCGCAACCACCTCGAGTCCACGTCGTCTTCGACACATCTCAACCGTTCTGACCTCAGTGCCATCTGCGCCTAGTCCGGTCCACCGTGTCTCGCCACGACTCCGCCTCGATGTCATGCAGCCACACAGACAAGAAACACATCAAATAGCACTGCTCGATAACATGAATTAACAACATGCCCTAAATACCAAACCACCCAAACCAAACTCAAATTTTATGTCCTCATCGTTACGCTCACAAGACACGCGGTAGTACCGCCGGTTCCACTGCGGTAGTACCGCCGGCTGGTAGTACCGCAGTTGAACCTGCGGTAGTTCCGCTCAACCTGGGAGCAGCAGACCTGATCCATTTCCAGAATTTCAGCACACTTGTCAATTACTCATCACAAACATGGGAGCACCTCTCACATGGTCTCTCACCTTGTATATATCTGGCAGAATGAGCACTAGTGCTAACACTAACTTTTTCTGGAGAGTTTGGAAATTTTGCTCACAAGCTTTTGTCTATTCAAACTTTTTTCTCCTTCTTTAGAAGTTGACTCATGGGCATGGCTATCTTGGAGAATCCTGCTATGAAGCGTCAATAATAACGGGCAAGTCCAAGAAAAATCCTGATCTTAGTTGCTAACCCAGATTGCTTCCATCCATTACTGCTTCAACCTGGATGGATCCACTATAATTCCTTCAGCTATCACAATACACCCAAGAAAGGTTACCTCCCTTAGCTAAAACTCTTATTTCTGGAGTAAATGAGAATGTCATCAATAAAGATCACTACAAACTTATCCAAATACTCCATAAACACCTTGTTCATCATACTCATGAAGTAGACCGGTGCATTTGTCAGTCCAAAGAACATGATTGTGAACTCGTACTAACCGTAACGAGTGAAAAAGGCAATCTTGGATATATCCTCTTCTCTAGTCCTTAGCTAGTGGTGTTCTGACCTTAGGTCTATCTTGAAGAAAACACTAGCTCCCTTCAACTGATCAAAAATATCATTGATCCTAGGGCAATGGATACTTGTTCTTGATGGTGGCACCGTTGAGTGCTCTATAATCTAAACACATTCTCATATTGCCATCTTTCTTAATGAAAAAAAGAATGGGTGCTCCCCAAGGTGATGAGCTTGGTCGATCATAACAATTATCCTCAAGTTCTTATATCTTCTTCTTAAACTCAGCTAACTCATTAGCTGGCATATGGTAAGGTCTCTTCAAAATTAGAGTGGTACCTTATCCATGTGGCAGCCATGTGTACCTATGCGCTGATGTGGCACATCGGTCGGTGGTGACGCATGAAGACCAAGGGTTTGCTGGCACTTCAGCTAACGACAGTGGTTGCAAAATGGAGGGGAAAGCACGGGGAGGGGTTTTTACCTTGGCACGAGGCTCGGGAATGGTTGGAGGCTGCCAACAGCGAGAGGAGGCGATGGTGGAACTTGGCTTCCGACAGGGATGACATTCTAGCGGTGAAATTGAACAACGGAGGGTTGGGGAGGGTTACGGGGGCACGGTGGTGCCGAAGATGATGTCGGCGAGCCTTAGGCGTGGTTGAGGTGGCCGGGATTACTAGTCAGCAACCTTTGTGGAGCTCGAAGTGGCAGCTCACGGTGTAGTAAGGCTCGAGGGCTTGAGGGGCAAGATTGAGCGGGGAATTGATGTGTGGAGGAACGAGGAGGCTTAGGAGGTATTTATAGTCTTATAGGGTCGACACAAAATGAGCAATCGTTTGTCGAAATCACGATGATGCAGATTTGGGGCAAGGGAAGAAAGGAAAGGGAGGGGCGCTGAGGGAAAGGGGAGGCGGGCTTCATGTGACTGGAGACAAGTGGTGGATTTTTCCTTTTATGCTGGTGGCAAAAAAAGGAAGGAGGGCATGGACTCGAAGGCGGACTCAGAACAATGATGGCAGCGGCAGGAGGAGGAAGAAAGGAAAGGAGGGGCGGAGCACCAACAGGTGGGGCCTGGCGATAGTAGGAAAGGGGTGCATTGACGAGGCAGACCCACGTGGCAATGAGGAGAGGCGACGCACGCGAGAGGAGAAGGCCAAGTGCAAAAGCGGGCTAAGGCCATCAATATGTATAAAAGAAGCAAAATGTATAAAATTCCCAGAAGCCATCAAAATGTATAAAAGAAGCAAAAGCCAATTATATCACATAATCTGTGCTAAAACTAAATCGCAACAAGAAAAGAACTTGAGAGCTAATAAAGTGTAGGTGAATGGAACCTACACTTTCACTCTCTTTAATAAAACATGTTTTGGTTAAATTGCTAAGTCATAGGAATTTATAATATTTGTAGTTTTTGAAATGTTGCCTTTAGCAAATAGAAAAACTCAAGCCTTCCTTGTTAAACCTTGCATGTATAAATATTATATTTTGTGTGTTGGCTCGTGGAGCACTATTGCTTGTACTCACCCTCACTTGCAAAATCCCTCAGACCCTGTGGACCAAGGGCACTAAGTGTACTATGATGTCCCAGGTGCTAATGGTGAAGAAGATGGCGGAGATTAGATTGGTCTCTAGTAGTCTAGGTCTCACACTAGTCTAGTTGACTTAGTTGGTGTTTGCATTCACCAATATTATCTAAGTCCTTGGTTAATATAAGTTGCACATAACTTACCCTAGCTGCTTTCTTGTGAGGAGATGTGCCCTCTACTTTTGCTTTTGCTTTCACTTCTGCTTTATGTAATGTATCCATTTGGCGTGATTGGTCCTATTGCAAACTTGACCCGATGTGCTCTATTTAAACTCTGATGAATGTAATATTAATGTAATGTGTCATTTACATTATGTATGAAATGATTTAGTGATATATTCTGTGAGCACTATTTACTGATCTAGGGAATAGTGTAGTTGCTTCACAAAGAATTCTAGATTAGCTAAATCTTGGTCCAACACTACCGCTCTCTGGTCAGACCGCCACCACGGCCGATCAGACCACAACCAAAACATAGGTAGGACCGTTAGCAATGGTCGGTCACACCGCGCTGGTTAGACTGCCAAGGCATGGTGAGTTTGACCACAGCCCACAGCGGTCAGACGCTACCCCAGGCCGGTGTGATCGATTCTACTAAAAAAGCATAGGTCAAAAATGCGAATTCACAAAAATCAAACTCAAACAGCAAAATATAGGCACAAGTAATATCAAAGCATGGCACAAGAAATGGCAAATACTCATCACACTCATGGGGCTGCCACCACAGGGTCTTACACATTACTATCATACTATGGAAGAAAACATTACACATTTTAACCTCAGACAGTCTAGACTCTAGATTGAGACAAAATTTCTTATATCCAACTGAAAGTTTATTGAATCCTTAACTTGCCACTGAAAAAACTTCTCTTCCTTCAGTGCCACCCTTTTCAAAACCTTTCCCTTACTTGCCATTTGTATCAACCTTCTATAAGAGTGTTGTTTAGTGGACCATGAAAAGATGCTTTACCCTTCTTTTTCTTCCTCTTCATCCTCCTCCATCTTTCTCTTATTCTTCTTGCTCCAACAACTGGCCAAAATCAGATTCCTTAAAACTATGGCACCGGGCTCTTCCACCTCTAGTCATGTGTCATTTGTCTGGTCATAGTCTCTTAGCCCAATTCCTAAAACCTACGACACTAGGCTCTTCTCGTAACTTGCAAGTTACTAGATGGGGATGGTGATGATGATTACTACCAGTACATCAAAAAAAGGCATGACTTGATGACTGACTTGTTGCATGCGATATGCCCATGGTAATTGTTAGGCTTTCCATGTTTAGTTGTTGTCTTGGTTTAGTTGCAGCCAAGCACCAAAGTTCTCATGTTCTTGTTCTCGTCCATGAGTGCAATGTGTGAGTTCTCTCTAGAGTCTAGGCCATCATTTGGTATCAGAGCCTGAGTTCTTGTTCCATGTATGCCCAAGATCATGCCACGCTCTTGGGGAAGTAGTGTCATTGGTGATAAGGCAACATTTGGTGTGACGATGAAGAAGAGTTCCACTGTCTCGCTGCATTATCTAATGCTCATGATGAACAATTATGCAGCCTAGGCAATCAAGATGAAGCTATACATAAGGGCTCAAGGAGTGTGGGACACGATCGAGAATGGCAACATCGATGAGCGTATGGACCAGATGGTATTGATGGCCATCTATCTGAGCATCCCAGATGAGATGCTCTTCCTATTGGTCAAAAAGGATATGACCAAAGATGTGTGGGAGGTATTGAAAATGATGCATCTTGGTGTCAATCATGTGAAGGAAGCAAAGGTGTAAAGCTCTAGACTGAGTTTGAGGTTCTACGTATGAAGAAGACAGAGTCAATCAATGACTTCGCCATCTGGTTGACGACCATCGTCAACAAGATTTGGGTCCTCGGCGAGAAGGTGGATTTGTATGTGGCAAAAAAGGAGGAGAAAATGTTTCTTGATAAAGCTCCTAGTGATGATGAACTAACCCTGTTGTCATGATGTTGATTTGAGTCCGGGATAATGAGGAGATGTGTTCGCCATCTTGAGTTGAGTCTGGGATGTTGAGGAGATGTGTTTTCCGTCCGGTGTCAAGGATGAGTTGGACAAGTCATAGTTGAGACCTACTGCCTCATCAAGTTAGGGTCTCGACATGTAGATAGACGTGTACAGTTTAGTTAAGTTCTTACATGTAACTATATGTTTAGTTTGCATGTAGATCACTTCATGTGGAGGCGTAGTTGGTAGTTCAAATAATGCGTTGAGACTAAACTAGAAGTATGTCGAGTCAAGATTAGGGAGGAGAATGTTGGAAATAATCTTGACTTGCCAAGTAATAGAGTGTTAGGATCCTTATGCAATCGACATCAAATCAAAATTGGTTAGCTTATTTCCTTTGTTAGGCTTTCCATGTTTAGTTGTTGGCTTGGTTAGCAAGTTGAGTAGGCTATATAAGTAGGAGGCGTGTAATCTATTTTGTGAGAGAATAAGAGAATAGAGAAAAAGAAAAGCACTAACTAGGCAGTTACAGCGAAGCATCAAAGTTCTTGTGCGCACGTTCTTCTTCTAGTCCACAAGTGCAATGTGTGAGTTCTCTCCAGGGCCTATCCATCAGTAACAACTAACTTATGGCTCTTTGGCATACCTCATTCAAGGAGCTCCACTTCCTTCCAATTCCACCGTATGAGAATGTGATCGTCTATGGGCTATGGCGGCACGCATTTCTATGGAAGAAACGATTACACACTTTAACCTCAGACAGTCTAGACTTTAGATCGAGAGAAAATTTGTAACACCCCTGTCCAACTAGGGGTCGAGAATGTCACCCCTACCATTCACTCACTAGGTTTAAACCATCTAACAAAAACTTTTGCCAATACCTTTTCGACTTAGTTCTCCACAAAAACCTAATTCATAATAAATATGTCTCGCTAACATGAGTAAAAATAAATAATTCAAAAAATAAAATTGGGGCACTTGTGCCCAAGAACACTCAAGACCGCGCGCTCAAGAACGCCTAGGACCACATGCCTGAGAATGCTTGGGACCTCACGTCTGAGAACACCCGGAACCATGCGTCTGGGAGCATACTTAAACTTGCAAATAGAACATTTACTGAGAAAATATACATTACCAGAGAACTTCTCTAACATTTATCATCAGTTTACAAGGGTTCTATTTACAAAGTTCCTATTAGCAAGCTACTTCACTACGCAATCTTAAGAAAAACAGAGGTGATATTCTAGATCATTATTATTGGAATTGGTGTAGTGGTGCTACTTCCATTCCCGATGCATAACGCCTCATCGATCACCTAAACACAACAACAAAACAAGCGTGAGTCCAAGACTCAGCATGTACATAGTAGAATAGTAAACATTAACACCACCATAAGTATAAACATAACCATATCATTTTTCACATATCTTATCATTATTACTTTGTCTCCATTAATGCAATACACACATCCATTTCATTCACATTACCCCACATGCCAGAACAATAAGAATTTATGAACAACTCACATAACCATGCCATTTTCCTCATATCTAATCATCATTACTTTCTCTCCATTAACGCATGTACACATCTATGTCATTCATATAACCCACATGACAAAATAGTAAGCTTTATGAACTACTCTTTTCTTTCATTGATGTAATGCAATGCTCATACACATGTCTCTTTTTTGTTAGCTTATACCAGTATAGCGGAGTGAGCACCCATCGATCCTCACTCAAGCTAACCATCTTTCATGCGGGGACCTCAATAGCCCATCCTTTTCATACGGAGACCTCAATAACCCATCTTTTTTTTATATGAGGACCTCAATGTCCAGTCTTGAGTGTCTAACAAAGTAGGACTTACTCTTCCCACTTTCGTGGGAGGTCCACACCAAGTAAGCCATAGATGCCACTCATGCCATCTATTTACACGATATGTATGCATGTAATACCACAAGTCTCTTTAGCATCACCATGCACTTGCCTGCAATGCAATATTTTTGTTTAAGCATATATCATGTGTTGTTAACCATTATTCATCAAAATTGAACTCGAATACCACGTATCATCATTGTTACACATCATCATGTCAATATCAAATAACCATATCATATAGCATTCCCATTAGCATGTCATCACCCATTACTCATTATGCAATTATTGTGCAACTAGGGATAATTAACTCATAACACAAGGTGAAAAGGTTCAATATACATCCAATTACATAGAAAAGGTAAAACATACACCCCGACACAAACACGCCGCTCTCATTTTTCCCAAACTTCAAGGCTTTGCTACCTCAGTGTTCCGAAAAGCAAAGCCTGCACTTCAGGAGCTCAAATATGAAAACAAAATTTATATTCAACATCTAGACTTAGAAACCAAATCTTTCTTAGTTGGGCATCATTTGTGTTAAGCTAAATATCATCTCAAAATAGAATGCAGCCCTCCTATATTTCTCCTAGGTACAAGGTTTCACCATTTCATAACTATTTTTATACACCTCCAAGAAAAGTAAATGAGGCATTTTAGACATCTACACAAAATGATCTATATCACTCTAGTTATCACCAAAAATTAAGTTTATCATTTACTATGGTTAAATCACATTATAGGTGACTCCTGCAACTAGCAGCCTATCACAGAATAGTAGAGTTTGAAAACTCAAGCAAAATTCATACCTCAACCAAATTGGGTGATTGTATGGAAATATTATAAAGTTATCCACACAACTCTAGTTATTCTCTAGACCTAATGGGGTATGTTCTGCAACCGATTCTTTGTAGCAGGTACTGGATGGTCTCGACTCTGCGGGACTTTGGGTTGCTATCGGCCGTGTTCGCTTTTCTGCGATAACACGTCTGCAATCAGCATTGCTAAGAACCCAGTGCAACACTCTCGGACCAAGCACATTGATATCAGATATCACTTTCTTCGAGATCATGTAGAGAAGGGTGACATCGTTCGGTTTGTGGAGTGACCACCGGTTGGTGATGTCTTCACCAAGCCTCGGATAGCACGAGGTTTTCGACTTTGCGGGAGAGCTTGGGGTGATCGTCCTTATGGACTATTGTGAGGGAGCTTTGGGCTTTCTTGCTTTATCTTATTATTTATGCTTCAGATCCTTCTTGTTGCATTGCATCTGCGGGTGCATTGGGTTTAGTCCTTCCGAGATAGGCTAGAGTGGTTCTCTTCTTTGAGTTGCTTAGACTTCTTGCTCTTATCTTGTGCTTTCAGGATAGCTGTTTCTTATCTCACTAGATTGAGCTTACTCACTTCTTGTGATCTAGCGAGGGTCGGGCCACCTTCGGGTAGACAGGGTACGTGTTTGCTCTCTAGTGTGTGTTTTTACGGTCAGCTATTAGTCCTGGAGTCATATGGGGTAGATGAGAGTCAGTCTGAGCCATAGTATCCTCTATATCTTATCTATGCTTTAAGGACTTTTGTTTTCTTTGCCGACTTCTCTCTTTTATTGCTTTGGTTCGGGGGAGTTCATTTGGGAACTTCTAGATCTTAATATTGACTTAACTCAACTTGAACTAAAAGTCGCATCTCATGTTGAGGGGAGTCGGATTTTCGCATGTCATCATGCATTGTAATATAGCTACATGGAGCCTTGATTATTATCCTTTCATGACATGTTTTCATTATATTACATCTTGCCATGACTTATGCTCCATTGCTAATTTGATCATGACTTTATATGTGTAGTCAAGTCTTTGCCCGATAGGTTAATTACAATGCTAAATTTGACCTAATTCCTGTCATGTTCATATTTGAGACTAATCAGCTTTGTGTTATCTTTTTATGATTCTTGCCATGTCAAATAGGCTGAGTTGAGTCTTGAATCTTTGTTGAGCAATAGATTGAGCTATATAGTTTCTTGATGACACATAAGTTAGTACAATCTATCAAAAAAGATCTCTTCGTGCGAAAAACCGATCTCACCAATTCCTTCTCATGAGGCGGCTTGCCATTGCACAAGGCATGAACTCAGGGGAGATTTGGATGACCAAGATCATTTCCTTAAGCTTCTCGCTTGGAATGATCGCATAAGGCTTGAGGTCTAGCACATGACAAAATATGATTGAAAACAATCATGAGATCTCAAAAGAAAAATGTCAAAAGTGCTAAATAAAAAAAAAAAAATCAAAGTACTTCAACAATTGTATCATTCTTGAACAAATAGCACTCTAGTTGGCTCAACACTAGCTTCTTGATTCCATTTAGCTTATTAACATGGCTTGCATCATTTGTGGATATCATTAGCTAGACTAAAATCTTGTTTGACTTGACTCGCTAAGCACTTCAAAATAAAAATTCAGATTATACCTTACATTGTTAGCTTCACTTTACATACTTAGCCATGATCTTTATAGCATATTTGTATGTTATGGCTTGGTGTAATACATGTTGGTCATTTTGGATAATTCTCATGGCTCGCATTCTTTGAATAATCAAATCGACCATTTCATCCATCATCATGACTTATTCTCTCTCTTGCATACTTGATGTGTTTATTGCCAAAAGGGGGAGAATAGAATAAAAAAAAAGGAGGAAGAAAATTTCTCTCGGGAACTTGCTAGAGCTTTGGAGATCAATTTGCTCTTTGTTCTTTTGCTCTAGTGTTCTCTGTTGACATGGTCATAATTTCATTTTCATTCTGAACCATGTCGGCTTTACAAACTCAACTTCTTATTTTTCGGTGTTTGTCAATATACTCATCAAGGGGAGATTGAGAGATCATGTGGAGATGATCCCATCTTTATGATGAGTAATTGACCCTTGGTTGAAGGAAAATTGAGTTTGTTTTGGGCTTTATTGCAAATTCTTAGCTCGTCGTAGTCAAAGTCGTATCGACTTTCCCCGAACCGCACGACCACATTGGAACTGATCGGAAGCTTGAAAACGTGCGTGCGACCATCCGGGACGTGATCGGAAGTCGTTCGGTGGTCTCGACCCTGTTGTGGCGTCCCGGCGAATTTGAACGTGATCGGAAGTCTTCGGGTCCCGTCGACCACTTGGGAGCTGGTGGAAGCGATTTCACGCATACGACCACTGCGGGTCTCGGCGTTTTAACCGTGGTCGGAAGTCGATACGACCACGTTGGGCTTATCGAAATCAATCGGGACTCTACGACCACGTTACGGCTTTCTCGAAGTTTGGTCGTGGTCGGGAGCCATCGGACGGTGTGCGACCACGTTGCGAGCCCTCGGAAGATTTGACCGTGGTCGGCACTCGGCGCTAGGGTTTACGACCACGTTGTGGTCTCGGTCTTCGACCACGTTGTGGGATCGGAGACTCGACCACGTTGGGCGGTCGGGCGTTCGACCACTTTGGCGTGGTCGTTGGGCGACCGACCACGTTGTTTGATCGGTGGTGCGACCACGTTGTGCGCTCGGAGATTCGACCATGCTAAGGTTTTCGACCACGTTGTGGCGGTCGGCTCCGACCACGTTGTCGGCATTGACCGTGGTCGATGGAGCTCTTTAAACCGGTCGTGTGGGCACATGTGGTGTCCGATTACGGTGAGGTTTGGTCGGTTGGGTTCCTTGTGATGTTATGGACCTTGTAGACTGGTTTGTTCTACATTTTGACAAGGTTTGGTAAAGTCTAATTTCGTGGAAAGAGACTTGAGCTCGTGTGTTGTGCGGTGTATGGATCGGTGCTATGTGATGTTTTGTTGTTTGTGTTGGATGCAGTCTTGGAGACTAGTCTTGGTGAGGCTTTGGACGGTCGGGACTAGACATGGGAGATGTTGAGGTCGAGCGGCGTGGAAAAGGCGAGGAGGACGTGTGCTGGGTGGGGCGACAGATGGACAGCAAGGCGTGGAGGAAGCTTCACGGAAGGCGGCGGAGGGGCATTTGGAGAAATGTCAAGGCTGGAGGAAGCCTCGTCCACCGAGAAAGCACTGCGCTTTGGAGAGTTGGTGGTGCAAGCAGGCAGCGGTGGAGCCGTTGCCACGGGTAATGGGCAAAGCACTGGAGGCTGTAAAGCACTGGAGCTCTCAGTAGGGTGGTGCAGTGGAGACCCGTTAGCGTGTGAGTATAAATAGAGGAGGAGACTACGGGCGGGTGAGGTTGTTTCACGAGTTGCTCTGAGCCCTTCTTTCTATTGTGTGAGTTGTCTCTGGGTAGAGCATGGATGCTCGTGTACCTCCGATGGAGTGGTCAGAGAAACCTCCATGATCAATAGAAAGATTGGATTCACCTCTTTGTATCATTACGAGTTTGTTTTTGCTTGAGGTGTTTTGACTAGATCTTTTGCGCTCTCTCTTCTTTCGCTTATCGTGTTTTCTTTGAGAGTTGGCTTGTACCTCTCTCTAAACTGGATTCATTTTCTAAGACCTTTCGGTCGGTTTATTCACGAGCAAGAATCAAAACAGAGAAACTTCGTGTTTTTCGATTGCAGCATCTATTTACTTTGATCGTGTTCGACCACAACGTTCTCTCCTTCCTTAGCAAAGACTTGTGATATTCTTGGTAATTTCACTTTTAAATATCTTGTTCTTGCTAGGATTCAAGTTTCATTCGTTTTGACCTCGTGCAAAAGTTCTCTCAATTCTTGGTTTGGCGGTCGTGCGCTGGACTACTCTTTTCGGATTATTGACCACGGTCACTCTTACGGTTTTCGACTACGGTGATGTGCTCGCTTATTTGTTTTCGACCGTGATTGTGTATCTCGGTGATCGATTGTTTCTCTCGGTGAGCAGTTTCGACCACGGCTTGAGATCACAGTTTCTTTCAACCACAGTTGGTCTTGACCACGCCAAGTACTTTCTAGTCTTCTCGGTTACGCTCGTGTTGGTGTTGATCTATCTGTTTCTTTCTCTGTTTTAGTGAGCAACTAATCTTCTTCTTCATAGTTATATATCTATTGGAGAAGAGATCGAGTTGAATTTTTAGAAGCTTTTAAGGCACCATTCACCCCCCCCCTCTGTTGCCATTTCGGTCCTTCACGATTGCTTTTCTTCTTCTCATGTTCTTCCTTATCTCCTTGATGTCCTCATCGACCTTTTGAGCTTCTTGGATCTGATCAGGTAGGATGGGTTGAATTTGTAGAGCCGAGAGAATACTCTGATCTATGAAGTTTAGGTTGAGATGGGCAACTTCCTCCTGAAGCTGATTTTGTACCTCTTTTGCCAATGTGCAGTTTACATAGGTTTTTCTACTTAATGCATCTTCCATAACATTAATCTTGCTTGGATAATAGTGAATTTCAAGGTTATAATCCTTGATTAGCTCTAACCATCTTCTCTATCTCAAGTTGAGTTCTGCTGGAGTGAAAATATACTTCAGGCTCTTATGATTCGTGTAAATTTTACAATGATTACCAATCAGACAATGCCACCAGATCTTCAAGGCATGAAACACTACTGCTAACTCTAAGTCATGAGTGGGATAGTTGCACTCGTGAGGTCTCAACTGGCGTGATGCATAGGCTACCACCTTGCCCTCTTGCATCAAGACATAACCGAGTCCTTGCTGGGAGCCATAACAGAAAACCTCAAAATCCTTGTATATATCTGGCAGAACGAACACTAGTGCTAACACTAACTTTTTCTGGAGAGTCTGGAAATTTTGCTCACAAGCTTTTGTCTATTCAAACTTTTTCTCCTTCTTTAGAAGTTGACTCATGGGCATGGCTATCTTGGAGAATCTTGCTATGAAGCGTCAGTAATAACGGGCATTTTAGACATCTACACAAAATGATCTATATCATTCTAGTTATCACCAAAAATTAAGTTTATCATTTACTATGGTTAAATCACATTATAGGTGACTCCTGCAACTAGCAACCTATCACAGAATAGTAGAGTTTGAAAACTCAAGCAAAATTCATACTTCAACCAAATTGGGTGATTGTATGGAAATATTATAAAGTTAACCACACAACTCTAGTTATTCTCTAGACCTAATTCAATCGTCTACAAGGTATAATCCACTAAATACCACGACATTGCCCGATTGCGATAGTCTATGGGAGTTATTCTCTGGCCTAATTCAATCAACTACAAGGTTTAATCCACCAAATACCACAACATTGCCTGATTGCCATAGTCTGTAGGACAATAGACATCCAAAGGTCATAACATGTAATATACCCAATGGATTTTAGGTTTATTTAGCTTTATGGAAAATTAGGAAGAGATATAGAACTCCCTAGAAAACACCATTTCTAGATTCAGCCTCTAGAGTCCCAAACAAAACAATAGATCTAGACTGCGTAGATCAAAAATACCCTAACAACACCTAATCCCAGGCCCTGTTCGTCGCTTCTAAAAGACAATTTATACAGTAAATGGCTTTTTTACAGTATCTAGCTTTTAAACAGAGTGTCGTTTTAATGCATGGTCTACTGGGTGATTATAATAGATATTATAGTGACTTCATTTATATCAGTCAAAATCGCACGTGAGTATCTATATCTACAAGCTTCTCTGCAAGATATTACTATTCATTAGCCAAAGCCAAAAGCCATTAGCAAAAGCCAATATAAATGCCCCCTCAAGCTAGGGTGAACTACGAGAGGATTAGGCCCTCAAAATCTGGATCAAAATCATCAAAAACTTAATTGAAAGTTAAAACCGTGAGGGGATATGTTTGGAACATTACCTAGAGATGAACGGTAAAATTGCTACCCTTTCCTTCTTCTCCTTCCTTCCCTCTCTCCCTTCCCTTCCTTCTCTTCCCAGCTGCAGCAGTGAGCATCGGCAGCAATGGAAGCAAATGGAGCCAAAAAAAACCCTAGAGTACCCCTTCACTACCCCTTTTATGTCACCAAATTAGGCCAAACTGGGCCGGGCCAAGCCAACCTATTTTGCTTTCTATTGGGGTATTACAATATTCCTTATATCCAACCTAAAGTTTATTGAATCCTTAACCTGCCACCGAAAAATGTTCTCTTCCTTCACTGCCACCCTTTTCAAAACCTTTCCCTTATTTGCCATTTCAGTAGACCATGAAAAGACGCTTTACCCTTCTTTTTCTTCCTCTTCATCCTCCTTTGTCTTCCTCTTATTCTTCTTGCTCCAGCAACTAGCCAAAACCAAATCATCTTCCCTACAACCACAAGCCATCACCCCACCCCTTCAACCGGCTCACCTATCATGCAGCGACATCAATCTAGAAACCCGCCGCCTCCCTAGGGGCTGGATTGCATCGCCACCGCTCTCTTTCACCATGCTCACCGTGAACAGGCTGCCATAGTCAGAGTCTTGCTTCCCCTCACTTGAGATGGACCAAATCGATGTCACGGACATCATCATCATCTTCACCTCTGGCTGTGTGGCATTTGTCCCGTCATAGCCTCTTAGCTCGATTCCTTAAACCTACGGCATTGATCTCACCACGTTGAGCAAAATTTCCCACTTAATTTGAGTCTCCACATTGCCAACTCATCACAATAACCCTTTTTCACTAAAGTTTGACCCTCTACTTCCTCCTTAGTTCTCCTAGGTTAATTCTAACCCTGATGCCACTGTACCACCGTCGGCACCACACCCCTCCTAAGCTTCACCATGCCCTTGACCCCCCCACTTTCCATTTTCCCACTCCCTGGCCCTCACCACCCTTCTACCAATGTTCACGAGCTGATCTTGAGCTTAGCAATAGGCCTCCCACCTCATATGGCAATTTGGCTGCATGTCAGCCGGAGGTAAGCATGAGTGGAAGAAGGATAATCTCATCATTAAAAAACTAACATGTTATTGAGGTTAACGGTAATAGCATAAAGGTCCAAATTTTGAAATGTAATGCCATTGTAGGAATAAGGAATTTTGGATGGTAGATCTAGGATTCATGCATACGGTGGCAAATGAGGAATTTTTGCCTAGACCAAGGTCCAATCAAAAGCTTTTCCTTTTTTTCACGATGGACTAGAGAAATAACTTTTTAAGTATAAAGTAGACGTACACGTTCAACACACACACCACACTTACACCATCTAAGCACACACACGCATGTCCCTCCCCTACACACGCCCAAAGAATCTATTTTTCATACGACGGGCGCAGCCTGTCTTCCACCACAGGGGAGAGCATGCATTCCCTACATGGGTGGATGCAGAGGGGAGTAACCGGAGCTTTGTATGCACCTCGTCCGTAAATCTCTTTGCCCATTCCTCGCGTTCATATGACCTGTCGTCTTGCAAGGCATCTGAATTGTCCGAGAAAATTGACACGGCGTGGTCCAACGCCAACCCAACAGCGAAATAAATGGTGCTCGCTTACCAATCTTGGCAGCGCGCTGGAAGAACGGGGCCCAAACTGGACGGCCGATCGACCGCCGCGCCGCGGCAGCAGCCGCGGGCTCTGCTCCAGGGCCAGACTAAATACGCCTGCATTATTATCATCTCCCAGTTCTCTCTTGTGCCAGCAGCCCAGCGCCGGCACAGGCAAAACAAAAGCAAAATGCCCCGTTTCTTCACTGCCCTCGTTGTCTCAGGCTCGCTCTCGTCTCAGCTGCATTGCCTGCAGCAGCAGCAGCAGCAGGGACCATGCATTGCCAATTGGATCCCCAAGCGCTCTTCTGCTGTCGACTTGCCGTCGGATCAGTGCCATGGCAGGCGGCGCAGCATCGTCATACAATTCATGGGTCATGGGCACTATTACTGCGTGCAAATCTTTCTGCTGGTACGCTCGCCGGCCGATTGCTAGCTGGGCCTGCTTACCAGCTCTGATCCTCCGACCCAGGGAATATATGGAAACAAAAGAAGAAGAAATTGGGCAGAGAGACCTTAATTCCTTGAGAGTAAACATTAGGCAGAGACAATCTCTAGCTGGCTCGCCAAAATTAATCAAGTACACGCTAGGATAGTAAAAAAAAAACGCCGTCTTACTTCTTTGCAATATTATGGAGCATGAAGTAGCCTATGCGTGAGGCTGACTCGCCAAACATATCAGTACGGCTTGCAAATCTGATTTGTCCGGGGAAACTGACAAAACGGAAACGTGGTCCAGCCGGATGGACTCGAAGTTCCGGCAACGAAATCAATGGGGCTAATTTTGGCAATACCCGATCGACTCCTAAGATCGGGCCCGGCCAAAGCATACATACAGATACAGTGGCCCGGCTCCTGCGCAGCACACTGTTGTAGAAGGCTTGGGTGCGGGCCCAACCCTGCATCTCCATGTCTTAATGCCTCAACCCAGCCTCGTGGATTCTAGTGCCTTTTCCTTGTTTGTTTCGTCATTTATTATTCCAAAACAAGTATGTATTGATTAGGATTGACCTTGTTTTAGCGATCAATCTTTCCTCTACAGTACATAGCCTTATATTTGGAAATATAGTTGTACCTATTTATTACTAAAAGTCCATGACAGATGTTTCAGTAGAGGTGCAAACGGAGCGGATACGGACGGATATCGCTTATCGCTTAACACGGATAGTGACGGATACAAATACGAATGTGAATATTCTCGGTCACGAATATGGAGCGAATATAGGTTGCTCCGAATACGGTAAGTCTCGATCACGAATATTTAGTCGGATAATGCACGAAAACAAAATCAATATATATCGCACGTATAAAGATCAATCAACCATACTACATGTCCAAACGGAACTATATTAGTAGCTTAATAAGCAAATTTAACTATATCACACGATGACAGAGACTAGTTAAGCAAGTAGTAATCAGTAAGTAGTTATTACTAAGTAGTAAGTTCTAACTATAGCAAAGTAGATAATAGAGGCTAATTAAGCAAGTAGTAGCTACACGTCACACAGTCCAAAAGGAAGAACTACCCATAGCCAAGTAAATCACTAGTTCATTTAATTTTATTACATCACATGACTAGTAACATAAACATTTTCCCACAAACTTTTAGGCTAAAAAGCAAAATCTATCAATTCAAGTTACTTACTTTTCTGGTATCAATTTCGTTCTCCAGCACACGGGGAGAAAATAGAAAAGGACCTAGCAAGTAATGTTCACGTTGACCAATCAAATAATGAGACCTGGCCCTTGAGAATCCTTCTTAAGTGATCCTGTAAAAGAAACATATGATTTGTAGTTAGCTATCAGATATGATCCATCAATATGATATTTAAATTATGTAGATAGAGCCCATGAATAATTAAATGACAGCAACAAAAGCTTTGGACCTGTGGAATTTTCACATAATTAAATCAAAGCAATATTAGACTGTCCAAAAGGTTAATCAAGATTTAAGAAACAACTCTACCTGAGCTTCACTACAAGTTAGATGGAAAGAGAATGTAGGAATGCAGAACAGATTTTGAAAACACCATATACAACTAGGATTTAAGTTTTCTCTTAAAAAGACTAGCATGTAGGTAAATTTTAATTGCTATTGCCAACAAATCACTTACAGGGGGCAGCAACTTTTGGTTACAAGTTCTAATGACCAACTCTTGAGTCTAAGTTGCCAATACCACTTAGGTTTAACTAAATTGCTATTGCTGGAATCTGCATAGCATAATTTGTCGAAGAGAGATGTATTCAATGTGTCACTTCTTGATTGCACTAATGTTATCTAGCAAAAAGCAAACACATAATGGTTCAACTGTGTCAAAAAGAGTTGACAATACATCAATAAAACAATAGTGAGATCATGCATACCTTTGCAAGTAGCTGCTCCATGTTTGCTTCCATTCCAACAATGTTAGTCTTCATCCTACGACAAAAAGATAGATACATAGATATACACATCACAATTATAGCAAACAATAGCACTAGCACCTCAAACTCATTAAAGAAGGAAGGAAAACTGTGAGCTATCACAATCAAGGAAATAACATCACCTTTTTATAGTGTCAGTTGCACTAATAAACTTGTTATAATTCTCATATACTATCATCTATAAATCTGTGTCCAGGTTCTTGATCTTGGTAGCCATCTTCACATGCCTCTGTAGATAAATTCATTTGATCTTTGTGTTGAACAATGAACAACATCCATGTACCTAAATCCCAGACTTTAGAATAAGCTTCTAGATAAATTCAATTGATTTTTTTATGAGATGGAGTACACATTCTCCATTCACATGCAACATTCAACAAAATAGTTATACAAAAGGCACTCTATTTAAGGAGTCCATACTGATAGAAGCACTCCAATTTGAAATTCCAATTTCAGCTATCCATACTGATAGAAGCACTCCAATTTGAAATTCCAATTTCAGCTGAACTGGTGGAATTACCATTATTCATCTACATAACCCTCCATCTTAGATTTCATCTCTCCAGAGCTCCAAATCTTAAGGACAATTTTAATCATGATAGCATAATCCACAGCCAATTTCAGTCAAAAATCAACTACTTGGCCTACGTCTAACATAACCAGTTTATAGGTATATACACATATTACACAACCAACTCTACTACTAAAGCCCTATATATGTTAAAAGCAACTGCCCTTTGTGCTTAGTTGATTTCTCTGGATCTGAGAGACCATGTAGAGAGGGAGAGGGGATCAGATGCGTGAACCAGGACGTCCATGTAGATGTCGGGATTGAAGGAGGTGGAGTTGATGGAGTCAAGTGGTGACACAGAGGTGGTGGTAGGGAAGGCATGTGCTGGGGCCAGTGGCGAAGGGTCGGTGTTGTAGAAATTGGCGAGGAGGTCGCATGTGCCACGCCTTCTCATTCATTGCTGGCGGTGTGGTGCCACCAGCGATAGCCATGCTGGTGCAGCTTTCGCGTTGGGGTTTGGAGAGGAGCTTAGACACCGGAGAGATCATAGGTCTGTGGAAGCGGAGAGGCAGGTGGCGGCGCCGCTGTTTTGTGCGGGAGGAGAGGCAGGCGGCGGTGGCGCCACTGTTGTTCCGTGTGGTGGTGTGGGAGTGGATCTGGATGGTTTGGGCGCTGCGGCGCTCCCACTGGCCACTAGGGTTAGGTTAATGCCTTAATGGGTTACGCTTATGCAGCAACATAGCAGTGCCAGGCCACCAACGATTGCATTGCTCGGCATTTTTACCGGATAGTAACCAGATAATAATCCGGTAACTATCTGAAAAAATACTCGAATAGTTCCGTATCTGTCGGATATCCGAATCCGTTTCTGTATCCGACAAAAAAATATCTAACTCTGTTTCCGTATCCGGCAAAACCTTCAGATATCTGAGAATATGCTCTGAATTGTATCCGAATTAAAACGGACGAACGGTTGGTCAGGAAATATCCGCTCCGTTTGCACCCCTATGTTTTAGAGTCTCTAAGAAAAAAGAAATAACTTAAAATTCTTAGAAAAAGTAAATATCTGGCCTTAATCCTATAAAGCTTATTATAGTTAACAAACTAGAACCATTGGATTTGTACGAAGGCTTCCGTATGGATGTCCAAGAAGACACGTATGAAAATCAAACTCCGTTTAGATTGCTACGGAGGCTGCCATATGGAAATCATAGAAGACACGTACCGCACACTTATCTATCTCTTCATTGGTATGAGAATACAAACCTATATTACCCTTCCTTATATATACCCTAGAAGACACGTATCAAAATCAAACTCCAAGTCTAATGTATATTATATAAACTAAAGACAACAAAAAAAAGTTACATATCCAACAAAACTTATCTTACCCTTCCATTGGATCAATTGTCTATTCACTAGATTAGTTAGATTTGGCCTTTAGAGCATATTACTGTCCTACAATTCTCAATTTTTAGTTGATTGGCTAGGTTCCTGAGAGATCATGTGGAGGTGCTCCCATACTTGTGATAAGTAATTGACACGTGTTCTAGAAAGTTTGAGTTTGTTTTGGATATTTTATGCTTAACTACCTTTCACTAATGCTAATGTTGATTATATTATCTCGAGCGATGCTATGTGATGTGTTTTCTTGTCTGTGATGGCTGTAGAACTTTGAGGCGGAGTCGTGGCGAGGCATAGATGGCCAGACTAGGCACAGGCAGTGCTGAGGTCAAAGCGGTCAGGAGATGCCGAAGACGACGAGGGTTCGAAGTGGTTGCGAGGCATAGACAACAAGAAAAAAGGAAGCTTCCGGGAAGGAGCGTGAGGGGCAATTCGGTAAAATTGACTCAGGCTCGCTGAATCAGATTCGGTTGAGGCTAATGGATAAAGCACATGAGTTGTTGGAGCTAACGGGTAAAGTGTGTTGTGAACCCGTTAGTGTAGACTATAAAAGGAGAGGGGTAGGCTTGAGAGTAGGAGGGGGTTTTGTGCATTTGCTCTCCATATGTGTGTTATCATTCTCTGTATTGCTGTGAGAGGTGTAGGCAGAAGTTTGGTTTTCGTTCTGTGTGTGTTGGTATCTATGAGAGAGATGAGATGAACTGGATGTAATCATTTCCTCATATTAATCATTCATGTCTCTGTATTAGTTTAAGATGCCTTGTGTTTGAGATGATCTAATTTCTTCTTTCTGTGTTTTGGTTTCTGTTCTGTCTTTGCTGGTTAATTTGCTTCTCTGCTTCTTTTCTTTTTGTTTGAAGATCTTAATCAAGAAGCTGTAGAATATCTTTGCTTAGAACTGGAAATCTCCTCAAAGCCTCTTGGCTAACTAATTCCCGAGAGAATGGTTTTCAATCGCTTTATTCTTCTCAAATGCTCTTTCGCTCAACTTCCTCTGTTTTCACAATTTCTAGGGTTTAGAGGCAGAGCATTCATGTCATCTTGATGTCTTGGAGAAAAGAAGCTTTAGTTTTGTGTGTTTTGCTCTGATGACATCTCTCCGCTGATGTTGTATCATCTTCTGGTTTTGGTTCAATTTCTAAGTAATTTATGTGCCTTTTGTTTTCAGCAGCTTCAATTCTCAGATTTTCAGCCGAGCTGCTCTTTTGATCGAAATCTTTCTCTCCCTAAAGCCAGTTGGATGTTTAGGTTGAAATCTTGTGTAGTTGATCTGTGAAGCACAACCTGAGTTTGATCCTCCTTCAGTGTTTGTCTCTTTTCGTCAGTATTCACTGTTTCATCAATTGTCAGCCAGCCACTGTTTTCTGTTTGTCGGCTGAATTCTTTTCTTTTTGGTCTGCAGTCTCAGTTTCCTGCTGTTTCCTTTTCGGCAATTTCAATACTCTCTGTTTTAGGTATTGCTTTCTCTTCTGTTTTCGGCAGTGCAGTATCTGTTTCATTCAGTCTGTTGTCGGTCAAGTCTTGTGATGCTTTTGCTTTTGGTTGGTCTGCTTTGTGTTCAGGTTTCAGATCTCAATGCTTGCAGTCTTTAGAACGTTTCTTTTCGGGTCATCTTCTCTCTGTTTTCAGCAGCAATATTAGTATTTACTGTGCTGTCCATTTTCAGTCGGTTTGATCTCGCTGCTTTCAGTTTTCAGTTGAACCTTCAGAGTTTTTCAGTCTTCTGTTTTCTGTTCCGCTTCGGCGGTCAGACTGGCAGCAGTTCACCGGTCAGACCGGCAAATGACTTGCGGTCCGACCGCCTCCCTTTCACTAGGTCTTGATTGCTGCTCTCTGTACTGCAACTTTTCTTGGCTAGTTTTCTGATCTTGTGAACATTTCCAGTGAGCATTTACCTTTTGTCACTGCTACAGAAGAGGCTATACTGGACGGGTACATCACAGGCGGTTTCTGCGGCAACCGTCGTGATATTTTCATAAACGGTTATTAACATGAACCGTCGTGATATTGAGACATCACAGACGGTTTTTGTTAATAACCGTCTGTGAATTTTGTTGTAATTTACTATGAGTTGCAATTAACTTATATATGTCATTTATCATGTCGCACGCTTGCTGCTTTGAGGGCATGGCTAGCATATCCCGAGGCTAGCCAAAAAGCAGCAAATAAAATGGATGATGCACATCGTATCACGAGCGGTTCGTTGTTACAAACCGTCGTGGTACAATATCATAAACGGTTTCAAAGAGTGCCGTCGTGGTGTGAATGATATCACGACGGCCTTTACAGGCGGCCGTGCGTGATATACACAATATCCGCGAGCGGTTAGTAATACAAACCGTGCGTGATATTGTGTATATCGAGACGGTCTTGATTATTAATAGTGCGTGATGAGCGAGTATCACGAGCGGTTGTTTAAACAAAACCGTGCGCGATAGTCGTATCCGCGAGCGGTCTTGACTACTAACCGTGCGTGATAGTGCGGTATCACGAGCGGTGTGATACGAGACTATCACGAGCGGTTTTTATAAACAACCGTCGTGATACCGCACTATCACGACGGTTAGTAGTCAAGACCGTCGTAATGTGATTATCACGAGGCGGCTCGAGAACCGTCGTGATAACCACCAACTATCATCGACACCTAAACACGGCGGTTCGGGGAACCGCGTGATGACGATTCCGAACCGTCTGTGATAGGGCTGTCTGTAGCAGTGTGTCTTCATAGCTTCTATAGCTATTGGAGAAGAAGAGTATGTGGATACTTTGGGGCGATTTTTAAAGGCACCATTCATCCCCTCTGTTGCCATTTTCGATCCTACAGTTCCATTGGAAATTAGACCAAACTATAAGTAACAGATTAATTGTCTATTCACTAGATTAGCTAGATTTATCCTTTAAAAAGGATTGTTATCCTATGATTGAAATTTTAATTGATTTGCTAGGTTTTGTCTTTAAAAGAATGTATAATATTCTTGTAAGATTTGAAATGTTGTAAAAGTGTTATGTCAAATCAGCAAATTGTAATTACATATGTAAGTATATTATATGCAAAATCTTTGTAACCCTTTTGCTTTGTATTTACTAGGCAACAACTAATATGGCAGCCAGACCTCTAAGTGCATTGACAACAAAAAAGGACAGATAGACAATCAAGGTCAAAGTATTCAGACTCTGGGATTCAATTAATAAATCCACCAATGAATTGTATGGAACTGAAATGATTCTATTGGATGAGCAGGTATGATTTTTAAAAACATGTACTTTCAATATCTTTTCAAACTTTAACTCTTATTATTTTTGCGCAGGGTAATGCAATTCATGCTTCTATTGGAAAGCAATTGGTCAACACTTTTAAGACAAAAATAAAGGATAAATCCACTTACATATTGAAAAACATCGAAGTTCGGGAGTATGAAAATTATCAGCTATTGAAGAATGACTGTAAAATCAATTCCTTATAAAATACAACAGTAAAGGAGAACAAAGAAAAATCTTTGCAATTTTTGGACCACCACTTTGAATTTGCTGACGATGATACCTTAAGGAGTAGGTTAGGAAATGATGAACAATGCTCAAGGAAGTAAATCATTCACACCAAAAGATAATATCATGTAAATGAGAACTAAACCTTTTTTCTGCTGATGTCATTGGCCTACTTAGCCTAATAAAATCAAAAGTTACAGAGTTTTGGGCAAGAAACAAGGAGTCAATAAATTTATAGCATCTGAGATCGAAATTATACTATTAGAGTAAGTGTTTTATATTACATTTGAAATAAGAAAACAATGATTGAATCATTGTGATAACTTCTGTATGTTACCTTTTTAAGTGGTGAAAAAGCTAAGATAACTCTATGGGGAGATATCTTAGCTGATATGGTAGAAGAAAAAATAATTGGCAAACAAACCGTCTTGATTGTTACTTTTATTTATTACTAAAAATCGATTACATGCACTTTAGAGTCCCTAAGAAAGAAAATAAATAACTCAAAATTTTCAGAAAAAAACAAAACATCTCACCCTTAATCCTTTCAACCTTATTATAGTTAACAAACTAGAACCGTTGGATTTTTATGGAGGCTTCCGTATGGATGTCCTAGAAGGCACGTATGAAAATCAAACTCCATTTAGATAGCTACGGAGGCTGTTAGAAGACACACGGCGCACGCTTATCTATCTCTTCATTCCTATCTGAATACAAACTTATCTTACCCTTCCTTATATATACCCTAGAAGACACATATCAGAATCAAACTCCAAGTCTAATGTATATTATATAAACTAAAGACAACCAAAAAAAGTTGCACATCCAACAAAACCTTTCTTACCGTCCCTTATATATACCAAAGAAGACACGTATCAGAATCAAACTATATACCCTAGAAGGCACATATCAGAATAATACCCTAGAAGACATGTATCATAAATGAACTCCAAGTCTAATGTATTATATAAACTAAGGACAACAAAAAAAGTTGCACATCCAGTACCCAATTGACGTACGTGCATAAAGTATTCATCCTTCTCGGCGACTGCGACGATCGTTCTTCTCGGCGACATCCTCAAAGCCATAGCACAACCATAGCACAACCAGGACATCAGCCATAGCACAACTAGGTATATCATTTGCTCATCCTTTATTTTTCATGCCCAGGAAATTGAAGAATATACCAATAGAAAAATAGACTAGAGAATTAGAGTAGATTGGAAGTACTAGATCAATTGTCTATTCACTAGATTAGTTAGATTTGGCCTTTAGAACATATTACTGTCCTACAATTCAAATTTTAGTTGATTGGCTAGGTTCCATTGGAAATTAGACCGAACTGGAAGTAGTAGATTAATTGTCTATTCACTAGATTAGCTAGATTTAGCCTTTAAAAGGATTGCTGTCCTATGATTGAAATTTTAGTTGATTTGCTAGGTTTTGTCCTTAAAAGAATTTATAATATTCTTGTAAGATTTGAAATGTTGTAAAATTGTTATGTCAAATCAGCAAATTGTAATTACATATGTAAGTATATTATATGCAAAATCTTTGTAACCCTTTTTTCTTTGTATTTACCAGGCTACAACTAATATGGCAGCCAAACCACTAAATGCATTAACAACAAAAAAAGGACAGATGGACAATCAAGGTCAAAGTATTCAGACTCTGGGATTCAATTAATCAATCCACCAATGAGTTGTATGAAACCGAAATGATTCTATTAGATGAGCAGGTATGGTTTTAAATGAAGAAAGGACCTCTGGTAAGGTGGCATGGTATTTTCCTATAATTCCCGTTTGAAAAGGTTTTTGCAAATCCAAAGGAGGCAAAATTGCTGCGTTGGCACTCGGAGGAGCGCAAGAAAGATGGAATGCTAAGACACCTTGCTGATTCCGCCCAATGGAGAAACATCGATAGGAGTTTTGCGAGACTTGGTGCGAGAACCAAGGAATATAAGGTTCGGATGATGCGGATGGAATGAATCCTTTCATAGCATGAGCGTGACATAGCACATGGCCCGTGACTCTCTGCATCTATAACCTTCCTCCTTGGTTGTGTATGAGGCGAAAGTATATTTTGTTGTCGATACTTATCCAAGGGCCAAAGCAACTGTGAATGATATTGATGTGTACCTAGCACCATTGGTGGAAGATCTAAAAGTACTATGGAGCGAAGGGGTGCAGGTATGGGATGCGTACAAGCGAGAGAACTTCACTTTGCGCTCTTTGTTGTTCGCACCATAAATGATTATCACCCTTGCTAACCTATCGGGCCAAAGTACGAAAGGTTCCAAAGCTTGTACTCACTATTTAGATGGTGCAGAGTGTGTGGTGAAACACTCTCATAAAACCGTCTACATGCGTCACCGTGGGTTCCTTGGAGGGCTCACCCATACCGCAAGATGAAGAAACAATTTGACGGAGAGAAGGAAGGCGGTTCAGCTCAAGACATTTAAAGGAAAAGAGGTTTATAATATGGTTAAGGATTTAGATGTTGTCCTCGGAAAGGGACGCAAATTGAGGGCTCGTGAGAAGAACACACGGAAGAAGAGATCAATATTTTGGGACTTACCTTATTGGGAGTACATAGATGTTCGACACCTTGCATCGACGTCATGCGTGAAAAAATGTATGTGACGACTTGATTGGTCTCTTCTTGAACATTCGTGATAAAACAAAGGGCGGCGTCAATGCGGCGGCTTGACTTGGTGAAATGGACATCGGGCACGAGTTAGCACCGACATGCAATGACAATGGACGAACATACCTTCCCCTGCGTGTTCTGATCATCCAAGGTGGAGAAAGCAGGCGTGCGGTGCTTGTATGGTGTCAAAGTTCCGTGCGTTACTCGGCAGCGTCAAGAAACTTGTTTCGATGCAAGAATTGAAGTTAAATGGCATGAAGTCTCACGATTGTCACGTCGCGATGACACGGATGCTCCTATTGCAATTAGAAATATTTTACCGATCGAGTCAGAGACAATTATGAGGCTATGTTATTTTTTAACACAATTGCTCGAAGGTCATCGATCCGAAGGACTAGATGCTCTGCAATACGATGTGGTGATGACTCTATGTCATCTTGAAATGTATTTCCCTCCTTCGTTTTTCGATATCATGGTCCATCTCATTGTTCACCTTGTGTGGGAGATAAAAATGTACGGGCCCGTATTCCTACGTAGCATGTACCCATTTGAGAGGTTCATGGGAATTCTCAAGTCCTACGTACGGAATCGTTCTCGACCAGAGGGCAGCATCGTCGAAGGTTATGCAAGCGAAGAGGTCATTGAGTTTTGTATCGATTATATGGCTCAGATTCAACCGATAGGTGTGCCTCAATCTCGTCATGAGGGGAGGCTGAAGGGTATCGGAACTATCGGAAGGAAATCAATCACTCCAGATATGGACGCGTATACTCAAGCCCATTTCACAGTCTTGCAATACATGACTGAAGTGGCGCCTTATGTTGACCAGCACAAGTCTTGCCAGATGTTTGGATCATGAGGCAACACAACACTCAGTTCAACCAATGGTTGAAGGACCAAATCGCTAGGAGCTCGCAAAGTGAGTTGTTGACATGGTTGGCAAAAGGACCAACATTTACAGTTGTGACATGGCAAGGGTATGATATAAATGGGTACACATTCTATACACAGGATCAGGATGTAAAGAGCACTAACTGAGCAGTGGTGTCCATAGATGCGTTCGATGCAGATGGGTTGAGAAGCTCGTACTATGGATTCATAGAAGAGATTTGGGAGCTCGACTACGTGCTTTTCAAGATCCCTTATTTATTGCCGTTGGGTGCATCTCCACAGTGAAGGTTGACAAATGCGGTGTCACTACCGTGGACCTCCAACGTGTCGGGTACAAAGGCGAACCATTCGTACTCGCCAATCAAGTTGTTCAAGTTTTCTATGTAACCGACCGGCAAATAAGAAATGACATGTAGTTCTTCATGGAAAAAGGAGAATTGTCGGAGTAGAGAATGTAGTGGATGAGGAAGAATACAATCAATTTGACGAGTTACCTCCTTTTGGAAATGGCATAAGGGTCGATGATGAACAACGTGTGGCTGATTACGTCACGCTTCGATCGTCATGAAGGGCTAATTTTTAAAGGAACTAAGCAAGTGGATTGAGTCATACACCCAATTGTTGAAAATGTGTGATATTTAGGTGAATGTTGAAAATGACAATTCATGTATGTGATGTATATGTGAATTTGCATTTATGTATATAACAATGCATGTATGTGATGTATATGTACATGTACTTTCAATAGCTTTTCAAACTTTAAACCTATTTTTTGCGTAGGGTAATGCAATTCACGCTTTTATTGGAAAGCAATTGGTCCACACTTTTAAGACAAAAATAAAGGAGAAATCCATTTACATATTGAAAAACATCAAAGTTCGGGAGTATGAAAAGTATCGACTGTTGAAGAATGACTATAAATCAATTCCTTATGAAATACAATAGTGAAGGAGGTCGAAGAAAAATCTCTGCAATTTTTGGACCACTACTTTGAATTTGCTGATGGTGATACCTTAAGGAGTAGGTTAGGAAATGATGGACAATGCTCAAGTAAACCATCCACACCAAAAGATTTTATCATGTAAATGAGAACTAAACCAATTTTTTCTGTAGATGTCATTGGCCTACTTAGCCTAATAAAACCAAAAGGTTACAGAGTTTTGGGAAAGAAACAAGCAGTCCACGAATTTGTAACATCTATGAGATCGAAATTATACTACTAGAGTAATTGTTTTATATTATATTTGCAATAAAAAACGATGATGAAATCATTGTACTAACTTTTGTATGTTAACTTTTGAAGTGGTGAAGAGTTAAGATAACTCTATGGGGAGATATCTTAGCTGATATGGTAGATGAAAAATTAATTGGCAAATAAACTGTCTTGATTGTCACCTTTATTCATTATTAAATATCGATGACAGGTATTTTAGAGTCGCTAAGAAAAAATAACTTAATTAAAATTCTCAGAAAAAAATAAAACATCCTATTCTTAATCTTGTGAACCTTATTATAGTTAACAAACTAGAACCATTGGATTTGTAAGGAGACTTCCGTATGGATGTCCTAGAAGACACATGGAAATCAAACTCCGTTTAGATCCCTACGGAGGCCGCTAGATCCATTTGGAGGCTGCCATACGGAAATCCTAGAAGACACGTACTGCACACTTATCTATATCTTCATTGGTATCAGAATACAAACACCCTAGAAGACATGTATCAGAATCAAACACCAAGTCTAATGTGTATTATATAATCTAAAGACAACCAAAAAAAGTTGCATGTCCAGCCAAACTTATCTTACCTCTCCTTTCACTACTACAAAAAGGATCATCACAGATGGTTCGAAACTATCGTCACAGACAGTTTTTTGAACAATCTGAATTTATGGATCAGTGATAATCGGATGTTATCACAGACAGTTTGTGAGCCATATGTGATAAATACAAAACAAACGGTTTGTAACTAAAACCATCTATGATACTCTAACATCACAGACAGCTCGAAGTAAAAACCGTATGTGGTACTCTAACATCACAGATGGTTCTAGTTACCAATCTGTGATGGACGAGTATCACAGATGGTTATAATATAGAATCATCTGTGATAGTCCATAGATAGTTTATACCATAAAACCGTCTGTGATAGTTCATACTATACCTAATTTTTCTGTTTTTAGCTAGCCTCAAGAAATGTTAGCTATGCCCTTTGAAAACAAGCAAATACAACAGCAAACACAGCAACAGATTCCATTATAATCCACCATTATAGCATCACAAGATGATGAGCAGGTTACCCATCTAATACAGCAAGAACATGACAAGAACATATTTCCTAATCCTACGAACCCATGGCAAAAATATGGAAGAAAGAGAGATCCTAGCAGCGTGCGAGGTGGATGTTCTTGACGCCGACTTGAGCACCGTCTTGGTAGCTAGCTGCTTCCACAATGCCTTGCAATGAAGGAGAGGCGGCGGTAGCGTCACTTTTGTGTCACAACGATGCCACTACATAAGACACTCTTACGACACTTACGACAAGAGTGTCTTGTGCAGTGGACCGTGGTATCACAACAGAGGCGCTAGCTAACGGTGGTAGTCAGCGTCGTCGAGCAACAAGCTAGGAGTGGATGAACTAACTAGGAGCAGCCGGTAGAACTCACGCATCTTGGAGTGAGAAGGGAGAGGGGGAGTAATTAATAAGGGGCGAGAGGTGGGAGGAATCGGTGTCTGCCGTTCGATGCGGAGAGAATGGACGGGTGAGATCAGAATCCTAGGGAAGATACCACGGATCGGTGTCGTGGCATTATCAGAGACGGTTTGTTATATAAACCGTCTGTAATAATGCACATATCACGGATGGTTCTTATAAATAAATGTCTGTGAATTATCATAGACGGTTGTTAATACGAACCGTCTGTGATGTCTTGCATTATCACAGACGGTTATTAATACGAACCATCTATGATATCTTGCTTTATCACAGACGGTTCGTATAAATAACCGTCTGTGAAAATATCACAGACGGTTGTTAGTATAAACCGTCTATGATAGTTGTAGCACAGACGATTCATAAGAACAGTCTGTGATGTAGTCATCCAGTATAGCCTCTTTTGTAGTAGTGTTTTATACACCCTAGAAGACACAGGGCCTATTCTTTTTGGCTGCGGCTTATGGCTTTTGGCTGAAATTTTTGAATTTTGGCTGTTTACGGTACAGATTACGGAGAGACCGATACTCATTTATGATTTTGGCTAGTATAGATGTTGGGCTTTTAACGTGTACTGCGTTTAACTTGTAGACCCCGTCTTGAAAAAATACTCCGTTTGAAAGTTAGGTACTGTAGTAAAAGCCAAAAGCCGACCGGCTTGTGACTTGCCAAACAGGCCCATATATCATAATCAAACTATATATCATAGAAGACACATAGGGCATGTTCTTTAATGGCTTTTAAAAGCAGTGTTTGGCTTTTGCTACAGTACTTAACTTTCAAATGGGGTATTTTCTCGACAGGATCTACAAGTTAATTATAGTATATGTTAAAAACCAAATATCTGTATCAACTAAAATCACAAAGCGAGTATCTCTCTCCGTTATCTCTGTCGCAAATAGCTAAAATTCAAAAATTTCAGTCAAAAACCATAAGCCGCAGCCATATCAAATAGACCGATAGTGTATAAAGAACTTTTCTAAAAGGAAAATCAATGTTACATTTAATACATGCTTTTGTACGCATGGCGTTAAATGACATGGATTTTGGCCTCCAAGTAGGGTCGTTGGTTCTTGGTCGATGTGGTTACATTGTATTCTCCATCTCTCTTCTAACTGCTTTAGATCCTATTCGAATAGATTTATGTTTTTAATTTCTATTTAGAAAAATCAAAAATTAATACGGATATCTAATTTCTCAAAACAGTTTTTCCACTTCTCACGTTATCGTCTCGCTCTGAGGATAAGACAATGGTCATAGATGTATCACGCACCTCACTCCTCTCGCTCTCGTCACACGTACGCATCTCTTGTCACTTTTTTCACCGCTCATTCTCTCTTTCTAAAGCTCATTTCTTTCAGCCATTGCTATTCATTTTTAGCTATAAGTTATAAATTACAGTCAAAAATCATCAGCAAAAGTCAATACAAATGCCCCTAGACAATCCAACTAGGAAAGAGATGCCACGTTAGAAGAGAAATTTGCGTAAGAAAGGAACTCCGGTATGGCTAGACTGATCCGTTCCCATGTGCATTGGAGCTAGGAGGTATCATAACGTGGTTTCAAATTTTCGGGACCTATATACAAGCCTACTATGCATAGAAGCAGGGGCGTAGCTCAGCTTCATATCTATTAGACCCATTTTGAAGCCCCTATGCACTGGAGCGAGGATTTTTGCAGTGATATTATATAGCTTTCATCGAAGAACCGCTGAAAACTACTATGTAATGAATATTTGATGCTTATGATCTAACCAGCCAGCCACTTATAAAATTTTGAACCCTGGTTCTGACCCGAAGGTATTTTTCTCCTTTATCACGGTAAAAGGCCACCAATGTCCGAAGAGTATATATATGGACATGGACATCATTAGGACATCAAATGATCTGCATCAGAATTATTATCTGTACCAGGATACGTTTTCTTATATGAATCCGTACTCATATCAACATCATGTTTAATTTTTTTCCTTCTCATTTATGAAGATGATTTTGCCAGTAACCGGATGTATTCGATCTTTTTCCATCCTAGTTGCTTGCACGATTAACGCAAGGACCAGATAAACCCAAAATTTCCGATCAATCGTGATCTTGTTGCGTGGCATGCATGCTAATTGCCATTGATCTAATCACGAATTCTTGTGCTTTTCCAATGAGTGAGCTGTCTAGCGCGCACGCGATGACATGCGCGAGATCTCGAGATCGATGCCTGTCACGGGGGTCACAGGATCACTAGCTGCATGCTGCTGATACAACTACTACTAGCTACTACTAATACATACAAAAACAAAAACTAATTAATGTCGTCCTAGAATTTGTCCATGAGATGCGTGCACGTAGGCAATGCTTAATGCACTGCCATTAGCTGTTGAGAATTCAGAAGCGTCTCCTAGCGATCACTCAGAGGATCTGAACTCTACCCATGCCAGGCTCTTAATTTGTTTACCCTTGGCTAGCTAGGGAATATTCAGTCAAGAGCACAGTGCCAAATGGAAGCAGCCAAGCCCGTGGCGACACCTCGACCGGCATATATATATATATATATATATATATATATATATATATATATATATATATATATATATATCCAATCGAATCCATCCATCGACAGATTAAAAGGAAAAAGTTGAACAATATATGTAAGTAATAAAGTAATTAAGATTTAATCATGCACACACGACGACGACACTACACGTACGACCAGCCGGTACTACTACGTACAGTTCACCACACACGCATGCCTGTCTGCACGCGCTAGAAGCTAGCTGCTACCTTTCATCGATCGATCTATCATGCCCATCCATGTTCCTTTCACGAGCACTACATACCCTCTCTCTTCTCTCTCTAAGTACCCAGCAGAGGCTTGCATGCATGCGTACGTGCCTGCTCGCAAGCACAAGCTAGCTGCAGCTACGTGCAGCATGCATTCATGGTGGGCCGGTGTGGCGGATCAGATGAGCTCGGCCTTCTTGACCTTGGAGATGCTCTCGAGGACGCCGGCCGGGGACACGTGACCCATCACCGTCACCTTCTTGCTCTCCAGGTCGATGCTGAACGATGTCACCCCTGCACCGACCAGCCATGCATGCTTCAATGCAGTCAATAAAAAGAACAAAAAAATAGTTACTGCTGAACAAGCTCGAAAGAATTACTACTCCAGGTTAGTTTCATGCATGCATGCAGAGCTACCAGTCTTCAGTTTTGACAGTCACTGCATGCCTAGCTCACTGCACAAAAACATGCTATGCGTTTTGCAGTTTTGTAATGTTAATAGCTTGCTATACGTACGAAACGTCGTACGTACAGGTACAGCACGTGATCCCTCCGGCGTATCTATACGCACGCATACACGTCACTACATTCCGTGTATATACCACAGGGCAAAAAACTAATTCAGGAAGGGAAGGTGTTCCATGTGAGGCCTCTGAAACGCAGTTTGCAGAGCCTTTTCAGGGTCTGATCTGCAGTAAGCTAGTGTGCAACATGCAGTAGCTCTATATATATCTCTAGCTAGCTGGTTTAAGATCTCTTCAAGATCAGTTGCTTAACTGTATAGGTATATAGGATTTCTCTACATACAGAAGATAAATATAGTAGTAGCACTTCAGGGTACGTACTTGATCCACTAGGACCAGGTTGTTGGCGTTGACATGAGCTTGCAATTATACTACAATAATGAGCAGCTACTGTTGACCAAGTGTACCAGCACAGCAGTACATGACTCCGCAATCATAAATAAGTAGTAATACTGTTCATAGAGGTTCGATCTGGAGTTCATGCAAATACAAGAGGATGTAGCCAGAGGCGGAGCTAGGCCTCGAGCCGCTCGGACAATGACCTAATGCCCAGCTAAGAAAGCCTATGTATTTTACTGTAGTTTTTAATAGTAAATACATTGGTATTCTTTTTTGTAGGGGGTTAGGCTCGAGGCTAGGCCACGGGCTGACTACGCCCTTGGATGTAGCATATATCCTACGGGGCATAGATGTCATGTGCGACGAGATGCAACTAACAGACATACATATGCATATGATCTCCATCCAGGCAGCATTATACTATGCTGCAGTACTACTACTGCACATGGGGTAGAGTCACTAGACCGTGTCAAAAGGTACCTCTCCCTTGTGAATCTGCGAAATGTGCACACAAGTCCAATAGCATTTCCAATTTCTGGTCTAAACTATATGTAATATATTAAGTACATAATGTACAAAATACATTGTGGTGGAAGGAGTTGGGCGCAAATACAATATATGTGATATATTGTCAAGTACATAATGTACACAACATAAACTCCCTTGGAAGGAGTTGGGAGCATGATAAAAAAGAAACAAAAAAAATAAGCATCACGCAAAAAAAATCCACATGGAAGCGACAACACCTCTGGTAGTATGGTAAATTTTGCTAGCACAAACATACCTTCCATTTTGGAGATATGCTTCCTCACTTTCCCTGCACAGCCCTGGCAGTGTATAGCCACCTTCATGACCACCACCTGTGTATGCATGCGGTGAATTAGCCACCAAATCAGGAGATTACCATTTCCAATAAGAAGAAGTATGCATGAGTAACTAAAAAGCAATATCATCTCCAAGTTACCATGGCTTAATTACACCGTAACTTTAGTTAACCAGAGTTTAAGACAAGAACATGTCGATCTATAGCTAGCTAGCCCATGGTGCTACGAAAAGATGGTAGAGGGGCTAAAATTGAACAAGCATGCATGTGATTTATCTATGGTCCACAGGTTAGGGGTAGCAGTCTCTTTTTCTCACCCACTACTCTCCATCTGTAAAAGGGCATATAGTGTGTGTACTACTGCCCGTTATCTCTCCGTCTCCTCTGTGCGGCAAGTTGAACCGCTGCTGCTTTGTGAACTCGAGAGCTATTTTGAACCTACTGACTTATTGATATGATTTTTTCTACCCATTTTTTGAACCTACTGACGTAAAGATATAACAGTTTTTTTGTTCAACCCATTTTCTACAGTTTTCTTTAATTGAATAACTAAGCTAAAAGCTAATGCCGTTACAGTGCCTATTCCAGAAAAAATCAGCAAAAGCCGTTTTAAACGGGGTACTTTTTTATTTGGATTAAATGTTATCACACACCTTCAATTTTGGGTCAACCATAAACAAGGGGAAAGTTACTGCTAATAGCCATTACTCTACCGAGTAAATGTGCGTATATAGGAGTGCAAACGGATCAGATAATTTTCGTTCGACCGATCAACCGAAGGTTCACGAAATGAATACGAAAGAGATAAATGGATATCCAACACTATACGTGTTCAACTCCGACTCCGAGGAAAAAATACAAAATAGGATACGAGATGAGTGATATCCGTCTGAATATATTCGTATATCAAGTAATATGATTAAGTTTGTTGTGACTTTATTTAGGAACAAGATAATAGTTAGACGGATTGTCGCATCTAAACAGCCGAGAAATACTGAGTGCTCTTTCTTTGACATCTAGGCGGTACGGTCCGCTCATTTGGTTTTCAGCTTTTGGTTTCTAGTTTCTTAATTTCGTCTTTTTCTAACTTTTTGATTTTTTTGGGCTTTTTCACCTTTTCCTTTTTTTTTGTATTCCTTTGTATTATCCGTGATAGGCTAACATGTTTTTTCATTTTAAATTTTTTAAATTTAATTATGTCAAAAAATCACTAGCAGCTATAGTGCAAAACAGTAAAAAATAAGCAGAAATGAGCAGCACTGTCTCTTTGTGTTCATTCTGATTGTATCCCTACTATTCAATGTCATATATAGTGTTGCAAAAGAAGTGGATAATTTTCGTCCAACTGACCGGAGCGAATATGAAATGGATAAATAAGTATCTAGTATTATCCGTGTTTGACTCTGACTTCGAGAAAAAATATATAATATAATACAGAATGTACAATATTTGTCTGTATATCACCCGGGCCCGGCACGTTACACTACAGTTGTAAATTTGCAATGGCCAATATCCTTTAAAAAATGCATATATACGTTTCCAAAGGAGAATTAAGCAAGCCCTACACATGTAAACAAATAAAAGAGAATTGCAAATTACAGTACATGCATGTGAGGTGGGTGTGTGCAGTCAGTAGTCGTAGCAAGGATTTTCTTGGTGCTAACTAAATAGTTGGTAAAAGCAGTAATTAAGCATCCTCTAGCGACCAAATCTTCGTAAAGAAATGTACAGAAGAGTAAGCAAATCAGCGATAATATACTACTAGTAGAAGTGTAAAACAGAACGATTATCCGGTCAGAGCTACGTACTTGGAGCACTTGGTCGCCGGGAGCCGCGGCGGCGTTTGGTGTAGTCCGCTTTGCCGCCTCCGCCTTCATCTCCCTGGCCGGTGTCTCCTTGGGGCTCTTGGTCACCATGGGCAGCGTCACGGCCACGGGCGCCCCGCGCCTTCTCGGCTTGGGCGGCGGGGGAGGCGGCGGCCTCGGCGAGGCGAACCGCCGGGACAGGACGCGCGTGGCGCTGGCCCCGTCGCAGCCCCGCCGCCGCCGCCGAGGCGCGCGTACCTGACGTCTTGCACGAGGTGCGCGTCCTCGGCGATGGTCCGGTCAGCGCGGCGCGCGACGACCATGGACCGCGCGTCCCCCGGCACGCACACCGCCGTCGCCGCCTGCGACCGGCACAGCATCCCGCCCGCCCTCATCCTCCCTCACCACCAACACCACCTCACACTCACAGCTAGCCCCACACCGAGCAATGGCAAACTACGCCACCACCACCACCATTCACCAAGAACTAGCAGCAAAGCAATGGAGAGGAACAGGAGAGGAGGAGGCGATATATAAGCAGAGGGCAGTGAGAAGCAGGAAAGGAAGCAGTGGGAGGAGGACAAAGGAGACGGAATCACGGTGGAATAAATGTTGCATGGTTTCTCTCTCATCGTCTCTCTCTCTCTCTCTAGCTCTAGCTCTCTCTCTCTTCTCGCCTGTGTTGCTGTAGTAGTGCCGTGCTGTTGGTGAGACAAGATCGGAATTATTGCTCGGGGTCGGGCTGGGCCATATGAATCCATGGCTGCCTCTCCGCTGCTGCTGCTGGCTCTGGACTGGAGTCTGGTCCGTCTGGCGCGCGCTGGGGCAGGCAACAGACAAGATGTGGTGCGGGTCTCGCTCCGCCGGGGCACGTCTCTGACGTCACCCACCCGTGAAACTTTTCTCCGCTGGTTTTACTTTGTTTTCATGTTGCAAGATATACGGAGGCGGCGGAAGGAAAATTCGAAAGCGGCGAGCCTAACTACAGTCAACATACACGTGATAAAAGCAAAATTGATAATAGCAATCGAACAAAGCTATCGAGTGCAACTCAGAGCGGTCGAAGCTGAGCTATTTCTTACTACTGTTGATGTCCGGGTTTGTTTTCTTAAAATCTTGTTCGTGGATTGATTTGGATATGTTGGGGAATATGGAAGTACATTTAGGTCTCCTTGGTTCTGGAGCATTACATGTTTGGTTCAACATATATGTGTCAGTCAAATACGAGAGGTTTATAGCAGGCTGTTGGGGTTTGATTTAAGGCCCTGTTTGGCAGCCGCCGTCAAATATTAGCAAAGCTATATCCAAAACAGGGGAGAGAGAGAGAGAGAGTAGTCAACGTTGCACTAGGATTACCAGAAAGCCTTGCCAAGGAATCCGTACAATGGGAAGCACCCAGAATAAGGAATCATGGTGAAACATCCCGATAATAGGGTGCATGTCAAAAGAGGCTCCAGCTCCCAGATTCTAGCTTGGCGCAGCCGGTAGGGGGATATGGAGCTAACTCTTCCTCTTATTGAGTTTTTTTTAAAATTAACGTAGTTTGATTTAATATTATTTTACATATAATTTAAAAGTATTTTTAGAAACAAACTAACAAGACGAGCTGAGCCGAGCCGAGCTAGAGTAAAATTTAAATTTATTTAAAATTAACTTATTTTAATGTTTAATCAACTAACAAATATAATTGAAATAATTTTGAATCGAGCCGACGAGCACAAGCGAAACAAACATGTCCCTCGAAGTTGGATGGAATTACCTGTAATTGCCACTGGGTATGTCTCCCTCCCCTCCCACTCCGGAGACCATGGAGACGCGTACCGACCTCGGTCCTCGGCCACCTCCGTGACTTGGCTTCCTCTGCGTGGGCCGCAGCTTCCTCGGCGACAATACTGACCACCAGCGACATCAGCGACCGCCCCATCCTTCTCTCCTCCTCGTCTCCCAGGTACCGACGGCTCCTCCCCTCGTCCATTACCCATGTCGATGCACCGGTTCTTGATTTTGTGGTGTTTGTTCCTTTGGATCTCCCCAATAAAGAAGCCCGGGCGGCGTTCGATGAGCGCGGCGGCGGCGGGGGATGCGGTAGTTGAGCTGAGGGCCGTGCGGGAGGACATCAAGCAACTGCTCAAGGCCACCTCCTCCCATCCCATGCCGGTATCAAGCAGACAACCTTGCACTTTTATTGAAAGATTGCAACTTTATCGAGTTCGAGCAGAGAAATGTTTGTTGGGAATTTGGGATTTAGCCTCTGTCTAGCCATCAAGAAATTTTGCATTTTAACATTAAGAACTAGTACTACAAATGGGTTGCTATATGTTAACTGATAGATTATTATGTTCGTACAAGAAGATAATGCTGTGAGAAGATTCTTATACTGATTCTACTGCAGGTCTTGTGAACGCTTTGAAGTTGATCCAACCCATCAAGGACAAATATGTAGTTGTCACTTATGCAGATTTGTTTCAGCTTGCCAGTGCTACAGCCATTGAGGTCCTTCATGGCGCTTCAACCTACCAATGATTATTCAAAAAATGCTTCTTGATTAACAGTGATGTAACTAACCCGCAACAAGTTTTTTCGTGTAATTTCTTTGGTTTGGATTCATTCTTATGTACAACCAATAATGATGCCATTCGGTCATATAAGTGTTCTTCTGAAAAATTTTCGATGTGTGTGCCAATTGAGGTAGTCGAATGATATGGTAGCGACACTGCTAGTTCTTTGATTTCTGCAGCTAGTAGCAAATTTTGTTTACTTGGTGATGTTGATGCTGAAAACTGATGCTTTTATGTCACAAATTGCTTTGTTTGAATCTAATGAAAAACTAAAATGGAGTTCATGTCTATGTATAATACTCTAATGCAAAACGAAAATTGTAATATATTCAAATTTATGATATGTTCAGAATGTATATGTTTCTAAAGATGTGTTAATGTTTGGACATTGTTTCATATTGTAATACATTTGCGATGATTGGTTCTAGAGCATTACACATTGGTTCAACATATGTGTCAATCAAATGCGAGAGGCACGTAGCAGGCTACTGCCAGTATACACATTTAAAACCTAATGCCATGCCAGTTTTACTCCTTAAGAATGTTCTTTGCAGCTGTGGCCGATGATTTTTTATTCTAGTGCGAGTATTTATGTAAATGGACTGAATATCGATTAACTGATAAGCCGCTTCGAAAAGGCTAATCCCAATAAGTCATTTTAAAATGGCAGCAGAGAAGCTATCCCATTTATTTATTTGAAGGAAACCACAAGTCACAAGATATAAGTTGAAAATAATTGACCATAGTATATAAAACACAAAGTTAATAAGTAATACTTTACAACCGAGAAAACACAAGAAGGCTTCGCTCTATCTTCTTTTCTGTCACTAGAGATAGAGTAGAGCGGGACGGTTCCATAGTATAGATTATCAAAAGAAGAAAAAAAAATGCATGTTGTCAACTGTTTAGGCTCTGTTTGGAATTGATCTATTTCATATGAAATTCCTGTGTTCCAAACAGGTCTGACTTTGATGAGTGTCTATCCCAATTAATCGGATAATCTCGATCGATTGTAGGTTCAGGGGTCAAGTCCTCCCACAAGGATGATTGCACGAATGAATTTCTCTCCCATGCTGTGGTCCATTACCATTGCATCTGCCATCCTAGATTTCAAGATCCATTATTTGCATATTATGCCTGGCCGGCCAGGTCGATCATAACTCGAAACGGCATTAATTCACTTCCCATTCACGCTCACGAGTCACGATCGGACACGATCCCCGTACGAGAAATATATCCCCATATATGTGCACTAGATCTCGATCTCTAGAATTGAAAAATCCCAAAACTTCAAAAGAATTTTAATCCATTTGAATTTCAGTTTAATCTGAAAACCTTCCCAATTAGAAAAATCTTTGCCCATTTATGCCTTCCTTTCCTGGCTTTACGCTTTCCACTATCGTTAGCGTCAACCAGAGACTCGCCACCTCCCCTGTCCTCCTCTCCACCCGGCTTTTCCCCATTCGCCACCACCACAACCTTGTTCGGCGCTGCCGCCCTACCAAAGGTCGTACCCTTGCCTGCTGTGCTCTGGCATTCCCCATAAATGAGCCCTGACTGTGCGCTGAAGTAGCCAAGGCCGAGTTCACCGTCGTTGCCTTACCCTCTCTCACGGCCGACACACCGCACCGCAGCTTTGATCGTCGCAACTCACCGATTGAGAAGATGCTGAGGTCAAGGTTCCACGGAGCCTACCGACATTCCCATCGCTGTTGCCGAATTCAGTCAAAGACTCCCGCGCCATCTCTTCCCGGCCATGCGCCATTGCCCGAGCAAGGCAACTACTGCTCCCAATCGGCTTACCTCGGCTATAAAAGCCCGCAAGCACCCCATTCTTTAGCATTGGTGCCCAACGCAACCCCTTAGCCTCCCCTCTTCCCTCATCGGCCAGTAGATCGTTGTCGCTGCCGTAAACCACCAGTAAGCCCCAATTTCTAATTTTGATATAAATCTTCACCGTTCTTCAATTACTTCCATACATAGCTCCATTATGACCCCACAAACACTACCATGAGCTTGCCTTAGCCTCTCCAAGCTCACCGGCGACCAACTCCTCCGTTTGACTTAGCCCCTCATCGTGGATAGCATCCCATAGAGCATTGGAGCTCGAGCCATCCTTACCATAGCCATCCCCTTGCCTCCGATATGCTTAATCTGAGCTTACCCGCACTGAGTAGCCACTAAATCACCCCTGTGCCATGGCCGACCGTTGCGAAGCTCACTTCGCCACCAGTGTCTACAGTAAGCCCTGGTAACCATCAAGCCCTAAAATGGAAACCCCTCGCCACATAGAGCCTCGTTGTGCCCTCGGTTGTCATCGGAGACCACCATGACGCTGCAATTGGCTGTCGCCGCCATTGCTCTGTTCGATGACACTGTAGTGGCGAAGGTGGAAGGTGACAACTGTGCCAAGTAGGCCATGGCGGATGAACATGTAATACCCCGGAAATTGTTTAATTAATTGTTTAATTAATAGAGAGAGGGACTTTTGTGAAATAATTAAATTTATAAGAGTTTTGAGGGGTTTTATGAAAATTTAAGACAACCTGGGCCTAGGCCTTGGCCCAGGTGGGTTTTTCTTGGCCCAAGAGGGGAGGGGAGGCCACCTCTTAAAACCCTAGGCAGCCCCCACCCCTGCGCCTCCACCCCTGCCGCCCGCTGCTGCCCCGACGTCTTCTTCCCGGTGCGTCGTCGTCGTCTCCTCCCCCGGTGCGCCATCGCCGACGTTCGTCGCTGTACCGCGTGGATCCGGAGTAAAGAGAGGAGGAGATCGCGGGCGTGTTCGTCGCCGTGTTCGTCGTGTTCGTCGTCGTGTCGTCAAGAGTAATCCCTGGTAGTCTCTAGATTGGTTTTTAATCGAGTTAGATTCGTCGGTTTTTTGGGCTGCTGGGACAGTAGTTGTTTCTCGGCGGTTTTGATCTAGTTTTGTCGGGATTCAGGTCTGGATTCCTTCTAGAAAGTTATAGAGGGTTTGATTATCTTTCCAGGGAGTACAAGAACACATTATTTGGATCTGTGTAGCAAAAGTTATGAATTTTCTAGTGCGACTGTTCTGCAGATCGGGGTAGTTCTGGACAGAGTTTAGTAGATCGGTTTGTGCGACGGAAATAGTTGCGATTCAGGAGTCCTTCAAATTGAGAAAGTTGTAGATAAGTTTCTTAGCTTTCAATAGAGGTAAAGAAGTCCGGATTCCGAGTTTCTGGCCGAAAGTTATGCCTGTTTTAGTGCGCTGTCCAGAGAGTCCGACGTGAATTTGGATGCTTTAGAAAAGGGTTTGTATCGATTAGTAAATGGCCGAATCAGAGAGTCTCCCCAACTAAGTTTTTGTAGATAATTTAATTATCTTTACAGAGAGTCCAAGAACGCTTAATTTGGAGTTACGTACTGAAAGTTATGATTTTTGGAAGTCGGCTGTCTGTGGTTGGGCAGATTTGGCCGAGGGGAGTTGGGGATTTTATTGAGATAAATTGTTGGGGAATTTGGGGTTGCTGATATTTTGTATCTAGAAACCCATTACTGTTATGTTAGTAATTATTAATTAAATATTCAGGAGGAGAGCGGATTCCGGGGGTTGTGCCTTCTACTCGTTCTTCATTTTTCTCGCGGTTGAGGCAAGTATATTTATGATGTGAAAATCTGTATGTTTATGGATTTCTTGAATTGTTTGGATGATGGATGAATCATGATTGTTTAAATTGTGAGTTTGAGTAAGTGATGAATTGAGAATGCTATTTATGTTCTGTTTACATTATGGCATTTATGAGATTTGTTGATGCGTAGTATGGTGAATGCATGTTATCTTGTTGATACATTCACATATATGCATCATATTGAGAATTGTTGAAGTCTTGGTCATGTGGTGATCAAGCATCGAGGTCCCCACACTTGCGGAGTGTGGGCAATTGGTCCCTGCACCGAGTGCAGGCATGGGTGTGCATTGACGGATGCACACCCGCGTCACCGGTAAAATGCGAAAGAGATGAGAAAGAGGAGATTTTGATCATATTGCATAGCATGATGTTCTATGTTAATTGTTTAACTTGACAGTTAATGATCATTGGTATTGATGTTGATATACTTGCTGAGTCATTGGACTCACTCTTCTTTGCTTGTTTATTTGTTTTAGGTACCAATGTGAGAATGGCATATATGGGATCAAAAGGGATTAGCTTAGTTGCACGTGCACTATTCCTTCAATAAGAAATAAAGACGATCATGATAATCTTGTTGGCTTGTTAGCTTAATTGGTTCGATTTATATTCCATCGATTAAATGTAATAAAGACTTAGTATCATTGGATATTATCTTTCCGTTCATTATTTAGAACTTGTGCTATTCATGCTTATTTAAACGCCATCCGGTTAATAAACAAAGGAGGTTATGCCGAAATTTTAGGTAACCTATATTAGTTGTTGTTTTATTGTGGATAGTTAGTAGCATTTCGGGCCTATGTTAGGTCAGGGTGTTCTGATTGGTATCGAGCGGGCTTTAGGTCCGTGGTAATTAAACTATTAAATTGACACACGGTGCATGGGATGGGATGGGTCAAGCATTGCATTTATGCTTTTGACCTGTTATATTGATGATTTACATTATAAGATAATCTTGTATGCTTATTGATAATCTTGTATGATTATGATTTGCTCCATTGACTGTTATGACTGAGAATAGTCAAAGATATGATGTAGATGTTGTGATGTGCTACCTTGGTATTGCCAGATTATATCATTGTTTGTAGTACGAGGATTAGCAATGTAGTTACCTCAGGTAACTTAATTGCAGTGTTATGGTGAATTTATTAGAAAAGTTGTTATTATCCTTAAGTTGATTTCGCCAATTCTTGGTGATTGCGATTAATAATTTCTTTTGAGATTGTGGTTCTTGCGGTTGAGGGTATGCAATTGGTCTCTACCTGTTCCTTGAAGCAGTTATTGTTTCTTTCCGGACTACTGAGATACTTTGCTACCTGTGCTTTTTGTTGATTTGTAAGGTTAGTTCCTTCGTGGGAGTTGTCTTGTTGCGAATCATGGCTCATTGGTTCGCTTGGTGTTCTCTTTTATTAATGCGAGTTTTGAGTTGCAAAACTCATTGATATGTGAAAGTCTTGGATCTATGTATTTCTTTTAGATTATGTCGAGCATTGAAGTTTGTCTTTCCTCTTCTTTTTGAAAGAGAGTGTTAAAATCCTATATGGTGTTTTGCTATGCTTAAGTGGAAGGAGGTAATCATATAAACTAATTCATAAGGTATGAATTATCAAGTTGAGGTGTTAGCGTAGTGGATAATTAATTTCTTTTTACTAGTATCCTTGGAAGTGTAGTTGTTTAATTTGATATTGCTCTGTAATAGTTTTTAGAAGAACTATGATTAAAAGTTGTGTATGCATGATAGTAACTCATGGTATTATTGAGGAGTGTGCAAAAGAGAATTAGAATGATTATTATGATTGTTTAAATTTCTATCATGATTGGATAAATTGAATTATCTGTGTCTTTAGTAATTAATCCGACCGTTTGGAATGATTAAGTAAGGAGGTGTTAGAATATTACCTTGGTAATATTGACCTTTAATATATCTTTTATTTAGATGCTTTATGAGCATGCACAATTGCTAGTTTCATCTATCTTTTACCATGCTAGATTGTTGAAGAATGTATAAAGAAATATATGAGGGTTGAGGTATTGACTAGTAGGAACTTGTCTTACAAGCTGGTATTATTTAAGATTAAAGTCATTTCCGTTCTAGTTTCTGAATGTAAGGTAGGATACTGAATCTATGTTCATGATTGTTTTATGATTGTAAAACGAAGTTAGGATCATGAATGCCGTTGCGATAAAATAATAATCAATTATTGCGGTAATGACTAGAGTACAATTAATTTGTGCTAAATTAAAGTTGAGCATCCATAAGAATTGAATATATGAAATCTAGTAAGAGATTTATGCTAGTATGTTTTGTGAGATTGTCATGTTCTAGTATCATCTTGTTTAAGAGCTTTGTTCTATTTATGTGGCTTATGCACTAGGTTCTCCTAGATCAAGTAGTTGCAACCTTATTTAGATATTAGAAACATGATGAAGTGATTTCTTATGTTTCTTTTGGAAAAGTTTATGAAGGGAGTTGAGGATATGATGATGCTTGTTAAGAATGTATTATTCTGATGTTAGTATGTTGGTCCATTTGTGGTTATGATGGTAATGTTGAAGGTTCATTAAATGGAAGAATTTGAATAAATTCCTTGGTACTATTTAAATCAAAAGTTTTGATAGTGTGTATGCGATCTTTGATCTCATGATTTATGTGGTAGCTGAAATTGTTTTAAGCCAAGTGTCGTGTTGAGGATTTTATTAGTTCTTAAAGAATTAATGTGTTGTGGTCTTCAACTCTTCTTTGTTGGAATTGTTGAGGTGATACCGTAATCAAAGAAGGTTGTTCTTTTTGTTAAAAGGAAAAGTTTGATAAAAGTTTTGGAGGTTGAAGTCAAGTTGTGTAATCTTTGTGAAGTGTGTTTGACTTCTTATTTTTCGCCGCTTAAGAGTTTCTTGGGCTCAAATGATAATACTGTATTCGTATTGGTTGAGATTTGATGTTTTCGCCTCGAGGAGGCATGCGCCTTCAGCTGTGGTCTTATCCTTTGTTGTCCAAGATCTTTGTTTTCTTGGTTTTGTGTTTATTGCGATGGATCTTGTCTGAAATTTTCTTCTTTGCTTCTCCAAGAAAGGGTCTGCAGTTTGGGTTGCAAAGACCTTTAAGATGTGTATGGCAACCGGTTGGTGTGGTTTTGTGATTAGTCCGGTGAGATTGTGGGTATCAAGATACTTGAGATTCTTGGAGTGATAAATTATTCATTGAATAATTCTCGATGAGGATTTGATTTAAAGAAGATGTTGTCCTTGGGGCTAAATAGTTTTATTGTTGCAACTAGAAGAACCTAGCGTGGTTCATGAGTGTTACGTTCATTTTGCTGGAACGTTGGAATTATTGAAAGTATGGGAATCTTGATCAATTTTATTGGAGCATCATGATGGGGTACTTTGCAAGGATTATTAGAATGATTATGATGGTGTAGTTAATGAGTTTATAATTGTGAAGAAGCCCAACCGTTGTGGGAATTATTGGGATAGTAAGGATTGTTGAATTTTTGCCATGTATAACTTAGCTCAGTGAGTAACCCTCTAGGAGTTAGAATCTTTCTACAGATAATCAAGTTGAGAATATGTTTCATATGGTTGTTAATGATTGAGTATGGTTGATTGTGGAAATTTTAGTCACTGAATTTAAGAGTCTTTGTATTAAATATATCGAAGTATATGTATAGAAGCCTTGGAGATGGGAAATTTTGGTTGGTGATCTATGCTAGAACCTTGGAGGCTAATGATGTGGTGTGAAAATAGTGAAAGGAGTGGATTCTGAATATTATGGTGTTCCTTGATAGTATCCTTTGGATGTAGTAAAATGAGTGTGTGAGCTGAGAATTTCAAGTTGATTATCCTTAAGGGATTGTGGTGAAGTGATGGTGGATGAAAATAACGATGAGGTGCAATGGAAATTATTCGTTAAAGTAACATGTGGGTAGAGGAGTTGACTAGAGTATGTTATTATGAGAATAGTAGAGTCCCTCTACAGAAGTGTGTAGGAAGCACTCGGTTTGAACATAGAGTTGTTGTTGCCAATTTAAGAGAATTGAGCTAGTATGGTATGGGATAATTTGGAACCTCGTGATTCAAGAGGAAGTTTAATAAAAAAAAATCGGTAGTAAAATGCTCCCTGATTCTTGTTTGAGCTACGTGATGAGAGAAAAGTCTTTTGTGGTTTGAGTTGACTTTTTGTTGGCTTGTGTGGTTTTCCGGTTTAGGAAAAAAAATGGACGGGTTTGACATTTGAGTGATTCCCTTTGACGTATGTGTTGTTTGTTTGCAAACCACCTACTTGGAAGGTGGAGAGGTTCTTATGTTGAATCCTCGATTTTCTTTATGATTTGACCCTTTGGTGGGGAGTGGGTGATGTGTGATTGCAATAAGAATCCCTTATTTTCGGTTGTATTCGTGTGTGAAAGAGTGAGTTTACCTTGACCCCGTGGTGTGCCCGTGTTTAAGGGGTGCTCATTGCTAAGGTAAAGAGATCGATTGAGAATGGAAACATGAGATATATGTCTTGTCAGATTGTGTGGGTTGGTACTAAAGGGAATGATAACCCGATGTGTATTTAATCGCTTTTGTTAATTGCGAAGTTTTAGGGTTTGTGTATCACTAGGACTACCTTGGGTTCTAGTGTGGGATACACACGCTTTGTATGACTCGGTATCGAGGAGAACTTGAAAGATCCGGGCGTGGGCTTCATTAAAACCGTTGACCAACGAGTAAGACCACCACCATTCAAGAATTAAAGCTACACAATTCAAGTGTTGTAGGGGCGTAAGTTCAACGAGTGGCCTTGGTGAGTCGAATCATTGGTGCCTGAGCGGGTGAAAAGTTATGCGATGTAAGGAGCAAGGATCGGGAGGTTGGCAAACCACTTGGATCTTCAAAACCTATGTGCGAGGTGCAAGCAATTAGAAAAAATAAATATTTAGTATGTCAAAGCGCTTTGGTCGCAGCAGACCGAGAGAGAAGCAACTTGGGAGTTGGAGTCTCGCATGCGCTGAAAGCGATACCGGCGTTGTTCACGTCGGTGCTAGTTAATTGCTAGTTGGTTGTTTTGTTTTCGTTGAGGTTGCGGTTAGAATTGGGGTCGAATTCTGTTTAAGGGGTAGAATGTAATACCCGAAAATTGTTTAATTAATTGTTTAATTAATAGAGAGGGACTTTGTGAAATAATTAAATTTATAAGAGTTTTGAGGGTTTTATGAAAATTTAAGACAACCTGGGCCTAGGCCTTGGCCTGTGGGTTTTCTTGGCCCAAGAGGGAGGGAGGCCACCTCTTAAAACCCTAGGCAGCCCCACCCCTGCGCCTCCACCCCTGCGCCTCCACCCCAGCCCGCCGCCTGTCTGCCCGACGTCTTCTTCCGGTGCGTCGTCGTCGTCTCCTCCCCCGGTGCGCCGTCGCCGACGTTCGTCGCTGTACCGCGTGGATCCAGAGTAAAGAGAGGAGGAGATCGCGGGCGTGTTCGTCGCCGTGTTCGTCGTCGTGTCGTCAAGGGTAATCCCTGGTAGTCTCTAGATTGGTTTTTAATCGAGTTAGATTCGTTGGTTTTTTGGGCTGCTGGGACAGTAGTTGTTTCTCGGCGGTTTTGATCTAGTTTTGTCGGGATTCAGGTCTGGACCCCTTCTAGAAAGTTGTAGAGGGTTTGATTATCTTTCCAGGGAGTACAAGAACACATTATTTGGATCTGTGTAGCAAAAGTTATGAATTTTCTAGTGCGACTGTTCTGCAGATCGGGGTAGTTCTGGACAGAGTTTAGTAGATCGGTTTGTGCGACGGAAATAGTTGCGATTCAGGAGTCCTTCAAATTGATAAAGTTGTAGATAAGTTTCTTAGCTTTCAATAGAGGTAAAGAAGTCCGGATTCCGAGTTTCTGGCCGAAAGTTATGCCTGTTTTAGTGCGCTGTCCAGAGAGTCCGACGTGAATTTGGATGCTTTAGAAAAGGGTTTGGATCGATTAGTAAATGGCCGAATCAGAGAGTCTCCCCAACTAAGTTTTTGTAGATAATTTAATTATCTTTACAGATAGTCCAAGAACGCTTAATTTGGAGTTACGTACTGAAAGTTATGATTTTTGGAAGTCGGCTGTCTGTGGTTGGGCAGATTTGGCCGAGGGGAGTTGGGGATTTTATTGAGATAAATTGTTGGGGAATTTGGGGTTGCTGATATTTTGTATCTAGAAATCCATTACTGTTATGTTAGTAATTATTAATTAAATATTCAGGAGGAGAGCGGATTCCGGGGGTTGTGCCTTCTACGCGTTCTTCATTTTTCTCGCGGTTGAGGCAAGTATATTTATGATGTGAAAATCTGTATGTTTATGGATTTCTTGAATTGTTTGGATGATGGATGAATCATGATTGTTTAAATTGTGAGTTTGAGTAAGTGATGAATTGAGAATGCTATTTATGTTCTGTTTACATTATGGCATTTATGAGATTTGTTGATGCGTAGTATGGTGAATGCATGTTATCTTGTTGATACATTCACATATATGCATCATATTGAGAATTGTTGAAGTCTTGGTCATGTGGTGATCAAGCATCGAGGTCCCCACACTTGCGGTGTGGGCAATTGGTCCCCTGCACTGAGGGTGCAGGCATGGGTGTGCATTGACGGATGCACACTCCGCGTCTACCGTAAAATGCGAAAGAGATGAGAAAGAGGAGATTTTGATCATATTGCATAGCATGATGTTCTATGTTAATTGTTTAACTTGACGCTTAATGATCATTGGTATTGATGTTGATATACTTGCGAGTCATTGGACTCACTCTTCTTTGTTGTTTATTTGTTTTAGGTACCAATGTGAGAATGGCATATATGGGATCAAAAAGGGATTAGCTTCGTTGCACGTGCACTATTCCTTCAATAAGAAATAAAGACAGTCATGATAATCTTGTTGGCTTGTTAGCTTAATTGGTTCAGTTTATATTCCATCAGATTAAATGTAATAAAGACTTAGTATCATTGGATATTATCTTTCCGTTCATTATTTAGAACTTGTGCTATTCATGCTTATTTAAACTGCCATCTGGTTAATAAACAAAGGAGGTTATGCCGAAATTTTTAGGTAACCTATATTAGTTGTTGTTTTATTGTGGATAGTTAGTAGCATTTCAGGCCTATGTTAGGCTGGGTGTTACAGAACAGTAACAGCCCACAAAATAGAAACCAGCCTAGTCATTCCACGGGCAGGGTCCAATACTGTAGAACACTGTTCATAAGACTCATCCCACTGCTATTCAAGATCCAACCCGTTATTGTTGGCAACTCATTACTATTTCCAACCTGATCTATAATGAAAAGTCAAACTCGTTACTGTTTAGCCTAACCCATTACTATTTATCGAGAACCCAACAGACATAGTTATACCAATTTTGACCATTTTGACCCTATGAAGCCCATTCTCAACTCTGTTTAGCCTAAATAAACTCAGATAAAACCCAAACTAGGCTGAGTCCATTACTATAACCTAGCTTTGTTTACAACCCAAACCGATATTGTTCCAATCCAAACCCGGTACTATCCTAAACCTGTCACTATTCATAGAAACCCATCTATAACCACTTTGACCATCTCAAGCCCATTTAGCCTATTTTCAACTTCGTTCAGCCAAACCAAGCATCGCTTAAATCCTAATCGTCCAAACCTATTTTTTTATGTCTTTTCAGTTATTTTATTATATTTTATTCCTAACTTACATTCTATAAAACAAAAATTTAATTATATTTGCTATTCTGCGTTAGCATCCTGATTTGTCTAGTTGGTCAATGGATGAGCTGCTGGAATAATTAAGGTGGACCGTACAAACCTGAAACATGTAGTAAAATAACCAGTGACTGATAAAGAGACAAGTCACATATTTTTGATCATGTCGAAGCTACATCCTTTAATTATATAATAATTAGTACTTTTATTACCACTATTTGTATACTGTTATTTACTTAAAATAATAATTTAGAATAACGTGATAGTTAGATAAGTCCTACCACTGAAAAAGCCATGTCTTACTTGATGGCCATATTCACCTTGATAAACCTTAGTAATAATAAATTAATATAAAAATATACCATGGTAGATTAGGAATTCAAATGTTTTACACTACTAAAAGATTTGGCGTTTTGCCGATAGAATTACAAAATGGTACTAGGGTTAAAGATAAATAGTGGAAAGCTATGAGATGGTTGGACTCCATGACCATACCCTAAGGCGGAGGCAATGGTTGGTTTGGTGGCAGTGCCATAATGCACTGGGTTGTTGGTTTGTGATCGGTTGCCTCGTTAGTAAAAAGTAAGGACTAGAACCTTGTGCTGGGTAAAGAATATAGTGATCATTCAACCATAAGTTTTAACTTGTCAAACCTGGTCTAGTAGTTGCTCAAATCAATTGAATATCTATAGGGTGTTGGGGTTCCAAGTGTCGAATAGCCCATGGGTAAAAGAGGTAGTATGGAGATGGTAAAACCATACTTAACAATGGTTGGATCGCATGGAATTAGGTTGCATGCTTTCCACGTTGGCTAGTGGAATGCCGACAATGTGTAGGTCTAGTCCCCACCAGTAGAGGCTATGCAAAGAGGAGAGCAGTGAAAGACCTTGTTTTCTCAACACAGTCGCACGCTACGTATTGCATATCTATCGCATGACATTGAGAGTTTGAGAAATCTTATGGGTAACATTGGGCAACTCTACAGAGTCAAAATTACAAATGGTATTCGAATATACCGTGCTTCTGGTAAATAAAGCTGTATTTCATAGTTGATTATTGTTTACAAATAAAATTGCATCCATAAATATAATAATAAAACCAAAACACCCCATCTCTTGAAACACTGGTAATTAGTTAATAGTATTTCCCCTTGTGGTTTGTTGAGTACCTAGTGTACTCAATCTTTCTTTATTTTCACCAGAACAGATAATAAAAGAATGAAGGATAGCTCAGCTATCGTGTTAGGGTTATAACCGCACTCAAGCATTTCTGTGGGAATTTCATCGATTCTTCTGCATGTAGGATAAGTGTTGGGCTTGGACGCCCGTAAAGTTACAAAAATTGACTGTTAGGTCATATTTTAATCAAGCTAACCTTAAATGATCGTGAGTAGGCATGATACTATTTCTGTCCGCAACTGAACTCCTGGCTATTGCGGGAAGTTCGATGGCCCTGTTCCCAAAAATGGAGTCGTTAAAGAGTGTTATCATAGTAGGCTTGACTATAGGTTGTAATCCTAAGTATAGGCTTGCTTTCGATAAGAATACGAGTTTTATAAAACCCTATTTTCCAATGGAAAAGAATTACAAAAATCATAAGTAATATTGCTATTGTGTCTTCCTTATTTCTATCTCATCGCTCTTAGATATGTGTTAAAAAGTTTTTCATTTGATTTTGCCAAAACCTCTAAAACTGTGTAGCCGCTTAGACTAATTTCTTTTTTTTTTGACAAAAAACAGTAGGAGAGGCTCCTACTATGGTATATTAATAGAAATAAAGATATACAAAAGGAAAAAAGGAAAGAGAGGGGGGAAGGCGGGAGAAGAAGAAGGGTACATAGATATATTAGACTAATTTCTTATTATAAGTATTGACCTAATTGAATGAAAATTAACCTCGGTAGAAGTAATACTAAGGATGAATAGTACGAGTACCCCGACCAAAGCTTTTCCTTTTAAAAAGTTATAAGGTCACCGCTTGAGTAGTTAGTTATTAATACTTGTTTGATTTTCTTTACACAACGGGTAAAACCATTTAAGTAAATGGAATTATTTTGATTATAATAATAGCCAAATTGCATTATCAACCTGTTAGGTTTCTATATAAGTAATTTATGCAAAACTAATTCCTAGTTTTAAATAAAGAGTATGTTGAAAGCTTTCTGCTTCTGCTCTAGCTCATCTTGATTCATACTTGTGTCCTTTTATTCTTGCTCTTACTTTTCAGACTCTGAACCACAAAAGAAGTTAATTGTTAATTCCTGATTGTAATAAGTGGATTGATCTACACCAATAGAGTTGTGAGCAAAGAAACTAGATAAACCTATAAGATATTTGTATAAAAAGTGGTGAATAAACAGGAATGTTGATGTATCCATGTTGATCATCAGGAGGAATTGGTAGTGTAAAGTTTGGATAGATAAATTGGTGGAATTATTGGATTCGATTGAGTAGATAAATGGAATGATCAAATTTTGGAGAAATAGAAAAAAAGATGATGATTATTGGATTATAGACTTGATCAGTGATATTATTCTTGGTAGATATTTATAATGGTGAATTAATTTAGAAGTAAATAGTGGAGTGGAGAGTATAGTTGATTATTTGATGAGCATATCGTGATTATGAATTCAATGCTGGAAATGGTTGGATTAACGTAGAATTGTGATACATATGATATTGGTGGATTTAAAATGAAGAATATTGGATTTTCATTAGGATGTAGAGTTGAATAATTGCTAAATAGCGGATCTTAGGTTGAATTTATAAATTCTTGGTGGAAGTTGAGATTCATGTGAAGATTGCATAACCATAATTTGATTAATAAAATTGTGGATGATGCAATGAAAAATATATGTTCGGTGGATTGGATACATGATAATATTTGTTGTTTGGAGTTTTACATAACACTGATTCTATGACTAAGTGATAGAGGGAAAAATAGCATAGGCATAAATAGTAAGTAGAGGTTAAAATAATAAGGCCATTGGATTCTAAGCCTATATATATAAGTAATATGGAAGTAAATTGATCCATTGATGGATATTGAATGTTGGAAGATATCGGATTATCCTTACAAATATATGGGAAAATTTCGAGATAAATATTCTAGGAAAGCAATCAAAAAGATCATTTAATCTCACACCACTCTATTCCTCTCCTACTTCCCTCTTGCTCTTATCTTTATTTCAGTCTCACTTTACTTGCTAAGCCCAAAAATGTTATAGAATTGATTCTTAAGTCTCAATTACTGTTAAACGAAATATCAGCAAATAAATTGAAGATCTAACAGCACAATAGATGGAGAAAGGAAATATGGAAAAGCAGCCTAGTGTGGTGGAAGTCCTAGCTATCAATGAGAAAAATCAGATTGAATGTGAGCAAAGGTAAACTAAGATACTGAAACAACAAGCAAAGCTATTAGAACAATTTACTACAAAGATGTCACTAGAAGAATCAATATTAGCGTCAAGTGCAACTACATTCAAGTTTACAACCTTTCTTAAAACTCAACCACCTGAATTCTCGTCAGCATCAAGATTTTCTTAATCTTCAGCAAGGAGAGAAGTCTATCACACAGTATCTATAGCAATTTCACCATCTTACCCAATATGCTTAAGAAGACGTTAATACAAAAGCTAAAAGGATGGAATATTTTATTAAAGTCCTACGACCAAGTCTGAAACATTGTATTATATCCACATATTTTAATTTTTTATGCCTACAAACTCTAATCAACCAAGCACTCCAGATGGAAGAAGGAATATTAGAATATCCGAAGATTAAGAGATAAAGAGATCCTGTAGCAAGTGTTCTTTGTTTTCACTACCAACAAACGGGACACTATCGTGGCCAATGTCCAATGAAGTTCTTACCTAAGGAGAAGGCAATGATGCAAACAAAAACACAGTCATCAACGTCATATCAATCAAGCCAACGTAGACAACTACAAATGGAGGGAGAAAGACCTCACCTAAGAAAGCTAGGGCAGAAAAGAAGACAGATCTACTCCAAGGAATGACATGAAGAGAAGAGCGACAAAAAAGAATTAGAAAAGCATGAATCATGCAGCAAAAAAAACTACCTTATACTTCTTTAGGTATACAACTATGGTATATTGTGAGACTACAGAAACATATGTGAGTTGTCTATATAAAGATATAAGGAATAAAGAAGTTTGTGCTATATAAAAGTTAATCGCAGTGGACTTGATTTTCAATTTCAAACTACAAGAATGAATATGACAAAGATGAAAGTTTAAATGGCTACGTACATGGAAAGAATTATCAGAGAAAGCCAACTTAACTTAGATAGGGGTTAGCTAGAATGAAGTATTGTCACAAAATAAATCAAGAACCATTTAAATTGATATGCAAAATCAATATCTGTGGAAGTTTAGCAAACCAAATCCAGCAAAGTATAAGGGAATTAGCAAGACACGTCATAATTTGATATATAAAAATATGATATACAGATATAAGCAATAAAGAAGAGAGCGTGTGGAAACCCAGATATAACAAGAAAGGACAAATACCGATAGAATTACCAGTTGACAAGTATTGCATGAAGCTCACCTTGAACGAAGAACAAGGCTTAAGAAAAGGAATCAAGACAACATCAAGTTTTATTTTCCAATCCATTCTCCAGCTCGGGTGAATCTCAGGAATGAGATTCTTTTTAAGGGTATAGGTTGAAACATCCTAAACTTCAAAAGAATTTGAATTCATTTGAATTTCAATTTAATTTGAAAACCTTCCCTATTAGGAAACTCTTTGGCCATTTACGCCCTCCTTTCCTGGCTTTACACTTTCCCTATAGTTGGCATCAACCAGAAACCCGCCACATTCTCTGCTCCTCCCCTCTACCCATCTTCTCCCTGTTTTCCACTGCCACGACCTTGTTCATCAATGCTACCCTACCAAAGGTTGTACCCTCGCTTACTATGCTCAAACATTCCCCATAAGTAAGCCTTGACCGCGAGCCAGAGTAGCCAAGGCCAGGGTCGCCGTCATTACCCCACCCTCTCTCACGGTTGACACACTCCACCGCAGCTTTAACCGCCGCAACTCGTCGATTGAGGAGAGGCTGAGGTCGAGGTGCCACGGAGCATATTGACCTCCCGGCCACATGCCATTGCCCTAGCAAGGCAGCTACTGCTCCCAACTGCCTTGCCTTGGCTATAAAAGCCCGCAAGCACCCCCCCATTCTTCAGCATTGGCGCCCAACACAACCCCCTAGCCTCCCCTCTTCCCTTGCTGGCCAATAGATCGCCATCACCACCCTAAATCACCGGTAAGCTCCAATCTCCAATTTTGATATAAATCTTCACCATTCTTCAATTGCTTCCATACATAACTCCATTATGACCCCACAAACACTACCATAAGCTTGCCTTAGCCTCTCCAACCCCCTAGCTCACCGGCGACCAACTCCTCTGCCTGAGAGAGCCCCTCGCCGTGGACAGCCTCCCACAAAGCATTAGAGCTCGAGCCATCTGTACCATAGCCATCCCTTTGCCTCGAAGATGCTTAATCCGACCTTACCCCCACTGACTAGCCATTGAATCGTCCATGTTCCATGGTTGACTACTGTGAACCTCACTTTGCCACCAGCCATCTACAGTAAGCCTCAACCATCGCTAAGTCCTAAAATGGAAACCCCTCGCCACATAGATCCTTGCTGTGCCCTCAGTTGCCATAGAAGATCACCGTCAGTGCCGTAATTGGCAACTACAACCATTGCTCTGTTCAGCGACACTATAGCACCAAAGGTGGAAGATGACGACTATGTTGAGCAGGTCAAGGACTGCATAGTAACGGCCCACGAAACAAAAACCAGCTGAGCTATTCCACGAGTAGGGCTTAATACTATATAGAACACTATTCATAAGATCCGGTCAACTATTGTTCAAGATCCAACCCGTTATTGTTGGCAACCAGTTACTATTCTCAACCAGATCCGTAATGAACAGTCAAACCCGTTACTGTTTAGCATAACCTGTTACAGTTTATCGAGAACCCAATAGGCATATTTATACCTATTTTGACCATTTTGACCCTATGTAGCCTATTCTCAACTCCGTTTAGCCTAAATAGACCCCAATGAAACCCAAACCAGGCTGAGTTCGTTACTCTAGCCTAGTCCTATTCACAATCCATTCCGATATTGTTTCAATCCAAAACCGGTACTGTCCTAAACCTACCACTGTTCACAGAAACCCGTCTATAACCACTTCAACCATCTCTAGCCCGTTTAACCCATTTTCAACTATATTCAGCTGATCCAAGTATCGCTTAAACCCAACCACTCAAACCTATTTTCTTATGTCTTCTCGGTTATATTATTATATTTTGTTCCCAGCTTGTGTTCTGCAAAGCAAGAACTTATTTGTATTCATTCTTCTACGTTGGAGTCCAGATTTAGCTAGTTGGTCAACAGATGAGCTATTGGAACAATTAAGTTGGACAATGTAAACCTAAAGCCTATAGTAAAATAATCATAGACTTTGGATAAAGAGGTAAGCCACGTGTTTTTTATCATGTTGAACATATATCCTTTAATTATTTAATTATCAGTACTTTCATTACCACTATTTGTGTACAGTTATTTACTTACAACAATAATTTAAAATAACATGATAGTTTGCTAACTCCTACCACTAAGAAAGCCCTATCTTACTTGATGACCATATTCACCTTGACAAGCCTTAGTAATAATAAATTATTATAAAAATATACCATGGTAAATTAAGAATTCAAATATTTTACACTACTAAGAGATTTGACGTCTTGCCAATAAAATTACGAAATGATACTAGGGTTAAGAATGAATCGTGTAAAGCTACGAGATGGTTAGAGTCCACAACCTTACCCTAAGGAGGAGGCATTGGTTGATTTGGTGACAGCGCCATAACGTACTTGGTTGTTGATTTGTGGTCGGTTGCCTCATTGATGAAAAGTAAGAACTAGAACCTTATGCTAAGTAAAGAATATAGTGATCGCTCAAGCACAAGTTTTGACTTGTCAAACCTAGTCTAATAGCTGCTCAAATCAATTGAATATCTATAGGGTGTTAGGGTTCCAGGTGCGGAATAGCCTGCGGGTAAAAGGAGGTGGTATGGAACGGTAAAACTATACTTAACAATGGTGGGACTGCATAGAGTCGGGTTGCGTATTTTTTGCATTGGCCAGTGGAATGCCAATAATGTGTAGGTCTAGTCCCTACCAGGTAGAGGCTATACAAAGAGGAGAGTAATGAAAGACATTGCTTTCTCAAGACAGTCGCACGCTATCTATTGCGTGTCTATTGTATGACATCAAGAGTTTTGAGAAATCTTGTAGGTAAAGTTGGGTAACTCTGCAAAGTGAAAATTACAAATGGTATTCAGATATACCGTGCTTCCGGTAAATGAAGTTGTGTTGCATGGGTGATTTCATTAACGAGGCATAAATAGCTTTGAAGAAATTTCAAATTGGTAATTGAGTTGATTGAACCCCTTTCCTTTAAGAAGTTAAGTTTTGTCCTTTAGAAAATTGTTTACAAATACAATTACATCCACAAATATAATAATAAAACCAAAACATCCTATCTCTTCAAACACTAGCAATTAGTTAAATAGTATTTTCTCATGTGGCTTGCTGAGTACCTAGTGTATTCAATCTTACTTTATTTTCATCGGAACAAATAACAGAAGAATGAAGGATACCTCAGCTATCGTGTTAGGGTTACAATCGAACTCAAATGTTCATGTCGAAATTTCTTCGATTCGTCTAAATGTAAGATAAGTTTTGGGCTTGGATGCCTGGAAAGTTGTAAAAATTGACCATTACGTCATATTTTAATCAAGTTAACTTATTTTTAATAATTATGAGTATGCATGATACTCTTTCTGTCAGCAACTAAATTGTTAGGGTGCTATGTGAATTACGACGGTCCAGTTATCAAAAATAGGGTCATAACAAGAATCTAGACCAATCGATCACAAGGCCATGCATGGCCTTCGGTAATTAATTCATTAACCAAAGATGAATTAATTTGAACAGTCATTCATACGTTGTACATCGAGCACCAAGCTTCAGTCTCTGATTTTTTGGCATATATGGCACTGATTGCATATGTATTTATAAAAATAGCAGTACGCAGTCCGTATTAGTCAAAATGGTGCTTTTCCTGTCTAGTGGCTGAACGGCAACATCATCTTGCTGACACATGGGCCTGCCGCCTATCCTGTCATCCTACTACCTGGCCCACTTTGGTGGACTGGCGTCCCATGACCAGACGGCAGGTGATTAGCCGGCTTATCACCACCCAAATTTTTTCATATTATTTGTTTGAGATTTTCAATATAGCAAATGGGCTCAACAAATTACGAAATTTTATGTATAGTCTCCTAACATAACATACTTCGTTGTGTAATTTTTTAGTAATTTTATCCACTATGAATGTGGCTCAAAATTTTGTACGATTTTGATATTTGTAAAAGTTGTTACATATACCAAACTAACCGCATCCATCATTACCGGGCAATAGGCCACCTATCGCCTGGTCACCGTGCGACAAGTCACCTACCGTCTGGTAACTGGGCGGTAGGTGATTTAGCCCTAATGATCGGTTTAATTATATATCATCTAAGAATTTTTAGAGGTAGCAAATGATTGTGAAAAATTATGAAATTTTTGAGAGAGCTGTCGAGGTAGCATACTACGTTGTGTAATTTTTTCGTTATTTTTCATGATAACTTGTTGTAGGACCGAAATGGCGACAGAGGGGGGGTGAATGTCGCTCTCTTTTAAAAACGCCCCCAAAGTATTCGTGCAAAACCAAAGACCAAAACAGCACCAAGGAAACAAGCTAGCCGAACACTACAGGCTGAAACAGAGTATACTGATTTTCTTTAGAAAAGATGTGATCATGTCACGAAATCATTAATAATGAGAAACTGAGACAAGAACTTGCAAAGAAGAAATCAAGACTACACAGAACCGAATTCAAGAATTGTCGCCAAAAGAAAGATTCAAATGAGAGAATTTTACCACCAAACGTGAATCAAGACTGCAGAGTTTGCTGCTGATCACAAATACATAAAACTGCACAAACGTAAGGTGGGGCAAAGATCAAGTAGTTTGGTAATTTCCTTCAGAGACCAAGGAAGTAAACTGAAAAAGGTTGTTGGCAAAGGAATATCCAAACAGAGAGTTGGTGCACACTGAAAATCACCCTGCAGCCAACTGAGAACCGGGCTGAACCAAAAAGCAAAAGAAAAGCAAAAGACTTAAAGAGCAAATAGCCAGTAGAGGGAGTCACGACAGATGCTGGCAAAGACTCTGCTAGCTGAACAACCAAAACCAACAGAGAAACAGATCCACTGCAAGGACTACCACCAAAGCGCTTTCTTTGTCAAATCAAAATGCGTAAGATAGAAGGTGAAACAAAGAACCAAATAAACAAAGAAAATTGATCCAAACGGGAACATGAAATCCTCATTAGCTTGCTGTTTTTTCTTTGATTAAAAGAATGAAACTAGAAATAAAGTAGCGTAGGACCACAAAATTAAAGGAAGAAGACTCAGATCAGCCAAGAAAAAGAAGTTTGATTTTGCCGAATAGCAAGTTGAGGCAAAAGTCCAGATTACTTGTGATTTCTTCAACTTGTGAACCTGAACCTCTGTATTTCAACGAGATAAGATTTTATACCAAACCGAATAGCCAACTGACCTCAACAAATGAACAAACAATGAAAGAGCAGTTCGCATAACAGCTAAGAAAAATAGGAAACCAAAAATACAAAGAAATAGAGAGGAGTCCCGATACGCATGAACATTAGAACCATAGGAATGATTACAAGACTTTCAATCCATCCTCTCCCTCTCAATCCTCAAGAACACCAAGAGCCTCACATGCTTCTTGGGAGGAACACAACACACACAAAGATATGAATAAGCTCACAAGTGTCCTAAGGGGTATGCAGCCCTCACCTCTATTTATAGCCATTGGCTAACGGGTCTCCAACCCGTTCGCGGCTAAACCCTAACGGAGCTGCCTCCGCTTGTGCGACCTTGCGAAATTCCCGCCGCCCCTCCCGCACCTTCCGGAAGCTTCGCGCCCTTGCCTCGCACGCCCGCAACACGTTGAGTCCACGTCGTCTTCGACACCTCATGACCGTTCTGACCTCAGCGCCACCTGCGCCTAGTCCGGTCCACCGTGTCTCGCCACGACTCCGCCTCGCTGTCCTGCGGACACACAGACAAGAAAACACGTCACATAGCACCGCTCGATACATGAACATGTAAATAGCATAAACAAGATCAAACAAGTCGCAATAATAGAATATACATCCTAACCCATACGACTTGCTGACCAAAGTCCGACCGAGCCTGTTGCACCATGCAACGTGCGGGTCCGGACAAACCGATTCAAACTCGACTTTTGGAAACAGATGTCAATTACTCATCACTCACAATGGGATGACCTCCACATGGTCTCTCAATCTCCCCCTTGATGAGTATATTGACAAACACCAAAAAGCACAAAGTTGAGTTTGAAGAGTCTAACATGGTCCATAAGTAAAAGAGTGAAGCTAATGACCATGTCGATGTAGGAGCAAAAGAAAGAACAATTTTTCCTCAAAGCTCCCAAGTGGCTTTTCTACCACTATTCTCCCCTTTTGGCAATAAACCCATCAAGAATGAAAGAAGGAGAAAAAATCATGAAAATGATGAAAGACCGATTTGATCATTTTTTTAAGTATGTAGAGCCATGAGAATTATCCAAAATGACCAACATATATTACACCAAGCCATATCATACAAATATGCTACAAAGATCATGACTAAGTATGTAAAGAGAAGCTAAGCAACATAAGGCATATTCTGAATTTTAGTTGAAGTGCTTAGCAAGTCAAGTCAATCATGATTTTAGTCTAGCTAATGATATCCACAAATGATGCAAGCCATGTCAATGAGCTAAATGGAATCAAGAAGCTAGTGTTGAGCCAACTAGATTGCTATTTGTTCAAGAATGATACAATTGTTGAAGTACTTTGAAATTTTTTTTTTAATTGAGCACTTTTGACATTTTTCTTTTGAGATCTCATGATTGTTTTCAATCATATTTTTGTCATGTGCTAGACCTCAAGCCTTATGCGATCATTCCAAGCGAGAAGCTTAAGGAAATGATCTTGGTCATCCAAATCTCCCCTGAGTTCATGTCTTGTGCAATGGCAAGCCGTCTCATGAGAAGGAATTGGTGAGATCGGTTTTTCACACGTAAGAGATCCTTTTTTTGATAGATTGTACTAACTTATGTGTCATCAAGAAACTATATTGCTCAATCTATTGCTCAACTAAGATTCAAGACTCAACTCACCCTATTTGACATGGCAAGAACCATAAAAGATAACACAAAGTCGACTAGTCTCAAATATGAACATGACAGGAATTAGGTCAAATTTAGCATTTTAATTAACCTATCAGGGCAAAGACTTGACTACACATATAAAGTCATGATCAAATTAGCAATGGAGCATAAGTCATGGCAAAATGTATTATAATGAAAACATGTCATGAAAGGATAATAATCATGGCTCCATTAAGTTATGTTACAAATACAAAGAAGAACATCCAGCTCCCCTAACAATTGATGCAACTTTCGCCAAGTTGAGTTATGTCATCATTAAAATCTAGAAGTTCCCAAATGAACTCCCCACGAACCAAAGCAATAAAACGAGAAGTCGGCAAATAAATCACGAAATAGGCGGTCCTTAAAGCATAGATAAGATAGAGAATACTAATGACTCGGACTAACTCCTATCTACCCCATATGACTCTGTGACAACAAATGTCGAGTAAAACACACACTAGAGAGCAAACACGCACTGCCTACCCGAGGGTGGCCCAACCTCGCTAGAACCTAAAAGAAGTGAGTGAGCTCAACCTAGTGAGATAAGAAACAACTATCCCGAAAGCACAAGATAAGAGTAAGAAGTCTAAGCACTCAAAGAAGAGATACACTCTAACCTATGCTAGAAGGACTAAAACCCAATGCACCGCAGATGCGATGCAATAGTAAGGAGATGTAGCATAAATAATATGATAAAGCAGTAAAGCCCAAAGCTCCCCCTCACAATAGTCCGTAAGGACAAACCACCCCAAGCTCTCCCCGCAGAGCTGAAAACCTCGTGCTATCCAAAGGCTTGGTGAAGATATCAGCCAACTGGTGGTCACTCTCCACAAACTGGAGCACGATGTCACCCTTCTCTACATGGTCTCGAAGAAAATGATATCTGATATCGATGTGCTTGGTCCGAGAGTGCTGCATCGGGTTCTTAGCAATGCTAATCGCAGACGTGTTATCGCAAAAGAGCGAACACGGTCTATAGCTAACCCAAAGTCCCGCAAAGTCGAGACCATCCAGGACTCGCTACAACAATCGGCCGCAAAGAACATACTCGGCCTCTGCGGTGGATCGTGCAACACCGGATGCTTCCTCAAGACCAGAAACGAGAAGTGCCAATGAACCGGCAGTGCCCGGTGCTCTTCCTATCTATCCTACAGCCAGCAAAATCTGCATCCGAAAAGGCTCTAAGGGATAGACAGGAGGAGGAAGAGTACCAGATACCATAGTCAATGGTAGCTCGAAGGTACCGAAGATGCGCTTCACCACTGGCGGTGAGATACGCGAGGAGAAGCTCAAACCGGGCACAAAGACACACGGAGAAGTGTATGTCCGGTCTCGAGGCGTGGAGGTACAAGAGGAGCCAATCATACCCTGAACTCCTTTTGATCAACTCGCTCGCCGTCCTCATCGTGGTCTAAACGGTCAGAGAACCCATTGGGGTTGACACCGCTTGCCATCACTCATGTCGGTTGCCTCAGAGGTCTCGAGTGTACTTGCCTTGATGCGTAAATGTACCCTCCCGAGTCTGCTTGATTTGGAAGCTAAGGAAGAAAGTCAACTCACCCATCATGCTCATCTCAAACTCGGTGCTCATGACATCCGAGAACTGTGAAACTAGAGCATGAGAAGAGCCGCCAAAGATAATGTCATCGACATAAATTTGGGCGAGAAGGTCATTGCTAAGCCGTGAATGAACAAGGTCTTGTCAACTTTACCCATTTCAAATCATGCCTCAACAGATAGGACTTAAGCCTCTCATACCAAGCTCTAGGGGCCTGCTTAAGTCCATACAACGCTTTGGAAAGCTTGAAGACATGACTAGGGTATTTGGGGTTCTCGAAACACGGAGGTCGTTCGACATAGACTTCTTCCTCAATGAAGCCATTGAGAAAGGCACTCTTGACGTCCATCCGGTAAAGCTTGAAACCTTTAGAAGCCGCAAAGGCAAGCGTAATTCTAATGGCCTCAAGACGAGCTACAGGGGCAAAGGTCTCCTCGAAATCCAGACCCTCAACCTGGGAGTACCCCTGTGCAACCAGTCTAGCCTTGTTTCGAATGACTACCCCATCCTCACTTTGCTTGTTCTTGAACACCCATTTGGTTCCAATGATATTGTGATCTCGAGGGGGCTCAACAAGCGTCCAAACCTTGTTTCTTTCGAAACTCTCCAGCTCCTCATGCATGGCATTGATCCAAGACTCGTCAGATAAAGCATGAGAAACATCTTTGGGCTCAAAGGAGGCAATAAAAGCAGAATGAAGATAGAATTGAGATAAGCCAGATTTTGAGCGGGTAACACGCTCAAGAGGTCTCCAATAATCGCTTTCGAAAGGATGAGATTTTGGATATGTCTAGGAGGTCCAGGATGAGATGAAGAAGCGGCCTCTACCTCATGAGTCGACGGTAGGAACAGAGTCACTAGCTCCGTAAGCGTAAGGCATGGGTGATCACCTTGAGGTGCGGTGGAAGAAGGCATCTCAAGGGGTGGATGAGGGACCGGATCGTAGACAACCTCGCTCCATCGTCCTCATCTTCCACGAAGATGGTCTCGATCGCTCTAAAGAACTCGAGATATCGGGCCTAGTCCCTGACCGGCCTCATCGAAAGTCACCTCACGTGTTTCTACCATTTTGCTAGACTCGCAGCCTGCACCCTATAGGTTCGCCAAGAAGTCGAGTAGCCTAGAAAGAGTCCATCACAAGAACGTGACTCGAACTTATCTAGGTTCCCAGACTTCAGAATAAAGCACTTGCAACCAAACACACGAAAATGAGAGACGCTGGGCTTTCGCCCATATCTCAGCTCATAAGAAGTGCGGTGCAAGTGTGCCCTCAGAAAAACTCGATTAGAAACATGGCACGCGGTGGCTATAGCCTCAGCCCAAAATTTCCGCGGTGAAGAGTACTCATCAAGCATCGCCCCGCCATCTCGACCAAGGTACGGTTCTTCCTCTCCACAACGCCATTCTCACTGGGGACGATGGAGAAGAGAACGGTGCTCTACACCGCCTCACCACGAAACTCTCAAAGTAGGAATTTTGAACTCCGTGCCATTGTCACTGCGGATCGCTCGTAAGGCACCGGAAGCTCAACAAAAGCCTCTTGAAAAGACCTCGAAATGTGTAAACGCCTCATCCTTCGAGGCTAAGAAAACACCCAAGAGTACCTCGAGAAGTCATCGACTATGACAAGAACATACCACTTCCCTCCGCCGATCAAGACTCGAGCCGGTCCAACCGTATCCATATGGAGCAATTGTCCGGTGCATCGGTCATAGTAACTGGACCGAGAATGAGAAGCGGCAACCATCTTGCCGTGCGGCAGCATGGAGCGCAAACAAGATTTTTGACCATCTTGAGTTTCGGCACCACGAATGAGACCGTGGTCGCTAACTCGGGTCAAATGGTCAAATCCAATATGACCAAGTCTCCTATGCCAGAAGGAAAGATCGCGGGATTCAGAAGCAAGCAAACAACGGAGAGGATCACCAGAAGACTCAGAAAAATCAGCACGAAAGATCCTCCCAAAACAAGAAATCCATAAACCGGACTCACCAAGAATCAAGAATTTTGCACTGTTTTCTTAAAACTTACCTCGAAATCGCCATCGGTGGTCGAGAGACCGAAAGCAAATTGTACCGCAGCTTACTAACCAAGGCAACATCTTTTAAAACAAATGAATCATTAATGCAAGACTGCACCTTTGGCGATGACTCGCCTGTAAGAGGCGCTCCAAGGTGATCGCCTCATCACCGAGCACGGCAAGGAAGAAAACCAACGGAATCTCCGGTCATGTGTCGTGAACACCCGGAGTCTACAAGCCAAACCTTTCCCTTCCCTGCCCGGCGAACTTGAGTCAACAAGAGAGCAAAGTCTCGATCGGGATAAATCAACATAGATTTTGGCACCCAATCTTGAGTCACACGCCGAGCGTAAGAAGTAGTCACAGACGATCGACCTCTAACTACCCTCGCCTCCGTCGCTCAAAGAAGCGTAAGGTCTATGTGCGGACTGAAGTCGTTGCCGGTCCGACCGCCACGGAGAGCGAGTCGAGCACCGGCAAGACGCCGATCACGCCGCGGGTAGCTATCTCGATGGAACGAGATCTACCCTCGGGACGGCGGAAGTCACGACCGAGGGAACATGAGGACGAAAAAGTAAAACTCGGAAGAACCAAATCCTCGATGTCGCCCAAAGCTACCAACAAGAGCAAGTTTAGACCTCGTGTTGGTCTTAGGTGCACTCAAGGTCCGGGCTGACCACGAATACGCCTAAGAGCGCAACACGGCCTCACGCGCGATCTTGGCGCTTGAAGCAATGGTCAAATAAATGCCCATCCTTCCGGCTGAAGGTGCAATGATACCGCCTACGAGGGGTCAAGTGGCATGAGATGGCTTCGCCTACGAGAGGTCGAAGCTGCAGTGAAATCACCTTGTCGTCGAAACCCTTGGACAAAGCCCACTGATTTAAATTGGACTCTCTTGTTCTTGGGCTTGACCTCAATCACACCGCGGCCACGGTCCGAGCACTACAGTGGATGCTTCCTCACATCCTCACGGAAATCATATCCTAGACCCTGCTTGAACTTGCAAATCTTTGATTGGTCTAGAATAAGATTGAGATCCTTCTTGCCTCCTACAAATTTCTCGAGAGTGTTCATAAGGTACCGACACTCCCGAAAGAGAGAGGTGCAAGAGGAGCAAGGAGGAGGAGAAACAAGAAGGTAAGGGAGCGTAAGAACAACCAACAAAGAGGGAAGACTGGCTTGTGCACGCACAGCCGACTTGAAGGGACAGCCCCATCGCTAGCGTGTTGGTTCGCGTCTCTAGGCGTCTCACCCTTATCCTGGGGCTTCTTCCCTTTCTCATCAATCACATTACAAGTCAAGGTGGCTTCTCTAGAAGGTCCTTAGTTAGCTTCACACATTTTCATCCAATGCAATCAAGTCGATTTTAGTTTGTTACAATTAATGCATGGTGAGCTAACAGGTCCTTAGAAGCAAACCGAGCCAACTTCCTATCATGATCAATCATATCTTGAAACCGCTTGGAGACGATTCAAGTTCGGCAAGAAGCTTAGGACAATTCACACATGAAGCAATAGGCTCAAGAAGAAAAGCTTGTAATTCTGCAATTTTATGATCTGCCCGTTTTAAGTTCATCTTTAAGTTATTGCAATTTTCACAAATCTCGGGCAGATCGAGAAGCATAGTGTAGAGACCTCTAAAAGCATTGTCCTTATCCTCACATGAGGTGCAAGAAGTAGTCTCAACGGTAGATGATGGAAAAACAATCCTAGACATCTCTAGTTCAGCGAGCAGACTAACATTCTCCACCTTAAGAATATCTAGCTCAGAGGTCACACTATCATATGAAGTCCTTAGCTTCTCCATATCACCAATCAAGACAGGGCATGTATCACATTCGTCACGGGAGGGAGCAGATGTAAGTGAAGTAAGCTCCCGTGATAATCTAGCTACTTCCTTCTCTAACTCAGTACACCTAGCCTTAGCTCTAGCATGAAATCCACCTAGTTTAAGAAAAGCATGATTGAGCTGGTCATAGGTGGGGCATACCTCGTCCGAGTCGGAGTACATTTCGGCGTCGCTCGGTTCGCCCTCGAGGGCCATGAAGCACATGCCGAGAAGTCTTCGCCGCTCTTGGGGTCTTGATCACCCGTCCGTCGTCGTCGCTCCATCCCTCCACCTCGCCGAGGTCGAGGTCGCCGAACGCGAGAGGACGCGGTGGAAAAGCTTCTTGGCCTTCCCAAAGTCGCGAACTTCTTCTTGCCTTGCGTCCGAGCCGGAGGCTTCTTGTTGCGTTCTTGTTGGTGTAGTCGTTTTGACCGAACCGTAGTCGTTCTTGCCCTTCTCCGCTTGGGGCAGTTTGCTCGAATGTGGTTGGGGCCACCACACTCAAAGCAAATCAATGGTCCTCTTCTCTTTCCATCCCTCCTCCTCTTGTAAGCATGGGAGAACTTCCGAGCTAGGAGGGCCACCGTTCATCCTCTAGCCGCCTAACGATCATCGCTTACATCACGAGAGCGATAGGGAGAACCCGCAAAGAGAATCGTGAGAAGAACCGTATGGTGGGATCGGTGACTAGTGCCATCGATCGAGACTTCGACCGACGAGAGACTATGTCAATCTCGTGAGTCTTGAGGCGCGAGTAAAGCGTCCAAGAGTCAAGGTCGAGAGGTCCGTGGTGTCCTTGATGGTAGTCACCTTCATCTCCCAAACCCAAGATCGAGTGCGAAAAGAATTTGTCGAGCGTTATCCGAGTCGGAGTATGTGAGACCGACGGCTCGGAGGTTGCTCAAAATTTTGTGAAAGCGAGAAAAGCACTCGTCAAGGGACTCACCAGAAGCATCTCGAATTTGTCAGAATCGCTTGAATCGGTCTTGTCGCACCGTCTTTATTTGGGTGGTGCCCTCATGGTAAGCATTGAGGGTCACCCAAATATCGGCCGACGTCCGTGAGAGATGCGATCAAATTCGCTCGCTCAATCCACGAATGATGATGTTCCTCGCCTTTGCGCTTGCCTCAACATCGACCATATTCCCATTGATGTTCTCATCGGTGGGAACAACAACCGGACCTTGACCTTTCGCCAGATGAGTAGCCACGAGCCTGGATGTAGGTCTCCATCCGGCTCTTCCAGAATGGAAAATCCATCCCATCAAAGATCGGGGGCTTGGTCGAGTACTTGTCCGTCGCCATGGCTCTTGAGACCGGTTAAAGATCTATCAAGAAGAGCTAACCGGCTCGATACCAATTATAGGACCGAAATGGCGACGAGGGGGTGAATGTCGCTCTCTTTTAAAACGCCCCAAAGTATTCGTGCAAAACCAAAGACCAAAACAACACCAAGGAAACAAGCTAGCCGAACACTACAGTCAAACAGTATCTTGATTTTCTTCAGTAAGCAAGATGTGATCATGTCTTTGAAATCATTAATAGCCGAGAAATGCAGACAAGAACTTGCAAGAAGAAATCAAGACTACAGAACCGAATTCAAGAATTGTTGCCGAAAAGAAAGATTCAATAGAGAGAATTTTACCACCAAACGTCAATCAAGACTGCAGAGTTTGTCACGATCACAAATACATAAAACGCAGTACCAAAGCAGGGCAAAGATCAAGTAGTTTGGTAATTTCCTTCAGAGACCAAGGAAGTAAACTGAAAAAGGTTGTTGGCAAAGGAATATCCAAACAGAGAGTTGGTGCACACTGAAAATCACCCTGCAGCCAACTGAGAACCGGGCTGAACCAAAAAGCAAAAGAAAAGCAAAAGACTTAAAGAGCAAATAGCCGAGAGGGAGTCACGACGGATCTTGGCAAAGACTCATAATGAACAACCAAAACCAACAGAGAAACAGATCCACCGCAAGGACTACCAAATTAAAACGCTTTGTCAAAATCAAAATGCGTAAGATAGAAGGTGAAAACAGCAACCGAAATAAACAGCAAAAATTGATCCAAACTGGGAACATGAAATCCTCATTAGCTTGCTTTTTTTTCTTTGATTAAAAGAATGTAACTAGAAATAAAGTAGCGAAGGACCACAAAATTAAAGGAAGAAGACTCGGATCGCCCAAGAAAAGAAGTTTGATTTTGCCGAATAGCAAGTTGAGGCAAAAGTCCAGATTACTTGTGATTTCTTCAACTTGTGAACTGAACCTCAGATTTCAACGAGATAAGATTTTATACCAAACCGAATAGCCAACCGACCTCAACAAATGAACAAACAATGAAAGAGCAACAGATAACACTAAGAAAAATAGGAAACCAAAAATACAAAGAAATAGAGAGGAGTCCCGATACGCATGAACATTAGAACCATAGGAATGATTACAAGACTTTCAATCCATCCTCTCCCTCTCAATCCTCAAGAACACCAAGAGCCTCACATGCTTCTTGGGAGGAACACAACACACACAAAGATATGAATAAGCTCACAAGTGTCCTAAGGGGTATGCAGCCCCTCACCTCTATTTATAGCCATTGGCTAACGGGTCTCCAACCCGTTACGCCGGCTAAACCCTAACGGAGCTGCCTCCGCCAGTGCACCTTGCGAAATTCCCGCCGCCCTCCCGCACCTTCCGGAAGCTTCGCGCCTTGCCTCGCACGCCCGCAACACGTTGAGTCCACGCCGCCTTCGACACCTCATGACCGTTCGACCTCGGCGCCACCGCGCCTAGTCCGGTCCACCGTGTCTCGCCACGACTCGCCTCGCCCCTGCGGACACACGACAAGAAAACACGTCACATAGCACCGCTCGATACATGAACATGTAAATAGCATAAACAAGATCAAACAAGTCGCAATAATAGAATATACATCCTAACCCATACGACTTCGCTTGACCAAAGTCCGACCGAGCCCGTTGCACCATGCAACGTCTGGGTCCGGACAAACCGATTCAAACTCGACTTTTGGAAACAGATGTCAATTACTCATCACTCACAATGGGATGACCTCCACATGGTCTCTCACTTGCTATTTCTAAAAATTATTGGAGTGGTGCATAATTACCTGGCGCCGCAAAGTGGCTAGACAGAAAGCCATTAGCCCCAGCCATTAGTGCTTAATCACCTATTTAATTGCATATCTCTCAAATAATGTTTAGAGGTAGCAAGGTAGTGTAATAAATTACGTAAAAATTACACAACATATGAAGCTATATCAAGAAGCTCCACCACAAATTTCATAATTTTTTAGGACCATTTGCTAGCTCTAAAAATTTCTAGAGTAGCACATAACCACTTAATCATTTGGTTAATTATACGTCGCTCCTTGAATTGTTAGAGATACCAAATGGCCCCAAAAAATTACAAAACAATTACACAATGCCCCACAATGCCTCGGGAAGCTCCACAAAAAATTTCGGTATTTTTTTGAGTGCATTTACTATATTTACAAATTAAAATAAATATAACATAAAATTAAAAATTTAGGCATATAATTAAGCCAGCTAATTAGCCGGCTTAATCACCTGCCATTTTGTAGGCAGAAGACAGGCATCCTGTTGTCTGCTGGCCAGACGACAGGCGCTACGTGTCGACTGTCGCGCACTGTTGCCCGGTGACCGGATGGCAGAAACGTTATTTTTATCAATACCCTTAGTATATAGCTATTTTTATAAATACGCGTTAAAAAGTGCTATATATAACAAAAATTCCAGTCTTTATCTGTCGAGACCCAAATCTACGGATCTAGACTCTCCTATGTATTCTGGACTAGTCCAGGATCACGCTAGTGCACACAGTATAAGCAAAGATGAAATATCGACCATATCAGGATTTATTAATTAAGAAAAGACTCAAATATTATTAATAATTATCAGAGTTGTGACCTTATGGCCAAGCTTATAGATAATAGCCTGAAAGGCTTAAGAAACTTGCGCGGAAAAATAGAAATTAAGAGTAGTAACCATTCGACATGCCCACAGGAAATCGACTGGTAGCGAAGTCCTAATCCGCGAAGTCGTCGAAGTATCCTTCTGGTACCTCTTGCTGATGTGTCTATCCTTCTTCAACTGATCAAATATGGATATAACTATGAGTACATAGAGTACTCAGCAAGTCGTTTGTAACAAAAATGCAATATAGTATGTAAGGCTTACCAATGGATGGATGAAAGGTTACTTACCGAAAGCAATAATTTAAAGTAAATATAATAAATAGATTGAAAAACAAACTTTGAAAATGATTAATAAATAAGTAATCAAAGGAATTGAGATAAACCACAAGTGAACTGACAATTCACTCCAATCAATGACCCATGAACTAAGATTCACGTAATGAACCACTGGTGAACCAACTATTCACTTCCCAACTTAACTCAACCAAATTTTTATGAAACTCTACCCCTCGTATGAAATCACCGAGGATTGTACATAACCGGGGACACGGCTATTTAAATAGTTTTACACTCTGCAGAGGTTGCACAACTTTATCCACAAGACATGATAATCGCATATTGCCACGCGATTAACACACTTTCTTTGGTATGCGACGGAGAAATCATGACAAGGTCTTTACAATGCTCAATCTCAACCCAGTTTTGTCTCGCTAAGGTTTCACAGTCGAGTAGGTAAATTTTCTAGTCGATAATTGCCCCCTCTTGCGCCAATGCGGATCCATGGCTAAGGCCAAACCACACTTATCTCAATAACGGAACTGGAATTAAAACATCACAAATTAATCAGCCAGGTCCATCCCATACTGTACTTGTGGTTGTGCAGTAAGGTTCAGATCAATGGCGCAAAACTAATTAAGGCTTTAGACATTACCTAGGCGAAACATCCACATCTCAATATGCGAACTGCACCCCCTTTACTGCACGATCATTCGCCCAAGTGAAAACCAATTTTTGTATAACCAACACTAATGACACTACTCATGTCATGGTATTCAAATTTTATAACTATGGCGGACCATCACGTTTCATTATATCATTAAGTCAAAATTAATTAATTAATCACATGTGATGATAAACCCAACGTAACTACAAGCATTGCTAGTAATGTAAATGTGCAACCCATGTGACAACTAATATTTCATTACTAGATAATTACCCATCCTATGGTGACAATGGAACCATGGCATTCAAATTACCATGGAGGAATTAATCAAATAGGTCATGAACTACCAAGACAAAGGTTTGTACTAAAATAGCGATACATGATAATTTAAAAAAATAATACATAGTAGATTTGAAAACTAGGTTAAACATGATCAAAGGACACAACTTGCCTTGGCCTTGCTCAGTTAATGTCTTTTGATTTTTAAATCTTGCTTTAGCTCCTTCGAAGGTGTGATCTAACGAGAGAGAAAATAAAACTAAATACAAAATAAATTCAAATAAAATTAAAATGAACTCCAAAAACTAAAAAACTAGAACCAAAACATAGAGCTCAATTTTATATAAATTTAGAAAAAAGAATCGGGTCAAACGGAGCTAGGATGAAGAAGAACGGGCTGTCGGAAAAACTAATCCAAAGAAAAAGGCTGAAAATTGGAAAAGATTATTATGCTATGAACCTAGTGCATGGAAAGGCTAGTCTACGGTGAACCCAGCTCACGGAATAGTGCACGGTGTGACTCGGTTACTGATGTGGCTGCTGACTCAGCTAGATAGGCTCACGGGTTCATGGAACAGTGGCAGCTGGTAAGTGGGACCCATGCGTCAGACGCAGGGCTCACGTTGGACAGGGTGCACGGAGAAGGCGAACAGTCGCACGGGTGTGGTGCGGGTGGGCGCACGGTGCGTGGCGTCGGGCGAGCAAGCGCGGCGAGGCGAGTGGCGACTGCCCCCGAGTAGCGAAGCGGCACGGAGACGGGGACTGTGGCAGAGCTCGCCGACGGCGAAGGTTAGACGACAGAGCTGAACGGTGAAGGTGCTCATAAGCAGCGGCGAACGGCGACGGGGCACGGTCGGAGAGGAAGAAGTCGAGAGCTACGAACTCAACGGTGGTGCGCACGACAGGAGAGGTGGCTCGGTGAGATGCGAAAAACGAGGGGTGACCCCACCTTATATAGCGCGGATGAGGAGGTGGGGTTAGACACGACAGAGAGGTCGAGTCGGAGACGGCACGGACACCGAGAACTCTGGCTCGGAGACGGCGATGGGAGACCGAAACGAAGACGATGACGCACGTGGCGACACGCAGACGAACGGGATACAGGAGCGCAGGCGAGGAGAGAAGGCCGATGGCCGACACATGGCAGTCATCCGCCGAGCGAAGCGGACGCGGATGAGCGACACATGGCGCAGGTGGAAGCTGGCTGGGCTGAGGCGTGGGTCGGGTCAGTTGGTAGGCTTCGGCCCACCTAGCCTTTAAGGATTTTTTTAGGGTTTTTTATTTACATAAATTCAAATAAAATCTCTTGAGTTTTAGAAAATAGCAAATAAACCCGAAAAAATTGAAGAAAATTCCTTGAGACACAAGGAACCCAAATAAAATACTTCCAGAAAATTTTAAAGTTTAATTTATTCATATTAAATCCTTTTAATTAATAAAAAATTAATTTAAACTTTTATTAATTTCAGAAAAAACTAAATAATGAATTTTATTTAAAAAACTTTAAAAAAACTCTAAAAATCGGAATGTTACACTATCTATACAGCATAAGGACGTACTACGTAGGTACTCTCATCACTTATGACTCGAAAGGGAGTAGTAGGCCTTAAAACCTATAGCTAGCTAGGCAGGGGTACTTCGGTACGTAACACAGAGGAAAGAGTAAAAACTGAACATGGGAGGAGTACACAAGAACAGCAAAAAAAACTGCACAAAACTGCATGCATGCATGCACGTGCAGTCGACAACTGCATTGACCGCGACGGCCGGTACGGACGCCATGCTGGGTGCAGCCGGCCGGCCGGCCGGCCAGCTGCAGCAATTGCAACAACGACGCATGCATCGCCGTGAAGCCGTGACGAGACGACACCCCAAGGTCAAAAGGAGGAGCTGCAGCAGCAGCAACAGTATTCAATTCCTCAACAGTCACGCTACGTACTTTGCTGGTGGATTCAATGCGTTTTGATTAAAAGTTCGGTGCAGCGATAGCAGCATGCATGCTGCAGCAGTGAGGAGCAGAGTAGAAAAGGAAGGCCCGGCCGGGCTTTACACGCTGCCGACATGCATCTGGCGAATTTTTTGGTATATATAGCACTGCTTATATTTATATTTATAAAAATAACAATATATATATATATAATGTATTAATAAAAATAATATTTTTGTCGTTTGTTGGCCGTGCGGCAAGGCTGAAGGGCCGACGCGTGTGCCTGCCTCCCGCCACCAGACGGCAGGCTGCCTGTTGCCTATCACCAGACGGCAGGCTGCCTGTTGCCCTATCACCAGACGGCAGACTGCCTATCGCCCCACCAGCAGATGGCAGGTAATTAAGCCGACTGATTAGCTAACTTAATTACCTGCCTATTTTTTGTATACTATTTGTTTGAATTTTTAAATATAGCAAATGAACTTGAAAAATTACAAAAATTTATGTGCAGCCTCTCGACACAATGTACTTGATTGTATAATTTTTAATAATTTTATCCGCTGTGAATGTTGCTGAAAAATTCATTCGATTATGATATTAGTACGAGACGTTACATGTAGCAAACGAGCTGCAAATATTATGATATTTTATGTGCAGCATCCTGACACAGTCGTAGTAATTATCTATTTTTTCAAGAATTTTATAAATTACAAATATTTATAGAAGTACATGTAATAGGAAAAAAACACATCGCACGGGATACGATATGGCTCACCCATCTGAGTCACTGCTATTTCCTCGCCGTGTCTACCTCCCCGTGCATGGCCTTATCTTCCGTTGAGCATGAGCATATCTCGTAGGGTATGTCAGCCGATTCGGAGCTTGCGTCTCGGTTCGGAGGGGTATGGAGACCGTTCCGTTTGTTCAGTGGCCAGCAGTGGTCCAGTAGACTGAGGTATAATAGGTTAGGTCCGGTAAGCATCGATGTCCTCCAGCTGAGACATGCTGAACTATGGGCCGTTAGCAATAATATCGTGAACAAAGGACTCTAGAAATCCCCCTCGTGGTGTTGAGGAACTCTGGCCTTGACTGTATGACGTGGCAGTGAAGCTGGAAGAGCTTTGCCCACCGAAGTCTCTAAACCCCAAGTATGGTGTGAACGATGAGCTCTGTCGTACATACACTACAAACCCTAGTGCTGTGTATCGCTCCCTAGAAGCATCCGGGAGGCTCGTATCATCATCGGTGGACTCGATGTCACCTCCACGTTGAATTGAAGGCTACAAGATGAAACGATGTTAGTCACAATAAATATTTCGGATGTAGAATGTGAATCTTACGAATGTGCAGCGAAAATGGCGGGAATGTAAGTGCGTGTAGCTTGAAATGTATAGAAAGAGCGATAGCGAAGTGCGTGCTAACGATGCGCCGATAATGGCGGGAGTGAACTGCGCGTGGGGAAGCAGACGTGACGCAAGTGACACTTTCGGTGGTCTGTTCCCTACATGAGTGCTCAATTTTCATATGAGCCAGATATCTACGACCACTGCTTTGTTCACATGCGGATTAAACAAAGTAAAGAAAACCAAAATGCCGATTAAATAAGGCAAAGAAAATGAAATGAAACATCTCTACCGCATCTGTTAATCACCTGGTAATTGTACGAATTTTTTAGCAATATTCACAATGGATGAAATTGTCAAAATATTACACAGTGAAGTACGTTGTTGTGAACGACTGCACATAAAATTTTGTAACTTTGTATGCTCATTTGCTATATTTAAAAATTTGAACATTATCTAGTAATTATACAAAATTTTTAGCAATATTCACAGTAGATAAAATAGCTAAAAAAATTATATAGTCAAGTATGTTATATCGAGAGATTGCATATAAAATTTCATAATTTTATAAGCTCATTTGCTATATTTAGAAATTAAAATAAATAGCATGCCAAAAATAAGGTGTAATTGCTTCGCTTAATTACCTATCGCTCCGGTGGGGCGGCGCTCGTCACACGGCAAAGACCCCATGTGTCGACTTTATGGCGTCGACCGGTCACCGGATGACAAAAACGCTATTTTTGTAAATACGGTACATATATTGCTATTTTTGTAATTACAGACGCAGACAGTGCCATATATGCCGGGAGTGAGTGAATTCACGGTGAGGCGTTAATTTGTTGATGTTTGCCTATATTTTCTTTGATTGGCCCCGGCACGGCACGGGTGTAGTGGTGGAGTCGATCTGGAGTATGTGTGACCACTCTAGCTAGCTCGAGTCTTGATCTGGTTAGTTGTCCCAAGGTTCAAGTATAGTGGTTGATCCAGGATTTTTAGAGTGGATATTTGGATTTCGAAGCTAGCTTGCTCGGATATATTGATACCGATACACTAATATCACCATAGACCATTTCCCTAATACATCGATACAACATCCGTTTGAAAGAACAAAGAAAGCATAGGCTAAACTCCACAAAGAACCAAAATCGAAGCAAAGTAGAGTAGAGTGGAGCGGAGTAAGAAAGAAAATAAGTGGAGTGGGTGGAACACACCTAGATTTGGAGAGATGATGATGATGGTGAGTTGGAGGCGTTGCGCCCTTCCTGATGCCGCGTCCTCCTAGGCGCTGCGCTACTCCCTTCCCGCCATTCGCTCCCTACCTGGCTACCTCCTTGTTCGTCGCGCCACCGCCCACTTGGCCGCTCCACCTCTCTGCTCGCCCGCGCTACCGCATGCTTGCCTTGCGCCCGTGCTGCCTCACACATGCTTGTCGTCGTGTCACAATATTTCTCACCTCCACAACCTGTGCCCACCGGCCGTCACCTGCCTCCGTAGCCCGCGCCTTCGTCCGCTCGTGACTCGAAAGCCGGAGCTGCCACCCACACAATAGCCACATGATGAGAGAGGGAGAGAGATATAACAAAGGGTACCGTTTGGTTTGCATCTTTGCCTCTTTGGGCTTGTACGGGAACGGCTGAGGCGGGAAGGAAAATAGACCTAATATGTTTGCATGGGCCGATGTGAGATATGGGGAAGTGTAAACTAAATTCATTTGCCAGCACAAATATATAGTTTTGGCCCATCTAATAGTATATACACCTAATACACCTATTATGTACCTAGTATTTTGCAAAAAAAAAAAAGGTGTTCAGCACAACACCCATGACTCATAGTGAGTCTACCACTGTTTAACGAGAGAGTAAAATTGAAGGTAAGCATAGGAAAGAATCCCTAGCTTAGGCACTGTTTAGAATGCTAGAGTTTTTTTTATCAATTTCTACTAGAATTGAATTTGTTTCTTTTGAAATTCCAATGAAAATCTTGTGAAATTCATGCGTTCCAAACAGAGCATGTCAACCCTCAATTCCACGTGCGGTCCACAAGTGTATTGTCATAGCCTAAATTTTAATTACCCATATAAAATAATTATTTTGATTTTTTTCTAATTTTTTTGAGTATTTTTCCTAAATTTTCTGAATTTCTTAATTGGTTTTCCTATTTTCCGTGCTTATTTGAGTATTTGTAGAGTTTCAAAAACAGTAAAAAAAAGTTTAAAATGCTTTATTTGGGTTCAAAATATTCTGAAGTACCTCTGTAAATTTACATGAAATTTATTGAAGTATATTACTAATTTTAAAAACAAGAAACCGTTTTCTAGATTTATTTTATTCCAAAATCATATTTCAACATCCCTAAGGCCTTCGGCGAAATCTCTTGGCGGCCTGTTACTGTTTCCGCGCCCCGGCCCAAAAATCCTGCCCGTGCCAACCTCGCCCAAAGCCGTTCCCTCCCTCCCGATTCCTCTCTCTCTCTTGGCAGTGTATTTCGTGGAGTACGCTTTCGACAGTTTCCCCGGCCCCGGCCGGGTTCGCGCCCACGACGCCGTCCGACCGCACCGTTCAAGCACCGCACCGCGCATGCCCAGGACGCCGTCCGCAACCACGCCATGCCGACCAGGGACCGGTTCTCACGTCGCCTGCGCCAGGCTCGTGCACGCGCACGCCCGACAGCGCCTAGCCCGCGCTCTGGCCGCGCCCGCCGCGCCGCACTGGCTAGCCTCGCCGTCCCAGGACTATGCCGCCCCGCGCCAACCGCGTCACGACGCACGCCCGGGCCTGTGCGCCGGATTCGCCCTCTTTGTCCCTCCTCCCATCTCATCGCGCTGCACCATGCACGCCGCATGGCTACAGCTGCCGCATTCCCGAGCTGTGCTCGCCGTCTCGCTGCGCGCGCTCTGCGCCAATGCTACGCCACCGCCAGCGTCGCTTTGCTCTCGTCGCGCTCGGCCTCGCGATGCCAGAGCTCAGCACACCCAGCCGCAACCACCGCGCGTGCTCGCTCCCAGAGCTTGCGGTGATGCATGCCTCTGCCATCCCTGCACCTCTGCCAGCGCCTGTAAAGCCCAATTTGCCACGCCCTTCTGTTCTAGCCCCTGGCCGCAGCTCCATGCCATTGATTCCGAGCACAACGCCCCCGTGGCGTATAAAAACCGACCCCGACGGCCCGAGCTCCTCACTATACTCCCAACTCCCTCCCAGGCACCTTCCATCCAGTGCATGTCCTCGAAACCGGCCGTGACGCCCTCCTTCTCCAACCACGGCGTGCCCCACGGAAGCCATTCGACAAAGTCGGTGAACCATTCTTCGATTCCTTGGAACCGCAACATCCTCAAGCATCTCTAACCAAGACCCCAGCTCAATTCCAGTGGAATCTCACCTGAGTACCGCCACCACGGACGCCCTCCTCCGCCGCCTCGGGCCACCACCAGCATATTCCGATAGGTCTCCGACCCGCCTTCCTCCGAAATGAGTTCCTTCTGCCCCCTAGATGCTTTCCCTACCCAAATTTGGCCTAGCTCCACCGCTTTTCCACCGCCGTCGTTCACCATGGCCGCTACCGCCGTGCTCGCGCCGTCAACCACTTCCCGCCACTCTCCGCCGCCGCCAACCTCTCCCCGAGGTTCCCCTCGGCTCCCTCGTGCTTCCCCTATACTCGCCTCCGTAAGAACCGCCGCTGCTCACTGCCAGTAGCGCTCGCTGCGCCGTGCCCTGTTTTGGAGGGACCGACAAGCGGGCCCACTTGTATTAAAAACCTATTTAAAAAATGTGCACTGACATATGGGTCCCACAACTCGGTTCGGTTTTTAAATAAATGGTTCACTTAAACCATGACCCACACATCAGCGACTGTGTAATAAACCAGAAATTCCTATTTTAAGAAAATTAAAAAATCCGTAGGGTCCCAGTGTCACACACTATACCAATACCTAAGTCTAAACCAGGTTTTATAATTTTTATTTTGTTAAAATTTTATAGACTTTCTTGACTCACCAAAGTCAAGAATAGATTTTACAAGTCATCATCATTTTGTGTAAAACAATTCTTCCCACCTAAATTATTCGAAGTATGGCTAAGCATTCTATAAAATTTTCAATTAATACTAGTGCACTAACTAGAGTTTCAGCTATGGTAACAAAGCATGATTGTGTTCAATATCAAATTTGGCTGTACAAAGGTAGGGGTGGAAACGGATCGGATACGGTCGAATAGTATCAAATACGAATACGAATCCATATTTTAAAAACGAATACGAATACGAATTCGAATATTCTTAAATACGAATACGAATATTCTCGAATACGAATACGGATATTTTCGAATACGGATTTTATCGGATACGAATATCGGATAAAATGGATTCCTAGCGATTTTGCCGATTTTCACCGGTTTTTGACCGGTTACCGGTTTTAAACCACCTAAATTCAAATTTTGAATCACAAAATTTGTACGAATTTTTCATGGGTTCTAGAAATGGATCGAATACGAATCGAATAGTCTCGAATACGGATACGGATACGAATATTCTCGAATACAAATGCGAATACGAATACTCTCAAATACGGATACGAATATTCTCGAATACGAATACGAATATTTTCGAATACGAATACAAATATTTTCGAATACGAATTTTTGCTTACCATATTCGTGTTTTCTCGGATACGAATATCGGATAAAACGAATTATCCGTTACCGTTTTCCACCCCTATATAAAGGACTTAGGTATAACTAGAATTTACATTGAATTTAAACTAAATTAAATAAAAGTACACATACATAATAATTTAAATTACTGAGAATAATATGATCAAATATGTAATTTACCTTGCTCGAAGTCCTGCTGGAAAAGAGGGCCAAGACTAGCAGTAAGGTCAAGCGCTTCCTCAAGATCGCAGCTATCGTCATGCGCATCATCATCGGGGTGGTCTTCGGAGACCCGACGGCGACGACCGCAGCGGTCGTTGGGCTGGTCTACAACAACGGATAACGGGTAGCAAAACCGATGGCAATAAACCCTTCCCCTGTTCATGTCTTAGTTCATAGAGAAATATGTGAGGTGTCGTATATGTTGCAGTAACTTGTAATCTTCTTCATTAGTAAGTTTTTGAGTTGTACTTGTAGTACAATAAATTTGTATACCTTTTTTCAAATAATTTGGATGTGTGGCTCTCTTAAAAATTTTGAGTACACTATCATATTCCGAATGATCCCGGACAGCCTCGGCGAAAATTTTTCACTGAATGGCGGGTAAGGCTATACATGCATACAATTTAATTGTACTAATTGAAGATACAGCGATCAATATCAAAATTACCTCTATGTAGAGTTTTATTGTGATAAACATAGTGAATGATTTAAGGCTGAATAAACAAGGGCTACAACTCAAACATCTAAACGCACGTACTATAGGAAGCCTCCCATCGTACGCCCAGTACAACATTGCAACATCTAGGATAATTCATGCGACAAATAAGATGAACATTCACAACAAAAAAGGGTTTTGATCTAAAAGGGGGAATGACAAATCTATCAACAAAATTCACTTGAAAAATACAGATCACGTTCCTGCATGAACATGAGAATATGTACCAGTGTAAAATTTCAAAGCAAAATAAATTTACTTTGTTACAACCATCGGAACGCTTTGATAATGTTTATGCAACAAATGGGAAATACACTTTGCAACCAAATCACAAACTTGTGTAATGAAACATCGCATGGTCTGGAGCAAATGCACAACAAATTACTAGAATACCTACAACAAATTCATCCCAGTTATGAAACATCAAAAAAAAGGCAACATCACAACAATGTCTCTTGCTATAACATCTTTGAGACGACACAATGTAACAATACAATTCACTTTTAGCAACAATTGAGTGAATGTACTACAACAAATTTCTAAACATGCAAACAAAACTTACCGAAGAAGAAGAATACATTGGAGGCCTCATCGCCTACGGGCCCAGATCAAATGAGGGCGAGACCCTAGCACACCACCACCTTCCCGCTCTGCCATGGAGCTCAATAACCATTTGACACCCCCCCCCCACCGAGCTCGGGAGCTTCCTAGAGGGTGACAACAAGCATGCAGAGAGAGGGAGGGGAAGGAGAGGGAGGCGTGGCTTGCTAGGCTCCTGTGCTGCGAAATCCAACCATTGATGATGATAAGCCATGGGAGAGGAGGATGAGCAGTGGAGGTAGAAGGAGAGAGGAAGGAAGTAGTAGAGAAGGGGAATGGATAAGATATGAATGGTGAAGTTGAGTTGGTTCTGTGAGTGGGCCGTTCGAGTTATCCGAATTTCATGTCTTGTATAGGTCGTCCTTACCGTAGCGTTCTCTACGAATCAGAAGTACAATGAGAGCTTTCCTATCGTACAATCCTATCTACTATCAGATAACAATTAAAGACGCAAATCTCAGCCCTTTGGTCTATGCAACAAAAAACCATAAGGCCCAACAATTTGTCACTAAGCTTGCAACAAAAACCTCTCGCAATGCAACATACACAAAAGCGTAACTAGGAAAATGCAATAAATAAGAACTATTGATGTAACGATATAAGAAAAATACTCCAACAAGTATACATTATTGTTGCAACAAATGCAAAATCATTGAAAATGCAACATTCAGAAAAAACTCATGCAACAACTTGACTTAATTGTTGCAATAATTGAGATAGAGCTCGAATGAGGAGGAGGGCGGCTCAGAACATCGTCTCGTCATCGATAGGCCTAACTCTGATGGTGGGCGAGGCTGGCCTCCACCACCTCCTCTTTCCCTAAGCCCCCAAAAGCCCCGCCGCCCCAGCCACCGAGCTCCACCACCACCTCCTACGACTCAAGGGAGGAGGAGGCACCTAGCCCCGAAGCTCTATGACTCAACGACTTCAACACTTGGCGGTGGTGCTCATCGACTGGAGGCAAAAGGAAGCAACAACATGGGCAAAGAGAGAGACAGAGAGAAAGAGAGTAGATCTAGTGACTTGTATCAGCTGTGGAGTGGTGGAACTGTGGATTGAAGAGGATGGAGTGAACCACGATTAGATGAAAGGGGGAGCCTGTGGAGGCTGTAGCCGTCGGCGGAAGCGCTCGAGTTACAGTGGTGAAGGGAGTATTGGATATGAACACGAGAGAGAAGGGGCACTCGAGATGGTTCTCACTAGGAGTAGTGTTAGACCATGTGGTTAGGTCTAGGTTATTTTGGTGATGAATAATTGACAACGGTTAATTTATGATGATGGATATTTGATAATATTGTTTATCGATGTTATGCGAGGTGTGTTGGCGTGTGTGCGTATGGACTGATGTTGGTCAAGTTCGGATGAACTTGTGCTGGAAGAATGTTCTTTGGTCTTTGCATGTGCAGGATGAGCATGGAGGCGATCATAGTCGGTGACGAGGAGGACCGGGACTAGAATGGGGAGATCTGAGGTCCAGACGGTCAAGGATGTCATGCGAGATGGTCAGGCTCATGCTTGGGGTGCATGGAGATCAGGGATAGATGATACGTGTTGGAGCTACGGAGGTGCGGTCTGGAGGCTACGACACGTGGTGGATGATGTGTGGAGAAGCTACGGGAGGTGCGGTCCTGGAGGCTTCGACACATGATGCGTTAGAAAAGTCGGGAGTGTGTAAAACCCGTGTTAGGAAGGGTTTCGGGTCCCTTGGAAATTAGTGGGCCAAAAGCCTAGTTGAGGTAAAAATGCCCATGTCTAGTTGGATGAGTTGAATTAGGATTTTAAGTAGAGTTTGAGTAGGACTCATATGAGGGATGGGTTGGATTAGGATTTGAGTAGAAATTGAATAGGATTCGTAGGAGGCTGCATAAAAGATGACAGAAATTATGATTGGTAGTGTGGCTTTTGAAGAGACTAATTTTATGGTAAGAAGATACTTTGTAACCACCATGATTCAGAGATAAAATCATAGAATGATTCTGAGAAAATTTCTGGTGACGGTGCATCTTGTTATCGTGCTTTCCTCGGTCGCTGCGCTCGTCCTCCCACGCGGAGGTAGCATCACGCTCGTGTCCCGTTCGCGTCGAAACTTGAAGGCCTTCCTCGATCCACGCGCAAGCTAAGAAGATTTCAGTGCATCGCTACCACTCAGGCTCGCACGCGCCCTCGTGAGATTTCCTCATCTCGGCCGGCGTGCCAGCACGGTCTCATGCGTCGCCCGATCACGTCAGCACCTGAGGCATCCATCCGGCAGCGTCAACGATTTTTGTCCTCGGTAAACCAGCAGCAGTTTAACATCTTACTTTGATTCACATGCAATTAATCCTGAGCTCTACATGAACGGATGGTAGCTCCTGTTTTGCATGGTCCTAGTTAAATATTATTTTATGCATGCAGTGATAAACTTTGGTAGTTAAGTCTAATATATTGATTAGTTGTTGCCAGAGACTTATCCATACACATACACAGGTTAATTCAGGATTATTGTCGTTGCATAAAGCTAGGTTGCTTACTGTTGCACATACACCCACATATATTACATATAGTGTTTCTTTTGCTGTTTTATTTTTTTTTAAAAAAAGTTTCCGCTATACGCTGCAATCATTCACTCTCTGATTGTTATCAATGATTCTACAAGTGGTATCAGAGAAGATTTATTTTTCTAATTGATCTTAACCGGTGATTATAAAACATGTCGACGGATCGGTATTCCACAAAACCTTGTGTTTTCGATGGTGTTGATTTTCAGTATTGGAAAGCGAAGATGGAGGCATATATTCAAGCTCAAGGCTTTGCAATATGGGAGAAGGTCTACAAGCCTTATCAAGTGCCTAATAACGATGTTGTGTCAGCAGCAAATATAGTACAAATGGAGGCAAATACCAAGGCAAGAAACCTGATAATTCAAGGACTAGGAATGAGTGATTTTGATCGTGTTGTGCATTTTAAATCTGCATATGAGGTATGGAAAGTACTATGTGATTATCATGAGGATTCATCTACTATTAAAGAGGTACGTCAAGATTCCCCTAATCCCTTAAAGCGCGTCCTTGCTCCTTGCTCTAATTTCTCTGAAAATGCAGTGCAATTGCAGGCTGGCAAAGAGAAACCATTTGAATCGTTGATGGTGATAAAATCACGGAATATTTATGAATAAAATGTTTAGATGACCTCACAAAATTATTGTTCACACCGATTTTCAACCGCTCATGTTGCCTGTAAATCACAGGGAACTTGCTTAAGTCTTGGTTACATGATTGAATGTTTCAGGCTTAACGAGAAGCATGTTAGAACCCAATGCACCTTCCGGTCCATGTAAGGTACCGATAAACTTCGGCAGAGGCAAACTTAGGGTCCTTTTGGTTGAGCTGCGACTGTGGAGAAAAACTGCTGTGAGCTGTGAGCTATGAGAAAGTTGCTGTGGGCTGTGAGCTGTAGAAAAATTGAAAGCTGTTTGGTTAAACAAGTATAAAATATACTTTTTGTCTTTATCTCTTTTAAAACAACTATGAAAGAGTTTTATTCAATCTATTTCCAAAAGCAGAAAGCCAAAAGTCAAAAGCAGAGTCAAAATAACTTTTAAAAATATACTACGAAAAAGCAGCTACTTTTAAAAAAACTACTTTCAAAAGTAACCCCTTTGATTGGGCTTTTAATTTTTAAGGCTAAAAGCCGAAACCAAAAGCCCAATCAAAAGTACCCTTAACGTTGTGACTTGTGAACCGTCACCGTGGTTACGTGGTGTGTATAAATACGTTGGGTTCGGTTCGTGTTTTCTTCTGCAGAGACGCTCAACGAGCGCAGGAAATGAATTCGCCATATGACGATCACAGAGGACATTCCGCCGGAATCTCCGGCCACCCCGCCCACCCGGAGCACAGGCTGAAGCTGGTCACCGGAGACGACCGACCGTTCACGTGGTTACGCACGTGCAGTAGACATGTGTTGCCACTAGATGTTGGCATGCAAAATAGCCGGTTAAATACATGGAACTAGGTTATATTCTAAAGTGCTGTAACTTTTAGTTGAAATGGCTACTATAGCGGTCGTTAACTTTTTCTGAGGTATTTAATTAAAAAAATAACAAATAAAAAAACATCGTTATATTTTCACAAATAATGTAAAGAAAAAGAAAAAAATAAAAATAAAAAGGATGAAAAATGAAGAAAAAGGCCATGTTAAAAAGGCAACATATTTTAAATAACTTTTGGTTTCTAATAACTAGAAGCCAGAAGTTATCTTTGTTTGGAAAAAGGGTAGGTGTAGTCAGGGGCGAAGCCAAGGGGAGGCTTAGTAAGGCTCCACCTCACCTCCCCGTGAACACCCCCCGGTGAACACCCCCGGCGGCGGACCCTCCCCGCGGCCGGCGAGAGCATACACACAGAGACACGAGACATTTCACCACTCAAGCACCGCTACGGCTTTAAGCCCAACAAGCAAAAAAAATAAACTTCAAATAGCGGCCGTAAGAGGCCCAAAGAATTATCTTATTGGCCCAAGATCCAGCGGCGATGCATCACGATCCAGACCCGAGACCCCAGAGCGGGATACGACAAACACATTCACTGCTTCACAAACACAAAGTACACATCCGATCCAGATCGGCGATCGGCGCGGCGGGCGAGGGTCGGCGGAGCGGTGGAGCGGACCGGGCAGGGGCAGTGGAGCCGGACCGGGGCAGCGAGGGTCGGCGGCGACTCCGAGTCACCGAGACTCCGAGCGAGGCGAGGCGGCGTCGCGGCGACTCCGAGGCGGAGGCTAGGCGAGGCGAGGAGAGGAGCTAGGCGAGGCGGCGGCCGGCGAGGAGAGGCGAGGCGGAGGTGGAGGCGGCCGAGGAGAGGAGCGAGGCGAGGCGGAGGCGGAGCGATATTTGCGGTTGCGGTCTTTCGGAGCAGCGGAGGCGGAGAGGAAAAGGAGAGGCTGCGGCAAGGCGCCCACTTCGCGCGACGCGAAAAGCGAGATAAAAGGCGAGCGCGGTCATGGTCGTCGTCGGTGGACTCGGTGCGGCCGCAGCGTGGGAAGAAAAGCGCACCGCCGACAATGACGCTTCTGCCTCGGTGGATGAATTGAAATTGGACTGGTGTCCATCTACAGTAAAATAATACAGTATAATACTGTGATTCAGTATTTGAGGATCGGGCAGCCGACAGCTTCATTGCTTTTGGGTAATTTTTCTGTACTTTTTTTATTAATTTAGTAGTTTAAAGTTTAGATTTTAGACTAATAATTTATTTATAGATTTTGCTATAATGGAGAAACGAACTTTGTGTAACTATTTCAGTAATTCAAGTGGTTTTCGTCAACTCAACCAAAGAAGCTTCGACTAGAATTTAATCCAAATGAAATAATTGTCGATCCGTATTGCGATACCAATTGAAGATTATGCTAATGAAATTAGAGATCAAGTGAGAAGGGCATATTTATTGAATGGACCTACCCGAGTAATTGGATATTCATTTCCACAGATATTGGATGGCAAACAGTCGCGGTCCTTTCAAGAATCATGGTATAATAAATTTGATTGGTTGGAATATAGTGTGGAAAAAGATGCCGCCTTTTGTTTCTATTGTTTTCTTTTCAAGAAACCGGCACAACCCAATACATTTGGAAGTGATGTATTTACGAAGGTTGGGTTCTCTCGTTGGAAGATTGCTTTACAAGCTTTCAATAAACATGTTGGTAGTACAAATAGTTCCCACAATATTGCAAGGGGTCTTTATGACGACTTCAAAAATCAAAGGTCAAGTGTGTCTAGCAAAATCAATACTTATAGCAAGGAGGCCGAAATTGCATACAAAATTCGTTTAACTGCATCTTTAGATTGTGCAAGATATCTTATAGCTCAAGGTGAAGCTTTTCGAGGACATGATGAATCCGCTACTTCCATCAACAAGGGGAATTTTAAAGAGTTATTGGATTGGTATAAAGATAAAAAGGAGGACGTGAAGGTTGCATTTGATACAGCTCCAGGGCATGCAGTTATGATTTCTCCAGATATTCAAAAAGAGCTTTGTAAATGTTGTGCACAAGAGGTCACGTATGATTAAAGATGAGATTGAGATAGAAATTTTGCAGTCCTTATTGATGAGTCCGAGATGTATCAATAAAGGAGCAAATGGCGGTAATTGTGAGGTTAGTTATAGTTACACATCATTTATGCTTTGTTGTTTTGTTTATAGTTTATAGTTTACATTTTATAATCATATCATTTATGCAGATTTGTGAATAATCAAGGGAAAGTGATGGAAAGGTTTCTTGCCATTGAGCATATCACAAATTGTACATCTGCGGCATTGAAAGAAGCTTTGGTTGGATTGCTTACTCGACATGGCTTGCCTATTTCAAGACCGCAAGGTAAGGTGGCTATGACGGAGCTTCAAATATGAGAGGTGAATTTAATGGATTGCAAAACTTATTCGGATGATAATCCAAATGCTTTTTATGTTCATTGCTTCGCCCACCGCCATAGCTTGGTAGTTGTCACCGTGGCAAGTTGTAGTAGAGCTATTGCGATTTCTTTAACTATGTTCCCCGATAGTGATCTTTGTGAGTTCATCTTGTAAAAAGATGCCTTGGTTAAAAAACATCATGAGGTCTTGTTGGAGAAGCTAGAGAGTGGTTTGGTTTCAGCTGGGACAGGATTGCATCAGGAAGCTGGACTTGCTAGACCTGGAGATACTCGGTGGGGCTCACATCTCGAACTTTGCTTCGCATATACCAAATGTGGGAAGCGATGGGGATGTGCTTGAGCTTGTAAGTGAAGATGCTTGTCAAAACTCAAGTCATGGAGGAGCAGCAGTTTGCTAAAAAGATGGAATGTTTTGAATTTGTATTCATCATGCATTTCTTAATAACCATATTGAGCATTACAAATGAGCTATCACTTGCTTTGCAAAGGAAGCATCAAGATATTGTTGAAGCTATGGGCTTGTTACAGGATGTCAAACAACGATTTCAAGATATGAGAGACAATGGGTGGGAGCCATTGTTCAACCAAATCAAAAGTTTTTGTGAAACATATGACATTGATGTGCCAAATATGGAAGATCCTATTGAGTTATGGGTAAATCAAGACGTCGGAAGCATAAAGTGACTCAACATCATTATTACAAAGTTGACATTTTAATGTTGCTATTGATGCGATTATGAATGAGATGAATCATCGATTCAATGAAGTTTCTGAGTTATTGGTATGCATGTCTTGTCTTGATCCAAGCGACTCCTTCTCTAAGTTTGATGTTGATAAACTTGTTCGGCTTGCTGAGATATATGCTGATGATTTCACTGGTGCTGATCGGCTTATGTTAAGAAGTCAGCTTCAAACCTTCATTCTCAACATTAGTAGAAATGAAGAATTTAATGGATGTCGTGATATATCAAAACTTGCTCAATTGATGGTTCAAACAAGGAAAGATAAAACCTTCCCATTGGTATATCGCCTCATCGAGTTGACATTGATACTTCCAGTGGCAACGGCATCTGTTGAGAGAATATTTTCAGCAATGAATATTATCAAAACAGATTTGCGCAATAAGGTAATGTATGAGTGGCTCAATGATTTGATGGTGTGCTACATCGAGCGAGAGATATTTAAAACCATTGATGATGATAAAATCATAAATCGTTTCCAAAGCATGAAGTCGCGTAGAATGCATTTGCCCCGTGATTCAAATTTGTCTCGTGGTTCAAATTAGCTTATTTGTGGTATGTTGCATAATTCATATGATCTAAATTTTCATTATTATTCACAATTTTCTATTATATAACTAATTTTCATATGTTTCATACAGTGTTATTTATTTCTACTCCGCACTTGTAGCGTAATAATTATATATTATTGGGTATGCTTTTCTATTGTCGAGGTATGTACCTTGTATTTCTCCGTTTTTCGTTGTTTGTCTCTAAGACTCCAACCGTATAATTTCGTATGAATTTGAAATTCTATAAGAGTATAAGATTATATTTGTGTCAACTTAGTTTAGTCTGACAAATACTTCAGCCCACCCTCAATTTTAATCCTGGCTTCGCCACTGGGTGTAGTTGAAACCATCTAGACAAAGTTAAAATCGGAAAGTCAGGATCCACCACGATTGGAAACATTTGGAAGAAGCTGACAAAGGAAAGTGCACTCCAAATCAGGAAACGTCAGTAAGACTTCGGAGATTTGAAGACTTAAAGCGGACATGGACTCTTCACTACTACAAAAGAGGCTAAATCGACGGCCACATCACGTATTTGTTCATACGTAATCGTTTCAGGATATTTTCACGCATGCTTTATAATAGAAACCTTCGTGAAAATTAGACAACACGACGGTTCGCTTTAAGAACCGCTCGTTACCACGACGGTTCAGTAAAACGAACCGCCTGTGATAAGCGAGACAACAGAGACAGCTTCGCTTTAAGAACCGTCAGGAAATTTCACGACGGTTCTTAAAACGAACCGCTCGTGATAAGCGAGATAACACGTACGGTTAATTTTAATAACCGCTCGTGGTAATCGATCGATAACCAATAATTGGTGTATACCGGATTTCGATCTCACCCGCCCATTCTCTCTATATCGAATGACAGCACCATTCCTCCCACCGCCGCCCTTATTAATAACTCCCCATCTACATTTCCACCGGTACTAGCCACGGTGAGTTCATCCACTAGCTAGCTTTCCGCATGCATCTCGATCCTCCGCTGTGAGCTAGCGCCTGTCATGCAAGATGGCGGAGGTCGGACAACACACTCTTGCCGTAAGTGTCGTAAGTGTGTCTTGTTCACCTTACCGCCGTGCCATGAAGGGTTCGTTAGCTTGTTATCCCGTAACAAAAATTTGCTTCTCCTCCGCCGTGAGCTAGCGCCCGTCGCTGCACGGCAGTCACCGGACAACACACTCTTGCCGCCGTAGTATCGTAAGTGTGTCTTTTTCGCCGCACCGCCGTGTCATGAAGGGTTCGTTAGCTTGTTATCCCGTAATAGATCCGAATGTGTATTGTTGTGTTTCGTGTGCATTTGCTTGTTTTCAAAGGGCATGTAACAAAAATTTGGACACCGTCTGTAGGCGGCGTCGGAGAAGTCGAGTATCACGACGGTTGTTATCGATGAACCGTCTCAGTGATATTAGTATCACAGACGGTTGTCAGATAAAACCGCTCGTGATAATCGGAATTATCACGACGGTTTTTATTACAAATCGTCTGTCATAGTAACAACCAATCAAATTCGTACAGAGACAGGGGATCACAAAATAAAAGGCAAATTTATTAATTTCAATTCGAGGCAAATTTATTACAAATGTCGCAGATAAAGAGATTGCCATATTCTAATCTTCCGCTTCAGACGCTTCTTCTTCGACTTTGGGACATGGAGGAGCGCCACGAGTTCTCGAACGCCGTTAAGATTGTCCTTGTCCTCAAGACTTCCTCCTCCAAAGATTGGCAAATGATCGAGAGCGACGTCATAAGCTCGTAGAGGATAGCATGATAAGATTCCTCGAATCCGCCGTTTACGCTGGGCGGCAATGTTATCCATCAATCTCTCCATTGCCACAAATGCTTCCTCCGCTTTGTGCACATTGTAGAGAAGAACGAGGTTAAGTGCGGTTTCCTTTCCCGAGCAAAGAAGAAAACACCTCCGTCGACGGATGATGAGGTCCACCGACGGATGGAAGCGAGTCGAGGAGGAGAGCAGGCATGAGCGGAGGAGCTGCTCTAGACGTGGATTATTGGTCACCGTGTCGACACGGCCGAACAACTCATGATGGATAGATGAGAGGAAGGAGATGAGTAGCGAACAGTACTAGAATCCATATTAATTGGTAGCTAGTAAGAATAGTACGTAGGAGATGTACGTGATCACAAGAACAAAGATGATGAGAGTGTACGATGTAGAAGACCCGTGCGCATATTTAACCTTCAAAGATGTATTTGTTCAGATACTAAAGAGACGCTCAGATAACGAAGGAGATACGTTACACGAAACACAAGAGATACGCTCGACTTTTCATTATCACAACCGGTTATCGCAGACGGTTTTAATAAACAACCGTCTCGTTGTCAAAGTCGCAGACGATTTTGAATAAACAACCGCTCGTGAAAAGTCGGTTATCGCAGACGGTTTTGAATAAACAACCGCTCGTGAAAAGTCGTTATCACATACGGTTGTTTATTAAGAACCGTCTGAGATAAACAGATTTTCACAGACGGGTTTTAATATAAAACTGTCGTGAATTATCACGCACGGTTTGCAATAAAACCCGCTTGTGATAATGCCACAAAGCATTTAATGTGCCGCCAGCCGCCTCGCCTTCATTTCGATCCGATCTATAGACACCGCCACAGCACTTTCGCCACGCGAGCCTAGGCGATTTCGTGCCGCTTAATTTGGTGGGAAGAGAAAGAGATTGAGCTTTGAAGATTCATTCGTACTTTTCCTGGTAGCTCTAGATATGGTTAGTAAGGAAATTGGTTTTTTCTCTAATTGCATTACAATTTAGATCTAAGTAATTGGTGAGTGTTATTGAAAATGCTTAATTTGCAAAATTATTGGTTATATAAGAGTTGTTGTGTTTATAATACTAATTGAGCCGTGTGAGTGAAGATAATACATGTGGCCGGATATATATTTAGTAATAATTAGTTAATCTAATTTTAATACCGAGTTGTTATATATGTACGTAACGAGGACCAAGTCGGATGTATGTCATGAGCCGTGTGAGTGAAGAGTATATTAATGGCGGTCTCGCTTACAAGAGCCGAGGAGGATATGTTGAATAAGGGGTGGAATATATGTACCGTCCATGTGCCGATCGCGAATTTAAAGATGTCTAAGAACCGAGGGCAAATTGAAGCGCACTTGATTCGGAGGGGTTTCAAAAGGGTTATATGTGTTGGACCACCATGGCGAAATGAATGATCATATGTCACGGATGACATCGCCATGAAGTGAATGATATGTCACGGATGACATCGCGGTGAAGTGAATGACATGTCACGGATGATGATACCGATAGGTTGCACGATGATAACTGGATCGATGCTTGCGATGTAGAAGAGAACTATGATCGAGAGAGTATGTTAAATTCGGGCTTGATGGAGGACCTGAGAAACCTTTGTTCACGTGTCGCAAGTACACGAGGTTGTCGGTCGTGCTTGAACTGTTGAAATTGAAGGCGCATAACGGTTGGTCCGACAAGAGTTTCACGGCCGCTAGGTCTTTTAGCGGACATGCTTCCTGAGGGAAATGAGCTGCCTAAAACCACGATAAAGCCAAGAAGGTTCTTTGTCCATTGGGAATGGAAGTAGAAAGAATACATGCATGTCCGAACGATCGTATCTTATACCGTAAAGAGTATGCAAACATGCATGTATGTCCAGCAGTAACGATGTCGATACAAACGTAACAATCAATCGATGACTGCGAGGGAACAGAGGCGAAGAAAGGACCTCCGCTAAGGTGGCATGGTATTTTCCTATAATTCCCGCTTGAAAAGGTTTTTGCAAATCCAAATTAGGCAAAATCTGCGCTGGCACTCTGAGGAGCGCAAGAAGGATGGAATGCTAAGACACATTGTCGATTCCGTCCAAAGGAGAAACCTCGATAGGAATTTCTGAGACTTTGGTGCGTAACCAAGGAATATAAGGTTTGACCGAGTACGATGGAATGAATCCTTTCAAGAGCATGAGCACCGACATAACACATGGCCCGTGACCCTCTCATCTATAACCTTCCTCCTTGGTTGTGTATGAAGCGAAAGTATATTTTGTCACGATACTTATCCAAGGGCCAAAGCAACTGTGGAATGATATCGATGTGTACCTAGCACCATTGGTAGAAGATCTAAAAGTACTGTGGAACTAAGGGGCACAGGTATGGGATGCATACAAACGAGAGAATTTCACTTTGCGCCCTTATTGTTCTCGCACCATAAACGATTATCCCGCCTTTGCTAACCTATCGGGCCGAGTACAAAAGGTGCCAAAGCTTGTACCCACTGCTTAGATGATACCGAGAGTGTGTGGTCGAGACACTCACGCAAAACGGTCTACATGCGCCACCGCCGGTTCCTTCGAGGGCTCACCCATACCGCAAGATGAAGAAACAATTTGACGGAGAGAAGGAAGACGGTTCACTCCAAGGCATTTAAGGGGACACGAGGTTTATGATATGGTTAAGGATTTAGATGTTGTCCTCGAAAGGGACGAAATGAGGGCTCATGAGAAGAACACCGAAGAAGAGATCAATATTTTGGGACTTACCTTATTGGAAGTACCTAGATGTTCGACATCGCATCGACGCCATGCACGTAGAAAAGAATATATGTGATGCCTTGATTGGTCTCTCATCGAACATTCGTGACAAAACAAAGGATCGGCGTCAACGACGGCTTGACTTGGCCGATATGGACATCGACCGAGTTAGCACCGACAAGAATAGATAATGGACGAACGTATTTTCCCCTCGCGTTACAACCGTCCAAGGCCGAGAGAACGAGAATGCTGCTGCTTGCATGGTGTGAAAGTTCCGTCTCGTTACTCCGAACGTGAAGAAACTTGTTTCGATGCAAGATTTGAAGTTAAATGGCATGAAGTCTCATGATTGTCATGTGTCGATGACACGATGCTCCCTATTGCAATTAGAAATATTTTGCCGATCAAAGCACGAGAGACAATCATGAGGCTATGTTATTTCTTTAACACAATTGCCCGTAAGGTCATCGATCCTAAGGACTAGATGCTCTACAGACGAGGTGGTGGTAACTCTATGTCATCTTGAAATGTATTTCCTCCTTCGCTTTTCGATATCATGGTACATCTCATTGTTCACGCTGTGTGGGAGATAAAATATGCGGCCCGTATTCCTACATAGCATGTACCCATTTGAGAGGTTCATGGAATTCTCAAGCCCCACGCACGGAATCGATCTCGCCGAGGGCGCATTGTCGAAGGTTATGCAAGCGAAGAGGTCATTGAGTTTTGTGTCGATTATATGGCTCGACTCAACCGATAGGTGTGCCTCAATCTCGCCATGAGGGAGGTCAAGGGTATCTAACTATCGGAAGGAAAGCAATCATCGCAGATATGGACACGTATACTCAAGCCCATTTCACGGTCTTGCAACACATGACCGAAGTGGCGCTTATGTCAACCAAAGACAAGAATGTGCTTGCAACAAAATCCGAGCGGCCGGATGTTTGGATCAGAGGCAACATATCATCCCGCTCAACCAATGGTTGAAGGAGCAAATCGCTAGGAGCTCGCCAAGTGAGACGACATGGTCGGCAAAAGGCCAACATTTACGCCAGACATAGCAAGGATATGACATAAATGTGTACACATTCTATACGTAGTCTCGTGGATGTAAAGAGCACAAACTGTATCAGCGGTGTCCGTGATAGATGCGTTCAGTATCGATGGGTCGAGAAACTCGTACTATGGGTTCATAGAAGAGATTTGGGAGCTCGACTACGTGGTTTTCAAGATCCCCTTATTTCACGCCGCTGGGTGCATCTCCCACGTGAAGGTTGACAAGCACGGTGTCACTACCGTGGATCTCCAACGTGTCGGGTACAAAGACGAACCATTCGTGCTCGCCAACCAAGTTGTTCAACTTTTCTATGTAACCAATTCGCAAATAAGAAACGCCATGTAGTTCTTCATGGAAAAGGAGAATTGTCGAGTAGAGAATGTAGTGGACGAGGAAGAATACAATCAATTTGACGAGTTACCTCCTTTTGAAATGGCATAAGGGTCGACGACGAACAACGTGATTTAAACTAGTTACGTACGCATTGACCATCATGAAGGGCTCATTTTTAAAGGAAATAAGCAAGTACAATGAGAATGAGCTTCATATATGTGGGCATTTGCATATATGTATATAACAACGTATTTGTGTGATGTATATGTGAAAATGTGTGATGTAGTCAATTTTGAGAATGAGAAAATATGTAAAGAAATATACTATGTGAATACCGTTGGTTGGTGTTGTATATGAATGCAGCTGGTTGGTGTTGTATATGAATGCGCGCAAGCTGTTGGTGGTTGATCATGAATGCACCGGTTGGTATTTGTCCAAGAAATACAATGGCTTATCTCGCATTTATTCTACACGATAACCGCTCGTGATATAAATATCTCGAGAGACCATGTGGTGGTCATCCCGTATGATGAGTAATTGACATCGGTTTAGGAAAGTCGAGTTTGAGTCGGTTGGTTCGGACCAAGACGCTATGTGGTGTAACAGTTCTCTACGGACTTGGTCAAACCTCGTCAAAGTGATTAGGATGCATATTCGATGATTCGGCTGTGTTTGTTGACTCTATTATGCTTACATGTATCGAGCAGTGCTATTTGATGTGTTTCTTGTTTGTGATGACTGCAGGACGTCGAGACGGAGTCGTGGCGAGACACGAGGTGGCCGGACTAGGCGCAGTGGCGCTGAGGTCGAACGGCCTGATGTGTCAAAGACGGTGAAGATTCGATGTGGTTGCGAGTCGTGGACGACGTGGAACGCGAAGCTTCCTGCAAGGTGCGGAGGGCGTTTGCAAAGCGCAAAGCTGCATAGGCGGGAGCGGTTCCGTTCGGGTTTAGCCGGTATAATGGGTTGGAGACCCGTTAGCCAAGGGCTATAAATAGGAGTAGGGGGCTGCATACCCCCTCACCAACTCAATGGCTTTAGGAAAGAATTAGAGTTTCTTTTCTCCATAAGGGCTTTTAGTGCTTTGAGTCTCTCTTTTGCTTTCCGTTGAGAGTTTGTTAGAAAGAGAGCAGTGGAGTTGGTCCCTCAAGTTCTTGTGTTGTGTTCTTGAGGTGTGAGATGCTGTAAGAAATCATATGTAAACATTCCCTTCTATGAATCAAGATGAGAAGGATTTTGGCTGAGTTGTTCTTGTTTCTTTTCCTTCTGTTCCTCAGCCCTTGCAATTTATTTTTGTGATCTTGCTCGAGTATTTTCTGATCTCTATTGCTCTCTCTTGTAAAACTTCATCTGTTGAATATTTCCTCTGTTTTGGTCAGCTAGAGTTTACTGTTTTGAGCAGAAGAAGTTTTGTCTTCTTGATTTCCTTGATAAACAAACAGTGATTAGGTTTATGGGTTCTTGTTGAGAGCAGTAAGGTCTTGGCTATATGATCAATATTTTGGCAGACTCATGCACAAAATCTCAAGAATCCTAAACTTTTGAATTGCAGTCTTTTCTTTTGTTCTGCAGGGAACTCTTAGTTTGATCTCCTCTGGACCACTCACTGCCAGCCAAAACTGAAATTGGAGTCTTGTGTGTTTTGTTCTGCGAAGGAGAGCAATCTTTTGATCCTTTCTCTGATCCTTTCACTTTTCTAGACTTCTTTCCTTTTCAGTTCTTCTTTTCTCTTTTGCTCCTGTCGTAGGGACTGTTTTCTTCAGTTGTTGGCAGCCTGTTTTCTCTTCTTGCTTTGTTTCCTTTTTGTTGTGTTTTGAGCGGCAGCCTCAAGTAGTAGAAGTTAATTAGCTTTTATCTCTAATTACTTTGCACTAATCTTCTTTTCTTCTCTCCTCATACATGAAAGTCACGGCATGCATCTCCTTATTTTTGTGCTATCTTTGACCCTGTTTTCAACAAGGTTGTGCAGTGATGTTTTTAGCAGTTTTTCGCTCAGCTCCTGTGTAGATTTCACACGAGTGTGTTCCTGCTCAATCTGCTCTTTTGCCTTAGAAACTGCAGCCGGACCCTTTTCTTTTGGCCTAGTCCAGTTCAGTTACTCGGTTGTTTGGTGACAGGTCTATTTTCTGCATTTCTCTTTGTCTGTTTCGGCTGCACCGAATTTCTGTTTTCAGTCTCTAAGTTCTGTCAGCCGGTAGTTCAGTTCTTGCATGTGGCATATAATTTGCAGCAGTATTTGCTCTCGGCGGTAGCTTCATTTCTCTGTTGTCATTTGCTGTTTTTCAGGTCTAGTCTCTATTGGCTATTTCCAGTTAGCTCTCAATATCTCCTTCATATCTTCGATAGCAAACGGAGAAGAGAATTAGTGTGAATACCTTAGGAGTAAATTTTTATAAGCAATATTCACCCCCCCTCTGTTGCCATTTCCGATCCTACAATTGGTATCAGAGCCGGTTAGCTCTTGTCTATAGATCTTAACCGGTCTGCAAGCCATGGCGACAGACAAGTATTCCACCAAGCCGCCCATCTTCGATGGCCTGGATTACCCCTTCTGGAAAAGCCGAATGGAAACTTACATCCAGGCTCAGGGGTATGCCATCCGCGGAAGGTGAAGATTCAGCTTTGTTGTTCCCGCCGATGAGAACATCAATGCCGGAATATGGCGATGTTGAGGCGAATGCAAAGGCAAGGAACATCATCATTCGTGGGTTGAGCGAGCGAATTGATCGATCTCTCACCGTCGTCCGCCTACGACATCCGGGTGACCTCAATGCATACCATGAGGGCACCACCCGATCAAGACGGTTCGACAGACCGCCTCAAGCGTGAATACAAGAAATTCGAGATGCTTGCCGGTGAGTCCTTGACGAGTGCTTCTCGCGGTTTCACAAGATTTTGAGCAACCTCCGAGCCGTCGGTCTCACATACTCCGACTCGGATAACGCTCGACAAATCCTCTCTTCACTCGATCTTCACGTTTGGGAGATGAAAGTGACTACCATCAAGGACACCACGGACCTCTCGACCCTGACTCTTGACGCGCTTTATTCGTGCCTCAAGACTCACGAGATTGACATAGTCTCGCCGGTCAAGTCACATCGATGGCACTAGTCACCGATCCCGCTCGGATCTTCTTCTGCGAGCCTTTGTGTGGATTCTCCTCGCCGCTCGTGACATAACCGATGATCGCTAGAGCAGCTTATGATGAGCAGCTAGCCTCCTAGCGCAAGATTTTCTCATGCTTACAAGAGGAGGAGGGATGGAAAAGAGGAGGACCCGTGATTTGTTTCTAGTGTGGTGGCCCCAACCACATCCGAGCAAACTGTCCCAAGCTTGGGAAGGGTAAAGGCGACTTCATTGTTCGGGCAAGAACGACTACATCGACAAGAACCGCAACTCAAGCCCTCAAAGACCGGTCCAAGGCAAGAAGAAATTCAGAACTTTGGGAAGGCGAAGAAGCTCTTCCACCGCGTCCTCACCGCTGACGACCTCGACCTCGGTGAGGTGGAGGGATGGAGCGACGACGACGGACGGGTGACCAAGACCCCAAAGGCGGCGACGACTTCTCCCAATGTGCTTCATGGCCCTCGAGGGCTTAACTAAGCGACAATGAATGTACTCCGACTCCGACGAGGTGAGCCCTACTTATGACCAGCTTAATGATGCTTTCCTTAAGCTAGGTAGATTTCATGCCAAGTCTAGGGCTAGATGTGCTGAGTTGGAGAAGGAAGTAGCTAGACTATCACGGGAGCTTACTTCGCTTACATCTGCTCCCTCCCGTGATGACTGTGATACATGTTGTGCCTTGATTGATGATATGGAGAAATTAAGGACCTCTCATGCTAGTCTGTCTTCTGAGCTTGATTTGATTAAGGTGGAGAACATTAGTCTTCTTGCTGAGCTTGAGATGAGTAGGGTAGTTCTGCTTCATCTTCATCGTTGAGACTATTTCTTGCACCTTATGTGAGGATAAGGATAATGCTTTTAGAGGTCTTTATACATTGCTTCTCGATCTACCCGAGACGTGTGAAAGTTGTAATAACTTAAAGATGAATCTAAAACGGCGATCATAAAATTGTCGAGTTACAAGCTTTTCTACTTGAGCCTATTGCTTCATGTGTAAATTGTCCTAAGTTAATCACGAACTTGAATCTGTCTCAAAATAGTTTCAAGAAATGATTGACTACAATAAGAAAATGGCTCAAGATGCTTCTAAGGACCCCGTTAGCTCACCATGCAAAATTGTGATAAACTAAAATCTAACTTGATTGCTTTGGATGAAAATGTGTGAAGCTAACTAAGGACCTTCTAGAAAAATCACATCATTCTTGTGCTTTCAGGTCAAGTGTTGGAAAAGGATAAGGACATGGTAGAGACGTTTAGGAAGAGTTACGAGAACCGAATGGCTAGGATTAGGCTACCCCTGTGTCCTGCGAAGCCCTCAAGGTTGAGGTGGCTGCATAAGGAGAAATATGCACGTGCTATTCGCTCTTCGCTATTGGTTCTTCTCCTTCTTCTCCTCCTTCTCTCTCCTTCTTCTCCTTGCTCCTCTTGCACCTCTCTCTTCGGGAGTGTCGCACCTTATGAACACTCTCGAGAAATTTATAGGAGGCAAGAAGAATCTCAATCTTATTCTAGACCAATCAAAGATTTGCAAGTTCAAACAGGTCCGTGATATGATCTCCGTGAGGATGTGAGGAAACATCCACTGTCGTGCTCGCACCAAACCGCAGTGTGATTGAGGTCAAGTCCAAGAACAAGAAAGTTCAATTTAAATCGGGGCTTTGTCCAAGGGATTGACAAAGAAGGTGATTTTACCGCGCAGCTCGCCCTCGTAAGGCAAGTATCATTGCACCTTCTGTCAGAAGGATGGGCATTTATTTGACCATTGCTTCAAGCGCGCCAAGATCGCGCCAGAGACCGTGGTTGCGCTCTTAGGCGTATTCGTGGTCGCCCTGCACCTTGAGTGCACCTAAGACCAACACGAGGTCTAGGCTTGCTATCATTGGTAGCTTTGGGCAAGATCGAGGACTTGGTTCTTCCGAGTTTTCGCTTTTCGTCCTCATGCTCCCTCCGGTCGTGACTTCGCCGCCCCGAGGGTAGATCTCGCTTCCATCGAGATAGCTACCCGGCGTGATCGGCGTCGCCGGGTGCTCGACTCGCTCCTCCCGTAGCGGCCGGACCCAAAGAATGCCTTCAGTGTCCGCACATAGACCTTCTGCTTCTTTGAGCGACGGAGAGCATAGGGTAGTTAGAGGTCACTCGTGTGTGACTACTTCTTCTGCTCGACGTGACTCAAGATTGGGTGCCAAAATCTATGTTGATTTATCCCAAGATCGAGACTTTGCTCTTTGTTGACTCGTGTTCACGCGGTGGAAGGAAAGGTTTGGCTTGTAGACTCGGTGTTCACGACACATGACCGGAGATTCCGCTGGTTTTCTTCCCTGCCGTGCTCGTGTGATGAGACGATCACCTTCGAGACGCCTCTTCCGGGCGAGTCATCGCCAAAGGTACAAAGGCGATTAATGATTCATTTGTTTTAAAAGATGTTGCCTTGGTTAGTAAGTCTGCAGACAATTTGCTTTCGCCTCTCACCACCGATGACGATTTCAAGTGAGTTTTAAGAAAACAACCGCAAAATTCTTGATTCTTCTGTAGTCCGGTTTATGGATTTCTCGCTTTGGGAGGATCTTTCGTGCTGATTTTTCCGAGTCTTCCGTGATCCTCTCCGTTGTTTGCTTGCTTCGAGTCCCGCGATCTTTCCTTCGGCATAGGAGACTTGGTCATATTGATTTGACCATTTGACCCGAAAGTTAGCGCCACGATCTTATTCGTGGTCCGCCGAAACTCAAGATGGTCAAAGATCTTGTTTGCGCCCATGCCGCACGGCAAGATGGTTGCCGCTTCTCATCCTCCCACACAAGCATTATGACCGATGCACCGGACACCGCTCCATATGGATACGGTTGACCACTCGAGTGCAACGTGAGAAGGAAGTGGTATGTTCTTGTCGTAGTCGATGACTTCTCGAGGTATTCTTGGGTGTTTTCTTGGCCTCAAGGATGAGACGCTTACACATTTCCGAGGCCTTTCAAGAGGCTTTCTGCTGAGCTTCCGTGCCTTACGAGCGATCCGCAGGACAATGGCACGGAGTTCAAGAATTCCTACTTTGAGAGTTTCGTGGTGAGACAGTGTAGAGCACCGCCTCTTCTCCATACGTCCCTCAAAGAAATGGCGTTGTGGAGAGGAAGAACCGCACTTGGTCGAGATGGCGTGACGATGCTCGATGAATACTCTACACCGCGGAAGTTTTGGGTCGAGGCTATAGCCACCGTGCCATGTTTCAACAGAGTTTTTCTCGGGCACACTTGCACCGCACTTCTTATGAGTTGAGATATGGGCGAAACCCGGTGTTTCTCATTTTCGTGTGTTTGGATGCAAGTGCTTTATTCTCAAACTGAAACCTAGATAAGTTTGAATCACGCTCTTGTGATGAGATCTTTCTAGGCTACTCGACTTCTTCGCGGCTTATAGGGTCCGGAACCATGAGTCTAGTAGAATGGTAGAAACCTGTGAGGTGACTTTCGATGAGGCCAGTCCGGGGACTAGGCCCGATATCTCAGGTTCTTTAGAGCAGTCCGAGACCATCTTCGTGGATGACGAGGACGATGGAGACGAGGGTTGTCTACCTGATCAAGTCCCTCATCCACCCCTTGAGGTGCCTTCTTCCACCGCACCTCAAGGTGATCAGCCCATGCCTTCGCTTCTTCTGGAGCTAGTGGCTCTGCTCCTACTGTCACCACGAGGTAGAGGCCGCTTCTTCATCTCATCCTCGACCTCCTAGACATATCCAAAATCTCATCCTTCCGAAAGCGATTATTGAGACCTCTTCGAGCGTGTTACCCGCTCAAAATCTGGCTTATCTCAATTCTGTCTTCATTCTGCTTTTATTGCCTCCTTTGAGCCCAAGGATGTTTCTCATGCTCTATCTGACGAGTCTTGGATCAATGCCATGCATGAGGAACTGGAGAGTTTCGAAAGAAACAAGGTTTGGACGCTTGTTGAGCCTCTTCGAGATCACAATATCATTGGAACCAAATGGGTGTTCAAGAACAAGCAAAGTGAGGATGGGGTAGTCATTCGAAACAAGGCTAGACTGGTTGCACAGGGGTACTCCCAGGTTGAGGGTCTGGATTTCGAGGAGACTTTTGCCCCTGTAGCTCGTCTTGAGGCCATTAGAATTCTGCTTGCCTTTGCAGCTTCTAAGGGTTTCAAGCTCTACCAAATGGATGTCAAGAGTGCCTTTCTCAATGGTTTATTGAGGAAGAAGTCTATGTGAGACAGCCTCCAGGTTTCGAGAACCCCAAATACCCTAGTCATGTCTACAAGCTTTCCAAAGCGTTGTATGGACTTAAGTGCTCCTAGAGCTTGGTATGAGAGGCTTAAGTCCTATCTTTGAGGCATGATTTCGAGATGGGTAAAGTTGACAAGACCTTGTTCATTCACGGCTTGGCAATGACCTTCCGCCGCCTAAATTTATGTCGATGACATCATCTTTGGCGGCTCTTCTCATGCTCTAGTTTCACAGTTCTCGGATGTCATGAGCACCGAGTTTGAGATGAGCATGATGGGTGAGTTGACTTTCTTACTTGGCTTCCAAATCATGCAGACTCGGGAGGGTACCTTTTTGCATCAAGGCAAGTACACTCGAGACCTCCTAAGACGCTTTGACATGAGTGATGGAAAGCCGGTGTCAACTCCGATGGCTTCTACAGCTTCTCTTGACCCTGATGAGGATGGTGAGTCAGTTGATAAGAAGGAGTACCGCAGCATGATTGGCTCCTCTTGTACCTCATCGCCGAGACCGACATACACTTCTCTGTATGTCTATGTGCTCGGCTTCGAGCTTCTCCTCGCGATCTCACCGTCAGCGGTGAAGCGCATCTTCGGTACCTTCGAGCTACCATTGACTATGGTATCGGTACTCTTCCTCATCCTGCTCATCCCTTAGAGCCTATTCGGATGCAAACTTTGCCTACTGAGGATAGATAGGAAGAGCACCGGCACTGCCGGTTCATTGGCACTTCTCTCGCTTCTCGGTCTTCGAGGAAGCGGTCCCTGTTGCACGATCCACCGCAGAGGCCGAGTACGCTGTCGCAGCCGATGTCGTAGCCAAGTGCTTTGATGGTCTCGACCGCGGGACTTTGGGTTAGTTATCGACAGTGTTCCACCCTTTGTGATAACACTTCGCAATTAAAATTGCTAAGAACCCAGCAACATTCTCGGACCAAGCATATCGACATTCGCTTTCACTTCCTTAGAGATCATGTGGAGAAGGGTGACATCGTGCTCCGCCAGTGGAGGGTGACCACCGCTTGGTTGACATCTTCACCAAGCCTTTGGATGGCTCGAGGTTTTCACTTCTGGGAGAGCTTGGGTGGTTTGTCCTTATGGACTGTTGTGAGGGGGAGCTTGTGCTTTCTTGCTTCACTATATTTATTATGCTATTTCTCCTTTCTGATTGCATTGCATATGGGTGCATTGGGTTTAGTCCTTCCAAAGATAGGTTAGAGTGGTTCTTTTGTCTAGTTGCTTAGACTTCTTACTCTTATCTTATGCTTTCGGATGCTCTATTAGTCGCTTTCTTATCTCACTAGATTGAGCTCACTCACTTCTTGCGATCTAGCGAGGGTCGGGCCACCTTCTGCAGAGCAGGTGCGTGTTTGCTCTCTAGTGTGTGTTTTACATCGGCTATTAGTCCCGAGTCATATGGGGTAGATGAGAGTCATCGAGCCATAGTAACCTCTATATCTTATCTATGCTTTAAGGACCACTGCTTTCTTTGCCACTTCTCGCTTTTATTGCTTTGGTCTGGGGAGTTCATTTGGGAGCTTCGAATGTAATATTGACTTAACTCAACTTGAACTAAAAGTTGCATCACATGTTGAGGGGGAGCTGGATTTTTCTACATTACTTTCTGCATTGAGCCTTGATTATTATCCGGTTATGACATACTTACGATGCTTTACATCTTGCCATGATTTATGCTCATTTGCTAGATTCATCATGACTTCATATGTATAGACTAGCTTTTGCCATGATGAGTTAATTAAATTTGCTCAATCTGAACTAAAACTTGTCATGTTAGAATTTGAGATTAGTCTCTCTTGAGCTATCCTTGTATGATTCATGCCATGTCAAATAGGCTGAGTTGAGCGTTGAATCTCTTTTGAGCCTTAGTTTGAGCTGTCTTAAACTCTTGATGTAACATGAGTTAGTACAACTTATCAAAAAAAAAAGAAGGAAGCAAAAAGATCTCTTTTGTGCGAAAAAACTGATCTCACCAATTCTTTCTCACGAGACGGCTTGCCATTGCACTAGGCATGAACTTGGGGGAGTTTTGGATGACCTAGACTATCTTCTTAAGCATCATGCTTGGAGTAGTTGCAGCACGGCTTGAGATCTAGCACACGATAAAATACTCGTTGGAAACGACCATGAATTTCGAAAGAAAAATGTCATTTGTGCTCAATTTGCTTGAGTTATCAAAAGAATCAAGTACTTGAACCATTGTTTCACTCCTGAGCATATAACACTCTATTTTAGACTCAATATTAGATTCTTGGTTCCGCTTAGCTTGATTGACATGGCTTGCATCATCCTTGGATGTCTCTAGCTAGACTTTGCTTATTGATGACTTGACATGCTCATAAATGCACTAAAATTCAGATTGTCATCTAATTGCTTCTAGCTAGCTTATACATATCCTATCATGATCTGGATAGCAGTTCATTGAGTTATGGCTTGGTGTAATACATTATGGTCATTATGGATAATTCTCATGGCTCTAAATGCTTAGAATAAATAAACTTCAGTCATTTCATCCATCATCATGACTTATTCTCTCTTTTGCATTCTTGATGTGTTTATTGCCAAAAGGGGGAGAATAGATTAGAGAAAAAGTCTCTTGGGAATCTAGAGCTTGGAGAACAATTTACTCTTTCTTGAGTTGCTCTAGTGATTCCTTCTGTCGACATGGTCATGAGTTTCATTTCTTTCTATGGACCATGTTGGACTCCTCAAACTCTACTTCATACTTTTTCTGGGTTTGTCAATATACTCATCAAGGGGGAGATTGAGAGACCATGTGGTGGTCATCCCGTGTGTATGATGAGTAATTGACATCGGTTTAGGAAAGTCGAGTTTGAGTCGGTTGGTTCGGACCAAGACGTTGCGTGGTGTAACGGGCTCGGTTGGACTTGGTCAAACCTGGTCAAAGTGATTAGGATGCATATTCTGATGATTCGACAGGTTTGTTGACTCTATTATGCTTACATGTATCGAGCGGTGCTATTTGATGTGTTTCTTGTTTGTGATGACTGCAGGACGTCGAGACGGAGTCGTGGCGAGACACGAGGTGACCGGACTAGGCGCAGGTGGCGTTGAGGTCAGAACGGTCGGATGTGTCAAAGACGGTGAAGATTCGATGTGGTTGCGAGTCGTGGACGACAAGGAACGCAGAAGCTTCCCAGAAGGTGCAGGAGGGGCGTTTCGGTAAAAGCGCAAAGCTGCACAGGCGGGAGCGGTTCCGTTCGGGTTTAGCCGGCATAACGGGTTGGAGACCCGTTAGCCAAGCGCTATAAATAAGAGTAGGGGGCTGCATACCCCCTCACCAACTCAATGGCTTTAGGAAAGAATTAGAGTTTCTTTTCTCCATAAGGGCTTTTAGTGCTTTGAGTCTCTCTTTTGCTTTCCGTTGAGAGTTTGTTAGAAAGAGAGCAGTGGAGTTGGTCCCTCAAGTTCTTGTGTTGTGTTCTTGAGGTGTGAGATGCTGTAAGAAATCATATGTAAACATTCCCTTCTATGAATCAAGATGAGAAGGATTTTGGCTGAGTTGTTCTTGTTTCTTTTCCTTCTGTTCCTCAGCCCTTGCAATTTATTTTTGTGATCTTGCTCGAGTATTTTCTGATCTCTATTGCTCTCTCTTGTAAAACTTCATCTGTTGAATATTTCCTCTGTTTTGGTCAGCTAGAGTTTACTGTTTTGAGCAGAAGAAGTTTTGTCTTCTTGATTTCCTTGATAAACAAACAGTGATTAGGTTTATGGGTTCTTGTTGAGAGCAGTAAGGTCTTGGCTATATGATCAATATTTTGGCAGACTCATGCACAAAAATCTCAAGAATCCTAAACTTTTGAATTGCAGTCTTTTCTTTTGTTCTGCAGGGAACTCTTAGTTTGATCTCCTCTGGACCACTCACTGCCAGCCAAAACTGAAATTGAGTCTTGTGTGTTTTGTTCTGCGAAGGAGAGCAACTTTGATCCTTTCTCTGATCCTTTCACTTTTCTAGACTTCTTTCCTTTTCAGTTCTTCTTTTCTCTTTTGCTCCTGTCGCAGGGACTGTTTTCTTCAGTTGTTGGCAGCCTGTTTTCTCTTCTTGCTTTGTTTCCTTTTTGTTGTGTTTTGAGCGGCAGCCTCAAGTAGTAGAAGTTAATTAGCTTTTATCTCTAATTACTTTGCACTAATCTTCTTTTCTTCTCTCCTCATACATGAAAGTCACGGCATGCATCTCCTTATTTTTGTGCTATCTTTGACCCTGTTTTCAACAAGGTTGTGCAGTGATGTTTTTAGCAGTTTTTCGCTTAGCTCCTGTGTAGATTTCACACGAGTGTGTTCCTGCTCAATCTGCTCTTTTGCCTTAGAAACTGCAGCCGGACCCTTTTCTTTTGGCCTAGTCCAGTTCAGTTACTCGGTTGTTTGGTGACAGGTCTATTTTCTGCATTTCTCTCTGTCTGTTTCGGCTGCACCGAATTTCTGTTTTCAGTCTCTAAGTTCTGTCAGCCGGTAGTTCAGTTCTTGCATGTGGCATATAATTTGCAGCAGTATTTGCTCTCGGCGGTAGCTTCATTTCTCTCTTGTCATTTGCTGTTTTTCAGGTCTAGTCTCTATTGGCTATTTCCAGTTAGCTCTCAATATCTCCTTCATATCTTCGATAGCAAACGGAGAAGAGAATTAGTGTGAATACCTTAGGAGTAAATTTTTATAAGCAACATTCACCTCCCTCTTCAGCCATTTCCATTTTTATAAGCAACATTCACCCCCCTCTGTTGCCATTTCCGATCCTACAATCTCAGACGGTTATAAACTTATAACCATCTGTGATAGTATAATATCGCAGACAGTTGCAATTTATAACCGTCTGTGATATTTAGTATCACAGACGGTTCTAAAATGAGAACCGTCTGTGATAATCCTTATTATATATCCCCCCGCTAGAGTTTTGCGCGTACTGTAGTTATTGGCAAACCAACACTTAGACGCTATAGCCAGATCCCGATCGAGCCCATTGTCGCCGCCGCCGTCCGAGGTCGTCGCCGTCCTCCTCCCGAGCCCTCGCCGCCCTCCCGACCGAGCCCTCGCCGCCGCCGCCCTCCCCGAGGCCGCCGCCCTCCCGACCGAGCCCCCTCGCCGCGCCCTCCTCCCGAGGCCGCCGCCGCCCTCCCGCCGAGCCCTCGCTGTCCTCCCGAGGCCGCCGCCGTCCTCCCGAGCCGCCGCCTCCCGAGCCTTGCCCCTTCTTCGTGTTCTTCGCTTGACTATTTCTAGACAATTTTGAGTACCGTCTGGCAAAGAGTGTTCTTGATCTTTGATTTCTATCTCGAGAGTTCAAATAATTGTTATGTCAGATATCTCTTGTGGGCTCAAAATGCATGCTCTGTGATGAACTAGTCCTATACTGATTGTGACTCTAATATAAGAATCAGATTTGAGCTCTATTGATTGGCTTCACTGGCTGAGTTGTAGTTTGTTGTCGATGTTGTTGATCTGTTTCACTTGCAAATGAATTTGTAGAGTATGTCAGTAGTTTCGGTTCTATTCTCGCTCATGTCGATTCTTATTCACGTGATATCCTGCTCGCTTCGATTCAATTTATCATTGTTATATATCAACGCTTGTTGTGAATGATCGAAATAAACTTATTGTCGTGAATGATTCAATAGCATACTATTCTTTACCTTTGCATGTGAACATTTCAACCGATATCTTCGAGCTAGATTCTGCCTTTAAGAAAAGTTTTAGAGCTCAAGTCTTGATTTTAACTATTAGATCATTTGTGAAGAGTATAGAGATTGCATGAGAAGGCCAAGATTTTAAGATCTTGAAGCAACTCTGTTCTGAGAGCAATCCTAAAACAATTAAATTGTTATTTGTTAGATTTAATTGTTCTTTAAGAGGTCGATGGTTATGTTATTTTCAGCATATCTATATTCTTTGAATATTTATATGAGTATGAATGGCGCTTTGAGTTAAAATATTTATATTCGAAATAGTCTCCTCTGGCACATCACCCCTCTTCGTAAACAGCCTCCTCAGTGCACATCACCCTCCCTCTACTCCTCTCTCTTCCATTTCAATATGATCACTTTCTTATTTTATCCTTATAGACCCACCAATTGAGCAACATGTCATCCGCGCATTCTTCAACACCATCACGGAGGCGCCCGCCCAACATCAAGGCGCCAAGGAAGAGGGCTATCAAAGAAGCCCGAGGGCCGATTTACCATCACAATGGTCGATGCATCCGGGGTCCTCTCCTTCCTCACAAAGCAAGAAGCACATTCCGAACATTGATTGGAATAGTTGCACGAGAGCGAATTGAGATAACATTTAATTCGTGGAAGAACGCTCACGAGACTCTAAACGTGAGTCAGGACCAAAATTTTGGCATCGCTCGAGATCCCGAAGAACACCAAGACGCCGTGCAACGACAAACCTACCTAGCGGCGCAAAGCATGGAAGAACTTCAAGAGCACGCTTGTCAAGAAATACGTGGAGACGGACGAAACGCTTATTCATAAATACCCATTCCTCGGAACCACAATGGGAAGAGTTCAAGGCGATGAAGACAATCAAGATTTCAAAAGTACAAGTGTGGCGATAAGGCCCTCCAAGCAAAAACACACACCCCACGACTTGGCATACTGGTATGCGGGTAAAATTCGAGTGGAGGACGGAGGATGACTTGGCGATCCAACAGACATCGCCCGCCATTTTCCAATATCCCTGATGAGTGCGCTCGAAATTGGATTAGAGCAAGGTCATCTACAACGACAATGGGACGCCTCCTTTGAAACTCGCACCGCCAAGTGTCCCAATATTCGTAAGATATCAATCGGGTGCGTAGCTTGTAATGACTCGAACTTCATACGAATTGAAATGACATGTCGTGCTCTTGCGGGAAGAGCCGAGTTTTGAATCTACCGTGGGATCATTCCATGGAGCAAGGAGAATGATATGCTCTCCGTGGCCTCGGGAAACAAGGAGCACCCGGCCGACGAGACGCCTTTGCTTTACGCTCCTTGGAAACATAGTTTCCAAGATGACTCAAATGTATCGGCAGAGGAAGAGAACCAAAGCCGAGCTACGAGAAGAGTTCAAGGCAACTCTTAGAGAGAAGATAATGGGTGAGTGGCTGATGTAATCGAGATGAGGTGCGAAACAAACAGAAAGTCAAGAGCCCGCCTCCGTGGTAGCTAGCCCGCATAACCATCCGAGTAGTTGCGCGTCAATCCGACGGAAAGCGTGGCCAAATTTCCGTGGACAACATCCGGTAAAATTATTATCTCTCAATGCTTGCTCCATTCAAAGACCTATTGGAGTAGCTAATTTTGTATCGTTATGTATGAGCCACGGGCGTGCTCCAAGTGAGATGTGCCTCCGCCCTTGTACGCTACTTGGGGCCAGGCATATCAGTCTGGTATCGGGGCCAGGGTGCACGGTAAACCTTTAGCGCCAGCTACGCAAAGTTAATGTGGATGGTGTGCATGCCAATTTTGAGGTCGTCCCGCCATCAAGGCCCCCAACGACGAGATCGTGACTCTAGGGCGTGCCATTGGAACATTCATCCAAAGGGCCCAAATGCGACATCTCCTCGAGGCTTCTTCACCGGTGGCGGACCGTAAGGGCAGCACGAACCAGAGCTACAAACGCCGGTGTTATCTCCACAACGGCAGCACGAACCAGAGCTAGCGATGGTGCTATCTCCACAACGGCAGCACGGACCAGAGCTAGCGATGGTGCTATCTCCACAATGACAGCACGAACCAGAGCTAGCGCTGGCGCTATCTCCACGGGTGCTATTCTCGCCAAAGCAACTTGCGCTGTCTCGAACCATTACGGTCGTCTACTATAAAGTCGACCTACAATGAGGCAAGGGCAAGGGCAAATCAAAGATGGAGGATGATGACGATCCCTGCACGCCATTGTCCCGCAAATTGCATAGGCGAGCCGATGATATTCCCAAGAAGAGCAACTCGTAACCCTAGGACTTGGTTGCCAAACATTACATAATTGGTATATGCAACAGTCCAATAGGCCAGAGGTAGAACGACGCTCAGGTATCACTGTCAAATTCAATCGGGAATATTTCCAGCACGAAGTTCAAGATTGTGTCTTCGTGGTGACCTTTGACGATATATTTGATCTTTTCACGCCAACGCCTCGACGCCTCACTCATTCGATGCCGGACGCCGTAAGTCCGCATAATTACGCCTCTGCTCACGCCATACCGATATATGTCACAATTTGTTGCTTCTCGTGCATATATATAGATTCATGCCGACCAAGCTAGATCATTGAAATTACCAATTGGTTTCCTGGACCCACGCTTGGTCGCCATTGATACCATCAACGAGGATGCATCCTTCGTCGAGAGCTATATTACAACAACACTGTTGGCTCACCGCGATAAGGATTTTGTTCTTATGCCATACAATGAGAACTTCCATTGGATTTTAATTGTAATTATACCAAAATGGAACAAGGCTATATACCTTGATTCTTTAAGTAAGAACAAATTAAGTACACGACTATCGCCGAAATACTGATAGGTAAGTACATTGTACATTGTACTCTTTTTCCTTCCGAATGACTAATCTAACTTTTTCGAATAACGAAGGTCGTCACGCATACATTCAACAAACACGTGGTTCGACGACAGGGCCAAGCCCTTGAAACATTCTCGTAATTTTCTGGTATTCACTAGCTACACATTAATTAATCCTATACAACACTTAGCAGTAATGCCTTTTGATTTAACACATTCTATTTTTTGCAGTGCCACCAGCAGGAGCCGGGCAACACGTGTGGATACTACGTGTGCCACCATATGAGACTACTCCTCGATTCCTCAAGATCAAGAATTCTAAGGTTTGTCAATCATCCCACATTCATTTCATACTTGTCACGTTATATATGTAAGCTGCTGATTTTCCTATCGACAGTCGCGCCCATCCCTACATGTGCATTGAAACAAATTGGACTTTGCAAAGATTCGAGGAGAGTTCGCTTGGTTTTGTGGAGTAAAGTCATCAAATCCAATGGAGAGTTCCATCACAAGACCGTAATTGTGAATTTGTTAATGGATATTAATATCATTTCAATTAATTCATTTGTGAAATAGATGCTTTATGTTTGTGAATGAAATGTGATGTGAATGAAGTGTGATATGTTTGTCAAATGAATTGAGATCTGAATTGTATGTATACATATACCTGTTCATCTGCTTGTTTCAGAGGGCATGGCTAGCATTTCTAGAGGCTAGCCAATAAAAGAATTAGATTTAGGGTAGAAAGGAACATCACGCACGGTTTGTAGCTACAAACCGCTCGTGATATTTCAACATCACAGACGGTTGTTCGACAACCGCCTGTGATAACCTTCGATTATCACTGACCCATAAATTCAGACGGTTCACAAAACCGTCTGTGATGACGTTTTTGAACTGTCTGTGATGACCTTTTCTGTAGTAGTGCTTATCAAAAGGAAAAGTTGGTCCAGCATAGAGAGGGAGATTTAGGGCAGCTTCTTTTTCTTCAAAACTAACGGTTTTTGATTTTTGCTATAGTACCTAACTTTTAAACGGAGTATTTTCTCAAAACAGAGTCTACAAGTTAAACGATCTATACGTTAAAAGTCCAACATCTGTACCAGGCAAAATCGCAAGTGAGTATTTGTCTCTCCGTAATCTGTACCGTAAACAGCCAAAATTCAAAAATGTCAGCCAAAATCCATAAGCTGCAGCCGCACCCAAATAGGCCTCAATCCAAAATTAAATTAGTGGTTTTAGGTTATAAATACCTTGTATAAGTTGATGAAAAAGATAGACACACATATCAACCTTTTTGACTCTACTTGTTAAGGATCTTAGGAGTGATCCGTAGCTAGTAGATTCTTTCCCCTGTACTTCCACTTTGCTCAATATTGCCTCTACGTGTGATGTTTCCTCCCAAGTTGCGAACTAAGCGTAGTTGAAACAATCTAGACAAGGTTAAAATCGGAAAGTTACGAGGGAAGCATTTGGAAGAAGCTGACAAAGGAAAATTTGGTGCAAATAAGAAAACGTCAATAAGAGTTTGGAGATTTGAAGACTTAAAAGGCGGACATGGACCCTATCAAAAAGGAAAGGTTGGGCTACCATGAAGAGGGGACTTAAAGCACAATCCAAAGGCCGACATGGGCTCTATCAAAAGGAAACGTTGGGCCAGCGTGAAGAGGAAGATTTGATGTACAATTCAAAATTGAGTCGGTAGTTTTAGACTATAAATATTATGTACCGGTTGACAAAAAAGACAGACACATGTATTAACATTTTGGCGTATACTTTTTCTATGTGCCTTAAAAGTAGGCCGTAACTAGTAGATTCTTTCCTCTGTAATTCAATTTTGATCAATATTGTCTTGCATCAACCTGTTGATCAATTTGTGAGTTACGTATGTCTCTTTTTTGATATTTGTTCTGTTCACTATTGTTTTGTATCTATGTTTTGTCTAGGATTAACTTTGTTTCAGGTTAATTATCGACTTTACCGATTGACTACAAAAATTGGCTGACACGTTGTATATGCTACCAAAAAAAACTCTTTATAGAAACACGGAGCGGCTATCAGAAATTTTCCGAAGGCAACAGCGTGCAAATGAGCTTGTGTACACATATTGATGATTAACGAAACCAAACCACGCGTCTAAACGAAGCCACCGGCCGAAGGCACGACGGTCCACAGCAAACATTTGTCAACGAAGGAGCCGCCGGCTCGATCGATCGCGCACGTGCGCGTGACGTGCTTCCATGCACAAAGGACCTTCAGACCATTTATAATAGGGTGATATAAACTGTTTATAACAAGTGTTATATAAAAATTTTATTAAGGTTAAGAAAGAGAAAGAGGAGAGAGAAGGAGATCAACTGTAATTCTATAGACGACCGAAACGAGAGAAAATATCCTGCTATAGACAGTTTACGTGTTATTATATCAATATTATCTATATTTTACAGATAACCTATTATAAATAACTTACAGATAATTTATTATAAAATATGTATTTAGTATTATCTATAGATGATATAGAATAATACTATAAATAATAGTTATCTATACTGTATTATATATGTCTAAAGTAGCGTTGCTTCCGTAACGACCAAGTAGCTCAGAAGATTGTGTCGTCTTCGGTCTCGCAACCGTGGTCTAGCGTGCGTAAGTTACCCGCAGAGACTTTGACCTACGTGGTCTGTAACATTTTGAGAGGGTGAAAAACGGTAACGGATAATTCGTTTTATCTGATATTTGTATCTGAGAAAACACGAATGTGGTAAGCAAAATCCGTATTTAAAAATATTCGTATTCGTATTCATGAATATTCGTATCTGTATTTGAGAATATTCGTATTCGCATTCGAATTCGAGAACATTCGTATCCGTATTCGTATTCAAGACTATTCGATTCGTATTCGATCCGTTTCTAGAACCCATGAAAAATCTGTACAAATTTTGTGATTCAAAATTTGAATTTAGGCGGTTTAAAACCGGTAACCGGTCAAAAATCGGCAAAACCGCTAGGAATCCGTTTTATCCGATATTCGTATCCGAGAAAATCCGTATTCAAAAATATCCGTATTCGTATTCGAGAATATTTGTATCCGTATTTAAAAATATTTGAATTCGTATTCATATTTATTTTAAAAATATAGATTCGTATTCGTATTTGAGACTATTCGATCGTATCCGAACCGTCTCCACCCCTAAAGTCTACATTGTTTTTTTAAGAGAAGACTACACTGTTTGTAACATTTTGGAAAGGAAAAACATTGTGCAACAAAGAAGCTACCAATTCAAGGAAAATTTTATGGCACATCTCACCCTCTTGAAAAACAATTGAAAATGCCGATTATTTCTCCGCCGGCGCCGAGGTAGATCCTAGGCCAACGTTTACAAACGCTCCTATTCATTCCAGGTATCCCGACGTATATAAGTGCCAAGGTAGACTCAAGCTGGTCTTTACATACGCCATAGAAATGAAACATCCCAAATCCCATTAAACCCGGCTTAGCCCTATTTCGGGGGGCAATTAGGCTAAACGCTGGCCTAGAGTTAAACACCGACAGATCTCGATGTGTTGCAGTGAAACTCGTCCAGTAAACTATGTACAATGTTTCAAAAACTAGCTCAAAAATACTCACTAGACAAACATACCACTTCTCTATTCTTTTTACTAGACGTTTTTTGATTTTTTTATGATCTCCAAGATGCGACTTTAACTATTAAATTTTATATCTTTACATTAAGATATGCTAATAAAATTATAATATTATGAAAATATTTTTAATATAAAATCTAATGATATAATTCTCATGTAGCCAATCTATATAGTTTTAAATATATTTACGGTCAAACTTTAGAATATTTAACAGTATAGATTCTAAATCGTTAAGTAAAAAAGAACGGGAGCATGTTAGAAGGCTACAACGTTAAAAATAGTAGTTATAACATTTTGCAAACAATGGTACATCAAAGCAGAAGAGATCCACAACAAACCAAGAGCAGACCCTCCAATAATAGAGAAAGGGGATACAGTAAATTGAGAAAATGCTTACAACAATCTAGCTATAGATGGAAGATGCTCACGAACGGCAACGAGGACATCAACTAAGGGAAGGAGGAGGAGGCGGCAGCTGCCCAGATAGCCGCTGCATCGTTGCCGGTGGGCTTGGATCTAGTTGGGGCGAGCATGGTCCTATGTTGTCCCTGATCTGGCGTGTACTTCTATTGCTACCCCTGGAGAAGACCACCGAGTCCTGCTACGGCTGCAACCATGGCCATCGGGTTCCCAAAGATGACCGCAATGATGACACCTACTGTTGGGAAACCGACACCAGATCTGCACACCCAAACTCAATAGGACCGCTCCGCAGTTCCTAAGACTGCGATGAAATCTGAGGACAGAAAGAACAGAGTCTTCCGAGTACAAGTGGGAGAGAGATCTTTTGCAGTGGAATGATTTCTTTTCCTTTTTTCACCGCTCTCACTCTGCTTTCGAGTTACATTATGACTTTTATATAGACACTCTGACTTACGACTACTCGGCTTCAACCGCTCTGCCCATGCTCCGCTCTAGCCGACGATCGCTAAAGGCGTGACTTACGACTACCGCTTCAATTGCCCATATGCTCCGCCTAGCCGACGATCGCTAAAGTTACCAACCCAATCGCTATACCGAAGCTAAAGGATCGCCATGACAAAGGACCACCGACTATTACAAAAGTTGGTCGTAGCCGACCACATACATGCTGGTCGATTACAACCACACTGGTCGTAACGACCATGCACAAACTGGTCATCTACGACTACACAGACCAGTCGTCTATGACTACACCTGGTCATAGCAATCACACACAGCGTGGTCATAACTGACCACAGACAATGTGGTCGTGACTGACCACACACAATGTGGTCGTGACAACCACACACAACCTAGTTGTCTACGACTACACACAATGTGGTCGAGTCAGGTTTATATGACCACACTCACCCCCTAAACCTGACTCAAGTCATGAAGTCCCTGACTCTGATCAGCTCCCACATTTCACCGAACTTGACTCTCGAAAGTGCCTTCGTAAGGATGTCTGCACGCTACTCCTCTGCGCTGATGTGCTCCACGATTATTTGCCCTTGTTCCACACATTCTCTAATGAAGTGAAAACATGTGTCAATATGCTTACTTCGCCATGGAACACTGGATTTTTCATGAGTGCAATCACCGACTTGTTGTCTACGAACAGAGTTACGGGCTCAATCTTTTTCCCAGTGATCACACTGCACAGACTTCTGAGCCAGATCGCCTGGCAGGCTACACCGATCGCCGCCATGAACTCTGCCTCGCATGAGTAGAGTGCGACTATCATCTATTTTAGAGAGCTCCAAGCGATCAGGCTCCCGGCGTGGTATAAGACATAGCCGCTCGTGCTTCTCCTGTCTTCCACATCCCCAGCGAGGTCACTATCGCTATAGCGTGCTAGGAGCCCTTCACCTCCTTTCGAGTACTTCATGCCTGAGTTGATGGTTCCTTTACATATCTCAGGACTTGCTTGACCGCTGAAGATGGGTTTCCTTGGGTGCTTCCATGAACATGCTCAGCATCCCCACCAAGTACACCAAGTCCGATTGAGTGTGCGTTAGATACCTCAAACTTTTGATTATGCGGAGGACGTTAGTAGCATCTACATGTACTCCCTTCTCATCCCTGCTCAGCCATGATTTGGGTTCCATAGGAACTTTTGCCGAATTACATTCCCACAATCGGGCCACCTACAATACCTTCTTGGCATATGCCAATTGCTTCAGGGTAATTTCTCCCACCTTCTGCTCTACCTCGATTCCTAGGTAGTATGTGAGGAGTCCAAGGTCTCTCATCTCATATTCCCTCATCATCTGTTACTTGAACAAGTGTATGTGGTCTTTGTTAGTACCGGTGACGATCAGGTCATATACTCCGACCACTAACAGATCAGTCTTGGAGCTTCTTTTGTAGAGAGCCTGGTCTTGGGGACATTTCTAAAACCAAGCTCCCTTAGTGCGCTGTCCAACCTGATGTTCCACGCCCTCAGAGCTTGTCACATGCCATAGAGCACCTTGGACAATTTGTACACAAGGTGCTCTTGATTCTTTACGACAAAGCCTTTGGGTTGCTTCACATAAACTTCTTCTTAGAGCCTCCCATTCAGAAATGCAAACTTGACGTCAAGGTGGTGAACCTCCCAACTCTTTTGAGATGCCAGTGCTAGCAGTAGCCTCACTGTATCCATTCTCGCCACCAGTGCAAATGCTTCTTCATAATCTATTCCTTGTCTCTGCACGTATCCTTTTGCAACGAGATGTGCTTTGTGTTTGACAGGGTTCCCATTTGAATATTTTTTCAATTTGAATACCCACTTGAGACCGAATGCTTTGTGACCAGTCGGTAGCTCAGTGAACAACCACATCTTGTTCTTCTCGATTGTTTCTATCTCCATCTTCATTGCATCCTGCCACTCAGATGAAGTTGCTGCCTCTTGATAACTCTGTGACTCCTCAGTTATCAGTAGTAGCATCTCTGAATCGAGTTCGATCGGATGTGCTTCTACGTATACTTTAGATAGTGCTCGGTATCTGGTGGTTCCTTCCTCTATTTCTGGAGAGGAGGGACTTGAGGGGCCTTGATCTTCTCGCGAGTATGACTAGCCATCAAACATTGCAGGCGAGATGGTGGTCCAGTCCTCTAGCCCGAGTACTGAAGTGTCTACCCCTGCTGAGGCTTGCTGGTTCGACTGCCAGTCTGTTCCTATTGTCGATTCTACTACAGTGAACTCTGGTTTCTCCAATCTTGCCGCAGCTTGCAGTCTCCCAGTTCCACTTCCTTTCTTCCTCAAATACTACATCTCGGCTCACAACAATCTTCTTGTTTTGAGGATCATATAGTCGATACGCTTTGCTTCCTTCTTCGACACCAAGATGAACTAATGACTTGCTTTTGTCGTCCAATGTCCTCAAGTAGACTCCTGGTATTTTTGCATGTGCAGTACACCCAAAGATCCTCACATGTGCCATATTTGGTTTTCTCCTAGTCTAGGCTTCATATGGAGTGACTCCAACCAGTGCTTTGGTCGGAATCTTGCTTAGGAGGTAGATAGTGTGGCGCACTACATCTCCCCACAATATGCTAGGTACTGCCATGGTTTTCAGAAGACTTCCTATGGTCACCAGCACTGTTCATTTCCGCCACTCCACCACCTCGTTCTGCTGTGGTGAATAGGGTGTGATGAGATGCCGACGGATTCCTTCTTCATCACATAACTGTGCAAATTGACTCGAGAGGAACTCTCCCCTGGTCAGTTTTGAGAGTCTTTAATTTATGCCCAGACTCGTTTTCGACCAGCTTCTTGAACTTCTTGAAGGCTTCAATTGCTTCACTCTTTGACCTCAAGGTGTACAACCACATCATCCAGCTGTAGTCGTCGACAAGAAGTAAGAAGTACTTGCTCCCGGCTGGTGTCTAAGGAGTTATTGGACAATACAAGTCTGCATGTACGAGTTGCAAAGGCTGGACCGCCCGATACACCGCTTGACTCGGAAACGGTAGTCGGGCTTGCTTGGCTAGCAGACAACCTTCATAGATCTGAGCAGGATACTCGATCGTGGGTACTCCCTGTACCATCTCCTTGTCAACCATCAGCTTTATCGCCTAAAAGATGAGGTGTCCCAGCCGAGCATGCCATAACCACTCCAGTTTGGCTAAACTCACATCAAGACAGACTGGTACAACGGTATGCAATAGCGCCTTGTACAATCTACTTGCCGAGCGTTCCACCTTCATCATGAGCCTTCCTATCATGTCGTACATCCGAATAGGTTGTCTTCGAGTACAGCCTTGGTGCCAATCCCTGTCAATTGCCCCAAGCTCATGATGTTTTTGTAGAGACTGGTATGTAGTATACCTCGATCAGCATCCGTTGCTCCCCATTCTTGCACTCGAACAAGACTAAGCCTTTTCCTTGATCTGCACGATTGATCCATCTCTGACACTTACTCTCCTGATGACACTTTCATCGAGTTCGGAGAAGAACGAGTGCTATCTAGTCATGTGGTTACTGCCTTCATTGTCCAGATATCACATTCCGGTCATTTCCCGTTCCCGAGTTGCGACTTTCTCGTCACCATATTCTCGCAAGTTCGGTAGGACTCGTTGCTCATTCAAGAGTACAAGATTGCGCGGCTCCTCCGCACATACGGCTAGCATCAAGGCTGGCTCACCTTCTTTGCCTTCTGTCAGGTTCACCTCCTCTCGGCGCTTACTATGACATTCAGAGGCGTAGTGCCCCTTGTTGTCACAGTTAAAGCACCGGATGCGACTCTTGTCTTTGTCACCTCTAGCGCCTTCCTTCTATGTCCCACTAGGACTGGCGAATGACCTCTACATGGCCACGACCATGACTATAGCCACAACATCTGCCCCGTCCGTGACCTTGTGGGTTTCCTACGCCTTGACCCCTGTTACTTGCCGACGACTGCCCGCCGCTGCTCTTCTGCCGCACCAACCACTCATTGTGAGTGAGGAGGAGCTGCTCATCGGTGCTGGAGTTGCCAGCATGATGTTGGATCCTCTCTTCATAGACCTTTAGGTGCCCAATGGCCTCCTCGAACGACATCGACTCCAAATCGAGTACTACTTGATTGAGGCGACCATCGAGAAAAATTTGTCTGGTGCCGAGTCGAGGAGTTTCTTTACAAGCGCAGGGTCCTCCAGGGTTGAGCCAATTGCACTGTACTTGCTGCCATCCCGCTCAGCTTTCCAGGAAAGTCATCGATGGAATCTCCATCCTGTATGCGCAGCGCCACAAACTCATTTTGCAGAGTTTGTAGGCGTTCCTATTGCACCCGGTCGGCGCTGACGTATCTGGTCTTGAGAGACTACCAGACCTCCTTGGCTATCTTCTTTGACACCTACAGAAGGATATCTTTGGGTATGGCTTGGAAGATGAAGGCTTGTGCCGACTTGTCCTTCGTCACCTCCACGACCGCTCCGGTCGGTGGAGCGATGGCCTCTCAGATCCCCTGGCATCCATCAGTATCTCCATCTTGATTACCCACGCGGTGTAGTTGGAGGAAGTCAGTATCGGGTAGTGGAAGGGTACACCGCTACTCTCCTTCGCCACCTACTGCGTGCTAGTCGCCATCGACTCTGATCGTAACTATTTGGGCATACACTGCGCTCTGATACCAAGTGTTGGGAAACTGGCACCGATCTGCACGCCCAAACTCAATACAACCGCTCCGCAGTTCCTAAGACTACGGTGAAATCTGAGGACAGGAAGAACAGAGTCTTCCGAGTACGAGTGGGAGAGAGATCTTTCGTAGTGGAATGATTTATTTTTCTTTTTTCACTGTCTCTCACTCTGCTTTCGAGTTACATTATGACTTTATACAGACACTCTAACTTACGACTACTCGGCTTCAACTGCTCTGCCGCTCTGCCCATGCTCTATTCCAACGCTGACGACGTATGCTAAAGTGGCCACCGACTATTACAAAAATTGGTTGTAGCCGACCACACACATGCTGGTCGACTACGACCACACTGGACGTAACGACCACACACAAACTGGTCGTCTATGACTACACAGACCAGTCGTCTATAACCACACCTAGTCACATCAATCACACACAACGTGGTCGTAACCGACCATAGACAACGTGGTTGTGACCGACCACGCACAACCTGGTTGTGAAAACCACACACAACGTGGTCGAGTCAGGTTTATACGACCACACCTACGACCATGCCAACAATCTCGAGGAACCGCTTGAACCTGCCGCTTCTCCGTGTCCTCCTTGGCAAGCTTTGCAGCACACCCTCCATGATCAGCGAGCTTGCCTACACAATCCGGTCGGCGCCGCCGCCGTTGGCTCTATCGCGGTAGCCGTCCTTGAGGCACGCCACATAGAGGTTGATGGCCTTGCCTTCGTCATAGTAGGAGCGATAGGCCCAAAACCTGCGACGGCGCCCGTTCTCGCCGCACATGCCGCACCGACGAGAAGCCGCCCTGCGGAGCTCGAAGGCGCGGCCGTCTTGGTCGGTGCGCTCTGGCAGAAATGCGCAGCAAGGGTGGAGGTTGAGGTCAAGGTCGTAGCAGTGGTAGACAAAGCCGCGCACATCGTCGCCGCATGCGTCGCACCGCTTGTGGTCGGCGGGAGCCGGCGGCGCGCGCAGGAACGCGAACGTGCAGCCCTCGTGGAGGTTGAAGTTGCAAGGCTCGCACCCGTACTCGGGCCGTCGCTGGGCTCCTCGCAGCCGTCGAACTAGAACGGCGCGCCGACGACGGTTAACAGCTTGAGCTGGTGCGATGGGTGGGTGGAGGGAGGTCCACACGGGAGGATCATCGAAGAGCCTGGTCATGGTTGAATTGCTTTCTTCCTCTTGATCGAGGTATATAGTTAGCTAACGCCTAAAGCACAGCACCAATTCTTTAGTAGAAGACACCAAGTAACAACTTTCAAGAAGAGTTGCCTATATCTAAGAAACAATAGGCCCTCTGGTAAGCATGCGTACATTGGTTCATTGAAGAGGCAATTCGATCGCATGTACATGGAGGATTCCGAGACCATTGCGGAATTCTCACAGAAGCTTACCACACTGGTAGGGGAGATACGCTCCCTTGGAGCCAAGTTGAAGGATCGTGTTGTTGTGGAGAAGTTGTTTGGTGCTGTCCCAGACAAGTTTCTTCACATCGTCGGCACCATCGAGCAATGGGGTGACATGTCGAAGATGTCTGTGGCGGAAGCGATTGGACGGTTAAGGGCGTATGAGGAATCATTGAAGGGTCGGCGGCATGAGCGAGAAGGTGAGCAGTTGTTATTAACATGTTCTGATTGCAAGGCAAAATTGACAAAGAAGAAAGATGGAGAATCAAGCGACTGCGATAACAATGGTGGTCAAGATCGTATGAATCGCAAATTTGACATAGCAAAAGTACGTTGCTACAACTGCCAAGAGTATGGCCATTTTGCTAAGGAATGTCCTAAGCAAAAGGAGGAGGAGGCTCTTCTTGCAACAAGCGATGGTGGTGGCTTTGATGTGAGTGATAAACGAGGTGGAAATAAACCAACAAGATTAAGGGGGTAATTGTTAGAAATTAATCTTGTTATTTAGATGTTTTCATTTGTTTTACGGTAGTAGGGCGGAGGCATGCTTGTTCATGGCATGGCCAAGTCACTAGAGAGTCTGCATGGGTTCACGTAGTGCATGGTACTGCACGGATACGTTTGGCACATCGCTCACGATACGTATCGTCGCGCGCAGGAATAACTTGATAACGAGCCTAAGTTTGTGGGTACATTGGCGACGCCGAGAGGAACGCGTCGTGCTTGTGGCGCAAAGAACGGGCGTCGGAGCTTGCATGCATCCATTCGATTAGTTGAGTCGTTCGTGCCAGAAGTTAGCGATCTCGCTTGGATTCCGGAAGGTGTGGCGAGTCAAGGCGGACGTTGTGGCTTGAGATACGGATCGAGCTAGCTGTATGCATGCTGTGTGTTTATTTATAGCTTGCATTTAGTCATCGTAATCTCGAGAGAAGAAAAACAAGAGAAAAGGCACAAGTTTGAGTTTGGTGCCGAAAACTTTCGCGATGTTCTTCTGTGTTCTTCCTCCTTGAGTTTTTCCCAAAGTGTGAACTCGTCCCTTGTGATCGCTGGGTATTTAGCTGGCCAACAACACTCGGCTTCGACTACTCGGCTTCAACTCGCTCCGCTCTGCCCATGCTCTATTCCGCGCCAGTCACATAAGGACGCGTATGCTATAGTGGCCACCAACTATTACAAAAATTGGTCGTAGCCGACACACACATCTGGTCGACTACGACCACACCGGACGAATGACTACGCACAAACAGGTTGTCTATGACTACATAGACCAATCGCTATAACCATACCTAGTCATAGCAATCACACACAACGTGGTTGTAACCAACCACGAACAACGTGGTTGTGACCGACCACGCACAACCTAGTTGTGACAACCACACACAACGTGATCGAGTCAGGTTTATATGACCACACCTACGACCATGCCAACAATCTCAAGGAACCGCTTGAACCTGCCGCTTCTCCGTGTCCTCCTTGGCAAGCTTTGCAGCACCCCTCCATGATCAGCGAGCTTGCCCGCACAATCTGGTCGGCACCGCCGCGTTGGGTCTATCGCGGTAGCCGTCCTTGAGGCACGCCACATAGAGGTTGATGGCCTTGCCTTCGTCATAGTAGGAGCGATAGGCCCAAAACCTGCGACGGCGCCCGTTCTCGCCGCACATGCCGCACCGACGAGAAGCCGCCCTGCGGAGCTCGAAGGCGCGGCCGTCTTGGTCGGTGCGCTCTGGCAGAAATGCGCAGCAAGGGTGGAGGTTGAGGTCAAGGTCGTAGCAGTGGTAGACAAAGCCGCGCACATCGTCGCCGCATGCGTCGCACCGCTTGTGGTCGGCGGGAGCCGGCGGCGCGCGCAGGAACGCGAACGTGCAGCCCTCGTGGAGGTTGAAGTTGCAAGGCTCGCACCCGTACCTCGGGCCGTCGCTGGGCTCCTCGCAGCCGTCGAACTAGAACGGCGCGCCGACGACGGTTAACAGCTTGAGCTGGTGCGATGGGTGGGTGGAGTGGGAGGTCCACACGGGAGGATCATCGAAGAGCCTGGTCATGGTTGAATTGCTTTCTTCTCCTCTTGATCGAGGTATATAGTTAGCTAACGCCTAAAGCACAGCACCAATTCTTTAGTAGAAGACACCAAGTAACAACTTTCAAGAAGAGTTGCCTATATCTAAGAAACAATAGGCCCTCTGGTAAGCATGCGTACATTGGTTAGGTCAAGCTAGTATGATACGTACGTGTCTGTGTCTGGATGTGAAATTGATCTTCTTGTTCATGTTGAGGGCGAGTCCAGTCCGATCGATTTCTCCTATGTAAAAGAGGTGAATTAAACACAGAATAATATTATAAAACAATAGATTGAACACAAGAGATGAGAGGGAAGATCCTTTCTTCATTGCTTTCTCTTTTCACAAGGTACATATAATGGCAATTGGGACCCCCTATTTATAGACTAATGACATAGCAAAAGTACGTTGCTACAACTGCCAAGAGTATGGCCATTTTGCTAAGGAATGTCCTAAGCAAAAGGAGGAGGAGGAGGCTCTTCTTGCAACAACTGATGGTGAGCTGGCTTTGATGTGAGTGATCAACGAGGTGGAAATAAACCAACAAGATTAAGGGGGTAATTGTTAGAAATTAATCTTGTTATTTAGATGTTTTCATTTGTTTTCTGAGTAGTAGGGCCAGAGGCATGCTTGTTCATGGCATGGCCAAGTCACTAGAAAGTCTGCATGGGTTCACGTGGCTGCATGGTATCGTCACGGATACGTGTTGGCCTTTGTTCACGCATGCGTGTCACGTGCGCCGCGAGAATAACGATAACGAGCCTAAGTTTGTGGGTACATTGGCGGCAGGAGGAGCGACACGTCGTGCTTGTGGCGCAAAGAAGCGGGCGTCGGAGCTTGCATGCATCCATTCGATTAGTTGAGTCGGTTCGTGGCCCAGCGAGTTAGCGATCTCGCTTGGATTCCGGAAGGTGTGGCCGAGTCAAGAGCGGACGTTGTGGCTTGAGATACGGATCGAGCTAGCTGTATGCATGCGTGTGTGTTTATTTATAGCTTGCATTTAGTCATCAGTAATCTGAGAGAAGAAAACAAGAGAAAAGGCACAAGTTTGAGTTTGGTGCCGCAAAACTTTCTGCCGTGTTCTTCCTGTGTTCTTCCTCCTTGAGTTTTTTCCCACAAAAGTGTGAACTGCGTCCACTGTGATCGCGTGGGTATTTAGCTGGGCCAACAACACTCTGGCTTACGACTACTCGGCTTCAACTGCTCTGCCGCTCTGCCCATGCTCTATTCTGGCGCTGACGACTGCTACAGTGACCGCTGTATGCTATAGTGGCCACCAACTATTACAAAAATTGGTCGTAGCCGACCACACACATACTGGTCGACTACGACCACACTGGACGTAATGACTACGCACAAACAGGTTGTCTATGACTACATAGACCAATCGTCTATAACCATACCTAGTCATAGCAATCACACACAACGTGGTTGTAACCAACCACAGACAACGTGGTTGTGACCGACCACGCACAACCTAGTTGTGACAACCACACACAACGTGATCGAGTCAGGTTTATATGACCACACCTACGACCATGCCAACAATCTCAAGGAACCGCTTGAACCTGCCGCTTCTCCGTGTCCTCCTTGGCAAGCTTTGCAGCACGCCCTCCATGATCAGCGAGCTTGCCCGCACAATCTGGTCGGCACCGCCGTCGTTGGGTCTATCGCGGTAGCCGTCCTTGAGGCACGCCACATAGAGGTTGATGGCCTTGCCTTCGTCATAGTAGGAGCGGTAGGCCCAAAACCTGCGACGGCGCCTGTTCTCGCCGCACATGCCACACCGACGAGAAGCCGCCCTGCGGAGCTCGAAGGCGCGGCCGTCTTGGACGTTGCGCTCTGGCAGAAACGCGCAGCAAGGGTGGAGGTTGAGGTCAAGGTCGTAGCAGTGGTAGACAAAGCCGCGCACATCGTCGCCGCATGCGTCGCACCGCTTGTGGTCGGCGGGAGCCGGCGGCGCGCGCAGGAACGCGAACGTGCAGCCCTCGAGGAGGGGTGCTCTAGGGTGTCCGGTGTGGACGCAGCACATGTGGAGGTCGAAGTTGCAAGGCTCGCACCCGTACCTCGGGCCGTCGCCGGGCTCCTAGCAGCCGTCGAACTGGAACGGCGCGCCGACGGCGGTCAACAGCTTGAGCTGGTGCGATGGGTGGGTGGAGTGGGAGATCCACCCCGGAGGATCGTCGAAGAGCCTGGTCATGGTTGAATTGCTTTCTTCTCCTCTTGATCGAGGTATATAGTTAGCTAACGCCTAAAGCACAACACCAATTCTTTAGTAGAAGACACCAAGTAACAACTTTCAAGAAGAGTTGCCTATATCTAAGAAACAAAAGGCCCTCTGGTAAGCATGCGTACATTGGTTAGGTCAAGCTAGTATGATACGTACGTGTCTGTGCCTGGATGTGAAGTTGATCTTTTCGTTCATGTTGAGGGCGAGTCCAATCCGATCGATTTCTCCTATGTAAAAAAGATGAATTAAACATAGAATAATGTTATAAAACAATAGATTGAACACAAGAGATGAGAAGGAAGCTCCTTTCTTCATCGCTTTCTCTTTGCACAAGGTACATGTAATGACAATTGGGACCCCCTATTTATAAACTAAGTAGAGGGTGCCCACCAATAGGTTAGGCACGCAGGCCCATGCCTAGGTTTTCCAACACTCCCCCTTGAGCACTCATCCAACACGAATTTAGAGAACTTGCGAAAACTTCATAAAAACTCAGTGAAAAAAATTTAGAGAAAGAGTACATGATACATGTTATGTTGTGTTGCACGAATTTCCTCATTAAAAACCTTAGCCGAGAAACTTCAGAAAAACTCGTCAAGGAAAAAAGTACAATCCACCCAATTCCATCAATCTACAAGATTTATTCTTTAGATACTCGATCTTCATGATCAAGTTTTAATAGTAAGCTTGAGAAGAATCTCTCCTGAATTCTACACTTCTCTAAGTCTCATCATTCTAATTCCACGTATACATTTTTTAAAACTAGATGCTGGAAGTGACTTAGTGAATAAATCTACAAGATTTTCACATGACTTAGTATGTAATACCTTAATTTCATCAATCTTTTGCAATTCATGAGCATAGAAGAACTTAGGGTTAATATACTTTATGAGATGACTCTTCACGTAGCCCGTTTCCACTTGTGCAACATAAGTTGCATTATCTTCATAGATAATTGTGGGAGTTTACATGATATTCAACCCACATGATGTTGGATGTGGTGAATCATTCGTCGAAGCCAAGCACATTCTCGTGCGGCTTCGTATAGTGCTATGATTTCCGAGTGGTTTGTCGAAGTCGATAGAAGACTTTCCTTAGACAATTTTCATGAAATTGCAGTTCGACCACACAGGAATACATAGCCTGTTTGTGACCTAGCGGTATGCGGGTCTGACAGGTACCCAGCATCTGCATAGCCTGTCATATTCAAGTCTTGGTTCTTTTTGTAGAATAGCCCAAGATCTTTGCTTCCTTGGAGGTATCGAAAAATATCATTTATTCTCTGCCAATGCCTTTTGGTAGGTTCTACACTATACCTTGCTAATAGGTTTACGAAAAATGCAATATCCAGCCTAGTGCAGTTTGCTAAATACATAAGTGCTCTTATTGCGCTTAAGTATGGGAATTCTGGACCTAGGACTTTCTCCCCCTCTTCTCTAGGTCGGTATGGATTCTTGTCTTGCTGTAAAGATTGCCCGACCATTGGTACTCTCAAAGGGTATACCTTTCCAAAGCCAAACATTTCTAACATGTTTTGAGTGTATACAGATTGAGGGGTGTGCTCAAGCTACAAACCTAAGTAATATTTGATTTTATCCAAATCTTTCATTTCGAATTCTGACTCCAAGTAAGAGCCTGCTTTCTTTATATCCTCTAGGGTTCTGATGATATTCATATCATCTACATATAGTGAGATTATACAAAATTCATTCTGGGATTGTCGTATAAATACACAGGGACAATCCTCATTGTTCGTGTAGCCTTTCTTACATGGAAAGCCGCTTAAGAGATTATACAACATGTTGCCTGATTGCTTAAGTCCATATAGTGATTTTCTGAGTTTCACACTGTATGCTTCTATTTGCTCTGCCTTGGTTCAGGACAGGGATGCCTTTAGGCATCTTCATATAAATGTCTCGAATCTAAGTTTCCATAAAAGTATGCCATTATCACATCCATTAAATTTATTTATAAGCTCAAGTTTACTACCATCGAGATTAAATATCTAAAGTTAATACCACCCATGATTGGGGGATTTGTTTCTTCATAATCAACTCCTAGACGTTGAGTGAAACCTTGTGCAATAAGCCTTGCTTTATATCTTACAACTTTATTTTTCTCATTTCTCTTTCGAACAAATACCCACTTATGCCCTACGGGGTGCATATGGGGAGGCGTGCGGCTTACAGGACCAGACACCTATCTTTTGTTTAGAGATAATAATTCAGTTTCTATTGCCTTTTTCCAATCCTACCAATCTGATCTTTTCTTACATTCAGTGAGCGATGTAGGCTCTGGATCAAGATCAATGATTGTAGCAATTTTCTTTGCAAAATAAATACCAACATTGGCTGTTGGCCTGTTCATAGATTCTCAAGTGTGTGCATAGTTTACAGCTATTTCATCATGGGTTGATTCTTCTAGTGCTTCTACTTGCTCACCACTCATTCCAGTTGCGGGGGCAAGTCCCTTTCGTTTTTTAGCTCTGATATGTACGCACACATCCATGCTGATTTCTCCCTTCGTGGTAATGTTCAGATCTGGTATGCCCTTTTTTGAAGGTGCCATACTAGTGTCAGTTCTCAACTAGCTCCCTTCTGGTTCTAGAGAACTTCAATGATTGGCTGTGTCAAGTTCTTCTTATCCTTTTTCATCAGACGTCCCCGATTACTTAGGATTTGAGAGGACAGAGTTCTCATCCTTTTATTCTGAGGCCTCTAGACGGGATTAGGGATACCTTCAACTTTCTTTGGTATTTCAACCCTCTCCGGTGCATTACGTGTAGACACATGTTACTTGGTCACACTCTTTAAGTCACTAAAGTTGTTCGGCAGTTGGTTTGCTAATATTTAAAAGTCAATGATCTTCTAGACTTCTCTATTTGCTTTACTAGTGCGTGGATCATGTGCATGGATTCTCGTAGCTTGCCACGTAATTTTCTGATATTTTTCATCAAGGGGTTGATTTCCTCCCCCTAATGTCGGGAAACTACCCTCATCAAATATACTATCAGCGAAATGGGCAGTATGCAAATCTCCTGTCATGGGGTCCAAATACCTGATTATGGATATTGTTTCATAACCAACGTATATCCTAGAAAGTCTTATGCAATTTAGCTCGCAAGAATATATTCGAAAAATAACAAGCAGTCGACACAGCTTTAGCCTAATATTTCATAGGAGTAGCGTGTTCATTTAACATTGTTCTAGCCATCTCAACCAAAGTTCTATTCTTACGTTGGACAACACCGTTCTGTTGAGGTACACGAGCTGACAAAAATTGATGGTCTAAACCCTTTTCAGCACAGAAAGAAGCAAATGATGTGTTGTTGAATTCAGCTCCATTATCACTTCTAATTGCTCTAAGTGCTTCTGGAAGTTCATTAGCAAGTCTAAGAGCTAGCTCTCTAAAATAATCAAAAGCTTCGTCCTCATATGCCATAAAATAAATCCAAGAGTAACTAGAGTAATCATCAATAATAATAATAATAAGAACATATCATTTACCTCCAACACACTAAACCCTAGAAGGAACTACTGTGTCCATGTGCAATAATTGACCTGGAGAATTAGTCATGATAAGAGTGAGTGGAGGATGTGACGATGAGACCATATTACCATGTCGACAGGGTGAACAAATGAGAATTGACTTTTCAACTTTAAGACTAGGAATTCCTTCAACAAGATTCATATTACTGATACGAGCAAGATTATCAAAGCCAATATGACCTAATCTACGGTGCCAGAAGAACATGTACTTAGAGTCTGAAGAAATAAGACACTTAAGATCAAAAGATGCTGAATATGAGAAGTCACCCTTAAACCAGCGACCAACTAGACTAATTTTGCATACAAGATCACCAGATGAATCTAAAATGCAACAAGAATGCTTTTTAAAGTTCACCTCAAGATTATCATCTACCAACTGTGAAACTGAAAGCAGGTTATAGCTCAACTTACTAACAAGAGCGACGTCTTTTAAGATGCTTGTCATTGACGCACACGGTACCTCTTGCAAGAACTCGTCCTTGAGAGTTGTCCCAAAAGTGATCATCTCATCACTGGGGGCACGAGTGACAGAGGAGAACCATCGTGAGTCTCCCGTCATGTGGTGAGAGCAACTTGAGTCAAGAAACCATATATATGTTCTCCTTCCGCTTGCGACGAGCCTACAGAGCATGAATTATCGTTGGTACCTTAGTACTGGGGTTAGATAATAAGGATTTAGGTATACAATACTAAGATACTCGACGAATAGGAGTAAAAGCATGCATTGATAAAGATTTAAGTGAAGAGTTAGCATCTGAAAATTTTTGACCAAACGGTCATTAAGACGTTGATCCGACCACAGAGTGGTCTGATCGCCTCAGCAAGGCTGATCTGACCGCCAATCGGTCGGATCGTGTGGACAGCTCTAGTCGAAAATGATCCGACCACCTACGTAAAGCTGGTCTCACCTCCGATCGGTCTAATCGAGTAGAAAATGCTCTGGTCGAAAGTCTGGCCCGACCACGCTGGTCCGACCATGGGAAATAGCTGGTCGAAAGTCTAGTCCAACCATTCTGGTTCAACCACAGGAAATAGCTGGTCGAGAGTCTTGGTCCGACTACAGGAAACATAGGAAACTACTGGTCGAAAATGCTTCCTTATCATGTCTTTCTTCTCTTTCTTTGCTTTTTAAAAACAGAATTGAACCAAATGACCATCTCTACCACAATGAGTGCATTGTTACTTGAGTTGATGAGTGGTTGTATCAATCGACTTCACAACACCCAGTTTGGTAGAGAATTATTTTGCAATACTAGCAGATCTAAAGACAATTTGTTTTGGTTCATATTTTACTTCAAATTTTCCTAGTTCGAGTAACTTGACAACTTTAGGAGGATTGTTCTTAGCATGCTTAATAAAATTATATCCTAGACCATAATTTTTCACACTTATTTTTGACTTGTTTAGAATCGTGTTAAAATTCTTCTTGCCAAAAGAAAATATCTCTAAAGTTTTCTTAAGGTACTCATTTTGTTTAGCCAACGAGGGACACGTTGTGCAATAAATAGGTTCTATCACATCATTCTTGGAAGCACTAGATTGAGCCAATCTTTATTTTTCAGCAAATTCCTTCAACTGCCTAGTTAGAGCATCAATTTCAATATTTAACTTAGGACAGTTAAAGCAAGAAAGGTTTTTATCATAGAGCATTTGTTGAATTGATTTTTGAGATAAATTAAGTCTAGCTTGTAGCAAATCATACCTAGAACATTCTTTAGAAGAGTTAAACTTATACTTTTCGATTTCATCATTAGAAAGTTTAAATTTTCCATCACAAGAGTCACATACCATTCTTAGTTTATCAAATTTATCGGTTATATCTCTAAGTTGAATCAGGTTTGTTACATTAATTGATCTAGCAGTCTCCAACTCAGAATATAAAACTTGACAAGCCTCACAAGAATCATCCTTAGGAATAGAAGCTCTAAGTCTACTAATCTTATAATTTAAGCTTTCGTCAACGAAATTATTTTCTTTCAATTTCTTTTTAGTCTTTTTCAATTCAATAGCAAGTTTAACTAGACCATCTTCAAGCTCATCATATGACGGTTTTACCTCATTGGGATCACTATAGTCATCGTTGTTGTTGTTACTTACCATGAAACACATGCTCGTGAAGTTGTCGGTGTTCTTCTTCTTGCCTTTGACGTCATCATCGTTGTGGTCATCGTCTTCGCAACTCTCAAAATCCCATCACTCAAATCAAGGCGCTCGATAGACGATAAGACTTTTTCAACAACTTTGCAGAAATTTCCACCCTTGGTTTTATGCTTGGATGGTGAATGATGATAATTCTTGTCTTCCTTGATCACTTTCCCTTTGAGTTTGGGGTAATCCATCTTAATGTGGCCTAGCTCACCACACTCAAAGCACCTGTCAGACCTGGAGCTCCACCTCGCTTTCTCATTCTCAGATTGTTGAGTGCCTTGTATGCTCGTGAGGAGATTAATACCAAGTCCTCTTCAGGGAGCTACTTGAACTGTTCCTCTAAAAATAAGACAAAGTAGACAAGACAATACAAGACAATGCACTCAACGAAGCAGCCTGCATAGGGTTAGTCACAAGACCTAAAGATGAAAATTTATCAATCTTAGATGGTAAAGCTTCCATCTTATAGGATTTCAATCTAGAATAAAGATCATCCACGGTTAGAGTATCTAAATCGATAGTTTGATTAATGGTCATGATAACCATCAACTACTCAGAACCTAAAGATCTCAACAATTTAGTTGCATTATCTCCATCAGTAGGAATAACACTAACTTTATGCAAATTACTCAATATCTTCTCAAAAAGATCATCAATAGATTCGCTAGGCTTCGTAGCAAAATTAGAGTACTCTTTTCGGAAAAGATTCTTGCGCACTTTCTTAAATTTAGTAGTTCATTCATGATAATCGTAAAGAGTTTTCCATATTAAATGAGCGGAATTAATATAAGCTATTCGATCAAATTTTTTGCGAGAAATTCCTTGAAACAACAAGTTACAAGCTCGAGCATTTAAATCAACATCTATTTTATTTCTATAGTAACAGTAGCAACAACCACATAATGTTGGGAAACTTTATTCCAAATATTACTACCTTGAGCCTCAATGTACGCTTGCATACAACAATTCCAAAAAGCAAAATCAACAGCATCTAGCATGGGCGATGGTTCACATACCTCTCTGATTCTACCGCAACTAGCTCTTGTACCACTTGTAGGCTCGAATACTACAATTAAAGGGGTAATGATTGCCTCCGCTTTTTGGAATGTCCTAGTGGTCGGTGAAGGTTTCGACCGCTCAGTGCTCGACTGCCCGATCAAAAGCTTAGTGTTCGATCGCTCGATCAACCGCTAAGCATTCAATCGCTCGCTCGGCTTTGACCTTCGACACCAGAAGGCAAACCTCTCGAATACCTTTGTACGTCGTCGTAAGCTTCAATCCACCTACAATCACCAATATTCTTCGAGCAAATCATGAACCAGATTGATTCAAGATAATCTTTATTGCTGGATTTTTGTGAATTTACAAAGTTCCTCACAAGCGCCCCTAAAAGCCCTAGCTAGAAACTAAAGCCTCTTCTCAAGTCTCTCTGCCAAAAATATTGAGTTAGCCCTTAGTCTCTCTCTATTTTATAGGCTAACACCCCAAACCCTATCCTCATCAAACACGGGCAACAAATTCTATATATCCCAAAAATCAAGGGACCCGAAACTCATCCAAACAAGGGTTTTCCAATATCTCTAAACCATCCAAGTTACGGACACCAAACTCTATCCGTTCCAAAAATCAAGGGACCCAAAACCCTTCCAAACATGAATTTTCCATTGTCTCTAAGCCTTCCCAGTTATATACTCCTTCCATAACTCTTTCAACTCATCATGTGTTGAAGTCTCTAGGATCGCACCTCCCATAGCTTTTCCATGGATCAACCTCATGTGTCGAAGCCTCTAGGGCCGTACCTCTTGTAGCTTCTCCACGCGTCATCCACCTTTGAGCCTGACCACCTCACGACATCCTCAACCGCCTGGACCTCAGATTAACCCCTCTTAGTCCTGGTCCTCCTCGTCACCAACCATGTTCTTCTCCACACCCACCTGCACATGCAAAGACCAAAGAACTTCATCCCCGACACAAGTTCTTCCTAACTTAACCAATCAGTCCAAACACACATATCACACCCTCAACCATCAATAAACACAAAACAAATTATCTACAATCTCAATATCCAACCTTTCCGAAATCAATCTAAGACTACTTAGAAAGACCATTCTGCCTACCATGCACAAGCCAGTCAGGCCGGTCAAACCGCTAGCCCAACAAGTACTCCAAAACTATGAGTGCTCAAATACTCAATGATCACTAAAATTGAAGCACTCAAAGTCTATGACTACCCACCGTGAAGCCTACGGCAATTGATCGCAAAAGCTTACGACTACTGATCATGAGGTCTAACAATAGATCATGAAGCCTATGACTACGACAACAGATCGTGAAGCCTACGACTACAACAACAGTTGTGAAGCCTACGACTACAACAACAGATTGTGAAGCCTACAACTAGCGACCAGCAAAGTCTTCAACTACCGATCACAAAGTCTACCGACCACAAGTCTTTGACAACCGACCAGTGAAGTCAACGACTACTGAGTACCGACCAGGTACTTTAGCTACACGCTCACAATCGATTCACTCTAGCTCATGACCAGTTCACTATCGCTCATGGCCGGTTCACTGTTGGAGGTCGAAGCCTACCGACTACCGACCATGATCGTTCTGTCGTGGTCGAAATGTTGTTGTCGATCCGTGGTTGAAATGTTGTGGTTGATCTGTCGTGGTTGAAATGCTATGGTCGATTTGCCGTAGTCGAAATACCGTGGTCATTCTGCTGTTGTCGTTCTACCGTGGTCGATTTGCCGTGATCGAAATACTGTGGTCGAAACCTGCCGATCGCCAACCGTGGTCAATCGAAACTTTCATAAACGTAAATTTTAATGCAACCTAAAAGTCAATTATTCATCATCATCGTATTCACGACCTCCACATGGTCTAACAATCGACATTGTGGCATGCGGAAGGATTATCATTGTTTCGATGGACTTGAACGCGATCCCCTTGGCGGGAGACAACCATGTTAGCATTTCTTAATGAACTTTGAGATGCAGGTGGGTTTTTGACAAAATTCCGCTACTTGCAGGTGGGCTTCTCACGAGCTTTGAGATACAGGTGGATTTTTGACAAACTCTTTCACTTACAAGTGAGTTTTTGTAAAAAAAACCCTAAATTCTTAGTGAAAGTGGCAAGGTGGGTGGGGAAGCAAGAAGAGGAGAGGTAGGAGACTAGGCATGGAAGGCGGGGAAGGAGGGAGGCATCCGCGAGTTGTGCATCCTTATTCCTTTCCACGTACACCCGTGGATTAGATGTACGCCGAGCGGCATACATGTTAACGATTACAGCACAACAATATTAACCTTACCAACTAAAGTGCAAGAAACCAAGCGCTCATGCACGCAGCCGAGCTGCAACGCAATGCGTGCAAAATACAATGCTGCAGGTTGAAGTGTCAATCGACCGACGGTTCACATGATGGAGCACGCGTTGGGGTTGTCGTCGCTGAAGAGCGTGGCGAGGCGCTCCTCCTGGCCGGCGTCGTGGGCGGAGACCGGCAGGACGGCGTCCACCTTGCGCACGTGCCCCGGCGGGGCCCTCTTGTCGTACGCCGCCGGCGCCACGTAGGGGTTGGTGTACGGCACGTACGGCCACATCTCGGCTCGCTTCCCCGTCGACTGCGCCCGCCCCAGCACCCGCTGCGGCTCCACGAACCCCTGCACCGTCACCTTCTGCTGCTTCCGGTTGATCTCCACCGACTGAACCCCTGCGACGAAAACAACCCCAAAGGAGAAGTTTATGATTTCTTGCGCTCGCGACAGCATAAGGGTCTGTGTTGCCACTGTCCATTTGTAATACGTTCTCTCCAAATAATAAATCCATTTGCAGTGAGTTGTCTCTCGAAAATAAATTCAGGACTAATGTATCAGAGAAACAAATTCAGGACTAATTCGGCATGCATCGATAAGCGTGCAGTCTCTCGTAGAGCTGTCCGATTGGAAAATTGGATGGTTGAGGTTGATAGGTGCCTGATCCAAGCCGTCGTAGGAGCGGAAGGAGGAGCCACAATTTGTTCAGTGAGTACGCACCTTTCATGGTGGCGAGGGTGTTCCTGACCTTGAGCTCGCAGCCATCGCAGTCCATCCTCACCTTGAGCTCCACCGTGTTGAACTGCTTCTTCTTCTTCTTATGCCTCTGGCCGCCGCCGCCGCCGCCTCCCAAGAATAGATCGGACAGGTAATGCAGGGTGCCTCTCATATTAGTTGCCTTCGCTCAAGTTTACTATCACTGAACTTGCGCACCTAGCTAAGCTTCTCCCTGAAATGCGCAATCTACAGTTCTAAAAAATGAGCTAAAGACGGCAAGAACCAAACTAGCTAGTTGGGACTTGACGAGTGCTTAATCTATATATGGAGAATGCAAGCTAGCTAGAGAGGAGAGATGTCTGTATGCTCGCTTAATTAGGTGTTGCTCATGGTTGCACATATATATATGTGGAGGTTGGCAACGATGACAATTTGCACTGCTACGCGTTGAGTTCTTGGCAAGAAGCTTTCCCAAGATGCTTCCTACCTTGCTTTTACTCTCTGCTCTTATACCTCCATTGCCTAGCTTTTCCTTGGCCTCAAACTAAACCAGATTGATTGTTCATATATAGCCTTTCGAAAGGAGAGGAAGCTTCCAAATAAAGGTATGACCGACCATTGTTAATAAAGTATATCAATCATGCATATATATTCGCCCGTGTATAAGCTAGCTAAAAGGCATCAGAGCACCCAATACAATACATATATGTGTAAACTTCCACATTCTACTACGTAAAAGGTCATTACATTTGGTTCAAAAGCGTCATCACGAGACGGTTTTGTGAACCGTCAATTTATGGGTCGAATAATACGAGATCATCATGCACGGCCGAACCGCTCGTGGTGTAAATATCACGATTTGTTCTTAACTAAAACCGCTCGATAGTTATAATCACGCATTGTTTTAATTAAGAACCGCCTATGATTTATAACAACACACGGAGGAGGACTTGCCTCCGTGAGACTTATGCGCTGTCTGCAAGGAGGAGGACAACAAGGAGGAGGAGAATAGCAAAGAGGAAGAGAACAACAAGGAGGAGGACAGCAAGGAAGAGGAGACCAGAAAAAGGAGAGAACAAAGAAGGAGGAGAACAGAATGAAGAGGAGACAAGCAAGGAGGTGGGTTTTGGTTATATTTATAGGGGAGGGAGGAGAGGCGGCTACGATCCGTGGGGTGAGGATTGGTCGATTTCTATTGGCTATGATTGGGTCGAGTAGGATCAACGGGCTCATTAGATTATCACGCATCGTTTATATATACAACCGTCTATGATGAATGAATATCACGAGATGGTTCGATATATAGAACTGTCGTGAATTAGAACACAAAATTTTATATACCGATGCAACATAAACAACTAGTTTGAAAAGATAAAATAGCAAAGTTTTATATGCCTTATATATACTCATTTGAAAGGTTTCGACGAGATCTACAACTTTTCAGCTTGAAGCAAAATCCAAATTCGAAAGGAAGACTAAGAAAAGAGCAAAACAGAAACTAAAACTTATGACGAGGTTTAAGTCCAAAGATAGCCGATTTTCGGGTCTTAGAGGCAACAGGCTCGTATTTCATATTTTGGATCGGCTCGTCGTTAGCTTTCCAACGAGTACAAGAACGTTGAAAACGGATACCGTATGCAAAAGTTATGACCGCTTTTATCAAGGTGTCTCAAAACTGAATCATACTCGGACAGTATGCGGGAAAATATGAAATTTTGAGGGATTGCAAGGCGGGAAACTTATCACAGATGGTTTTTATTATAAAACCGTCAGGATACTAGAATATCACTGACGGTTTTATAATAAAACCGTGCGTGATATTCCAATTATCACGCATTTATTTTATAATAAAACCGTCTCGTGATATTCCAGATCACGCATTTGTTTTATAATAAAACCGTCGTGATAATCTAAATATCACGACGGTTTATATTATAAAACCGTCGTGATATTCCGATCACAGACCGTTATCAGCGGTAAGAACCGTCTACCTTATTCCTTTCCACGTACACCCGTGGATTAGATGTACGCCGAGCGGCATACATGTTAACGATTACAGCACAACAATATTAACCTTACCAACTAATTAAAGTGCACTAAACCAAGCGCTCACGCAGCCGAGCTGCAACGCAATGCGTGCAAAATACGATGCTGCAGATTGAAGTGTCGATCTACCGACGGTTCACATGATGGAGCACGCGTTGGGGTTGTCGTCGCTGAAGAGCGTGGCGAGGCGCTCCTCCTGGCCGGCGTCGTGGGCGGAGACCGGCAGGACGGCGTCCACCTTGCGCACGTACCGGCGGGGCCCTCTTGTCGTACGCCGCCGGCGCCACGTAGGGTTGGTGTACGGCACGTACGGCCACATCTCGGCTCGCTTCCCGTCGACTGCGCCCGCCGCAGCACCCGCTGCGGCTCCACGAACCCCTGCACCGTCACCTTCTGCTGCTTCCGGTTGATCTCCACCGACTGAACCCCTGCGACGAAAACAACCCCAAAGAAGAAGTTTATGATTTCTTGCGCTCGCGACAGCGGAAGGGTCTCGTGGTGTGTGTTGCCACTGTCCATTTGTAATACGTTCTCTCCAATTACTAAATCCATTTGCAGTGAGTTGTCTCTCGAAAATAAATTCAGGACTAATGTATCAGAGAAATAAATTCAGGACTAATTCGGCATGCATCGATAAGCGTGCAGTCTCTCGTAGAGCTGTCCGATTGGAAAATTGGATGGTTGAGGTTGATAGGTGCCTGATCCAAGCCGTCGTAGGAGCGGAAGGAGGAGCCACAATTTGTTCAGTGCGTACGCACCTTTCATGGTGGCGAGGGTGTTCCTGACCTTGAGCTCGCAGCCATCGCAGTCCATCCTCACCTTGAGCTCCACCGTGTTGAACTGCTTCTTCTTCTTATGCCTCTGGCCGCCGCCGCCGCCGCCTCCCAAGAATAGATCGGACAGGTAATGCAGGGTGCCTCTCATGTTAGTTGCCTTCGCTCAAGTTTACTATCACTAAACTTGCGCACCTAGCTAATTAAGCTTCTCCCTGAAATGCGCAATCTACAGTTCTAAAAAATGAGCTAAAGACGGCAAGAACCAAACTAGCTAGTTGGGACTTGACGAGTGCTTAATCTATATATGGAGAATGCAAGCTAGCTAGAGAGGAGAGATGTCTGTATGCTCGCTTAATTAGGTGTTGCTCATGGTTGCACATATATATATGTGGAGGTTGGCAACGATGACAATTTGCACTGCTACGCGTTGAGTTCTTGGCAAGAAGCTTTCCCAAGATGCTTCCTACCTTGCTTTTACTCTCTGCTCTTATACCTCCATTGCCTAGCTTTTCCTTGGCCTCAAACTAAACCAGATTGATTGTTCATATATAGCCTTTCGAAAGGAGAGGAAGCTTCCAAATAAAGGTATGACCGACCATTGTTAATAAAGTATATCAATCATGCATATATATTCGCCCGTGTATAAGCTAGCTAAAAAGGCATCAGAGCACCCAATACAATACATATATGTGTAAACTTCGCTACATTCTACTACAGAAAAGGTCATCACAGACGGTTCAAAAACGTCATCACAGACGGTTTTGTGAACCGTCTGAATTTATGGGTCAGTAATAATACGAGATCATCACAGACGGCTTTCGAACCGTCTGTGGTGCAAATATCACAGACGGTTCTTAACTAAAAACCGTCTGGGATAGTTATAATCACAGACGGTTTTTAATTAAGAACCGTCTATGATTTATAAATAACACACGGAGGAGGACTTGCCTCCCGTAGACTTATGCGTCGTCTGCAAGGAGGAGGACAACAAGGAGGAGGAGAATAGCAAAGAGGAAGAGAACAACAAGGAGGAGGACAGCAAGGAAGAGGAGACCAGCAAGAAGGGAGAGAACAGTAAGGAGAAGAACAGCAATGAAGAGGAGACAAGCAAGGAGGCTGGGTTTTGGTTATATTTATAGGGAGGGAGGAGAGGCGGCTACGATCCGTGGGGTGAGGATTGGTCGATTTCTATTGGCTATGATTGGGTCGAGTAGGATCAACGGGCCTGAGATATCACGCATCGGTTCTATATATACAACCGTCTATGATGAATGAATATCACAGATGGTTCGATATATAGAACTGTCTGTGAATTAGAACACAAAATTTTATATACCGATGCAACATAAACAACTAGTTTGAAAAGATAAAATAGCAAAGTTTTATATGCCTTATATATACTCATTTGAAAGGTTTCGACGAGATCTACAACTTTTCAGTTGAAGCAAAATCCAAATTCCGAAAGGAAGACTAAGAAAAAGAGCAAAAACAGAAACTAAAAACTTATGACGCAGGTTTAAGTCCAAAGATGGCCGATTTTCGGGGTCTTAGAGGGCAACAGGCTCGTATTTCATATTTTTGGATCGGGCTCGTCGTTAGCTTTCCAACGAGTACAAGAACGTTGAAAACGGATACCGTATGCAAAAGTTATGACCGTTTTACTGAAGGTGTCTCAAAACTGAATCATACTCGGACAGTATGCGGGAAAATATGAAATTTTGAGGGATTGCAAGGCGGGAAACTTATCACGATGGTTTTATTATAAAACCGTCGTGATACTAGAATATCACGACGGTTTTATAATAAAACCGTCGTGATATTCAAATATCACGCACGATTTTATAATAAAACCGTCTCGTGATATTCCGATATCACGACGGTTTTATAATAAAACCGTCGTGATAATCTAAATATCACGACGGTTTATATTATAAAACCGTCGTGATATTCGATATCACTGATCCGTTCAGCGGTAAGAACCGTCTATGATACTCCTTTTTCCCGCCACAAATATCACAAACGGTCTCCAAATTAAAACCGTCTATAATAGTATACATCACAGACGGTTTCACAAAATCGTCTATGATTTGGCGTCTAGTATTAGGTTTTTTGTAGTAGTATTCCCTGCTTGAGAGATTTTATGGTCCTTGAGTAGGTACCATAAAGTATCATGTACATCTTCGCCAAAATTACTTCAGTAAAATTGGGCGATATTTTTGACGCTAAGCACATGTGTAGAATTAAACTACTCCTTATTCCATGTTCTTGTTAAACAACTCTTTCCACTCCCCGTCCGATTAGATCGGCTTGGCCACTCCAACAAGGAGAACAACAATCATAATCTCTATAGAATTATAGGCGGCGATGCCCCCATCAAATATATCGTACTTAAAGAGACGATGATTCGTGAGGTTCCTAAAAACGGGGCAAAACGTATTTTGGAAAAGGCAAAGGGGTATTCGGAAAAAGGAGGACCCATGCTAAGATCAACGACTAAATTTTTACGTCTTATGCCATTTGTTGATGAATGGTGAATCCCTCCAATTAATCTTATTGGCTAAATGGCTTTATCGTGTATGGATTGAAGTGATAATCAACTAAACAAGGACAAAAAAATTAATCAGTTCTTAGATCCTTCAAAAAAAGCAAAAGATCATGTTGCCTTTTCTTTTCTATTTCACAATATAATTTTTAGTAGTTAAGTATCACAATCGGCAGGCGGCCACCGCTGGCGACGGCGACGACAGCACCGTTGCGAAGACGGGAACAAGCTAGGCTAAAACGCCTAACCTATGGAGGCTGCTGCGATCATGTTCATGAGTTCCAGCGATTAGGCGTGGCAAGACGAGGAGCAAAATCAAATCGGGAGAGGGATTCCAATGGAAACGTACGGCAGAAGAATTGACGGCAACATGTGTTTAGAAAATATGCAATACACAATGATATGAATGCCCCTTGTAGATGGTGCCGATCCTGCTTAAGCTAGTACTGGATCATGAGAAACCTCCAGGTACCGTGCAACCAGCATCCATTGGATCTTCAAATATGGACGGCCGTAAAGGTTTTCAAGGATAGTAAACAAAAACTCTCACCGCTTACTTTTATAATGAAAATATTTGTCCCTGCCTACATTCTACAAACTGAAATGACAAAACAAAATCAGCTAGATACATGAGTCACATTCTCCACGAAACTAAAGCGCACAAATCTTAAAGCATTGTGTTTAACAATGTATCCACTTGTGACTTTATATTTGTATGGCAATGTAAATTTTTGTCAAAGCTGGTCTCATTTGTGCAATAATTGAAAGTGAAATGTTACTTTCCTTGGCTTTATGGTGCAAGTAAGCAGCAAAACGAGAGGTCATGTTGGGTTTTCTTCAAATTCTATATTGATTTCGTACTCACAGTTGTATATGAGACTAGATGGTATGGATCTATTTATAGACTTCACTTTCAGGTGTTACAAAGCGACCCACTTATTTCCGATACACCGTGAGACTCGTGAACCATGTCACCAACCATAATTAGACATGCCAGTTTTATAAGTCTAAAATATATTAGTCTTTAGCACATATGTGTGAGTCATGCACCATGATCAGATTGTTTACGAGATCAATTACAATACGATTATGTGGGTCAACAACCTACAGAGCAGATCCTACAAAACAAGCTAGTTATTCCACCATGTGTTGTATCCATTATATATATATATATGCATATATATACATATTAAATTCTATTAGACTCGATCTTAATAAATATGTCTACTACATTCTAGCATAGCCGTTCTCGGCACCTCGAATATTAATTCCTCGAGTTAAATTTCACATCAAATCATTCCCTATCACATACATCAATAATATGAACAATTTCACATTAAGTTAAACAGACAATAACCACAATAAATATTGAAAGCCACATAAAAATTCCAACATCTCACACTTGGCTGAAACATTTCAATCAATAAACCGAAGTCTCATGTCTTTAACATGCTTAGAAAATATTTTTTTATTAACTGGCTTAGTCAGTGGATCTGAAACCATATCAATGCTAGACAAATAAACTAAACAAACAGACTTGAGTCTATTTATTATATCATGAATATAGTCATACCTTCCTTCAATATATTTACTTTTACTAAGAGATCCTTCGAGACCTTGATCATTTCCTGATTATAATAAAAAAATAGTGACAGGTTGTGATGCACTTTCCATGACCTTAAGTGATGCAAGAAATTTCCTCAGGTATACGCCTTCCTTCGTTGCTATAGATGCAACAATGTATTCAGCTTTCATGGAGGCAAAGACCAACTGAATCTTGTTTCCTACTGCACCAAGAAATAGCATCTTCTGTCAACGTAAATGGATAACCAGAAGTTAATTTTCGATCATCCAGATCCCTTTACCAATCAGCATCAGTGTAACCATGTAGCTGAAGATTATGACCATTAAAACATAATGAATAATCTATAGTTCCTTTGACATAACGAGTATATATTTGATTTGTTTCCAGTACTCTTCCCTAGGATTCTTTTGATATCTATTAAGAACTCTAATGGCATGGCTAAGGTTAGGTTGTGTAAATAGCATAGCGTACATAAGACATCCCAAAGCTGAAGAATATGGAATACCATTCATTCTAGATTTTTCCTCAGAAGTATTTCGATATAATTCCTCACTAAGTTTAGTTCCCTTCACAATAGGTACATTATTAGGTTTGTTGTTTTCTATAAAAATTATTTTAAAATGTTTCGAAGGTATACCTTCCGAAACAACCCAAGAATTATTTTATTCTGATCTCTATGTATTTCAACTCCTACAAACATAGAAAGCTTCTCCCATACCTTTCATATCAAATTTAGAAGACAACTAAGCTTTCACTTTCATCAATGTATTTTTATTATTAGAAGCAATAAAAATATCATCAATATATAAAGATAGTAAAACAAAATATTTACCTATAACTTTTGTATATATACAACTATCACCTTCTGTCATAGAAAAACTATATGATATGATAGCATTATCAAAAAAGAATATATTATTGATGTGAAGCCTGTTTAAGACCATAAATTGACCTATTCAATTTGCAATCTTAATTTCATTTTCTTTTTCTCTAGAACCTTCTGGCTATTTCATATATATTTCCTTCTCCAAATGACCATTAAGAAAAGTAATTTTAACATCCATTTGGTGGAGTTCAAGATCATAATAAGTTATGAAAGCATTAATAATACCAATTGAAGTAAATTTTGTAACAGGGGAAAGTTTTCGCAAAGTCAATACCTTTCCTTTGTGTAAAGACTTTAGCAATAAGCTAGTCTTATATTTTTTTCACTGAACTTGCTACATTCAATTTCCTTTTAAAAATCCATTTACAACCTATAGCCTTACGGTTATTTGGTAGATCAATAAATTCCCAAATTTTATTTCTTTTCATTGAGTTTAATTCTTCCTACATTACTTCCACCCATCGTTTTGATAGTGAGCAGCTTATTGCTTCTTTATAAGTCTTGATTCTTCCTCTAAATCTAAAATTTTAGTGAACTTCCCAAGAATAAATAATAATCATCTAGATATTAGGGTGTACTTCAATTTCTCCCACTTCTTCTAACCATTTAGTGTTGGAAGTTTGATTTGTATTTTCTTCAGGAGCTGAACCTCTTTCAGTGTAAGAATTAATACAAGATGTATTCATCTGTGTTTCTGGTGGAGTTGCCAATAATTCCACCCACACTCGCTTAGTACGGTGAGGTGTATTTTGATCTAAAAATATTGTATCCCTGTTTTTCATCAGTTTATCCTTTTCTGGATCATAGGAAAGTACTTTCAATTACCAATCCAACGGCATCAATTTTTGTTGTCACAAAACCTATATATCGTTAGACAAATTGTAGTAAAAAATTAGGAAGTTTGAATCTCAAAATATGTGAATGCCATATAAAAATCAACTGAGGGAGTACTTTAGTCAAATACCAATACAGTTGTGTCACAAAACTTTATATATATATATATATATATATATATATATATATATATATATATATATATATATATATATATGTTGGTCCAACATTAGGAAATTAGAACCTTAAAATGCGTGGATATAATACAGTTTGCATTTTTTTTTCTTTGAGTTTGTAATTTGTCTTTAAAATCAGGAACCGGGAAGTAGTCATTAACTGTCTAGTTTTAAAAATGTGGCGAAAATTGCACACTTTAATCTGCCCCATCATTTCAAAGTAAGGAAGGAGAGATCATGTGAAAGGGTCGTCTAGTTCCCTAAGGAATTAAGCATGGTATTTCTAGCAGTTTGGTACTATTGGTGCTGCCTAACCCTCTTTAAACGGCAGCTGGTCAGTCACCTTTCTCAGCTCCAGTTCTTCCTCTTTTGCAGGAAAATCGTGCAAGAATTGTGCCCCCTCCTTTCCACAATTCAATGGATGTGAGCTTTGGCCTAGCCAATTTTTACTATTTGCAAATATATGTAAGAATCCAGTGCTAACATTACTCTCGATGCTAGAGCTCTTAGGTGAGCAATAATGCAGACCCTACCTAGACAAATAATGCTTTCACAACGGAGAAATTTGCTCGGTAACACTGCAACAATGTATAAATTTGAAAATAGCATCCATTGTGAGATAATAGGTGAGGTTTGGGATCCATATGTTGGGGACACCTCGATGTTATTTTCTAACTAATGTGATCTTTGTAGTATTATTGAGCAAATTGCCCTTGCATGAGTTTAGTAAATCAATGAGACGAATGACCAAGTCATTTTCTTCGTTCCAAATGAACAAACAAACACCATACTGATTAATGTCAAGGGCGGACTCACCCTTCGGGCGAGCCATAGCGGTCACCTAAGCTCCCCGCGGGCGGGAATACCCCCTCCTTCACCTCCCAGTCCCAGTACTCACCGGTGCCCAGCGACCAGTACGCGAGCGGCAAGCTTGAAGACGAACAGGAGTCGATAGTTCTTCGTGTAATGGACTTGAAGGAGTTGTGGGTTGTCACTACATTTAGGCCTGACGACCTGGCTCACCGTCTATACACCGTGACACAAAGAGAAGGATATGAGGGCATGAGGCGTAGTGCATTGAGCGACCTCACCTCACGCACATGCCACACCTCCTAACCCTAGCGAGTTGGCGACAGCGGTGGCAGTGGGGGTCGAGTGGCAGCGGCGGGTGATGACCAGAGTGGCTGGAGCTTGAGAGTTGGAATAGAGGCAACGAGATGAGGGGCCAACTAGTCATGATCGAGGCCCAAGGGATGGCCGACCGTAGGTATAGCCCTCCGTTTGCGTCGTTAGGCTGGCCGATTGGCCAAGGCTCGAGGACACGGGTGCATGACAGCCAACGGGGAACTAGCCAAGGACCCAGCACGATGCATAGCGAACTACCACTAGGGGTAATCAAGCAGAGGCCAGCCAAGGAATTGGGCAAGATGAGCAAGCAAGGTGGCAATAAAATGGGAAAATTCCAATAGTAAGTATATAAAACTCACTTGTGAAAATCAAATGGAGCATTAGAAATTAGAATGTATTGCATTACTCATTGGTAGCTTGCTTAGTTTGGTATAAATGAATTTTAAGAGGTATTTTAGCATAGTTTCAAGCACAACCACCGATGCAAGCTGAAGGGCAGCCACACAAGGATAATCTCAACTTGAATGTTATGGAAAGATTTTTAGGTCTCAAACATGTCATAGATGTAACATCAGATGCATTAAAGATAACATTGGTTAGGATGCTTACTAGGCATAGTTTAACTATTGCTAGACTTAGAGGGCAAGGGTGTGATACAGCTTCAAATATGCAAGGCGAATTCAATGGCCTTCAAAGATAGATTCATGATGATAACACATATGCTTTCTATATCGATTGTTTTGCTCACCAATTGTTGTTGGTAATTGTTTCTATCACAAGTTGTTGTTCATCCATCCATGATTTCTTCAACTATGTGATTTTGATTGTGACCACCACTAGTGTATCTTACAAGAGTAAGGATGTATTGCTTGAGAAGCATCGTAAAACCATTTTGGGTGAGTTGGAGAGTAGTGAGATTTGTTTAGAAAGAGAGAAGCATCAATAAACTAAGGGCATGTTCTTTTTTACTGAAGCTTTTGGCTTTTGGCTGCGGCTTTTGGCTTTTGAGCTGTTCGTACAGAATGTAATACAATTAACTAGTAGACCCTATTTTTAAAAGATACTCCGTTTAAAAGCTAGTTACTATAGAAAATCCAAACAACAGCTTTTAGAAGCTGAAAAGAACAGGCCCTAACTTGGCTAGACCTGAAGGTACTAGATATGGCTCTCATTACACAAATTTACTCCGTATTGAGTCAATGTGGGATGAGTGATAGAGGTGCTAGGCCTTGCACATGAAGATGGGCGTAATCCATCAAGGCAGCAGGTTTGATGCATATAATCGATAGATTTAATTTTGTACTATTTAGGAAAATGGTGTTGAAAGTGTTCTGCATTACAAATAAGTTATCTCTTGTGTTGTAAAGGAAGGATCAAAATATTGTTTAGGCCATATCATTGCTTGTTGATGTGAAAGAAGGTTTGATCAACCTGAGGAAGCATAGTTAGGAGGCATTATTGGCAGAAGTCAAATCATTTTGTGATGCAAATAAGATTTAGTACCAAATATGGATGAAGCGATACTAATGTGGGGACAATCAAGGTGGGATGGGATCACCGTCACTCAAGATCATCATTGTCGTATTGATACATACTTTCTTTGTTGCTCTTAATATTTTTACTACAGATATAGATCATCGTTTAATGATGTATCTTTAGTGTTACTTGTATGCTTTTCTTGTATTGATCCAAGAGATTCCTGATCTAAATTTGATGTGGATAAGATTGCTTGACCTACATAAATCTAGATAAAGATTTCTCTATTGCTAATCGCGTGACTATAAAGGATCAATTTGAAACCTTTATTCTTCATGTGTGAAGAATCAATGATTTTAGTGTTTGTCATGATCTTGGAAGTCTGGTAGTGAAGATTGTAGGATCGTCGACGACAATCAGAGCGAGGTGAATGATTGTAATCCGTAGTGAAAGCTTTTTTCAAATTTTCTGTCTTTTAATCGTTTAATCTGAAAAAAACATAACAGAAACAAAACACAAAATAGAAAAAAAATTGATCGCACTATTTGGTACTGTAGCAATTACTGTTCGGTACTGTAGTAACTACTGTTTGGCACTGTAGCAAAGTATTGTAACGCGGTAAGGTAGCATTGTACTGTAGCGATCTATTGTAGCACCGAAAGAAATTCGCTGGAGGCTGCTGCATCAGAAGCAACACGATTTTTACACAATCTTGTAATTGATTTTTAATTAAAACTAATTCATATATGTAAGCAAAAAAACATAGATAGAGATCAATGCATGGAAAAACCCTAGAAAACAAAAAACCAGGAAAAAAGATAATATATACGAATTAAGAAACTCATAAACTTTTATTCAAAAATCGCGAGTACTGTTCATCCATCCATCCATCAGCCATCACGTATCCATGCATGCAACAACCGCTCAATATTTTTTTCGCTTACTCCCGACGCCGCAGACATGTATATATTTTTATACAGCATCCTATGACACCTATTTAATTTCTACTCAAAACCCTAATACAACTCGTCTAACTAGACCTGGACCTTTTTATCTCAACTAAGCTTTTGGCCTACTAATTTCCAAGGGACCTGAAACCCTTCCCACACGGGTTTTTCACACTTTCGACTTTTCAACTCATCACGTGTCGAAGCCTCCAGGACCGCACCTCCCGTAGCTTCTCCATGACCATCCACCTTTGATCTCCACGTGCCCCAAGCATGAGCCCGACCATCTCGCGTGATATCCTCGACCGCGTAGACCTCATATCTCCCTATCCTAGTCTCGGTCCTCCTCGTCACCAACCACGATCGTCTCCATGCTCAACCTGCACATGCAAAGACCAAAGAACATTCTTCCAGCACAAATTCGTCCAAATTTGACCAACATCAATCCGCACACACGCGACACAACTCGCATAACAATTTTAAACAAAATTACCAATTATTCATCATCACAAATTAACCATTGTCAATTATTCATCAGCAAAATATCCTAGACCTAGCCACATGGTCTAACAATCTCCCCCTTGATGAATACATTGACAATCCATCTTAATGTGGCCTGGCTCGCCACACTCAAAGCACCTGATTAGACCTGACATGCCACCTCGCTTCCTCATCCTCACATTGTTAAGTGCCTTGTATGCCCATGATGAGATCAATACCAAGTCCTCTTTAGGAAGCTGCTCGAACTGTTCCTCGAAAAAAAGACAAGGCAGACAAAGAAATACAAGACAATGCACTCGATGAAGCAGCCTGCACGGGGTTAGTCACAAGTGCTAAAGATAAAGATTTATTATTCTTAGATGGCAAAACTTCTATCCCATAGGTTTTCAATCTAGAATAAAGATCATACATGGTTAAAGTATCTAGATCAACAATTTGATTAATAGTTTTGACAACCATCAACCACTCGGAACCTAAAGATCTCAAAATTTTAGTTGCATTATCTTCATCAGCAGGAATAACATTAACACCATGCAAATCACTCAATATTTTCTCAAAACGAGCAAAGAGATCATCAATGGATTCACCAGGCTTCATAGGAAAATCAGAATATTCTTTTTGATAAAGATTTTTACGTACTTTCTTGAATTTAGTGGTTCCTTCGTGATAATCGCAAAGAGTTTTCCATATTAAATGGGCAGAATTAATATGAGGTACACGATCAAACTCTTTGCGAGAAATCCCTTGAAAAAGTAAGTTACGAGCTTGTGCATTTAAATCAACATCTACTTTATTTAAATTAGTAACAGTAGCAGGAACCACATATGGTGCAGAAACTTTTTTCCAAACATCACTACCTTAAGCTTCAATATAAGCTTGCATTTGACACTTCCAAAAAGTAAAATCAGTATCATCTAGCATGCAGAGATAATTCACATACCTCTCTAACGCCATAGCAACCTGCTCTGATGCCACTTGTAGGATCGTCGATGACAATCAGAGAGCGGTGAATGATTGTAATCCACAACAGAAGTTTTTTCTCAAATTTTCTGTCTTTTAATTGTTTAATCTGAAAAAACAGAACAGAAACAAAACACAAAATAGGAAAAAAAATTAGATCGCTACTGTGGTACTACTACGATTCTTGTTCGATCAGTAGCAACTCTCGTTGGCACCAGAGCAAAATCTTGTAGCCGGTAATGTAGCATTGTACTGTAGCGATCTACTATAGCTCAAAAAAATTATTTGAAGGTCACGCATCGAAGCGACGATTTTTACACAATCTTGTAATTTATTTTTAATTGAAACTAATTCATATATGTAAGCAAAAAAACATAGATAGAGATCAATGCATGGAGAAACCCTAGAAATAAAAAAACCAACAAAAAGGATAATATATGCGAATTAAAAAACTCACAAACTTTTATTCAAAAATCACGAGTACTGTTCATCCATCCATCCATCAGCCATCACGTATCCATGCATGCATCCTATGACACATATTCAATCTCTACTCAAAACCCTGATACAACTCATCCAACTAGACCTGGACCTTTTTATCTCAACTAGGATTTTGGTCCACTAATTTCCAAGGGACCCGAAACCCTTCCCAACACGGGTTTTTCACACTTCTGACTTTTCAACTCATCACGTATCGAAGTCTCCAGAACCGCACCTACCGTAGCTTATCCACGCACCATCCACCTTTGATCTCCACATGCCCCAACCATGAGCCCGACCATCTCGCGTACCATCCTCGACCACCTAAACCTCAGATCTTCCCATCCTAGTCTCGGTCCTCCTCGTTACCGACCACGATCGTCTCCATGCTCAACCTGCACATGCAAAGACCAAAGAACATTCTTCCGGCATAAGTTCGTCCAAACTTGACCAACATCAATCCGCACACATGCAACACAACTCGCATAACAACACTAAACAAAATTACCAATTATTCATCATCACAAATTAACCATTGTCAATTATTCATCACCAAAATATCCTAGACCTAGCCACATGGTCTAACAAAGATGGTTGAAACTAAAAGAAATATTGTATTTCTATTAATCTATCGTTTCATAGAGTCAGCATTGCTACTACCAGTGCAACAGCATCTGTTGAAAGAGTCTTCTCGACTATGAATATTATCAATATCGATTTACGCAATAAGATATCTGATGATTGGCTTAAGGTTTTGATGTTGTGCTATATCGAGTGAGATATATTCAAAGGACTTGACTTTGATAAAATTGAGAAACGATGTCAAGACATGAAATTGTGGAGAATGAAATTACCTAAGCCTCCTAGACATAATTAGTTCTTTAATGGTATATCTTTTGGTTTCTCTTTTACTGCATTTTATGATTTATGATCAACTAATCTTGGCACTACTAATATATTATCCATCTACCTTTTTACATATTGCTTCTTCTAAGTCTCATCTTTGGTTCAAACTATTGTGTTAGATAACTTGTGACAAATTATTGTGTAAGCTTTATTAGCGAGATATTCTTCTATGTGTTCACCTTATTACTGTAATTGCAATATGGTTAGTGTATGAATTCATTTGCTTTTGGGTAATTCTCTTAGTTCATGTGAATGATCTCATCATAGCTCAAATTTAATCCTAGGTCCGTGTCCTCGGGCCTCGGCCAATCGGCCAGCCTCACGGCACGCACGAGGGGCTACACCAACAGTTAGCCATCCTTGTGCCTTGGCCACAACCAGTCAGGCCCATGCCCTACCACCTCTGTTCCAACTCCCAGGTCCTAGCCGCTCTAGTCATCACCCGCCGCTACTGCTCTACCCACTGTAGCCAACTCGCTCGTCGCTCACTAGGGTTAGGAGGTGTGGCGTGTGCATGAGGTGAGATCACTTGATGCACTGTGCCTCGTGCCCTCATCTCCTCCAATTCGTGTCACGGTGTGTACGTGGTGGGCCAGACTACTAGGCCTAAATGTAGCAACAGCCCACAACTCCTGCAAGTCCATTACACGAAGAACTATTGGCTCTTGTTCATCATCAAACTCACCGCTCGCGTACTGGCCGCTAGGCACCACCGAGTACTGGAATTGAGAGGCGAAGGAGGGGGTACTCGTGCCAGCGGGGAGCTCAGACAGCCGCCATGGCTCACCCGAAGGGTGAGTCCGCCCCTACCTACTCCTGTGGAACTTTTCTTCCTCCATGCGCAGCAGATACTTCATAAGGAATGGATGGCCAAAATTGCATGCGTACGTCAAAGTTGCGAAAGCATATTTCACCTAATGGAGTTAACGAAAGATCATGCATAGGTTGGGTTGAACTCCAAAGGGCCTGTGGAACTTTTTATTCCTTCATGCGCAGCAGATACTTCATAAGGAATGGATGGCCAAAATCGCATGCGTAGGTCAAAGTTGCCAAAGCATATTTCACCTAATGGTGTTAACAAAAGAAAACATGCATAGGTTGGGTTGAACTCCAAAGGGCCTGTGGAACTTTTTTACCTTCATGCGCAACAGATACTTCATAAGGAATGGATGGCCAAAATTGCATGCGTAGGTCAAAGTTGCCAAAGCATATTTCACCTAATGGAGTTAACAAAAGATCATGCATATGTTGGGTTGAATTCCAAAGGGCATGTTTAAAACAGAGGAACTTCACAACAACTTCGTAGAAAGTAGTATAATTCTCACGTGATTTATGTAAAATTCCTGATTTCTAAACAGGGCATAAATGTACATGGATAACTCCGGTTCATTCTATTGATGCATGCTCCAATCTAGGATTGTATCAGGAGCTTAAGCTCCACCTTCGCATATGTCGGTAGCGAAGGCCGGGGATGGATGGCTAAAGAGAATATGAGAACTTGGTGACGCACTGTAGAGTGGGACTGAGCTGGAAACAGTGACCTACTACCTAACTTGGAACATGTACCTTCCAATTATTAGGTCCCACGCATCACAATCTATTGTCATGTTAACTGAGGGATACCTTCAGCTAGCAGCCTTCGCATTTGTGATTCTCTCTCTCTCTCTCTCTCTAGACTATGTGAATATTGTGATTTAACTCATCTTCTATGTTTAAGGTTTTGCTATATATGACGATGATTGCGCGTTTATAAGTGTGTGCGACACTCAGACATCATGAAACCCAAAAGTTGTATGCTCTGCTCTGTTTCCCCAACGAAGGGGATCCTCTGGTTTTGAGAAGGAAGGGTATGGACAAGGCTATAACTGTAAGCCTTCAGCGCTTCTTGACCGTCCAATCAGCTCCGAACGGTTGAGATTGAGTACGGACGTCACGAGCGCGTCACTCATGTTGTTCCCTCACACGGCAAGGTTTCTAGGATTGTCTAAGATCCGAGATTCCCGCTCTATTTTTTGAAGATTGGAATAACTGGCTAATGTGGTCGTCCTAACGCTAACAACCCACAAAGTCATAAGCTCAGACCTAGAAAATTATAGTAAAAAACTCACACAAATAACCAACACAGCATATGGCTGATGAGAATCAGATTCTGGTCATTAGTCAAGAGTGCTACGCTGGGCTTTGAACCTGTTTACACTGGTCAAGATGATCGTAGGGTGTTATTTTGATCTCGATTGCATGGTAGGAACCATCAATAGCAACCTTTTGACAAGCGACGGTCCATGAAGCATGAAAAATAGGGCCACTCTTTCGGAAAGAAAGATCGTGGAGCATCGCGTGCCGGTGGTAACGACTGATCAAGACTTGAGAGGATATTAAACAGCAGGTAGCGCATGTAGGCGTCGCTCTCAGAGAACTCTTGGCCATGATCAATGGTTGTGGCTGTCTTGCTTGGTGTCCAGAAAGGTTACTTCCTCGGAAAAAAAAGGAGAACTTTTGTGTTGATTTATACAAGAAACAGAGTAAAATGAACTTTAATTTTTTTTAATGTAATGTCAGGTTCGCATGAACAATGTCGTAAGAAAGTTAGCACGGTTTACTCTAGGTGCGTTTTAGTTATGTGACTATGTAATCAGAAACATTGTTTCAACAATTGTAGCTCCTTTTGGAGCACACAGGTTCGAGCAAATGTTACGGTAGTGCTCAAGTTAGCTTAAGACTTAAGCTTTTAGCTTAATTGCACTGTTTAGGGTTTTTTTTTAATTGTAGCTTCTGAAATTTTTTAATGTAATTAATTTTTTTAAAAAAATTACATCATCACAGATAATGTAAAGGAATACAAGAAAAATAAGATATGCCAAAAACCAAAAAAGACAAAATTAAGAAGTTAGAAACTAAAATGTAAAGCTAACTTGAGCTGCGCTGTAGCATTGCCAGGTTGATATCATCGTACCATTTTGATATTTTTGGCCTCACTAACAAAAATAAAAAAAAAAAAGCATTTGGGAACTGTCACACATTAAAAATAAAACTACAGGAATTAATTGGTATACACATTAATAAAGAACTGTCACACAGCGTGATTAAGTGCACAATATCTTGGAGGATTCACACTACGTGGTAAATTAATCAGGAAGCTTCTCTTTCTTTTGCTTTTTTGGTTAAAAATCATTTCTGTGTACACAAAGACATAATAGCACCAGTGGTCTAGTGGTAGAATAGTACCCTGCCACGGTACAGACCCGGGTTCGATTCCCGGCTGGTGCAACTTTCTGTTTTTGCTGCTTTGTTTTGATTTTTGCTCCTGAGTCCTGACTTCTGTTTACTCTGCGGAACACTCGCTGCATTTGCACACCCATCCAAAGAGAGCAAAACGCCATAAGAAATCTCATGTGAGGGGCAAAATTGCCATGTCAAATAAAAGTTGACACCATGCAGTGCCAAACTTGCATCTGTAAACTGGGGAAACTCGACACAATCTAGCCTATTCCAAAATATTGGTTCTACAGAAAACAAAAACAGAAAGGACAACCATGGATGAATTTCTCCAAAAGAAAAGAGAGCATTATTCAAGTCACTTTTTTGCGATGTATATTATTGCTAACAAGAACAACATTAATCAGTTGCATTCTTTCAGTACTTGCTTCCAAAATATACAATTAAATAACTAAAATGACATGATTCACCAGTTGCTTGTCTAACTAAGGTAACCCAAACTACAGTGGGTTCAACAGGCACTGCCGGATGTTGCCAGTGAGACTGAATGCATAAATATGACCAAGTGATTTTTATTGATTCTTGCGCACCAGTGTGTTTATGTTGTATCACTGCAAAAACTACTCTAAGCGCAAGTAAGGCTTAGAGCACCAGCTCCATAAAACGTGGAAGGTAATCAACATGAAATAAGTCCATTGGAAATTAGCATTTAACCCTCGGCTACTGCAAAACATGGCTGCAGGTGAAATTTAAAGCATACTTGTACACTTTTCAGCACGAAACATAATATTCACCCGATGACCTAACTCGAGGACCTGTAATAGAACACGAAAGGTGTGAGACTAGACTCTGGAAATTGCAGGCATGGTGATGTGCAAAACTTTGTAATAAAAACTTACCATTCAGAAGATGACTAGAACTAGAAGAGGCTGTTGTTTTACTGCAACACACCTATTTAAGCTAAAACACTACAGTAAACAGTACAACTCATTTGTTCTTGAACTGGATCCCTTTAGTAGCTCATGGGATGCTTCTTGAGGAATACCAACAGACTACACATTCTGTGCCATTTCCACCCTTCCCTTTTGCTTCTTCATCAACTTCTTTTCGTGAGTAATATCACAGCCATAAATAGTACTAGGCCAGAACATTCTTTCTGTTGCTGTCAGATTGGAAATGGTGAACGACAGCAAGTAGTCCACGGCACAGGAGACTAAACGTTAAGTTAAACTGATAGTGAAGCTGAAAATGGTGAAAGTAAACTGATAGTGAAGCTGAAAATGGTGAAAGATAGCATGTAATACAAGTCCCTACTTCTCAAGTACATGGATTTTAAATGAGTATTCAGTTAACCAGATGGTGAACAGAATATTTACCATAATAATGCTGTGGGTACAAATTCGGGCTGGGGCTACTAGGTAACCTGGACACTACACAGATGTGGTAACCAAACGGGATGAAACCATCGACCTGACCTAAAAAATTAAAGGTGGCTTGGCCATAATTTCAGAGGCAATTCTTAAGTTGTACTTGGAACTAGCTACCAGGCTAGAAAAAATGCTCAACAATTTGGTCTAAGAAGCAAATAGATTAGTCAGCTTTGTAAAAGGCAAAAGCTTTTCTAAAAAAAACTTAGTGGTTGTTTTTACATCTTAAAATTTTCTATTATTTTCTGGAAGTAAATGCCAAACATTAAGGAGCAAAGATCTAAATCATGCATCTACCACGAGTCCATGACTACCCAGAAACTGAAAGTGAATGAATAATAATGCTGATCTCACTTGGATGTGCACTGCATCTGAACTTCTCTTCCGGTGGAGGGAATGTTCTTTTCCTGAATGGATTTCAATGCTCCTACAATTTGAGTGAAGTGCATACAAATAATGAAATACTTGCCAGGTTCCGGGATACAAACTGTAGACCAAAAGAGTCTACATATACATGTACAGAGATATAGGAAAAGTAGGGCGTAACTATAATGTATTGCATATATACATTAATGCAACGCAGCATCAATAGCATTGAAACATCTAACGATGACATGTTAGCAACATGTATCCGAAGTTGCTACTACTACTTTTCAAGATACACTGCAGGGATCCAAAAAACCGGCCAAAATTCGAAAATCAAAAAATGATACCGGCCGGTTTTTTCGGCTACCGGTCTCCACCGGTAAAAACGGTAACCGGCGGTTACCGGCCGGTAACCGCCAGGATTTTGAACCTTGATCATGGCTATACTCAGATTAAATACAATATCAACTAGTAACCAAGGTTAGAAATATCGGTATCGGAGGCTTTCCCGCCTAGGCACCGTAACCGGCCGGTTACCGGAAAAATCGGTGAAAAACTGGGCAAAATTCACGATTCGAATTTCGAATTTTGGGTTGTTTGCTTGCCGGTAACCGGAAAAACCGGTGGAAAAAACCGGGAAAACCGCTCATTGGTAATTAGAAATTGGAATAATACAAATATTAATTAGAAAGTGTTTAATGAAGTAACAAGGCTCATGTTGTACATAGAAATTGCTCCTTGCTAGCTTGACCATTTGTGGTGAAGCCTCCAAGGCTACATTGCCTACAAAATTCATGCATTTTTGTGCCTCCAAGGCTACATTGCCTACAAAATCCAAAGCTCATGTTGTACATAGGAGTAGGACAACAATTTATGCATTTTTACCTCACATAATAGTTAATCTACCACAAACAATGCCTAAACCAACATACAAAGTGCATTACGCAGTCACAAAATTCAAATTAACATTTGAGATACTTTGGCTGGGATTCTCCCTACCGGAACTAACCAGTATTTCCGGTAACCGCCGGTATTTTGAACCCTACTAGTAACCAATCTATCTACTGCTCTTACACTTCATCAGTTAGAGAAACATAAACTTCAACGGAAATATAATCTAACATACAAAAGATGATGCTGACCTACATCAGTACAAAATGAAGTATCATAAATTCTCTGCAGAAACCGTAAGAATGACATGGACAATTTTAGTAGCTTATGCATTCAGGCAACCTCTAGCAACAATGTTACCATCTTTCAAAATGATCAGGACAGATTCTAAAGCACCACCGAGAAAAAAAATTAGCTTATTACTTCAGCAGAGAAAAAGCAGAACAGCTAACATAACCATAGAAAAAAACCATCATATATTCCAATAATCACTTCCCCTTCACCTCTGCATTTAATACTAGATTGAGAAAAAGAGTAAATCCAAAACAAATTTTAAGAATCATGCATTACCTTCGTGCACACAACTATTATATTGACTGACTGCACAACCAACTGCCATGACAACACTCTCACGTTCGCAACTATTTCCAAACTCTGCAATGTACAATGTCTATTTGTTTTAGCTGGCTATTAGAAAGGCTAACCACAAATTAAAAGGAACAGCAAGCAATCAAAAAAGAAATAAATTTTATGGAATATAAATTACGGCTACCTGTCCCACATTTCTGTTTATTGCTGCTCAATTTGTATATCATAAGCTTTCGTGATGCTGGGGTGATTTAATCAACAGCATTTATGTTCTTGTAGCTCCATAGTGGAACAAAAAAATAGAAGATTGTATTTGGTAATTATGTTCTGCAACGGTTCACCAGGTAAGGAAAAGCAATCCTCCTCACCATTGTGTTCTTATGAGCAATAAGGCCAATGGTTCGCTAGGAAAGGAACTTGCCATAGTAACTCGTATCCAGCTCAGATCTAGTCCTTTCTGTGTTGTCAATGGCTATTCTGCAATGGTTCGCTAAGTAAGCAAAAGCAATCATTTCGACCATTGGTTCTTATGAGCAACAATGTCAAATTTTCAACTTGGACTTGCTATACTCCTATCCAGCTCACAATTAGTCCTGTCTGTGTCATCAATGGTAATTCCTTTCTCAGACATCTCCTTCCTCAGAGCTTCTACCTTAGACTCATCCCCACATTTCATATAGGTCTCAACCATGATATTATATATGGCACTGCTAGGAACAACATCCTTGTCCAACATTTCTTGATACAGATTTTCCATCTCATGTAATCTCCCTGCACCACTCAGTGTAGTAAGGAGCATATTATACGTTCTCAGTGTAGGTTTGATGCCACACTTGTGCATTTCTTGCTGAAGCTGCAAAGCTCCGTCACTATTGTTCCTGTAGCAGCATGCTGATATTAGAGTATTATAGCTGATGACATCAGGAGTCAACCCGTGATTTCTTAAGCTGTAAATTAATTCCTCTGCTTCAGATATCCGTGACTGCTTGCAAAGGCCTTTTATAAGCAAATTGTAGGTAACTATACTTGGAGATACTCCACTACTCTTCATCTTCTCAGCTAAAATGAAAGCCTGCTCAGTGGCACCACACTCTATATATGCGTCTATGATAGCATTGTACACATGTGCATTTGGTAAAACATCTTTATGGAACATATCATCCATGATAGCTACTGCTTCCATGATTTTTCCATTCTTGCAAAAAGCATTGACAATTGAACCATAAGAGATAACATTTGGCTTTAGCCCCTTCTGTTGCATATCGGAAAGTAAAATGAAACATTTTTCAAGCTGTCCAGCCCTTCCATAAGCATCAATCAGCGTATTGAAAGTTTCCACACTGGGATTCACTCCACTCTTCTCCATCTCCATGACCAAATCCTGCACTTTGGTGATCCTTTCCACCTTACACAAACCATTTATTAGTGCATTATAAGTGATGTGATCTGGCCTAATGAGGCGTGACTTCATCTGCTGAAAGATCAAGAAGGCCCCTTCAAGCTCTCCAATCTGACAATACCCATGGATTAGAGTGTTGTAGATCACCCTTGTTGGGACAAGTCCTGCATTTACCAACTTCTGCAGCACCTGTTCGGCCTTTGAGACCTTGCCATCCTTGCATAGACCATTCAACAAGATACTACAAGTGTAAGCCCCAATCTTGACACCCCTCTTCACAGACTCTTCAAACAAAGAAAGCATGGTCTGTGAGTCTCCAACTCTGGAAAGACCATCGAATAAAATGCTATATGTGAAACCATCCGGCACCATCTTTCGCGATGCCATTTCATTCAACAAGGCTGTCGTCTCTCCCATCCTGCCAGCACGGCACAGCCCTGACAGGAGCACATTGTAAGTGATCACATTCGGCTTCTGGCCATGATGCAACATCTGATCCCGCAGCCTGAAACCAGCCTCCAGGTCCCCGCCCTTTATGTGCCCATCAATCATCGTATTGTAAGTGCTATGATTCGGCAGCACAGCCCTCTCCGCCATTTCATCGAACACCTTAACGGCGTCCCCACCCCTCCCTGCCCTCCACATCCCCGCGATGACCACATTATACGAGAACGCGTTGGGGGGCGGCGCGCCGTCCCGGCCCATCCGCCGGAGCATGGAGACGGCCTCGTCGAGGTCGCCCGCCACCACGCACGCCTGGACGGCCTTGTTCCACGCGAAGGTGTCCGGGCGCGCTCCGGCGGCGGCGAGGAGATCGAACGCGCGGCGCGCGTCGGCGTGGCGGCCGAGGGAGAGGAGGGACTCGAGGAGGAGGTTGCAGGAGGAGGGGGAAGGCAGCGGCGCGCGGGCGTCGACGAGGAGGGAGAGCAGCCGGAGCGCGCCGCCGGGGAGGCGGAGCCGCGCGGAGGCGACGACGAGCGCGGAGGCCGCATCACAGAGGAAGGAGGGGGGCGGCGTGTCGCCCGGAGAGGCGGCGGCGGCGGCGAGGGAGTGGTAGAGGTCGGGGACGGAGGCGACGGGGGCCTGGGAGGAGAGGAGGAGGGATTTCGCGAGGTCCACGGAGGCGTGGAAGCGTCCGGCGGCGAGGAGGGAGGCGAGATCCCCGACGGAATTGGCGGCGGCGGGGGTGGAAGAGGAGCAGAGGAAGCGACGCAGGAGGAGGTGACACATTTGGGAGTTGTCCTCTCCCTTCTTCCCCACCCCATTGTTTAGGTGTTCTGAGGGCTTTAGGAGGGTTTTGAAGTGCCTGCTTCTGCTCCATGCCTCCATGGAAAATTACACAGTTTTTTTTTACGAGGAAATGTATTTTTTATCTGAATTCTACTGTATTTTGATCTAAATTATTTGCACTAGCTTAGGCCACGTGCAATGTACGGTGCTAGTTTACCTTTTTCTCACTGGCTTTGGTGCCAGCCCACTGCAGCGACCGGTGCTAGGATAAGAGAGAGTATACGGTGAAACAAAAATGATATTTTATTTAGTTATAAGTCCTACTTGAATAGTGATAGAGATGCTAAATACGTAGAAAAAAACAAATTTAGCACTACTATGATATAGTAATAAGGCGGTAAATCTGACATCGCCTATATTATTGATGGCTTTAGGGTTTTGTATTCTGAAGAGAGCATGAGCAATACAACATTGTCTGGAATACTAGAAAAGAGGGATCATTTAATTGAACTGAACTATAAGAGTTCACACACACAGACATTGGCAATAACAGGTATGCAAATGTCCAGACAATTAGACAGCCGCATTATGCTTTGTTTTGATCATTCTTCTTCGTTACCTGACGGATTTCATGGACAGAAAAAACCATGGACCATCTTGCCAGCAGCAGGCTGAAAAAGATGATTTGTTTTGTCAGACCTCCTTTGACAACATTGAGACATCATAGAAGCTCAGCAAATTCAGCACTGTATATAGTACCCACTGCATCGATCCTCCCCTGTGATCAGGTGACTACAAAGCAGCAACCAAACACAGTTCAACCAACACAACAAATGGAGTGGCAGCTCTGGCTGTTCAGATTTCAGAACATATATTTATAGATGTATACCTCTATTGCTGACAGTGGGATAGGGATCACGAAACATGTTTCCCCGTGTTGCCACAAAGCTTGCACTTTTAGATCATCAACTACCTGACGGGCAACTAAATGTTTCCTCATAGCAATACATGAAAGTCCAACCTCAAAATAAACAATTTGGGGTTTGATCATATAATCACGTACACATATGAGATCCAGCCATATCGGATACGCAGATTCGGTAGGGTTCATTATGTTCTCTGAGAGTTACAACCCAGTATTCAGATTTGAAAGAGAATGCATACCGAAAAGAGAGATCCCATCTGAAAACAGAAATCCCATCTGTCAAAACAAAATATAATACATTTCCAACACTGTACAGATGCATGCCTCTGATGGTGTTCAGATCATCATTGCGTTGATATTGCTAACTCACCGGGACGAAAAGATTCATTGCATCAGCAAATACTGTGCCTCACTGATACGTCACTCCTTGCACAATCGTAGGGCGTTGTAAGTGATGCGATCTGGCTTTACCTGATGCGACTGCATTTGTTGAAGAATCGAGAAGGCAGGTTCACGTTCCCCCATCCAACAGCATTGTTCAATCAGTGTGCTGTACATGACCCCTTGTTGGGAACCAATCCTTGGAACATTTCCATCCTTGCATAAGCCATTGAGCAGGACATCACAGGCAGCTGGTGTCATATCCCATCTTGAAACCATTGTTGACAAATTCTTGAAACAAGCAAGGTCCGAGTCTGCTTGTCTCGAGTAGCCACCGAGCCGAAAACAAGCCTGTCAGGTGTCATCCTATCATATCCTTGCGTAAGCGTGTCCTTTTTTGCTTTTTTTTAGTTTTTAGTTTTGATTTCTTCCGAATGTTCTTTTGGACTGCAACTGATAGCTTTTGGTTGTGGCTGACTGCTTTATCTATGGTTTTCGATACTGTAGCGGATGACGGAAACACTGACATGAATGGTGCACATGGTTTTGAGAAAAGTTTGGAGAATCCGCTTCAAAAGCTGCCTTATTTTGATGTTTGGTTTTGTTATTTCTAGAGAATTTAAAAGCCAAAAAGAAGACGACTGTCCGAAACAGCTTCTCCATACTGCTTCAAACTGCTTTCCAAGCACAAAATCCAAAACACAAGGGCCGTCCTACGTTTCATCGCGTCCGGCACAGCCCCCTGGTGCCACAAAATTACAAATAAAATCCAACAATCCAAAAAACCGGGTGTCCTATGTTTCGGCGAGCGTGGCACAGCCCTGGCAGAAGCACGTTGTACGTGATGACATTCGGGTTGAATCCATCGGAAAACATCTGATCCATCCAGCATCACCGCGTCCAATGTCTCCGGCATTGCAGTGTCGATGAATCATTGTAATATGGAGTGTGTGACATGATTCGGCGCCAGGTCTCTCTCGACCATTTCAGTGAACATCCTGAGCTCTTCCGCGCCTTCCACAGCCCCGCGATGACCAGATTGTACTCCCGCTCGCCGTCCCTGCCCATGTGGCAACAGCCTCGCCGACGTCCCCGGGCTTGTCGCAGGCCTGGATGCTCCTGTTGCAGGCGAACGTGTCGGGGAACGGCATAGGCGCGGCGCGCGTAGGCGTGGCGGCCGAGGGAGAGGAGCGCGCGGAGGAAAGGCGGTTGCAGGAGGCGAGGTGGGAGAGGAGGCGGAGGTCGGGGACGAAGTAGGAGGTGAGGAGCGTTTTGGCGAGGCCGACGGCGGCGTGGAAGCGGCTGGAGCATGCGGCGGATGCGGATCGAGAGAAATCGACGACCTAATGCACGGCAGACGCACCAAGAATGGCGCCACGTGTGATGGATAGCATTTGCGATGATGATGATGGCTTCTCTCTTGGTGTGTGATTTTGAGCTACGAAAGATGTCTCACGTTTTTCTTGAGAAAAGATGTTCTTATAGTGAACAATAAAAAAACTGTGTGTTTTCGCATCGATCCTTAATCTGTGGGAAGGATCAATCTGAACAAACAAATGAGATATTCTCTACACAATCAAACGGAACGATCGGAGCTGCCCCGCGCGTTCCCGGCAACCGTGCCGGCTCCGTGGCGGAGCGTGTGGGTGTAGTTGATGATGGAGTTGAGGCGCTGCAGCTTGAGCTCCTCCCGGAACTGCCGGATGAACAGCTCCGCCCGCGCGTTCACCTCCGCCTTCCCTTCCACTTCCTCTGCTCCCCGCCCGCATGCGTACGCGCGCCGCTTGACCTCCACCACCTTTGCCGGCTCCCTCTTCCTCGGCCTCCCCGCCGTAGCAGCAGCAGCCTCGGAGCCGGCGGCGGAGGCTGGTGGTGACTGCTGCGCCTGCGCATGACGCTGCCGGGCCAGCGCGTACGCCTCGTCCAGGCTGATGGACTCGTCCGCCTCTGCCTCCTCCTTGCTCTCTAACGCCAACGCCGCCGCGTCTGCTGCCTCAGTTGTTGCAACAGGTGCGCTCGGTGGCGCGGTGGTTGCTGTCGACCCACTTTCTCCGGCCACTGATGCTGGCTCCAGTTTGTGGGGCCCAGGCGCCACCCTGCTCACCAGCTGCTCCTCCCCTGCTTCTTGTTCCTGGGACGTGTAGTAGCAGTACTGATCTTGCGTGCGGTGGAGCTGCGGCGCCGGAGACGACGCGACGCCGTAGTCGGCCGCGGAGTGGAAGGAGGAGATGGAGATGGACCGGAGGCGCTCCATGACGACGGTCGAGGCGGTGCGAGCGAGATTGCGCCGGGTCGCCGGCGGCGCATGGCCGCCCTGCGGATCCCCCCGGGACAAGATCGCGATGGCGCCGACGACGACGTTGAAGAAGATGAACCACGCAGCACCCGGGCTGAGCCACGGCGACATCGGCCACCACCACCACCACAAACCCGCCGCCATCGAATCTTATCAAACACCTCCGATCAAATTTCTCGATCTCTCTCCCCCCGTGCTCCTTGCTTACTCCTGCTCTGTTCGGTGACGATGCCTCAGGTGAGCTGTGCACGCACATATATATATGGCTCTCGAATGAACCGTGATGCAGTGAAGATCGGCTTCTCGCGGCTGTCAATAAACAATTAAAGGGAGGGGGAAAAGGTGAGAACACCCGGAACGGAAAGCTGCATCTCCGAACGCGCCGCGTAAATTCGCCGCGATATTTAGTAGGCCTAGTAGCTGGTTGTCGAGGGAAGCGTTATGGAGGACGGTCTCACGTAAGGCCGCTCCTGTTTAGGCGTTGAATCAAGGTGCCGCATTGAATCAAGGTGCTCCTCAGTTAGACCAAAATAAACTAATTTATGATTAAAATTATACTGTAGTTGATTAAAATTATATTATAGCTGATAATAATTTATTTGATATAACTAAATTTTAAAAAAATTAAAAATAAAAACAGATTAACCCATCACGAACAATACAAACGGAAACAGAAAAAATCAGCAAAAAAAGCTCAGAAAAAAGAAAAAAATCAGAAAAATGAAATTTATAAATAGTGAAAAATAAATCAGAAATCAAAATCTTAAACCGAAATAAGTATGACCCAAGATCATTATCTCCATACAATTTTTTTTCTGTTGTCAAGGGTTGGCGCCACTGTCGCTTTGCTTGCTGTGCCCATGTGGTTCCAAGGTTTTCTTTTTTTTTTTTACATCAACAACGCTAGCTTCAATTGCTTGCACGTTTCGTCAGCGTCAGGTCATCTTCTTTTGGCCAAAGGCTAAAGTTTATAACTGTAGTTGATAGCTTATGATCAACGTTCATCTATTGAATACTGATAAGCTATTTTAAAAACACTATCCATAATAAATTGTGTTTAAAATTAATAAAAACTATTTTATTTGTTTACAAAAATTATAAATCATAAACTGAAATGGTGGAGATGCTGCGCACCTTCATTGTTCTTCGTCTTTATTTACTAGTACTGCTTGCCATCAAACCCCTCTCTTCCCCCAATGCTTTTGTTATCTGCGGGCAGACACGCCTGCTTTCTTATTTTACTCCGATGACCAGGTGAAAGGGAATTCAACCTCTCCTACTCGTCAAGAGCTGGAGTCCATCTCACAGGTAGCCAGCAATAGCGTGCAAGGCGCGACAGCTAGCTGCCACACTGTGCAGGTACTCGGTATATGGGAATGGGCCTACTAACAGGTAGCAATCAATAATACCGTGTGCATGTATCGTGCGTGTGTGTGTGAAGGACAGAAAATATCAACGAGGTCAATCCCAACCTAAACTCGCCGAGCGGAAGAGGGAACGCCAACCCAACTTCACCAATCACTCAGAAATCTGTCGGCATCACCATGCACGTGATGTGAACCGGTTAATCGGCAACGCAAGAGCCTACCAGTGATTATGCACAACTGTTGAGAAGGTTATACGGAACGCTATATCGCAAATAATTTAATATAATCCATTAGAATTAAGCTATAATTTTACTAGCGTGACTGTCTATATTGCAACTGATTGTAAGAACTGTCTACGATGATCCACTTATCACCGACGATTTTTTATACAAGCTGTATATGATACATCATAGACGGATCGTAATAAAAACCGTCTGTAATATCCTACATATCACAAACGGTTTTTTTAAATCATTAGTGATAATAATCTCCTATACATACAGATACTTGGAGAGAAAACCTAACTCACTACTCCTGTGAAAACCTAACCCCATTGCTCCACTCCTTGCGGTGGCACCTCCTCCTTGCGGCTGCCCGTCACGCAGCTCCTCCTCAGCTCCCTGTCGTCGTCGCCTCCACGTAGCCACACCCTGCCGCCCCCCACACAACCGCACACCGCAGACCAGTCGCGCACCACCAGTGAAGAAGGTAAGAGATAATAACTAAATTTTCTTCTTCTTAGTGTTCGTTTTATGAACTTCCATGTATTAGATTAGGTTTGTAAAATAAAGAAGTGAATAAATTTACATATCAGTGGTGAATGGTGTTAGTTACTTTAGTTACTTCCATGTGTTTATACAACATGGATTATTTTTCTTGATTCCATTTATTTGTTAGTTACTTGTTATTACTTAAGGTCATAGAAGATATGAAGAGATCAAAAAAAGATTATGTGGTGTTACTTGTCATTTGAACTCTGTTACTTATTACTTGTTATTTGTCTCCGTTTAATTAGACTCTTGTTCTTCATTCCATTTACCGGTTATTTACTTATTTTTGAATTTGAACTTAATTTTGTAGCCTGTCATTTTTCCTTTCGCTATAATGGTTTCGGCAATACTTTAGTTGTTATTATATAATTAATATTGCTGTGAATGTCGGTATTGAATCACGATTGCTTTGAACTGTCTAGATGTTACTTTGTTTGGCTTCATAGAATGTGGAGCTTAATATAAGTAGGTTTGTTTTAAACAAATACTCTCGACAAGTTTCATGCAATATTTCAGGTGCATGCTTAGTATTAATTCATTTCTTATTCTATGCTTTAACATGCTTTGTAAAATTCTTTGTACCACTTTAGGTTCACAGTCTGTATTAATTCATCCTTTATTCTATAAAGATATACTTGATTTGTGCTATGTAAAATTATTATTTTTACTTTAGGTGCACTATTATTCTACAAGTCATGCTTGGTGCATGTTCAGTATAGCTTTAGGTACCATTTTAGTTGCTTGTGCTTTGCATGTTACAAATACTCTATAGGTGTAATACATGTTATACAAATTTAAAATAGTTATAATTAAATTATGGAAAATTAGGTTCTGAATCATGAGTATTGAGATGAGAACTCTTGACTTTTCTTCATTATTAAGAGAAGCATGCATGATGAGAAGTCTGCACCCAAAAAACTATGCAAGTGCTGGGAAGCAGCAAGCATTCGATTTAAAAGGATATTTGGGCTGCTGTGTCCTTCATTTTTCATTTCACATAAATTACACCTATGGAATGAGGCATGGATGTACGTAGAAATATAATGGTGTTTTCATTTTTTTTCTGTTTTTACTTTTTCCTTTTTCTTTTACATTGTATATGTAGAAATATAATAGTATTTTTCCTTAACTAAATGACTTAAAAAATTAACCATGTAATTTCAGCTAATTAAACAGCCGAAAGCCTACGGCCAAAGCCGAATCGAATGGCCCTTGGTTTGCAATCGTTTGGCTAGTTGCCGTGGAACAACTTGCTTTCAGATGGGTCAACATGTGAACATCGAATTTACGTGGATTCGCGTGAGGAAGCTGGTGCAAGTAGTCAATTGGCCGCTACCTTGTCGCCATCTGCCGGGGTGCGTAGCCATGCAGCCGGTATGGGATAATGGGAAGGAATTTTTAAAATAATATATTTTTATTTAGAATTATAGTAATATATCTATATTTTTTATTTTACAGTGATAGCCGTCTGTCGCTTCATAATTGAGCGACATAGGTTAGTCACTCGACCGTTGAGCGACACGTGACTAAGTCGGCCAACGGTTGGGCATAGAGCGATTTGGTCCTAGTCGCTCAACAGTTGGGTGATTTAAAATAATAATAATTTTATTTTATTAATCCAATAGAAATAATTATGGGGAGTAAATGATAATTTTTGTAGGTAATACATTTAGCAAATTTTGTTTGTAGATTGTCATTTTTTAGAAATAAAAGCGTAGACAATATATGTTGGTCTGTTTATGATTTTCGTAAATTTCTAAGGGTACAAAATCTATTAGACTCGCAATAATATTCTGTGATCGACGTATGTTGTTGTAGTGCGATAAATTTGTGAAGAATTTTGTGAGGACGAATGAACTAGCAATGATTCGTAAGTAGAAAGGTAAGTGATATTACAATCTAACAGTGAATTCATACATAGAAGAGAACTTCAGATAAATGGTGTAACAATAACAATATGATAGTTGATTCAACAAGGGGTTATATGGCACGCAGGTTAACGAACCAAGGATAGTACACATATGCCTTTAGGGAATTAGAAATACATGATACATGGGGATGAAGAGAGTCGAACTACAATATGGAACATGGTCATTTTCCTTCCTCCCAAGGGAATGCTCACTGGGAACATTGAGGTATGGATTGGGCTTGGAGGTACGGGAGCTTCGCTTTGGGAAAGTAGCCTCCTGGCACGCTGCGCTTGTTCGTCCTAGGCTACAGCAGCTCATTCCTTCTCCATACTAGCGATGCAGTGTTGCAGTCGTGGTGCAGAAAAATATGTTGTAGAGGGGGTAGTACTTATAGGCTAAGATGACACGGTGTACGCTTGGCAAGTCCAATTCAGTTTGGGCAAATTCGCGTCCATGAGGTAGCGGCACGTTGGACGATTTGTGGACCAACGTAGCATCACATCGCTGCACAAAGCTGCCCTATTTGGTCTTATCACTAAACAAAACTGTCTCATTTGGTCTTGTCATTACGTAATGCTGTCTTGTTTGGTCTTGTCACTACGCAAGACTATCTCGTTTGGTCTTCTCACTGTGCAAGGATGTCTTGTTTGGTTCGGTTAGGACGCCATGTAAAAGCTGCCCCTCTAGGTTTACTGCAACTTCAACTATCTATAGTCACTCGTACTGACCATTATGTCAAAAATCTAAAGCCCAAAATGAAGTTAATGACAACGGAATGATATTACAACTGAAGTTAAAGTTTATAAATAAAGTTACAACATGATAATATTTTTAATCTTGATACCATTATAAACACAATAAGAAGTGGTGTTGCACTTCACACCGGTGTTCCTACTCATCGGCAGGTGCCTGCATCTTCTCACAGTATGGCTTCTTAGCCATAGCGGCCACAATGTCTACCCACCGTTCTAGCTTCCCCTTCATATATATCGTTCCTAATGTGATGACTCTACTGACAGCTCTTCTCATCATTTAATAGGTCAAGATCCGAAATCCAATCTCTCTGTGTAATATCCAATGTGGCAAAGTTACCTATAACCCTAAAGTCTCTTAGCTCGCCACACCATGCCTGCAACACCTTCTCCTTTATGAAGTACTCCGACATGAAGTTCAATGGGTCCATGTTGATAATCCCACATGCGGTGAGGGCATGAGAGCATGGTTTATGAAGGAGCTTTGGCTTGTTGCATGTGTAACTTGATTTATTCACATGATCTCCAAGGCACATCTCGTGGGTAACAAGAGAGCGAGCAGTCCCAACTCTGGCTTTGTCCTGAAGGAGCACATTGAAACGATACTCTATATTGCACATCATGAAGACTATGTGCGACTGACACTTCTCAGTTTTGGCCTACATGTATGTGTAATATTCGAGCAGTATTGTGTATGTAGGTTACCTATATGATATGTCGCATCTGCATGACTTTTCTTAAAATATCTGATTGTACTTTGTAGAACGCCTTCCACGATGGCAACGAGGGGCTAAGAATGGACGCCTCTAAGAACCAAGTTGTACACCTCCGCAAGGTTAGTGGTCATTATGTCATACCTTACGTCATCCGTGTCATACAACAAGGACCACTTCTCTAATGTCTCGGTCTCACTCCAATAGGATAAGCACTTGATATTCCTAGATGTCCTCCGCGTCACACCGGAAGGGTCAAGCTTCGGCAATGGTGCGAGGCGTTCGGGTTGTGTTGCCCCAGGAATGGGCAGACGCTTGTTCCTCTCAATGACATGCTTCCTGGTGTGCTCCTCTAATATCTCTCATAGCACATCGAATTTATGCTGCTGGTTCTGCATAGCTAGCCTCTTGAACAGCTTCATCAACAATTGCTGTGGAAACTACATGAAGAAGTTAGCCCCAGATGACACATGCACAATCTGTTCCTCGTGTCTGGCCAAGGGAATGGCTCCTCTAGGTCTTGCTGATATTTTCTTAGGCATTCATCATCCTAGGATGGTGATCATAGGTTATATAGACATCAGAACGTGACCCAACTACTCCCTCTTTCAGATGTCCAAGGAACCACAACCAGCTGTCAAAATTCTCACTTTCGATGAATGTGATGGCCAAAGATAGAATCTAATTATTGCCATCAATGCCAATTACTGTCAGGATCTGTCCCTTGTATTTCCCTATTTCAAATGTCTCGTTGATTGAGATCATAGATAACATGTGTTTGAAAGCGTTAATGTAGGGACTGAAGGCTAAGAAGGCCCTCTGCAAAACCATGAATCCTGGCAATCTTCTGGATGGCTTGTCCTTTATAGCAATATATGTGCATGGGTTTCTATCCCGTAGCACCTGGAACATACGAGAAAGGTTGTCATAAGCCTCATCGAAAAAACCAAACCTCCTTTCCAAAGCTTTCTGCTTCGCATGCCGTGCCTTGGCATAACTAATCTTGTACTTGAATTTTTGCTCGATAATTACCATGATGTGCTTGGCCTCCAGATCTTTCTTCAATATCTCTCCATACATAAGATTGGCTATGAAGGTGAACGTCAGGTTGCGATGCTTCGGCAAAACACTACTAAGCATACAAGAGTGCGGCTCCACCTTTAAGACAATTCAGTGAGTCTCGTACTTGGATATGTGTGTGTGTATGTGAACATGCCAAGGACAACCAACCTACTCGTAGACCACGATATATTGCTCCTAGCTAAATTTTAGACCTGAAATGTCCGCTGCATAGACAAGGCCCATAACTTAATGGTATCCTACAGTGATCCCTTGTCAACAAGCATTGCATGAAGTCGAACCTTGGTACCATGGTACTCTCATGGTGATCTATGCTCGTCATACACAGAAAGACCCTCAACATCCACCCTATTCCATGCCGCATTTGTCCACATCGGAAAAGTCATCTCCATCCTCTTATAAAGTTTTCTCCTCGACCCAGGCTGTCCAATTATCGATCTTCATTTGACATACTATGCTGACAACATACTCCCCTACGTCCGCTTGTCCAGTGGGCTTAGCGTACGTTGTGCGATATTCCTGATCTGCCTCAGCAACATCTGCATCTGCATGTCCAGTGGACTCAGCGTGCGGTATCCAATATTTCAGTTGTACCTCCACAACATCGGCCACCGCGTCCTTTTCATGAACCATGCGCTGCGCTCGAGCTACTCCCACCAACCAAGCGATAGCTGTGGCAGGGCCTCCTACGACTCCCTTTGGATATGGTTGCACGAGTAACATGCACTCATATCCACGTCGATGGCAGTCTTTCACAAAGCTCTTCCGTGCAACCATGCGCGTTAGTCTCCTCAACTCCTACTGAATGTGTGTGGCAGACCGACTCTAAAGCCCATGTAAGACGATACTGCATACCTCAAGTCCAAGGAGAAGCTACATGTCAGCTAGTGAAGGACATCTCCGAATAGAGCATTCTCCACACCCAGGTGTACCAAACTGACTTGCGGGAAACTACTCAGGTCAACACCGTATGGACATTCACAAATGGTACCAATATCGTAATACACTTTTAATCTTGTGGGTTCAAACATGACTCATGTCTCACTGCAAATATTACCATATGTCAACATGCATTCACTAAATACATGTTAAACAAAAAAGCAATGACACATTGCCTACATTTAGATGAGAATAAGAATGGATGAGGCTATTACCTTCACGCGAAGACCTTTTCTCCTTATCAACAAGCTTCCTTCGTCATCCTCTCTTACCTCATGAGCTCCTCTCCTTTTCTTCTCTCCTTCTCCCAAGCTCCTCTCCTCTCCTCCACTCTCTCTCCCAAGCTCCTCTACTTCTCTCGCTCTCGCGACCTTCTCTCCCTCTCCCGAGCTCCTCTGCTCCTCCAACTCTTGTGACCTTCTCCCCCTCTTCACTTCCCTTCTCCTTCCCTCCCTCTTTTTTCTCCTCTCTCAAGTTCCTCTCATTTTCTTCTGAGAGAAATGGTGAGATAGACCGTGAGGAATCAGGTTGAAGAGAAATGAACGAGCTGGCTAGTCACTCTACCACTAAGCGACTAACCCATGCTGCCCAACGGTTGAGCAACTAGAGGATCCAAGTCGCTCCACAATTGGGCAATTGTAGGACCGAAATGGCGACAGAGGGGGGGTGAATGTCGTTCTCTTCTTTTAAAAATTGCCCCCACTAAATACTAAACTCGAGATCAAGACAACAGAGAGGTCATTAAAAATATTCGGCCGATGTTTTGAGAAACAAGAAACTGTAGTCCCAAGCAAGGAGGATAACAACTGGTGTTTTGTTCTGTAAATACCAAAAGGCTTGAACTACAAACCTAAAAGGCGATGAAAGATAAGCGAAAGGAGAAAGAAGAGAGACAAGAGCTGCGACAAGAAAGGAAATCTGAAAGGGACCGAAACTAAGTCATCACAGGAGGTTCAAATTTGCCGAATCTTTGTTGTCCGGAGTAGCCGAACTAAAGAATCAAAGAAATCGGGAGCAGATTTTGCTGCCAGCAAAATACAAAAAAAAGAAGAATTTCGAACTGCATGCTACTCAAATAGAATCAGCTTAGATCGGTGAGTAGACAGTAAAAATTTCAGCCAAAACCGAGATCGTTTGGACTACATGCAGTGGGGTCAAAAACCGGCAAAATAAATGAAAAACCTGCACAAACTTGCTGCTGCAAGACTCCTTGTCGTGCTCCCAAAAGAACAAAAAGGACTTCTCAAAGTTTCAGACTAAAACCAAAAGAAAAGTACTACTGAAAATAACAGAGAAAGTAAAAGAGAAGGAAATCATCAATGAGAAGATACGGTCTGCTGGCTGAACAACTGAAAAGAAAATAACAACAGAACTCTTGTCGGTACAGGAGTGTTCTCCAAGAACTTGTCTGCCGTATTGCTTGGCTGCAGCTTCCTGAGAAAAATCAAACAAGAAAAAGGAACAGCAGCTAGATGGCCTGAAGAAAATAGACGCAAAGATTGATTGGTTGAGAAGAGCAAAAAGTACTGATTGAAGTTTTGAACCACTTATCCCATACTGCAACGCAGAGGAGCACAACACAAAGAAGATCGACAAGCGATCAAGAGGAGCAAAGCGGTCAACAACCAAAGAAGGAAACTTAAGAGAAAAGATAACACACTCATGCGAAGAACATAAGCACAAAACCTTCTCTCAAACCACTCGGATAAATTCATATCCATGAAAGATTACAAGATTTTCAATCCATCCTCTCCCTCTCAATCCTCAAGAACACCAAGAGCCTCACAAGCTTCTTGGGAGGAACACAACACACACAAAGATATGAATAAGCTCACAAGTGTCCTAAGGGGTATGCAGCCCTCACCTCTATTATAGCCCTTGGCTAACGGGTCTCCAACCCGTTCGCGGCTAAACCCTAACGGAGCCGTCTCCCGCTTGTGCAGCCTTGCGAAATTACCGTTTCGCCCCTCCTGCACCTTCCGGGAAGCTTCCGCGCTCCTTGCCTCGCATGCGCCCGCAACACGTCGAGTCTCGTCGTCTTCGACACCTCATGACCGTTCGACCTCGCGCCACTGCGCCTAGTCCGGTCCACCGTGTCTCGCCACGACTCGCCTCATCCTGCGGACACACAGACAAGAAAACACGTCACATAGCACCGCTCGATACATGAACGCGTAAATAGCATTAGCAAGATCAAACCTATCGCAACAATGGAATATACATCCTAACCCATACGACTAAGTTTGACGAAAGTCCGACCGAGCCCGTTGCACCATGCAACGTCTGGGTCCGAACAAACCGACTCAAACTCGACTTTTGAGAAACGATGTCAATTACTCATCACTCACAATGGGATGACCTCCACATGGTCTCTCAATCTCCCCCTTGATGAGTATATTGACAAACACCGAAAAAGCACCAAGTTGAGTTTGAAGAGTCTAACATGGTCCATAAAAGCAAGAGTGAAGCTAATGACCATGTCGACAGAAGGAGCAAAAGAAAGAACAAGTTTTCCTCAGAGCTCCCAAGTGGCTTTTTCTACCACTATTCTCCCCCTTTTGACAATAAACCCATCAAGAAAGACAGAAGGAGAAAAAGTCATGAAAATGGATGAAAGACTGATTTGATCATTTTTTTTAAGTATGTAGAGCCATGAGAATTATCCAAAATGACCAACATATATTACATCAAGCCATATCATACAAATATGCTACAAAGATCATGACTAAGTATGTAAAGAGAAGCTAAGCAACATAAGGCATATTCTGAATTTTAGTTGAAGTGCTTAGCAAGTCAAGTCAATCATGATTTTAGTCTAGCTAATGATATCCACAAATGATGCAAGCCATGTCAATGAGCTAAATGGAATCAAGAAGCTAGTGTTGAGCCAACTAGAGTGCTATTTGTTCAAGAATGATACAATTGTTGAAGTACTTTGAATTTTTTTAATTGAGCACTTTTGACATTTTCTTTTGAGATCTCATGATTGTTTTCAATCATATTTTTGTCATGTGCTAGATCTCAAGCCTTATGCGATCATTCAAGCGAGAAGCTTAAGGAAATGATCTTGGTCATCAAATCTCCCCGAGTTCATGCCTTGTGCAATGGCAAGCCGTCTCATGAGAAGGAATTGGTGAGATCGGTTTTTCGCATGAAGAGATCTTTTTGATAGATTGTACTAACTTATGTGTCATCAAGAAACTATATAGCTCAATCTATTGCTCAACTAAGATTCAAGACTCAACTCACCTATTTGACATGGCAAGAACCATAAAAGATAACACAAAGTGACTAGTCTCAAATATGAACATGACAGAATTAGGTCAAATTTAGCATTTTAATTAACCTATCGGGGCAAAGACTTGACTACACATATAAAGTCATGATCAAATTAGCAATGGAGCATAAGTCATGGCAAAATGTATTATAATGAAAACATGTCATGAAAGGATAATAATCATGGCTCCATTAAGTTATGTTACAAATACAAAGAAGAACATCCGGCTCCCCTTAACAATTGATGCAACTTTCGGTTCAAGTTGAGTTATATCATCATTAAAATCTAGAAGTTCCCAAATGAACTCCCCACAACCAAAGCAATAAAACGAGAAGTGGCAAATAAATCACGAAAATAGGCGGTCCTTAAAGCATAGATAAGATAGAGAATACTAATGACTCGGACTAACTCCTATCTACCCCATATGACTCGGGACAACAAATGTCGAGTAAAACACACACTAGAGAGCAAACACGTACCACTCACCTGCAGGGTGGCCCAACCCTCGCTAGAACCTAAAAGAAGTGAGTGAGCTCAACCTAGTGAGATAAGAAACAGCTATTACGAAAGCACAAGATAAGAGCAAGAAGTCTAAGCACTCAAAGAAGAGATACACTCTAACCTATGCTAGAAGGACTAAACCCAATGCACCCAAAATGTGATGCAATAGTAAGGATACGAAGCATAAATAATATGATAAAGCATTAAATCCCAAAGCTCCCCTCACAATAGTCCGTGGGACAAACCACCCCAAGCTCTCCCAGAGTGAAAACCTCGTGCTATCCAAAGGCTTGGTGAAGATATCACCAACCGGTGGTCACTCTCCTGGCAAAGCGAGCACGATGTCACCCTTCTCTACATGGTCTCGAAGAAAGTGATATCGATATCGATGTGCTTGGTCCGAGAGTGCTGCTGGGTTCTTAGCAATGCTAATCGCAGGCGTGTTATCGCAAAGAGCGGAACACGATCGATAGCTAACCCAAAGTCCCGCAGTCGAGACCATCCAAAGCACTTGCTCTACGACATCGGGCTGCGACAACGTGCTCGGCCTCTGCGGTGGATCGTGCAACACCGGATCGCTTCCTCGAAGACCAAGAAATGAGAGAAGTGCCAATGAGCTGGCGGTGCCGGTGCTCTTCCTATCTATCCTCTGTGGCAAAGTGCGCATCCGAATAGGCTCTAAGGGATAGACATGATGAGGAAGAGTACCGGATACCATAGTCAATGGTAGCTCGAAGGTACCGAAGATGCGCTTCACCGCTGGCGGTGAGATCTGCGAGGAGAAGCTCGAACCGGGCACAAAGACACACGAAAAGTGTATGTCCGGTCTCGGGCGAGAGGTACAAGAGAGAGCCAATCATGCTTCAATTCCTTTTGATCGGTGGCTCACCGTCCTCATCTCGGGTCTAGTACGGTTGTAGAAGCCATAGGAGTTGACAGCGGCTTCTGTCACTCATGTCGGCGTCTCGGGAGGTCTCGAGTGTACTTGCCTTGATGCAAGAAGGTACCCTCCCGAGTCTCGCTTGATTTGGAAGCCAAGGAAGAAAGTCAACTCACCCATCATGCTCATCTCAAACTCGGTGCTCATGACATCCGAGAAGCGTGAAACTAGAGCATGAGAAGAGCCGCCAAAGATAATGTCATCGACATAAATTTAGGCGACGGAAGGTCATTATAGCCGGCGAATGAGCAGGGTCTTGTCAACTTTACCCATCTCGAAATCATGTCTCATTAGATAGGACTTAAGCCTCTCATACCAAGCTCTAGGGGCTTGCTTAAGTCCATACAATGCTTTGGAAAGCTTGAAGACATGACTAGGGTATTTGGGGTTCTCGAAACACGGAGGTCATCGACATAAACTTCTTCCTCAATGAAGCCATTGAGAAAGGCACTCTTGGCGTCCATCGGTAAAGCTTGAAACCCTTAGAAGCGCAAAGGCAAGCGAATTCTAATGGCCTCAAGGCGAGCTACGAGGGCAAAGGTCTCCTCGAAATCCGCACCCTCAACACAGGAGTACCCTGTGCAACCAGACCTAGCCTTGTTTGAATGACTACCCCATCCTCACTTTGCTTGTTCTTGAACACCCATTTGGTTCCAATGATATTTTGATCTCGAGGGGCTCAACAAGCGTCCGGACCTTGTTTCTCTCGAAACTCTCTAGCTCCTCATGCATGGCGTTGACCCAAGACTCGTCAGATAAAGCATGGCAAACGTCCTTGGGCTCAAAGGAAGCTACGAAGGCGAGTGAAGGCAGAAAAGTGACACGCCGGACTTGGAACGTGTGACTCGCTCAAATAGATCTCAATCATCTCGCTCGAAAGGATGAGATTTTTGGATATGTCTTGGAGGTCTGGATGAGATGAAGAAGTGGCCTCTACCTCATGGTGACGAGGTAGGAGCAGAGCCACTAGCTCGGAAGAGGCGGAAGGTGGGTGATCACCTCGAGGTGCGGTGGAAGAAGGCACCTCAAGGGGTGGAAGAGGTCTTGGATCGGGTGACAACCCTCATCTCCATCATCCTCATCATCCACGAAGATGGTCTCGGACTGCTCTAGTGAACACGAGATATCGGGCCTAGTCCCTGACCGGCCTCATCGAAAGTCACCTCACGGTTTCTACTAATTTGCTAGACTCATGGTTCCTGGACCCTATAGGCCCGAAGAGGTCGAGTAGCCTAGAAAGAGTCCATCACAAGATCGTGACTCGAACTTATCTAGGTTCCGGATTTTAGAATAAAACACTTGCAACCAAACACACGAAAATGAGAAACACGGGCTTTCGCCGTATCTCAACTCATAAGAAGTGCGGTGCAAGTGTGCAGAAGAAAACTCGATTGGAAACATGGCACGCAGGCTATAGCCTCGACCCAAAACTTCCGCGGTGTAGAGTACTCATCAAGCATCGTCACGGCCATCTCGACCAAGTGCGGTTCTTCCTCTCCACAACGCCATTCTGCTGGGGACGTATGGAGAAGAGAACGGTGCTCTACACTGTCTCACCACGAAACTCTCAAAGTAGGAATTCTTGAACTCCGTGCCATTGTCACTGCGGATCGCTCGTAAGGCACCGGAAGCTCAACAGAAAGCCTCTTGAAAGACCTCGAAAATGTAAACGTCTCATCCTTGAGGCTAAGAAAAACACCCAAGAGTATCTCGAATAGTCATCGACCACAACAAGAACGTACCACTTCCCTCCTGCTTGACGCACTCGGTGGGTCCAACCGTATCCATATGGAGCAATGTCCCGGTGCATCGGTCATAATGCTGTGGACCGGAGGATGAGAAGCGGCAACCATCTTGCCGTCTTAGGCATGGGCGCAAACAAGATCTTTGACCATCTTGAGTTTCGGCGACCACGAATGAGATCGTGGCCGCTAACTCGGGTCAAATGGTCAAATCAATATGACCAAGTCTCCTATGCTAGAAGGAAAGATCGCGGGACTCGAAGCAAGCAAACAACGGAGAGGATCACCGAAGACTCGGAAAAATCAGCACGAAAGATCCTCCCAAAGCGAGAAATCCATAAACCGGACTACAGAAGAATCAAGAATTTTGCGTTGTTTTCTTAAAACTCACCTCGAAATCGTCATCGGTGGTGAGAGGCGAAAGCAAATTGTCTTGCACTTACTAACCAAGGCAACATCTTTTAAAACAAATGAATCATTAATGCGCACTGTACCTTTGGCGATGACTCGCCCAGAAGAGGCGTCTCCGAAGGTGATCGTCTCATCACCGGAGCACGGGCAAGGAAGAAAACCAGCAGGAATCTCCGGTCATGTCGTGAACACCGGAGTCTACAAGCCAAACCTTTCCCTTCCCTGCCCGGCGAACCTCGTCGGAGTCGGAATAGAGATCGCTGTCGCTGATCTCGCCCTCGAGGGCCATGAAGCACATCTTGGGAGAAGTCGTCGCCGCTCTTGGGTTCTTGATCACCCGTCCGTCGTCGTCGCTCCATCCCTCCACCTCGTCGAGGTCGAGGTCGTCGAGGCGGCGGGGCCAGCGGTGGAAGAGCTTCTTGGCCTTCCCAAAGTCGCGGAACGGCTTCTTGCCTTGCGTCGGAGTTGGGGCCTTCTTGTTGCGGTTCTTGTCGGAGTAGTCGTTCTTGCTTGAACCGCCGTAGTAGTCGACTTTGCCTTTCCCCAACTTGGGACGGTTGCTCGAATGTGGTTGGGGCCACCACACTCAAAGCAAATCAATGGTCCTCTTCTCTTTCCATCCCTCCTCCTCTTGTAAGCATGGGAGAACTTCCGAGCTAGGAGGGCTAGCTGTTCATCCTCTAGCTGCTCTAACTGATCATCAGTTACATCACGGAGCAGATAGGAGAACCCAAAAGAGAATCGGCGAGAAGAACCGAAGCGGCGGTGGGATCGGTGACTAAAGCCATCGGCGAGACTTGACCGAGCGAGACTATGTCAATCTCGTGAGTCTTGAGGCGAGTAAAGCGCATCAAGAGTCGGGTCGAGAGGTCCGTGGTGTCCTTGATGGTGGTCACCTTCATTTCCCAAACCCTAAGATCGAGTGCGGAAAGAATCATCGGCGTTATCCGAGTCGGAGTATGTGAGACCGACGGCTCGGAGGTTGCTCAGAATCTTATGAAAGCGAGAAAAGCACTCGTCTAGGGACTCACCAGCAAGCATCTCAAATTTGCTGTAGTCGCGCTTGAACTGGTCTTGTCGCACCGTCTTTATTTGGGTGGTGCCCTCATGGTAAGCATTGAGGTCACCCAAATATCAGCCGACGTCGGTGAGAGATGCGATCAAACTCGCTTCTACTCAAACCCTGAACAATGATGTTCCTCGCTCTTGCGTTAGCCTCAACATCGACCATATTCCGGCATTGATGTTCTCATCGGTGAACAACAAAGCGGACCTTGACCTTTCGCGGATGGCGTAGCCACGAGCACGGATGTAGGTCTCCATCCGGCTCTTCGAATGGAAAATCCATCCCATCAAAGATCGGGGGCTTGGTCGAGTACTTGTCCGTCGCCATGGCTCTTGAGACCGGTTAAAGATCTATCAAGAAGAGCTAACCGGCTCTGATACCAATTGTAGGACCGAAATGGCGACAGAGGGGGGGTGAATGTCGTTCTCTTCTTTTAAAAATTGCCCCCACTAAATACTAAACTCGAGATCAAGACAACAGAGAGGTCATTAAAATATTCGGTACCGATGTTTTGAGAAACAAGCGTAGTCCCAAGCAAGGAGGATAACAAGCGGTGTTTTGTTACGTAAATACCAAAAGGCTTGAACTACAAACCGAAAAGCGGTGAAAAGATAAGCGAAAGGAGAAAAGAAGAGAAGACAAGAGCTGCAGCAAGAAAGGAAATCTGAAAGGGACCGAAACTAAGTGCATCAGCAGGTTCAATATGCGAGCTACATGTTGTCCGAGGAGTAGCCGAACTAAAGAATCAAAGAAATCGGGAGCAGATTTTGCTGCCAGCAAAATACAAAAAAAAGAAGAATTTCGGACTGCATGCTACTCAAATAGAATCAGCTTAGATCGGTGAGTAGACAGTAAAAATTTCAGCCAAAACCGAGATCGTTTGGACTACATGCAGTGGGGTCAAAAACCGGCAAAATAAATGAAAAACCTGCACAAACTTGTTCTGCAAGACTCCTTGTCGTGCTCCCAAAAGAACAAAAGGACTTCTCAAAGTTTCGAGACTAAAACCAAAAGAAAAGTACTACTGAAAATAACAGAGAAAGTAAAAGAGAAGGAAATCATCAATGAGAAGATACGGTCTGCTGGCTGAACAACTGAAAAGAAAATAACAACAGAACTCTTGTCGGTACAGGAGTGTTCTCCAAGAACTTGTCTGTAGTATTGCTTGGTGCAGACTTCTGAGAAAATCAAACAAGAAAAAGGAACAGAAGCTAGATGGCCTGAAGAAAATAGACGCAAAGATTGATTGGTTGAGAAGAGCAAAAAGTCTTGATTGAAGTTTTGAACCACTTATCCCATCTTTGCAACGCAGAGCACAACACAAAGAAGATCAACAAGCGATCAAGAGGGAGCCAGGCGGTCAACAACCAAAAGAAGGAAACTTAAGAGAGAAAAGATAACACACTCATGCAGAAGAACATAAGCACAAAAACCTTCTCTCAAACCACTCGGATAAATTCATATCCATGAAAGATTACAAGATTTTCAATCCATCCTCTCCCTCTCAATCCTCAAGAACACCAAGAGCCTCACAAGCTTCTTGGGAGGAACACAACACACACAAAGATATGAATAAGCTCACAAGTGTCCTAAGGGGTATGCAGCCCTCACCTCTGTTATAGCCCTTGGCTAACGGGTCTCCAACCCGTTCGCCGGCTAAACCCTAACGGAGCCGTCTCCCGCTTGTGCGGCCTTGCGAGTTACCGTTTCGCCCCTCCTGCACCTTCCGGAAGCTTCCGCTCCTTGCCTCGCACGCTCCGCAACACGTCGAGTCTACGTCGTCTTCGACACCTCATGACCGTTCGACCTCGGCGCCACTGCGCCTAGTCCGGTCCACCGTGTCTCGCCACGACTCCGCCTCGGCCCTGCGAGACACACGAGACAAGAAAACACGTCACATAGCACCGCCGATACATGAACGCGTAAATAGCATTAGCAAGATCAAACCTATCGCAACAATGGAATATACATCCTAACCCATACGACTAAGTTTGACGAAAGTCCGACGAGCCGTTGCACCATGCAGCGTCGGGTCCGAACAAACCGACTCAAACTCGACTTTTGAGAAACGATGTCAATTACTCATCACTCACAATGGGATGACCTCCACATGGTCTCTCAGCAATATGGGCAAGTCACCCAACCGTTGAGAGCTTGGCCACATGTCGCCCAACGGTTGAGCGACTAGCCCATGTTGTCCAATCATAGAGCGATAGATGGCTATTACTGTAAAATAAAAAATGCATGTATATTACTGTAATTCAGAATAAAAATAGATTATTTAAAAAAATTCTAATGGGAAGCATACCAGAACCTTGCCCTTGCTTGACAACATGAGACGTCGGAGGAACACATAAATTTTGCAATGAAATAGTTTCAAAGCTCGCAACAAATGTTTGGTTTTAAACATGGCATTTTCTATTTGTTAAATGTGTATCAATGGGAGCTGATGGTGTGTATCAATGGAACCGATGGTTTGTAGTACTAACATTTACCTTCTTTAATTGTTTTGTCTCACCTGTTTTGGATGAGTTTATGATATGGCACAAATTAGTTGAACTCTAATTTATCCACGATTTATTGGCCGATCTTCACAGCATGTCTCCATATAGCTTGAAATCAATTCACTTGATTCGTGAACAGCAACAGCAGTAGATACGTGCATGACAAAGGTTTTGCCCGTGGCGGAGATATGTGTGATAGTGTTGGTTTTTCTTAGCGTGTTGCCGTAGATGATGGCATCGGATGGGTAAACATTTTTATGATGTTATTCAATGGTAAAGCTGAACCACAGAAGTACTTGGAGTGGGAGATACGCGTCGAACAAATTTTTGATAGCCATTACTGCACCGAGGACAAGAAGATTCATTTGAAGACAACTGAGTTCACCGGATACGCTCTTGTTTGGTGGAATCAATTATGTCGTGTATGAGTTTGTCCAGATATTTGGGTGCAATTGAAGAATATATTGAGGTGACATTTTGTTCTAGCACCCTACATTAGGACCTTATACAATCGGCTACAACATCTATCCAAGGTAATTATAATGTTGATAAATATTATAAAGAAATGAAAATGTTGATGATCCAAATAGGAATTGAGGAACATGAGGAGGCTACTATGGCACGTTTCTTTAATGGGTTGAATGATGATGTGCAAGATAGGGGGGAGATAATCCATTATGACAACATCCAAGACTTGGTGCATCAAGCCGAACATGACGAACAACAATTAAAGGTGCAAACAAGGCAAGGGTGGACATGCCAATACTCAAACAAGCTCATGGAAGCGTCCATTGCAGCAAAGCGATGATGTTGGTTCACATTCCAAAGTTGCGATATCAAACCATTCAAACAGAGCTCTTTCAAAGGAGCCAAGCAATTAAGGTAAAAAGTAACTAAAGCTGATTGTAGTTTGTCTTCTAATGCTCGTGCTAGATAAATTAAATGCTTCAAGTGCAAAGGAAGAAGCCAGATGTATTATCGAGAAAATTGCCATGGTTGGCAGCAAGTTGTGTGAGTTTTTATGAATTTTCGATGAGATATTCATTTTGGTGTGCTGGTTCTAGCTATGGTGCTAGTGCTTGTTTGCTGAATCACAAGATTTATCTACCCTTGCTCGTGGATTAAGGTACTCACAGGTGAGAAGACTATCTTTGAGTTTCGATTCCACGCTACCAAATCTATCTATGTTGGTGGCCCTGCATAACCGTGAAAGATCGGACCAAAATAACACAATCGCTCGCGCTAGTTAACTAGTCGGATCCTCGTCAGTTTATTATTCGAGCCTTCGAAAACAAAAATAAAACTCCAGAAGTAGTACGTAAGTTAATTTGGTTACTTTGATCCGCTGCGCTTTCTGGTTTTTTTAGTAGCTGTTGCTTTTCGCTTTCTGGTTTTTTTAGAGAGACAGAGTGTGATGTTAAGCTTTGCTTGGTGTGAGAAAAACGTGAGGAATTGTTTAATACTGACTAACTGTTAGGCTCTAGTGATGGGCGTAATTCGATCTGGACGGCCTATCGGTCCAGAATGGAGTCCACCGGCGATGCAGTTCTCCATTTGGATTTGGTCCGCTCCTTTTTTTCTTTGCAGAAAGGTTAAGGGCGTACGTAAGGCGATGCTCTGCATTTTAATTGATTATGCTCCATTTTGGTTCCAGCACATATAATTGACAGTGCATGGCTAATTGCCAAAGTGATGCCACTTTGCCTCCTTTTTTAAAAAAGAAAAGTGAAAAGGCTATTGCAATATGTATATGGTGCATGCATGATGCCGGTATCGTTTTCAATGCGAATCCCATCTTAAAATTCCGTAAGGCCAACTAATACAAGTCAGTGTATACTATACGTCTCATCACAGACGGTTCATAGGAACCATCTATATTATAATTATTATAGACAATTTTACAAGCATGAGCGTCTATGTTACCCGTCTGTGATGTGATATAGAATTATCACAGATGACTCTTGTTAATAACTGTCTATGATAATTCACAGACGATTATTAAAAAGAACTATTTGTGATAATTGCAGACTTCACAGACGGTTTTTCATTAGAACCGTCTGTGATATTACCACAAAAGGTTATTAATACAAACCGTCTGTGATGTATCTCTTATATACATGAATGGTGCACACTTCGTCTCCTCGATGCGTCTTTGATCACTTCGTCTCCTCGATGCGTCTCTGATCGTTTTGGCTCCCTGATGCATCTCTTCATCTCACACGCCGAATTTATAAAGATAAATCCCCACATAGCCGATACACATATCTATTCTCAAGCACAAACAAATGACTTTGGCGGCTTCTTTCTTGTTACTAGTATTGATGGCTAACCTAGCCATCCTGTACGAGCACCTCGCCGGTCGTACGCTGACGGATGCTGCACAAAGACACTGTGCCAATAGTGTCCTCCCTCGTATGTTCGAGGATTTGCCAAAGCAGATGGCGGCCACCTTCCATCGTCTTGACATCCTCCTCCGTCACGTCTTGCGATTGGTCTCCCACTTCCGGTGAGCTAACCTAGCCATCGACGTGGTCCTCCACAACGACGTTGCATGTCTCCAGGAGGATTGGCGTCGCTTGGAGTGCTTAGTCCAGGTGGTGGGCGACCGAGTCAACCTTATCGAGACCCCTAAAGGAAGGGAAGAGAGCCTATAGGCTCTATTCGACTTGATTTAATAGTCGGAGGGTCTTCAGGAGACACTCGAACGAGCGCGTCAATGGGTGAATGCATTTCGGACTTTGTTCGCTTATGATGCCGAATAGTCCGATGCCGACCACGTCGCCTATGAAGTTTTGAAGATGGAGATACCATGCTACGTCCACCACTAGAAAAACCTTGAAGCGGGTAGGTTTCTACTTTTTTAATCTTTTGTAAACAGCGATTGGCCATATTGTTTGACCATATGTAAATACAAGTAATTAAATTTGTATGTATTTACTGTCTTCTATATATGTAAACGGTCTTGATATAACGACATGATGACATTATTGAAATTGCATTTATGCATATGAGAATGTGTTTTGTATGTGTGAATTTGCATTTATGTATATTATAATGTGTCGTGTATATATATATATATATATATATATATATATAAGTCGTGTAATTACACCTATATCGTATCTCACAATGTAGGAGTATCTCGCGTAATGGAGGGTATGTACGTGTAGTATATTTTTAATACCGTGGTATGAACAATTTTTCGTGGTATGTACATTTTTCAACATACCCCTTTTATGAGGGTATTTACAAAATGCTAAAAACTATGAACTTTTTATAAGTTTTTCGTGTGGTTTATATTGGAGTATCTTATAATTAGTATACAAATGTACCTAAAGTGATAAAGGAGTATTTCAAGTTTGTTTAGGTGGTATATTAGAGGTGGGTGTAATTACACCGGTGTAAAGGTATTTTTCTATATATATATATATATATATATATATATATATATATATATATATATATATATATATATGAGAATGTGTCATATATATATGAATTTGTATTTATGTATATGAGAATGAATTTATAACCATCTGTGATGTTTATTATCACAAACAGTTCTAATTTAGAACCATTTGTGATGCACATTATCACAGATGGGTCTAATTTAGAATATCACAGATGGTTCTAAATTAGAACCGTCTATGATGTGTCCAACCTATTTATATTCGGACTAGGGTTTGCCCATGCCTCCACTCAAAGGCTTAATATATCTTTAACTCTCTCCGAGCACAAGCCGCCTCCTCCTCCCACACACCACCTCCTTCCCGGCGTGCCTCCTCCCCAGAGCAGGCTAGCTCCTCCCCTCGCACGCTGCCTCCTTCCCGGTGTGCCTCCTCCCCGAGCACACCGCCTCCCCTTGCACGCCACCTTCTCCCCAGCTCGCCTCCTCCCCGAGCATGCCGCCTCTTTGGTTACTACAGGAAGGCTCGGATAAGGCCGACAAGCCGATTTAGATCTGAGGTGTGCTCCTTATCCCCTCTTCTTCCTAGTCTTCGGATGGAAGGCTCGGCCTCTCTTACCATTAAATCCAGATGGAAGAGCTAGGGATCTAGACAGAACTCAAGAACTCACCACACGACCCACAATGATATGGGATAAAACTTTTTTATTTGTAATTTGTTGGGCTGTTTGAACAGCACGGTGGAGCCCAGCTCTCTTAATGGGTCAGCATTGGAAAATCTTGAGATTGTTAAGGAGCACTGGAGCAGGGATAATATTTGCTCAATCGAGTTGGAACAACAGAGCCCAGCTGAAAAATAGTGGACGTGACACCAATTTTTTGACATGTTAGCGGGCCATCCATCTAAAATTTGCAGGCCTAATAAGGAATAAGTCAGCCCAAAACAGCTCAACACAGCAACTGAAACAGAAGCAGCAGAGACAACCGTTGGATGGTGATCAAATGGGCAAAAAAATGACTGAGATTTTTTTAAAAATCAGGCAACAGAGGAATAGAAAGCTCCAATATATATTGTGGATTTTCTATATTTCAACATCTAATCAATGGGGTGTTCTATTCTTTTAGCCGCATTAACCTACTGTCCCATATGCGCTCTAATTTACTAGAAATTGTCGTTTCACAATACTAGTGCATTGAAGGGGTCAAGAGTGTAGTGATTTAACCTTTTCCATCCTCTACTCCGGCCGTTAATGATTTGGATTATGTTGTATGGTTGAAATGTGACATTTAATAGGGGTAAATATGGTCCAACCATTAATTATTGCTTAGATTAATTATTGAATAGTTGAGTACATTACTTGTGTATTCCCCATCCCCTTCCCGCGCCACCGCGCTTCACCTCGTCGGCACCACTCACCTTCGCCTCCTCTCCCATCTCCTCTAGTGAATGAGCCACCGACCTCCCCCACTGCAAGATACCTTCTTCCCCGAGCCGCCTGATCCATCGTCGTGTTGGCATCCGTTCCCTCCCCCCTAATCTGCCCACCACTGGGTGGCCACATCTGTTCCCTAACCCGGCCCTCGATGCCGCCGGTGAGGAAGACGCCACCCAGAGCACGAATCGTGACACGGATCTAAAGGTTATAAATTTGGATGTTTTCCGGCAGAGATAGTGTTTATCAAAAACGCATTTTTATTCCTGTTGGCAGGTATGTTCACTTGAAACCTTTGAATCTCTGCTCCATCAGCTAAGTTATAGACCACAAACGGCCACCGGAGCGTCCCTTGATGCATCTTTATTGAGTTGCATGCATCAACCAGCCACCCAAAAGCTTAGCACACTTATACTTCAACACTCCCCTCACGTGTAGGCTCGCTTAGATCTAACACGTGGAATAGAAGTGGACATAATTAATTTTTTAATTGTTCTTGAACTCGGACGGCTCGATACCATATTGAGTTGCATGCATCAACCGGTTCACTCAAAAGCTTTATAAGGAAAATAGCATTTTATACTTCAACTGTTGGCAGGTAATAGAAGTGGACCGCAATTAATTTTTAATTGCCTTTCTTGAACTCGAGACCTCTGCTCCATCAGCTATTGAGTTGCAGACCACAAAAAAGCCACCGGTGAGAAAAGATCCAATTCACTTATACTTCAACAATCTTGACTGCAAATGGCAACAAAACCGATCCTCTAATACCTAACGAACTCGCAACACCCCGCAACGCTCGGAGGCCACCCGCGACTCATTCCACCCCTCCATGGATCGAAGGTCTCTCCTACCGCCACATGATCTCACACATCCAACAAGTTAACCCATTTCTTGACGACGCAAACACGTACGTGCATGCATGGATCCCTTTTAATAGGCATCGCCCAGCTAATGCCGAAATAATGGCATGGACAGCTCCTGAGGCCTCTCCTATTCCTACGACGGCGCCGGGGCCAACCCTCCACCGACGCCCCCGACCTCGCTAGCCAGCTCCTCGTCGCCATTGGCGCAGGGCGCGCAGCAATGACCTCCTCCTCCAATCACCTCCATATTACCACCACCAACCCTGCCTCCTCGCACCACCAACCCAACCCGACCGCGCGCCCCCCGCAGCCCAACAGCTCACCTCGCGGCGGCACCGGCGGAGGAGGAGGCGGGACGAACCAGGCGTGCGCGGCGTGCAAGTACCAGCGGCGCAAGTGCAACCCGGACTGCCCCCTCGCGCCCTACTTCCCCGCCGACCAGCAGCGCCGCTTCCTCAACGCGCACCGCCTCTTCGGCGTTAGCAACATCCTCAAGACGCTCCGCCGCCTCAAGCCGGAGCTCTGCGACGATGCCATGCGCACGCTCATCTACCAGGCCGAGATGCGCGCCATCGACCCCGTAGGGGGCTGCTACCGTGTCATCCTCGAACTCGAGCACCAGCTCGAGCTCGACACGGCCGAGCTCGATGCCGTGCTCCGCCACCTCATGCTCTGCCGCCAGGCCTCCTCGGCCGGCGTCATGGGCGACCCCTGCGCCGACCTCGAAGTCACGTCCTCCAACCAGCAGTCGCTCCTCCTCAGCGCCGAGCAGGAGGTCGTCGACGCGCTCTATGCCAACCAAGAAGCGGACGCGGCGATACTTCAGGCAGACCACCACGATCAGGACCACAGACAGCAAGATCACGGCGGCGAGCAACAACAGCAGCAGCTCTACGACTACTTCTACTACGAGACGACCGCCGGCGACGACGCAAGCAGCAAGCCCAGTCTCGACATTAACGTCGACGAAATGCAACTGCAACATTTCGATTACGACTCCAGCTGCGCTGCCGATCACAAGGTGGAGCTAGCGCCGGGGCCGGTGTCGATGGGGCTGGGGCAGCAGCTCGAGGATCACTGCCAGCTTGACCAGAAGGAGTACGAGATGAAGGCGGCGTCGCTCGTCGACGTGTTCGACATGCGGCAGGAGCTGAACGCAGTGGACGTGAACGCCGACATTGACATCAATGCGGTGGTGGACATGAACGCCGACATTGACGTCAAGGAGGAGCTGCAGGAGGAGGATTCCAAGAACAACATCGCCGTAGGTGAAGCAGCTCAAATGGCCGAGTCGTCACATTGCAGGCTAGGGTTAGGCTTTTCTTCTTTCTAATTCTAGAGAGGTCTCGAGTTTTCCTTAAACAACTCCCTAATTTTAATGCATCATCCATCCGTATGTACAGACAGCATATGTACGGATTTTTCTTTGAGAGGATGTAGAAATTATTAGGATTGTTTTTGTCAATTTAAAGTCCCATGTTTAAGAGCACAAGGTGATTTAATCGGGACTAGATTTCTTACCTTTTTGCTAATAATATGGGTTGGAGATTTGGCCTTGTAATTAGTCTACAGCCAAATAATAATGTATCCTATCTCATTCATTTGAGCATAACAAGAAATGAAGAGGGCATATCAGGTGAAAATGCGAATAAGATTTCAAGATCAAGCTCGGTCTCATTTGTGATATTCAAAAACACAAATACTTCTTGAAACAATATTGGAATAGTGTTTCATTGTTTCGACAAGTATTCATCTTTTTTGTATCTCGCAAAAGCAATTGAGTTTAATCTTGAAATTTTGCAAAGACATAGAATATGCTATTCACTACTTATAGTAATTTTTAAGAAGTTTTAAGAACTTCTAAGTTTGATGAAAATCAATTTTTCGCCTAATTCACATTCACCCATTGTGCACGCAGCATAGACCTGATTAATTATGTGATTACTATGTTCATTTGTTTCGTTTGTCTATGGTCAATATAATTGCTGCATGCTTCCCAATTCACTTGATGACATGCCAACTAAGAAAAATTTCTATTTTGGGTGACTTGTCCGGCCAATATTTTAATTCCAACGGTTGCCTAAAACTAGAAGCAAATTATATATTATTAGTAAATATACTTTGTTTCTTGTTGACATATATTCTGCACCTTAGAATCACATTAACTGTATGTACACTATATCACCTCTACCTTTCAAAATTAATATTTGACGGACGCCGTTGGATCCCCATGCCACCACCGAACCTCTGGTGGATCTGCTAGGAGCCCACCCCCCTGTAGCACTTTTTTTTTCAAATATAGCCCTCTCATGCTTAAATTTGCAAATATAACCCCATCAACTCCCAAAAGCATAAGCTTAACACCTGACCTTCATATGATTCCAGATCATATAATACATGCAAGCCTGAGTGCAAAACCCACATGTGGAACGAGGACAAGGGGACACATGTGAGCATGACAGCGAGAGGGGCAAGACGTGTGGAACCAATAGGAGGACCGGAGATTGAATTAAGTGGTGACTGAACAATTGAGGAAGACTACGGACGTGGTCATGGGTAAACAGTAAACTAAGTATTCCACTGTCAGTTGGCATAACTCCTTTGAATCTGGTGCCACTTAATTGGATCCGCCAGTGTACGATTGACGAGGTGCTTATATAGAATGGCTAGATAGGCTATCAATATCAGCGATAGGAAAGAGTAAGGAGCAATTTATTTGTGTTTGAGAGACAAGAAAGACAAGGAAGATAGGTGGGTGGTGAGAGACAAGGAAGACAAGGATCAGCGATGTGGATATTAATCTTTGGTGGTGGACGATCATTTTTATACAACAAGAAATAAATTCAACGCGTGTGACAAAGAGACACATTAAGGAGCCAAAACGATCGAAGATGAACGCATCGGGGAGACAAAGAGAGCCACATGTCATAGACGGATCCAATCACAAACCGTCTGTGATAAGTAATTATCACAGACGGTTCGTATTAATAACCGTCTATGAACTATCACATATGATTCTAATTAAAAACCGTTTGTGACATTTGCAATTATCACATACGGTTCTTATCAATAACGATCTGTGAACTATCACAGACATTTATTAACAAGAACCATTTGTAATAGTTGTGTAGTACAGACGGTAAACGATCACACATGTAAAATCGTTTGTGATAATTATAGCACATACGATTCCTCATGAACCATCTGTGGTGAGACGACCAGTATAGCTTGTTTTGTAGTAATGATCGAGAAGTACAAATGTAACAATGCCAAATGTTTGATCCTATGAGCTTTGAAAAATGTGTTAATTTAAAAATGTGTCAAGTTCTTGCACAATTCTATGTCCATATAGGAGTACACCATTTACTGTATGAGAAGCTTCAAAAACTGTGGACTTCAAGATATGCACACTACTCTGGTCTCAAGTAGGGATGGCAATCGGGTGTGGTGGGTACGGGTAGTGCTCGCCCATACCCGTACCCGCGAACCTAATTTACGCCCACGGGTATACCCGCGAAAGACGACGGGCGTAAAACCTCGCCCATACCCGTCGCCCGCGGGTATACCCGTTTACCCGCAAAAATTGACTAGATGCATCAATACAAGAACTAGCATAGGACCTGGCCCAATGGTTCAGCAGTCCAATTTTCTTTGAACTCTTGCCAGACATAATACTCCATTGTTGCCAGACATAATTTTCAGAGTTTGTTTCTTGCACAATTTTCTTTTCCAATTTCAATTAAAGAAACAAATAGCGACATTTGTCAGTTATCATGTTAGTGTGCGTGATTAATAGCCACCGTTATTGGATTTCAATATAACCTTGTTGGCAATTGTAATGTCAGTTAATCTTATACAGGAACTTGAAATCATTTCTATCCATTTTCAGTTTTACATTAGCAATGAAAATTGTAATGGGCCTAATGGCAGTCTATGAACATATGAACTTGCAGAAAATAGTGATAAATTTTGTTCTCTTACAAGTACTGCATCACAACATTAATCGATACTCAAACATCTAAAATCTTAGAAGAGAGGCGTACTGCTTGTTGGCGTCGAACTCGCGGGCCTTGAGGCGAGCGAGGAGCCAGCAAAGGAGCTTGGTGCGGTCGCAGACGAGGTCGGTGAGGTGGAGGCGGAGGTCGAGGAGGTTCTCGAGGACGCGAGGTGTGGTGGGCGGCCTCGGCCTCGTCGAGGTTAGCTTCGGAGAAGGGAGGGTTGTGGACGAGGAGGTCAAGGCGTTGGCGTCGACGAGGCGTCGGCGAGGGACCGGACCCCGCGAGGTCGGAGGGGTCGTCGGAGTCGGTGAGGTCGACGAGAAGGCGCTAGTCGGGATGAGAACGTGGATGGTGGGAGGCTGCCGGGAGAAGGACGGGTGCGGTGACGGAGGACGGGCCGATCTGGATCCGGAGGGGCGGGTGGCGTGGCGAGGAGGAGGAGGCGGATCTGGGCGGAGGAGGAGGAGGCCACGGTGGGGGGGGCGAGGCGGCGGATGAAGGGGAGGCGAGAGAAGGGCGGAGATGCGAGAGGGAGGAGATGCGAGAGGGTGGGGCGGAGGAGGAGGACGAGGAGGAGGCGGATCTGGGGCGAATCAAGGAGGGGAGGCCGGCGGCGGGTGGGGCGGAGAACGAGGACGAGGAGGAGGCGGATCTGGGGCGGATGGCGGAGGAGGCCGGCACGGGGGGGCGGAGGCGGATGAAGGGGAGTCGAGAGAAGGGTGGAGATGCGAGAGGGGGGAGGAGATGCGAGAGGGGCCGAGCGGGGCGGCGGGCGAAGAAATATCTGGACGGGCGACGGGGAGAGTTAGGGTTTACTGTTTTAGGATGGCCCACCTGTCGGTCTATTTCACTGTAAGCAGGCGAGGCAGATGCACGGTAGAGCTAACCCATACCTGCACGTTTACCCGATGGGTAGAGATTTCCATTTTTATACCCGTGGGTAAAGAATACATCCCATACCCGGCTCCATTAGGGTATTTACCCACGGTAAACGGGCACAATTGCCATCCCTAGTCTCAAGGTTCAGAAAAGTGCTGGTTTTTCGACCCGGTAAAACCCCCACCGGTTCACCCCTTCAAAAAATTCATTATTACAAAAATAACATGGTCAATACATCTTCTTGCCAAATTACTTCTTGTTTATACCTTAAAATTCAAATCTGCAATATAAAAAATTCACAAGCTGAGAAGATTGTAATTTCAGTAGTAACTTTAAACCTATATAAGTACAAACAACAACCAGCGATATTCAAGGCACCTCTAACGTTTTGAGGATAAGAAAAGCCCACAATAATACTAAAATAAAAAATTTCAAAAATTTTCTCACTAATCGAGAAAAAAAGAGAATGATCAATGCTACTTATTTTGGTAGAACCAAATTATAATGGTGCAGATTAGTAATATATAGATATTAATGTTTGCATAAGAAATACAATTATATTTTCAATCATAAGAATCATAGATATTAATGTTTACATAATAAATTATTATCTAAAACCAGAAAAGAAGTGAAAGTATGATTATGTCCCTATCTGATGGATGGTCAGATGCAGTAGAGGTGTTCACCTCCCACACCTCCAGATGGACCAAACCAAAACTCGAGACTAGTATGCTAGCGGAGTTGTCAACTAGTCTGTAATATCTTAATTGGAATTGTTGCCGTGGCCATGCCCCGAAAACTTCTTCTCCCTAACCACTACCCCACCCGACCCTCTCTCCCCGGCTCAAACTTTAATTTGTATTTTTTTTTCTTGCTGTGAATTAATCTAAGGCAGCTCTCCTGTCCGGGTTTCAAAATTTCTCCTTGGTTTTCTCCATGCTTGATGATGTACTAGTTGTTTACTCCTGTTACCAAGAGGTCCTGAGTCCCGACAGCTCCTGACTGACACACACTTCCAGAGATTTTTCTTGCTGCTCTCAGAAAAGATCCGTAGGACCGTCCAGCACAAGAATGAATTGATCCAGGAACTTATGAGCTCTCTCTGCCAATGAAAATTCCTGAGTTCTCTTTGCCTGCATGCATATCCTACTCCCCCTGTTAAGTCCCTACAACCAAACAGAAAAATCTCAGAATCCCGGTTCTCTGCTGCTGATGCATCAGCTAATAGCTTATTTCATTTGCTTCTAAATTCTCATATATACACACTCTCCAAAGCTTCGCCACCACCAGCATCAGTACCAGTTATCAGTAGCACAGTATTTTATGATCACACTGGGACAGGATCTTATCTTGTTTGGATGTTTCTGGTTCATGGCTGGGCAGGGCAGGCGTTTGCTGCAGATCCTCCCGTTCCATTGCTTCGTAGCTGCCAAACACCACCACAGCATGAAATATCTTGCCACTAAAAATCTAAAATCCCCTTGCATAAGATCGGGAGCCAAAATCCCTAAACCCTCTGCTTAACTGCGAATCATGAAAAATCCTAAACCGCCTTTAAGTCCCGTCTCTCCCTCTCCGGCCTCGGCTCTCTCTGGTTGCGTCAGAAGAGCTGCAAATGCTTCAGGATCAACTTACACCGCAACTCCTTTCTACTGTAAGCGATCTGAGGAAACCATTGAGCACTTGTTTGTCACCTGCCCGCCGGCTCGGGATTACTGGCGAAGGACCATGTCCTCATTGGAGCAGCATGATCTCGAGCAACGGTGTGAGGCCGTCGTCAGCAGTCTACCAGGGCTCACTACTCAGTGGAAGAACGCCATCCTGCTAGTGTCCCTCCAGATAATTTGGAAACGACGCAATCAGATGACATTCCGTAACGAGTGCCTAAGCCTAGACGCCTCCATCCGCCTGCTTGCCGATCACCGCAAACTCTGGACGTCAAGAGCTCCACGGGGACAGCCATCGGATCCAGCTTTTAGAGGTGTACTCAAATTGCAGGAGCAGTCACTTAGGCCTTGTTCTTTACGGTTTCTAAAAACGGCTTTTGGTTTGTCCCCTCTTCCCCTTGTTTGGCTCCTGATCTTAGGAAGTTCCTGTTCTGCAGGATGCCTACCTCCCATGTAATTTTGTTGGAAACAATTTTGTTACAGTAATGAAGATGTTCAGGAGGGCTCAAACCCTCCATTATTTCTTCAAGAGAACAAATGCCATTTGAGCAAATCCAATGTAAGGGCATGAATTGTCCTGAGTACTGATTTCTGACATATGTTCCGAAGAGTTTGGTACAGAGGAGTGCTGCACTGCTGCTATCTGGTCTTTTTTGTTTCTTGTCCTCTTTTTCCTTGGTTATTGGTCCTCTATACCTTTCAATTAATTTCCCAAGATATTGGTCACTGGTCAGTCTCGTAGAAGGTAGAACTCGTATTTATAGTAGACTGTTGCAATGGCTGGCATACTCACATGAAGTTAAGTTTCGTTCAAAGTCTGCAACGCTCCTGCTAAACTAGTCAATATAGGTGCTAAAAATATTGAATAAGCATCTGAAGGATCATGTGAGAATGTCCTAATTTTCAATGTGATGAACCATTACAATTTAGAAGAATCGAAAATTTGAATAACAGTGCTGCTAATCGGTCAGGGGAAGGCCGGTCAAACCGGTATTGTGCAACCGGTCTAACCGGTTGGTATCAGCGGTCTGACCGCCCGAGGGTTGACGATCTGATTGGCTGATGAATGTCTTGATGAGGATTTTTGGCTAGAATTTGTATTTATGGAGTTTTGAATTGGGGTGACTATATGGCCATGGTATGAGTATCGCTGCTTATATGCACATAGGTTATTCTTCGGTCCTAGGTTTAGGATTAATATTTTGGTTGCATACATTTTGCATGGTGAAGGCTTTATGTATTGTGCGGTGCTATATGATGGTTTTATTGTTGGTGTTGGTTGTAGAACTTCGGAGCTAGGTTATGGTGAGGCGTAGGAGGACCGGGACTAAGCATAGAGTGGTGCAGAGGTCTAGAACGGTCAAGGAGACGCCGAAGATGACCGAGGCTTGCGTGGTGGTTGCAAGCCGGGACGACAAGGAATCAAGCGGGAGCTACTAGTGGTGGACATAACGGGCAACAGTAAGGTAGACCGAGAGTAGGCACTAGGATGAGCCGTGGTCCTGTGCGTTCAAGGAAGTTAGGTGCCGTCATGCGCAAGGAGAATCATATGGTGCGCCAAGTGACTTGGGTCGTTTGCAAGCAAGGATGGTTTGGTGGGATTCGGACGCGTGAGAGTCTTGGTGGCAAGTCATTAGGGCCACATAGAAGATGGCAAAGTATGGGTGATGCTTCGTGGCAAAGGAAACGGGAAGCTTCGTGGAAAATGGTATAGGGCATTTTGGTAACTTTTCCAATACGGAAAATGTGGTGGTGTGCGAAACCGTGACGTTGACCTAAGTGGTTTAGGTCTTATATGTGCTGAAAATGTGAAGTAGATCGGGTGTTGATTCACTAATGGGTTAATGGCTATAAGCCACTTTGAGAAGCGTGTGAGAGAGTAAAACCCAGTGTTATGTGGGGTTAACGGGTTATCCCGATTTGACCTAATGGGTGGATCCATTATGTTTTGGTTCAGGTTGTGAGCCTATATAAGGGGGAGGAGAGGCAAGGGTTAGGGTTTGAAAAGGTTGGATAAGCCTTTTAGTGGCTAGCATCTCCTCCCTCCCATAGGAGATAGGTTAGAGAGTGTGTGTGCTCTAGGCTTAGAGTTCTACTATCATAAGAGATTGGCTGTAAAAACAATCCTCTCCAGGTGAAATGAAAATCCAAACTTTGCCCAAGTGAGTTGTGCCATGAATCTTCTTATGTGCTTTTGATTTTCTTAGCTTTCTTGTTTAGATTTCTCTTCTCTTGCGTTTTTGTAGTGCCAAGAACGTGTAAGAGGTGGAGATGCCTCTTGGAGACAAGATCTCATCCATCTAGGCACGATCTAGAGGAAGTTCTTGAGGAAACCCAGTTTTTCTTGTCTTTAGTCTCTGGTCTATTTCTTGATACGAGGGTTTTTATTTGATTTGTTCGGTGTTCTAACTTGTTGTGACATGTGAGAATACATATAGACCCATCTTGATCATCATTCACCCACAAGCAAGTTGTATTCACCGATTTTGGTTTTAACTCGGTTTTAGTGCATCCTTCCAACAAACTGAAAAATATCTCAACTTTGGCCATAATTTTTATGATCGTTTGTTAGAATAGGTTCTTGATATCATAGACTAGATCCCTGTACATTTCACATCATTGGATCAACGGATCATAAGTTTTCTCGATTTTGGTTTTTGAAATCGGACTAAAAACACTTTTCATTTTCCTGATTTTACTGTAGCAGCGCTTAGTCCACCATTGAAGTAGCGGTCAGACCACCGGGACTGGTCAGATCACAATATCTATGCCGGTTAGACCGCCGGGAAGTGGTTTCTTTAAGGTTTTGTATTCTTGACCCATTTGTCTTGAGTTTTTGCATGAAAACTCTATTTTTACGACTCTATAGTTGTGTGATAATAGAGTCCACCTCATTGGTCATATTTTAACTTGGTTTGATCATTTTGGTTTCGATCACTCATTGGTTGTAGATCACTATGGTCATATTCTATACTGTTACGACCACGAAGGTTACGATCACATCGGTCACTGACCGTGTTGGTTTTTGACCACTCATTGGTCCTCGACCACGCTGGTCTTTCGACCGTACACTAGTCATTAACCACATTGGTTTCGATCATGTCGGTTTTGACCACGTTGGTTTGGACCACGTTGGTTTCGACCGCGTTGATTTTCGACAACGTTAGTTTTCGACCACTCTCTGATCATTGACCACTCAAGTCGAAATTTGACCACGTTGGCTTTCAACCACGTTGTCTTCAACGTTGGTTTCGACCACTGTGGTCGTCGACCACTCGAGTGGAATTCTACTCACTGGCCGATGACTACTTGAGTCATATTCCGATCATTTTGCTCTCGATTAGTTTGCGGTAGTACCGCTGGAGGACCAACAGCGGTAGTACCGCACCTGTAGACTTTGCATAGTGGCTCAACTATATGTTTCTCTGGATTTTGAGTAGAGTCCCTAGCCGAATCTTCATAACTTTGTAACTATCGGAGAAAAGGATAAGTGACTTCTTGGGGGAAAGTTTCAAGCACCATTCACCCCCTCTGTTGCCTGTTCAGTCCTACCATTGGTATCATAGCTATGTTTGCTCTTTGTTTGATGTTAATCGATCTTGAGTATGGCAACTAGTAGGGAAACTTTTGAGATTTTCTTTGCTTCTTGTCGGGGTGTTTTTGCCAATGATGTTCTTTGTGACAAGAGGCTTGAAATCAACTAGAGAGTGATTTTATTTGCAAGAAACCACAAGTTTGAGCTTTGTGGTACATTCGTTACCTTTGGTTGTTCAAGTGTCAGGGAGAAGAAGCTTTTGGAGTTCACGGATGATGATGATATTGACAAGGAGGATAAGCTTGGTCTCATCACGAGCAAGGTAAAACTTCGTGTGATCTTGGCTTTGTCCAAGATGAATATGCTTCCTTTTTGGAATAATGTGAGATGCCTAAATGATAAGAATGTTAGGTTGCTTGATGATGATTTTGGTATGTTGGAATCTCACTTTCCATATGTAGGTTGTAAGTCTTTGCATGTGGATGTTGAAATTTTGAATACTTCTCTTGCATACGTAAAATCTGAAAATAAGAAATTAAAATTGACTCACCTTGTATGTATAGAGAAGCTTGAGTTAGCTAGGGCTGGGATTAGTGAGCCAAGTGCTTCTGTTTATGATTCTCGTATAGTCTCAAGTGTCTCTCATGTTGATAGCCTAGTTTCTCTTGTTTAATATTTGTACTAGCTATGTTCCTCTTGTTGATTCAATTCATTGGTTGCTTGCATTTTTCTTCTCTTGCATATATTTTCCTTCTTTGAGAGATGGTGTAAATGCTTTGAGGAGAGAATGCGATGATATGAGCGTTGAATCTTGCGACTTAGTCACCTCCTTGCATTGGATTTGGATCTTTCTAGTAGTAAGCTTGGTTCTATCGATGTTGGCACTTGTGTCATAGCTTTAGATGCTCCTACTTTAGCTAGTACAACTCTTGTTGGCTCTTCTAGTGTTATTTAAGAGATTTCCAGTAATGACGGTGTTTCTACTTCATTTAGTACTGCTTCATGCAAAATTAAGTACCATTGTGCCTATTGCAAGAAAGATGCATACAAAATTGAATTTTGCTCTCATCGTGCCAAGCATAAGCGTCGAGTGTGCCGTTGAGAACATGCTTCTTAGTCTCTTGGTGTTCATAGTCTTGCTCATGACATGAATAACCAAGTGTAGAGTATGAAACCTCAATTTTGAATACCGAAGCATAGTGACAGCCTTGCTATTTTTGAGTCTGGGCCTAGGGGAGCGGTCAAACCGCCATTACCCCTGTGGCCAGACCGCGATTAGACTGGCCAAGCAATGGCGGTGTGATTGGCCCTGAGGTGACTTGTCCCTCTTTTCTTGGTTTTTAGCGGAGTTTTGAATCTGTGTCATGTGGTTCTTCTATCTCTACCTAGAGGACTTCTTCTGTGAGCCTTACTGATGTTGTGTCCTCATGAACCGTGTCTCCTAGTAGACCTTTGTATCATTGCTTATTCTACGAGAAGGATGGGCATAGAGTGAAATCTTGCTTATGGCATGCCAAACACATACATTGAGCCTATGTTTCTCGAGGTGGATATAGTCTTTTCATGACATGACCACTTGTGAGCATAACATGAGGGCTCGCTTGGCTTATGGGTTCTTTGTCACTTTTCCTAGTAGTGTCATCTAGTATCGTGGACATGGTTCTTATGTCTTTGTTTTTAGTCCACATGCTATCCCAAGGAGGATTTTCGCCATTTCTCAAGTGGTGGACCTCGTTCTCCCCATCAAGGTGCGCACCTACAACGAAGAGGAGTTGTAAGTTCTTCTGGCACTTCTGTTAGTCTCATCTTGGTACTTTTGAATAGGGCATTCGCCACTTTTCTAGAGATGGCACTCGTTTCACTCATCAAGTTGTCCACTTGCGGCGTGCCTGCAAGATTGGATTTTCTTGTATGAACCATCCATTGCATCATGCTAACTCCCATACTTCTAGTGTTGGTGTGTCAAAATTTTGGGTTCCCAAATAATTGCTTACTAATCCTTCGGGATCCAAGACTCGGGCACTTTGTTCTTCTCATATGTAGGTATCGAGATGCGGGATGGAGAATATATGATTGATTGGGTTCTAGTCTTTTGCTTCATTACGTGATTGGAACACTTGTTGGTTCTCCACTCCATTTGATGACCTCTAAGAGGCATATGCTTTCACTTTTAGCATTTCCACCTACTTTGTGAGCTATCATATACCTTTGTGCCCTTATATTCATGTTTGATCATAATTGGTATGTTGTGATTATCTATGTGCTCATTTGTACCATATTGGCATGTATTACTCATGTTACATGCTTATTATGTCTTTATGTGTATTTTGCTTGTACATCCATGTGCTAACTAATTATTCATCTTTTGTGGCTATATGTGTTTTATCTTCATGAGCATGAGTTACTTGTTGATTGTGTGTTTTAGTAATCAAGTATCATTATGACTTTGTGCCTTGTTATATCTATCCTATTTTATTGCTTACATCTTGCTCCTTATGTCCATTCACTATTATTTATACTTGTTAGCATATTTTCCATGATTTTTATTTGTCATGATGTATGTCTAGCATGATGCATGTTTAATTATGGACATTTTGAGCTTGATTATATCTTGGATAGTTTTCTATGTCATGATGCTATATTTATTCATTCCTTCTTATCTTTTTGGTTCATGTGTACATGCTTACTTGTATCCATGCTAGCATATATTTTTATGACTTTTCCTTGTCATCTGCTATGTATGTATGGTTGTGATTTATTGAGATGCATGTACATATTGAACTTTTATTTTTTGTTCTACCATGAAAATAGTATGTATGACATTGTGGTAGCTTTAGATTGTGCTTATGCCTAGATATCATGAGAATTTTGGTTAGTGCACAAACCTCTTCTAGATTTGGTTTGCATTAGGCTTTGTTGTTGTCTTGATGCTTTGGTGAGGTCTAGATTGAGCTTGCGTGTGGGTGTTTTCTCATGTGTTCTCTGTCATTTGTACTAGTCATGCTACTTTTGTTATCATGTGTCTCAGTACTAGATCCATGCTTGTATATCACTTACCCCAATACTAGGACACCAGTTATTCCTGTGTTTGAGTTACAGGTTGTGGATATGAGGGAGGAGACCATGTGGGTTATGTCGATGCTTTGGGTCTCTCACCTTCCTTAAGCTTTTGATGAAAGTTTCTATTGATCTCACGATGTAACTTTAGTCAGTTTCCACCACATCAACTATGCCACATTGCCAAGCGATGTGACAGAGGTTTGCTCCCTTGTGACCGTCAGTTTGTTGCTTCCCACCACTTGGTTTCGTTTAGCATTCTTGTTCTAACGGTTGGAAGGGTTTGATTGGATAGATAGAAACTAACTCTAGATGATTTATCTCGGTCACACCACTCATCCAAATGGTTCTCTAGGATTATTTACTGCCTAGCTTGAGCTTTATTTTTGGTCGCTAGTGTCTTGTGTTATGATAGCTAGTGTTGTCTTTTGCTCTGTGGTATGAGGTTATAGGCTACAGAGCATGTGGGAAGGGTATGTTTGAGAGTCATCTCATTGAGTTGAACCTTCTTTTTCTAGATTTTGCCTCTAAATTCTTGGTTCTTCTCAATTTGCCTTCTTTAGAGGGAGTTGGAACTTCCTTCTTTTCAAGCTGCTTTTCAGGGGGAGTTTACTTCTTGTGCATTCATTTGTATCATATTACATTTTAATTTCAGCATGCATTGTATATACATGTATGCTTGTACAAATTATGGAGCTTTGACTATTATTCTTACGTGAGATGATATATTGCTTTACTTCTTACCATGACTGTGCTAGATTGCTAGATTTATCATGCCCTTCTATGTGCAGCTTAGATTTTACCATACTAACTTTATTAAATATGAACAATTTGAATTAAATCATGTCTTGTTAGATCGTGTGACTAGTCTAGCTCTAGTGATCCTCTTATGATTCATACCATGTCAAATAAGCTAAGTGTTGAATCTACATTGAGCTTTAGATTGAGCTATACTAGTTCATTAGTGACGTATGAGTAAGTATTAACTTTTGTTCTTGAACCAAGTCAAGATAATGCAAAAGAATCTCTTTGTGCGAAAAAAACTGATTTCACCAATCATTTCTCATGAGACGACTTGCCATTGCACTATGCATAAATTCAGGGGGAATTTTGGATGACAAAAATCACTTCTTTAAGCTTCTTACTTGGGGTGGTCGTATAAGGCTTGAGATCTAGCACATAGCTAAGAAAACAAAATTTTCTGAAACATAGTTGAAGCTCAGCTAAAACTAACAATGAATTTCAAAGAAGCATGCCAAATGTGCTAAATTTGCTCAATTACAAGTGATGTCAAGTGCTTGAACAAAATGTTTCAATCTTAAACTTGTAGCACTCTAAATTGACTCAATTGTAGCTTCTTGGTTCTATTTAGAATATTCACACAGTTTAACTCATTTTAGATACCTTTAGCTAGACTATGATCTAGAGTGACTTGACATGTTAAACAATCTATTTAATTTCAGATTATGGCTTATTTGACTTAAGCTTGGCTATACATGGTTTGTCATGATCTAGAAAGCGTTTTCACTTTTTATGGTTTGGTATAATATTTGAAAAATCACTTTAGATAATTTCCATAGCTCATAATGCTTAAAATGAATAAAATGCAGCCACTCTATTTCATTCATGCTCTATCTTCTTTCATGCATCTTGATGATTCCATTGTCAAAGGGGGAGAAAAATTGGTAAAAATGCACATCTAGAGGTGAGTTGAAGTTTTCGTGCAAAAAAATTGTCTTTCTGGAACCTTTTGGTGTTGCTGTCATTTTCTTGATCTTTAGATCACCTCTCACCATGACTAAGTTCACATCAAACACTTGTTCTATTATATAGACCTAGAGTGAGATTTCCCGAGTCATTTGTTGGATTTGAAGCTATTTGTGAAAATTGCCAATTTCAGTACCTCCTCAAATGATCATTTTTAGCTCAGTGCATTCTTTTGACCATTTGGTGCTTTATTTGCAAATTTTTCTCTCTTTGTCTAAATTCAATTCCTAATTGCATTTTTGGAGAAATTGCCAATGAATTGATCATCGGGGAGATTGAAGGACCATGTGAGAAGGTCCTAGTTTCCAGTGTGATGAACCATTGCAATTTGGGAGAGCTAGAAATTTGAATAGCAGTGTTGCTAGTCGGTCAGGGGAAGGCCGGTCAGACCGGCATTGTGCAACCAATCTGACCAGTTGGTATCAGCGGTCTGATCGCCCGAGGGTTGGCGATCTGATCGGATGAGGAATGTCCTGATGAGGATTTTCAGCAAGAATTGGTATTTGTGGAGTTTTGAGTTGGGGTGACCATATGGTCATGGTATGAGTGTCGCTGCTTGTGTGCACATAGGTTTATTGTCTGGTTCTGGGTTTAGGGTCAATTTTTGGTTGGATACATTTTGCATGATGATGGCTTTATGTATTGTGCGATGCACGTGATGGTTTGTTTATTGGTATTGGGTGCAGGACCTTAGAGCTAGGTCATAATGAGGCATATGAGGACCGGGACTAAGCACAAAGTAGTGCTGAGGTACAGAACGGTCAGGTAGACGTCGAAGATGACCAAGGTTTGTGGGGTGGTTGCAAGCCGGGACGACAAGGAACCGGAGCGGGGGCTACCAGTGGTGGACATAACGGCAATGGTAAGGTGGGCCGGGACTAGGTTCTGGGAGGAGCCGAGGTCCTATGCGGTTAAGGAAGCCATGTGCCATTATGCGCAAGGAGAATTATATGGTGTGCCAAGTGACTTGGATCATTGGCAAGCGAGGACGGTTCGGTGGGATCCGAAAGCGTGAGAGGCTTGGCGGCAAGTCATTGGGGCCACATGGAAGATGACGAAGCATAGGTGATGCTTCGTGGCAAAGGAAGTGGGAAGCTTCGTGGAAAACGATAGAGTGGCATTTTGGAAAATTGCCCAATACTGCAAATGTGGCGGTGTAGATCCATTATATTTTGGTTCAGATTGTGAGCCTATATAAGGTGGAGGAGAAGCTTATATTTTGAAAAGGTTGGCTAAGCCTTTTGGTGGCTAGGCTTAGAGCTTTACTATTATATGGGATTGCTTGTAAAAGTAATCCTCTTCAAGTGAAATGAACATCTAAATTTTGCCCAAGTGAGTTGTGCCATGAATCCCCTCATGTGCTTTTGATTTTCTTGGCTTTCTTATTTGGATTTCTCTTCTCTTGGGGATTTCTGGTGCCAAGAACATGTAAGAGGTGGAGATGTCTCTTGAAGACAAGATCACATCCATCTAGACACGATCTAGAGGAAGTTCTTGAGGAAACCTGAATTTTGCTTGTCTTTTTCTCTTTGGTTTATTTCTTGATCCGAGGGTTTTTTATTTGATTTGTTCGGTGTTCTAACTTGCTGTAACATATGGAAATACATCTAGGCCTATCTTGCTTATCATTCACCCACGAATAAGTTGTATTCACCGATTTTAGTTTTAACTTGGTTTTGGTGTAACCTTCCCATAAACAGAAAAATGTCTCAACTTTAGCCATGATTTTCATGATCGTTTATTGAAAAAGGTTCTTGGTATCCTAGAGTAGATCCATGCAAAATTTCATATCATTTAGATCTACAGATCAAAAGTTCTCTCAATTTTGATTTTTAAAATCAGACTAAAACACTATTTATTTGCCTGATTTTACTGTAGCAGCGGTCAGACCACCATTGAAGTAGCGGTCAGACTGCCCGGGACTAGTCAGGCTACCATTTCTATGCTAGTTAGACCGCCAGAAGTGGTTGCTTCAAGGTTTTGTGTTCTTGAGCCATTTGTCTTGAGTTTTTACATGAAAACTGTATTTTCTGCAACTCTGTAGTTGTATGAGAATAGAAACCACCTCACTGGTCATAGTTTGACTTGGTTTGACCATTTTGGTTTCGATCACTCATTGGTCATAGATCACTCTGATCATATTCCGTATTGTTACGACCACTCAGGCTCTCGTCTACACGATTGGTTTTCCGACCGCGCACTGGACATCGACCACGGAGGTTACGATTACATCGGTCTTTGACCGCGTTGATTTTTGACCACTCATTAGTCATCGATCACGCTGTTCTTTCGACCGCACACTGGTCATCGACCATGTTGGTTTTGACTACGTTAGTTTCGACCATGTCGGTTTCGACCACGTCAGTTTTGACCACGTCGGTTTCGACCATGTTAGTTTCGACCACGTTGATTTCAACAATGTTGGTTTTCAACTACATCTTCAACCACGGATCGACCACTCTCGATCGCACCACCGAGTCAAATCGAACCACTTGAGTCACCATCGCTCCCGATGGCTTTCAACCACATTGTCTTCAACCACGTTGATTTTCGACCATTCTCTTTATAGCTTTGTAACTATCGGAGAAAAGGATAAATGAGTTCTTGAGGAAAAATTTTTAGACACCATTCATCTCCTCTGTTACCTGTTCGGTCCAGCAGTATCGATATTTCCGCAACAACTTGTATGAGTCACCTACTTTGAAGTGAGTTGTCATAGCTGCAGATATTCGGCAGAAGGAACAAATAGTGAAAAGCATAAGAATAATGAGTGAAAGGTATAGAAGTTCCGTAAGCGACCTAAAAATAAATGTAACTTTCGAAACTCAGATACAAGTACGTACCGTCCAATATACCAACCCTTTTCATAGAGTCACGGTTATTACTGTACAGCGTCGACTGGTTGCTATCCTGCTGGGGAGTTGTACGGTGACATAAGTCTATTCTCCTAGTTCTTCCATTTACAGAAAGATTGAATGAATGCAGTGGTCCTTCCATTGCATGCGCCTCAGGAGAACAAGATACTGAATGAGAGTCGTTGATCTAGTAATCCAGTTTGTGAGCCCAGCTACCTCCGATACACCAAACCTCCAAGGAAATTACTGAGCTACAGAAGCATTCACTGTTCTGGAGAGGACATGGATTAGATCCTTGGCCACATTACTACCAATAACATCTCAAATTCCACTGTATGGCTTAAATGATTTGCTGGGGAAGCTGCTACCATAAATGAGCACCAAACCGGCCCAGCTCAACCACATCGATGACTCCATGATTTATGTCTTCTCATGTTGTCTGCTAGCTGCTTAGCGCTTGCTAACATCAGCATACTATGAACATGCGCATTTGTAGAGGATGTTAAGATGGAGGCATGGAGCCATCAGGTCCGGTGTACAGTCCATTTCTCTGGGCAATCGCCTCTTAACAGAATTGCTTTCTTCAATGACAGACAACCTAGCCGAGAGGAGGATGGGACAGCCAGCCAACGTGTGCTCAATTTGCAGATGGAATACAAATCCTTGCTGTGATCACTTAAACATTCTTGCAAGTTGCATTACAGACGGATACAGGTATTAAGTGCACCATCTAGGCTCATTCTGCACTCTGCAGTTCAAGTATATCGACCGTAGCTTCTCCTTAGGGTTATCTGCAAGACAAGCAAAAATAATAGAGCATTCATCACCTCGGTGTTTTACTTGGCATTAAACTAAGATCATTGTTAATCATATAATCAAAGTGCGATGTAACTAGACCTGAGAGTCAGACCGTGCCTTGCCGGCATGGCACGGCCCGGCGTGCTTCCAGCCATGCCAGCCCGGGCAAGCAATGCGTACCTATAGCCGGCTGCGACGATGGTGGTAGCAACTCTATCTTCATTCCCTCATGTTGTGCTTGTACCTTGATCTTGTGTCTCCGGTGCCACCACCGTCAAGACTCACTCAGCCACTGCCATGGTCGCTGTGGCTCCTCGCCGACCACCTCCGCGCGGTCAGGTACCAACACCGTTCCCGCTCATCGTGAAGGAAGGAATGGTAGCACGGGTTGGCACGGAATCCGTGCGCGCCAGCTAGAGCCCTTGGCAAGCATTGGGCCCATAGAGCATGCTCTCTCGTCGCTTAGTCTGGAGCTCGAATTCTCACGAACGTCGGACGATGAGGACACGGGACGGCAGGCGCTACACTACATTGCAAGTGGAGAGGTGGCTGTGTCAGAGTTGGATCTAGACAGCCCGGACTCAAACATGGCATGGTTGATGGCAGAGGGGAGGTTTGGTTGGCACTGGGGTGGAGGGGGAGGCAGAGGGAAGTGTTGCAAGTTTTCTCTTCCTCATGGTCTCGGATCACACTCGATTGCGCTCATCATCTCCTGTTGCTTCTTGGGATGCGCCTCCTCCACTTCCCGTGGAACCCGCTGATCCCTAGACGTGACCCACCTGGTTGCCTGTACACAAGATACGCCTGGCCTGGAGTAGCGCTCTACTCTTCACGTGATGATCAAGATAGAGAAGGCCTTCTCTTTAGCGCTTTGCTCTTCTAGCCTTCTAGTCTTCACGTGACGCCATGCATGAAACAACATGTGAATATTTCTCCTGAGTCAAACCGCTCTGCCTTTTCTTCTTTCATTTTCCTCACTCGATCACACCGATCGCGCCCTCCTCTCTCTCGTTTTTTTCTTCGTTACATGACGAGCTTTTAAAGCATAGTTACACGACTTGAAAACGAACATCAAACACTCAACTTAGACTCTTATACCTATCCGTATCGACCATGTACACCACAATGGATATGTACACATACTCAACGTCTACTCATATACATACACGTATGGCAAAACCGACTCAATTACGACTAAACAAGATTTTTAACTCTAACAATCACTTTCTTAATCTTGTTTCTCCATCTTGATCGCGTCGATCTTCTCTCTTGCATTCACTTCTTCCTTTTACCCGCACTCCTCGTGCGATGTTCCTTCTTGAGCCGTCACCGCCCTATCGCCTACACTTGCTCCATCCTGAGCCTTGCACAATCCAACGCTTGTCTTGTCTTGCACCTTGACCGATCCCATCCTTCCTTGCATGCTTGCCTGGGCTGGAGCACATGCTCCCACAGCCGCCTTGGCTTTGTTGTTACGTGATCCTCCCGCTCCTCTCTCTTGGACCAAGTCTGTCCACTTTCCTACATACATCTCAGCTGAGGCTACATCGCCCCTAACTCCTATCTCTAATGCTTCCCATGTCCCTCTATAATACGAGGAAAAATTGCACCAACATGTACTCCAAGTCTTTCTATTGGACCTTGTGCACTTTTTCCACATGAAGGCCCACCGTCTTCACTTCCTATGTTAGCCGCACTTGCATGTGCGCCGCATGCAGCTCTGGAGGTGCCACCCGCAGCTACATGCATGCATGTGTCATGAGGCACACCGCCTTGACCCAAGCCATCGCGTTCGTGTCATTGCTCAGCTCCTCCAAGCTGCTCTTCAGACAAACCGATCTACAAGTTTTCAAAGAAATCTTGTACAACCGATTCGGATATTTCTTCACTTTCATCAATAGATCGTTGTTCTTGTCATACACATGCAAGAACTCATCCCAGTACCACCATGCACCCTCTTTCTATCATCTGCCTAAGACTAAGTATGTTGTTGCACAAACTTAGTGTATAGTAAATCCATGTCAATAACTTTGTATCTCCGTTCTTGCATTGCAACATCATTGTCCATTTGCCTCTTATCTCCACCATGGAGCCATCACCAAATTTGATCTTGCCCCAAATCTTCTCATCGAGCTCATGAAATATAGAGCGATCTCCGTCATATGGTTGCTTGCTCTATTTTCCAAGTACCACTGATCCATGTGACCGTGGCTACCTTCCTTCATGCGTAGTTTGGGAACTACATTCTCCTTGTTCAACATCACCATGACCGGTGCCTTTTCAACATATGAGAAGAGATGTAGTCCCAATTCATCATCTTCTTCTTGGTCTTGGGTGAGGTTCACCTCCCGTTCTTCTTCTTGCTTTGGCAATCCAAAGCATAGTGCTTGTACTCATTACAATTGAAACACTTTTCGTGGCTGTGGCATTCTGCGGCGTAGTGCCCGTATTCGCCATATTCAAAGCACTTGAATTGTGACTTATCACGGGATCTGTCACCACTTCCTTACCCAGCCTTGTCTTCATGGCCACCTCTGTCGCCTCGACCACTCTAGCCGCCTCGACCGCGCCATCTCCCGTGGTTGTTTTATGAGCCACGACCATATCTCGGATCTCTCTTTATTAGCAATGTGCTCATTATGAGTCTGGGATCCCTGCTCATTACGTGACTGAAACCCTTCAGTGACTTCTCATGCGTCTTGAGGAAGTTGGTGGTCTCCTCTATCTTCTTCTTGTCCAGATCGAAGGAGTACATAAATGTGGTGACAACATGTATGTACTTCTTTGAAAACACGCGCAGATATTTCTTCACCACCATAGATTCATCCATCATGTCGCCAAGAGAGTTAATTTGATTGTACAACAAAGTCAGCTTGTCGGTGAACTCATCCACTAACTGGGTCTCTCCCATCTTGAGATTATCGAACTCACTCCATAAATTCTAGAGATGCACCTCCTTGACACGATCAACACCCTCGTGCATCGTATGAAGCGTCTCCCATGCCTCTCGTGTTGTCTCCTTGCCGATGAGATGATGCATCATCGAATCTGACACCGCTTAGTAGATGATGGACAAAGCCGCATGATCCACCTTGTCGTCCACCTCCTTATCCTACTCCTTCGGATTGACTACACCCTAGACTCCCTGGGCGCGCATATTCGCCTTCATCTTCATTGCCCACATCGGGTAATTATCGGTCATCAGGAGAGGGTATTGGAGCGAGATCAGCCCACTCCGGGCACTCGAAGTCGACGCTTCTCCCATGTTCTTCAAGTACCACCAAGATCAACATGCTCTAATACCACTTGTTGCAAGTTTTCCTTCCTCTTGGTCTCGGATCATGCTCGACTGCGCTCATCGTCTCCTGCTGCTTCTTGGGATGCACCTCCTCCATTTCCCGTGGAACCCGCTGGTCCCTAGGCGTGACCGCTTTGACGTGAGAGCGCTGGCCTAGAGCAGTGCTCTTCTCTTCACATGATGATCAAGACAGAGAAGGCCTTCTCTTCAGTCCTCTGCTCTTCTGGCCTTCTAGTCTTCACGTGACGCCATGCATGAAAAAGCATGCGTATATTTCTCCTAAGCCAAATCGCTTTACCTTTTCTTCTTTTATTTTCCTCTCTCAATCACACCAATCGTGCTCTCTCTCTCCTCTCTTGTTTTTTCTTTGTTACATGACTAGGCTTTTAAAGCATGGTTACACGAATTGAAAATGAACACCAAACAACCAACTCAGATTCTTATACATATATGGCCACGTACACCACAATGGATACATACATGGACTCAACGCCTACTCATACATGTACACGTATATGGCAAAACCAACTTGAATACGACTAATCAAGATTACTAACTCTAACAGGAAGAAAAGGGGCACAGTGGGGGAAGTCAGGAGCGACGGTGGTGGGGCGATGGAGGGCAGTGGGGCGGTGGATGGGTGGTGGAGGGTGGCACGGTGGAGACCTGGAGGAGGACCGGTGGTGCAGTGGAGGAGATCGAGGCCAAGAGAAGATAAAGAAATAGGGATTAGGGAGGGGACCGAGGCTGGGAGAAGATGAAGAAATGGGGATGGGGGAGGAGAATAAGGCCAAGAGAAGATGAGGAGATGGGGATTGGGGAGGAGGAGGCTGGGAGAAGAATAGAAGATGAAGAAATGGGGATTGGGGAGGAGACCGAGGCGCCAGCGTGCCACGCACAAGAAAAAGGAGAGGTGAGAGAAGAGAGAAAAAAAGGAGAGAAGAAAAAAATGGATTGGACAAAAGGAGGCAAAACAAGAAAAAGAGAGGAAAAGGAGAAAAAAAAGGAAAAGTTGAAATTGAAGTAATTGAGTATAAATATGGACACATAAATATTTTGGGGGAAAAGTGAAATTTTCTTATATTTTACGGATAGAATGTTATGTCTCGTTAAAAACCTTACACCCTAGAATAGAGTTCTCCAAGTAAGGAAAAGTGTATAGTAACAACATACATACATACTAACTACTCCTCAATGTCCAGGCCATTTATGCGTTCGAGGTCAGTGTACACCTACACTATCTCAGGATGTTCAGTTGATGTTGTTATCGCTTTTTAGCCAATTACCAATCATTGACACATGTGGTTGCCTACACCATCTTGGGAATGAAGGATGATCTCTTTTCTTCAATTGTTCTCCCTACCATAATGAACGTCACTTCTGAAGAGATGGTGGACACCAAAACCAGTAGAACATCTCGTGTAAAATGGCACAGTGTAGGAAATATCCGCTTGTTGTTCTTTCACCACTCGAGCAAGTTTATCTTGCCCCCACTAGTAAAATCAGGATCGGTGTTTGCAAAATTATGCTCCAAGTAGTAGTTCAGCTCTAAGACAAAATTTCACTTAGGGACAACCTGAGGCTGAGAGAATGAAAAACTAGATTTGTCCTTTAGCTTCTTTCACAAGTGGGCTGTCAAATTTGTATTTCCTTGTTGCACCTGCTGTGAGGCCTCTGATCTCACGCTACTACCAAGCTTGTCATGATACAAATGGAAAACACAAAAAGCTCCTTTTTCACGTGTTCGAAAGTTCTGAAAAATCAAGATTGAGGCATTCACCTATTCTCTCCATACTTATTTGTAAGCCTACTAACCTTTTCATAGGATCAAAAATAATGGTAAAGCAACATAAGTACATATTTTTCCTCCATTGCTACAATAGCATGGTCTAAAAAGGGATCCCCTAGATTTAGCAAATTTGTCTACAATTAGCCAAATAAAATTTATAACTAAGAAAAAGGTAGGGTAGTAAACACTGGATAGAACATTTGTTGCTTTATAAAAAGGTGTTAAAAACTCTCGTAATTTATCAATCTTAATTAGTAACTACTAATTCATTATTTTGAGAGTTAACATTAATAAAGACATATATAATATGTTCATATCCGTGTACCTTCTTCAGCATAATGTATGTCGAGTTCCACCTCACCTTCATGTTAAGACCGAATTTTCTTGGATCCTTCCATTGGATGCACAATATTATGCAAACCTAGCTACCACTTGTGAGGTAGTGAATGACATCACGGATATTCTTCAAATATTAACCAATTGCTTACATACCGTCTTACACAATGAAGTTCAAGATATGGCATATGCTCTCTGGTGGAGAGCATAGTCACCAATATATATTTGCAACCTTAAGGTAAGGATGTTCCTAACTGTCGTATTCATCAATGATTTATCAAGAGTTATAGAAAGAATCATATTATCTATCTTAAAATCATCAAGTACATCTAGTATATGCTTGGCAATGGCCTCTCCCATGTATGATTCGTTAATTACCTTAACCCTATGACTCTCTTGTTTAGCTTGTAATTATCATTAAGGTAGGCACTTCTCTGATGCGATGATATCTAAATGTCTAAATTTACAACAAAAGAGAACCGAACTTGTACAAATAGCTCTTTTAGTTCTACTAGTTCTTTATGATAGATCCATAAAATATTAGATGTGTTAGTTCTCCTACTAACATATTGGTGCTGTGGGCAAAATCTATGTTGGATCCTTCTTTTGAACACATGACTTTCAATCATCCAAAACGATTTATCTTCGAAAACAATATATTTAGCAATTTTCTTATGGGCAAAAAATGGGTTGTATACCCAAGTACCCATAGAGCCATCGGCCTTAAAGTTCAGCTACATTTGTACTCCTCCCCCTCACCTATCCGCCCCTCATCTTCCTTAACCATGCTTTGTAATGCCGATTAAAGTGCCCCATCCCTCAACATGTACGAGCAGTTGATTGAGCTTTGTAATAATTACAAGATACGATCACTCAACTTGGCTATCTCGGATTTTCTAGCTCTAGATCATGTACTTCCAGCATGGCGCCCTTCATCCAACGGCACTAGTGCGGGACCCGGACCCAAACCCGCCAATGTTGCCGTCTGTGGATAGGAGAGAAATATAATATTCCCATTGGCTTTGGACTACCCTAGTACTCTGAGAGACCATGTGGAGGTCATCCCGTGTGTATGATGAGTAATTGACATCGGTTTAGGAAAGTCGAGTTTGAGTTGGTTGGTTCGGACCTTGACGTTGCGTGGTGTAACGGGCTCGGTCGGACTTGGTCAAACTTGGTCGTATGGGATTAGGATGCATATTCTGATGATTCGACGGGTTTGGACTTGATTATGCTGTTTCGTGCGATGCTATGTGATGGTTTGCTTGTCTGTGTGACTGCAGAACTTCGGAGCTAGGTCGTGGTGAGGCGTGGGAGAATCGGGACTAAGCACAGGGAGGTATTGAGGTCCGGACGGTCGGAGACGTCGAAGATGATCGAGGCTGCTGAGGTGGTTGTGAGTCAGAAGACGAGGAACCGGAGCTGGAGCTACCGGAGGTGGACACGACAGGTAACGACGAGGAGGATCGGGACTAGGCTTAGGGAGGAGTCGAGGTCCGGGCGGTCGTGGTGCGGTTGCGGTTGTCTGGCGAAAGGTGAAGCTTCCGGAAGGAGCGTGAGGGCAGTCGGAAAATTGACTCGTGCTCATGAAAGCGGATTCGATTGGCGCTAATCGATAAAGCGCAGAGTTGTTGAGAGATAATGGATAAAGTAAAAGGGGAACCCATTAGTGGAGGCTATAAATAGAGAGTGTGTTCTCTAGAGCCATTTTAGGGTTTTTGTGTATTTGCTCTCCATGTGTGTGTGTGTTTCATATATGGCTTTGGGAGAGAGTTAGGATTTTCTATTCTCTCCATGTGTGTGTGGGTTCTTTTTGATTTGAGAGGGTTTTGGTTTCTCCCTCTCCCTGCGTGAGCGGTTGCCTGGCAGCCTGGTTTCTAGGGTTTTATTTTCTCCTCTGTTGTGTGTGTTGTTCGGAAGGGAGAAGATGTATGGAATGACTGTAAAACTATGTGTTAATGCAATCATACATCTCTTTGCTTCTACTTGAATTTCTATGGTTTATGTGATTTTTTGATTTCCTTTGTCTCCCTGCATTTTGTGTTGTTTCTTGTTCTCTGTATTCTGTTCTCTTCTGTTCATCTTTCAGTTTTTCTCTTTAGTAGCAGATTGATTTCTCTCGCTAAGTGTCTTTCTCTACCATGTTAATCTTTGGTTCAGTTTTACTATTATCTGGAGTTGACCTGTTAACTTGAATTGATTTCCTTTTGAGCTAAACTGAGAAACACAGCAGTTGTGCAATTTGATATCAGAGTATTCACTATTCTGTTCTTTCATATTCTCTTTGCCGTTTGCTTTAGATCAAGATATTAGATCATTTCTTGTTGGAAATCAAGTTCTTAGTTTCAATCAAGTTCCTTTCTTAGTTGTTTTGGTGGCTGAAGAAAATATATGTTTGAATCTTCATCCTTCGTATTTTCTTCACCTATCAGTCACTTGTAAATTTGTGTTCTTCAGTCACGGACCAGCTGCAATATTTGTTTTTCGATTTGCTCAATTACTTTTTGTGTTTTGCTCTCTGCTGCCGATCTAGCTTCTCTGCTTTTCTTTTGATTTCGATTTCGTTTCTGCTTAGATATTCGAGGTTCTGCTTGCTTTTCGGTGTTTTGTGTCGCTTTGCTTCATCCGTCCTTTCTGCCTGGTCTTTTTCTTTGCTGCTCTAGTCTGTGGGCAGGTTTGTAGTTTCTTGATGACTGCTTTCAGTTGGGACTGGTTCTTGTGTTCAGTTTCTTTTCTTTTGCTTTTCTCTTTCACTTGCAGTTCTCTGAGTTTGTAATTTCTGCAGTCTCTGTTTTAAGTCTTCATTTGAGACCTCTCCTCTTCCAGATAAACCGACTGCTACTTCTGTTTTCAGCCGGTTCTTCAGGTTTCTCGGTGCTGTGTCTTGCCGCTGTTGTCTCTGCTGTTGTCTCTGTTCGGTACTGCCGGTTAGACCGACTCTCTCACTGCGGTCAAACCAAAAATAAACAGTGATTTGACTGCAGATTTCTATGATGACCGGGTCCAATTTTAGTGTCCAGTTGCCTATTCTCTGATATGCTGAAGTTTTCCCTCGAGTCTTTGGTCAGAGTTTGTTATTTTCGTCAAATCGGCAAAAACGTTTTCACCGTTCAATAAGTGAATCTCTTCGATCTTCATAGCTGCTATAGCTATCGGAGAAGAAGATCTAGTGAATACTTCGGGGCAATTTTTGAAGGCACCATTCACCCCCCCTCTGTTGCCATTTCCGATCCTACATACTCCTTATAGCCCTTTGTACCATCCATATGATAGTCATCTATGTTGTGGTATCCCATGCTTGGTGAGAGCTAACAAGCATCAACAGGAGGTGAAGTTGGAGGAGGACTAGGGGAGTGACGGTAGGAGCTTCCAGCAATACACCCTACTGATGCCTTTGTATCGCGACTCCTCGATAGCATGCCGCTACCAAGTTGGACGCTCCCACCCTCGCCTTCATGCTATGACTCCTTGGCAGCATACCGCCAGGAGCTACCAAACTTTCTATTGTATTGATTATTAAGACTAATGAGCAGAGCAAAGAGGGAAGAGAAGCTTGGGGCTTTGATAGTGAAGAAATGAGCAAGGAGGTGGGTTTTATAGCCATGGAGGAGGAGAACGTTGCATCTGCCCGTTGTCTCTCAAGCTCCACCATCGCTTTGCCTTCTTCCTCTTCTCCACCTTATCACTAGTTCCTAACCATTTCCTCAATCCATCCCCACCCGTTGCTTCTCTAGTCTCTACTCCGTGTTATCACTGGCGGCTTCGTGCCATGCTACCTGCCAGGTGGCCTAGGCAACTATTTCCTAGGTCGTGGTGTGCTGCTTGCTAAGTGCTAATGCCTGATGGGATGTTGTCCCCTCTGCTAGGCCACCACACCATCCTTGCTCTCTCTAGCTCTTCTCACTCTCTCTCAGTCTCTCAGCAATCATCACTATGTCTCTCACTCTCACTCTCCCTCTCTCAGTCCCTCATGATGTCCCCTTTGCATGCCGAACGAGGGCTATGGCCAAAGGTGGTGAGGAGATGGTAGACGACACAGGTGGCGAAGAGTTGGCGATCCTCACCCATCGAATCCAACCTCCTTGGACCGCGCTACTCTGAGCCTTGTGCATGCACCATTGCCATAGTTCCGTGCCTCCATTGCTCGTCGGATCCAGCGGTCCTTGGCCACACTGCCGCTGGATCCAACCTCCCCGAACCACGCCACGCCACTCCCCACCACTGCGCTTGCACCGTCGCCATGGCTCTATGTCGCCCGGCCTGCCATGCCTCTCTCATGCTAGGCTAGCCTAAGCATATTACATAGGTTGGGCCAGGCTGTGCCACCCGATGGGCCGTTTTGAGGCCCAGCCTAGCCCACCGTTCATACCGTACCAGCCCGGCCCACCACATGTTGTGCTCGTGTCGTGCCAGCTAGGCCTTAGGCTGGCCATTCTCCCAGGTCTAGATGGAAGACATGAAACAGATGAAGATGAAGGCTAGTGAGTTCTGTTGCATAGTCTCTGCTTCCAGATTCCAATCAAACACTTGGAATCAGCAAGCAAGAAACAATAGTACTGTTACAAACAATTGACCGGCAATGGTCACGAGTTAAACAGTTCTTGTGTGGGCTTCCGGCGTTAACCTTGCTGATGAAATCATGATATACTAGCCCCAGACCATGTGGCCTTCTCCCTTTTCATTTAAGGATTTACACTGTAATCCAGCTGGTTTTCTATGTGCATGGTTTTTTTCTGAAGGGCTATGCCTTGTGTGTCTATTGAGAAAGAGCATGTTTTGGTGTCCCAGTTGTATGGGCTAGAAGCTTCTCACGGTCCCCTACATATTTCAAGCTATTTAATTAAGGGTACAGGAGGTTGTGATCTACCCCCACAAACAATTAAGAATGGCATGCACTATACTTGGAATCTTAACTGGTACAGTAACTGTTGACCTTATGAACAAAACTGTTAAGGATGTAAGGATATTTATAGTATTTTCTAGTTTCTAAAGTTTAGTCTTGTGTCCTTTGAGTCTTGTGCTATATATTGCCCCCTTTGAGCTGTGCAATATATGTACGATTCATCTATTCATCATCTAGATCTAACATGGTATCAGAGCTTAGGTTGTAACCCTAAACTCCGCTCGTTTTCCATAGTTGTTGCCCCTAGGAAGAGTGTTCTCCGCTCCCGGGGGCGACCACTGTCGTCTAGGCTGTTGTCCATGAGTTCACGCCGTCGCCCGTCAGTCTCTGCCACCGAGGCGCTATTGGCTCAAGGATGTGCTGCATCCTCCATGATCACCGCCATCGGTCGAGATCTGTGGCTGCCAACCAGATTCACTATCGCCTGGCTCTCCCCGCGTGGATATGGTTGCCTCCTTATTGGGCTCTCTTCCTCCACGTCGGATCTGGCCACCGCCAGCCACACCCCGCCTGGATCTGGCGCAGCTCATCGCCGCCAACCTCGAATTCATCCTCCGGATCTAGCCACTGGCGGCAAGCTATGCCTCCACCTCGACTCCCCCTCGCAGGAGACGTGGGCCGACGCTGCCATCATGCCCAATCTTGATCCAGTTATCCTAAGCCTGATCTAGTCACCTCGGCTTTCTCAGCCGAGCCCAATCCGCTGCATCTCCCGGATCCGGTGGCCGCCTTGACACGTCTCCACCTCGCGCTCGTCGAGCCACCACCACCTCTCCTGGTTTTGGCTGCTGCCAGCCTCAACCGGATCCTCCCATTTCTTCTCCCTTGAGCTTTCTCCTGTTTCTTCTTTAGCGCTGGAGAGAGGGAGAGAGACGGGAGGGAGTGAGTGGAGTCTCTATGATGCACATTATTCGGTCAGAGAAGTCATTATGGTGCCAAGAGTTGAGGTGGCTTCAGCGATTAGGAGTTGCTTTTCAGGCCGCCGCACTTTTCTTCTGTACCATCGTCATCTCAGACTTCGATCCATATCGCCATGCTTCATGGGCAGCCGCACGACCTTGGATGAAGATCTTCTGGCCTCGACACAATTTTAAAGGCTATACACTACGACGACATCTTGAAAACTCGGACTTTGGATTTTTCTTATTTGAATGTCAACCCTTTCAAATGCAATGCTACTACATATGCCTTGTATATAATGGAGGTGTTAAGGATATAAAGGTATTTATGGTATTTTCTATTTTTTAAGATTTAGTCTTATATTTTTGAGTCTTATGCTATATATTACATCTTTGAGCTATGTAATACTGGTACATCCATTTATTCATTCTCTAGCTCCAACGAAAACAACCAACATCAGTAAATAATTCATGCTAGTTCCCTGGCAAGACTGGTTTTTCATCTTACCCTAATCTTGTTGGCTCTCAGGACGTCCCCGTCCTACAGCAGAAACCTTAAGGGATGTCTGGTCATTGTTAGGGCCTGTTGTTTTCAGCTTTTAAAAATTGTTTTTTGACTTTTTTACAGTAACTAACTTTTAAACGAAATATGTTTTTAAGATAGGGTCTACTAGTTAATTGTAGTACATACTTTACTGATTTCATTTATATCGGCAAAAACCGCACGTGAATTTCTATTACTCTGTAATCTCTCGTACAAACAACCTAAAAGTCACAAGCTGTAGCTAAAAGCCATAAACCGCAACAAAAAAGAACATGCACTTAGTCTCCTGACATTTTTTTCAGAACATATGAATCCCATCATGGTCGAAAAGATGAAAGAAAAACAACAGATAATTGCGTACGGCTGAGACAGCTGTAATACTGACGATTTTACTACATCCTTTTAGTTCTCCTGCTGTTGCTGCAGCATATCCATTTTGGCGGTCGATGTGATGGCCATAAATGCTGCACCGTTCTTTCTCGACACTGTTTCAAAGGTGGCATTGATGATTAAGATTTGGCTCTAGATTCTGATTTCTAGCTTATTTTATATTATTTATAAATTTTGTTTTTTAATATTTTTAGTTTTTTTATCAATTTTTTCTTGTATTTGTTTATATTATACGTGATGGACTAACATATTTTTTCTATTTTTAATTTTTTTTAAATTTAATTATGCTAAATAAGTCTCTGTGAGCTGCAGTGTTTTTTCAGCCAGCTACAGTACTTTCAGACATAAGCCACTCAAAAAAAGTTCTTTTGAGCAGGGCCTAAGCTCTAGCTTTAAATGGTATTAACTTCTTATTTTCTGTTTTTTTATTATCCGTGAAGATATAATGGTGTTTTTATTTTATATTTTTTTATTTCTTTCAATTGAATGATTCATAACAACGTCCGCTACGATACAATTTCAATTTTAAATCAGAAGCCATAGCCAGATTGGGGCGGCTCTAATTGCAATTTTTTGGTACACTACTGTCAAGTTCACACCAATAATTTCAACTAATAGTCTAATACATCCATCCATATCTATCAAACTGACGATGCCTACGCAATCTAGCGTACGCTGATCTGCTAACCTAAAAACTTGCTAACCAACTGAGAGAGACCATTCAATATTACTGTCATGGCATGATAATGATACACACGTCAGTCGTACAATATCATTATCATCTGTTCTTTGGACTGGAGATGCTAGGCCATATTATTGGAAAAAAAAAGAACCAGCTAAAGAGTTCAAAAAAAAAAGCAAAAAATTCAGAAAAAAATAAATTTATAAATAATGAAAAATAAATCAGAAGTCAGAAATTAAAACCGAAATGAGCGGGGTTAAACATGATCACATTAGTTTTGAACTCGTTTTTAACATGTGTCCTATTGACGTGTATCTCTACTAGTGTATAAAAGGGTGTCAGCAGATGTGGTCCTTTCCTTTCAGTCACAGTCTCCTCGACAACCCATGCATGTTTATCAGCCTCCAACACTGGTTCCTATCGACCCCTGATGCGCACAATAACTGTCTCCATAGTATGACATAGTAATAGTAATGTGTACCTCAAGGACAACAAATGAACACACAAAAGGATTAAATATGATATTAATTGTCTCATATAGAAAACTTCTAATTCATATATTTCTGTCAACATGGCACGAGGTCGAACTAACACGCTAGTCACATAGATAAACATGCTAAACAATAAAACCCTAAAGAATGAATATAAGCACAATTATACGAAAATATGCCCATGCTTGTAAGTTTGATCTAGAGGTATTTGACCTAAAGGGCCTGTTTGGTTCGGCTGTGGTTTATGATTTTTGGCTGAAATTTTTGAATTTTGGTTGTTTACGATAGAGATTACGGAGAGATAGATACTCACTTGCGATTTTGGTTAATACAGATGTTAGGCTTTTAACGTGTACTACAATTAATTTATAGACCCTGTCTTGAGAAAATACCTGTAATACCACTGATTTGTAAAAGAGAGAAATTAGGGGAGGGGCAGAATTGACACTGTACAAAAATAGCTTTTGACCAGAAGCTTGCCCGTAAGACACCCCAGCCTTTTAATGCTTCTGCCAACTACTCAGGAGAGGTGGCAAGCTGCATGACCACTATGACTTGCATGTTTGCAACCACTGTCTTGCAGCCACGCTTAAGTCAAGCAACAGGGAAAAGCCACTCCATCTCCCTCCCTTTCTCTGCAAAAGCAAAAGCCGCTCCCATTTCTCTCCCCCTTCCTCTCCACCGAACCCCATAGCCACACCATTTTCGGCCAACACAAGGTAATCCCTCTCCAAGCATTGCAAACACGCACATAGGGTAGAAGGGGAGAAGTGAGGGAAAGAGTTTACCGAAGGGGTTGTAGAGGAACAATGCGGTGGAGGTGGGGTGATGGCGGCGGTTGGCCATGCCGACCGGTCGATGGCGCCCAACGCCCAACCACCGCAGCGTGCGTAAGGGAAGGCAGGCCGGCCGACCGCCACGGCCGCCTGTGAAGGCATGCCTCACCCTGCAAGGGGGCGGCGGGATCAGTCTTGGCCGGTCGGATCCGAGGCGAGGAGGCGAGGGTGACAAATGGCATGGAGCCCGTCTTGCACAGCGCAGAGAGAGAGGGGAAGGTGGAGGCGGGGACGGTGGAGCTGCCGGCGGCGAAGCTTCTGGCAGGGCGCGCCGAGCCGGGCCGCCGCCGCCACGCCGCCGGGGTGCGTCGGCGTAGCAGGCGCGAGGAGAGAGAGGGTGGGAGAGGAGAAGGTAGGGGCGGAAGGAGGGCCGTCGGCCACGTCAGGCCGGCCACAGCGCCACCACTGCCCAAGGAGAAGGTGAGGAGGAGGAGGCCGGTCGGCCGAAATGAAGTGGAGGGAGACAAAGAGACGGGTGAGGAAAAGAAAAGGGGAAGGGGGCCGGCCGGGTAAGAAAGAAAGGAAAAAAAAAGAAGAGAAAAGAAGAGGAAAGAAAAGAAAAGAGGAGAAAAAAAAAAAAAAGAGAGAAAAAAATTTAGGGGGTTTTGGTGCCTGCACGGCAGGTCCCTGAAACCCGTGCGTTTTACGCCAAGTTCGGGTTATACGTGTAGGGCCGTCGTCGCCTATTTAATCTCTGATTTCGTTATGATGCGTTAAGACGGATTAATTGCTTGTCCAGGTGGAGGTCCTAAGTCGACGCCGTCCGCACGACGTTCCGCTCCGCTTGGTTAACAGGCAAGTGCATGGTAGAACGGTAGACCGAAAAGTTTATGAAAATTTGTGCTGTTTACATGATATGATGATGTTTATGTGGAAATGTGATGCTTACATGACATGATGTTGCAAGGTAAATTATGGTAATGATGTTGGAATAGGGTGGGCAATGATGCTTACCTGCTAATGATGTTAATGATGAGCATGATTATGATAATGGGCATATGCATTTGCATCATGTGCACTCAAGAGTGAGGGCGGTGAGAAAGTCCCTAGCTATGAGTATAGCTAGTGGACTAATCCGGAGTACTCTTGAGTAAGACCTACTTCAGTAGGCCTCCACGGGAGTGGAGAGACCCCGTGCCGAAATGGGCGGGTCCAAGATTATGGGTGAACATCGACGGGTGTTCACTTGGCAATACCGGTATTCGCAATGTGATGAGCAAATGTGCATGTAGAACAGGGATGAATTGCATTACATTGCATTGGTGATTTGGCAATGTGGAACCTTGAGAATGGTGGTACGAGCATGGCTATGTATGCAGAGTATATTGATTGGATTAAAATTGTCTTCATGTTGTGTTAGTATTTATTGTCCTATTATTTACTTGCTGAGTCTTTGGACTCATTCTTGCTTTGTTGTTTTAATTTTTTTAGGTGATCGTTGAGGACGTCTTGCTCGGGGTGGGAGTAGCAAATGAATAATCTTCACAAACTATCCGCACTGTTTGTACCACCTTTTGCCAGTTTATACTAGTTTCTACTAGGCTGCTAGAGTATGGGCTAAAAGAAGAACTTTGTTGTATCTATTCGCTGCTACCTAGATATCTTAGTGTTGGCTTAAATTCTTCTAGTAATTGAAGGAATGGTAATATTTTGCAATGGTAGTAGCATTCTGGCCCAGAGGATGGGCGGGGTGTTACAATACCTCGTTTAAAAGTTAGGTACTATAGCAAAAACTAAAAATCACTAGTTTCGGTTGAAAAGAACATGCCTGCTCGTTACTCAAATAAGCATAAGCTAAGACCAAATAGGACAATTTTGCTGACTGCTTGCAACCGAGCACTAAAATATAAATAAAAAATTGACCTGCCCTAATGCAATCCACCTTTTTTATACTTAAGAGGATTGGCGGTAGACATTATCTTTAACCAGTATTTAAACATTGCTGAATGTACAGGAACAAAAAATGCAGGCACAAGGGGCTTTAGAAATGCGCATTAAATCACATATGAAGCAATTAGAAGGGGAAAACACGCTTAAACAACTGCCAAAATATACAGGCACAAAATTTGAAAACATGATTAGAATTTTAAGAAAGAGAGAAATGGGAGGGAGATAAGCCTGTCATGCTTGCAAACCAGGGGTGGTGGGTACATTCGCAGCGGTTTAGTTGTAGTTAGTTGGCCGATGAGTCCATACATCTCAGTTATACTAGAACAGCGCTGCCTGTGCATTGAATAGCACTTAATGGTGTGGGTGAGCTCTCTAAAATCCATGTACACAGTCGCACTCCCAATCTCCCAATGCTGCTACTGTCTACATAAACGAAAATGCATTGGGCAAGGCTGTGAGGCGGAAATCAGAGAACAGAAGACAGAAGGCAAGCAGGCGGAGTCAGAGTTGTCTAGGTGGAAGGGAAAAGAGCTAAGGGGAGAAAGGGAAAGGGGTGGCTTATGCTTGGGTTTCAATGGCTTTGATCAGCAGAGGGGTGTTCTTCAAGATCTTGGTGTTCCTCTGCTTCATCAGATTATCTCAAGGTACAATTCTGTTTCAGTTTATCTATGTTTCTTAATCACCACTGTGAATAATCTCCCTTCAAATTACTTTGTGTTAAAACTCAATTTTTCGAAACAATCTTGTACTGGTCAAAGATTGCTTTCTCAGCGACGATGGAGTTTGGCTGCTTAATGTTTTTCTTTCCTTCTTTCTGCCAATCAGCTTCATTCATCCAGCATGGCTTTTATCTATACATTTTGGGTTCACTCAGAAGTATTGGCTTTTATGTAGACATTTTGGTTCCACTCAGATTGATAACAAAGGCCACTTGTCATCTACCTCTACTTAACTTTCTGATCTTACTATTGTTTCTTTAGTCCGAAGTGGCACCTCCGTCTATTATACGCATCTTAGGTATATGGTGATGCAATAAGAAAGCGTCATCAAAGTAAAAGGCTTGAAAATTGTGAAAAAAGGAAAGGGTGGAAAATGTGTACCTTTTATCTCAGCTTGTGATATAACCAGAAGAAACCTGATGAATGATGATGGAGTGTTTAGCTCAACCAGTCTGAGATATTCTTACATATCAAGAAATAAAATGAATCGATTGGCATCTTACTCTGAAACCAGTAGCTTCAGGTAATAACATGGAACACTTGAATCTGCAGGAAGAGTCCATTTCACCACACTGGATGATCTCCCTCCCCTCTTGAAGGCAAGCAGTTTCTCTACAATGCAGCATGAGGCATATGACTACATCATCGTCGGCGGGGGCACGGCCGGATGCCCACTGGCAGCAACGCTGTCCCAGAAGTACAAGGTGCTCTTGTTGGAGAGAGGAGGGTCTCCGTATGGCAACCGCAACATCTCATATCTTGAGAACTTCCACATTTGCTTGGCGGATGAGTCGCCGAATTCACCATCTCAGGGATTCCAGTCCACTGATGGTGTCATCAATGCCCGGGCAAAGGTTCTAGGTGGTGGAACATGTATCAATGCCGGCTTCTACAGCCGAGCCAATCCAAGGTACACAGTTTGTCATGTATCTGTGCGTTCCATACTAGGGCCTAGATACCTGACCTAACTCAGGTTTCAGTTTCTTTCCAAACAAACTTAAGCCAAAGTCAAACAAGGTTAAAGGGTGTTGCTTTCATAGCCTGAATAGAAACCTGATCTGACAGTCAGACACACATGGATAATTCAGAAGTTCTCAAAAGAGGCTTAGCCTGTTAGCCACCTTGTAGGTGTGTTAGTATGTCGCATTCAGCAAGCAATGTTTTTGTCATCTGTCTAAAGCAAGATTACATTAGTTTCTAAAAAAGGTTTATAAATGGCTAATTGAACAAGCCAAATTAAGCCAGACGTACTTTTTGGGTATGTTTATTGGTGACTATTGTTGGCTCAGACGGATCAAAACGCACACTCTTAGTGGACGCAATACACATGAACACTTTTGAGCAACTTAGACACATAGAGTTCTTGCGATGATCAACTCAGACACACAGAGTTTTTTTCACTGCGTAATGCCGTACACCTTTTCTATTTTCTCTTCTTTATATACTACTCAATACAACAAACGGTTATAAGACATTGATGGTATACTAATTATACCACTAATACTTCCGTTGCATGCATGTAGTTACTAACTATACCACGACTCATTAACTCAGCCGTTACTCAGTTGCCTAGTGATGACTTACGACCACTGCGTCTATTCGACCATGGTTGCTACTCGACTTACGAGTACTTCGACCACGGATTCTTTGACCACGGTGTCTTCGACCACGGTAGCTACGGCTACCGAACACTCGACTTACGAGTAGTTCACTGTAGCTTACGACCACTGTAGCACTCGGACACACCGACTGCTACAGTACTCCATCGAGTACCGACTGTTATAATAACTCTTCGACTACTACAATGACACTACGACTGCTATAGTGAATATTCGACCATGGAGTACTCTACACACGAGTATTATACTCTGAAGTCTCCTTCTCTGGGATCTTCGACAACACAGTACTCGACACATGAATACTCTACTCCGAAGCCTCCTTCGCCAGGATCTTCGATCTCGCAGTACTCGATACACGAGTACTCTACACACGACTACAACACGATACTCGACACACGAGTACTCAATACTCGACACACAAGTACACGACATATGACTACAAAGTACTCGACACCCGAGCACTCGACACCGACCACTATCAACAAGATTAGTTTCAACAACTACTTCTTTCAATGGTCATAAACTAACTAGTCCAACCTTAGCTGCTATTTCAGTTTCCACTTGTACCCATCAAAGTACAAAATACCACCTTACAAGGCAGTCATAAAGGCCAGACCAAGAGGTAATTCTGCAGATCTACCCATAAAAACTCCAGTGACAACTACAACCCTTTTCAGGACACACCCCATACGTGTACCTGACTGGGTCCCTATGCTTTGATTGGAGTCATAGCTTTTAGTTTTAGTTGAGTATCACAGTGCTAAAATTGATATTGCAGTTGTAGGACAGACAACAGACGTAGTAATGATAGCTCAATGACATTACATGCCCATGCAAATAATGCATTACAATTGTTCAGCTTCGTAATTCAAAGAAGCAATTAGATTGGAGGGAAGCCGGCAAGGCTTTCTTAGGCAAGGCTTTCTTACTTCCTTGTTAGAGTTATATAGCTGTATACAGCATACCTTAGCCTGAAATGGGAAAAGACTGAAAAGTAGCATCGAAGCAAAATTACAAAGGTTCACTAATGCATTTTTGTTTTGATGCGGTAAGTGGTAACAAGTAACAACAAAATATCCAAGAGTTCCACCAAGGTTCATGGTAAGTCAAACTTTATGTTAGGAATATCTATCAGAACTCATTAATCATTACATTATGAAGATTTCTGAAGAGTCTGTAGTACCAAACTAGAGAAATATGTGCCAGAAAGAAAATGCTCAGATAAGCATATGGGCACCTGCAAATAAGAATTAGCATAAAATCTGCTTTCATGCAAGGTGGGCAGCTGCCACTGTGGGCTGAACCTGTAATGCCAATCCTCCTGTTAGTAATGCTACTATTATAAGTTTATAAAGGATTATCATGTGCTTGTCCCTGCAGATTTGTGCAGGAGGCAGGCTGGGATGCTGAGTTGGTTAATCAGTCCTACCCCTGGATCGAAGAGAGGATTGTTCACTGGCCCAACATTGCACCTTGGCAAGCTGCGCTGCGGGATGGGCTGCTTGAAGCTGGGGTCTCGCCTTACAATGGATACACTTATGACCATCTCTTTGGAACCAAAGTTGGGGGATCCATCTTTGATGAGACTGGGTACCGGCATACTGCTGCTGACCTCCTTGCTGCTGGAAATCCTAGTAACCTGAGAGTGCTGCTTCATGCTAGCGTGAACAAAATAATTTTCAACAAGAAACAAGGTAAACATTAGTCCAAGTAAGGCCTAGCTCTTGTAATCAAGGAAAACTTTCTCGGGGAAAAAAACTCAGCAACTGGAGATACTCGGTAACCGGAAATCTGGGAAACTTTCGAATTTTTTAATTCAAATTTGAACCTTTTTTTAATTCAAATTTTTTTTTAAAAAAGAAGATTAAGCACTGTACAATCAGATTTTTCTTTTAGTAAACCTCATCTCTTGCACAGGACATGGGAAGCCAAGGGCTATCGGAGTTCAATTCTTGGATGAATATGGTGGGCACCAACAAGCCTTCCTCAGACGAAAGACAGGCAGCGAGATTATTGTCTCTGCCGGTGCAATTGGGAGCCCCCAGCTGTTGTTGCTCAGCGGAATTGGACCTAGGAATGAACTTAAGAAGCATAACATTTCTGTAGTCCTACGCAATGAACATGTCGGTAAAGGGATGTCAGACAACCCAATGAACTCCATCTTTATACCGACCAAGAATACCCCAAAGCAATCTCTGATTGAGATTGTTGGAATAACTGATGATGGTGTGTTCATCGAAGCCAGCAGTGGTTTCAGCCAGTCAGAGGACAGCATCCACTGCCACCATGGAATCATGTCCGCTGAGGTTTGGCATCAATTTTAACTGTTTAATTTAAATAAAAATCTCAGACTTCTTCACAAGCATCATCGTGCATCATACTAAAGCTTTTTTTGCAGAAACAACATCCTGCGCTAGCAATCTTAATAAAACATGCGCTGTAAATTGGCTTGTTGGGAGCCGACTTCCCAAGATTCGGAAAGCCTTTTTTTTTCCTTAGGCTTAAGTCTGCAGGTGCCCAAGATAAGCATATAAGAGGAACCAGAAATATACTTACATGTAGATAGCAATCATATTATGCAGCAACTAGACAATAATTTACCACTGCATAATTTCCAATTTCTAGCACATAATAAAGTTTCAGAATTTCCTTTTATCAATATTTTACACAAGCGTTTTTCTTTTGCAATTATTTGTGGACAGTAAGATTGTAAAATCAGAATGAAACTTCTCTAAATTAATAGAAAGAAAAGAAAAACTTTAGCATATGTCCACTTCCCTCTTGAGAAACATGACAGCTTTCATGCTCATCCCTAATGAATTTTGTCACTCCAATGCAGATTGGGCAGCTGTCGACAATCCCTCCAAAGCAAAGAAGTGTAGAAGCAGTCCAGAAGTATGTACATAACAAATATAACCTACCCAAAGAAGTATTCCATGGTGGTTTTATTCTTTCTAAGATTGATGGCCCACTGTCTTCTGGCAATCTAGTTCTTGCGGACACCGATGTCAACAGCAACCCCACGGTCACCTTCAACTACTTCCAGCATCCACAGGATCTCAGCCGGTGTGTTTACGGGATCAAGACCATTGAGAGGATACTGAAGACGAACCATTTCTCTAATTTTACTGCCAGCGGTGCTGGATATCCAATGGAAATGCTGCTGAATATGAGCATAGCAGCTAACATAAACTTGATACCCAAGCACACAAATGACAGCACATCCTTGGAGCAGTTTTGCAGGGACACGGTGGTCACCATCTGGCATTACCATGGTGGATGCCATGAGGGCAAGGTGGTTGACCAGCAGTATCGAGTGGTTGGCATCTCAGGCCTGCGGGTGATTGACGGATCAACCTTGCTTCGGTCGCCAGGAACCAACCCGCAAGCCACAGTCATGATGATGGGCAGGTACAGAGCAAAAACAATATATAGCTTGCTTCTTTAGTCAGAGAAATTTTAACTCGAGGGGTTGATCTTCCATTGTTGTATTTGATGCACAGATACATGGGAGTGAAAATTCTAAGGGAAAGATTAGGGCGAGCGGCTGGAGTATAGCTGATTCTTGGACCTTGTCCACTTCGTTATGTAAGAATGTGACTTAGAAGCATATAGTAATTTTTGAAGCGATTCATCAACGAATCACTACAGGAAGAAAAGATAGGAGTTTCATTTGTATTCTTACTGTTCATGTGGAGATATGTGGTTATATTGTTGTGTTGGCTCCGCATTCCTACGTTACTTGCTTCATTAGATTTTAAAAACAAACTTTCATATGATGTTCCCCTACACTGTGGACAAGACAAACTCTACTATATGTAATCACAGAATCTGGGAAATTTTGATTCACGAAGAAAGCAATGTGCAGACTGCAGAGCAATTTATGCTATCTAGAATTTGGAAAATGATTACAGGGTAATGGCAATTCAGCGCGACGACAAGAGTTAAACACTCAACACTGTATTTTGGTAGTGCAACAATTGACTGAACTGAAAATTTCTGAGATGCTTTATAATTGTTATACTCTAATACCTCTTCTTATATGCAGCAGCCTCCGGATTGGATCAACGTTCGTGAGATGCGGCCCGAGCATGAACGAAGAAAATGAATCTCATAGAGAATTAAAATAACGATATTGAAGCAACCACGAACCTCAAAAGAGTACCAGAGATTGTCATTTTCTTACAACCCTCTCGAATCTTTTAGGATCCTTAGATCCTTAACCTACACAAGAATCTAGTGCTAAAGAATAATATAACATCTAATCCTCTCGTGTACCTCTACATTTGGATGAGTGACTTCTTTGCTTGGTTGTTTGGGTTCTCCATGACCACCTTTCATGGCTCTATATAATTCCCCTAGCCCTCCTTCAAAGTGGAATAGAAATCCTACTTCAAAAAAGTAGGAATCGTAATTCTATTAGAATTTATCTAGAAATTCTTATAGCACATATTTTCAAATCCTAAAAGACTAGGGTATGAGTCACTATACTCAACAATATCCATGTTGGCTCTTTTCATTTTTTTTCCTCCCACATTTAGGAGTGCCTCTACCATAAGGGTTCATGCACATCACCCAGGGGCGGAGCTAGAAAATAGACATAGGAGGAGCCGGACAAATGCAACTATCTTTTTATACTATACGCTTGACAAGTGTAACAAAATATTTGCCTATTATACATGCTCTAAGTGCTAATGACATAACAATTTACACTGAGAAAAATCAAGATATAGAAGTAGCATACACACATCAAATATATAGACCATAGACATAATATAGATGCTTGGAGGGGGGCCATGAACATGCATTTAATCTTTTGGAGTAGAAGATCAAGTGGTGGTAAAAAAACGACAGCATAGGAGTAGCCAGGGCTCCCCTGGTCTCCCTCTCCCTCTGCCACTGACATCACCGCAATGTGTGTGTCAGTGTCTGAGCTAACCTGCTCGGACCCACCACTTGAGAGCTCCTTTCTTATGTAGTTTGATTAACCATAACCTCCTGTTCCTACAGCCTTCCATGCCATAGATTTGTACCGCCCGAGCTCCACATGCTCATCGGTATCGCATGCTTGGTCCCACCAAGCCTTCTTTCTTCCAACAGCTCGCACCTTCACCTTTATGTCTGTTAGATTTTACAATTGTCTTTGCAGTTCCACACATAACTGCAGATGAGATCTGAGTACCTACCATTGATGACATGATTTTCTTACCTACCATTGACGACACGATTTTCTTCTCGCCGGGATATTTATCAGACCTCCCATTGGTTGGCATTCCTTTAGGTAAACCCATCAACAGGTATCTTCCATTGCTTCAGATATTTTCATGATCATCTACCATTTGCAAGTAACTCGCATAACTCCACCTCAGAGTGATACCTCATAATCCTTGAGTTCAAGCACCCTCAAAGATATTAGATTCTTCTTTAAGCTGGGAACATACAGAACTCCTGTCGATGTGTGATGTGCTCCATCATACATCTCCAATATAATCATTTCCACCTCAGTAATTGCATACTCTTTGTAATCCACTAAGTGAACAGTTCCATACGTCGGGCGTAGAGATCCTTCGTAAAATATTTTCCTTGCCGAACATATATGAAAGCAACAATCTGAATATATATCCATCCATGACAAGTACCTAATTGACTGATGACTAGTATGTCCGAATCATCACTTACTAGCGGCACTGAGCATACACCATTTATTTGCTTCAAACTCGGACAATCTTTTATCATGTGACCTTACTCGTCACATAGATAACATGCATGTGTGCGTTGCTCTTGCCCTTCTTCTTCCTATGACTTTTGCTTCTACTCACAACACCTACTACAGCCAATGGGTGATCAACTGAGGATGAAACTTCCGGAGGCTTTTTAAAAACTCCGCCTCTAATAGATATGTAACTACCCCATTGAAGTTGAGAGAGGCTTTCCCGATGAGAATATTCATCACCAATTGCTCCCATGATAATGGTAGAGATAATTGTAGGATCGAATCCTACAATCAGAGAGGGGTAAATAATTGTCACCACTTTTTGTAGTCTCCTGGTGGTCGATGAGGCTTTCGACCACTTAACACTCTACCGCTTGGCTGTCGTATACTTTGAGATAGTTTCGACCTCTCAAAGTTTGATCGCTCGCTCGATCGCTTCACCCTGCAGAATCTTCAACCAATTTGCACATGGTCATAAACTTCAATCTACCATCAATCATTAGCACTCTTCCAGCAAATCACAAACAAGATTGATTCAAGATGATCTTTATTGTTGGATTACGATGGATTTACAAAGTGCCCTCACAAGCACCACTAAAAGCCTTCACGTCAAAAGCCCTCAAAAACCTCTAAAAGCTTTCTCCCCAAAAGCCCTACAAAATCACACGCTAACCCTTAGCCTCTCCCTACTTTTGTAGGCTAACGTCCCAAACCGTGTCTACCTCAAATACGGACACAAAACTCTATCTCTTCCCAAAATCATGGGACCCGAAACCCTTCCAAATACGGGTTTTACACAATCTCTAAATATTCTCAATTATGGACTCCGTCCACAAATCCTAACTCATCACGTCCCAAAGCCTCCAGGACAGCACCTCCCGTAGCCTCTCAACACATCATCTATCCCATGTCGAAGCCTCCAAGACCGCACCTCCCGTAGCTTCTCCACGCATCACCACCTTTGATATCCACGTACTCCAGCGTGAGCCCTACCACCTCACGACATCCTCGATCGCTTGGACCTCATATTTCCCTATCCTAGTCTCGGTCCTCCTCATCCCGACCATGACTGTCTTCATGCCCAACCTGCACATGCAAAGACCAAAGAACAATTTCTCTGGCACAAGTTCTTCCTAACTTGACCTACATTAGTCCACACACTCAGATCACATCCTTCTTCATCCATCAACATCAACCAGAATAGCCACGACGACAAATTCTACCGCTTTCTAGAAATTAGCCTTAGATCACTCATTACGACTGCTAGCTCATCGAGTACTCGTAAATCCAAAGTACTCGGAATTATTATCACTCCGCTCAGAACACTCGCAAAACACAAGTATCATACTACCAACAACCAGCCAATCGTAGTTCAATCGATCACCGACTATCGATTGCAGAGTCTAAGACAACATATTGCTAAGTCTACAACTACCGATCACAAAATCTATAGCTACCCATCACTAATCAGGCACTGTAGCAACAACTACCGAGTACTGACTTGGTAATGTAGCAACAACCATCGACCACCGAGTGCCGACCAGATACTATAGCGCCGACTACCAGTCATCGTGTACCGATCAGGTACTATAGCAATGACCACCGAGTACCTACCTGGTACTAAAGCAATGACTACCGACCGGTTATTGTCACTTCTGACCAGATCACTTAAGCTCCAACCATCCTACTCGAAGCCTACTGACTACCAACTGTAGTCCATTGTACCTTACAACTAGTTCATTGTTCCGTACGATTGGTTCCCCGTAGCATACAACTGATTCAATGTAGCTATGATCGGTTACATTGTTGCATATGACCAGTTCCTCTTAGCTTACGACCATTGACCAGTTCACTGTAGCTATGACCAGTTTCTCTGAAGTCTCTGCTCGGGGTCTTTGACCTCCCCTACTGCTCTCCGACTCTTCTAAAAACTCCAGACCATGGTCATTCCAATGCGGTCATTCACCTATGGTCATTCTGCCATTGTCGATCTTCAGTGGTCGATATGTCGTGATCGATCTGTCACCTGCATCTGCAATGGTCAACCTGCCATGGTCGACCCGTTGTAGTTGACTGCCTTGGTCATATACCGTGGTCAATTTGCCTTGGTCATATACCATGGTCGATCTGCCTTGGTCATATACCATGGTCGATCTACCTTGGTCATCTGTTGTGGTCATCGATCTGCCATTGCTAACCTACCGTGGTCATTCCAACTGCCAGAAAACTCTAGCAACAAAACACATCGGCCAGAACTTTTACAAACGCAAATTCCAATGCAATCCAAAAGTCAATTATTTATCATCACTAAATTCACGACCAAACCAAATGGTATAATAATCTCCATCTTGATGAATACATCGACAACACCTCAAAAACTCTTGAAAGAGAAAATTTGCGAAAATGAAAAAAAAATCAAAGCTACAGAATCATTAAGTTGTCTAGTCAATGCTTCTATTTCAGTTTTAAGTTTAGGACAGTTAGAGCAAGAAAGAGTCTCATAATAAAGTGTCTGTTGAATTGATTCCTGCGATGAGTTAAATCTAGCCTGTAGCAAATCATACTTAGAAGAGTTAGACTTAATCTTTTCAATTTCATCGTTAGCAAATTTAAGTTTCCCATCACAGAAGTCATGTAGCATTCTTAGTCGATCAAAATTATTAGTTACATCTCTAAGTTGAACTAGGTTGATTGCATTAACCGAACTAGTAGTTTTCAATTTAGAATGTAAGACTTGACAAGCTCTATAAGAATCATATTTAGGGATAGATGCTCTAAGTCTATTAATCTCAAAATTCAAGCTTTCGACTACAAAATTATTTTCTTTCAATTTCTTTTTAATCTTTTTTAATACAATAGCAAGTTTAACTAGACCATCTTTAAGCTCATCATATGATGGTCTTACCTTATCAGGATCACTGTAGTCGTCGTCGTTGTTGTTGCTTGCTATAAAGCACATGCCCGTGAAGTCGTCGATGTTCTTCTTCTTGCCTTTGACATCATGTTCATCATGTTCATCGTCGTTGCAGCTCTCAAAATCCTCATCACTCAAGTCAAGGCGCTCGATAGCTGATAAGACTTTTCAGCAACTTTGCGACAAAAATTTCCACCCTTTGTGCTACTCTTGGATGGCCGACGAGGATAATTCCTGTCTTCCTTTTTTCTTTAAGCTTGGGGCAGTCCATCTTAATGTGGCCAAGCTCGCTACACTCAAAACACCTGATCGGATCTAGAGCTACACCTCGCTTTCTCATCCTCATATTGTTGAGTGCCTTGTATGCTCATGAGGAGATTAATACCAAGTCTTCTTCAGGAGTTGCCCGAATTGTTCCTCCGAAAAAGAAGACAAAGCGACAAGAAAACATAAAACAAAGCACTTGACGAAGCGGCCTGCATGGGATTAGTGACAAGAGCTAAAGATGAAGATTTATCAGTCTTAGATGGCAAATATTCCATCTCATAAGTTTTCAATCTAGAGTACAGATCATCTATGGTTAAAGTATGTAGATCGACAGTTTGATTAATGGTCGTGACAACCATCAACCACTCAGAACCTAAAGACCTCAAAATTTTAGTAGCATGATCTCCATCAGTAGGTATAGCACTAACTACGCGCAAGTTACTCAATATCTTCTCAAAAGAGCAAAAAGATCATCAATAGATTCACCAAGTTTTATAACAAAATCAGAGTACTTTTTTTATATATATTCTTGTGCACTTTCTTAATTTTAGTCATTCCTTCATGATAATCTCAAAGAGTTTTCCGTATTAAGTGGGTAGAATTAATGAGCCACTCAATCAAATTTATTGCAAGAAATTCTTTGAAAAAGCAAGTTACGAGCTCGAGCATTTAAATCAACATCTGTTTTATTTTCTATAGTTACATTAGTAGGAACCACATAAGCTTGAGAAACTTTATTGCAAATATCACTACCTTGAGCCTCAATGTAAACTTGCATACGACACTTCTAAAAAGCAAAATTAGTACCATCTAGCATAAGGGGACAGTTGATATACCTTTCTAATTCCATCACAATTGGCTCTGATACCACTTGGATGATCGAATATTGCAATTAGAGAAGGGTGGATGATTGTCGCTGCTTTTTGGAGTCTCTTGGTGGTCGATGAGGCTTTCAACCACTTAACACTCTACCGCTTGGCTGTCGTATACTTTGAGATATTTTCGACCGCTCAAAGTTAGCTCGCTCGCTCAATCGCTTCACCTGCAAAACCTTCATTGTAAACTTTAATCTACCGCCAATTACCAGTACTCTTCCAGCAAATCACAAACCAGATTGATTCAAGATGATCTTTATTGCTGGATAACGGTACATTTACAAAGTGCCCTCGCAAGTACCCCTAAAAGCCTTCACGTCGAAAGCCCTCAAAAACCTCTAAAAGCTTTCTCCCAAAAATCCCTACAAAACCATACTTAACCATTAGCCTCTTCCTACTTTTATGGGCTAACGTTCCAAACTCTACCTCAAATACAGACATAAAACTATATCTCTTTCGAAAATCAAGGGACCTGAAACCCTTCCAAACACATATTTTACACAATCTCAAAATCTTCTCAGTTATAGACACCTTCCATAACTCCTAACTCATCATGTCTCGAGGCCTCCAGGGCAGCACCTCTCGTAGTCTCTCAACGCATCATCCATTTTGTGTCGGGTTAATCCCGTCCCATCCGAATCCGATTGGTACCGAATCCGATTGATACCGAATCAAAGAAAAATATGGGTTAGGATATGGTAACAAGAATATCCGTCCGAATCCGATCGTCTTCAAGTTTGATTTCAGTTAGTGCTACTATTTGACGTTTCATTTTCTTTTGCAATGGTAAATAAAATCTTCCACATCGCTATTAAGTAGTAACATCAAGTTCTTGACAAGATCGTCCTCCTACTCTATTTGGTGTCTTGCATGCATTCCTTACAAACAAGTAGGGTGCAAACGGCTCGGGTTAATCCCGACACATCCGATTGGTACCGAATCTTGGTATCGAATCAGAAGAAAAATATGGGTTAGGATATGGTAACACAATATCCGTCCGAATCCGATCCGTTTGCACCCCTATCCATTTTGTGTCGAAGTCTCCAGGACCACACCTCCCATAGCTTCTCCATGCATCACCACCTTTGATCTCCACGTATTCCATTGTGAGCTCGACTACTTCGTGACATTCTCAACTGCATGCACCTTAAATTTCCTCATCCTAGTTCTGGTCATCCTTGTCACCGACCATACATGTGCAAAAACCAAAGAACAATTTCCCCAGCATAAGTTCTTCCCAACTTGACCGACATTAGTCCACACACTCATATCACACCCTTCTTCATCCATCAACATCAACCAGATCAGCCACGACCACAAATTCTACCGCTTTCCTGAAATCAGCGTTATATTACTCATTACGACCACTAGCTCATCGAGTACTCTGTAAACCCAAAGTACTCGGGAATTACTATCACTTCTCTCAGAACACTCGCAAAACACAAGCATCATACTACCGACCACCAACCAATCATAGTTCCATCGATCACTGACTATCGATCGCGAAGTCTAAGATAACAAATTGCTTAGTCTACGACTACTAATCACAAAATCCAGAGCTACCCATCACCGACCAGGCACTATAGCAACAACTACCTAGTACCGACCTGGTACTGTAGCAATGACCATCGACCACCAATACCGACCATGTACTGTAGCACCGACTACTAATCATCGAGTATCGACTAGGTACTATAGCAACGACCACCGAGTACCTACCTGGTACTAAAGCAACAACCACCGACCGGTTATTGTCACTTTCAATCGGTTCACTTAAGCTCCAACCATCCTAGTCGAAGCCTACCGACTACCGACCATAGTCCATTGTATGATCGACTGGTTTCCCATAGCATATGATCGATTTAACGTAGCTACGACCCTCGATCGGTTCACTGTAGCTATGACTAGTTTCTCTAAAGTCTCCGTCTCGGGGTCTTTGACCTCCCCGACTGCTCTCTTACTCTTCTAAAAACTTTGGACCGTGGTCGTTCCAATGCGGTCGTTCACCTATGGTCGTTCTGCCATTGTCGATCTACCGTGATCGATATGTCACCTGCATCTGCAGTGGTCGACCTGCCGTAGTCGATTGCCTTGGTCATATACTGTGGTCGATCTGCCTTGGTCATATACTGTTGTCGATCTGCCTTGGTCATCTGCCGTGGTCAATTTGCCATTGCTAACCTACCATGGTCATTCGAACTACCTGAAAACTCCAGCAACAAAACACATCCATTAGAACTTTCACAAACGTTAATTCCAATGCAACCCAAAAGTCAATTATTCATCATCATGAAATTCACGACCAAACTACATGGTCTAACAATAAATGCTATTATGACGATCTTATCATTGTCCTCAATTTTCTCATCCACAATAGTCAGCTATGTGATAAGCTTGTTGAAGATATTGAGATGGTCAATGAACCGTGTACCTTCCTTCATACGCAACATGTATAGTTGTCACTTTAGCATATACTTGTTTGTTAGCGAATTTGCCATACACAATTCTTCTAAGTCCTCTTATAATTTCTTTGACGAATTATCCTTGATCACCGAGTACTTTACCTCATTAGAGAAACATAGACGATTGTACTGACAACCTTCCGCTTCATCACTTTCTAGTCTTCATTGGATGTCTTTGTCCGGTTTGTCCCCTTCAAGAGCATCATTAGCTCCTGCTAGATAAGGACACCCTTTAACACATATTGTCACATGCTGAAATTTCCTCCGCTGTCAAATTTCTCTACTTGATTTTACATCGTTGACATCGATCTTGATTTTGTACCACCTGATTAATCCATCCTTAGTTCTGATATCACTTGTTACACTCTGATACCACTTCTTATGAGAAGTAGCCCTAGTCGGATCAGAGTTTATGAGATATGGCACAAGTGTGCATGGTATCAAAAACGAAGAAGATGAATCTTGTAGAGATAACCAAAATCATGATGTCAAAGCAACCACTATAAGAAAGCAAAGATTTGGTGAAGTCAACCGTAAATTTCTTAAGCACAATCTCAAAAGAGTATAAGGGATTGGCGCTCTCTCACAATCTTTTTGAATCTTTTAACTCTCAGATTTTTACTCTATATAAGAATTTAGTGCTAAAGAATAACTTAGTTTCTAATTCTCTCATACTCATCTACCTTTGGATGAGTGACTTATGTGCTTTGTTGCTTAGGTTCTCCATGAGCATTCCTCGTAGATTTGTATAGTCCCTCTAGTTTTCCTCCAAAGTAAAGTAGAAATCCTACTTCAAAAGAAATTAGGAATCCTAAACTTATTAGAACTTATTTAAGACTCTTTATAGTATATATTTTTAAATTCCAAAATACTAAAATATAAGTCACATACTCAACAATTCACATCAACTGCAATAAAAAAGAATGATCATATCAGTTAAGAGAAACGAAACATGGTACCTCATCTCATCAGCTATATATGCCAAAAAGATCCGCACCTAAAAATCATGTTCCCTTGGATCCGCTGGGACTGGCGCGGTGCACTATCACTGGAATGGAGTGGAGGCCAGGGGCGACACGAGGGACGCACGGGAGGGCTTACGGCGGGCCTGCCGGGGGGAAACAGGTCGGATGGATATTGTTGTTACCATATCCTAACCCATATTTTTTCTCCGGATTCGGTACTAATCGGATTCGGTACCAATCGGATTGGTGTTTGATCGGTCGGGATTAACCGAGCCATTTGCACCCCTACTTGTTTGTAAGGAATGCATGCAGTACAACAAATGGAGTAGGAGGACGTACTGTCAAGAACTTGATGTTACTACTTAATAGTCGATGTGGAAGATTTTATTTTACTATTGCAAAAGAAAATGAAACGTCAAATAGTAGCACTAACTCGAAATCAAACTTGAAGACGTATCGGATTCGGACGGATATCGGATTCGGACGGATATTGTTGTTACCATATCCTAACCCATATTTTTCTCCGGATTCGGTACCAATCGGATTCGGTACCAATCGGATTCGATCTTGGATCGGTCGGGATTAACCGACCCATTTTCACCCCTAACTGCCGGTTTGTGACGGTGGCGGCGGCGACGAGTAGACACCTATTCAATATAAAAAAATTCTATGTAGTTCTAATTTTATTATACTTGTATATAATTTTTTAAGTTTGAATTTGCTCTACATTGAACATAACAAAAATGACAAAAAAAATCTGACAAATGTTACTATTCACATCAAACTTATCTTTTTTTGTTTCTTCTAACACATCTTGAATTTGAAGTAGATTTTTTTAAGGGTGCTAAAACACTCTAATCCTCTGTTTAAAATTTTTTTATGTTAATTTGATACCAAAACCAAAAGTTGATTGCACAAGTACACCAAGAAAAGATGATTACATGATGCATGATGCCAAAAAGGCAAGTACAAACAATGTGTGATGCACTTCCTTTCGAGCAAAGAAGTGCTCGTTAACATGGCCCTCCCTCCGTGGTCTTCCGTATATCCCGTCTACCATCGTCATCACATCGAATCATCATCATCGGCCCATCGTCCGCGAGTATGAGCCGTCGCACCACCGGGAGCCCGCACTTGTGGTCATGCCATCGACATGCACGGGTTGCCACTGCATCACCCCTTTGAGCTACAGTATCGCTGTCTGTGGTCAAGTTCCCCACCTTCGGTTTTCTCTCTAGTCTGATCGTCTGTGACACTCCTACTGTCTGCAACACAACAGCTACAACTACAAGGGATGTTATAGTATAATAGCATATCTCTATATTTGATCGTTTAAAATTTATAATCCTATGATACCTACCTTATCTCTAGAACTCTATATAAACCACTCTCGAGACTTAGTACAATTATCCATTTCATTATATTCAGCTTCCCACAATAACATTTCACTGATTTCCCGAATAATTTACGGATGGAGATTCTGAAAATCGACAGACGACAGTTTCACCACTGATCCATATGTACAAATATTCACAGACCACACATATTTACAAATTACAACAAATGCTTCCTATGTACATTCATGCCTTCTAACCTGCACGTCTTCCAAATCAAGAGGTTTCACACTATTGCGTCATGAAGGTGTACCTGGACCTTTCATCTGTTACATGCCTAGCTAGCTAGTCTCAGCAGAACTACGAATAACTTCACAACTTTGGCGGAGAACTACGAATAACTTCAAAACTTCGGCAGCAGCCACCCAAGAGTCCAGCCAAGAAGCAACCCTGCACCAGCAAGACCTATACCGACAGCAAATAATATCGCATCGCAGAAGCCACCTCCCTTCTTCTGCCTCCTGCCTTTCCTCCTTGGCCAATCTTCTCTCTCTTCATGCGGAGTAGGCTTCTCCTTCAGTGTCATCCATGGGAGTTCAGTTATCATGGTTGCTATCTGATGCTCTTTGTGCTTGAGCTGGAGGCATATGTTCTCCAGTTGTAATAGTTTCAGCCACTGCTTGCACGCAAAGAGATGTGAGGCCTGCCGGAGCAATAGCTTGATGACATCGTCTTTCTCATAGTACGCTTTCTTGGCAGCCATCTCGGCTTCCCTAGCGCGTGTTTGTGAATGACGAAGTGCCTCCAAAAGCTGGGCCCGCTCTGATGGATTCTGGTACGTTTGTTTGCATTCTGGTTCAGTTTTACAACTCCCAGAAATATCCAGTGCACCACTGCATAAAATGTGATGAAATAAACATGTGACCAGGAAATAAAAAGGAACTGCAAATTATGGAAGACATCTGAAGTCTTCAAGGGCTGAACAGGGAACGGGATACTTATAATAGATGTATGTGGATTGTGGAGTTGTGTAGCTTCTCATTGACAATAGACAAGCAAAATTACCAAAGTTTTGGATAAATTTTTGAACAAAAACAGAAAACTAACCAGTATAATAATTTTTCCTCTCCAAAAGAGAAGTGAAATAGAATTAGTGTAACACTAGCACCAAACAGTTCACGGATAAAAATGTATCATTCAACTATTTTAGTGAATAAGGAGTTTGTTAATCTTTTTTGCACACTAATTCTACCTGTAAATATGCAAGCAATGAATCCTCTAAAGTTCTGATGTCAACAAGGAAAATAAAATAAATGTAGGTGCAAATTCAGATATGGTAGGAAATTATAGGTGATGGCATCAGGATCAGGCTAATGAAGTGAAGCTGAAGAATACACACCTATATGTATTATTTCTTTCATGCTGTTGCCAAACTCCATCATTAGACAAATCCAGCTCATCTGTGCCTGCTGTGCAATAACTGCACTGAATATGTTCACATTGTCCAGGATAAGGATGTGACTCTCTACCTGCAGGAGATGATGGCCCCGCGAACTCACCCATATTTTCATGATTACGTGATTCTGTCCCATGAATACATACTGTCCGGGCAGGTCTTGGCAGATCACAATTCTCGATGTGCTGCTTTGCTCTTTCTGCAACAAGTGAAGCCAGCTCATTCTCATCAGTGATCTGCCACCATGGCTGAGCCTTTTCACCTTCTTTCCAAGGTGCATCCATGCCAAAATTGGCCTTCTGTGGGTTCTTCGAAGGTGGTCGATCAAAACTTTTGAAATCCAGGAATTCTTTATCCTTGTGTAAACAGTCGCCGATGCTGACATTTCCTCTGCATTTGAGAGGCACTTGAGAATAGCCACCATTGGTCTTCAACTCTCCTAAGTCTATTTCAGAAGAATGCTTCATGAAAGCTGTCGATACCATCCATGGAGGCTCAAAAACATCCTCACACTTCTCAGGATTTGTGTCAACTGTTTCACAAAGTAATAGTTCCTCATGTTTAGACTTTGGAGCTGAATCCTCCACTTCCTTCTCGACAATCTCTGTACCCAAAAAATACAGTTGCTCACTAGCAAGATCCTTCTGGACCCCGAAATTCGGCTGTAACTGAAGCCACCATCTAATATCTGGTGGCAGATTGGAATTCATGGTATTCCAGCTCAAAGGCATGAAATTGGAGATAGGATGGTCTTCTGAATTTGTACAATTTCCGTTGTTTGTCCCATGTTGTTGTTCACATGATGATGGACAGCAGGCTAGTTTTGGGGCTCTCTTTCTATCTTCCTGAACCAGGTAACAGTTTGCAACACGTTGCCAAGCAGCCCTAGCTTCAGCAGCAGCCATAGCTTTTACTGTTCAGAAAACTGTCCAGTACAAAATGCTTTTCATCAATATTAGCCAAAAAAACATGCGCACCACAAGAGAGCAAATGATTGGATCAAAGACCCTCTCTAAATTCAAATTGCAACCACATGATCCACACAATATATAAATTGCCATATTGATGAATACCAAATTGCAGGCTTGATTGTACAAGAAATAAGATCGTGTTGCATTAACAGAATAGACTCCATCTATTGTCTAAACAAAGGGGTTCTTGAGCTGCAGGCTTGATTGTACAAGAAATAAGATCGTGTTGCATTAACAGAATAGACTCCATCTATTGTCTAAACAAAGGGGTTCTTGAGCCAAGTGACTTTGAAATGGGAAATGTGTGATCACTTCATATATCAAACAAGATAGCCCAAAAAAGCACTGGCATCAAGTCAATTTCTTCCAGAATCAACCATAGGCATCAAACAAAGCTGGATACTACATGGAACACGATCCGATGGCCATTTCGTAAGAAACATAACTATGGATACAAATAATCAAGAACTGTCTTCCTGACAATGTACACTCTAAAATTAAAAGAAAAACACAAGCAAAAGGCTCACTAACTGAATAACTGAACTGAATCGATAAAACTTTGCAATTTGGCTCAGTTGTTTAAGTTTACTAGGAATTTAGGATAATTTATGTGCTATGAATATAAAAAACAAACCAACTGAATTGGCTGGTTATCAGAATTACAAAGCTAATTCTTGATGCCGTTTCTTTTGTCCAGATACAACATCTTTTAGTGGCTGTGGATTTTGGTTAATAAACAGTGGGATCATAATTATCACAAGACTGGGAAATGGTTCTTGAAACGTGTGTTATTGCCAAATTGGAGTTCATGGCAAATACTTCCCCACTGTATCATTTCTAAAATTTTTGGTTAATCATGATTCAGAGTTACATTACAGAGTCATTATTTCCCGGTAGTGCTACAATTACTGAACAAAACTACCGAATTATTCAACTTCCAGTTTGGTCAATTCAGATTCAAAAATACGAAATAGCCTGCACCCAAATTTATACCCCATTAGGAGGATTCCTTAAAACTGAACCGAGCCCATACTAACCCCACTCAAGGACCCAAACATATGCTCGGAAGCAAGATAAAGGCTGCGCCACCAACTAAACTAGAGCGCATACCTTGAAAAGTCTGGAAAGAAAAAACACGAGATTTTGTGACTTGACAAAGCTATGTGATTCCGATCTTTAAAAAAGGGAAAATGAGCAGAGCAACCCACTTAGATCTGCTCTCGAAGCAAAAGGACACGCAGCGAACGACTCCACGACCAAGAACCAAGCTCGCAGTTCTTGCCATCCTCACCATTCTAAAAAAATCCCTGGCTTGCCCAGACAAAGAACTAGACAACCATAGCCAAAAAAAAAGGGACTCCGCATGGAGCAGAAAGAGAGGTGAGTGAGCGGAGGAAAGACGCCATACCTGGACGATATGCAGACTTGCACAGGATGATAGGTAGGTGATCCGAACAATGGAGCTGGGAGAAGAAGACCACACGAAGATGGTGGTGGCAGTGGCGCCTCACCGTCGCCGCATCATCCGCTCCCGCCGCTTCTTGGCTCTTGCCCCTACCGGCAAGGTTGGGCCGGGATCCCCTAATCCGTCAGCTCTATGGGGCCAAGAAAACAACCGGTGAATCCCACAGAAATGGAGGAAACGATGGATAGCAGATTGGATAGATAGATGGAGGAGTAGAGTGGGGATTTCTGTCCCTCGCTCCCTGTCGTTTCTTGCCTCGGGGATAACTACGTGTAAACCGCAGCGCTAAAAAATTTTGGGCTTTACACGGTTAAGTGATTCTGCTGCTCTCTCGGGAATTAACCTGGTGTATTTGCAGTTAAAAAAAGACTTTGGCATTCTCCTTTGGTCCTCGTGATTATCTGCATCCATCCTGCCTTTGTTTTCTCCTAGCCGAGTCTGTCAAGCAAGCTCGCTCACCTGGTGAGGCAAAGCGCAGGGATTTCACAAAAAATTTAGTTAGAATTTTCCTTAATTTACGTGGGAATTAAACTGTTTGGTTGCTACGAAATTCACAAAAGAACAAAAACTTTCGTAAGAAGTAACGACAGGCACTTGCAACTTGGCTGGTTCCAGTAAAAAGAAGTCCGAGACAGACCACCACCCTAGTCCCACCGGCCTGGGGACACAACACCCAGTGACGTACTGACGTCTGCACATGCCTGATCTATCTGACCATCTCCTACTTCTAGTATAAGCTTATCCAACTTGCTCTCTGCCGCCTTTCGTCAGTACACAACGACAGCAAATTAACTAGTAAAGAGATGGGACCATGGGAATCACCTTCTAGACAGTAAGACAGGTGCAATAAGACAGGATGCAGGCTATTACCAAACACGAAATTAATGGGATATATATATAGAGCCGTGCTCCAAAGACCTTAAGCTTCTAGCTTATACCATTAACTATTAATTTTTAGTTAAAATTACTACAGAATCATTTAATTTAAAAGATTTTAAAAATAAGAAAAAAACTGTTATATCAACATGAACAATACAAAGAAATAAGATAAAAAAATAAACAACCAAAAAAAGGTAAAATAAGCTGAAATTAGAAATCGACGTGTTCTAAGTGACTTCTGACTTAAATAATCTAAAAGACAAAAGACCAGAAACTACATACATACATACATACATATATATATATACATATACATATATATATATATATATATATATATATATATATATATATATATATATATATATATATATATATATATATATATATATATATACATATACATATACATATATATATATATAGAGATGGTCTTAAATACTTGTACACCGCACGTACATACCCTCCATTACACGAGATACTCCCTACATTGCGAGATACGATATAGGGTGTAACTACACCGGGTGTGAAAAGAGGCTTCCTATATATATATATATATATATATATATATATATATATATATATATATATATCGGCCTTGCACCGAGAAGAAAAGCTACCAAACACCGAGAAGATGGGAAAGCAAGATGCTTCACATGTGTACCCAAAGTCACTTAAAATATTCAGACATGAGGCTCCTCCCACCACTATATAAGGAGAAGCAAGACTCAGAAGAAGGCATCGAAGAATAGAAGGGAGCATAGCTAAGCTTAAGTGTCTTCAAGACTTCCAATCCCACTGTCAGTAGTATTTTAGTTCCAAGACATCCACCGTATAAGTCATCCATCGAAGTGTGTTGTAATACTCTTGTGTAAGGTATATTTTACGTACGTGTGTGTTAATTGTCGGGGTTCCGAAAGGAAAACCATATGTAAGTCGGTTTGTGGAAATGAAGTAGTTTCCTTTAATTCTGGTTGTTCTAAGCTTTGATCATATGAGACAAGGTTTTATGCTAGGGACCCTATAGGAGAAAACTCTTTGGCAATTCTCCACTGAGCCCGAGGTTGGCTAAGGAGAACGGTGAGGCCATAAGAGAAGTGTTCCCTTTGGGTGGAACTACCTGGGGAGACGATAAAAAATAATCCCATATGATCATTACTCGAGTTTCGGGAAAAATCTAGCTACTCCGAAACAAATTAGCAAGAAGTATGGTGAGTACAAGGTAGGATTTTACACCATTAAAACTCATCCGGTGACTTGTTGGTTTCGCCAACCCATAAGATCTGTCAAAATCACCGTTTAATATTAATTAGCATCATCATCAAAGAAACATCCATTTCATTGAATAATAATCAAAATAGTGGTGAATAGTATACCCACCATTGTAGTGCAAGAATCACATTCACAATCATTCACTAGTGGAATATCATTTGTTCAAATTCATTATATTTTGAATAGTAACCAAAATATCGATCATTTGAATTTATTGTCATTTGAATTTATGCAATTAGTATTTAGTGGTATCAGAGCAAGGTTGTCATCATAGAAAAACTAAAATATTTAAATTTAGAAGTTAGCACCGGTAAAACCATTAATACTAAAGATCATACCAATATAAGGTGTAGAATAAACCCTTCTGAAGAACATAGTGCATACTTCTCATAATCGATTAAATCGCTTGTTGATCTCCTACATAACTTCTATATAACTTGGGGCGTAAGACAAGGCAATTAGAATCAAAGTTAGAAAGGTTACATAAAGAGCACAATCACTTGGTAGAAAACATTCTCTTATAAATAATAATATAAGTTTAATTTTGCAAAATTTAGAAGAAAGTAAATACAACAAAATAAGATTAGTAAAAATAGTGATTATATTAAAGAAGAAGTTACTACTAAATTAAGTTATTTACTAAGTCCTAGCAAAGTTGTGAAAAAGGAAGTCATAAAGACAGCAGAAGAACTGAAATATTTAGATCAAGAAGTTTTTAATATTAAGAAATTATTAGAAGAAGTTAAACTTTTGGTTCTTTCCTAAGGTATATGTCAGAGTATAATCAAGCCTTAAAAGAAGAGAAAAATATCTTGAGCACCCTATTGGCTTTTCAAACTACGAATCATCCAAGGAGGATTCTAAAGTACTAATAAGACAAAATAATACCATCCTTCAATTATTAGTTCAGATACTGAACAAAATTAACACAGAAGATAGAAACAAAGAAATAGTTCTAGCTTCATCAGGTATAGTTTCATCCACTAGATCATTAAACTCAGAAAAATGGACATATCTAAAAGCTTCTCTAGAAGATATAAGGGACTCCAATTAGTTAATACAGACAATAGACCCTTAACCCTAATGGATAAATTGAAAGGCAAAAGTGAAGATATCGATAATTTAGAAGAAGTCATAGATTTGGAAAAAGACTTGGAAAGATATCAAAAGGATACTTTAAGAAAGCTAAAACCTCAACGGATATATCATATGGGTATGTTTGAAAGCAAGGCAGGATTATCTGAATATCTAGAAGTAGAATTAAGTGTTTTGACACAACCCGTAGAATTAAGAATTGTGAGCAAACAATTTGAAGGTGGATTAAAATATTCGAGCTATAAATATATTCATCAAGGAATGTATATTATAGGAGTCAAAGGAATGACTAGAAAGAAATTAGGAACTAAGGTTTTAATAACTCTATTAGATAAAAGATGGGACACGATAAATAAAGCGAGATTAGGTTTTCTAGAAGGAGATATGAATGAAAATAACCTAATAACTTATATAGCTCCAGATTTAATAATGCCTATAAAGGAGTTTATAGAAAAAATGAGTTTTGGTTTCCAAACTAAGGGTTATGAAGAATTTAAAGGAACAAATTTATTAGTAAGCATAGAATTTATAGGCAGATTAACCAACAAAAGTAGAACTAAATATAAAGTAAATGTAAATGATGTAATAGAAAGTATGCAATCTAAAGGAATAAAGTTTATGAGTCCTTTAAAATTGGTCTTTGAAGAACGAAGCGAGAAGAATGGAATATAAGTAGTTTAATAGAAGACAAAGTTCTAAAGCAGCCTGAAGATTATATAAGCTATGAAAATAATAAAGGAAAAACTAGCATTAGATTTATAAATTATAAAGCAAGAGCGTTAGATGATTTAGATTCAGAAATATCGGAGCAAGATATTGTAGATAATAGAAGACATAGTGTATCTGAATTTATGGAAAAATTAGATATAGATAGTGAGATTAAATATTGTGAAGACAAGTTAAAAGACATATCTGAAGAATATAACAATACTATGAAAAGTGAATGGCCTATGTTAAGAGACAAAGAAACATATTTCCACGAGAATTATTTAGGTTAAAGAAGTTAAAAAGAGATAAAGATTTATTTATAAATAATTCAAAGGTACAAAAAGAAAATACGAAACAGCCTGAGAATAAAGAAAGAATAGACAGCAAAGATACCAAAGAAAAACAAATAATAACGAAGAAGCACAATGGGAAGAAAATGATAAATTATTTTAGAAAGTTATGAAGAAGAACTAGAATTATTAGGCAATGAAGAAGAAGTTATAGATAATGCAGAACAATATAATGATTTTATAAATTCTCTAGATGAGATAGGCCTATACAATTTAGATAATGCAATGGAAGCAATGGAGGTAGACTTAGGAGGTAGTAAGAAAAGAAGGTATGGAGAAAGTTACGTAAAGAATGAAGGAGAGAAGGAAAGACAAACTAGAATAGCGGTAGCATGGCCTCACGAAAAGAAGATTATTCATACAATTATATCCTGGACAATATAGGTATATGGGAACTAAGAAAAGGAATTTGAAAGGGTCATCAAATTTCAAAATAATGAAGTGATGGTGCGATTAAACTTGGTCGCACATGATCCTATAGATTGGCCAAATATCATAAGCATATGGAAAGGCACGATAGTACAAAATTCATACAAAACCAGCATAATATTGGAAATAAAGTTGAAGATATGCTAACATATTTAGAAACATTCCTAGGTGAATCTGTGAAAGTTTTATGGGAACAATGGGTGAAAAGAATCCTAATCCCTATGAAGAATTAAAAGAGCGAAACAACCCTCATAACTTTGCCAATATAATATCAAATATTATTATAGCGAAGATCCGAAATGGGATATACATCTCTGCGAATGAAAGGCTAAGAGAAATAGAAAAACTAACGACGACGAGTGGAAAGGAATAAAAAATTTTCACAAGATTATCTCGTACAATGCCACTCTTGCAAAACAAGGATATAATAAAGGTATAGTAGAAAGATATTTTAATAAATTACCCGATCCCTTAGGAAGTATGATATTTGATGAATATAAAAAGGAGACTGCAGGAGCAGTTATTAATATATCTCAAGCTATAACTTTTGTGTTTAAGCAATTAAGGAAAATATGTATAAACATACAAGCTCAAAGATCTATGAAATATGCAGATTATAATTTTTGTAATAAAATAGTTCAAATACCATTGACATATGGAGAAGATAAGCCCAAAAGCAGAAGATATCATAAGCCTCAAAATATAGGATATAATAAATACAAAACAAAAAGAAGATATTTCTGAGAAAATCGAGATAACAAAGTGCCATATTTACACAAAAGAAATGTAAGGCGCTATAATCCTAGAAAAATTATGATAAAACATGCGATGTTTTATATGTAACTCGCTGAGATCATTTAAGCAAAACTTGTCCTAATAAAGATCGAAAAGATATTCTAGTAAATATGAAGAGCAAGAAAGGGTCTTAATAATAGATAGTGTAAATGAAAATATATTGGTATGTGATGATGAAATTAAAGATGATGAGTCAATATATTCAATAATAGAAACAGAAGAAATTGAAGCCAATGATGATGAATATGAATCAAGTAATGAAGAAATAGACCTAATAGATGAGTTAGTGGGTTAAAATAGAAATGATGAATCAAACAATTTGTGAACATGATTGGATTAGAGGAAAAGGTGACTATAGTATAAAATGCACATTTTGTATATATTACCCAAGCCAAGAAAATAGAGCAACCTGCAATCTATGTCTAAAGCAAGCACATTCGTAATGTCTAAAAGCAAAAGGACATAGTTGGCGAAAGGAAATAGAACTAGAATCGATGAAAGAATACTATCTAGTAGAGTTAGAGTATTAGAAAATAGGATGAATAAACTAGAAGTAGAATTAGAAGAGCTTAAATATCAATTGGACTCTAAAGAACCTCAAGAAGATAAGATAAAAGAGAATCTTGAGTTCAAAGAGCAAGCTATAATCTCAAAAGAAAGCAAAGGGACTAAGATGATCCAATTAAAAGATGCTATAACTAGTTTTGGAAATAAATATATAGTCAAGTTACCTTTTAAAGATATATTAGGAATTAGAATCCCAGTAAAAATAAAATTAAAACCAAATATCTCTTATAAACTATTAGCATTAGTAGATACAGGATGTACCAAGAATATTATCCATGATAAATATTTCATAAAATGTCCTGAAATAGTTCACACAATAGAAGATAGTAAAGCGAAATATCTCGATATGTCGGGAATAAAAAGATCCATAATCAACTAGCATATAATGTTGAAATGTGCATAAATGGTACAAAATATATAATAGATGAAATTACAATAAGGGATTTATCTATGATAAATGACGAAATGATAATTGGTCTAAGATTTTTACAACAATCTGTGCAGACCACAATCATACATGAACTTGGTATTACATTTATTCCATATCAAGATAATGTTCCTTATATCTCAGAAGTGCGAAAGCGTGGTGAGGCATCCCGAACTTCGAATATAGAGGGACAAGAAACCAACGCAATACCTGAAACGCAAATAGTAGAGATTAGTGAAAACATAGAAGAATATTATATAAATAACTCATGCGTAGAATGTATAGGACTACAATCATTTGCGCCCAATTGGTATAGGGATATAAAATCCAAAAATGATATACAAAGGATAGTTCAAAGATTAGAAGACATCCAAATAATCGGAGAAATTCCATGAAACATTGGGATAGAAACTCAATAATATGTAAAATAAACATAATAAACCCGAATATATAATCAAAACATGTCCAATAGAAGCTACGCCTAAAGATATAGAAGAGTTCAAAATGCATATAGAAGAATTATTAAAACTAAAGGCTATAAGAGAAAGTAGAAGTCCATAGATCAACCGCTTTTATAGTAAGAAATCATCTTTGAAATCGCTAGAGGCAAGTCAAGAATGGTGATTAATTATAAAAGATTAAATGATAATACCATAGAAGACGCCTACAACATTCGAATAAACAAGAATGGATCAATAGAATACAAGGAAGTAGATACTTTTCTAAATTCGATTTAAAAGCGGTTTTGGCAAGTTAAGATGGTCAAGAATCTATAGGATGGACAGACTTTCACTTGTCCACAAGGACATTTTGAATGGTGGTAATGCCTTTAGGACTAAAAATGCACCACATTATTTCAAAGAAAATGCAAAATATATTCAACGAAAATCAAGAATTTGTATTAGTCTACATAGATGATCTTTTGATATTTTCAAAACTTATAAAGAACATATTGCTCACTTAGAAGTATTCTTGAAAAGGTAGAACAAAATGGGTTAATTTTATCCAAAAGAAAGATGGAGATTTGCAAAGAAAAGATTAACTTTCTAGGTCATGAAATAGGAGAAGGCAAAATCTATTTACAAGATCATATAGCAAAAGATTCTACAATTCCCTGACACTATGAATGATAAAAAGACATTGCAACAATTCTTAGGGATTGTAAATTATGCTAGAAATTATATAGAAAACTTAGCCAAATTAGCAGGACCATTATATGCTAAATTAAGAAAAATGGTCAAAATACTTTAATTACGAAGATGTTAAACTAGTCGAAATAATAAAAGACAAAGTTAGAGAATTAAAGCCTCTAGAATTACCATTAGATGATAACTATTTTGTCATTGAAACCGATGCTTCTCGAGATAGGATGGGAGCAATATTAAAACAAAGACCTAACAAATATTCATCAAAAAGCAGAAGAAAGGATAAGCGAGATATGCTTGAGAAGTTACAAACTAAAAGCAAGAAACAATACCGATAGAGAAATTCTAGCAATAATCAATGCAATAAATGCCTTTAGATTATATTTAGGCTTTAAAGAGTTTACAGTTAGAACGGATTGTGAGGCTATTTGTAGATATCACAATCAAATAAATAGTAAGAAAAGTTCTACCGAAGATGGGTTTTATTCAAGATATTATAACAGAAATGGATATAAAGTTATATTTGAGCATATAAAGGAAAAGATAACAAATTACGACTTATTATCTCGTTCTCCTATCTTGCGGAATGAAGAAATCAATGAACTACAATGGGAGCGAGTTCTTTAGTTTTGGTATCGAGAATAAGCTTAAAATATTCCCTCCAAATTCATATAAGTTTAAGCCAAAGGATCACATAATTATCGATGAAGTCCAGGAATGCATACTAGACAATTTCTGGTACCAATATAATAATAAACGAGAAGAGAAGGGATACATGCTATCAATATTAAATAGTCTTGCTGAATACTTTCATATGATGAATGAACTAATGCCTATATCGGACAATCTCAATTCATAGAACCAAAACCATTATATGTAGTGTTTGAAGGCAAAATTCGAGTATATATATCATTTGAAGAAATTATAGCCCAAAAATAGACTCCAAATTGGCTGGAGGAATATCTTGGAAGAAATATGTTAATATAGAAGAAGCCTTAACACAAGCTCGGAAAATATTAGGAATCAATTATTATATGGAACCTGCAGCAAAAGAGTACATTCAAAAATTTAAAAAAGCAAAAAATAAGAAGGCTCCACTAGCATCCTCCTCGTCGAATATAAAGAAGAAGGAACTCGGAAGAAACCTACATATAAAGAATGTTTACTAAAAGTAGATCCATTAGATGGATCATATATAGACCGGAAGATAGAAGAAAAATTTGAATCTATAACTCCACAATGGAGAAATAATATGAAAGAAGAGATTCTAAAGGAAATAAGAACGAAATGAATAATAAATTTGAAGTTATAAAAAAGGCATATGACGAAAAATTGGAAGCTATAAAAAAGGCATATGATGAAAAATTTGAAATATCATTATCCGAGCGAAGATATAATGGATATTGGGTCACGGCAAGTCTGAAATAATAGATATGATGAATGAAGATAGAATCTTAAAAAAGGTAAGCGAATATCTAAAGGTAACTTTATACAGAATATTAAATTGATAAAGTATTATCAATTATATGATGCGTGGAAGACCCCTAAGCTAACAGACAAATAAAGGACGCCAGAAGGAAGCCAATTATCAACCCACTCTCTGGCCTTTGCACCGAAAGAAGAAAAGCTACCAAACACTGAGAAGATGGGAAAGCAAGATGCTTCACATGTGTACCCAAAGTCACTTAAAATATTCAGACATGAGGCTCCTCCCACCACTATATAAGGAGAAGCAAGACTCAGAAGAAGGCATCGAAGAATAGAAGGGAGCATAGCTAAGCTTAAGTGTCTTCAAGACTTCCAATCCCACTCGTCTGTAGTATTTTAGTTCCAGCACATCCACTGTATAAGTCATCCATCAGAAGTGTGTTGTAATACTACTGTGTAAGGTATATTTTCTGTCTGTGTGTGTTAATTGTCGGGGTTCCCGAAAGGGAAAACCATATGTAAGCTGGTTTGTGGAAATGAAGTAGTTTCCTTTAATTCCTGGTTGTTCTAAGCTTTGATCATATGAGACAAGGTTTTATGCTAGGGACCCTATAGGAGAAAACTCTTTGGCAATTCTCCGCTGAGCCCGAGGTTGGCTAAGGAGAACGGTGAGGCCATAAGAGAAGTGTTCCCTTTGGGTGGAACTACCTGGGGAGACGATAAAAAAATAATCCCATATGATCATTACTCTGAGTTTCCAGGAAAAATCTAGCTACTCCTGAAACAAATTAGCAAGAAGTATGGTGAGTACCGAGTAGGATTTTTACACCATTAAAACTCATCCTACCGACTTGTTGGTTTCGCCAACCCGCAAGATCTGTCAAAATCACCGTTTAATATTAATTAGCATCATCATCAAAGAAACATCCATTTCATTGAATAATAATCAAAATAGTGGTGAATAGTATACCCACCATTGTAGTGCAAGAATCATGCTCACAATCATCTTCACTAGTGGAATATCACTGTTCAAATTCATTATATTTTGAATAGTAACCAAAATATCAGTCATTTGAATTTATTGTCATTTGAATTTATTGCTGCAATTAGTATTTAGTGGTATCAGAGCAAGGTTGTCATCATAGAAAAACTAAAATATTTAAATTTAGAAGTTAGCACCGGTAAAACCATTAATACTAAAGATCATACCAATATAAGGTGTAGAATAAACCCTTCAAGAACATAGTGGCATACTTCTCATAATCGATTAAATCGCTTGTTGATCTCCTACATAACTTCTATATAACTTGGGGCGGAAGACAAGGCAATTAGAATCAAAGTTAGAAAGGTTACATAAAGAGCACAATCACTTGGTAGAAAAACATTCTCTTATAAATAATAATATAAGTTTAATTTTGCAAAATTTAGAAGAAAGTAAAATACAACAAAATAAGATTAGTAAAAATAGTGATTATATTAAAGAAGAAGTTACTACTAAATTAAGTTATTTACTAAGTCCTAGCAAAGTTGTGAAAAAGGAAGTCATAAAGACAGCAGAAGAACTGAAATATTTAGATCAAGAAGTTTTTAATATTAAGAAATTATTAGAAGAAGTTAAACTTTTGGTTCTTTCCTAAGGTATATGTCAGAGTATAATCAAGCCTTAAAAGAAATGAAAAATATCTTGAGCACCCTATTGGCTTTTCAAACTACGAATCATCCAAGGAGGATTCTAAAGTACTAATAAGACAAAATAATACCATCCTTCAATTATTAGTTCAGATACTGAACAAAATTAACACAGAAGATAGAAACAAAGAAATAGTTCTAGCTTCATCAGGTATAGTTTCATCCACTAGATCATTAAACTCAGAAAAATGGACATATCTAAAAGCTTCTCTAGAAGATATAAGGGACTCCAATTAGTTAATACAGACAATAGACCCTTAACCCTAATGGATAAATTGAAAGGCAAAAGTGAAGATATCGATAATTTAGAAGAAGTCATAGATTTGGAAAAAGACTTGGAAAGATATCAAAAGGATACTTTAAGAAAGCTAAAACCTCAACAGATATATCATATGGGTATGTTTGAAAGCAAGACAGGATTATACAGGATCTCCTACATCACGTCCGGAGGCAGGACGGTGGTGGCTGCGAAGCACTTGCCTGCCGGCTCCATCGCGGTGAGCACGACGTTGGAGAAAATGAAGATGGCCGCCCCCGGGAGAGATCAATCCTCCTAGGGGCAGCAGATGCGGAAGATTGATGAGGTTAGGATTTTAACCTAACCTCTGATACCATGTTAGGAATATTGTGTGTATTGATATGAGACCCAAAGGGACATATATATAGGAGAGTACAAGAGGATATGCTATATAGAGATAAGGCATATATGGAATAGAATACAAACTCTATCTCCTTAACACTAATTACGTACACGTGCGTTGCAACGGAACCCATTGAATGTATGGAGAATCATGCTATAGAAGAGAGTTACTCTGATCGGTTGGTAAGTGAATAATGATGATAAGTTAAGGAAATAGAGCGGTTGAAGGAGAATGGACGTACAACCACTAACTCATTCTTTTATAATAGTAAAGATACATATACATATACATATATATATATATATATATATATATATATATATATATATATATATATATATATATACACACACACACTCAAATGTGTAGTTGTTGTGAAGATACACGCAAATGTGATAATTGAGACGGACCATCCTTTGGGCGAGCCCGGGCGGCCTCCCAAGCTCCCCTCGCCGGATTGTATCATTCCATACACACTACCAACATGTCAAGCATTTATCATGTCATACAGGCCAAAAAGTATGTTTCTCCTGTTTTTGTTTCGTTGCACAATTCTCTAAGTTCTACATCAAACTAGCAAGAAGACAAAGTGTCATGACTACAATAACAGAGATGTTATAGTTGTGCAAATTAAAATAATGGTAAGGTACTAAGGTGATATACAATTAATCTAGAGATGAAAGTTTGGCTTTGAGGCTTATATTCTTACAAAATAAAAGGTAAAGGAATTAAGAAGATCTTGCCAAATGATTTTTAAACACTTGCCTTAATGGTCTTTCTACTGTCCTGCCCATTCTCAGAAATGTGTCTATTATCAAGTAACCAAACGAAATCGGTATAAACAAACTAAACTGGCACCACTCAATAAAAGCACCCCAAGAATCCATCAAAGGCAAGCAGTTTATTTTTCTCCCAGTCCTAAAAGTTTCGCTCATCCTTAGCACTAGAAATATAAGCGCGGCGCCACGCCGCGCTAGACACCGTGTGGACCGAAATAAAAGAGACGAAAATTGTGAGACGGTTCTTTTTAAAAACCGAGGATGGATGTGTAATTTGGGAACCAAGGGTTTTCGAAAAACAGGACCCGCAAGGACCTGTCACGTAAACAAATGAGAACACATGCGTAAATAAACGAGGACCCGTATGCAATTTTGAAAACCGCGGGGGGCCATCCTGCAAAGTGGAGGGGCTAAAAAAACGGGCAGGGACCTATCTGTGAGAACCAAGGACTTGTACGTAATTTCAAAAAAATATAGGAATTTTTTCGCAAAATGCCTCACCAGACCGTACCAAAATTCCAAATCCACGCGGCGGGCGGAGCGTCTCGCGGGGTGACGTGGGGGAGCCTCCGCGCGGAGACTCCCCCGGATGTAATAGGGTTAGTATTCAGTGTGGCATAAAGCCAAGGACATGCACCGCTATATTGTTATTTTAAGTCGTAATATCACCATAGAACTAAAACAAAACGCAAACATGACCGTGATTGATGATCGTATCCCACGTTATGTAGCATCCAGTGCATCCTAGAGTACCTCTTTCTGAAGATGAATTGCACTAGTGGAATGTGGCAGCTGACAGCACAGTATAGGTTATGTTCTTTTTAGCTTTTAAAAGTTGTTTTTCGTCTTTTCTATAGTAACTAGCTTTTAAACGAAATATTTTTTTTAAGATAGGGTCTACTAGTTAATTGTAGTACATACTTTGCTGACTTCATTTATATTGGCAAAAATCGCACGTGAGTTTCTATTATTCTGTAATCTTTCGTATAAACAACCTAAAAGACATAAATCGCAGCTAAAAAGAACAGACCCATAGTCCCCGACTCCCTACAATACGAAGTTAAAGCAGTCGACACAATCGGCATGAAATTGGAACAGGGTAGACCCCCAAAAATCCTAGGAACGAACACATGAAAAATAAAAAAACGTGAGATAACGCAAAATATGATGACACATCTAGCTCACCCAATAAGCAACAGCTACGTCTTGTGCGCCGATGCTCACATGCGAGACCTAAACCAACGGATGAAAAAAAACTGCATGACTACCAAGGAGGGAAAAGAGAGCAGCATGCTGTGGGAGAAGACAACTACAAGCACAACGGGAGCGTGGGGGCAGCCATGGCCATCGTTTAGTTGCAAAGCTGCAAGCAAGCGCTTGATTGACTCAGTGAGGGGGCAGCCATGACCGCCCGTAATGCCCGCCACTATTTACAGAAGTTAAAATATTTTGTGATGAAAATAAGATTTCAGTGTCAAATATGGATGAAGCGTTTTCAAGATAGGACCGATCAAGAAGGGATGGGATCACAGTCACTCAAGATCATCATTATCGTGTTGATATTTTCTTTGCTACCATTGATGCTATTACCACTGAGATGGATCATCGCTTCAATGAGGTATCTTCGGAGTTACTTGTATGTTTTTTTTGTCTTGATCCAAGAGATTCCTTTTCAAAGTTCAATGTGAATAATATTGATCGACTTGCGGATATCTATAACGAAGATTTCTCTATTTCTGATCATGCGGCTATCAAGGATCAACTTGAAACCTTCATTCTTCATGTGCGAAGAATTTTTAATTTTGTTATTTGTCATGATCTTGGAAGTCTGGCCGTGAAGTTGGTTGAAACTGAAAGACATATTGTATTTCCATTGGTCTACCGCCTCATCGAGTTAGCATTGTTACTACCGGTGGCGACTGCATCGGTTGAAAGAGCCTTCTCGGCTATGAATATTATCAAGACCGATTTGCGTAATAAGATGTCCGATGATTGGCTTAATGACTTGATGGTGTGATATATCGAGCGAGAGATGTTCAAAGGACTTGATCATGAAAAAATCAAGAAACTATTTCAAGACATGAAAACTCAAAGAATGAAACTGTCTCGTTCTCCTAAACGTACTTAGTTATTTACTGGTATATTTTTTGTCTTCTTTTTTATTGCATCTTTTATATTATATTATCGAATTGTGACACTACTGATTTATCTATCTTTCACAATTGACAGGTTGTTTCTTTTACAACTCATCTACAATTGTGGATTAAGCTTCATTAGTGAGGTATTTTTCATTGTCCTTCCATTATCTACATATGTTAACATGCGATTTGTAGTTGTTGTTTCTATTTCGTATCACATACTTTTATTAGTGTGATTGCAACATAGTTTAATCATGGATTGTTTTGTTTTTGAGTACTACTCTTTATTTCACGTTTCCGACTTCAGCCTACCTAGTTTTTTTCCTGAGCCCATCACCGAACTTCGTCTTACCTAGATTTTTTCTGGATCCGCCACTGCACGCAAAAACAAAATATGCCCCCGTCTTGGAATCTTTCGTAGGACACACAGTGACGACCATGATAGTGAGCACCTGGGTCCTGCCTTGCCTGTGTTCTTTTCAGGTGGGGTGACCGGCAAGCTCATTCCTACCCTTCTTCCGCAAAGTTCTGAAGGGTTTTTGTTTTTGTTTTTTAGCCGTAGTTTTTGCTTTTAACCGAAATAATATTATAGCGACTATTAATTTTTTTCAAAACATTTAATTATGAAAAAGTGGAGAAAATATAGGAAAAATGCATAGATAATACAAAAGAAAAAAGAAAAAACACGTTAAAACCTAATATATTTTAAACAATTTTTTACTTTTGAAAATCAGATGCCATGTTGTTTAGAACATAGCCTTAATCAAGTCGCGGTCTCACCATCTTTTCTCCGGCCGAAACTATGGGCTTGCAGCTGCGCCCTGCCGGTGATATCAGAAACCACCAGCATCATCTTCCGGTGATGCGGTCTTGACACACTGGTACGTGAGTTTGAGACACCTGAGCGCGGCCCAGCGGAAGCCGGGAGCGTGGCGCTATCCTTATGAGTCACCACCGCCCACGAGAAACCAAAAAGCCGAATCCGGGTATTTAAAATCATACTGTCCTAACACCCTGGTGTCCTATTTCATAGCCATAGAAACCCAGACAAGAAGTAGGCCGCAAACCAAGCAAGAGGAACTCATCCGATGGTATCAAAAGGATTAAAAGTTATAATATTTTTTTAACATTAGATTCTTATATAGAACAAGTATTCAAGGGATTCTAAAAAGTTTGAGAGTAGAAGAGCGATAATCCCTGATACTTTTTGAGATTGTGCTCAATGAATTTGCGGTTGATTTTACCAAATTTTTTCTCTCCCACTGTGAATGTTCCGATACCATTATATCGGTTCTCTCTACGAGATTCATCTAATTTATTTTTGATATTGTGCATACTTGTATTATATCCCATAAACTCTAATCTAATCTGAAAAGTGCTTCTGGCCTTTTAATTTTGTCTTTTTGTACTTTTAGGTTTTTTGTTTTTTCTCTTATTTCTTTGTATTATATGTGATGATATAATTTTTTATTTTTAAATGTAATTACTTAGAAAAACAAACAATCGCTCTAATATAAGAAAAAAAAGGATAGAAACCAACCGCTACAAGCCACGTTGAGCAGATCCGGTAACATGTGTGCGCACGTGCCCCTCCACCGGGAGTTAACGGAGTTTGAAAGTTACAGTTTTTGAAGGTGAGAAAAATTGCACTTTTCGAGGTGAATGTTGCGGTACTTTTGAGTTGAAAGCGCGGAGCTTTAAGCTAAAAGTAAAAAAGAAAAAAATTGACTTGAAAGTTAATTCGAATTCAAGTTTTGTAAGCGATAATGCTCATAACGAAAGCGCGGAGAGATAATTGACGATTAATTTGTTTGACTAGCTGTACGGAGCACGGATGACTCATGGCCGCCCTCAAAAACATTGCCAGCCGGCAACGGCCCCATGGCCGGCGAGGTCAACCGGCCATGAATGAGGGATCACCGCGCGGTCTGCCACACTAGCCATAGCAGCAGCTGAGTCCGCACCGGTGACGGAGACGCGCGCATCCCTCCCGCCGCGCCACGTCGCCCCGCCGCCCCTCCCCGTTCCCGACCTTTCTCTACCCTTCTCCTCTCCCTCCCCCAAAAGCAGCAGAGCAGCAGCGGCTTGTAGGCGACGGCAGAAGCTTCCCAAACCCTCTCTCGCGCGCGTACCACCCCCTCTAGCTGGTCCGCGGTCCCTCGCGGCGTGCGCTTGCGTGTCGGTCACTGATGGGGTTGGCGATGGAGATGGAGGAGGAGGGTGCGCCTGCGGTGAGGGCGCCGGAGCAGCAGGGGGTGGAGATATACCCGCTCAGCCGCTACTACTTCGGCGCCAAGGACGCCGTGGCCGCCCGCGGGGAGACCACCGGCGACCGCGCGCTCCGCCTCAAGGCCAAGTAAGTAGTAACCGAACACCCACCGCGCGTATCATCCATCCATGCTCTGTTCTTTTCCCGGTCTGCTTCTTGGAGGTCACGGTTCGTTCAGGCCAAGCTGCAGCTACTTACGCCTCTGTCTTGCCTCCGCCGTGCTGGTGCAGCTTCGCGGATCACGGGCTCCGGACTTGCGTCCATGGCGTCCTCCTGGTCGGTCTCTGCTCCCTCTTGACTACTCTTTAAGTCTCTTATCATCTCAGCATCTTTAAATTGCTCTGCACCTGCATCTTTCTTTACAATCGCAGCATCCTAATACCCAGAAAAGCCTTGTACTTTCCCATCATCTCATTCATCTGCACTCCAAACTAAGCAATCAGGCGATACCTGTAAATGTGTTTTGAGAGACGCGATCTGCACAGTACATGGATCCCGAACTGAGTTCTTCCTGCTGTCTGCAGGTGGAGCTGTTCGATCATCCGCACGTGCTGCTCCTGCAAGTCAGGAACTCATCTTTCACGCTCCCCGGAGGCCGCCTGAGACCTGGCGAGCAAGGTATTCGCCAGAGAAACTAATGCATACTATTGTGGAAGTTTTTGCAAGGTAGAAGTATCAGTGGTGAATGATTTGGGCTAACATGTTTGCTGTGTGCTAATTGCGCTTCAGATGTCCAAGGGCTGAAACGCAAGCTTTCGAGCAAGCTATCGGTCGACGATCATCAAGCTACCGAATTCGAGGACGACGAATGGCAGGTAAACCACAGTACTACATGAAGATGCAAACAGTAATGCAGTGAGATCACTTTTTCACACCATTATAGACTGACGAGTATGATCCACGAAATTTGCATCGTTTTCGCATCGTCTATTGGCTAGATTGGGGAGTGCATTGGGATGTGGTGGAGATCTGAATTCGGGGCCGTGCCGTTTCCATATCTGCCTCCTAACATTCGTACGCCAAAGGTGAACATGAACTTTCTAGTATGTGTCTATGCTTAATTCCCTCACCCTTCTTGATCTCACCTGAGTGACTGTATCTTCTTTCTTGTCCTGTGAAGGAATGCATAAAGCTCTTCTTGATTAGGCTGCCGATGTCGCGGCAATTTGTTGTGCCAAGGAACATGAAGCTACTAGCCGTGCCTCTGTCCCAGATTCATGACAATGCTCAGGTTTGTTATATACTTCGGTATCCATGATACAGAGCGTTGCTAAACATTGAACTTTTTTTAATGTGATCAAACCTCTTATTTTACAGGTATATGGTTCAATTATATCTGTAATTCCAAATCTGCTATCGAAGTTCTCCTTCAACATTATCAATGAATGAGAAGAACGTTATATACAACCCAGAGTTTGCAGCTGTAGAAGAGACATGCATATTTGGAGTCATATATTAAGTATGCAATGCAGATTCTGTCCTCAATAGCAGCTAGTATCTATTATGCTGTATAACACCTCCTTTTATGGTTGATATATTGTATTGTTTAAACATCTGGGGTATTGCTTTTTTACCTTTTTCCAAGTACAAATGAGCCGGTTTTGTGCCAAGGATCATGTTAATTTATTTTCTCCCAAAGGCAGGTTCTTACACGTTACTCACATGTTCACCTTACTCACCCGTTCACCGCTAGAAACATCACTTCCCGATCGACTTGCATGTGTTAAGCATGCTGCCAACGTTCATCTTGAGCTAGGATTGAACTCATGCGAGATTTATAGTTGTATTACTTATAGCTTTCTTATTCGTAGACAAAACAGATTCAGAATTGTCTTAGAAGTCTAAGGATAACTTGTATTCATGTGGTTCAGATTATTAGCCTAGAGTTCGCCACCAGCAGACAAATCCTACTGAACTAAGCACACTTCTCTGAAACAAACGTCATTTTTTGATGTCGCAGACACAGATCATTAGAGCCACCACACCCGGCACAACCTTTTCCAAGAACATTATTATGCAAGCTCTCACGAGAGTGCACTAGGAACAACTCTTCGTAGCTAGTCTAGTGCTGCAGCAGCTCATGTACTGTCTGGGCGAGGTTGGGCTCGCTCCTGATGCTCTCAATAAATCTGGTGCTGATCCGCACCCTCTCGAGGCTCTGCTTCAGCGCTCTCTGGAACGACGGTTTGATGCGACCGGCGAAGAACTCAGAAACTTCAGCAGCTTTCTCCTCGGAGGTGAACTGATCATTCATAAAAAACACACGAAGAGACTTAATGGCAGATCAGGACGAACAATGAATGGCAAAGGTGGTTGGTGTACCTTTGAAACAGTATAATTGACGAAGTCTGATATGAGTGAGCTTGAAGGCCAGGTCTTCAAGACATAATCCCAGTTTTCCTGCATGCGGACAGACATGGGCATAAACATCCAGCGTGCTCTCAAATCATTCACAATTATTCAACAGAACCACTTATTATGTACTCTATTCTTTTATACATGTTGTTTTGGAATCGACGGAGTCTTCGGTTCACATATTTGAGCACTACTTTTTCCAATTTATGTTAGTAAAAAATAGTAAAAATATAACGATATGGTAGTACTTTGTATATTAGTGCACACAATAATTCTAAATAGTTTTGTGTATATTAGTGCACACAATAATTCTAAATAGCTTTGTTTATGATAGTGCATGCAATAATTCTAAATAATTTTAGGTATATTAGTGATCAAAGTTTTAAAAATTTGACTGCACACATTCTAAAACATCTATTTGAGAACGGAGGGAGTAACATCTTCAATTAGCTTATTTCAGAATGGTATCTTGTGCAAGCAACCATTGCCTTACCATCGTCCCTGTTTTGTCCTTTTTGTTTAATTCATGATTTTCTTTCATTTTAAGTTTTAGGTGGCTTAGATGCAGAGTAATAGAAAAATTGTAAGAGATGAACAACATTGATAAACAATTGCACAACAAGGTCAAAAGTGAGCATGAGATGGGGCGATGGGCTTGATTGCTTGTGCTAATGCAATAGTGTAGAGAGGTAGAGAGATAGGAAAACACCACACACCCTTAGGGGGTGACCCTTCATATATATAGCCCAATATGGCTTGGAGTACAAGATGTCCAGATACAACGTATACAAGGACTATATATGTCTAATACCGCCGCGATCGTGGCGGGAGGATCGCGACATAAAGATGGACCTAAAGTCGATAAACAATTGTGCAGGTAAGCCTTTGGTCATTATGTCCATGAACCGATGAGTGGAAGGACATGTAGCACTCGAATCGTCCCAAGGCAACCTTGTCGCGAACAAAGTGAATGTCGATTTCGATGTGCTTTGTGCGACGATGGTGGACAGGGTTAGCGGCCATATAGACGGCGCTAACATTGTCACGATATCTGACGGTCGCAGAAGCAATGGGCGCGTGAAGCTCTTGGAGAAGGCGGCGAGCCGGCGCTCGACCACGGCGTGAGCAACCGCGCGGTACTCAGCCTCAGCACTGGAACGAGACACCGTCGTCTGGCGCTTGGAGGACCAAGAGACCGGGTTGTCGCCGAGGAAGGCGCAATAGCCGACGTGGGCGCACGGAGTGCGGACGACTGCCCGGTCCGCATCGTAGTATGCGGTGAGAGAGTCAGCCGGCCGGCCGAGGTGGGCCGGTGGGCGTGTACCCTTCACGTGGCGTGGGATGCGCTTGATCGGTAGCGAGATGAGGCTCGCGTGGATCGTGCATGAAGAGGCACACTGCCGAGCGGCGTGGGCGAGCTCGGGACGGGTGGCGTCAAATCTTCTGAGCAGCCGGCAATCTTGCGATCTTGGGAAGGGTCGGCGGGGGAGCCGTGGTGGGCGAGAGCTTGGCATGAGTGTCGTGGGTGTGGTGTGGGTGACACTCGACCATGCCCGCCCGTAGTAGAGATCCACGACGTCTTGTCATTTGGGAAAGGAGCGATCCTCAGCGGCGTGGCGGAGATCCGAGGAAGTGGTGCGAGGTTCTGAGGTCCGTCATGGCGAACTCGGAGTGGCGCGCCAGATGTGTTGCGGGAGTGCAGCGAGGACGCCGTAAGGATTATGTCGTCGACATACGGGAGGCAGTGGGCGGTGGCGTCCCTCGTGGAGCACAAAGAGGGATGTGTCGGAGGCGGAGGCGATGGCCGAGTGCCGGAGGTAGGTGGCGGCCAGTACCAGGCAGGAGCTGTTTCGAGGCCATAGAGGCTGCGAAGGCGAGACATCGTTAGGCGGCGGGGTCGGCGAAACACGGAGGTCGTTGGCGGTGCAGTTTCCTCAAGATTGCCATGAAGAAAGGCATTACGCACGTCAAGGCGGTGAATCGGCCGAGAGAGTGCGATGCAATCTTGAGGACGACTCGTATCGTGGCGGAGCTTGACGACGGGTGAACGTCTCGTCGTAGTCGATGCCATGGCGTTGAGAGAACCGCGAACCACCAGCGCGCTTTGTGGCGGGCAAGGAACCGTCAGAGTGGAATTTATGCTTAAAATCCACTTGCTGTCACAATGTTGGCGCTGGGGCGGCGAACAGGCGCCATGTCCGTTGTCAACAAGCGCTTTGTACTCGTCAGACATGGCGGCACGCCACTGAGGATCGGCCAAGGCACTCCGGTAATTCGCCGGTACTGGCGAGACGACGGAGTGGGTGGCGGAGAAGCCGTAGCGTTGAGTTGTGCGAATAGTGCCGGTCTGTGACCGGGTGACCATCCGGGAGGCCGTCGGCACAGTGTTGGCCTTGCGGCGGTTGCTCGAACCGCAGCAGTTGCTTTTTCTTAAACATCCCAGGCTTGGGGACGCCGATCGTATGTCAAGTGGAAGTCTGGGTGCTGGACCTGAGGCGGGCTGCCGGTTGAGGTGATGAAGTCGGCGGTGGAGCAGGAGTGGCGAGCACTACAGTTTGAGCAGAGAGGTCGCCACCACAGACCGCGAAATAGGATCGCGATCGTCCTGCTGCTCCTCGAGGACCGCTTTGAGTAGGCGCGGTTGCTCAACGTCGGTATCTGACGGAGCGGCTGCGATGGAGGCGTGTTGGCACGGTAGATCCTGCAAGCAAAAAATCCAGGTCGCTGGGCGAGGGCCCAGAAGTTGAAAGCTTGAAGGGAAAACAAGTTTCGTCAAAAGCGTGGCGCGAGATGATGATCGCCGGGTCGATAGATCAAGACAATGGTACCCTTATGCGAGGAGGATAGCAGAAAAACACAGTAGTCGAGCGAGGAGCGAGTTTGTGGCGAGTCGTGGCGGTGAGGTTGGGTAGCGAGACACCCAAAGACACGAAGATGAGAGTAATCGGTGTTTTGTTGTAGAGTGTAGCATATGGAATGGCATTGTGAATGGCGAACACGGTAGGTTTAGCAAGTATGTTCTTGTGTGGCGCCTCGACCCGATAGGATGCGGTATGTGCGCATGGATGAGCATGGTGCGGTGATATTGTTTAATGTCGAAGAATGCGTTCGGCCTTGCCATTTTGTGGGGAAGTGTAGGGACACGAGGCGTAAATGAATACCACGAGAGGCAAAAGAGTTTGAAGGGTATTGTTTACGAACTCGGTCAGATTATCGCTTGGATGGCTTTGATGGTGAGGTGAACGTGTGGATGTATAGTTGCAAAAATTAGTGATGTGGGATGCAACATCAGATTTGCGAACGAGGAAAAGTCCAACAAAATGAGTGAAATCATCAAGTGTCTGAGATAATATTGATAACCCGAGATACTAGCAGGGGGGCGTCCACACGTCACAATGAATGAGTTCAAAAGGCATAGAACTAAGCGAACTAGATTTGGAAAAGGAAGCCGCACATGTTTGCCAAGTTGACATGAATGACATAGAGGATGCTCTACTTTATTACAGGTTTATGGATGCACTATGGCGAAGGATGTCGATGGTGGCGAGGCGGGATGACCGAGACGGTGATGCCATAAGTTTGTGGAGGTGGCGATGCTAGCGTGTGGAGTGGGAGGTGCTGCGGGAATGGTGTAAAGATCGCCAGTACTATTGCAGCGAAGAATCACGCGCCGGGTCGGGATATCCTTGACGAGAAAAACCAAGGCGTCAAATTCAATAGAGCAGTTGTTGTCTTTAGTGAGCTATGAGGCGAGAGCAAGTTGTGCACTAGAGATGGAACAACTAAAACATTATGAAGTGGAAAATTTGACACGGGTGTGTGAAGGATAGACTTGCCATGACATGAAATAGGAAGAGTGTGTCCATTGCCAGCGGTAATGTAAGAGTGAGAGGAAGGATGGCGAGAAAGGAGTATACCATCAGGGAGCTCATGTGAGAGGAAGCGGAGTCCAACACCGTGAATTTTGATCCCGGACATTGAAATTTGGTTGAGGCGGCGACGAGGCCACTGGTTCCACATAGGAGGCTACTGGTTGACTGGAGCTGCGTGAGGTCGTGGGGTGTTGCGTGAGCACGAAGGTCGTGTGAGCTCGAGGAGGCGCGCCGGGATGCTGGCGCCAACCACCAGGACCTATTTGGTTCGGAGGGAGGCATGGAGCCCACGGGTTGTAGCAGATCCAGGGACCCATGGGTCTGTCTTGACCGACTGCCGCTGCGCCAGGGGAGCATGACCGCTGGTGGCCACCGCCGAGCCGCGCTTGCCCTGCCCTTGTCTTTCCTGCCGCCTCACCCTTTCTTCTTCCGTGGCCGTGATGTGGGGTTGTAGGAGGTGGCGAGTTGGCCCAGGCGTTGATGGGCGGCACCACTTTGGGCGTGCGGTGATGCGAGCCGGCCGTAGTGAGAAGGGCGGTGTTGACGATGGTCTTCTCGTCGTTGGCCAGGCGGAGTTCTTTGAGAACCAGCATGTCATGGGCTCTGGCGAACGTGGGAAGAACGGCGGAGTTGGCGATGTCGTCGGCGGTGTTGGAGAAGCGAGGATTGAGGCCACGTAGTAGGGCGAGGACGAGCTGCGAGTCCGCAACAGGATGGCCGACGTCACGAAGGGCGGCGGCCTTGGTCTTCGTGCGGCGATCTGCAGAGATGGTGGAGTCACCTTGTACCATGGAGTGGAACTCGTTGAGGAGGAAGATGGCGCGCGGTGCCCTGTTGGCGTGGAAAATCCTCGATGGCCACCCACGATCGCGGCGGTCGGATCGGCGTCGTCCATGGCGAGGTCGAGGGCGGGTCGTCGACGAACCCGAGAGCCATTGCGGACGCAAAGACTCCGCATGGCGTCCCAGCGAGGGTCATCGGGTTTGGGAGGCGGAGCCGTCGATGTCGCGAAGGTTCAACTTGCCGCACAATGACTTGAAGAAGAACGCCAGCCAGTAGTTGGGTGAAGATCCAACGTGATCGGGATGTGGGATTTGACGTTGACTGTGGCGTAGGGGTAAGCCACGATCGGAGGCGGTGGTGCGGTGGGGCTGGCACCCATCGCACCCGTGTTGTCGGTGTCGATGGCAGTCGAGGTGGCGGCAGTCCCGGCTGGCACCGTGGCCATCGGAAGGAAGGGGCGGAAAGGAGGAGAGCCGCAGGGAGGTGGGCGCTGCGAAGAAATCGCGGAAAGGGTGGCGGCGGCGTGGTGAGGAGAGGAGGAGGAGCCATGGGAGGTGGGCCTTAGCGAAGAGGACGCGGGTGGGGTGACGGCGGCGTGGTGAGGAGGAGAGGAGGGAGCCGCCAGGGGAGGTGGTCATGACGAAGAAGTCATGTGCAGGTGGGAGTGGCGGCGGCACGTGGTGAGATGCGATCGGGAAAGAAGAGATGCGATCGGTAAGGAGGGGAGGTAGGGGCGGAAGTTAGGATCTGATTTTGTCTGATACCATGTAGAGAGGTAGAGAGATAGGAAAACACCACACACCCTTAGGGGGGGTGACCCTTCATATATATAGCCCAATATGGCTTGGAGTACAAGATGTCCAGATACAACGTATACAAAGACTATATATGTCTAATAAATAGTAGATGTGCAAAACTGCAAGAATTTCAGTTAAGCGGGACTTCATTGTGACTGTACACAGACCTTTTCTTTTTGTAGTGCCATGCCATAGTAGATTACATGATTGTACCAGTTTTGGGTGGAGAGGCCTAATCGTGCAAAAATGCATAGTATAGGGGCTCGATTGGACTAATATTGGATAAAAGTGCTTGATTGTGCACATGCATAGCACAAAGAATATTGATTCTTTTCTATAAAAAAGCGATATTAATTCTTTTCTATAAAAAAGGGATATTGATTCTTAAAGTGCAAATTTCCTATTTCATAGTTATTTTGACCATTTTAGTTTGAAAATTACAAACAACCAACTTTATCGGGCATAACTTTGTCTAAAACCTAAACCATCAATTATTCATATTGGGCTATTGGCCTTATATAGTCAATAACTAAATATATCAGGTGGTCCTTACAAAGCTATAGCTGGTCCTTACAAAGCTATAGTGTATTGTTTGCACCCACAAAAGTAAAAATATCGCACCATATAAAGTGGCTAGAGTAGCTTTTCCAGAACAATTTTTTTAAAAGGCAGTAGAGCCTTAATGGGCTGTCTCCGGGTTCATCCATTCACAAAACAGTACAAAAAGTTTAGTACAAGCAGTGATAAAAAAACCGGCGGTTACCGGCCGGTAACAGGATCCGGTGGGAACAGGTAAAAAAAACGCCCAGGTTACTTTCGAATTTATAACTGCATAATGCACTTTCTAGGTTGGTTTAAACATTTTTGTGGTAGATTAACTATTGTACGAAGTAAAAATGCATGAATTATTGTCCTATCATGTCCCCAAAAAAATCAAATGTAAACTTGAATTTATGATTGCATAGTGCACTTGCTATGTTGGTTTAGCCATTTTTTATGGTAGATTAATTATTGTATGAAGTAAATATGTATTATTCCAATTTCTAATAACCCAAAACTGGTTTTCCTCCGGATTTTTGGTTTTTCCACATGTTTTTGGACAGTTACCCAACCAGTTACCGCCATCAAACCGCCAAGATTCGAAATTCATTTCATGAATTTTGCCCGGTTTTTCTCCAGGTTTTTCGGTAACCGGCCGGTTACCGGCCCCCCAGCGGGATTTCCTCCAGTTTCGGGTTTTTGAACCTTGAGTACAAGCATGCACCCACACTTCAAAGATATGCCATACTAATTTCCAAAAAGAGCACATGCAAAATTCTGAAATTTACAAACACATGGATCTATCATCAAGATAATAACACAAATAACCTTGCTTATGTGCCCTGCAACTATAACATACCTTCAGCCAGGCCCATGCAACTTCTCGTCCTTCTAAGCTAATACCACCAAGGACATAAAATGCATCTTGATTCCGTACCTAATAAGAAGGAACAGATTAGAGTGGCGTACAGAGTAGAAGCTCCTTCCACCAGCAAATATCTGGAACCATATGTTTGAAATATGTAAATAAGAAATGGATTAGAGGTAAACCTCATCAGTAAGCAACAAGTTCAATGCCTCAACAACAATATCTTCATCTGGGCATGAAGACAACGAGCCTAGAAACAAAGATACAATGTTTTCAGGACAACCCAACTCATCAGAAAGTTCTATTGTGCTGCAAGCTAGAGTTGAAAAGCAACACACCTAAGATACGTGACTTCTCCTGAGCTTCAGCCGATCCTCTATAGATTTTCAGGAGAGCGTCATAACCGGCTCTGCTTGAGGTACTCACGGTCTGCATCACAGCAAGGTATGCAGCCTGCAGAACAATGCATGTTAGATATAAAAGAGATAACACTACGGCAGTATGTAAAGGAAAAGCCATGACCTTTCTAGTGTCTGGTGGAAGAAGGGAAGTTTTGCAGTCTTCTAAGAAGATGTGGAAACGCCGAACTCCCTCATTTATAGTCTCATCATGTCCAAGTTTGACAAGGGCAGTCAAGAGCAGTGATCTAAGCATTACATCAAGATGGCTCTCACCATCCTTAGGATCCCAGCCCAATTTTCTGAAATTTTAAAGTACATGAAGGCTTTTAATATGCTCACAGCAACGAAACAGAAGGAAAATTGTAGTACACAGAACATAATAGAAAACAAGTTCACCCATTACATGCATAAGGATAGACACAGAACAAGACATGCACAAGTAAATACACATATGCATATAAAATCAAATATCTGGATTCTGGAAAGCCACACAAAAACAAGCTGAAACAGGTGAAATATTAAACTCGTCGGCATACTTGGCAGCTAACAGAAGAAGCTTGATCAAAAGTTGTTTGATATCTCTAGACAAGTCAGGAGTAGCATCAACTGATATTTTATTAATCCCTAAACATACCTGGCAAGAAAGAAGAAACATGTTTTTAATGATTTTGACCTTGAAAGCAAATCGTTGATGCCATAGAATCAAATATACAAGGCTTACGATTGCATTGGAGGTACAAGGTTTACTTACAGAGGTTACATGTGAAAGTACAGTGTAATCAGACTCATAACGATAAGCATTCAGCAGATGCAGCAAGGATGTCAGTGTTTGTTTGCAAGCAACAGAAAGGGAATATGAATCTTCCACAATACCTGCAACAATGTGTCTCCTATGTCAAAACCTTGAAAAAAATATAATAGTATTACAAATCGTCTTTTCTTTACCAATCTTATCCATTAAAGAGAGTTTCTTGGCTTTTATTGCATTTTGGAGTCCAACTGCAAGTTCATCATCATACTTCACCCTATAAAATCCAGTTTGATCAATGTTCAATTTGATCCAAAAGTTTTGACCCTTCCCTCCGTCTGCAGTTTGGGAGGATGTAAAGTCTTTTATATGCATCTTATCAGTCTTGCTTTTTAATAGAAACTTTTTCTGTACATCATACGAGCCACAACATGATGTTATAGGAACAATCCACATGCCAGGACCAGATGATCCATCTGACAGAAACTGCACCTGTAACAGAACAAAGAATTTAGCAAATTACTTGTATTGAGGTTGACAAGCAGAACTAAATTTGCTAGTTTCATTTCTTTCAAGTCCGCATTATTGTAAAGATATCAGCTGCATTTTGGAGAGAATCTTTTGAGAATATATAGCACAGACAATACTCCAGCATAATAAAAACACTGCAAGGTCCAATGACTATGTATACTGACATACACATCTTAACGGCTTTACTGACATGCTTTATATACTTCTGATAGAACAGATCATATAAGACAAAAAAAAAGGAAAGCAGCACTGTGCTATTCTCATTTTCAGTCATTGTTGTTCTGAATTTCTGATTAAGGTGGTTTGCATGTTGGTCCTATATGTGTTTATGAGACTACGTGAGAGCATCTAGACAGCTATAAGAACAAACAAAAAATTAACATGTGATTAAAGATACCGATAAAAGAAGTCCTAGAAAGAAGCAATCCTGACCATGACCAGTCCAGATATAGGCCTATAGCTTAGCTAAATCTATAGCTAGGGAATAAAAGAGAAGCCATGATGTATACATAAATACATAATTACATATACTCAGTGCTCCATGTATACCAGTAAAAAACAATATGCAAATGAGAGATCTATAGAAACCTGTTCAAGTTCCAAATCATGTCCATTTAGTTTTGCATATATAACAGGATATCCTTGTTGCTTGGTCCATGTAGTCATAAGATCCTTAACGGGCTCCCCAGTTTCCTCCTCAAGAACAGCCCATAGGTCTTCCGTTTTAGCGTTTGAGTAAGCATACTTCTTTATGTATGACGCCAAAGCTTTCTGAAACAGTACAGATTCATAAAGTTGGTACAAGCAGAAAAATTGTGAAGAATAATTCATATTATATACTACTAGGAAACAGAGCTAGATAGACAAGCATAAATCATAAATGCAATAAAATTAGCCATTCATCTATAATAAACAAAAATCATAATTCAAGCTATTCTTCAGCAGGTTAACCTAGCATACTCATAATATGATCAGCAACAAAGTCAAATATGATAATTATGATCCCCCTTAGCATTTTAGTTTACAAATTTCTCCACGTATATGAAGTTAAGGTACAGTGCATCAGAATGGCTGCAGAGACATCTTGCATTGCTTGGTTAATGAAGAAATGAAAACATAGATAACATGAAACTATGTAAGGGTTCAAGAGTGGTGCTATACTGCTATACAATGGAACACTGCAGCAGCGGATTCTGGAGTGCTGGACCACTGAAAGAAACAAGATTGATAAATTATTCAAGGAGAAACAGCATTTAACCTGGAAACGCTCTGCACCAAGGTAACTTTGTAGCATGCGAATGACAGAAGCTCCCTTATCATAGCTTATGGAATCAAAAATTGCATCAATTTCACTGGCATGGTTTACTTCAACCTGAACAAACAGATCAGACAACCAGAAGTCACAGGTGAGACAAATGGAGATGCTAATGCTGTGATGACAGAAACAATAAACAGTTCTTGACAATATATTGACGTATTTAAGTTCTCTAAAATATCAATCTAATATAAGCATCAACATCTGAATAGTTCAAGCCAAAGAGATCTTAAACATCAGAACAAGATTCTTCTGTGATCATGGTAGGGACAGTAATGCATCAATCAGCGGGTATGTGTGTGCACTGTGCAACTAGTCTACTTTGTAATGTTTATTTATCTTAGTGTCTAATATATTCCCATATCTCTAATACAAATATTGTGCAACATGAGCCAGCATCTGTTATAGAAGTATTAGCCAAATATGTTCCTATACAAAATAATGGTAAAAAAACGCAAAGCAAAAATTTTCAGCAACTGGGCCAAACCATACGAAAGAACATTACCTCAATAGGATGAGACTCTGCAAGTGCATCCAGTCTCAGGCCAGAGGTCGTCTCATCAAGGAACTGTGTCCAGTTATTCCATTCAGGAAATAAAGATTCTACAGCTAAATAACTCACCTGTTGAAACACAAGGACTTACTCACCAATATGGATACACAACAATGGACTATATTATAATTTCTCAAATGAGCTTTTTCAATAAAATAATTTCTCAAATAATGGTTGCCAGATTGATTACCCAGGAAGCAAAACCCTCGTTTAGCCACAAGTGAGTCCACCATTCCATGGTTACAAGATTGCCAAACCATTGGTGAGCCAATTCATGTGCAACGGTGATTGCTACCTAAAGAGGACAGATGTAAATAAACAAAAGGAGATTTACTTGGCTATAGTTATGGGGAAGAAGAAGAATTCAAGTGTGGCACTGACTCTCCATTAGTCAATGAAATGAATGGATCTGATAAAAAAAGATTAATGTAGCCATAACCTGTTGTTTGTTGGATGCCGATGATAATAGTTCATCATAAAGCAAAGCTGTTTCCCGATAAGTGACCAATCCATAGTTCTCCATAGCTCCAGCAGCAAAATCAGGGATAGCAACCATGTCCAGCTTAGGTAGTGGGTAAGGAGTGGCAAAATAGCTGATTAAAAATCGTCATTAGTGATTCTGATCCAACTAGGACCACCCATTGAAATGTCAAAATATTCAAACAAATCTTCGCCGCCCATTTGATTATCCCTCATTTTTTAGAAATACACCTTAGAAGAATGACTAGGCTGGAGCCTGGAAGCTTACTTTTTATATAGATCCAATGACTTCACTGCAACATCTAGTGCAAACTTTCCTTGATTACTCTTGCCAATTTGAGTATACACACGAACTTTTGTGCCTAAATTAAATTAACAAGCCAATGAAAATGTAGAAGTAGCGGAAGAAGGGCAATATCACAACACTTTGAATGAAAGATACTGAAGTAATTGTCACGAAAACTGAGCTTCTACCTTGTAACGTCGAGCTCTCTATGTAATCAAATAGACCAACAACTATAGCCACTAGATAAGTTGACATAAGTGGTGATTCCTCATAATAGACGGTCTTGAGAGGTCCATGAACTGTCTCCTTAACTACTGGCATGTTGGACAATGCTACCAGTTCTGATGGAACTTCTAGTGTCAGCTTGAACTTAGCCTGAAAACAGAAATACCAAGATGAGAGAGAAGATATTTTAGAGAATGGGTCTTAGACCTTCAAAATTGTAGAGAGCAAGGATCATGAACATATGTAACAGGATGTTACGCCTGTTTCAAAATACAAACTGAATTTGCTTGCCTATACTCATGTTTTAACTTTGAAGTGCATCAATACACTGTTCAGAAAACAACAAACGTAGCATGTTAAACACCTTAAATGCAGGCTCATCCCAGCATGGAAAGCACCGCCGCGCATCAGCAGCTTCAAACTGTGTAACCGCCATGTTTCTTGACTCTCCCTTGTACTCATACTTGCTGCAATCAAATACCACCACCAAGGCATGAAAAACATCAACTCAATATAAAGAAACAGTAAGACCAAGTGCATTCCACATGCACCAATTATGTCAATATACCCCGATGTAATACAATTTTGTTTAAAAGATTCAAAATTGAAATAAGTACATGAAGGTTCTGGAAATAGGCACAGTCTCTGTGCCACACATTTGAATCATGGATCCTTGTGGCACAGTGACATGAGCAAAAACAAGATTTCCAAAAAAATAATATAGCACAAAAATTAATAATTCCTGCTATTTGAAACAAAAAAATTGCAATTAATACCCACATCCTATCTCTGCTATTCAAATCTGGAGTTTTACAGCATGTCAGCAATACCATAATGACTGAGTCAGTCACCATAGCAACATCATTATTAAGTTTTGGATATTTGTTTGTTGCGTTCCCTATTTTTGTAAAGCTATCGACATGTGATTTCCTTGATTTCTGCACAATACCCCATACATGATCATGGCAGACTCGTAAATCATGTGCCGGGGCAATGGTGAAACGCACATACTAATACAGCATAGGGCCTGGTGCACGGCATGCGCTAGCTATGGATGACGCTATTCTAGATTGGTAGTATAGTTAGTAGCAAAGTATACCGATAACTTATAGGGCAAGGTTATCAGGACCAGAGTCCTAGGCAGATCCTAAGGACCGTTCTGTTTAATAAATACTACCATTTTGATGTTAACAAAGATTGGATGGTAGATCATGATCGGATTATAGAAACAGGTCACGTTTACTATCCTATAGAAGATCATATCAGGTTAGATCCCGCAACCATTCGTCACTTTTTAGCACACTAAGCATCGCAACAAGTTTCCATCCCAAATGCCTTTGTTGTTCACAATTCACGTGACAATGCTATTGATTGCTTGCAAACACGCACTAGCAGTTGCCACTCAAATCATCGGAACCCATTGCCACCTCATACGCACACGAACCGAGACTACTCACAGAGGCTTTTCTACATGATGATCAATCCTTGACCCATATCCACCATACCTCCTGTAGAATCCCCTCATCTGATCGTTGAGCGTCCCGGTGAAGTCCATCTTGAGCACCCCCTCGCCGGTCGGCAGCTCCCGGTCGAACCCAACGACCAGGATCTCATCCTCCTCGAACTGCACCACCTCCGACGGTGCCAAATCCTGCGACCCAAAACCCCATACCAAGCAGAAAGATGAGGTTATGTCCAGCAAAGAAAGATCGAACGGAAAGACGGCGCGCCATCTCTGAGGGAGTGGGGAGGGCGCGGCGCGTGCCTGGAAGCGGACGGAGGATGGATCTACGGCGAGCTCGGCGGCGTTGAAGACGAGGAATCGGGTGGGGGAGGAGATGGCGACGGAGACGGCCGCGGCGCCGGAGAAGGCGCAGGCGGCGAGGTCGGGGCGGAGGCGGAGGTCGTAGCGGAGGGGCGCGGCGCAGCGGGGGAGGCGGGCCTGGCCCCGGAACTGCTCCGGAGACGCCGCCATTGCTGGCGACGGAGAGGGAGAGGGCGGGTCCTGGGGTCTAGGCGGCGGCGGACGGGTAGAGTTGCGGGGGAAGAGAGAGAGAGAGAGACGACTCACGAGTGGCGACACACTTATGAGGTGCGTGAGCGGAGAATGAAAATTGTTTTTGGTTGCTTTCGGGCCATGCAAGCATCTTTCAGCCGCGGCGTTGGCCAGGGCCTGGACCGCGTTCAGGCTTTAGGGGCGGCTGGGCTTTGACCAGGCCCGGGCCTGGGCTTAGCTAGGCAGTTGGCTGAACGTTGGGTTTCCCTATGTCTATTGGACATGTTCTTTATCTCATAAACCAACGATTTTTAGTTTTTGCTATATTACCTAATTTTCAAACGAAATATTTTCTTAAAACGGGTTCTACAAGTTAAACGATCTACACGTTAAAAGCCCAACATTTGTACCAGCTAAAATCATAAGTGAATATCTGTCTCTCCGTAATCTGTACCGTAAACAGCCAAAATTCAAAAATTTCAACCAAAAGCTAAAAGCCACAGCCGAAAAGAACAGGCCCATTGTCACACTGGATCATAGGGCTACGCTTTTGGCCGATTAACTGCGTTACAAGGCCTTCGAAACCTTCAAAAGAAAAAAAAGAGGGAAAAAGTAAGTGTATTGAACCACGCATCAAAAAGAAAAAAATTAAGTGCATTGAACTAACTCAGCTAGATTGGCCTCATGGGTTGTTTGGTTAGGTGTTGTTGCCGACGAAAAATTCCTGATAACAGCATTGTATCCCTATCGAGGGTGCTCTCTAACAGCTTATGCGACGTGCAGTCAATTTTTTAGCAAATCGGCAAAGTTGACGATAGGTAAACCTGAACGAAAGCCGATCCTGGACGAAACATCAATGCGAAACAATAACGAAAAGGAACAAATCTCAAAATAGGGGATAGGTGTAACTCACAAATTGATCAACACATCGATGCAAAACAATATTGATCAAAGTCGAATTACAAAGATAAGATCCTATTAATTATAGCCTATTCCTAAGATATAGAAAAAGATAGTAAAGGTTCGTGTGTACACGTTTTTTCATCAACCGATACAGGGTATTTATATCCTAAAACATTCAACTCCATCTTGGATAGTGTTTTAAGTCTTCTTCTTTGTGTTGGCTCAACCTTTTCTTAGATAGAGTCTTTGACTGTTTTTAAATCTTCTCCTTTCTAGTATGCTATTAACAATTTCCTTCTTCGCATCGACCTTTCTTTAGTCGGCATCTTCTGAAGGATTCTTAGCATGACAAGTGCGCGGACCCTGGCGTCGCTGCGTGCCTGCATCCGCGTAGGGAGCAAGGGGCGAGGGCGGTGGCCGGTGCTGGAGGTGCGCGCAGGCAAGGCGGCGGCTAGCGGTGGGGGCGTGAGTAGGAGAGGGCTGAGCCTCAGATCTGATTTGGGCGGTGGGGGCTGGTGTTTGGGGATTAGGGTTTTCTTCTCTAGTTCTCTTGGTCTTGGTGGATGTCTCATGGATGGGTTGTTGTGGGCTAATTTGTTGTTTGGGCTGCTAGGCTGATAATTTTTTAGGCCTCGAGCTGGGCTGCCAGTCTGATAGTTTTAGGTATATATTAGAGGGGGATAGTATTAGTAGTATTGCTAGGCCTCAGGCTATAGCTTACCCAGCCCGAGGTTTAGTTCCGCCCCTACTCTAGTTGAAATTGATTATTAAGCAATTAATTTAAAGGAAGTTGAGAAAACCATAAGTGAACTGTCAATTCACTTTTCAAACTAACTAAACCCAAATTTTATGAAATTCTACCCTCGTGTAAAATCATCGAGCATTGTCCATGATCGGGTCATGACTAATCGAATAGTTTTTCACTTTAAAGAGGTTACACAACTTTATCCATATGACATAATCATCTCGTAGTGTCACCGGTATAATATGCTTCCTTAGGCATGCTGATTAAGAAGATCACAACAAGACCTTTACAATACTCAATCTTAACTGATTTCGCCCACTAAGGATTTACTACCGAGTAGGCTGATAGTCCTTTCTAAATATTGCAGTATCAAGCCCTTATGGCTTTGCATCAAACTTGGCCCTGTGTGGCTATGTGTACGTAATATTATGTTGTCTCTAATTATTATTCTGCTGCAACACTCTGATGAGCTTATTATTTGTTAGAGCGGTGTTTTACCGGGCAAATGAATAATAATCTGTTGACTAGTGTTATTATCCTTTGGTAAAAACTATGGGTAATCACTCACTTTCACTTTCACGCCGACAAGGGGCATCATTGCCGATGATGGGTTCACAATGCCCCTTAGGTGTAGAGGGAGGCTGGGGTGGCAGTGGTCCAGCGGTGGGCGGCAGGTGGAGGGTGGCATGGAGAGGCAATTCACCAAAATGTTAGGTTAGGCGAGAGGGGTGGCGGGGGAGGGGACGACGGCGTGGCAAGGCGATGAGGTCATCCTTGGCCGCTTTGTGGTGGAGAAGTGAGCGGGGGAGACGGAGGAAGGGTGCAGAGCTGCACCAGCATCGGAGAAAAGAGGGGTAGGGGAGGGATAGCTCACCGACAGAGAAAGTTGCATCGGCACTGAAAAAGAGAGAGCAAGGAAGGAAAGAGAGAGCGGGGAGAAGAGGGGAGAGAAAGATTATAACATCGGAGGTAGCTCACTCGATAATATGTGCCTGTTCTTTTTAGCTGCGGCTTATGGCTTTTGGTTGAAATTTTTGAATTTTGACTGTTTGCGACAGAGATTACGGAGAGAGATACTCGCTTGCAATTTTAATTGATACAGATATTAGGCTTTTAATGTGTACTACAATTAACTTGTAAATCCGTCTTAAGAAAATACTCCATTTAAAAATTAAAATACTATAGCAAAAATTAAAATCTATTTTTAGAAAGTGTAAAGAGTTTCCTACCTACTCCCTTATTATATTGTCTTCTGATGGTTCGTGTTGTTCTGTAACGCGCCTTCTTTTCAGGAAAAAGTGGCTTCTAGTCACGACGACTAGTACGCGCGGCTTTCTTCTTTATTAGGGGTTTGCTTGGATGCTCCTGAGGAAAACTTGTGTGAATCTTAAAGCAAAACTAGTACATGGACGGCTCTCCCTTCTTTACTTTGAATACTCTGTTTGATTACCTTGGTAGGCGTATGGACTAATTAAGCAAATTACTTTGAATACTCTGTTTGATTACCTTGGTAGGCGTATGAACTAATTAAGCAAATTTGAGCGTGTAGCATACATGGTTGAAACAAAGAATTGTCTCCAATATACGGGAATACGTAGGCTCTCTCTCCACGTGTAAAGAAAGAAGGGTACTATTTTTAATGGTGAAGCTTATGTGGTCCTTCTCGTAAGACTCACCGCCCGCCCCACGGCCCATCACATGGCTGCACGGCAGCAATTTATTTTTCTTCTCTTGTCTTTATTTTTTGAACCAGCCCACATTCGGTCCGATCGATTTAGACAACTTTTGGATACGAAATATTTCGGTTCAGATTTTTCTCAGATAGTTTTGGATCGGAAACAAATACAAATTATTTTTTCAAAAATGAATATGAATATGACATCGTATTATCCGTCGAATACAAATATAGATTCGGACTATCCGAGAATGATAGAGTTCATGTATCCGGTTCACTGACCATAACTAAGCCTAAACCCTCTTAAACTAGAATGTCGACCACTGCTCATCGGGCTAGTTGGCCTGATTCTCCAACCCAACCCAACTCACCGGCCACCGCTGTCGTCTCTTGGAGATTCACCACTAGCCGCGCCATCTTCGTCTCGCAGCATCACATTTACCAGTTCTGCGGCCGCGGCCACCGCCTCCTCCTCGTCCGCCGACGTGCGAAACCCCAGCCATGCGTTCTCGCCAAGCAACATCAGCCTCTTCGACTCTAGCACCTCGAGAAGGCTCCCCTGCAGCTTGATCTTCCTCGCGGACTCCGCCTTCTGGCTCTCGGCCTGGTCGGCCAGGATGTCCTAGTCGACCCACGCCGCGACTAGCTCCGCCACGAGCAGGTCGGCGTCCGCCAGAAAGGCCACGAGAGCGGATTCATCGGTGGTGATGTTAATGAAGGCGGGTGGCTGGTAGGATAAGGAGCTGTCGACGTCGGAGGAACGGTGGTCGACATCGGAGGAGCAGTCGGATGCGGCGGCCGCGGTGGCGTGGATGTGGTGGGGCTTGGCGAGGAGCGACTGGAATAGCAGTCGACGAGCTAGAGGTAGTGGTGGTGGAGGTCGGGGGGAGCGTGAGCTGTTAGAAATTGTCCCATTTAATTATGCTCCATTTCTTTAATTCCAAAGTATGCATGGTTTAGTACTATATTGCTAAGGAAAGGTGAGGAAGACCAATTTATAAGGTGAAGTCCTCACCACTCATTGAATATGGATAAAGATGGTATGTGGAGGGTTCTGTCTAGTCACACACACGCGCACGCACGCGTACGCGCATATACGCGTATTTTCGCGTGAAAATCGCGTGACATATGACTTGTGACAACTCTGCACCACTCTCTCTGTATTTGAATGAGATTCAAACGTTTGAATTTGAGGCTTTATTGGGGTTTTGATGACATACAGTTATCAGTGGATAAATGATCGTTGAATCGTCGATTACCAGTGGGTAAATGGCTGCTTTAATCATGTTAGTTATCAGTCTGTCTATTTATATGCCTGGAGACGTCTAGAGTATGTGTGAGAAACCCACTGCCTCTATTTCCTTCTTCTCTGCGATTTTGTGCTCGAGTACTGTGCTGTCTGAACCTCGTCGACCTTTCTTCCCGGCGTGCACCTGGAAGGAGGGAAAGCGGCTATCTCCGAACCATTGCCGCAGAGAGTACCTGAACGGGGCGGCAATAAGGTTTCTGGGCAGCACTTTTGCACGACCGCTCCTGCACTGCGTCATCTACGTTACATCTTTGCGTCAAGCTGCTGGCGGCTTCTTTTTCTTCAGGCTAATAAGTAAATCGTTCGCGCACACGTATAACTTTGTTACTGTATTTTTCTTGAATATATTCTGAAGTATGATGAGTAGTCTGCTGTTAGTAAGTAAGTTTTGTATCACTAGTTTATTATATTTGTCTCTTTATAAAATTTAGAATTAAAATATTGTGCATATTTTCATCATAAGCAGCTGCGACAGCCTGTGGTAGTAGTTCTCGGCGCGCTCTGCGAAGGAGTGGTCCGTCGCGGCTGCCGCTGCGTCGTCCGGGACGCTCGCTGCGAGCGCGCATGCGCTGCTCGATGTCTGCAAGCCATTAGTTGCGTGTTAAAAAGTAGAATCAATACTAAGCACGTTCAAATTCATATAGCAACTAAAATAGGAAATTACCAGTAATTTTCGATCTTAACATGGAATCTAATTAATGATGTAGAGCTCATACTTATGGTAAGCACAGTAGTACACAATCTAGAAATGTACGGTCAAAAGTAAAAATTGTGAAGTGACAGTGTTTATAAAAATGTTACAGTAATTGACAGTGTTTTTCTAAAAAATGTTACAGTAATTGGCGCTCCACAGCAGACAATGTTACCCTTCTCCTTTTTCTAGCTTGTGGTTAATAGTTTACGACTTTGTCGGATAAATAAAACTTTTATATTATTTTTAAGTGGTTTATTGTGACAATTTTTTAAAACAGACTATCGGCATTCAGTTCGTAGTGCACATGTTGTCTCTCAAATCTCAATCCCTCTACCCTCCCTTCTCATCTACAGCTAGCTCTTGTCCAGAAAATTAGTTTGGTCCAATGAGGGTGATACATAGTGTACCATTAAGTTTCTCTTCATATTCATTAAATTTCATAAATATTTTGGCAAGATAAATTATTTTTGTGTTTCATTGAATTTAGTTGTACAGTTTAAGAGGTTTCATATTCCGATAAATATTCGTGACCATATTCGTTTCAATTCATATTCACTCCGTATTTGTATTAACATTATTCATATCCGTATTCATATTCACACCCAAGAAAAGATATAAAACAAATATAATAGAAATATCATTCATCCGTATTCGATCTATTTGTATCCCTACATGCGGTGTGCCTAGCTTGCCGATTGCCACGGACCATTTTATTGCCAAAGACGCTGCTGGATGTTCACGTCCAATGAGCCCTTTTTTCTCTTTTTTTTCCTTCTTTCCTTCTTTCTTTTCTTTTTTTTCTTTATTTTCCCGTTTCATTTTGGATGCAGTTTTTTTAACTAGATGTTATAGTAGTTTTTTTCTCATATCATTCTTTACTATTGTTTTATTAATAACTTTCTTATTTTCCTCAACAAATTATCTTAGAACATTGAAACTAAATACATAGAACGACGTCCATAAATTGTTAGAACATGATCAATGAACTATTGGAACATCATTGATAAATTATTGGAACATTGAAAACAAATGTATGAAATATCGTTGATAAACTATTAAAACATTGAAACCTCACGCATGGAACACTGACAATTCATCCTTATAACTTAATGCGTAGAACGTCATTAATGAACCATTATAACATTGAAATTAAACCGATAGAACATAAAAACTTAATGCGAGAAATATCATCGATAAAATATCGAAACATTAAAACCAAATATATGAAATATTTTGTTTTACTTACCGAATATCTAATACCTATATGATTTATTCTTCTTACCAAATTCAAAAGATGCACGCTAAAACATTGCCCACGAACTACTGGGATATTTAGAAGTAATAATGGGACATTTTGTTTTCTTTATTGAATATATGACATGTGATATTAACATATAAAAGTGAGGTCTTATTTTATAGATATCTTCGTAAGAAACTGACGAACCCTGGAACCAAAAGATATGACCATTTGACATTTGGGATTGGAAATACAAATTCCTCGACTTGTGTTCGCGGGGGCTGACTGCGTCATGCATGGGCCATGGGCCATCCAGGTGGGTGGCGCACACCTACGCGCCGCGCGGGCGAAGCCTAGCAGCTCCCGACTTTCACTCTTATCCCCACAAATACCATGCCCAAATACATACACAATCCTAATTATAGAACTGCATTTACTAATTGCTCTAATTATAGAACTGCATTTACTAATTGCTCTAACTATCGTTCATAATTCAGTTTGTATAAATCTTGATTGATTCAAACATTAATTTCTTGTTCGCAGGAGTCCAGGCATTGTTCCGCTTACAGGGATTGATTTAACAACTAATCCTGTTATCTTGATAAAGGCAAGCTAGACTGCTAGCTTTTCTCTGCTCTTTAATTTCCTTTTTTTTCAGAAGCTTCATGTCTTGTGCATGGAAAACATGATTGGTGTTTGCTCAATTCCAAACTAATCTTGTGAAACTGCATCCTCCTCTCCCAAAACGCAGATGGAAGCTGCAGATGTAACTCACCAGGAGCAACCAAAGGAGGAGAAGGACAAGGTAATTAATCAATTGCTACTTACAGAAACAAATCTTACAAATCAATTGCTACTTACATAAACAAACCTTAAACAATCACACTTCAATCAACAACCATGAAGGATGCATGTTACAACAAAATCTGATGAACATCTGCATTGTTGCATGACATTGCACATTAATAAGGATCATGCCGAAGAGGCCAAACCGGTGAAGGAGAAGAAGGAAAAGAAGGACAAGAAAGAGAAGAGCAAGGAGAAGAAGGTTAAGGTTGGGGAGACGACCGATGCGGCCAAGCTGAGAGCGAAGCTGGAGAAGATCGATGCGAAGATCGACGACCTGAAGGCGAAGAAGCAGGAGATCGTGGCTCGACTCCTCGAGCTCGAAGGTACTGCGACCAATGCAGAAGCAGCAGCAGCAGCAGAGGCGGCACCACAGGCGAGCGGGTGATTTAAGCAGTTCTTGCATTAGCAAGAGGAACAATTATCAGACAATGCAGCTAGCGACATTTGTGTCTGAATGGAAGTTGGAGCTAGAGATTTGCCGCCTTTGTGCGACAGTTTCAGTTTTATCTTTGCTGAAGACCATGTGCATTCAGCCTTGTATGGTCAATTTTAGTGAATTTTGCAGTGGACCTGAGTGTTGTTTGTATATTGGTATTCCATGTTCGAGATATGTTATGTTGATATATTGTGGAAATTTTATGTCAAATGATTAATTTGTTTTACAGAAAACTTCGGTGCTGTGCTTAACATAACTTCTGTTGAAATTTATAGAACTGGAATCTGCATGTTTTGTGCACCAATCAAACAGGAGACGCATATGTGTGGGTCTGCTTGTTTAATCTTATGGCCATAATGCTTTCTTTCCATCACCTATCTTTGTAAATAGGTAGCAGTAGAATTGGAAATGAAGTACTGTAGCTTGACATATGATTTCGACAGGAACTGCACAGCAGAGCTTATTCCTACTAGCAGAGTTACCGATACAATTGTTTTTATTATACAACTCTAGTGGTCATGATTGAAATAAAATGCAATCATATCTATATATTATTAATCTGCACCGTTATAATTTGATCTCATCATAATAAGCGGCGTAGATATCTTTTTCTTTCCTGATTAATGAGAGAATTTTATGATTTTTTAGAATTATTGTTGAATTTTCTTGTCCTCGAAACGAAAGAGGTGCATTGAATCTGATTGTATTTATATAGATTTGTGTCTATGTGTAACGCATTGCAAATCACATATGCGTTTCTTCAGCTTACCTTAGGCACAGTCGCACAGAAAATCCATCTCCGTGCATAAATTTCACGGTTGAGGCCTATGAGAGAATTCAGGAATTTTCACTGTTGACAGTGAGTGTTCCCTTACCTAAAAAATTCTGAAGTTTCGAACCAGGATGGGCTAATGATAAAAGGCTGATATTTCTCAACAAGCAGTAGAACATCATAAATATTTAAAAAAACTAGCAGCAGCCTCGAAATTATCATAACAGTATATAAGAAACTGAGGCATGTTCTCAGTCTCACTTCGATGCAAATAGTACCAAACAGAGCAGTAACTCAACGGAATTTACAGAAACATTCAGCTACGTAATAACCCACTAGTAGAATGAACAAACTGAACTGAAGCATGCATACATGTGGTACTCACAAAATATTACTGTTTCCCTGAGTTTTTTCTCATAAAATAAATAGCTAGGATAAAGCTGCAGACTTCTGTAATGCTTGGGAAATTGAAAACATTCATCTATTCTTCCAACACCATCTTAGAGCATCCTGGCCTGGAGGATCTTCTGGTTAAAGGTGTTATGAATATTGTGTGTGTATCGATATGAGACCCAAAGGGTCATATATATAGGAGAGTACAAGAGATATGTCATATAGAGATAAGGCATATATGGAATAGAATCCAAACTCTAACTCCTAATACAACTCTATCTCTATCTCCTTAACCCCCCTCAAATGCAAGGCGTATGCAATAGCATTGCATTTGAAAAACGAGTTAACATTAAAACAAGAAAAATCCAAAATCCGAATCTTGATGATGTCGCTGCTATGCGACCTTGGAATAAACTGTCAAATCAAGTTGAAGAGGAATAGATAGATGCATGACGGCAGATCGAAGCTCGAGACGCAATGACGGCGGCATGAAGCACAAGAAGCGCAACGAAGGCGCGGCGGCGTAAGAAGCGGCGGCGTTACAAGCTCGTCAAAGAATAGAGCGGCGGTGTCATGCAAAATAAAATTCCTACACTGCTATGACTGACAATAAATTTGTGGACTCGCACGGCTTGGACGAATTAAAAATTTGAGACTACGGATTTAGATGGACTCAACAAAAGACCGAATTTCTCAGGGACTATTCTGCAAAAATCGCTTCCCCTTTTCCCGTCCGGCCCATCTTCTTTTCGACCGGTCGGCCCATACGGCCTGAAGGCCAGCGCCGCTTAAGCCACGGGTGAGGTTAGGGTTTCCGTAACCCGCTCATTCGGGTGGCGGCGGTGACCCGGCTCGGGCGGGCGGCGGCGGGCGCGGGCGTGGCGGGGAGATCGGGCGGGCGGGCCGGAAACCTGTGCAACCAGCCAGCGCGGTGGAGCGTCTTGGCGGTGACTGGCTCGGGCGAGGCGGCGGCAGGCACGACGCCGAGGAGGAGGCGCGTGAGACCCCGCGGGCGGTCCACTTCCAGCCGCCGGCTCCATGTCGAGTCTAACGGCGGAGGATGGAGCCGGGCGTGGAGACTAACGGGAGCGGCGGGCGGAGGTGTGGTTGGCGGTGAGAGACGACCGATCCGCCGACGGAGAGGCCGGATCGGCCGGGCGCCTGATGATCTGTGGTGCACGGAGACGGAGGCCGTTCGAGTGCGCTCGGTAGAAGTCGTGCCGCACGATGGTGGAGAGGCGGTGGACCACCGCGGTAGGCGTCCTTCGAGGTCGGGTGCTGCGCGCTGCCGCGCGCCGCCATGGGATCGGGGAGCGTGGATAGCCTGCGGACGCCGATGCCGAGGCCGAGCCGGCCACGAGGCGGCAAAGGCGGCGGCTAGAGACGAGGAGCGATGACATCGTCGAGCAGCCCAACAAGGTGGACGCCCGTGGTGGCGGCTCAGTGCGCACGCGGAGGGGCTCCGAGACAATGGCGACCCGCACGGCAGAGGGATCCGGCGTGAGGATAGCGGGAGGAGGCGGGCGGCGCGTAAGAGGAGGCGGCGTGAGGATAGCGGGAGGAGGCGGCGTCGGGGCCGGACCGGGAGGCGCGGCGACGGGTGTGCCCTTGAGCACGCGGATGCGGCGGTCGGCGTTGGGGTCGGCAGCAGCAGCCAGCGGCGGTGGTGGCGATGGAGCGGCCGACGGCGGCTGCGAGATCCGGCAAAGAGCGGCGAGTCGCGGCGGCTCGAGGGCGGCTCGGCGGCGGTGATGCCGAGGCGGCGTGCCGGGCGGCGGGCGGAGGCACGCGGTAGGAGCGCCCATGACGGCGGGCGTGGCGGGCGGCCTCGACGACGTTGCCGCGCCGCCTCGCCCTTGGTGTGGATCATGGCGGCGCCCTCGCGGATGCGGCGCAGGCCTCGCCAAGGTCGCGGCAGCCGCAGACGAAGGGGACGCGGAAGCTCCTCATCATTGGGAGCAGCCATGTCGGGGGCGGCTGGCTGGTGAGGTGGCGTCGGAGCTAGAGAAGAGGCGGCGGCCTGAGGGAAGGAGTCCGCCGGGATCTGGATGCCGGCCGCCGGGAGCCAGATCGCCTGGTCTCGAGGACGCAGAGAGAGGAGATAGCTCTTGCGATGGAAACAAGGAGCTGTGCTGTGAGATATATCCAAGGGTGGAGTGGCACTCTGCTATAGTTTGGGGATGCGTGACGGGCAAGGAGATGGCCGGCGACGCAGGTAGGAGCGGCCCCTAGGAGAGATCGATTCTCTCGGGGGCAGCGACAGTGGAAGACGAACGGAGGCTAGGTATGGAACCTAGACTCTGATACCATGTTATGAATATTGTGTGTGTATTGATATGAGACCCAAATGGTCATATATATAGGAGAGTACAAGAGATATGCCATATAGAGATAAGGCATATATGGAATAGAATCCAAACTCTATCTCCTAATACAACTCTATCTCTATCTCCTTAACAAAAGGAAGGCGACGCCAATACCAAATTCTTCCACCTCCAGGCAAAATTCCGGAGCAATAAAAACATGATTGTTTCCCTCTCCATGGATGGAACTTCCTCTCAAGATCACGACTCCATGGCAGACATGCTTCACTCCTTTAGTGCATTCGTGGGCTCGGATGTTCCTCCGACCTGGTCCATCAACCTGAATGCTATTAGGGTGGTCAGGCAAGCTTGCAGGGCCTATCCAACAGTCTTGGACAAGGAGGTTTGGGACACAATTCGGTCCATGCCGGAGGACTAGTCCCTAGGGCCAGATGGCTTTACCGGTGCTTTCTTTAAATCGGCCTAGTCCCTCATCAAAGCAGGCCTCATGTTGGCTATCCGCGCGTTCTTTAACACCGATCGATGAGGTTTTCAATGGCTTAACTCCTTCCTCGCCATTCTGTTGCCCAAGAAGTTTGGCGCGCTCCATCCCTCGGATTTCAAGCCGATCAGTCTTTTGCACAGCTTCGCCAAGATCATAGCAAAGGTGCTGGCTTTCCGTCTACAACCTCATTTGGACAACCAGGTAGATGTAAGTCAAAGCGCCTTCATCAAAGGCCGAGCGCTACAGGACAATTTCCGTTTTGTCCATGACGCAGTTTGTGCCCTCCGGGCATCAAGGGAGCACAAAGTCCTACTCCAGCTCAACATTGCAAAGGCTTTCGACAGTTTGGCGTGGACTTTCTTGCTCAAGGTTTTGCAGCATTGTGGTTTTGACAATAAATGGTGCGATTGGATTTCCATTCTTCTCTCAACAGCATCAAGTTGAATCCTCCTCAATGGGGTTCCTGGAAACAAGCTTTGGCATCAGGCCACAGGCCATGACGATGCCAAAGCTTGTTTCCTAAATGTTCAGTAAAACTTGATGCATATATTGTCAAATTTGTATATTTTGTGCGTGGCTTGTGAGTAGCTCAAACTCAGCTCAAGCTTACCATTGAGCCAAGCCGAGGAACTTCCGTAGCTAGGCTTGGACTCAGCTTGTTTATACCCAACTCAGTGTGTCTATTTTTATTTTGGGGATTCCTAATGCTTAGATATCTTTTCGGTTAGATGAGAAGAATTGAGCTTTAACCAAGCAATACCACATTACTTGGATATCAGAGAAAAGAATGAAACGTGTGCTAGCTCAGCTTGGCGAATTGGATGAGGCAACTATCCCTGCTGATGTAAGGATATTTTATGTTCCCTGAAATGATTTACTATTTTTGATGTGTGAATTCATAAGAGTGAAACTTGCCTGCAGGTTATATCCACACATTCACACTACAGTCTGGATTTTGAGATTTGCTTGGTCAGTAAATAGATCAAGTTATTAACATTTTGTTTGCAATTCAAAAGTTGATGTTCTGCTCATATTTTATTTTATAGGACTCATCATAATATATCCAAAGTCTTATAAATGCAGAACTCAATCCTTGCATCGATACTGATTTCAACGTTATCAAAATGCCTGTTAAGTGATCTATCATATAATTCACTGAATATTGAACAGTAAACAAATGAAATAATATTGTAGTAACAAAATCTGTGATAACTAGAGGAGTTGAAGGTGAGGTTCATGAATGCGAGTATAAGGATCAGGTTCATAAATGCGAGGATAAGTATCTTACTTGTAGTCATGCTTTTGAGTGCGCTCTTACGGTAATCCGTAATGCAGAAGAACTTTGTCGAAATGAGCCAAGGTTAGTTAAAAGTCCTCTTTTTTTGTGTGTGTGTTCTCTTTTTTCTAATTCTTTTCTATGCCTTTATAATAATATTTAGACAAGTCTTGATCATGTCTAGATTAAATGGCTCATGCGTTGTCAAATTTTATTAGGTTATTTTTTTTCCTTTAAGTTCTTTCATCTTATTTGGCTGAATTTGTGTATATCTAATTTTGGCTTTTCAATTAGGCATGGGTCCAAAATTGAAAGAGTGATGAGTGGCGTGTTGAGTCAAAATGCATGTTTATACATATGGAGTACTGTCACAGGTGCGACTCTGTTGTGCCTTTGATTAACCAATCAAGCAAAGTTCATTATGTTATCTTCTCATGTATTGCTCCTGTTTTTCTCTTGTATATAAAAATTGGTTCCATAGCACTGAAAGATACCTAGTTTAGCAACATACCATCCAACTTCATTGGTTGGGTGTTATATTGCTAAACTATGTATCTTTCGATGCTATCAAATGATTTCTTTCTATTTTACTAATATATTTAATTTTTAGGACTTTTCAAAACATATTACAACCTGGTGAATACCCAATCAATTCAAATAAAGCATGATCTATGTTTGAAGAGATCATTGATGCTGTCAAATATATGCATGAAGAAGCCATTATTCATTATGATCTAAAGTCAGCGAACATTCTTTTGAGTACAGATGGTAGAATCCGGATAACTGACTTTGGACCACCTAAGACAATGACTTACTGTGTCCAAAGTCAGTTATCCGGATTCTACCATCTGTACCCAAAAGAATGTTCACTGACTTTAGATCATAATGAATAATGACTTCTTTATGCATATATTCAACAGCTTCAACGATCTCTTCAAACATAGACCATGCTTTATTTGAATTGATTAGATGTTCACCAGGTTGTAATATCTTTTGAAGAGTCCTAAAAATTAAATATATTAGTAAAATGGAAAAAAATCGTTTGATAGCATCGAAAGATACCTAGTTTAGCAATATAACACCTAACCAATGAAGTTGGATGGTAGATTGCTAAACTAGGTATCTTTCAGTGCTATGGAACAAATTTTTATATACAAGAGAAAAGACAGGAGCAATACATGAGAAAATAACATAATGAACTTTGCTTAATTGGCTAATTAAAAGTACAACAAAGTCGTACATAGTACTCCACATGTATAAATAAGCATTTTGACTCTGCACGTCACTCATCACTCTTCCAATTTTGGACCCATGCCTAATTGAAAAGCCAAAAATTAGATATACACAAATTCAAAGAAATAGAATTAAAGAACTTAAAGGAAAAAAATAACCTGATAAAATTTGACAAGCCTGCACCATTTAATCTAGACATGACCAAGACTTGTCTAAATATTATTAAAAAGGCATAGAAAAGAATTAGAAAAAACTTCTAGAAATATACTCAGAGAACACACACAAAAAAAAGAAGACTTTTAACTAACATTGGCTCATTTTGACAAAGTTCTTCTACATTACGGATTACCTTAAGAGCGCACTCAAAAGCATGATTGCAAGTAAGATCCTCATCCTCGCATTGATGAACCTCCTCCTATACTCGCATTTATGAACCTCACCTTCAGCTCCTCTAGCTGTCACAGATTTTATTACTACAATATTATTTGATCTATTTACTATCCAATATCCAGTGAATTACATGATAGATCACTTACCAAGCATTTTGATAATGTTGAAATCAGTATCGATGCAAGGATTGAGTTCTGCATTTATAAGACTTTGGATATATGATGAGGAGTCCTATAAAATAAAATATGAGCAGAGCATCAACTTTTGAATTGCAAACAAAATGTTAATAACTTGATCTATTTACCGACCAAGCAAATCTCAAAACCTAGACTATAGTGTGAATGTCTGGATATAACCTGTAGGCAAGTTTCACTCTTATGAATTCACACATCAAAAATAGTAAATCATTTCAGGGAACACAAAATATTCTTACATCATCAGCAGGGATAGTTGCCTCATCCAATTCGCCAAGCTGAGCTAGCACACGTTTCATTCTTTTCTCTGATATCCATGTAACGTGGTATTGCTTGGTTAAAGCCCAATTCTTCTCATCTGACCGAAAAGATATCTAAGCATTAGGAATCCCAAAATAAAAACAGACACATTGAGTTGGGTATAAACAAGCTGAGTCCAAGCCTAGCTACGGAAGTTCCTCGGCTTGACTCAATGGTAAACTTGAGCTGAGTCTGAGCTACTCACAAGCCACGCACAAAATATACAAATTTGACAATATGTGCATCAAGTTTTACTAAACATTTAACAAAATATGCAGTCAATAACGACAAGTATGGTATCACATTGTAAGAGTATACAATTGATACCAAGAATTCTGGCACCACATTGTAAGACTATGCAGCTAACTGATAACCCAGGTATTACATTGTAAGAGACTAACAGTATGCACTTAATCAATGTGTTACATTTTAAAGAGTATGCAGTTTGCAGAGAATAAGAGCTACAATGTGTCGTAAAACCCAACAGCAATGGGAGCATAACAGATAACTCCAAGAAAACTGCTAAGCATAACTTCCCGAGAGTATGGGCTGAAACGTACAGCTAAATTCCCAAACTAAACATTTTCTGAACCGTTCTTCTACAACCTACAACTACTTATCAGTAATGGTAATTATGACAATGAATACCACTTCCACAGAAGAGAACGCAAATTAGACCTCCTGATCAAACATGACAGTTATAACATGGACGTATAGCAGTCCGTTCCTCATCCCCGGCGCGAGGCTCCAACTGAGTTAATTCCCGAGTTTTCCGTTTCCATACATTTGTATCTAGATTTAAAGCAGCAGTATATATACCAAATAAATAATTTGTGAAGCATATCAGAGTAAAATTTAGCATTGAACAACAATTTAACAACCCAACATAGTGTAAATTCTGTGAGACGCATCTAGCAAGAGTCAAGCATGGAGTAGTATTTTAATCAACCAAAAGACCGATACCACTAGCTGCCACCCTAAGGTCATTTGATCAACCTGAACCTGAATCGTTATAATTTGCGTATCATAGTGATGAACTATGCAAGGAATCTTACAGTGCAACACGAAGATGGCAGTTTGGCGCGAGCGACACAGCCTGAGTTGGATCCTTGCCTCCTGTTCCACTGCGGCATCCTCCTCCTCCCGCTTCCCCATTGCAGCATCCACTTCGGTTTCTTCCTCCCAGGCCTCACCCAGCAGCATATCCTCCTCCTTTTCCTCCGCTTCCTCCACCAAACGCCCGCCCGAGAAGGAGAGAAGCGCGAGATAAAAAATCTCACCTCCCTGTACCAAAGCGAGGTAGGGTCTGATGTTGAACTCCTCCTCCGCTCGGCATCGGTGTCTGATTCGGCCACTGCGGCGGCGTCGACCTTCGCCTCCACGTCGGTGTCCGATTCGGCCACCGCAGCGGCGTCGACCTCCGCCTTCGCCCCATGGACGAGAGGCCGATGGGAGCCACGCAGGTGGAACTCCGCCTTGGCCAGCGCGGTTAGGCCCTCGTCCGGGTCTCGGACGAAGCGGTAGAGCAGCACCGCCAGTGCAGCCTCGCCGCAGGCCGTCTCCATGGTTGCATAAACCCTAGGTCGGCGGGTAATGGGCCGGAGTTGGGGAAGGCGGAGAGGAACGCTGGGGTGACTGGCTGGGGAGCTGGGGGGAGCGGGGAGGCGGTTGTGGGAGGGAGGGGTAGGGTCGTTTGATCTGGGAGGGGCGAGCGTGCTGTGACACGGAAGAGGCCGACTAGAGAGATTTTTTTTAAATTAATACTAATAATTTAAGATTTTTTCTATTTATTTAAACCAAGTATATAATGTGGAAGTTTAAATCAATTTGGTTTAGCTCAAACAGCGTCTAGAACAATTAAATTCGCCTAAGTGCACCAACTATCCTAGATCAAGATTTGCAATTCTAAGTTGACAAGCAATCAAATTAATTCTAAAAATATAAATTACTTGGAAGTAAATTGAGAACAAGAAAGCAAACCACAAATAACACAATCTCTTTTTACCGTGGTGTTTGGAGACTTGCCATCTCCTCTAGTCCACGTTGAGGTAAGCCCGAATTAATTGGATCGTCTCCACGAATTAAGCCTTCCATCTCAAATCACAAGTGATTATCTGTTCAAGGATAAAACTAATTGTGCTGGTGGAGATAGTTTTGTGAATGGGGGATTTAGAAATTGGAACCATAAAAATAGGTTTGATAAATATGTTAGAGCAATTACTAGAGCCCACAATGAAGCTCAAGAGAAATACAATTTATTCATTAAATCTAAAGCATCAATTGAGGAATCTTTTGCTTCAAATTCAAAACAACAAAAGGCATGAAGCATAGCCGAGTTAATTTGTGAACTTTTGCAATTCTTTTGTAATTTCTTTATATTATTTGATATATTATCCCTAGTACGAATAATTGTATGTTAACTATTGCTACTGTAGATCTTTTATGTTCTGTACTAAAATTTTTTTGTACAACTTCGAACACCCATTCTAAAATTCCTGCGTCCGCCACTGGTACCTACTACCTCTCCATTACTGCCATAAACCCAACTTCACAGCCTTGCCTACTCATCACTTCTTTGTGCCTCACTTTTGGTCCTCTCCTATTTATACTTCTCAATGCTCCTGTTACTAATTAACCTAAGGGAAGAAGTGTTCCTGCCAATGTTGTATCTTTATATGCCAATGTAAGCGCGCTCCCTCTCACGCTCACGCAGACATTTTATCTCTTCCGTAATTTGACACTATATATATAGCATAGGCTGCATCAGCTTATTTTCTTGGAATGGGTGGCACTCAGAAAAGAGTATATCAGAAACCCAGTCTTCTGTATCCTCGAAGATCGTACTTGAGGAATTACATCATCTGAATAAAGCAAGTGTGTTAATCTATTACTAATTTTCCATTAGTATCTTCGGGAGATGCGACACAAGCATAGAAACATACAAAAGGCGTTCATGAATCACCGAGGGCTTTCCTCCAAATGCAACCTCAAGACCAGTTTTGCTCAAAGATCAAATTGTATGAGCAAACAGTTGAAGAAAAAGAAAAAGGAAAGATCACAACGTTGATTGAGGCCTCTCCCACCAAATATCAAAAAATTGGAACAGAGCTGAATATCCAAGGTTTAAGCTTCCAAAACTTCACTCGGTGATTATCCCTAGCAACGGCAATGCTGAATTGTCTTCTTTCCCTCGTGCAAGCATAAAGTAGTCAAATGCAAGCATTATGTCAAACACTCAGGGCTTGTTTGACAAGACAAAAGCCGGTCGGTTTTTGGGTTTTACTACAGTACCTAACTTTCAAACGGAGTATTTTTTTAAGAGGAGATGTACAAGTTAAACGTAGTACACATTAAAAGCCCAACATCTGTACTAGCCAAAATCGTAAGTGAGTATCGGTCTCTCCGTAATCTGTACCGTAAACAGCCAAATTCAAAAATTTTAGCCAAAAGCTATAAACCGCAGCAAAAAAGAACAGGCCCTCAAACTGAGGCACTTACCAGCAAGCCTCATGATCAAAGCTCAGGCACACAACAATAGTTCGCAAAGTACAAAAGAGGTCCTTGGAATTAGCTTGGTCTAAAATACAGATTATCTTTTTTTTTTTCCAAGAGAGGGGTATACCGCTCTGTCAATTAACTGCACAATAAGAAAAAAAAAACAAAACTTTGTATAACTAGTATTGTGCTTATTCACTTGGCTACAAGTTTCACAAAAGGATTGTAACGCACTAAACCAGAAATTGCCTATATATATGGGAGGAGCTTTGTTTGTAACTTCATGCTGTTGTTGTCTCCGCCATGTAGCTTTCTTGATTGATTCATGGAAGAACAGATGGAACAGCTGGATTGTGATTTTAACAGTTCCCCTATATTAAATTGCACCGATCCTGTACTGCGACTCAAATTTTCAGCTCTCATCATGTTAAGATCTCCACGCAACCAAAATAGAGGTGCATAGAAAGACCAACTTTCCAAGCAGCAGTATTGTTAGATTTGTGTCTAGAGGTACCTTGAAATTCATAGTACCAGAGAAGTAATAGGTAAATAAGTACCATGAAAAAGTCAATAAACAATCATGCCGTAGAAACTATGGATCAATTACTAACATTAAGCTTCAGGAAATCTTGATCTCACCTCACTTCCTTGCATTGTGAACCAAGTTCAGCCTTATGTTCGGTTAAGACAACTATTCTGCCAAAGGGGCAAATCATCAAACACCTCCAACGCAACAGCTAAACGAAGCAGCTACAGAATAATCAACACACACCGTAAAAAAACCTGACCTAAGCATGGTGTGCAGGGCGATCATGTGACAACCCGATCTATGATGGGATCCGTTTGACAGATTGAACAACCAAGTTGGACAGATCAGGAGAGGTAGGATGAGAAAACAGGGGAATTGAGGTGGGGAAAGAGAGAACACGAGATGAGGAAAGGTTCTTCCATTTCATCGATAATGTCCAGACCAAGGCTACAGACCCTATTAACCCAGACACCACACCTGGCGTATGCACCCGTTCTACGCACCCAACCTATTGGGTTGTCAGTTTGCGTTTTCATTCTGTTCTGAGCTCGTTCCAACTGTTGCCACAGCATGTCCTGGAAATTCTGATGGCCCAGGGCCATCTCAGTGCCGTCAGAAGAAGACGCTGATGATAAATTAGGCATCACACCAAAATTGGGATCAACACCATAAAGAGCTCGGAATGGAGAACATCCTAACGATGAGTGAAAACTAGAATTGTATCAGAATTCTGCCATGGGACGCCATTGTTTCCATTTCTTGGGGCAATCATGGACTGATACATCTCAAGACATTGGCTTACTCGTTCGCTCTGACCATCCATTTGCGGATGATACACCGTGCTGTATTGTAATTTGGTGCCGACCATTTGAAAGATCTCGCGCCAAAAAACACTGGTGAAGACCTTGTCCCGATCAGAGACGATGGAACGAGGTATGCCATGTAGTTTTACTACTGACTCCATAAAGATTTGAGCAACAGTCCTAGCAGTGAAAGGATGCTTAAGTGGTGTGAAGTGGGCATACATGGTGAGACGATCTACCACAACCAAAATGACATCATAACCCTCCGATTTGGGCAACCCTCCAATGAAATCCATAGTTAAGTCCTTCCAAGCACCTTCAAGGATGGATAATGGCTGTAGCAATCCCGCCGGTATCAGATTCTCATGTTTCGCTTGTTGACAAGGTTGGCACTGTTTGACAAACTCTGCGACTGCTAGTTTCCTGCCATGCCAGTAGAATAATTTCTTTAGCCGACAGTAAGTGGCATGGATTGTTGGAATTAACCCTGAGCTTACTAGTTACGGTCGGTAGTTCCGCCTGAGAAGTGCGGTAGTTCCGGGTTACGGTAGTACCGTTCGGGTAGTCCGGTAGTTCCGACAAACGGTAGTACCGGCCGAGTTTTGCGGTAGTACCGGTCCGACGCTCTGTTTCCACCTCGGACTGTTTTTCCAGTTTATTTCTCCGATTCTGATTCGATTCCGTGTAAGAAAATGAGTAGGACTTTTGTAATACTTTTGAGAGCCTATATAATAAAGAGAAATCTGAAAAGGTGCTGTGTGATTCGCACCACCAAATTAGAGTATTTCTTCTCTGATTGAAGCATGCTCGGCTATTCCTGTTCAGTCCGCGATTTTGTCGATTTTGCCTCGATCCTGTGATTTGGTTTCGTCGATTGGAGCTTCGTGACATTGGTCTGAAGGTCCTTGCTCACAATCTGGTATCATAGCTACGGTTTCAAGATTCAGACCAATGTCGATTGTTGCCCACGGCGAGGCGGCGCGAGAGAGCGGCGGTGGGATGTTTTTCTACCCGCAGCTCACGGCGACAAATTACACCAGTTGGGTGATTCGAGTGCAAGTGATGATGGACGATCAAGGCGTCTGGGAAGCAATCGAGCCGGCGGCCGGGGAGGTCATCGACGCGAAAAAGGACAAGAAGGCGAGGTCGCATCTTCTCCAAGCGCTCCCGGAAGACCTCTTGATGCAGGTGACCAGAAAAAAGACGGCGAAGGAAGTCTGGGACTGCATCAAAACCATTTTCATTGGTGCAGATCGCGTCAAGGATGCACGGCTGCAGACGTTGAAGAGCGACTTCGACGCCATGCGCATGTAGGAGGGAGACAGTTTGGACCAGTACGCCGGAAGGCTCAACGCCATGTCTGTCAGGTATGCAAACCTTGGGGCAACACTGGACGATGCCGCACTGGTCAAGAAACTATTCGACACCATGCCATATCGTTTCTTGAGTGTAATTGCCAGAATCGAGCAGTTCTGCGACATCAAGACAATGTTGTTCAAAGAAGCCGTGGGGCGATTGAAACCTTATTAGGAGCGAACACACCCACGTGCATCTAGCGTAAGTAGCAACGGTGAGAGCTAACTTCTACTCACTCAGGCCGAGTGGCAGGCACGACAGAAGAAGGAAGGCAAAGGGCGCGGCAGAAGCGGTCGCGGCGGAACGCCAAGCAAAGACGGGATGATCGGCTCTAGCGACAGTGGCCGTGACAAAAGCCACATCCGTTGTTTTAACTGCGACAAGATGGGCCATTACAAATCCGAGTGCAAAGCGCCGAAGAAGGGGGAAGAGGCGAGCCTCACGCACGAAGTTGAATTTGAGCCGACACTATTACTTGCGGTGTCTGAAGAATCAGCGCCGGAGTAGCAGGAACGGCAGCATATCACACTCCTAAACGAAGAAGAAGCTTACAATATGCAGAATGCATGCACAAGCGATGGTGATACATCAGATTTCATCGTCGAGGGAGAATTCAACACAGAGTTGACAGGAGGAGAGTTTTTTTCCGCCAGCAAACGGCCCGACAGCACATCTCCATCCAACTTCTTCGTCGACTCCGCAAGATTGCGAGGTGACGCCAGAAGAGATAGGTACCAGTTCGCGAGCTGTGGAGCGCACGGGTGAAGTTTCACCGGACTCCTCCACCAGTCCGTTGATGAAGACACTCACTGGACCAGCCATGGCAGAAGGACCGGTCACACCCATCTCGGCAATGTCTTCACCTTCATCAGGAGGGAGCAATAGCACTGATGAGCGGTATGTCCACAGCAAAACTGGGAGCAGTTTCATAGCAATCCCGAAAGCTACCTTTATTATCACACAGTCACAGAATAGTGTTTGGTAACCCCTAAGTAAACTATTACACATGTAGGAAACAATGACGATCTCAGGTCTAAGGATCTTACATACACTATATATGAGACCAACTGATGACACTTAAGAATATAATAATTCCCATAATATCTCATGATGGGTCAATCCAATATCATATTCTCTAATACATGTTCACATTATTAATTTGATATCTCATATCAATGATCCGTGAAACATGATCATCAATCAATACATGTGCTGATCTATAAATCATAATAGTCCCATATAATGATATAAGATCAGATATAATTTAGAATAACATCAAAACAAGAATAAAGAGTTTCATGAACAAGTCACATACTTGTTGATCAATATGAAAGATATTTGTTCAAGGAACAAGATAACATTTTATTGAAGAAATGATCTTAAATATAAAAGTGATAAAATTATCTTTATAATTACCTCTAGAGTATACCATTAACATTAAATAGCCAGCAACACGGACACACGCACGGCTTAAGGCCGAACAAAACTCAATCACACGCACACACTTATCTTAAAACTATTTGGACCCACAAACTTTTACTTCTCGGAGTTGTCACATGTACTTAACTAATAATTTGGTGCGCCATCTTCTCTTTCGATGCTTTCAGTTTTGCGGTGGCCCTCAACCAAACGCATGGAGAGAAAGCATATCCCGTAGAGAAAAGCTCCTTATCACGGCTTCCTTTTAGTCAATTCTAAAATAAGGAAATTCATGTGGGTAAGAAAAGGAAAATCTAATTTTAGCGGAATCCGTCTCCAAGAGCTTGTTCATATTGATTTTTGTTGATAGCTTTAGCTGTGGCTAATAAGTAGTGGTGTCTAGTAGAAACGGGTGATAGAAGTGACTGATAATAGTAGTGCATTATGTAAGAAAGACAGTGCAATGGAAGACACTATACCATTCAGACCGCTATACGACTTACGCAATTGTGATATAATAAAATACAAAGTACATTACAATATGTGAAAGATGAGTAATAGTGGCTGATTAATAGTAGTGACCGATAGAAATATCTTATAGAAGATGGGGCGCTAGTATTGGCTTTGATTTCTAGAAGCAGAAGCGATTTATAGAAGCCAATATAAACAGGTCTTTAATTTTTTTAATCTTTTCTTTCTACAGATGGCTTATTTCTATCCTTGAATGTCTACCGGGATCAAAAGGAAACCATCTTAAATTCAGCATGTAATTATGTAACTTGATCGCTTCCTGAATCCACATGTGGATTTCCTTTCCCAAGAGTTTTTTGATATCTGACCTCATGCACATCTCAACAAACGATCCGACTAAAATTCTTTCTCGGTTCACGCGCGCAATATGCGCATGCACTCGGTTGGAGTAGCCATGGATCAATCGCATGCGCATCTTGTATACATGTACTGCACCATTAGTACTAGAATTAACACAGCTCACGGCCGGGTGACTCCATGCATTGCTGTGTACATGAGATAACAGGAAAACCAACAATATTAGTAGATGATATCTGGGCCGCATCACAGACTCTGTTGTCTTAGTTTTAGAATGGAAATCAGCAAAGCTTTATACCTGTTGCATTAGGCACGTTCGGACCATTGGGCAAATGATATACACTTTAGAGATGCTTTATGGTACTTGGGTACGTAGTACATGTAGGCTGCAGCCTCTTGGAACAACTAAAATGATCGCACTTAATTAGCAGTTACAACTCTGCAGATCGTAATAAAAACCAATCTCAGATGCAGGGAGCTAACAGCTAATTAAACCTCCACATGATGGAAGGGTTTGAGATCTGTATATATCATCTGTTGACCCCACCAGTAAGTTTCTATGTTTGAGCCAGCCTGCAAATGCCCATCTGGCCATCTGTAAGGCACTAAGCTGCCAATGGTACCGATCATATTCATTGTTTTGAATTTTCTTCAGTACCCAAACATTTCAGGCCCATGAATGTCACGGGTCGTCCCCAGTGATCTAGCTAATCGATCTCTCTCTGATTGCATGCTATTTAGGGTCTGTTCTTTTCAGCTACGGTTTTTAGCTGAAATTTTTGAATTTTAACTATTTATGACACAGATTACGGAGAGACAAATATTCACTTGCGATTTTAGCTGGTATAAATGTTGGGTTTTTAACGTAGAGATCGTTTAACTTGTAGATCCCGTCTTAAGAAAATACCCTGTTTGCTCTTTTCTATGTATGCCTCTTCTCTCCTATTTATATTGCTATTTGCCTCTTGTAATGTCATTCACTCAATATTTTCTGTAGCTTCTCTCCTCACAGTGAAATTTCGAAGAGAGGCAGAGAACAAATTAAGATGTGCATATATGCATCTTTTAATGGCATACACTACCGTTGTTTGAGAATGGGTGGTATCGGGAAAGAACCAGTGACGGGACAGTGGTATCGATGAGCTAATGTTCTTCATATTTCTGCACCGTACTTAGCATGGAGGTGAAGTTCTACTGGCATGGTTTTAAGTGCAAATCTCTCTCCAGAGTCCAGTTGATTATCTAAGGTGTTGCCTTGTACAGGCTTATACCGTTTGAACATCAAACTAATACAATATGTGCTCTAAGTCAATAAGAAGATAAGCTATTACTCTCTGTTTTCTTTTTTACTTGACTTTTTAGAATCCGTGCTGTCAAACTTTTTGATCGCTAATATACTTAAAACTATCTAGATTAGCTATACGAAAGTTACATCATCAGATTTGTCGTTAAAAATACTTTTATAATATTACAATTTTACTAATATATCTTAGAATAAAGTTATAGGAAATAGCGGTCAAAGTCATATCTCGAAGATCGTGAAAAGTTAAAAACATTAAGTAAAAAAACCGGAGGAAGTATTATATAGATTGACTTAACACTTTATGAAAAATCTCAGAAGTTTGAGAGCACCACCTCCTAACTTTGCAGGCAAAACAGACTTTTTAAAACAGAAGACACAGCCACAGGTTGCTATTTTCCATACAGAAAGGATAAAGTTCCTGTTCTTTTCAGCTTCTAAAAGCTGCTTTTCGGCTTTTCTACAGTAACTAGCTTTTCAATGGAGTTTTTTTCAAGATAGGATCTACTAGTTAATTGTAATACATACTTTACTGACTTCATTTATATTGGCAAAAACCGCACGTGAGTTTCTGTTACTCTGTAATCTCTCGTACAAACAGCCTAAAAGTCACAAGCCGCAGCCAAAAGCTATAAGCCACAGCCAAAAAGAACAGGCCCAAAGACTAACCAAGGGCGCATCGATCACTAGGGCAAAAATTGGAAGGTTTGAGAGCAAGAAAATGATCAGGCTGGCAGTACCGAAATTCAAAAGCTCAAGAAGATGCCATTAATCAACATATATGAATCACTTCATGTGATGTTCCTAAATGTGCAGAGCAGCGCATGAACAAGTCGAGCTAAGGGAGAATGCCGATGCCATCATTACTCATTGGACTAATTGAACAGTTGATACGTACTTAAGACACGTTTTACGATACTTGGGAGGTACCTCTAGGCCTCTAGGTAGTATCACTACTCAAAAGGTCATACATAGAAGCTAGAACTCTGCATGTTTGTCATACATAGAAGTTAGAACTCCGCATGGTGTACGCAAGTCAAAATCACTCTGGTGCAGGGAGCTAACACCTTGTCCCAACATGATGGAAGGGTCTAAGATCACTGTCATACTATGATCGATCACCTGGCCCGTAGGCTTGTTTCTTTGAGCCAGCTTGCATATGCACGATTGCACGGCACCAAACTACCGATAGTGGCTAATCGTATTCACTGTTTTTAATTTTCTTCGGTACCAAACATTACAAAGAACCAGCTTCAGTTTTCAAATGGGTTAGATATATAGATGCTTGTCTGGGGGTGTAGCTGCAAACTTCAACTTTGCAACCTTACGTCGGTTAGACAATTTGTGGGTTCCTGGTGCTGGTAAATCGAATCTTATTGCCAGTGATTCAATGGTGGATAATAAACTCTCCGTAAGGATAGAAAAACATGCAAGCAAGGTTCGAAAAAGTGGAGGTTACCGGCCAGTAGCTGTCGGTAACCGGATTTACCTGTGAGAACCGGTAAAAGAAAACTGGTCATATTACTTTTAGATATAATACATTTTCTAGGTTGGTTTAGAGCTTTTTAGGCCTTTTTCGGTGCTAGATTATTTATTATATTAGCTAAATATAGTTCAATTATTTTACTCCTAACTTATTTTTCGTTTTTAGCTATTTTTCGGTTTTTAAGCGTTTTTCCGGTTACCAGAATGGTTATCGGTTTTCAAATCATATAAATTCAAAATTTAATTCACGAATTTTAAACGGTTTTTTTCGGGTTTTTTGGTAACCGACTGATTACTGGTACCGTCGGCCGGTCGGGATTCCCTCTAGTTCCAGGTTTTTGAACCTTGCATGCAAGTGAGAATATTCTAAGCTTTCGTCCAAATTGGAGTTAGTTCGGCGTTTAGCCGTTTAGGTGATATGTGGTGACTGCTGAGTATGGAGTGATATCTCTGGTGTGTTAATTGTGGAATATTGTCCATATTGGACAGGTATTTATAAACATAATTATCTTCTCTCCAATTAAGTTACCACCCCCCCGAAGTACTCTTTGATCCAATATGTGTACATCCCCTATTAAGTTTTATGTATCAACTAATTTACCTAAAAATTTAAACTATTGAGGAAAGATAGGAAATATACTTCAACACTCCTTTCTCTCCTATTTATTTTGTCATTTGCCTCTTGTCATGTCACTCATTGAGTTCTTTTGTACCTTTCTCCTATCCTCGTTCCAACCAAATTCGCAACCAAATTTGCAAATAAAGCTAGAGTAGAAAATGCAAACTACAGAGGCGTGTGTCCGGGGGGTGGATGTGGCTGAGTGCTCCAGTACTTAAGAATGTATAATTTTCATTGTTTCCCAAAAATTGTATGTTACTCTTATTTGAGAATGGGTGGTATCGGGAAAGAATGAGCAACATCGATCACGGTTATATTTAACAGGTGAAACACTTTGGAGCGCCTATCTCATTCATCACTCATGAGCTGTCCCGTTGAGTTGGCCCAATGGAACTAATAATATGTGTCCTCTTCTGTTTGAGTACACGATGAAAAATGAATCATGACAAAAATTAGTTGAGGAATCAGACATATGTTTCCAATAAAGTCTTGCATTCTTCGAGTTATATTTTTTGCACGTCAAATTGGTACCAATAATGCTGACTTGACATTATGTTAAAATTTGCAAAAGATTGACAACATAAGCACCGATGTTAGCAGGCAAACCAGATTTAAATACTACATTAAAAAAAACCCAAGTTGGTACATCACCAGGTCAAAAATGGGAAAGTTGAGACCAAGGAAATTATCAGGGTGATGGAATTTGAGAAGGGTATCTCTGGCAACATATACCATAGAACAAAATGAAGTATGTTGAACTTGAACAGGGGATCCCTTGGACTTACCGGGATAAGAATGCACATCTGCAAAAGCACAAAAAACAGTAACAAGAGCAGACAAGGAAAATGGAAGGCTCTGCATCTTAACCTACCATTTCAATTTGTGGGATATAAACTTGATGCAGGTGTACATATGCGCCATTATGAAATGCAGGAAAAGGTGCTTGCTAGAAAAGGTGCTCTGCATCTTACGTTTTGTAGGAAGGCACGGACGGAGACATCTTTGCTTAGGAATGGGTGGCATGACAGGAAAAACAACAAGCACGTCAAGGGTTCATCGATCGCTATCAATTTTGTAACTGAAAGCATCAGCTACAGTAGCCGTGCCACCCGGGACACCGCGAGATGCTGTGAGAATGCTTCCAGGCCACTATTGCAAGAACCACTACAAAACAAAGTTCTCACAAAGGATGTGGACACTATCATCTTAGATTGGATTTTTTGGGCTTATGGTTTATAATTTTTGGCTTATGCTATAATAACTAGTTTTTAAATGATATGTCTTTTTAAGTTAGGTTTACAAGTTGATTATAGTAGACACTATACCAAATTCATATATATCGGCCAAAATCATATGCGACTGTCTCTCTCCATATTCTCTATTGCAAACAACTAGAATTTAGAAATTTAAGCAAAAAGCCATAAGCCATAGTCATAGGGCCTGTTCTTTTTGGCTGCGGCTTATGACTTTTGGTTGAAATTTTTAAATTTTGGCTGTTTACGGTACAGATTACGGAGAGATCGATACTCATTTGCGATTTTGGCTGGTACAGATGTTAAGCTTTTAACGTGTACTACGTTTAATTTGTAGACTCCATCTTGAGAAAATACTCCGTTTAAAAGTTAGGTACTGTAGCGGCTGCCAAAAACCGACCGGCTTGTGGCCTGAAGAACATGCCCATAATTCTAAAATTTAAGTCAAAAGCTACAACCCAACATTTAAGCTAAAATATTAGAATGGAAATGGTGAATTCTTTTAACTGCCAAGCGTTACTTGTTGTATTACGCATGCACTCCTTTTATTCTTTTTTACTTAACTTCCTAGAATTCGTGCCGTTAAACTTTCTAAAGTTTGACCACCAACAAGTTTAAAACTGTCTAGATTGGTTATACAAAAATTATATCATTAGATTTGTCATTAAAAATACTTTCATAATATTATGATTTTTTAGTATTTATTAGTGTAAAGTTATAAAAAAATAACGATCAAAGTACCATCATGAAGATCGTAAAGAGTCAAAAATATTAAGTAAAAAAAATAAAGAGCGTACTTCGCACGTACCTGTAGGCAGTAGACTCTTGGTACCACTAGGGGTGCAAACGGATCGGATTCGGACAGATATTGCTGTTACCATATCCTAACCCATATTTTTTCTTCGGATTCGGTACCAATCGGATTCGGTGCCGGATCGGTCGGGATTAACCCGAGTCGTTTGCACCCCTACTTGTTTGTAAGGAATGCATGCAGTACAACAAATGTAGTATGAGGACGTACTGTCAAGAACTTGATGTTACTACTTAATAGCTGATGTGGAAGATTTTATTTTACCATTGCAAAAGAAAATGAAACGTCAAATAGTAGCAATAACCTGAAATCAAACTTGAAGACGTATCGGATTCGGGACGGATATTGCTGTTACCATATCCTAACCCATATTTTTTCTTCGGATTCAGTATCAATCGGATTCGGTACCAATCGGATTCGGTGCCGGATTGGTCGGGATTAACCCGACCCATTTGCACCCCTAGGTACCACTAGTTAAAAGATCATATTTAGTACTTAAAAACTATGCAAGTTATAATCATAACCACCCTCACATGCAGGGAGCTGACACCTAAGCCCCAGAATGATGGGAAGGGTTCCGGAACAGTGTCATCTTCGGACCCCACCAGTAAGCTGTTCTGTTTTGAGGCCAGCTTGAAAATGCGGAATTGTATGATTGTATCGCATTAAGTAGGAGTGAAAAACGATAACAGATAATTTATTTTATCTGATATTCGTATATAAGAAAACGCGAATGTGGTAAGCAAAATTTGTATTCGAAAATGTTCGTATTCGTATGCGAGTCCGTATCCATATTTGAGAATATTCGTATTCACATTCGTATTCGAGAATATTCGTATCCATATTCGTATTCGAGACTATTCGATTTATATTCGATCCATTTCAAGAACCCATGAAAAATCTGTACGAATTTTGTGATTCAAAATTTGAATTTAGGCGATTTAAAACCAGTAACCGGTCAAAAACCGATGAAAAATCGGCAAAATCGGTAGGAATCCGTTTTATCCGATATTCGTATCCGAGAAAATCCGTATTCGAAAATATCCGTATTTATATTCGAGAATATTTATATCCGTATTTGAGAATATTCAAATTCGTATTTATTTTAAAAATATAGGTTCGTACTTATATTTGAGACTATTTAATCGTATCCGATCTGTTTTTACCCCTAGCACTACGCTACCAATAGTATCGATCATAGTGCTACCAATAGTATCGATCAAATTCATTGTTTTTAATTTTATTCTGTACTCTTAACATTACACGCCCATGAATGACACGGATTGCGTTATCACATCTCCGACTGCACACCATTTAGCACAGAACTTACCACTCTCACCTACCATTCTTTGCTCTCTTCTTTATGTGCCCCTTCTCTTCTCTTTACCCTGTTATTTGCCTCCTGTCAAGTAATTCAGTGAATTTCTTGCCTGTGCCAGGCTGCCAGTACGTATGTATGTATTGCTCAATTTCAATCTCCCTCTCCCCCCAACATTGCCTTTGTTACAAATATTTTACTCTACTGTTGTTTGAGAATGGGTGGTATCAGGAAATAACGAAGGACATGCCAATGATATCCGTGGGCAAGGAACACAGATCATCCCCGCGCACGAAGGTGAAAGGCTGATGGCGCCGTTCAGGTGCTCATGTCTCTCAAGTACGGACCATCCCCGCGCATCAGGCGTGCGTGTAGTGATTGTAAACGTCACATACATGTCCCCTCATCTGTCTTATGACGATGAGGAAAAAATTCACAAGAGTTAAGCTGAAGACCCAGGTTTAATTTGTTTGGACATCGAACTGATATTATCTGCCTCAACAAAATGGGAAGATAAGCTATGATGTAAAGCGTCTGAAGATCATATTGACATTTACAGAGAAGTTTGAGAACATAAACCCCCAACTCTACAGGCAGAAGAGATGTTTGAAATTTGCAGGGTAATGATTAACGAATGGCGCATAACTAGGACTTGAGAAGGGGTGCTCTAGCCTCAGGGAGTGAGCAAACTTTGCTACTTCACGAACTTTGTCGAACTGCACTGGATATTCACAAGTTAAGAAAATGTCATTGTTAAACATCTATGAATCAGTTCATGTGTTGTTCCTAAACGCGAAGAGCATGAATAAGGTAAGAGGCAGCACAGAGAATCCGTTGCCTGCAAGCTGACCAAAGAAAAGACATGCATTATCGAATGACGCAATTTCCTTTTCACAGTCCACCTGACAACTCGCTTGAGCTTTTGATCACGCTTCGCACGTAAGGGTTAATTTAGAATTACTAATCTCGTTCCCTTTGGTTTATATGTTATAACGAACTTCCTTAAAAAGGGTTAATGCCCTGTGTTGGGTTGTCTCGGCTAACTAACCCCGAGATTTCAAGGAGGCAACGCCTCCACTCGCGCCATGATCGGGCGCTACCAACTATTTTTGGTTTCGGTCCCGGTCACCTAGCGCCAAATAAAAAGGGGATTCGGCAGGCTAGTTCATACGTACGTTGTTCAAGCCTCGAAGTCTCGCACAAGCCCGATCTCTAACGAAGCGCTAAGGTGGACGAAGACCGTTCCCTCCTTTGTCCCGTCCACGGCTTCACTGGCGCCGGCTGACCACCTCTGCATCACGCCGCCGACCACTTACCCATGGCTTCTTCGAGTTCGGGTATGTTGACGCTTCCGCTCTAAAGATTTAGCTAGATGTTCATACTTTGATCTAGGGTTAAGGTTTATTATTTATGCTTAGACTTAGATATGGTTAATGCCCTGATCATTAGCAAAATACATACACGTCAAACGCAGCAAGGCATACCCTTAAAACAAAACGTCCATGATACTAGTCCTTTGTTCTCACTCGGTACCTACAGGGATTCATGGGGCAGTGCCTGTATGGAAGGTTTAATTGCAAACTCTTTGTTAGTATGATTTAACTCAGAAACTTGGAAGGCATCAAGGTCTAATGTCAGAAGCAATACTTGTTACTCTACTCACTCCTCACCTTCCTCAGTGCCCCGTATCTCCATCCTCTCCTATTTATACCACACGTATCTGCCTTTTGCAGCCTCTGCATCTCCTTCCCTCCCAATTTGTACCACACAGATCGAATGGCATGTCATATCACGCCGATGTTTGCTTGGGAATGAGAGGCACCGGGAAAACTCAGTGGAGAGCACAATTCCAAGATTGTACTTGAACTTCAGTAGCCATAGACCTCCTCCGTGACCGGCAAAATTGTCTGCCTGACAGGCGAGCACTCCAACGGGTAGGAGGCGTATCGTGCGAGACAGAGATGACAAGACATGCACGCGATGCAGTATATTACCTTCTTCGAATGCGTTCATGTCTTGAGTACTATTCCTTTCATCACTAGTCGTAGATATAATGTATTTTTGTTTGATGAGAATATGACCAAAAAATTACGAGGAGAAAGTAAATAACCGCCATTTGTTTGGTGGTAACAATCAAATTCTGTTATCATACTTGCCCAACTAGGCAAAGTAATTTGGCTGTTCAAATGGCTATTGCGGACATGCGTGCTAAAATTCAACGACAACGACCCTTCTTCTTGGAAATAATTATCATTGCATCATGGAGCATCTGGATTTAGAGAATTGACAAAGTCTTCGAAGGGGTTGATCCTTCATTTGATAACTGCAAAAGAACCCTCAAGCATGAGATTGCTATGGCTATCCATCGAGCAAAGAAAAAAAACTTCCCAGACATTGTTGATTGGGTATATATACTTCAATAGTGCTTTCAGCTTTTTATTCTTTAGCCTTTCTTTTGTTCTTTTTGTAGCATCATTATATATAATATACACACGGTAGGATATTGAGCCTGTTCTTATGGCCTACGGGTTATAGTTTTTGACTGCGACTTATTAATCTAACGAACAACACTTGCTAAGAGAAGCCAAAATTCGTTGAAAAGCTGCTGAAAGGCCAGTAGTATTTGCATCTTGTCACGCTGCTCACTGATTTTTGTTTCATAGTTTCCCCCATCCTCCTTCCAACGAAACGTGCGAAGAGAGCTAGAGAAGAACACTGCAGAGGTGCTGTGAAGGGAAGGATGTGCTTGAGATCTCTCTCCCCCACACAATAATTTCTTCGTTCAAAATATTTTATACTGTTGTAACTGTTATGAATAGCGCTTGTATTCATATAAGGCCAAAGGGTCAGTATATATACACAAAGTACAGAGAGATATGTCATATAGAGATAAGGCATATATGGAAAGAAATAAACAGTCCTAATACAACACTATCTCTATTATATCTCTAACACCCCCCTCAAACTCATGGTGGATCAACAAAACTGAGTTTGGAGAGATGGAAGCCATGCTGTGCTCGGGTCTGGGCCTTCGTGAAGAAATCCGCTAGCTGAAGCTCCGAAGGCACATACTGAAGAGCAATCACCTGATCATGCACACAAGACCGCATGAAGGAAGCATCAACACCAATATGCTTGGTGAGCTCATGCTTCACTGGATCACGAGCAATACTGATAGCACCTGTACTGTCTGACAAGAGAGGAGTCGGTGTAGTAACAGAAACACCAAAATCCTCAAGTAACCACCGTAGCCAAGTAATCTCTGCGTCAAGAGAGCCATAGCTCGTAACTCGACCTCTGCACTCGAGCGGAAGCTGCAATCTGCTTCTTCGTCTTCCGTGCAATGAGAGAACCACCAAGAAAAACACGATGGCAGAGATAGACCGCGATCGGAAGGATCGCCGCCCAAGTAGCATCCGAATAAGCTCGAGTCAGAACGAGTGGGCGTGGAAAGAAGAGACGGCGAGATAGTCCCACAAGGTATCGCAGAACTCAAGAAGGTGGTCAGTAGTGGACCCGAGTGGGGCGTAAACGAATCGACTCGAAATGTGAACTTGATAAGTGATATCCGGATGAGTATGACAAGGTAGACAAGACTCCCAACAAGATGACGATAGCGAGTCGGATCAGAAAGAGGCTCGCCATCAGAGGGTCGGAGGTGAACATTGAGCTCCATGGGAGTCTCAACAGTATGCTGATCAGTGAGAGAAGCGCGATCAAGAAGATCCTGAATATACTTTTCTTGGGACATAAAGAAACCATCCGGGTGGAAGTAACCTCAATCCCAAGAAAGTAATGAAGAGGACCAAGATCCGACATAAGAAACGCTCACTAAGACGAGCCTTGACAAAAGCAATGTACTCGTAATCATCTCCGTAATGATCATATCATCAACATACGAGCGTAAGAGTCCGACCACGAGACGAAGTGTGGATAAAGAGCGCAGGATCATGATCACTTGCTAAAAAACCAGCAGCAGTAGCCAGAGAGAAAAAGCGCTCAAACCAAGCACGAGGAGCTTGCTTAAGGCCATAGAGAGAGCGACGAAGGCGATGCACCATGCCCTCGTGAAGAATACCCAGGCGACGGATGCATGTAGACCTCCTCACGCAACTCGCCATTAAGAAAGGTATTCTTGACATCGAGCTGAGAAATGCACCGATGGCGAATGGCGCCATTGAAAGGAGAGTGCGGACAGTGGTCATATGAGCCACAGGAGCAAAAGTCTCGTCATAGTCACGACCATGCTCCTGCTGGAAGCCACGGGCAACAAGACGCGCTTTATAGCGCCAAGAGAACCATCGAGCGAGTCTTAACCTTATAGACCCACTTACACGTGATGGGACGAGAGAGATGGAAAGGAACAAGATCCCAAGTACCAAGACGCTCAAGGTCAACAATCTCCTCGGCCATGGCATGCGCCACTCGGGATGAGTAGCAAGATCCCGAAGAAACAAAGCTCATGAGTAGTCAGCGCCAAGAAAGGCAAAGCAGGGGCAAGCGAAGGATCGCGGAGGCGAGGAGAAGATGACCCATCAGGAGAAGATGGTGCATCAGAAGATGAATCATCAGAAGGAGATGGCTCATCTGGAATATCCTCAACACGAGGGCGACGAGTGTAGACGAGTGTAGTGGGGGGAGCCTGAGGAACCGCAGGAGGCGACAATGGCGGAGAGACCACAGAAGGAGTATGAGGAGACTCAGTGGGACGGGTGGACGCGGGTAAGACAGATATAGGTGTATCTGGAAAAGTCAAAAAAGATAGAGACTATACAGAGGAAGTCGAAGAAGAGACAAAGCGTGGGTAGAAGGGACGAGACTCGTCAAAGGTCACATCCCGAGAAATCCGCATCCGTCGACCAACAGGATCCCAACACCGATAGCCCTTGTGCTCGCATCGTATCCCGAAAAACACACTCAACAGTGACGGTCGGTTTGGTGCGTTCTCGAGGGCGAGAAGAACGTAGCAAACGCAACCAAACATCTGAAGGGCGAGTAGTCGTGAAGGAGACCACGAGACGCTCAAAGGGATTGCATACAAGAGCGTAAGAAGGCGGATGTTAACAAGATAGGTGGCAGTGGAAACAGCCTCGGCCCAAAAGTGAGGTGGAATAGAGGTGGCAATCATCAGGGCACGAGCCGACTCGAGGAGGTGGTGATGCTTGCGCTCAGCAACACCATTCTGAGCATGAGCACCCGGACAAGAGAACTGAGCAAGAGTTCCCTGTTCAGCAAGGAAGCTGCGCAGGTGATGAAAGAGGTACTCGCCAGCAGAATCAGCACAAAAGACACGAATAGGAGTGGAGAACTACGTGCGAGCCATAGTGGCAAATTGTTTATAGATAGACAGGACCTCACTACGAGAAGACATGAAATATATCCAAGTGTGGCGAGAAAAATCATCTATAAATATGATATAATATCGATGACCCCCTTTCGAAACGAAGGGAGCCGGACCCCAAACATTTGAATGAACAAGATCAAAAGGACGCTGAGATACTGACTCACTATGAGGATAAGGAAGCTGAAGTTGTTTACCTAACTTACAACCCTGACAATCTAAAGACACGTCTCCTGAGACACCCCCCGAAGACCACGACGAACTAAAGACGACAGACGAGAGCCACACATATGGCCAAGACGGTGATGCCACTGCTGGAAAGAGCCGGTAGACGGAGTGGCAGAGGCGGAGAGACTGGCGGCGACGGTGGCAGCGGAAGGAAGGTGAAGCCAGTCAAGCTCCCATAGACGCTGGGAGTCAAGGCGCCGAGGGCCAGAACCAACCAGAGCTCCCGTGTGGCGGTCCTGAACACAACAAGAGTCAGAATCAAGAATGACCCGACAACCAAAATCGATGAATCGCCCAAAGAAAGAAGTCATGTCGTAAGGCGACGAACATGAGCAACAGAGGGAACATGAAAAGATGAGTTGCTAAGAGATCCTCGGCCAGAGACAGAAAGAGAGGTACTGTCAGCAGTGAGAACACTAACAGGAGAATCAAGAGGTGTAATGCGAGACAGAGTGGAGGCATCAAAAGTCATATGAAAAGATGCTCCAGAATCAAGAATCCATGGGGAGGTACCTGACTGTGTAGAGGGTGGTTTCTCGGTGCAAAGAGTCGATGCGAGCTGCGAGAACCTGCCGAGGAGAACCTGAGGCGGCAAGTAAGCGTCAAGTCCGCTATCTCTCGCCGGTGAGAGAAACTACTGGAGTAGTTGATGCAGACGTCAATGCAGAAGCACCAGTGTCAGTGCTAGTAGAAGAACGGCGTGAAAGATGCCGCTTCTTCTTATAGCACCGAGACTCAATATGGCCGGCCTTGTCGCAAAGAGGAGAGGACGGCCACCTGAGGACGGCCACCACTACCGTGGCGGCCGCTAGAGGAGGCAGTGTACTGAAGCGTGGAGCGAGCGATGTAGCGGTGGACGAGCGGCGAGCACGCAGAGGGAGTGGCATCGCACCAAGACCACTCAGCGTAGTCTCTTCCGCGTATCTCGATGAAGCCTCGGAAGAGTGACACGAGGGTGACGTGCAAGGAGCTGGGCACGCCGCTGCTCGAACTCAGGACGAAGGCGAGTAAGAAACTCGTAGACCCGCTGAAACTCCAGATCAGCCCGTGCAGCTAGGCAGCACGGACAAGAGCGACAACCAGCAGTGCGGAGAGAGTCCAACTGATGCCAGACAACAGAGCTCTGAGTGTAAAAAGCGTCAACAGTAGCATCACCTGTGAAGAGCATGCTCTGGCGAACCACGGACACGTACAAGGCATCACCAGAGGGCTCGTAGCGCCACGAAGATGAGCCCACATCTGGAAAGCCGAGGAGAGTCCCACAACCTCGAAGAGAACCGAGGTGGACATCGGCAATGAGGACAAGCAGCGGCCGGAAAGCGCCGTCGTCGTACTCACCGAGTATAAATCGCCGCTTGATCCTCAGATAAATCCAGAGCCTCTTGGTAGACAGAGGCAGCCTTATCATCAGCATCAGTAGTATCCTTGTCGGTTGTCGGGGGCAGCGTGACAAGCGAAGGTTCCGTCGGAGGAGTAGGGCAAGGCGGATAGATGACATCGCCAGAGAGGATGCCCCAGAGACGAAGACCACGCATATGGATGCGCACATGAGACACGAAGTCGGTGTAATTAACACCATTGAAGATCACCGGGCAACGAGGGAGAGCAACAGTGCCCATTGGTAGGCGGTGCTGGACGGCACGGCGACCAAGGAAATGAAGTCTAACAGGCGGCGCTGGACGGCACGACGGTTAGAGCGACGTTTTTTTTGCGACTCAGCTTTTAATGGGCCACCGTGCGGCCCAACAACCCGTCGCGCTCGACAGAGATGAAAAATCAAGTCAAGATGAAGCCGAGGCCGGTGGAGAAGGCGCAACGGCTATCGTGTGGCGGCAATGAGAGCAGCGGCGGCGGCGCCGAGCGATGGGGACCGGCGCCGGATCGCGCAGCAAAAGCCGAGCCGAGGCCGGAGGGGCTTCGAGAGGAGGCGCGATCGTCAGCGGCGGCGGCACGGCGGCGGCGACGGCGCGGGCGCCGGGCGGCCGACGGGGAGGCCGACGGGAGGAGGCGGCGGCGGCCAGCGGGCGCGGGCGATGGCGGGCGGCGGGCCGGCCGGCCGACGGGAGGAGGCGCGACAACCGTGGAGGAGACGGCGGCGAGCGGCAACGGGCATGGGCGCCGGGCGGCAAGCCGACGGGAGGAGGCGCGACGGTCGTGGAGGAGGCGGCGGCGAGCGGGAGAATAGAGGCGGCAGGCGCCGGATCTAACGGCGGCAGCGTCAGATCTGGTGACCCGGCGACGGCGTCGTGACAAACAAAGCAACTCTAGGTATGCTCTGATACCATGTTATGAATAGCGCTTGTATTCATATGAGGCCAAAGGGCCAGTATATATACACAAAGTACAGAGAGATATGCCATATAGAGATAAGGCATATATGGAAAGAAATAAACAGTCCTAATACAACACTATCTCTATTATATCTCTAACAATAACAACATGGGCGGCTTCGGGAAAGAACTGGTTGCCGTCCACTTTATACCCACCAACAAAATATCTTAGATGGCTGCGACCTCCTCAGGAGGGACAGGAATGTGATTTGTCATAAGTACAACATGAGGTTTCAGGAAAGAACAAGCGACAGGGAAGTCGAACCAAACCAACTAAATAACTCGGATAGAAGCGTTCTTTTCAGCTCTTTGTCTGTCACTAGTTTCTCCTTTAATTTGCTTCGGCATATAATTGAGGGTCCGTATGAGAAGATCTAGAAATATTTATGATGAATCATTATCAATATCTGTTGAGTTAGATTTTGGATTTTGTATAAGTATCAAAAAAATTTACTCAGTCACTCACTGGTTGCTGGTTGAGCTAGTCTTAGCTAATCATTGGTCAAGCTGGTCATGCAGACCAACTAGTCGCGCTGGTCGTTGAGGTGAAGATCATACTGGCCAGAAGTTGGCAGTCCAACTGGCTTGATGGTGGTGGTGTGATCGACCATTGCATAGCGGTTAGACTGGAGATCCGGTGTGATCGAACTCAGAATGGTGGTTATACCTATGCGGTGTGATCAGACTTGGGTAGCGGTCATATTGGATTTGTTGTGTAACCAATTTCTAGTTGGCAATTACTTTTTTTTGAGAAGGTGTTGCTGTTGGACGTTGAATGGTCAGACCAGCTATGGGAGAGGTCAAACAGGGCCAATGGTATGACCAACAGCATGTTGGTGGTTAGACTGGCTAAGTTCGGTAATTTTGCAAACTCGATCATGGAACAAGTCAATTTGTTCTAGGTTAGAGCATTCATATTGCACGAAGCATGTTCGAATTAATGTGGTTCAAGTTTTAAATAACTTATGCCTCGAAATGATTTCTTGGTCTTTACTTGTGCAGTAAAGTTTGGAGTCAACTATAGTCAACGTCATAGACCAAAACTATGCTTTGGAAGGAGTTGAGGTCCAAAACGGCTAAGGATGTCGGGTGAGATGGTTGACCTCAAGCCTGGCATAAGAAAAAGAAATATTGAAGAGAAGGTTCGAGTGATGGGTTGCACTAAATACCTTAGTCGGTCTAAGCAAGGTATTGTCTGGCGGAACAGGAACAGGAGAGACTTGCCGATCCATGGCAAACCATTGGTGCACCTATATGTGGCAAACATAACGATTGCTTGCAAGTAGAGAAAGTGACTGGATCAATACGAGGGTATTTTGGTAGTTAACCAAATATTAAAAACTATTTGGATCAAAACTGTAGTGCTTGAGTGGCAATTGGGAAAGGAATTTAGGTCAAAGAGATGCTGAGGAGATCAAGTGGATCAAAGGCTAATAACTTAGCAGGTTCAGGCTCATGTGCTTTGAAAAGTGTGCCTAAGTTAAGTGTGAGTATAAAACTCATGTTGTGTAGGGTTAATGGGTTCTCCCAATTATATTAGTGGATAATATACATTAGGATAGATGTGGGCTGGTTACTCAATCTATTTAATATGTTGGATGTGAAAGCTTGCAAGGCAACCATCCTAACTATTTTCATAAAAGAGTGAGTACTATGGTTTGCACTCTTGTCCTCTATATAGAGTGGCTATGAAACATTTATCCTCAAGAAGCAATAGATCAACTTTGTTTATCTCGAATGGAATATTCTTGCTTTGGTTGATTTGCTCTTGTTCTTGTCAGCTTTTTGCCTCTTCTCTTTTTGATCTTGCTGCATACCAAGGATGTGTAAGTGATGGAGATGTCTTATATAGATCAAATTCTATCTATCTAAGCCCGAAAGTGATGGTGGTGGAGATTTCAAAATTGTCCAGTTCTTACTTGGTTTTGAGCTTCTATTGAGAAATCATGATTTGAGGGTTTTGGCCTATAATCTTTGAGAGGTCTTGCTTACTGTGACATGTAGAAACTGATCTAGAATCATCTTGACTGTTTTTAATCCATGAGCAAGTTGTATCTTAAGATTTTAAGATTTGCTTTATTTTGGTGTAACCTTGCATGTTTTGAGGAAATATTGGAATTTTGGTTAGATCCATGTGTCCTTGAATATAATAGGTTCCTAAGACTCTCAGCAAGGTGTGCACAAGTTTCAAATCATTCGGTTTTGGATTTTGAAAGCTACACCAAATTTGCTTTTTGCCTTGGGTTGAGTTTCTATTTTGAAAATAGGTGAGTGGTCAGACCACTCCTTGGCCCAGTCAGATCGACCGCTGATCAGCCCGATGGTTGTAGCCGGTTAGACCACCCACCAGTTAAACCGCACCCTCAGTAGCGGTTAGACCTGTGAGGTGCTGAATCCTTGGGTCTTTGTCGTTTTGGGTTGTTGCTTGGATTTAGGCTATTAAATCTAATCTTCATAGCTTTGTAGCTTGGAGTGAAAGATTTTTTATGCTTGGGGAAAAATTTTGTGGAGGCACGATTCACCCCTCTGTGTTGCTATTGCTGGTTCTACAATAATGATCACACATGTGATGCATACTGCATGCCGATCCTTTCCTGTTTCATGGCATGATGGAAAACCAGCTATGCCATGAATCAAGGTGAAATACCCAGCATAAATTTTCAAATGGGTGGTGCATTATGCGGGCTTATTTTTTGTCCAAACATCAATAATGCTAGAACAAAAGAATATAAGCTAGTGCACTATTAGAGTGACTGACAACACCATATGAAGATTCGCAATACATTGGGAATATCAGATCGTAAAACTTTGCAGGCTAAGGAGATTTAAAAGCAAAACATAGAAAAATTGCTATTTTTATACCAAATATTAACCAGGAGAAAAAGTGGAAAGTTTGAGACCAATGAACTTATCATGGTGATGACACTTCCGAGGTGGATCCTCTAGCCTCAAGACAGAGCAAACAAACTTGTTGGAGTATTAATTTACTAACGAACTTTCATGTGAATGCATGAAGATTCATAAGCTTAACAACATATCATCATGAATAATCAGTTACTATGACGTTCTCAAGTTTCCAAATGCTTCTCATAGATAGAACCAAACAGAGACAACCAGTGTTTACAAACCAGCCGGCCAAATTAAGAAGGGAAAAGACCACTGAGCGAGATAATTCCCATTGCTTTATTAACATGATGTTATTTTGATCCAAAACTTATGAAGTTTAACGAATGAAGTAGAGTTCTGCAAGTTATCAGACGCACAAAACAACATTCCACTCCGCAGTATTAGGGATCAATAAGAGTTCAGGTCCGTAGTTTAATTATGGTCCGTGTTAGGATCCAGTTGTAACTTTGGCACTCTAAATAAAGGGTGCGGAGGTCCTATGGGACACCACATATAATTAATTCTGAATTTTACGGCATTAGTGGTAGTGATGACCCCAATGGTGGTGAGGTCAGTAGTAATGGCGGAGTAGGAGCTGGTGGTAGCTCTGGTGGAGGTTATGATATGGGTTCCCGAGGTGGCGTTACTGAGAGGTCCAGAGATATGTTGGTAGAAGACGAAGGTCAAGGTGGTCGAGGTGTGTTACGAGAGGTGGTGAAAGGCAAGGTGATCGAGGGCTTGTTGGGAAAGGTGGTGGAGGCCAAAGTGGTTGGGGGCTCGTGGTGGACATGATGGAGGTGAAGGCTTGAGGCATGTGAGAGTGTCGAGGAGACCAAGACAGAGAGTGTGATCGAGTAGGTAAAGGACTTGATGTTAGTTAGGGCTAGGTTGGAGATGGTCAGGGTGATGATTATAGTGGCTTAGGTGATGGCACTCGGAGGTAGCGTTTGATGTGATGGTGTGATGCGATGTTGGTGATAAGAACAGTAAGAACAACGGCCTTGGATCTAGTGTTGATCATGATGTTGGAGGCAGCATTGGGAGAGGTGGAGTCTTGGTGGTGGTATTTGTTATTCTAGTGAGGTATGCATTATGTAACAAGATGGTCATGGTTGTATTACTCATCTTGAGGAAGTGTTGGTGTGAGTTAGTATTAAGGTCTAATAAGAGTATTAGAGATCAATAAGAGTTCAGGTTCGTAGTCTAATTAGAGTCCATGGTAAGATCCGCTTATAACCTTAGCACTATAAATAAAGATGTAGGGTCATGTGGCACCACACATAATTATTCCTGAATTCTACATGCAGAGTATTTAAGATTGAGTTCTCTTTGCTCGAATTTAAGTATCTCTTTTTTCAAAATAAAAAAGATACCTAGCTTCAAGGTACTCTCTCCCTCCTCTCTTTTTTGCCTCGAGGGCACAGATTCCATTAGGAGGGCCGCCATGCGGATTGCAGAACAGACGTACCACCTGATCTTTTGAGTTGTAATTCGACACCTTGTCTCTAACCAGCATTTAAACATTTGATAATTACCACTCCATTGCTATCATAAACCCACAACTTACTACGATGTAAATACTCCTGATTTATTTCTACAGGAGTATTGAGCGTACACCGAGTATAACTATGGATCAAGCCTGCAACATGAAAATTTGACACGGAAGAACGAGTGAAAAACAAATACCTGGTGATTTTGCTATCGGCCATCTCCAGCCATTGACATCAATCACTGTTTGCAGGTCCCTTCTAGCCCTCAGACTTGGTGGCTTCAGCATGTACTTTACAGGCAAAAGGCATAGAAACGGATGCCACTGCATTTTCTGCAAGTTGTAGTTTCAATTTTGGGGGAGCTATAATTGGAGATGTATACATGCGTCGTTATGCATGTAAGGAAAAACACGCTAATCGCTAGCTCGCTATATTGTGTTCTTCACTCAGGCTGAGCGAACAAATCAAGGTAAGGGCCAATTTGAGGATTATAATTTTATGGTTTCAAGTCTAAGGAAATGACACGCTGTTCAATGACTCAATGTATGAACTTAATTGATGGTTACGGTGGTAGATCTTATCTTAGGATCAGATCTAATGGTCGAAGTGGCTGCTTCACCCGGTTTTAGTATCATAGTTTTTTTTAATGTACATATATGGGAATAGTTGTATGCTGGTAAAATAATCCACATAACCATAGTTAACAGACTAGCTAGCCAATGTGGCGTTTGTGAAACAACAGAGGTCCTACTGCCTTTAGAAATTATAATCGTCGTTGGTTTGCTCTTTAGTGGTTGTATTGACACAACGATTGCTACTTGAGCTGCATTAGGAATGAACAGATGTCGCATGCACGAATGGTTAGAGAAGCAACGACGTTTAGCAGGGCTCTGCTGATACAAATATATAATTGGAGGCTAAAATTCTTCAGATTGCAGCCAAAACTAAGCTCGGTTACTCAAATCCCTTGACCACGCTTAAGCTTTGGTTCTCAGTCTGTGTTTTGGTTAATTTTTGTGCATCATATGTGTTGTGGTTACACACTAAACAATAAAGGATGGGGACTACAGGGAGACCATGTAGAGGCTTTCTGTAGCCTACAACACCGTAGGGATGACACTAGAAGTCTATACTAGTATATTAAAAGTTGGTAATATCTGACTCTTTGTAAAAAAGAGTGATTTAGTCTTCCCTATGGCACACTCGGACGTGCATATATAGCCATGGAAGTTTAATTACATAAATATTCGTACTTAAGCCTATCTTTACATGGGTACATATGCCCTTTCCTCTACCTGCAATTACATAAACATTTATATCTAAGACTATTCTTCTAAAGGCATATATATCATTTTCTAACCTTGTGGGTTTCATGAAACTGCCGGCTTAGTTTTTCTGGAGTTGTAGGCCGTTTGGGCTAAGATAGAGGCCACTCCTCTAACAATATGAGTAGGCAGTCAAATCTTATGTTTCAGAAATGAAGAAGCACCTGATTTGAAAAAAAAGGAAATGAAAATCACATTCTGCCTTTCGTCAAGAAAATATATATGGCCACTTAGGCAACGGATATAAGGGTTGAGCACACGAGCTGCCAATGCGTATCTCAGTGATCTGAACCAGGGTTTAGAAAATCGGGAAAATCAGATCTATGGGAACCCCCGGTAATATTTCATACCAGCCAAAAAGAATCGGTTTCGTATGATTTTTGCCAAATATAATAGAAATTTGTAAAGTTCTCAGCCTTGGAGAAGTCAGGTCTTCTGGCACATTTTTTTAGCCTTTTCGTTTTAATTTCAAAAAATTAAAATTTTAATTTGAAAATTTTGGCCAAATTCAGCCGAAAATTTCTAAAAATCAACGATATTGGATCTATCAGTGACCCTCGGTAAAAAAATAAAATAAAAACCAGTTTTGTGAACCCCGATCTGAACTCCCATTTAACACTGAACTTATTACTCTTAACCTATTACTCCTTTTTCGCTTCTTCATCTCCTTCTCCTATTTGTATAGAGTAGCACTTTGCCTCCGCCGCATTGTTCCAAGATTTTCCAAGGTTCTCTCTCTCCGCTCTAAATGGTTTTAACTTCGACTTCTTAATTTCATCTTTTGATCATTTTAGATTTTTGCTTTTCTTTTTCACTTATTTTTGCATTATCGTGATGATATAACTTTTTATTTTTAAATTTAATTACTCGGAAAAGCTAACAATTGCTACAAGATATTTTCAGCGTTATAAAAAAGAAATTTTAATATGAAAATATATCTTCAAAACATCTTAGAAATATTTTATTTAAGCTCAAAAGTATCTAAAAACTTATATAAATTTTTCTAGAATTTTAGAAGTTTATTTCATATTTTCCGAGGCTTATTGATTTTTCTAGTATTTTCAGAAATCAAAAATTAAAATAAAAATTTAAAACCCTCCTCCTCCCGCCACGTGATCGGCCATCGCCCACGCCGCCCGCCATCCCGCCTTCCTCCTCCTGCCACACGGACGGGCAGATCCTCACGCCGCCCACCGGCCGATCTCACCCGCCCGCCTCTCTCTCTCGGCCGCCTGGGCCCACCCGCTTGCCGCCCTCCTCCCCACGCCTGCCCCACCTGTCGCCCCGCCTCTCCCGCGCTCCTCCTTCCTCGCCCGCAACCGCCCGCCACCGCCCCACCAAGACCTCCTCCTCTCCTGCCGCCTAACGCCCCACCTCCTCCCTAACCGCCCCCTCTCCCCACGCCCACTTCCTCTTACCCACCCCCCTACCTCCAACCGCGCCAACCGCCGCCACTTCTCCACGACCATGAAATCCCCGCCGCCTCCCCCATTCTCCTATTTAAACCCTCCCCAGCACCCCATTTCCTCCTCCTCCTTTCCTCACTCCCTTTCCCACACGGCCCTAGCGCCTGACACTGCACCATTGTCGCCACGCCCGATCAACGGCAGAGCGCCACCTCAAGACCCTCACGCCCGCCGTCGCCCATCACCTTCACCACGCCGCCAAGCTTCCCCACCCCGCCACCTTTCCCTCGACGCCGGAGCGCCGCCGTTGCTCCCAACCGCCGCCCCTCCGCCGCCGCCTCCTCGCACCGAATCCCGCCGAGGTGAAACGAGCTCTCTCCTCTTCTCTCCTCTCACCTTCCGCACACGGCCCAGGCGCCTGCCATTGGCTCGCCTCGTACGGGCCACCACCCGTGCCGACGTGCCACATGGCGCCACGCTCGCGCCCACCTCGGGCCACGCAAGCTGCGGTCAAGACCCCTGCCACCTCGGCCATTCCCTTCCTCCACGAACCCGGCCCATGGACCGTGGCCCACCTGCGCTGGGGTTTACCTGTGGTCGACGCCACCGACGCCATAAATCTGCTTTTCCGAGAAAAATAATTCGCCTAAAATAAATTCTATGCTGACGTCATAATTCTGATTTTTCTTTAGAAAATAATTCCAAAATCCGCTTTATTCATTTTAGTTGTTTTCAAACTTCCCAAGGCCATAACTTTTTCATCCTAACTCGATTGGACCCATTCAAATTTCTAAATTCCTCAAAATTCCAATCTTTACATTTCTGCCATCTTTTCAAATTTTTGAAATTTATTTGATATTTTGAAATTTAAATCTCAAATTTCAAATACCCTTCCTCCCTCGCTTGAACTCCGATTCCATTGAAACTTCCTCCTCAAATTCATCTAAATTTATAAACTTCATCCCAGTAATATTATTATAATATCTGTACTTTTATTTGTATTTATTTGTCCTTTGTGTTCTCGCTTTATGCCAGAGAACTTATCCGGTCAAGAGTTCGCAAAACCGCAATAAGAGAATCAAGAATTCACCCACGAAGGCAAGTCTCCTTTGATCATCTTTTGAACCTATGTTTGTGAAATGTTTTTCAATTATTTTAAATTTAATGCATTGCTATGTTACATAAAATGATAGTTTCGCTTGTAGATAATAGTTAAACCAAGAATTGTTATGCCCTTTTGACTTTGACAACCATGTACCTTTGACACCCTAGAAATTTCCTTGTCTCATTATTGAGACTATTATGAATCTTTGTTAATTGTTGTATTTGTAGTAAGATGCTTAGACAAGCTATATAACTTTTATAACTTTGGATTGGGAACTACATTTCAATGAACTAGACTTTTATTCGTAATTGATTCGCAAATGGAGTTGCCTCTGCTCATGTGAAATAAATTAAATGTGAAAATCATTTTAGACCGTATGGATGGTTGGTTTGGATTGAAGCGTTAGCACTAGATCTTGAAAAGTGTATGTTTCCCCTTAGTCAATTAAGGACCGACTCTGCGTGTTTGTCCGCCTCGCCCGAGCACCTGCACAAACCACATCTATATGGGCACGACTATAAGGGAATAACTCACGATAGGCTAGTTTAGATATCACCAGTGGAAAGTGAGTGCTGTGGTTACCGGTTATTCATAAAGAGGGACAAGGTTATCTGCACTCATATGGCGCAAGAGGGGCTCATCGAATAGCCGCGCCTACGTCTAAGGCGGTGCAGGGAATGCTTTCACATGGTAGATCTTATTTTTGGTTTAAAACAAAGTTTGGGAAACCCGAGAGTGGATGGAACTCGTGGATTTTATTCTCGTGGCCGGAACCAGGTGGGTGGTTGGAACCCGTAGTATCAAACTTGGTGGTAGAACTTGTGATTAAAAATGCCTAATGATTTTAGTTAGAATAATTTCTTCGCTAAACTGTCAGCTTCGAAAATAGTTTTGGTATTGGAAATAAAATGACGCTTTGTGCAAAAGAGCCATATAGCCTTCTTTGTTAAACCTTGCATATAATGCATTTTCCCAAGACTTATGAGTACTTTATGTACTCACATGCTACACTTAAAATATATATCTCGAGAGGAGTATGAAGTTCAAGAAGGAGGTTTCACTACTCAGGTTGGATTTGATGAAGGATTTCACGCTTAGGTCGCGCTCCCGTCAATTGCCTCGTATGCATTGATGGGTCTTTATCAAGTTTATTTGCTTCCACCGTGTTTGTGTTTATTGGTGAGGTCTAGAAACCTCGTTTGTTTAAGACCTTTGGTCAAGATTTCTATTATTGTAATAAAGCGTGATGCTTATGTAATCATCATCGTTGACTGTGCACTAGCTTTGATCCGAGACTAGTGCGTAATACGAGGGTCCGGATTTAAACCGGTCCCGAGAGATGGTATCGAGCCAATGTTGACCGTAGGACGTGACCTAGTTTAGAATGGCAAAAGCCTTAAGGACCTATATTTATTAAAATATATATTTTAGAAAATGTTTCTATACTTCTTTATCTCCGTTCTATTTATAATCACTTACTCAAATTTTTTTACTAAACTTCTATCTTTTCAAAATTTGTAGATGGTCTCTATCTCCGCAGACGGGACTACATCTCCCATGTCGAATCGAGGTGCATTTGTTGAGCTTCCGCCAACTAATGCAAGACGGTTCCGCTCACCGCCATCTTCGAGGGGCGGAAAGTCCGGATATTGGATCGAGATTCTTGGACAATGGAGGTATTCCCGATGCACGGAAGGGAATTCAATCCCATAGATACCCCATTGATCATCCCTGACCGATCGTCGGACGCCACTCAGATGGCCGTCGCCATAACGGTCCGAGTCAGTTTACAGGATTCTGCAAGCCGCCTCATCGCTTTTTTCATCCACTTGTGCGGGATGAGTCATCCGCACCCTTCGAGATCGCCGTGACGATCCCCCTTCACATCGGTTCACCACTCAGCGATGGCGCCCACCCACGCCGCTTTGAGGAGATTGCCGGATGCTTCTCACTCCTACCAAGACTGACACTCTCCGTGCTCACCATCCAGCGTAGCAGAGTTTGAGCTGTAGCACCCCGAGCTGCATGCTAGCCTCCACCCGACTACACACCATCTTCACCAAGCACCGCCGTCCCCAACAACTAGTTCACTGCCGACAGACCCCGACCTTACTCACGGCGCAAGAGTGTGCGACGCCCAGTCCTTGCCCGACATCGACATCGGAGACTCCAAAGAAGAGACGCAGCTCTCTCGCCCTGCCTCGCCTCGGCCTATTGCCTCCAAGAGAACCATCTCCACTCCTGCTTCTTGCAACCGCCCGAGTGGTGGTAGGTGCGCCATGGGCCCTAGAGGAGGATCCAAGGAGGATTCGAGGAGCTTGTCTTCGAGGAAGACAAGTAGTTGCAGACCGTAGCACCCAATTTAATGTTTAATTCCTTAGAACGATTTGTATTTTATTCTAGTGTGTGGGATGGACTATACCAAGCACTTGTGCACTGTGGCAGCCATTTCCTTTAAAAATTTAATTTGAATTCAAGTCAAGTTTTCCTTTCAATTTGTTGTCCGTGTTTTTCCCTTGAGTGTTTGTTTGGGAGGTGGTTTAGTCTCCCTAATCTCTTACCTATGCTACTTCCTCTTTCCTTTGCTAACCCGCTACCCACGAAGATGGTGAGCACAAGGAACAAGGTTAAGTGCTAATGTCAATGCTCAACCGTAAGGCAGAATCCAATTCCACCCCGCATTCAAGCTCCTAACTTGGAAAGATGATGGCCATGCGTAGCTTACTCCAAGCATTAGCCCAAAACCAAGTCCAAGAAATTCGAGCACTCAATCACACCACAATCCAAGCCGGGGAGTTTATGAGAACTCGTCCCCCGACTTTCAGTGGGTCAGTAGACCCAATGGAAGCTGACGACTGGATCAAGGACGTCGAAAGGAAGCTGAATTTGGCACAATGCAATGGAAATGAAAACGTGTTGTATGTGCTCACCACGAAAGGAATCGCAACTAATTGGTGGAGAACTATTGTGCGTCACCGTAATGCACAAGACATTACTTGGGCCGAGTTTGAAGAAGCATTGACCACACATTCCTACCGGAATCATGGAAATGAAAAGGATGGAATTTATAAGTTGCGAAGGAAATCTCACGTGATCGAGTATCCGAACAAATTTACCAACGCCGATATGCTTTGAGGATGTTGCAACCGATGCAAAGAAAATTTGAGATTCATGCAAGGATGGATCCCAATCTCAAGGTGTTAGTGTCTAATGATTATCCAACTTTCCAAGACATGGTGAACAAAGCTATCATCCAAGAAGATGCCCAACGCCATACATGAAGTCCGAAGAGGAAATTTCAGCAGCAGGTGCCAATAACAATCGCCACCGTCCCAATCACCACACTTTTTCAGCCTTCCAGGGTGCCGAGGACACCAACGTGGACCTCGTCCAATACCTCGGCCCTCGACCAATCAATGGAGGTCAAGCCCAACAAAACAAGACTCAAAAGAGGAATTCAAGCTTCAACCGAAGAACATGGGGCATTACGCCAACAATCCCTGCAAACGCCCAAGAAGTGACTCGTCTGCTTCAACCTGGGACTACTCAAAGACGAGCCCCACCCAGACAAGTCCGTGGAACACCGCAAGGCAAGGACTCCACAAGTGATAAACAGGGACATGTCAACCATGTTACCAGCTATCCAGAAGCACCGAAGTAGTTCGGTAAGTTCCTTGTCAACTCGACCGCCCGCTTTTATTTGATTCGAGCTTCGATTCGCTTATTTCAAAGGATTTGCTGAAAGAAACAAATTGAATGCTCAAATGTTAAAGAATAATATGCTAGTCCAATCACCGGAAGGGAATGAAGACTAATACTTGCCTAGAGCAACCGAGATATAAATGGAGTTAAGTTCCTAGTGATCTTATTATAATAGACTCCAATAGTCTAGATGTGATACTTGGAATGGATTGGTTAACCAAGTATAAAGGGCAAATAGATTGTGCCAACTGCTATTACTCTTACCAACTCAAGGAATCCAAATAGAGTGGCGAGTTTATCCGCAAGGAATGGTTGTGAGTTGAATAGCTTGAAAGGAATAACTATGGAAAAAGTGCCTATAGTACAAGAATATCCGATGTATTTCCAAGATTTACCGGGATTGCCACCGAAGAGAAGTTGAATTTGTTATTAATCCACCAAAATTGTAATTTCCAAGAGACCCTACCGGATGTCTCCAATGATCTAGCGTAAATCAAGAAGGCATCAAGAACTACAAGAGAAAGGATTTGTCGACCAAGTTCTTCACCATGGGGAGCACCAAGATTAGTGAAGAAAAGGATGGCGCTCACGATGTGTGTGGATTACGAGCATTGAATGATGCAACAATCAAGAACAAGTACCCTACCCGGATAGATGACTTATTTGATCGCTAAAAGGATCATGTGTCTTTTCTAAGATTGATCTTCGATCGTTATCATCAAATGAAAATCGATCGAGGATATACCAAAGAAGATTTTCCACTCGTTATGGATTATACGAGTTTACGTAATGTCCTTTGGTTTGACCAATGCTCCCGATATTTTATGAACGATGAATAAGGTGTTTATGGAATATTTGGATAAGTTTGTCGTCGTGTTCATTGACGACATTCTAGTTTATTCTAAATAAAGAAGAACATGCCCAACATCCGAGGATAGTATTGAAAAACTCGAGAACACCAGATGCCAAGTTCGAAGTGTGAGTTTCGTTAAAGAAAATAGATTTCTTGGGTCATGTGATTTCAGAGAGGAGGTTCAGAGATCATGAGAAAGTGATGATGTACTTAATCGGACACAACCCAAGTCAAGAATCGAGATCGAAGTTTTCGGGATTAGCGGTTATTACCGCCCTTCAGAAGGATTCTCCAAGCTAGCTGCACCACTCACCCAATTACTAAAGAAAGAAAAGAAGTTTGAATGGAGTAAATCATTGAAGACAGCTTCCAAGAGTCAAGAAGAGGTTAACTTGACAAAGATTGACTCTTCCGTGATATCGTGAAGGATTTTAAAGTATTCCAATGCATCCCACAAGGTCTAGGCGTGTTCGATGCAAGAAGGAAGGGTGGTAGCTTATGCTTCAAGGCAATTGCGCCGCATGAGCGTAACTACCCAACCCATAATTTAGAGCTAGTCCTTGCATGCTCTAAAAACTGGAGGCACTATTTAATCAAGAACTGTGAAATTTATACGGATCACAAGAGTTTGAAGTATATTTTCACCAACCCGACCTCAACCTCGAGACAGAGAAGATGGTTGGAGTTAATAAAGGATTATGATGTGGAATTCATTACCATCCGTGAAAAGCTAATGTAGTAGCGGATGCCTTGAGCGAAAAAGCTATTGCAATAACGATGATCAAGGACAACAACTGCACTTCATGAAGAATTTCAACGACTCAATCTAAAAGTAGTGGAGGAAGGATTCCTAGCTACTTTGGAGATTCAACCAATTTTGGAGAACCGATAAAGGAAGCCCAAAGAGAAGATAGTTATGTCAAAGAAATCAAAGAGAATATGAAAAGGGTAAAGCACCAAATTTCTAAGATGAAGAAGGTATCCTTTGGTTTGGAAAAGAATTTTGACCAAAAGAAAGAAATAAAAGAACTAATCCTCAAGGAAGCTCATGAGTCCGGATACTCAATTCACCCTAAGCACAAAATGTATCAAGATCTCAAAGAAAGATACTGGTGGTCAAGTATGAAAAGAGAAATTGTGAATATGTAGCCTTGTGTGATGTGTGCCAACAGTCAAAGTGAACATCGAGACCGCCGGATTGCAACCTTTGCAGATACCGAATGGAAATGGGAAGAAATTGGTATGGACTTCATAACAGATTGCCAAGAACCAAGTCGTTATGACTCAATTTGGGTTATTGTAGACCGACTAACAAAAGTTGCACACTTTATACCTGAAGACCACATACTGTGAGATAAACTCGCAGAGTTATACATGTCAAGAATAGTTTGTTTACATGGAGTCCCAAAGAAAATCGTGTCGATCGAGGAACACAATTCACATCAAGATTCCAGAGGTCGCATGAGCTCTTGGGACAAACTTAAATTTCAAGACAAAGATATCATCCGCAATCGATGGACAAACAGAAGAGTAAATCAAATATTGGAAGACATTGAGAGCTTGTGCTTTGGCAAATAAAGCTAGTGGGATCAAAATTTGCCATATGCGTAATTCTCTTATAACAAGACTATCAATCTAGCTTGCAAATGTCTCCGTTGAACCATCATTAAGAAAATGCAACACCATTGTATTGGAAAGAACAGGAGAAGGACAAGTATTTGGACCGATGTATTGAAGCAGGAAGAGCAAGTTCGTTCGGTTCAAGATGATTAAAGACAAGACAAACAAGATGTAAAGCTACGCAGACAATCGTCAAGAGCTTTAGAATTTATACCGGAGATCATGTGTATTTGAAAATTTCACCTTTCAAGGGTTTGCGCTGTTGGTGTTACTAGGAAACGTGTTCAGATTTATTGGACCATTCCTTTCTAGCCAAAAGGGAGAAGTCCACGCTAAATCTCCCACCCGCTTGTCGAATGTGCACGACGCCTTTCATGTGTCTCCTTAAGAAAGTGTCTCGAGTTCCGTAAGAACAAATACCTTTAGAAGAAGTGACTTTGAAAGAGGACCTAACATATCCGAGTATCCAATCAAAATTTTGATGAGGCGAACGTCGAACCGTAAGCAAGAGCATCAAATTCGAAGTGCAATGGAGAAATCATTCGAGACCAAGCAACTTGGGAGCGTGAAGAAGACTTGAGATCGAGTTTCGATCTTTTCCTCAGTCCATCCGAATCTCTGCAGATTCATCCTAAGGGGGTAGGTTTGTAACATCCCAAAATTTGCAAATCTTGAAAATTCAAATTCAAATTAATTATTTTAAAATATTTGGATCTTATTTGAATTTTTCTGAGTTTTCCAGTTTTTAAAATCAATTTTTAGAATTAAAAAGAAATTTTAATATGAAAATATATCTTCAAAACATCTTAGAAATATTTTATTTAAGCTCAAAAGTATCTAAAACTTATATAAATTTTCTAGAATTTTAGAAGTTTATTTCATATTTTCCGAGGCTTATTGAGTTTTCTAGTATTTTCAGAATCAAAAATTAAAATAAAATTTAAAACCCCTCCCTCCCTGGCCACTTGGACGGCGGATCGCCCCACGCCGCCCCGCCATCCGCCTTCCTCCTCGCCCGCCACGTGACGGCGATCTCACACGCCGCCCACCCACGATCTCACCCGCCCCCTCTCTCTCACTTGTCGCCCGGCCCACCGCCCGCCCTCCCCCCCTGCCCACCCGCCCCTGCCTCCGGCCTCCTTCCTCCCGCCGCCCGCAACGCCGCCACCGCCCCACCCGCACCCTCCTCCTCGCCGCCTAACGCCCCACCTCCTCCCTAACCGCCCTCTCCCCACGCCCCCACTTCCCCTCTTCCCCACGCCCCACCCTCCAACCCCGCCAACCGCCACTTCTCCACGACGCCAGAAATCCTGCCTCCCCCATTCTCCTATTTAAACCCCTCCCAGACCCCATTTCCTCCTCCTTTCCCTCACCCTTTCCCCACGGCCCCTAGCCCCGACACTGCACCATTGTCGCCCGCCCGATCAACGACGAGCACCGCCGCTCAAGACCCTCACCCGCCGCCGCTCCATCACCTTCACCACGCCAAGCTTCCCACCGCCACCTTTCCCGACGCCGAGCGCCGCCTTGCCCCAACCGCCGCCGCGCCTCTCGCCGCCGAACCCCGCCCGAGTTGAAACGAGCTCCCCTCCTCTTCCTCCTCCACCCGCCGGCCAGCGGCCGCCGCCGCCGCTCCCCGGCCGGGCCACCCGTCCGACGTGGCCGCCACATGGCGCCACGCCCGCCACCCGGGCCAGCGGCGCTCGGCCACCCCGTGCCACCGCCATTCCTTTCCACGAACCCGGTCCATGGACCGTGGCCGACGTCACCGACGCATAAACCGTTTTCCAGAAAATAATTCGGCCGAAAAGAAATTCTATGCTGACGTCATAATTCTGATTTTTCTTTAGAAAATAATTCCAAAATCCAGTTTATTCATTTTAGTTGTTTTCAAACTTCCTAAGGCCATAACTTTTCATCCTAACTGATTGGACCCATTCAAATTTCTAAATTCCTCAAAATTCCAATATTTACATTTCTGCCATCTTTTCAAATTTTGAAATTTATTTGATATTTTGAAATTTAAAATTCAAATTTCAAATACCCTTCCTCCCTCGTTTGAACTCTGATTCCATTGAAACTTCCTCCTAAATTCATCTAAATTTATAAACTTCATCCCAGTAATATTATTATAATATCTGTACTTTTATTTGTATTTATTTATCCTTTGTGTTCTCGTTTGCCGAGAATCCGATCCGGTCAAGAGTTCGAACGCAACAAGAGAATCAAGAATTCACCCACGAAGGCAAGTCTCCTTTGATCATCTTTGAACCTATGTTTGTGAAATGTTTTCAATTATTTTAAATTTAATGCATTGCTATGTTACATAAAATGATAGTTTCGGTAGAGATAATAGTTAAACCAAGAATTGTTATGCCCTCTTTTGACTTTGACAACCATGTACCTTTGACACCCTAGAAATTTCCTTGTCTCATTATTGAGATTATTATGAATCTTTGTTAATTGTTGTATCGGTAGTAAGATGCTTAGACAAGCTATATAACTTTAGTAACTTTGGATTGGGAACTACATTTCAATGAACTAGACTTTTATTCAGAATTGATTGGCAAATGGAGTTGCCTCTGTTCATGTGAAATAAATTAAATTGTGAAAATCATTTTAGACCAGGGCGGATGGTTGGTTTGGATTGGTGCGGTTAGCACGAGATCTTGAAAAGTGTATGTTCCGCCTAGTCAATTAAGGACCGACTCTTGTGTTTGTCCAGCCGAGCACTACCGTACAACCACATATCTATATGGGTACGACCTAGCTGATTAACTTACGATAGGCTAGTTTAGATATCACCAGTGGAAAGTGAGTGCCAGGGTTACTGGTTATTCACGTGAGGGACTGGTTATCTGACTCATATGGCGCAAGAGGGGCTTCTCGGATGGTTTAATCCTTCGGTGAAACCTCAGCGGGTGTTGTCTAGCTAGACTAGAGTAAGGTAAAGGCTTTGTGATGAATTATCCGGGTCTCGTGCCTAAGGAAGCATGTCGACTATTAAGATAACTTGTCTCTTGTGGGTAAAGTGTACAACCTCGCAGAGTGTAAAACTATTCGAATAGCCGTGCCCACTTGTCAAGGGCGGGCAAGGAATGCTTTCACATGGTAGATCTTTATTTTTGGTTTAAAACAAAGTTTGGGAACCCGAGAGTGGATGGAACTCTCGGGATTTTATTCTGTGGTGGAACCGGTGGGTGGTTGGAACCCGTAGTATCAAACTTGGTGGTAGAATCCTTGTGATTAAAAATGCCTAATGATTTTAGTTAGAATAATTTCTTCAGTTAAACTGTCGCCTTCGAAAATAGTTTTTGGTATTGGAAATAAAATGACGCTTTGTGCAAAAGAGCCATATAGCCTTCTTTGTTAAACCTTGCATATAATGCATTTTCCCAAGACTTGCGGAGTACTTTATGTACTCACATGCTACACTTAAAATATATATCTCAGAGGAGTATGAAGTTCAAGAAGGAGGTTTCGACTACTCTGCAGTTGGATTTGATGAAGGATTTCCGGACGTTTAGGTCGCGCTCCCCAGTCAATTGCCTGTGGCGTATTGATGGGTCTTTATCAAGTTTATTTGCTTCCACTGTGTTTGTGTTTATTGGTGAGGTCTAGAAACCTCGTTTGTGTTGTAAGACCTTTGGTCAGTACTCTCTATTATTGTAATAAAGCGTTGTTGCTTATGTAATCATCACTGTTTGACTGTGTGCACTAGCTTTGATCTGGGACTAGTGCTGTAATACACAGAGGGTCTGGATTTGGAAATCCGGGTCCCGACAAAACCCGGAGGAGAAGAGCGAGGGAAGGAGGAGAAGACGAAGGAGAGGAGCAACCGGAGGACGACGACCCCAGAGCCACGGTGTTTGGCCACGGTCAAGCTGGGCCTCTAGATTTCAAAGACAGTGATGGCCGAGTCGAAGTCAATGGTGGCCTGGGCCGAGGCGGGACACCTAGGGGGCGGTGTGCTGGCGTGTCACCGGGCTCCTGGCTGGCTATAAGCCATGGCCGGTGAGCCCACGGAGGAGCGACGTCGCAAGGGGGCCGAGCTGGGAGAGTGCCATGGGGGTTGGAGCCAGAGGCCAGGGTGAGCGGTGTAGGAGGTGGCGCAGGTAGGCCGACAGGTAGTGGCTGGCAGCTTGGGTGGCCCGTGCGAGAAATGGTGCACTCGAGAAGGCGAAGAAGCTCGGCGGCCAGCACTCGGGGTTGGCGCGTCGTGAGCTTAGGCACTGCTTAGGGATGCGAGAGAGAGAGAGATATTAAGTGAGGGAAGGGATAAATTTTGGCCAAATTCAGCCGAAAATTTCTAAAAATCAACGATATTGGATCTATCAGTGACCCTCGGTAAAAAAATAAAATAAAAACCAGTTTTGTGAACCCCGATCTGAACTCCCATTTAACACTGAACTTATTACTCTTAACCTATTACTCCTTTTTCGCTTCTTCATCTCCCTTCTCCTATTTGTATAGAGTAGCACTTTGCCTCCGCCGCATTGTTCCAAGATTTTTCCAAGGTTCTCTCTCTCCGCTCTAAATGGTTTTAACTTCTGACTTCTTAATTTCATCTTTTTGATCATTTTTAGATTTTTTTGCTTTTCTTTTTTTCACTTATTTTTTGCATTATCTGTGATGATATAACTTTTTTATTTTTTTAAATTTAATTACTCAGAAAAGCTAACAATTGCTACAGTATATTTTCAGCGTTATAATGAAAAAAGCTAGAAGCCATATTGAGCAGAATACTCTTGTTTAAAGCTGATGTTGTTTGAGAATTGGTGGTATCACGAAGAACAACTCACTGCAGATAGAGTTTCTGGAACAGACATATACATCCACGAACTAAACAGCTCAGATGGCCACACATTACTTAGCATGAAGGCAGAAAAGATATTATTGCTTGTCTCTCGGTCGCGAGTCACCTCATGCAGTCAAGCATACAATAATCATAGATGTTAATATGTGTCCTCGCCTGTTCCGTGACAAGCTGCCTGAAAACCCAATTATTATAAGAAGGCAAAGAACCAACAGCATGTTTTCAAAACGGTGTTGCATCACGCAGGATCATTTTTTTGTTGAACATCAAATCAATCAATATCACAGTGCTCAATAAATATTGGAAGGTAAGTTATTATATAGAGTAAGTTGACAACGTACTAAAATTCACAGAAAAGTTAACATCAACTCCTGCAACCTTCGCAGGCAAAAGATAAATTTAAATAGAAAAAGAAAAAAAGAAACACAAGCTGCTATTTTCATAGAGTAAAAATCAACCAAAAGCGTACCACTAGGATGAAAAAAGGGCAAGTTGAGAGTAAACGGGTCTATTCCTTTAGGCTACAATTGGTGGTTTTTGGCTTCAGGTGATAAATAGTAATAGCCGATAGAGAGTACAGAGTAAGAAAAATTTTCGTGCTATTTTGATCGATATATATAAAGTCGCTACAGTGTCTACTACAATAAACTTGTAGACCACATCTTAAAAAATCACTCTATTTAAAAGCTAATGACTGTAGAAAAATATTTTATTGTAGTAAAATCAAAAAGTGAAGTCGAAAAGAAGAGTCCTAACAAATAATCAAGCTGACATTACTTGAGAAGGGGAGCTCTATATTATTATTAAATATCAATGCGTAGATCATTTAGTGCTGCAATCCGTAATTACAAGTTGCGCAAAGGAGCGGAAAACAGAGACAATTTCCATGGCTGTCAGCTAACAACTCATTTGCATTTTTGTTCTCGCTTTACCTGTAAAGTTAACCCATACCAATGCAGCATTAAGCTCCCACGCAGCTGCACATGGTCTAACTTGTGCAAGGATGTTACAATCTACTCCATTAAAAGGTGTCGATATCCTCATTAGCACATTACATAAAATGACATATGCTCTCGGAAACTAATGGGAACTAATGAAAAGAAAATTGCAGTTTCCGCCAAAAACGTTTCCTAAAACTGGGGTGAAGTGAAACTGCAGAAAAAAAAACTTGAGTATTTCCCTTCAAAACTTGTTTATTTAATTAGGAGGAGTAATTGCAAACTCTTTTTACACACAATTTAACTTAGGTGTGTCTAGGTATCACTCGGATATTTTTTTCTCTAATTATCATCCAGATTTGAGACCGTTGGATCTCTGATCCAACGACCCCTTTTTTTGGAGGGGGGTTGGAGGGAGAATTCATAGCCGTTTGATCTCTAATCCAATGATCACAAATCTAGATGATAGTTAAAAAAAAACATCCAAATAATATTTATCAATACCCATTTAACTTGTCCTGCCCCATCTCTCCCTCCTCTCCCATTTATACCTCACCCTGCCTTTGCATACTCCGCCTCTCCTTCCAGCACACAAGCACAATACGCAGACGCTCAGAGAACACACTGAGAAAATCATGTATTGCGTTTAAAAAGTTTTTGCACTGGTTTTGGTTAAGAATGAGAGGCACAGGGAAAACTGAGTGGAGACTGCAATGCTGTGGACGCACAAGTAATTCGATGCATACAGCTATTTCATATTTCATATCGCCTGCAAAATTGTCGACGTACTCAAATGGAACTACAAATGGAACTACAGACAAGAAGTCTGGGAGATAAAAGGTACATTCTGAGGTTGCCATGAAGATAGTTTGCTTACGAAGAATGTTTTGCAACCGTTGCTTAATCAAGTCGATGTCTTGTGTAATATTCCTTTGTCACAAGTGTTAGATATTATGTCGTTTTTTTTGTTCGATGACAATATGATGAATCAACTATGCAGCACTGGAAAGTCAGAGAAGTTGATAAATACAATGTAATGGGGTTTGATCGAGTTGTGTAGAGTCAACAATAGCAACGGAGTGAGATGAACAGTGCCTTCTCAAATTTCTTTCTAAAGTACTGTAAATCTTTCACTCCAGAATTAGAGAGCTAAGAAGATCAGATTCCACACTCTACAACTAAGCACAACCCAAAACATAGAAAATGCACATCACTACACCAGATCGGCTGACCAGCCATAGAATGGCGGTCTGAGTGGCCACCACCTGTCAGTCTGATCAGGCCTAGAAACGATTTGACCACTCTCATATTCTCAGAACAGAAAATCAGTTCGAGTCCAAACCACTTTTGGTGAAAACTTCAAAATCCATGATCAAATGTTATCAAACTTTACATACATCTTACTGAAGGTATCAGAAATATATTCCATCTAAGGATTGGATGATACTGGCCAAAGTCTCAATCTTTCTTCAAAACAAACAAGATTGCACCAAAACTAGACAAATCTCAAAAGCTTAATATACAACTTACTCGTGGGTTAAAATAAGCCAAAATAGCTCTAGATATATTCCTACATATCACAACAAGCAAAACTAACTAAAGAATCAAAGTTAAAACTCTCATATCAAGATTTCTTAAGAAAGGCTCTAAATAAAGCAAACCAGGCAACTTTAAAAACTTGCAAACTACAATGCTTAGATGGATGTGATTTGATCTATATGAGTCATCTCCGTTACTTACACGTTCTTGATATCAGCAAGATCAAGAAAGGAAGAGAAAAGACAAACAACCAATAAGAGCAAATCAACCAAGATAAGAGAGATTTGTAAGATATGAACAAACTTGATTATATTGCTACTTGTAGATGAAGGTTTTACAGTCACTCCATGAGAAGGACAAGAGAACAAACCATAGCACTCACTCTTCTCTCTCAAACGCTAACCCTAAACTAGAATGGTTGGAATGGAATAGTTAGCAACAAGCCTCTATCCCCTCAACTAAATAGATAGAGTAACTAGCACACATCTAATTCTAATAGATACTATCTACTAGCACAAATGAGGAAACCCATTAACCCCACACAATTACACTTACACTTGACTTAAGCACGCTTTTCAAAGCATATGAGCCTGAGCCTGCTAAGTCCCTAGCCTTTGATCCACTTGATTCTCTCAATATCTCCTTAACCCAAACCTCTTTCTCAAGCGCCGCTCAAGCATTGCAGTTTTGATCCAATGAAGTTTTGAGAATTTTGCAAACTATGAGAATACCCTCACTATGACCTAATCTGCATCTTCCATTATAAGCAATCACCATGCTTGCCACGTGCAGGTGCTCTAATGGATTGCCATGAGTTGAAAAGTCTTTCTCGTTCCAGTTCCATCGGACCATGTTTCACTTGGATTGACCAAGCCACTTGGTGCAACTAGTACACAAACCTTCCCTGTAACATTTTTTACCTTCCCTATGCTATGCTTGAACTCAAATATCTCACTCGACATCTTTGACCGTTATGAACCTCGGTTTCTCCATGAGCATTATCCCGATACTTAGCGTTGGCCATAGTTGACTCTAAACCTCTCTACATATCCAAGACAAAGAAATCATTTCTGGGTACAAATTCTTCACAACTTAACCCACATTAGCTCAAACATGCTTAATGCAACAAGAATACACAAACATAGGGCCAAAATACCCAATCCATGACCTAATTCCCTAATTTATGAATTCACCAGTTAGATTGATTTCCCGGTCAGTCTTACCGATTCCACTGGCCGGTCTGATCACTAGAGACCAAAATCTGATAGAAAATTCAAATATTTCATAAATTTGAAATTCAACTCCACATACATTGACAATGATTCGTCATAATTAATTCTGGATCTTCTCACGTAATCCTTTAAGTTGTGATGTGTTTGCTTCAAGGGAATACATTTGCAATAAACCCCCTTCAAGCCACTGGATGTGCTTATCATCAAATGCAAATAGATTTTAGATGTACGTACATGTGGTAGTTTTAAGAAATACGTAGCAATTAACACTATGTTTCTAGTTCTGGTACAAGAATTAATATGGATGGTAAAATGGCCAAATATAACTTCGTTTAAAATGTTTATAATTTTAACAAAGATATACTGAGCTACAGATTCAAAGAACAAAGATATGATGGGTACGAATTCAAAGAAGAAAGATATGATGGAAAAGGGTACAACTATGTAAGTGCTCTTCACTCGGATTGAATTGAACAAAATCAAGGGAATGGTCAATTTGGGGCTAACAATTTATTGTTTCAACTCTCCACAAGGTGTTCAGTTGGTCTCTTCATGTTAGGAGATGCTCCGAGATGGTCACTGGCAACTGACGAACAACATGCATGCAGTTTTGTTATCAGAACTGAATTGACGCAAAAGAGATAAATGTAAAAAATGAAACAATCAAACCCGGAGGAGAAGAGCGAGGAAGGAGGAGAAGACGAAGGAGAGGAGCAACCGGAGGACGACGACCCCTACCAGCCACGGTGTTTGGCCACGGTCAAGCCCACCCATGGGCCTCTAGATTTCAAAGACAAGGATGGCCGAGTCGAAGTCAATGGTGGCAACTATGCCGATAAGCGGGACACCTAGGGGCGGTGTCAACACACGACCATCTCGCCCATAGAAGTCACCGGGCTCCCTGGTGGCTATAAGCCATGGCCGGTGAGCCCACCATAAGGAGCGACGGTCCACCACAGAGAGAAGCGGTGAAGGGGCCGGAGCGAGGGAGAGTGCCATGGGGTTGGAGCGACGAGGCCGGTGGTGGCCAGCGGTGTAGGAGGTGGCGTCGAGTAGGCCGGCACAGTGGTGGTAGGCGGCTTGGGTGGCCGTCTGGTGGAAATGGTGCACTCGAGAAGGCGAAGAAGCTCGGCCAGTACTCGGGGTTGGCGCTCGGGTGGCGTCGAGCTTAGGCACTGCCTAGGGATGCCAGAGAGAAAGAGAGAGATATTAAGTGAGGGGAAGGGATAAGGAGGTGAGAGAAGAAGATAAAATGGGGAGGCTGTTCGACCGAATAAGAGAAGGAAGAACAAGAGATAGAAGGACAAAAGAAAATAGGAGAAAAAAAGAAAAGAAATTGAGGGTTCTTGCGACGTGCACGTCTTTATGTCAGTTCGGGTCTACACGTAGGAACAATAACGTCCGTATGTGTGCATATATTATTACGATGTTTTGAGTTGGGTTAAATGCATGTTTAGGTGGAGGGCCAGAGTCGACGCCGTCCGCACGTCGCTCCTCTCTGCTTGGTTAACAGACAAGTACATGGTAGAATAGTGGATTATGGTGAATGATTGGTATTTTGTGTCTTTTATTCCATGTCAATACTTTCGATTACATGTTAATCATACTCTGATAAGTTATAGCTTATAATTGAAGGTTAACATTAAAGGAATGTTGCATTATGCATCATACATAGGACCTATTTCAGTAGGCATCCCACGACGGTGGAAAGATAAAGATCTACTTAGATAGGTACCTCTAGGAATGAAGGTAGAGGGGTTCATCGACGAATGAGCACTCCATTATACCAGTATAAGCTACAGTGATAGACACATCGCATTCCATTGCATGAAAACAGAACAGAACAGTGATACAATTACAGATGTATTGCATAAAAGTGACAATAGTGAAATAGTTATAGAGATAGTGACGTATAGTTTACGGAAATGAAAATTATTAAATTGGTATGTTAATGCTACTGTTTTATCATGTACTTGCTGAATCTCTGAACTCCTCCTTACTTTGTTTGTTTTTTAGGTAATCGTTGAAGACATCATGCATGGGAGGGAGCATCACATGAATAATTTCATGTACTAGCAGCACAACACGTGTCAACTTTTGTTAGCATGTTGTAGACTACTGTTATGCTAGAGTAGTTGATTAAAATGGTGTGATGTTTAACTGATCATTGTAATATAAATAAAGTAGTGGTTGTCTAAAATGGCAACATATCCTACACACTCAACCTTACGGTGCACTTACAGTAGATCCCAACTAAAAAAGTCACTAAAAATTCCGAGAAAATTTTACATGTACTTCTAAATTTACTCCACCTTTATATAAATTTTCAAATTCAAATTCATTCTATGTTAAGAGCAGCGAGAAAGAGAATTTCTAACAATTTAAACTCTTAACATTTGTCATATTTTTCTCTTTTTTGTTACCGCTAACATATAATGAATATGAACTTAAAATTTTATACATAGGTGGAGTAAGTTTAGACGTACATGTATAATTTTTTTGAAATCTGTCGTGACTTTTTTTAGTTAAGTGCACCATGAGTGCATCACAAGTTTAAGTGCATAGAATATGTTGCCATTTAAAACAGTATTGGTTGAGATTAGTAAAATGATATAATGGTGATAGCACTCTAGACTCTGTAGAGAGGCAGGGTGTTACATATCTGGATCAGATCGAATGGTTGAGACTTAAGACAGCTATTTCTACCACAAAGATGGTTAATATGGGGGTGTTTATGTATTTGTAGCTTCAGTAAGTAGTATAGTTTGATTTTACCTCAGTTGAGTGCTCCTTAATGACCTGCATGCTCTCCATCCAAGAAGTAGATGACGAGCATGTTCTGTAACTACGGATCACATGCAGGTCCAGCTTCAGTTTGTGACCCCGGCTGCCGATCTTTATGTAGCATTAAGTAGCGTCAGACCTGTAAGGCAATAGGGATTTGTATATTGCCAAAAATGCCAAGAGCACTAAAGATTAACCGAGGACACCTCGACAAGCAAAAAAAAAAAACGACAAAAGGGTCCGCTGCTCATTCTTTGTCAATCATTTATGTTCCATTTCTTTTTTCTTCTTGAGTGAAATAATTTTATTTGTCACTCAAAACTTTCACGCTACTGCTCTTGCAAAGCAACTTAACAATTCGCTGCGCAGCAGTGCAGGTACAAATGCACACGCATCTTACTTCAGGAAAGCACCCCCAAGGTTACATCCGTTGCGGTTCAAGGTTCAACCAAAGTAATATATGGACGACGTGCAGGGATGACTTGGCCAGTTGTAGGGCGGCTATGTCCACGGATGAGGCTTGCAGCATGCAAATTCAGTATGGGAGAGTAAGTGAGATCGTGCGAGGATGTTTGATTTCACGGCAATGATCTAGACATCAGCGCACTCTTGCTCTGTCAGCAGCAAGCACATTAGATTGTCCCTCCATATCCTCCTCTCTACTTGCCTATCGCAGCTGCACCACGGAAGAGTTAAGCACATTCTTGCAGTTGACGTCTGAAGCTATATAAAAAAAATAGGTGTGTATACGTATCACTCGGATATTTTCTTCTTAATAATCATCCAAATTTTGAACCGTTGGATTAAAGATCCAACGGCCCTTTTTTTTAGGGGAGAGATTATTTTTTTTTGGAGGGGGCGGAGAGAATTCGTGGCCGTTGAATCTCTAATTCAACGGTCACAAATCTATATGATAGTTAGAAAGAAAACATCCGGATGATGTTTATCAATACCCAACAAAATTACATGTCAAATGGTTAACCAACATATTTACTAGTGATTTGTTCAAAAGTGCCGTGTGTTTCATAGGTGGTGTTCATTATGGCTTATTTTTGGTGGCTTATGACTGAAAGCACTGCAGCTGACTGAAAAAACACTGTAGCTAACAGAGGCTTATTTAACATAATTAAATTTAAAAAATTAAAAAATATAAAAAAATATGTTAGTCCGTCACAGACAACGCAAATGAATACAGGAAAAAAAAGAACCGGCAAAAAAGCTTAAAAAAAACCAAAAGTTCAGAAAAAGACAAAATTATGAATAGTGAAAAATAAATCAGAAGTCAGAAGCTGAAGCCGAAACGAGCGGGGCCATAATGGGACAGCTAGAGTCATGACTAAACATCTATAATTTTCAAAGAAATAAAGTTTGTTACATGTCACAACTAATTAAAACATCAAAGCGATTATAATAACTCCATGTAACTGTACGGCTCATGGTAGCAAAGTTCTTTGTTTAGTAAGCAAATTTCTCATAGATACCTGCATCTTCCGCAAGTCAGAGAAGTCGGAAATTGTTTCCCTAAATATACTTGAACTGATGAACATATACTAACTAGTGCCTACCCCCCAGTAACTTTCAATTATATGGAGCGCACCTATAAAATAATTATACACAGAGGGAGCCTCACACAGGAAACAGAGGAGATGGACGCAGGCGGCAGCGTCGCTGGCGAGGGGTGATCCGAGAGGCGAAGGTGACAAGTAAACTGGGTCATGGGGAGGGTAGTGAAGTCACGGGAGGCGACACTTTGTCTCGGGCGGCGACGAATGTTGAACTTCCATACGCAAAATCCTGCAGGTGCGAAGTCCCTACTTTATTTATTGTGTGAAGTCTCTGACTTCGAAGCGAAGTCCTACTTCGAAGGAGTTGGAGTGCACGAAGTCTCGGTCATCGGCGGGAAGCCTCTGGACCTTCGTTGCGAAAAAAACCTGGGACTTACTTCGAAAAGCCTCAGTTCTCGCCTGTCAGAGTCTACACTTAATCTCACTCCGAACAACTCAAGAACAATATAGCTCGCACAGGATTTGGTGCTGCAGAACTTGGCTACTTTTCAGGTAGCTGCAGAACTTGGCGGCGGGGGAGGAAAGAGGCAACGGCGCTGAAGGGAAAGAGGGGAGAAATTAGGGCACACATGAGCTGGAGGGGCCTAAGGTGAACTGACCAGCGTGGTTGGTGGAGCCAGGGAGTGGCCGAGGTAAGCTGGCAACACGAGCTAACGATGGCGTGGTGAGGGCATCGTGGAGGCGACGCTCGGGCGATGGAGGGCTTTGGCCCAATAGCTGGGGAAGGTCAAGAGCGTCAAGGTGAAGCTCCAGGGGGAGTAATTGATGCGAGGAACTCCTGAGAGAAAATGGTGGTGGTGGTGTCGCGTTTGGACCGGAACCCATGAAGAATGGCTCCGCATGTGAAATTGCAATTATGTGAAAGGGGGAGAAGAGGACACCTGGGAACATGAGGTGATGCCCTCACATTTGGAAGAGAATCACCGGAGCAGGGAATGGGCATGCCAGAGCTTGTTGATGGCGAGGTGACATCGTGGCAGAGTCAGAAGTTGTGGCACTTCTTGGTCATTGTTTGCGGCGTGGTTTGTCGGACACGGGAGCAAGCGCGCCGGGGCACGGGCGCGCGACGGGCGCTTGGCGCAGCGCCAGCGCGGCACACGGGCTCCACGCAAGCGTCCTGCTAGCATGGCTCGAGTACACCGGGCGATGCGGTCTTGCACCGGGATGGCGCGTCTTGTCATGACCACTTGGTCTGGCCGAGAGCAGAGGGGGAAAACAGAGGAATGCCAGGCCGGGTTGGGGTCCTTGGGGAGATATGGGCTGAGACAAAGAAAATAGAAAAAGAGAAACGGGCTGGCCTAATTGGGAAATTCTGCCTTTTATTTTTATTTGAATTTCAAATTTTGGTTTTGGTTTTGGAATTCGAATTTGAATTTCCATTTGTCGAGTTTTTAAAGAGTGCATCATTTTTCATTCTTAAATTTCATGTCAAAATTCCCTTCTTTAATTTTTTGTTTTAACTTAGGTTGTGTTTCAATGAATTTAATTTGAATTTAAATTCTCGGATATTTGAATTCATATTTCATTGTTTCAAATTTTCTTTTCTGTTGTTAGTTGAATTATTATTTGTACCTAGGATTATTCCCTGTTATTAATTTGCATAGCACAAGATTCAGAAAACCCCAAATAAAGTTTCAGAAGAAATTCGAATACCAACAAAATGCAACAAAATTTTTTAAATTTCTCATAATTTCGAACATCCAAAATTTGGGATGTTTCAAAAGTGTTGAGGGGCCAAAAGCACACTTAATCCTTTCAAAACAACGTAGAACCTATTCCCTTACCCACTCCTCATTACTTCCTTCTCCATATATCATCCCTTCTCGTTTCCTATTTATATGAGACTTGAGTATGCAAGTGGTAGGAACCTTTCTGATGTATGGGTTTCAACCGTTCAATCAATTCCCTCCCGGAACCGTGTTTACACTTTATAACAAATCACACTGCCTTTTGTGATTAAAAATCTTACACAGAAGATGGATGCAATGCAATCGAAATCTTAAAAAATGTAAGATAACGATTTTCCCATTAACTAAGGTCACAGAAGAGACGACAGACATGTTGAAGGACATAACTACGCACTTAACTCAGTTACTCATTTCAAGCTCTCCCCAATATATATGTACTCTCCTTTTACTCCATTGTTCTTGTGATGTCTAACTGCTGCAGTTTGTAAGTTCAAGCTGGCACTCAACTATGAGCTGCACAAATATCACAACAAGATGGCTCTACATATTATTTTCTTACATTGAACAAATTAATTTGAGAGTAAAACAGCTCACTAATTTTATGCAGGACCGGCAATGGTAGCAGAGAGAGGATAAATAGTGCCTTTTCCAAATTTTTCTTAAATACTGAAAATCTTTCACTCCAAAGCCATAGATATAAGAAGATCATATTTTATAACCTACGACCAAGCAACAACCCAAAATAGCAAATAGCACAGAAGCTGCACCTGACTGATCTGACTAGAAAGAAACCTGCAGTCTAACTAGAAGTAAGCTAGTGGTCTGAATGGCTTGAAGCCTATTGTCTAACCGGACCTAAGTGTGGTCTGACCACTCCCTGATCCTTGAACAGAAAATCAACCTAAGTCTAAATCACTTTTTATCCGAACTTGAAAATCCATAATCAAAAGAGAACAAACTTTCTTTTTATCCAAACTTGAAAATCCATAATGAAAAGATATCAAACTTTGCATAGACCTAGCTGAGTGTCTCAGGAATCTATTTCATCCAAAAATTGGGATGATCCTAGCCAAAGTCCTAATATTTCCTCAAAACATACAAGATTGTATCAAAACCGAACAAATCTCAAAATCTTGAGATACAACTTGCTTGTGGGTTAAGATAAGCTGAGATGGCTCAAGATATATTCCTACATGTCACAGAAAGCAAAACCAACTGACAAATCGAAGCTAAAACCCTTAGATTAAGATTTCTCAAGAAAGACTCCAAATCAAGCAAACTGGGTAACTTCAAGAACCTGCAAACTACACTGCCTAAATGATGAGATTTGATCTACATAAGTCATCTCCATTACTTACATATTCTTCGCACTAGCAAGATCAAGAAGGAAACAGAAGAGGCAAAGAACCAACAAGAATAAAAGCAAATCAATCAAGACAAGAAAGATTCACGAGAGATGAACAAACTCGATTATATTGCTACTTAAGGATGGATATTTTACAGCCACTCCATGAGGAGAATAAGAGAATACACTACAACACTCACTTTTCTCTCTCTAACCTTAACCATAACTCAAAAATGATTGGAATGGTGAAAGCATCTAGGCCCCTAAAAATGGTTTTGGTAATTAATGAATTTATGTGAATATGAGACTAACATTTTTAATGAGTTTTAAAGGTTAAGTCCACTTATGGGTGACAAGATGCAAGCCAAAGATTATTTGTGAAGATCAAAATGGCTCAAGACAAACGTATATGTAAAGTAGGATCCTCATTTATTTTTACCGGTCTTAGGGGAAAAGGTGGAAGACCGGATTATAGGTTAAATAATTGTACCATAAAGAGGAATCATGGTAAGTAACTTGATAGCAAATTTTATCTGCCACATGGATCAAACTAGGATCATGCATACTTGAAAAATCTGTTTTAAAAGCCAAAACTTTGCTCTGTCTGGACGAGCGGTAGTTCCGCAAATTTCAACGTCGGTACTACCGTGCAGCGGTAGTTCCGCAGGAAAAATCGGAACTACCGGCGACCGGAAGCTCCGGATCCCGAGCGAACCCTTTTTTCCAGAGAGCACCCTCCGGATGCATTTCGAGTTTTTGAGGGAGCGATAGTTCCGCTGTCAGAGCGGTACTACCGGACACAGGTAGTTCCGGATGGAGAACGGAGTCTTTTTTCCAGAGAGCACCAAACTTAGACTTTTGGAGTTCGGCTCGAGCGGTAGTACCGCGCCGACTTTGCGGAACTACCGGTTAGCGGTAGTACTGTAATTTACAACGGCGGTAGTACCGCGCCGACAATCCAACGGTCACTGCAGAGGCTCTGACATAGCCGTTTTGTTGGGTCAGATATGGAAGCGGTAGTACCGGCTGTAGAACAGCGGTAATACCACCCGTGCTGATTTTTCTAGAATTTATTTCAAACGGCTAGTTTTGGTAGGTGGAAGGTATAAATACCCGTACCACTGCTCAAGGACAGAAGTTAGAGTCCCTATTGACCATTCTTGAGTATTGAGCATTCACTCCACACCTCTTTTCTCTCTTGAGCACATATTTGAGGTGGTTGAGCAAAAAGTGCATAGCATTCATTAGTTTGATCCTGGTCACTTGTTTGCAATCAAACGAAGCTCTTGTTATATTACTCTTGGTGTTTGCCGGCACCTGGACGATTGGGAGGAGCATTGATCGGTAATCTTCTCAAAGGAGATTGTGAGAAGACCCGGTTTTCTTGTGAAGGTTGGAGCTCACCTACCCGGAGCGGGAAAGAGCTACCTCTAGTGATTGAGGTGTTTCGGCTTAATTTGTGGAGCCGGTTCGATTCGTTCGAGCCAACCTCAACGTGGATTAGGGGGAACCGACAAGTTTCCGAGTACCACGGTAAAAACATAATTGTGTTCATTTCTCACTTGTCTTTTATTAGCTCTTATTTGCTAGCATAGTTGAGATCCTTGTCTTTATTTAGAGCTATCATTATTGCTTATTTGACTAGAATTGTGTAGACTTAATTGTATTACATTCTTGCTGTTAGAATTGTAGAAAATTATTTAAGTAGACAAGAAAAATTTAAAACCTCCTATTCACCCCCCCTCTAGTCGGTATCCTTGATCCTACAAATGGTTAGCATGCAAGCCTCCACCCCATCTACTAAATAGATAGAGCAACTAACCCACATTTAACCCTAATGTATACTATCCATTAGCATAATTGAGCAAAATCAGTTAACCCTACATAATACGGGTTTTACACTTACACTTAACTAATGCATGATTTTCAAAGCACATGAACTCAAACCCACTAAGTCTTTAACCTTTGATCCACTTGATCTTTTTAGCATCTCCTTGATCTAACAAACTTTTTGGTATTTGGCAAACTACCAAAATACCCCCGCATTGACCCGGTTTTCATTTTCCTTGAAAGCAATCATTATGCTTGCCATGTGTAGATGCACCAATGGCTTGCCACATATCAGCAAATCTTTCTCGTTCTGGTTCCATCGGATCATGCTTCACTTGGACCGATCAAACCACTTAGTGCAATTCGTTACTTGAACCTTCCCTTTAACATTCGTCGCCTGTCCTGTATATGCTTGAGCTCAACCATCTCACATAGCATCTTTGACCGTACTAGATCTCGACTCCTCTATAAGCATAGTCCTAGTACTTATTGTTGACCATAGTTGACTCCAAACTTTCTTGTACATCCAAAAACAAGAGAAATAATTTCTAGGTATAATTCTTTATAACTTGACCCACATTAGCTCAGACATGCTTCATACAACATGAATGCATTAACTTAGGACCAAAATACCCAATTCATTACCAAATCCCAAATTTCAGAACTTACTACCGAAACCAACAGACGGCCGGTCTGACCGCTCAACCGAGCCAGTCAAGCTGATTTCACCGGCCGGTCTGACTGCCTGGCTGAGCTGGTCAGACTGTTAGAAACCGAACAACAGGTAGAAATTAAATCTTTCACAAATTTAAATTTTAACTTCACAAACATTGGGGATGATTCGTCACACATAATCTTTCACTTTATTTACTACATGTGACATCAAGGCTCTCTCACCAAAGTTCACCGTTTAACAAGACTCTGTCATAAACCCTGCCCACTAACTCCGCTTTACTTCTTTGTCTCTCCTTTCTACTATCCTATTTATATTGCTATTTTTCTTGACCATCTTCTTCATAGCTTCTCTTGTTTGTCACGGGCATGTTTACTACCAAACATGTGGAGTAAGCTACAGACACAAGGCGCACAAGAGTGAAGCGAACAGGTGTAAGTGTGACCATGGCTATGGAAGCACTATGTTCTCTCTCTCTCTCTCTCTCTAAATTGAGAATTTCACATCGTTGCTCTTACAAAGAAGGCTTAGTTGTTTGTTTTAGGCAAATACATTTTGGGAATGGGTGGCATCACAGAAAAACAAAGTACATCGTGGAGCTGATGAACTATGTGAAGAGCTTGATGTGGCAGTCATCTGTTCTGGAATTGCTTGACGTGGCCACAATCATAAACGCTTGTCATCTGAGCTAGTATCTCAAAGGCAAGGCACAACTGGTGCATGCCAGAAACTCAAGCCTCATTAGCCTCCCTGAGAGAGATTGCTCTACCGGATATATGAGCCATCGATTGTTGATGTTGAAAACATATGATAGGGAACTTAGACTTCACGCCTTCTTTAACTCTGTCAATTAAATAAGTCAAATGATGGATACTTAGCTTGTCTAACTGCAATGCTTTATTTGCTGCGCCATGCCTAATTGGGTCCTTTTGGGTAGTCCAGTTACTAGTCTAATATGAGATTTCTTCTAATATACATATTTATAATTGGACCTGGACCCATAGTTATTTCCACCAATTATATCCAATCCAAAAGGGCCTCACACAAAATCCTGGTATGTTTCCTTCTCAAAAAGATACCGGTATGTTTGGCCCATGGAGATTGATTTGTATCTTTTGTCTGAATATATTCACTGTAAAAACAGAAATTATGATGGTCACTTGTTTACTATTTTTTCCGAAGCTTCCCCTTCCATGAAACCAATGGTAGAAAGAGCTAAATTAAGCTGGAGCCGTGGAGGTGTATGAGATTGAGGAGACAACGAAGTATTGTGTGCACATACCAAGAACATGCATGCATATACATATGTATTACTAAAGTGCAATCTCTACATCTCTATCAAACAAGTTTTCAGATTCAAAGTACCACATTTTTGTTGTTCGAGAGTAGAAATGCCTATTTAAGGCCCACGCAGGAGAGAATATCGCTTTGTGAGTATTATATATACTTAATATGACAAGTATATATATGTTGTTAGTGCTGTTTTTCCAATTCTTTTCAAGAAAATTTGTGAACGGTAGTCCTTACAACACTCTGTCGTTCTTACAGGAATGGGTGGCACCGGGAAAGATCAAACGAACAGTCCGACGCCGTGATCCACCGGGTTCGCCTTGGCATCTTCAAGTTCTATATATGTCAGTTAGACAGTTGGCCGGAAATGTGGCGCAACCACGACACGGACTGAGCTATCACAAATGTCGAAAATTCGGCTCAATAGAGACTATATGTGATTCTGAACAAGAAATGAGTGACTAGATAAAAAAATAAATCAACAAAAATAATAGCATTTCCATGAGCTGATCCAATGATACTCTGGAAATAAGATGGTAACGGTCTGAATCTCTGATGAAAACAACATTATCTCGTCATGGCAAATTACCATGTAAGAATTCTTGAGATTCCTCGACCTCTCAATATATATTTCTACTAAGTATGGTAATTTGCAAGTTGCTTTTGGTTAGTGGATGTTTGAATATTAATCGATTCGTTACCATGACTCATTCTCTTGTAGTGACAGAGAAAAAAAGAAACGAAAATATGGATTAAGGCTAAAGGCTTAATGGATTCGGACTTACGCGCTTTAAAAAGTGCAAGTGTGAACATGTGTCAGTAAAACCATATATGTGGGGTTATAGGGTTCCCCTGTTATGCTAATTGGATAGTATCCACTGAGGATTAAATGTGGCTGGCTAGCTCATCTATTTAAAGGGTTAGGATGAAGACTTGTGGTTAACCATCAAACCTCACTATGTTGTGCTCTCATGTGTTAGGGTTTGAGAATTGAGTGCTTAGTGTGCTCTCTATCCTCCAAGGTGGAGTAGCTGTAAAACTTTTCTCCTCAAGTAGCAACATATCAATCTTTGTTCATCTCTATGGATCTTTTATGTTTTGGTTGATTTGCACTTGATTTGGTGGTTTTGATCTCCTCTCTCTTCTTCTTGATCTTGTTGTGCTAAGGACAATAAGAGACGGAGATAAACTCTAGAAATCAATCTCCACCCATCTAGGTACTTTGATAGCAAGTTTACGAAGAAACTCGGTTTTGCTTAATTTTGGCCTCAACGAGTGATTTCATGATCTGAGGGTTTTTGGCTTGATTTCTTTGGTATTCTAGCTTGCTGTTACATGTGGGAATACATGTAGAATCATCTTGGCCATCATCCACTCACGAGCAAGTCATATTCATTGTTTTTGGTTTTTGCCCTAGTTTGGTGTACTCTTGCTTTAAACACCAAAAGATTGGTACTTTGGCAACGATTCTTTTGATTATTGTATGGAATAGGTTTCTAACATCGTAGAGATGGTGTGTGCTAAGTTTCAAGTGAGTTAGACTCTTGGATCAAAAGTTACATAGATTCCTGATGTTAAAGTCATGATGATTTCACCATTTATGCAATGATTTTACTGTAGCAGTGGTACTACCGGGGGCACTGTGGTGGTAGTACCTATTTTAGTGCAGCAAGCGGCGCTACTGTGGTATTGCAGCGGTACTACCAAAATTACTATTCATTCCTCGGATTTTTGGCTTCTTGATTTGCTAGGTTGTGTGTTAGCTTTTCATCCTAATTTCTTAGCTTTGTTGTTATTGCAGTGAATGATTGGTGAATACTTGGAAGAAAATTTTGAGGCACCTTTCAACCGCTATCTTCTTTTGCCATCTTCGGTCCTACAGCCATTTTGATCTGCACACTCTTTTTCTGGCCACTGTGTATCTCTCCCATGCTCTCTCACTCCAGAATTCCCCACCCGATACTCTCTACGTGCAGTCAGTGCATCCACTGGGATCGTTGATCTAAACACCATTAGTTCTCGGTGGCCAAATGAAGCTTCACCAAGTAGATTGCTAGCGTCACTCACCGACATTAATCCTCTAGTGTCTCCCCCAACCTCTGACTAAAGGTGTGTTTGGTTGAGCTGTGGCTTCTGAAAAAGCTGCTGTGAGTGTAATGTGGAAAAGTCAGAGGGTTGTGGGTGTGAAAAAGTCAAAGTGTTTGGTTCAAAAGTATAAAACTTACCTCCTATCTCTATTTTCCTTGAAACAACTGTGAAACAGCTCTCTATTTTCACCATTTCAAAAAGCAGAAAGCCAAAAGTCAAAAGCAGGGTTCAAGGTGCTTTCAAAACTGTACTACCCAAAAGTAGCTGCTTCTGAAAAAGCATCTTCTGGTTTGCACCCCTTTGATTGGCTTTTGGCTTTTTAGAAGCAAAAGCAGCTCCCAAAAGCTCAACCAAAGGCACCCTAATTGAGGCCCCTTTTCTACTCTCGCCTCTTGACATCACCCTCAAACACACAGCAGGTGGCAGAGCCATGGCCAGATACGAGCTTCCAAGGTGAGGAGCATTCATGGCATTGTACTAAGTTGCTAAAGGGCTTAAACATAATTTTCCTTTTTTTGTAGTCCATTTTCTTATGAGCAATGGATTGATTTGTAAGATTCACCAGCTCAGGGTCAGGGTCCCTTATGTAATTTTTGACAACCAAGGGAAATTTATTTTGGCAAAATTTCATCGGTAACCGTTGGTTACCAGCCTTATCAACTGGAATAGGTAAAATTTTATATCTAGAAATTTTTTTTGATTCAATAAAATTCATCTAAAAATTCAAATTTTCAAATTTCAATTCAAAAATTTTGGCTGAAAAATTCCAAAATTTCCGGTAACTGGCGATAACCGGCCATATCGTTACCCTCTGATAAAATTTTTTATCAGATAAAATTTTCCCTGGTTGTACTTACACTCAAATATTTATCCAGAGTTAATGGCCTTATGGGCCATATTAGCCTTAAAAAACAAGTTTCTTAGAATAAATATGCACCATTTAATTTAATTAACACGTTTATATATAGAGTGGTGCTGGTTTTATCCAGTTCCTTATTTAATCATTCCGTATCACATGATTCTGTCAGCTTAGCTAAAACATGAGCTGCTGCTTCATTATTTTAAGAAGTGTATGCTATTGTTAAAGATCAAATTTTGTTCAATTCAAGGGCCATTGTATTCATGCTAACCCTCGATTCCGTGCTAGTTCGTCTCTTCGTAAGACATGCTGAGTGGAAGATGAGTGTTTTCTCTGTTAGATAAGAGTGGAAGAAGCTTTTTTCATCTCTTCATGGAGTGTTATTTTGCTCAAGCTCGCTGGTATTTTCTGTCCTTCGCATCAAATGAGTGTGCACCAGTGCTGGATGTTTTCAGTAGGCTCAAGACAAGCCTGCGGTTTCCATTCTTTATGGAAATGCTAATAACTAGCTACGGAAGCGCAGCGCCACGCTGCGCTAGCTATCACGTGGACCGAAGAAAAAGAGTCGACAATTCTTCAGGGGTGTTTTTTTTCAGAAAAATAAGGATCCATATGTAATTCTAGGAAAAATGAAGGGTTTTTTTGGGAAAACGCGGGGCTAATCACGTCAGAGAAGGGTCTCCCTGGAAAATCAAGGGCCTATACATAATTTCAAGAAAGCGGAGGGTCTTTTCGTGAAAGTGCTAGCGTGGTAGGTGCTTTTTGCAAAATTGAAGGACACGTATGCAATTTCAAAAATCAGAGAGTGTTTTCGCAAAAAAATGCTGATGTGGTGTGGCTCCCCAGTGAGCAATCCCCCAAGGAATAATAGAGAGAGTATTTGCTATTGGTGCATTTGGTCAACTCGAAATAATAATAGTTTTTGAAGGAGTTACACCAACATTTGTCGTTTGGAAGACTAAGTTCAAGTCAGAATTTGCCATGGTTATACATCGTGTAAAAAGAAACACTTCATTCAGGATGGACCCCTGCCCCTTGCCCTCATGGGGATTATCCCTACGGAGCCCACTCCTATGGGAAAAATTGCCATCCCTATACAGAAGTCAGGCCTAAAGTATTAAGAAAACGAATATGACTTCTGATTTTAAGTTAGATACTTTATATTTGCCAATAATTTAAAAAGCTTCGTGATCAAAGACAACAATAGTTTAAAAAATACAAAAGAGGTGCCAAGGATTAGCTTAATCTACAATCGAGATATCTTTTTGTTTCAAGCGAGGTATCCCATCACAATTTAACAAAATAGAAAGAAGTCCATTTTACCCCTAACTTATGTCCCAAGTCCAAATTATATCCTAGAAACCGTGCACTTTTCGTCCCTTAATTATCAAAACTAGAGCAAATCATTCCCTCACCCTAAACCACCCCAAGTTTGTATGACATGATGTTTACTTGTACAAGTTTTTCTAATGTAGCATCCACGTGGATACTTATCGCTCATTCAACAAAACTCAATTAAAAAATAAAAAAGCTTGCTTGGCCCCAACATTGGCCTCCTCCGCGTTACTCCTACCGAATAAGGCCCAAATCAAGCTCAGGCACACTGCTGTTGAGGAGTATGGTAGCATCATGTCTGTGGAGGCGGAAGGACAGTGGAGGAGAGAGAGGCAGAGAGGTAGGAGGGGTGATGGTGACGCTAGAGATGATGAGGATAGCAGGGAAGATAGCCAAGGATGGCGGTGACGATGGGTGGGTCAGATCCAGAAGTGACCGCTCCACCTTCCCCATGCCACCGCTGTCGAGAACGAGTCATCCTAGTGCTCCAAATCACCAGTTGTCGCATCGCTGTCTCAGTTCCTAAGCTCATTGGCCACCTTGATTCCTCCTTTTAGGGGCAGAGAGACATAGAGACGGTAGAGAGACTAGAGAGAAAAGAGGGAGAGGGGAAAGGATAGAGATGGACAAGAGATGGAGGCATCAGGAGGGCACACGGCGCTGGGGTGGCAGGCGAGGGTGGTCGCCGTCAGTGGTGCTTGGTGAATCAGGCACAACAAATGAGAAAGAGGATGAACGAAGGAAGAGGGAGGAAGAAAGAGATGGGGTTGACATGTGGGACCCATGTGCCCCATGTATAATATTTACTCCTTTTTATTTGCTCTAGTTGATTTAGATGCCACTTGTATACCATGTAAAACAAAACCAATGACGTGACCGCCAACATGGCTAAAACCACTAATGAAAACAACATAAAGGTGTGACTTGCTCTGGTTTTAACAATTTAAGGATGTAAAGTAAACAATTTTATAGTTAAGAGTATTTTTTTGGACTCAGATCATAAGTTGCGAGGGTAAAATAGACTTCTTCCTACAAAATAATAGGAACCAAGCCTAGCTCAATTGGTGGGAGGTGTGGGTGTATACCTCCACCACTCATGTTGAGTCCTCTTCGGCTTAGATTTCGTTACCTATTTTTTTCTTAATTAAATTGATACATAGTCGCTCCTATGTATCCTATTTTTTTTGTTTCAAAGAAAAATTAAACAAAATAAGAAGACAAAAAAATTGTAACTAGTACTCTGCTTCTTTACTCGACTAAAAGTTTCACCAAAGGATTGTAATGCACTAAACCAATGGCACATACTGGCAGGATATTCATCTATAACTTGATGCTGTTGTTGTCTCTGCCTTCTTACAAACAGTCCAAGTTTTGTTTCTTTTATGGTTGATTCATGGAAGAATAGATGTAACAGCCCAGCTGTTTATTTCTTAAAAAAAATAAAATAAATATTATTAAATTAAATTAAGTTGGTTTAAAATAAAAATAAAGAATTTTGTGTCTGAAGTTTGAATTTTGCTTTGCCTTGATTTTCTGCTTTTTAAAAAAAGCTGGATTTGAAAAGTAATTTAAATAAAAACTTAAAAATATTATTAAATAAAAGGATATGTTGAATTTTAGAGAAATCATATTTTAAATTAATCAATTGGCATTTATTTAGATTTTCTGAGTTTTTCTGGAGTTTCAAAATCTATTTGAAATTAAAAAGTATTTTAAAGTAGGAAAACATAATATCAACTTTAGTTGGAAATAATTTTATTAAGTCCAAAATATCTCCAAGAGCTTATGTGAATTTTTCTGGAAGTTTTGGGATTTATTTCATATTTTTATGTGCCTTTATGAATTTTCTAGGCTTTTCTGAAAATCTAAAATCAGAAAATAAAATTTAATTTCCCTCCCCTCCCCTACAGCCGCCACGTGGACGGCCAGATTCCGCCCACGTCGCCGCCATCCGACCACCTGCTCGTCTCGCCTTCCTCCCCTCTCCGTTCGCCCTGTGTGCGGCTCGGATGCGGCCACGTCTTCTCCTTCCAGCCCATCCCCGCCGTCCCCTCCCACTTAATCCCCGGGCCGCCCGATCCGCCTCCGCCAGTGTGGCGCAATCCGCCGCCCGTTCGCCCCTCTCTTCTCTCTCACCGCTCGGGCCCACCCGTCAAGACCGCCTCCCTAGCCTTCCCCTTTCTTCCCGCGATCACCGCCACCATCGCGCCATTTCCGTGAGTAATTCCGCACACCTGTTGCTCTCCGCCCCTATAAAATTCCCCCCGGCTCCGCCTCTCTCCGCACTGCCTCCCCCTCCACTCCTCTCTCTCTCCCAAGCTTCCCCTCGCCTTGGCCAGGCGCCTCGGCCCCGCCGACGCTAAGTCCGGCGAGCAATCGCCATCGCCTCGGCCGATCTCACGCCTCGCCGTCGTCTCCTTGACTTCCCACGCCGTGAAGCTCGAGCCCCCGGTAGAGCCTCCTCGCCGTCGGACCACCGTTGCTTGCGTGAGACCCGAGCCGTCACCGCCTCTACTGTCGCCGGCCATCTCCGATCGTCGCCGAGCTCTGCGCAAGGTGAATTGAGATCCTCGGCCTCTCTCCTCCTCCTCCCTCGCCGCCGCCATGCACCGGAGCTCCGTGAGGCTCGCTCCGGGGTCGCCTCCCACCGGCTCGGCCACGTCGGCCGTCGGTGACGTGGCGGTGATGTGGCCGCCACCATGCACCCCGTCACCGCCACCTCGGCGCCTTCCCGCCTCGCCGCCCACCCCACCCCCATGCCACCCAGTAGCCTCAGGTCAGTGGACTGGTCCATGGACCGGGCTCACCTGTCGATCGGTCACCCCTAGGGTGGCCTTTGTTGACGCAATAAATCCGATTTTTCAGTATAAAAACAATTCAGCCAAAAAAGAAAATCCATGCTGACGCAATAATTCGATTTTCCTTTAGAAAAATAATTCCAAATATCCAATTTATTCATTTTCTCTGATTTCAAACTTCCGAGAGCCCGTTCTTCTTCGTTTTAACTCCGATTGAGCCCATTCAAATTTCTAAATTCATCAAAAATTCCTCTCTATCTATTTCTGGCCTCAATTCAAATATTTTAAGTTAATTTGAATTTATTTTGAATTTATTTGAGTTTGGTGAGTTATTTTCACGTGTAGACTTCGACGATTCGGAAGAATTTCTCGACCAAGGTTTGCACCCATCTCAAGAGCAAGGCAAGTCACACTCATTGACCATGTTGATCCCAGATTGCAAATAAAATTATGTCATCTTAAATTATTCTGCATGCATAGTTTTATTGAATGTATTTCAATTCAGTTTTAAATTTAGTTATTGCCCACTTGTTAATTCCTCCATTGATATTGAATTCCTCAACACCTTGTTACCCTAGATTAAAACTCTAGTTAGTACATTAGTATTGACTAGAGAATTTTATATCAAATGATTAGACCTGCTTAGACTTAATATTTGTTTTGGGATATCTTTTCACATAAAATGATAAGCTTTTGAAATGAATTCTTGACTTCGGTGAGTCAAGAAGGATTATGAAATATTTGGAGATAAAATATAAAATCTGATTTGGACTTAGGCTAATGGTTAGGTGGTGGGTGCAGGTATGCACTGTTGTTCGGAGACACAGTGTTAATTGTCGGGCACAAGGGGTATGTGGTTGAGCCTAAGTTAATTAAGGACCGGTCTGTGAGCTACTATTGCAAAGCCCTATCGTACTACCACAAGGTTGGTGTGGGACAGTCCTGGCTAACTAATTTGCGAGTCCCAACCTGAGCCTTGTCGTAGGTTGAAAGTGAGCATGGCGTAGGCCATGAGAAGTCTCACTTCGCTCAAGAGGGGGCTCCAACTTGTGAATTCAAGTTGTAGTGAAACCTCAGTGTGGGCTTGGCCAGGTTGAAGGCTTTGCATTGTAAAGGCCTTGTCATGATCTCCTCGCCGCACACCAAAGGAAGTGCGCTTATCGCGTGACAATATGGGATGATCTTGTCTTGTGGGTAAAGTTGTACAACCTCTACAGAGTGTATAATCTATCCTAGATAGCCGTGCCCACGGTCATAGGCATGCTGAGTAAAAGTTTTTCATGGATCAGACTTTGCTTTTCAAAATGATTTATAAAAACCTTATGGATGGATGGAATCCATGAGTGGTTGAAAAGCGTGTGGATGGATGGAATCCATACAAGATGTTTCTGAAAAGATGGTCCGGGTGGGATGCCCGTGGTTAGGTTAGTGTGGGGGATGGGCTTGCACTAACGGTATTAATTTCATTACAATTCTTGTTTTTACTTACTGTATTAAATTCATCAATTTCAATCTATTTACTGTATTTCTTTAAATACTGTTTTATGCAAACTAACCCTACAAGCCTTCCATTGAAGCCTTTATCATTATGATGCATTTCTCCGTGTGACTTGGGGAGTACAAGTTTGTACTCAGCTTGCTATCTCCACACAGAGGAAGATGACTTCAACTACGGTGAAGATCTGGACGAATAGGCCACGTCTTACTGTCGTTTGCCTGTGGGCAGGCTTAGTGGGCTTCTTCCGTTTCGGTGTTTTTCTTCCGCTGCTATTATTTAAATTTTGGCTTATGCGCCGTGGATGTAAACGTTGGCATTCATGCCCATATTTAGTTAATAAATGTCATTATAGTTGATATTTATCTTTGTTGTCCACTGTGTGCACTAGCTGATCCTGGACTAGTGCGATTTACACAGAGGGTCCAGGAGTCGTTGCTCCGGGTCCCGACAATAGAGTAGCTGGATTGACATTTTAACAGTTCCCTGCAGTAAATTGTATCGCACATGATTAGCAACAGAGTGCTAAGAATAGAGCGAAGCATGTATGTTGTGAAATGGGTATTTTTAAAAGTAGTAAATACTTCCTCTAGTCATAAAAACACGCCCTTTTGAATATCGATATGGTTCTCAAAACACCATTTTGTCCAATAATTTCTATTGTAATATAATTATAAAACTCAATAAAATTATAATATTATGAAATTATTTTTTCAGATAAATCTGTACATATAATTTTTATGTATCTAATATAAATATTTAAAAATATATTGGTTGTCTGCACGTACCAGAACGATATGTATTTGTGATTAGAGGGAGTATTGAACAAACAGGAACACACATCTAGGTATTCAATCACAAGGAGGCAAATAATTAACGTGGAAAACTGATGGATATGATCACATCAGTGGTGCATATGAACTGATGGGTTCTTTTGTCCTATGACTTATGGCTTATAGTTAAAAATTTTAGATTTTAGACTGTCCGCGAGAAGCAGTGCGCAGAGAAAAATAGTCGTATGTGATTTTTGCCAGTATAGTTGAACTCGGTATAGTTTGCATTACAATCTATCCGTAGACCCCATTTTTTTTAAAAAAATGCACCGTTTAAAAACTAGTTACTGTAACAAATGGAAGCCACAGCCAAAGTGAAGTGCTGCCGAACCCACCCATGAACTGGCCGAGGATAACATTAGTTTCCATTATTGCCAAAAATCTAGAAATTATTTCCTCACCTACTTCTCACTCTCTTGTAATGGCTTCCTTCTCTCCAATGTTTTATATTTTGATGTTTGTTCCCAACGAGTGGATATATAGAAGGCTAAGGGGTTCTCTTTACCATGAGTTTTGCATTCTCTATTTTGCCACTCACATGAACTTCATTGCTAGCATGGGAATGGGTGCCATTAGGAAAATATCAGATACATTGTAATCTGGTGAAGGCTTGATGGCTCCTACTTCTCACTCTCTTGTAATGGCTTCCTTCTCTCCAATGTTTTATATTTTGATGTTTGTTCCCAACGAGTGGATATATAGAAGGCTAAGGGGTTCTCTTTACCATGAGTTTTGCATTCTCTTTTTTGCCACTCACATGAACTTCATTGCTAGCATGGGAATGGGTGCCATTAGGAAAATATCAGATACATTGTAATCTTGTGAAGGCTTGCACTTCTGAGCAAAAGGAATGAAGCAAGTATCGCAGCGAGCTTGATGACTGTTGAGAATAGGAAGCGAGGGGTCACCTAAATGTTGAAGGCAAACCACATCTCAGGAAACTCCTCTTGAACTCCACCGAATTCAAAAACTCCCAGCCGTGTCAACATGTCACCTCGCAGCCAGGGCCTCCGTCAACTCCTCTAGAAATTATTTCCAGCCCGGAGCCCAGATCCGGCAACTCTTATACAACAAGTAGAATTTAGGGAAGCTCCTTGTTACCCTTTAGACAATTGCAAAGTTTATGTTCATGAGCACACACTGATGAAAGTAAAAGAGTGAATAAGATCACATCAGTGATGCATATAAAATGGCGGATATTATTTCTCTGGTATTGCCGATCGAAAGGGAAATACTCAGATAAGCATAATTATGGACAGCTGCCCTATTTAAAAAGTTTGCATCCGCCAAATATTAAAAAAAGTTTGCATGATCCATCGTTCCAAGGTATCAAAACAATTTATACTTGCACTACTTTACGCGTACTAGATACCTACAAAATTTCAATGTGAAATTGATTTGTACTCCAGAGAACCAAAAATGACAAGGTGTACATGTGAATAGCTAATCTAGTATTCACATTTGTAACTTGTCATTTTCGCCTCTCTTCGTTGTAGATGAATTTGTATCCCAATTTTTGTAGGTGCACATAAAATGTAAGTAGTACATCCATAATTTTTCTGATGATTATTGGAAAGGTGCAAGTGCACAAATTTTATAATTTGGGTCAAATCCTTGGTCACTGCCGAAAACCTGGAACTTATTTTCATACCTACTTCTCCGTTCCTTGTAATATTGTGAGACCACGTGATGATCATTCCATAGTTATGATGAGTAATTAACTTTTGGATTAGAGTATTTGTGAAGCTTGAGTTGGGTTTTTGAGGGGTCTGCAAGGTGTGGTAGTTCTGTTTTGGGAACAGTACTACCAGTGTGTTAAGAATGGTACTACCGATCTTTCAAAAAAAGCAGGACTTTTGAGGATTTGGTCATGGTTTGATCTGTGTGTTGTTGCTTATATGCACATAGGTTTATTGCTTGATTCTAAGATTAGCACCAGTAATTTGGGTGCATACATTTTGCATTATGCATTATATGGATGAATTGTCAAATGATGTCATTGTGTATTGTGCGGTGCTACGTGACGATTTGCTTATTGGTGTTGGTTGTACGACTTCAGAGCTAGATCATGGTGAGACGTAGGAGGACTGCGACTAGGCACTGGGTGGTGCTAAGGTCCAAAACGGCTAGGGAGACGCTGAAGATGACTGAGGCTGGTAGGGTGGTTGCAAGCCGGGATGATGAGGAACTGGAGCGGGAGCTATTGACGGTGGACATGGCTGGTAAATGGAAAGGTGGACCGGGACTAGGCTCAGGGAGGAGTTGAAGTCCAGACGGTCAAGGAAGATAGGTGTAGGAACTGGAGCGGGAGCTATTGACGGTGGACATGGCTGGTAAATGGAAAGGTGGACCGGGACTAGGCTCAGGGAGGAGTTGAAGTCCAGACGGTCAAGGAAGATAGGTGTCATCATATGCGAGGAGAAGTATGTGGTGCGCCAAGTGATTTGAGTCGTTTGCAAGCGAGGACAGTTCGGTGGGATTCGGACATGTGAGAGGCTTGGCGGCAAGTCATTGGGGCCATGTGAAAGATGCGAGCATGGGCGATGCTTCGTGAAAGGCAGTAGAGGGGTATTTTGGTAAATTGCTCAATATCAGAAAAGTGGCGGTATGTGAAACTGCGGCATTGGCCTAAGCAGTTTAGGTCGTGTATGAAGTGGATTAACTGTTGATTCACTAATGGGTTAATGGTTGTAAGCCGTATGGATGTGTATGAATCAAATAATAGTGTGTGTGTGATCACCTAAGTGACAATTTTTACTAGCATTGGTGCCGTAATTATAATTTACCTGACAGGTATGGACTCATTTGCTCACTGCCAAAAGACTGTCACGTTTAATTTCCTTGACGGTAATGGTCCCGTCAGCGAAACTAGATAACCGATGGGCAAAAATCCGTCATGTTTAATTTCTTTAATGGTAATGCTCCCGTCAGCTAAACTAGATAACTGACGGGCACAAAACCGTCATGTATTTTTTTATTGACGGTTCACAAAAACCGTCAGCAAAATAGAAAAAATCATCAAGAATAATTTTCTTGACGGTTAACCCTTAGACAAATTGAATTTTCCTGACCACCTAGCCTTGAGGGGATTTGCCTGACGGTTACGCATCAGGAAAAATAAACCGTCATGACAGTTTTCAACCACGTGGAAATATTCGTTTCGTAGTAGTGTATATATACAAGTTGTTACGATTGTCTAAAGAATACAATTGTATTCCCATTATAACATTACAGTTGTATAGTAAGCATAACCCTTTGCTTAAATATAACTATATGCATTATATTATTTAGCCATGCAGTTGTACGGAAATTCGGCTAGTTTCAAATACTACAACAAAAGCTAAGTATTTCTCCTGCAAGCTTCATTATCAAAACACTAGCACGCATTAAGAATTTACGTAGTACAAGAGATGCTTTGAATTGGATTGATCTACACAATCCGAAGAGCAGCCTGCCTATATGCAATAGTCCAAACCTTCCTCTGGTACTCAATGAACTTATTTCCCCACCTACCTCTCACTTTCTTGTAACATCCTCCACCTCTCTTTATATATATTGCGCGCTTGTTCCAAATGTGTGGATAGATAGAAGGCTCGTAGAAGGCAGGAATGATAGGTTACACGAATTTCTCTGCATGGGAGTGGGTGGCATTGGGAAACGATTAGGTACTTGATCTTTGTGATATGCTCGATAACTATGGTGGATAAAAATATCCAAGCAGAACAGATTATAGAAACAGTGCCGAATTTACCATAAATAAAAATATCATGAATTGAACTTTTTTCCAAATATAAACTCAAGGAAAGTTCACTCAAACACCGATAGGCACGAGAGAGAAGTGCAAGGCAACTCATTTGAATGAAAAGAAAAACAGACATCCTTCTTAGGTAATGATCTGTACCAATGTCGAACGATAATCCCAAATTGCTTTTCCCAGTGCAAGCACATGGTAATCAAATTAAAGTACTATACCAAGACCCAAGCATTTCTTCTGCGAGCTTCGTGATCAAGATGCTTGCAAGTTGGAATTAGCCAGAGGAGCAGCCTACCGGCTTACAACAGCGCAAGCCTTCCTCTGTTTCTCCTAAATTAGCTAGACAAGATGCTTCCTCTGTTTCGACGGTTCCCTTGTATTAAATTGTCTCACGCACGATTAGGGCTCAAATGCTGATAACTGAGTGGAGCATGTACCTTCCGAGATGGGTATTCTCAAAATTAGTATCAAATGATGATCGGATTGGAGCACACACTCAGGGTTACAATTGTTAAGGGTATTAGAGATAAGGTATTAGAGATAGAGTAGGATTATTATTCATAACATGGTATCAGAGCTTAGGTTGAAATCCTAACCTCAAATCAATCTTCCGTTGCCGCTGCCCCCGGGAGGATCATCTCTACTCCCGGGGGCGGTACCTCATCTGACCATGCTGCTGGATCGATGGCGCGGCGCTTGTTGGCGCCTCGTCGCCTTCGCCACGCCGAGGGCATCTTCTTCTCGGGCTCCTTCGCGTCATCTTCGGCTCAAGCGCGGGCTCATGCCGGGCCTCACCTTCTCCAACGAGGCTCCCGCACAGGTGCTCGCCGGATCCGTCCGCTCCTCGCCGGATCCGCCGCCGCCCCCCCACTAGCCGCCTCCGTTGCCGCCGCCCGCCTCCCGGCACCGCCACTCGGCCTCCGCCGCCGCCCGGCCACCGGCCTCCTCCCGCTCGGCCAGGCCCGCCCGCCGAGCCCAGCGCCTCCGTGCAGGCGCCGTCACCAGACGAGTCGCCGACGCGCGTTGCTCGTCGGATCCGGACGCCTCCCGCCTCTTGGGCCTCGGGCCGCTGCCCCGTCGGGTCTCCGCCGCCGCACGGCCACCGCCGCCTCCCGCCGCCGGATCTGCTTCCCGGCCGGAGTCGACCAGCCCGCTGCCGCCTCCGCCGCCGCCGCCTCCCGGCGCCGTAGCCGCCACCGTCGGGCGCCGCCGCCTCCGCTACCGCCGCCCGCCTCCCGGCGCCCTAGCCGCCTCATTGCCGCCGCCGCCTCCTCGGCGTCGCCGACTTGCGCTGTCCGCTGCGCGTCCGCTCTGCCTCTCTCACGCGAGTGCGGCTCGGTCGGTCGGTCGGTTGTAAACCGACTGAACCACAAAAAAAAACAACGTTTCTCCAGCCGGCGTCGTATTATGTTTGCTACTGCCGATCCGGCCTCTTCGCCACCGAACCGGCCTCTCCGCCGGTCGGATCCGGCCTCTCCGCCGGTCGGATCCGGTCTCTTCGCCGCCGATCCGGCCTCTCCGTCGGTCGATCCGGCCTCTTCGCGAGTATCAATTTTCTTTTGAGTCCGTCTTCGCGTTATTTTTCTCGTGAGTCTTCCGTTGCGTCCATCAAAATCCGTAGTCTCTAATCTCTAGTTCGTCCAAGCCGTGCGAGTTCACAAATTTATTGTCAGTCATAAAAGTATAGGAATTTTATTTTGCATGGCAGCAGCCGCCGCTCTATTCTTTGACGAGCTTGTAACGCCGCCGCGCTTCTTCTGCACTGCGCCTCTGTTGCGCTTCTTGTGCACTGCGCCGCCGCCGTCGCCGCCGTCTTGACGAGCTTTTAACGACGCCGCGCTTCTTCTGCACTGCGCCTCCGTTGCGCTTCTTGTGCATTGCGCCGCCGCCGCCGTCTCGAGCTTCGATCTGCGCCGTCATGCTTCTATCTATTCATCTTCGGCTTGATTTGACAGTTTATTCCAAGACTGCACGCAACGACGACATCATCAAGACTCGGATTTCGGATTTATCTTGTTTTAGTATTAACCCTTTTTCAAATGCAATGCTATTGCATACGCCTTGCATTTGAGGGGGGGTGTTAAGGGTATTAGAGATAAGGTATTAGAGATAGAGTAGGCTTGTTATTCCATATATGCCTTATCTCTATATGGTAGTATATCCTCTCTTGTACTCTTATATATATGACCCTTTGGGTCTCATATCAATACACACACAATATTCTTATATAACAATCCTACTTTATCTCTAATACCTTATCTCTAATACCCTTAACAACAATAAGCATGCACAGCTAAGTTCATGTTTGCACAGATGAGATAGGCAGTGCGTGGTTGGATGAAGAACTAGGCAGTTCATGCTATAAAAAGTTTTTTAGAAGAAAAAGGGCACCATTTAATTTAATTTAAGTTATTCAATTCATAGAGTATAGCTGGTTCTGTCCAGGCAGTCCGGCTCTATTTAGGGCATGTTCTTTTTAGCTGCGGCTTATGGCTTTTAGCTGCGGCTTGTGGTTTTTGGGCTGTTCGTGCGAGAGATTACAGAGTAACAGAAACTCACGTGTGATTTTTACCGATATAAATGAAGTCGGTATAGTATGTACTACAATTAACTAGTAGACTCCATATTAAAAAGATACCCCGTTTAAAAGCTAGTTACTGTAGAAAAACCGTAAAGCAGCTTTTAGAACCTGAAAAGAACAGGGCCTTAATCCGACCGAACCATCACATGATTCAGTCAACTTGGCTAAAACTTGATCTGCCTATTTTAACAAGTTATATGCTACTGTTAAAGATCAACTTTTGCATCTCCTAACAGTTCCCAGCTTACTGTTGTTAATTTTTCATACTGTTATTAATTTTAAGGGCCGTTGTATTTGATGGAATGCTTTCACCTAGTAAACTGCATAATGTAAGCATGACACGTGCACACAAACTGAATCAGCTCGTTTAAACAATTTACCAGGCTAGTGCGTCTCTGGAAGGCATGCTGATCACCATTTAAACATTTTACCTGGCTTTTCTTTATTTCCATGGTAAAGAAAGAATTCATTTCCCCAGCATCGTCTTGCTTACTTGCCCAACGTCTCCTTTTGGTTCTGATGTTTGCCGAGCTTCCTCTCTCCTCCAGTGTCTCGATGTTGCACCAAATGTGTGAAGGGAGATGCAGACGTAAGGCCTTGAGTGTCAAGATAAAGCATATGATTCTGCTTTTATTTAAGTTAGATATTAAATCTGTCAATAAATATAATCACATGAGTATACAATTTACACCCTATCATTCTTATATGTCAGTCTGTAAATATCAGACTAGCCACTATTTTTTTTTTAAATTTAGCCACCGAACTCTGTTTTTGCAAATATAACTCTCTTCCAGGCCTACCGCGTGCCACAGCCACCTGCAGAGCTGAGGGAGTTCGACAGTGACTAGAGTAACATTGTGTGCTCATTCATCATTCTTATGGGTGAGGTTTTCTGAATTTCCTTGGGAATGGCTGGCATCTGGAAAATACGATGGTTAATAGCAGTGGATCCAAGGCCCGGACCAGCCTGGCCCAGGTCTCGCCTTCACCTAGTAAGTCTGAAATGTTGGTAGGCTTCAATTAAGGCAGGGCAGAGCATAGTAATAGTATGACCATATTTTTTTAGACTGGTTAATTATTTTTTGTTATAGCTCATAGCTTTTATCTTTTTGAAATGGTAGCAGATGGCAGAGATATTGATGTGGATGGTACATATGGTTTTAAACTCGAGAAGCCGTTTAGAAAAGCGGATTCGAGAAGTTGCTTGCAAAAATCGTCTTCTTTATTCCGACTTCAAGAGAAGTTGAAGCCAAAAACCATAAAAAAAAGCCCAAAAGAACAGAGCTATAGACAACAGAAGATTGTGGCCTTCCCTCCAGTTTTGGCACTCCATATGCATAAATAAAAACAACTATAATATTTTGTCTTTACAAACATCGTGCTTTGAGAGCTGGGTTTGATACCCACTATTTACAATCTGTTGCCTTTTCAAGCTCAAATAAAAGAACCAAAATGCAATGGATAATATGTATAAATAAACATCGTTCTTGATGTGCTTAAACATCCGGGAAAAAACTGCGTCCGCCACCGACGGTCGATGCTGTTTAGTTGAATGTGTATTGCTACAAGTTCTCAAACAAAAATAATAGTGCGCACCATATTTGAGCATGTCATCTAGTTCAACAAAAAATAACTATACTGGACAGATATGGATTTAACTATGACTGGATCAAAAAGTTGAAAAATTGACAGTTTTACTTACAAGGGAGAAAAGTTTGCTCATCAATGGAACAAAGCTGTGCGGGACAGATACATTTAGTTCTTCCTTTTTACACTTTTTTTGCAAGGTTTTTTGGTCTATTTTACATTACATAGATCTCTGCTGCCGAAACGAACCCCAATAAAGTCTGAAAACGTTGTGCTGATCCAAACATGTTATAATGTTCTGTCATTGACAGACTGTCAATGCCAAGTTCTTACGTACACAAATACATACATAAGTACGTGCATAGTTATATAAAGAAACTAAAGTGAAGATTTCGGCGTCATTGAAGATTATATCTGTGAGATGACTCATATCGATATAATCTAAAAAAAGATGACTCATCTCAATTAGCAAGCTGCTTTCTAGGAACTTTATTTCTAGGGGTGCAAATGGGTTGGGTTAAAACCGACCGATCCGGTACCGAATCCGGTCGGTACCGGATTCGGGAAGAGAATTTGGTATCCAGTTGGATTCGATTCGGATAATTCATGTTGGATTCGGATTCGGATTTAGGAGAGTTATTATCCGACCAAATAGTATCGGTATTCGGATACCGGATAATTATCCGGTCGGATATTCGGTCGGATATCTGGTAAGAGCTAAGAATTCATCTTTTATTTTGCTAGTATTTATTTTTTATCATGTTGGTTGGTTGAGGTGTGCAATGTATAGAAAGTTTTCCTGGATCGTGCAAGCTTAAGTTCTCTAAAAGGAATATGACATTCAGTTGTGGTAACTATAAATATACAAATACTAAAACAATGTTTTATTTCTAATTTTGCTGTTTATGCAATTGGAATCCTAAATTTGCTCATTAAGATCACTCTTCCTAGGTAATGGAATGAAAATCATGTAATCATAGTATTATTAAACGAAGAACTTTGGCATGCTTCAGTAAATGAACAGGTAAATTTGTCAAAAGTCTATTATCCCCAATTGTCTAATGTCTCTACCTTAATTTATTAAAATTTCTTTAGCCTAGAAAAAGAAAATGTTGTTCACCAAGAATCAAGATTTATCTTGAAACGCCACACCTCAATGGGCAATTTTGGGGGAAACACCACACCATCTTCGACTGATGAATTATAATCACTACTATGTACTTATGTCTAACAGTTTAAGGCTTGAAGTGATGGTGGTATAGTTTAGCATATGTTCCTTTCCGTATGCATATACTATCCGTCTACATTATCCGTTTTCGATCCGAAACCGTCAAGTATCCGTTCCGGCGGCACCGTATTCGAAATTCCGAATACTTCGAATTCGTATTCGTATCTGGTTTTACCGTATCCGACCCCGAATCCAAGAAAAAAATATGGGTTAGGATACGATATGAGCAATATCCGTCCGAATTCGACCCGATTGCATCCCTATTTATTTCCATACTATATTGGGAAGTTAAAGGGCAAATTTGAACATCAAATTAAATTATTGTATTTTAACTAGTAGGATGGTAATTTAAAGAGAAGTTGTCATTGAATGTTTCCACCTTGCAAATTGCACTTGTTGTTTTGGTTTTTCTAAGCAATGTTTTTCACCAAATGCTACCACTGGAATAGTATCTAAACGAAAGTGAAGTGAATACAGCACATACTCACTAACTATACACAAGTACTGTAGGCCCATGCATTCACACGTACTTTGACAATCATTTGACGTTTTACCTACTGCCTCTCCATTATCGAGAAAAATATGAAACGTAATTTCCTCACCTACCTATCAGTGCCTTGCAATATCTTCATCCCTCTAATTTATATACCTTGTCAGTCGTTTCTAGTATGTGGATAGATAAAAGGCATATAGCAATGAAAGAGTGCTCGTTACAATGGGCTTTGCATCCTCTATTTGCCACTCATGTGTTACCTCGCATTTTTCCTATAGATTTTACATATAGCATAGGTTACATGGATTTGTTTGCTTGGGAATGGGCGGCGTTAGGAAAAAAGTGTGCACTTTCCTGTTGTCACCAGCTTCATGGCACTGGAGATGTGGTGGGGGAACAACCAGAAGCCGTACTTGTATCTCGTGTGACCACAATAGAAATGTATATTTTGTGCCAAATAGTTTTCATGTTTTTTTATTACACTCACATCAGTGAAAATTTTGTCATCATAATCTATTTCACAACTGCAATTAATAAAGCTATCTAAATGGGTATGTCCGAAGGAGTTCCTATTGAAAATTATCAGCAGAGTTAGAAGACCAATATTATCTATGTTTTATAAGAGCAATATTATCTATGCTGGTGAATGTAAAATAATTGAACACAGAAGAGAGGCAGGCATTACAGTTCATGGCTATTTTTTTTTGAAGAAAATCCAAAAATGTATGATAACCGATGGCAATCGAGGGTGAATGATTGCAGTGCACGAAAGATTTTTCTTTGGAATCTGTCGACTTCTAATTTTTCAACCTGCCAATACACCAAGAAAACAAAGGCAAAAACAGCAAAAGACAAGAAAAATAAAACAACACTTTATAAGCAGATCAAATTTTCCTTCGCTTGTAGACCCAGCCCAGAGATTATATGGTTTGGTTTTGGTTGTACTCACGGACGCAAATCCGAGAACAACTGTGGCTAAGAAAAACAACAACCAGAAGAGACGCTGCACGCACGAGAGAAATCTTTAGCATGCAATTTACACCTCTCAATTTCACGGCCAAAACGCACCATGCATGCAGCCACCTGATGTCTAATTAGCACACCTAATTACCTCCCTCTAATTATCTCCCTCCGACCGGCCGCTAATCACTTGGAAGCCCCCCAATGCAATCACGAGAGCACAAAAATCACCACAGCATGCAGATCAAGAACGGCCACGACTCGAGCACAGCGATCGGATTATTTGATGCACGCGCACGTTGAGTTCACGCACGTGCACCGAGGCACGAGAAGACGGGAATCATAGCCTCAGACTCGAAGAGAAAAACGCCGCCAAAACTTTTCTTTAATAGATCTATGATTTTATTTCTTAATCATGGTGGCTATAATATATCCTCCTAGCACCTTTAAATCTTTGCACAAAATTAGTATCTCTAAAAGCTACAGAGTTAGCCCCTAACCCTATCTCTATTTATAGTCTAGGACGCAAAACTTATCCTAAGCCTACGAGTTCTAATCTAATTCCAACAGCAAATGGACCCGAAACCCTTCCTAACACGGGTTTTCAAAATTCTAACTATTCTAACTCGTCACGTGTCAAAGCATCCAAGACCGCACCTCTCATAGCTTCTCCACGCATCATCCACCACATATCGTAGCCTCCGGACCGCACCTCCGTAGCTCCGACATGTATCATCCATCTCTGATCTCCATGCACCCCAAGTATGATCCCGACCATCTCGTGACCTCCTTGACCGTCTGAACCTCAGATCTCATATCCTAGTCCTGGTCCACCTCGTCACTAACCATGACCATCTCCACGCCCAACCTGCATATGCAAAGACCAAAGAAAATTTTTCGACATAAATTCGTCCCAACTTGACCAACATCAGTCCACACACACATCACACACCTCAAGTAATAGTAAGCAACATCATCAATTATTCATCATAAATTTATCATTGTCAATTATTTATCACCAAAATATCCTAGACCAAGCCACATGGTCTAACAATCTTCCCCTTGATGAATACATTGATAACACATCAATATTGCATATTGAATTAGCTTTAAACAGATAGAAGTGAAAAATTGAAGCTGAAAAAGCATTTTAGACAACAAATCTCAAATCTATTCAAAAACTCTCCCCTCAACATAAGAGAATCAATTTTAGCAAAATTTTCTAATATCTCTCCATTCCCTCCAATTTCTCTCCTTTGGCAACGTAATCATCAAGAAGCTTCAAAGAATGAATAATTCTAAGAAGGAGCCATGAGATTAAAAATTAAGAAGCTTTGTAGATTATCCAAGTCACTTTGCATTGGTTTAATAAAGCAACCAAGCCATATTTTTGAGACGAGCTATCTAGATCATATAAAATTATATATCATATAGCAATGTCAAAACCAGTCTTGAGCATGGTTAAGCAATTTATATTAATCATAGGAATCTCAACAATAACCAAACTAATTATAAAGAGCACAATAAGATATCACAACGGAAAGTTGGAGCCTAAAAATGAAGCAAAGTTTAAATCCAAACGAGCTAGCAGTCTCATGTAGCAACCTATTGCTCTACACTCAATTTATAGGCTTGTAGCATACTTCTTTTCATAATGGAATGCTTGTAGCATACTTGATTTAGATGGTGGCACGCTTGAAGCATTCTTCTTTTTATTTGTACACTTTTATGCTTTTTTCTTTTTGTGTACCATGGTATGCTTGAAGTTTACATCTTTTCAATTCTCTTTCTTATTTTTTATAACATGCCAAATTGAGTGATCATAAAAAGATCGCAATATGAAACATGCGAGCCTCATAGCCGAAATTTAATATAAGACTCACAATCAAGCTAATCCTTTTTTGATGAACATCGTAGAGTACTATCTATAATCAATCTAGTCAAAGTATTATGTCATGTCATATTTTAGTTCAAGTATAGCAAATTAATTATAACTAGTCATGATTAAAATTAGACAATATATGGGTAAATATGATAAAGAAAGTTCTACAACTCATTTAATTTCAATGGCTTGGACTTGCTGATTTATTTGACAAGTATAATAAACAAATCTTCTGAAATTTTGAAACAACATGCTCCCCCTCAGAATAATCACATTGGATGTAATACACCCAACTTACTTCGCAAACAAGCAAAACGAGAAGTATCAAGCGATTTTGAAAGAATATCAGTAACCAAAGAATATCAGCAACCTAAGATCTAACTGAAGTAGGTGTAGGACAACATCACCTTTTTCACATGGTCTCTCAAAAAGTGAAATCTCTTCGAAGCAATCAAAGAGAGAGAAGAATCATCAAGTGTTCCAATCAAACAATGATATAAAAGACCGGAACTCAATCTAGCTCATGTTCTCCATCATTGTTAGCTGTTCTTACATCACAGGAAACATCGGTCTCACAGTACTGGTGTTAGTGAAGTAAGATCTAGGAATCCAGTCCTAAGACACATGACGAACAGGAGCAACAAAGTTAGAACCAAAATCATGTGCATGAGGGTGATTAGAATGCCGAAAAGAACATGAATTATTTGAATTAAATCCCAATCTAGCATGTGAAGCAGATTTAAAGCCATTATAAAAGTTCTTTAAAAACCTAGCATTCACATCTGCTCTAAGAACAAAAGAAATTGCACATTTTCTTAGTACGCCTAAAGCAAAATTCATATAAGTACCCATCTCTTCCACAGTAGGTGCAATGGAATTTAACATAACCAGAATTCTTTTGAGATGATGAGCTAGCACCTACAGCATTAGCAACTGAACTTTGCAGAAAACCAGTACGTTTAAACACAGTTTGTTTTGGTTTAAGTTTTACTTCAATTTTTCCAGATTCAAGAAGATTAATAACCTTGGAAGGATTATTTTTGGTATGATTAATAAAGTTAAATCCTAGACCACGATTTTTTACACTAATTTTTGACTTGTCTAGAATCATATTCATATTTTTCTTGCCAAAAGAGAATATCTAAAGTGTCCATAAGATACTCATTTTCTTTAGCCAAAGTGAAATAAGTAGTGCATTTAACAGGTTCATTCACAAAATTCTTAGAAGCACTAGACTGAGTCAATCTTTCTTTTTCGGCAAAATCATTAGGTTGTCTAGTCAATGCTTCTATTTCTATGTTAAGCTTAGGACAGTTAGAGTAAGAAGATATCTCATGATAAAGCATCTGTTGAATTGTTTTCTGAGATTAATTAAGTCTAGTTTCTAGCAATTTACATTTAGAGCAAGCTTTAGATTGAACATTTGAAATATTTGACTCTAAACGTGTAGAAGAATTAGAATTGAGCTTTTCAATTTTATTATTTGCAAGTTTTACTTTTCATCACAAAGGTCATGTGCCAATCTTAACTCATCAAGTTTAGCAGTTACATCATTAAGTTGAACCAAGTTTGATGTATTAATTGTTCACAAGATTCATCATTAGGAATAGAGACTATAAATCTATTGATTACAAAATTTAAGCACTCAACAATAAAATCATGATTTTTAATTTTCTTTTTATACTTTTTGAACTCCTGTCAATCTAAGCACAACACAAGATAAATCGGTATAAGAAGGTTTTACCTCATCAAGATCACTGTAAAGATCATCATCGTTAAGCTCTCACAGTTAGCCATAAAACACATCCCTGTGAAGTCCACCTCCTTTTCCTTCATACCATTGCCCTCATCTTCGCTTTCAGAATCATCGTCGCTTTCAAAATCCTCATCACTCAAAACAATCTCATCAAGTGCTGAAATTATCTTATTGACTGCCCTACGATCATTGCGCTTCTTGTTTTGATCAATCTTGATTTGAGAGCAACAAGTTGGTGCCTTGTCGTCTTTGACCTCCTTACTCCTCAGTTTGGGGCAATTCATCTTAATGTGGTTTAGCTCATCAAATTCATAGCATCTGATTGGAGCTCCTCTCTGCCTTGATCTGATGTTGTTAATTGCCTTGGTCACTCTGTTGGAGAGAAGTACAAACAGCTCTTCTGAAATTTCCTCTAATTGTTCATCTGAAATAGAGCACAATGCAGACAAAAAAACAACAGAAGAACTGTCAACTTGGTTAGCACTAAGTCCAAAGAATTAGTCTTGTTTATCCTGATCAAAACATCAATCTCATGTATTTTCATCTTGGAATAAAGATCATTCAAAATGAGTGTTTTTATATTAACAGAATAATTGATAGTAATGACTAACATATTCCAAACAAACATATCCAAATCATTTAAAATTTGACGAGCATTGTCAAAATCAAAATATGTGACATCAACAGATTACAAATCACAAACAATCTTATTGAAGCGGTCAAAAAGTGCATCTACTGATTATTTTGGTTTCATCTCAAATTTAGAATACTCCTTTTTAAATTGGTTCTGGCGAACACCTTTAATAGACTTAGAACCTTCATGATAGTCAGTTAGAGTAGTCCAAATTTTATTTGTAGATTTAATATGAGCAATTCTGATAAACTCGTTTCTACTAAGACTTTATAATAAAATATTTTTAGCCCTAGCATTAGCTTCAACATCAACAGAATTTTCAACAGTAACAATAGGATGCACTATATATGAATTTTCAACTTTTTGCCAAATAGCATTACCTTGTGCTTACAGAAAACCTCCATACGTGTTTTCCAATAGAGATATCTACTCCATCAAAAAATAGTGGCTTACCAGAAAAACAATCCCAATCTGATGTCATTGGAACCTGCTCTGATACTACTTGTAGGATCGTCGATAACAATCAGAGATGGGGTGAATTATTGCAGTGCGCACGGAAGATTTTTCTTTGGAATCTACCGATTTCTGATTTTCCAACCTGCCAATGCACCAAGAAAACAAAGGCAAAAACAGCAAAAGACAAGAAAAATAAAAAAACACTTTATAAGTAGATCAAATTTTCCTTCGCTTGTAGACCCAGCCAGGAGATTATATGGTTTGGTTTTGGTTGTACTCAGTCACGGACGCAAATTAGAGAACCACTGCGGCTAAAAAAACCAAGAACCAGAAGAGACGCTGCACTCACGAGAGAAATCTTTAGCATGCAATTTACACCTCTCAATTTCATGGCCAAAACACACCATGCATGCAGCCACCCGATGTCTAATTAGTACACCTAATTACCTCCATCTAATTATCTCCCTCCGACCGGCCGCTAATCACTTGCAAGCCCCCAATGCAATCACGAGAGCACAAAAAATCACCACAGCATGCAGATCGAGAATGGCCACGACTCGAGCACGGCGATCGGATTTGGCGACGCACGCGCACATTGAGTTCACGCATGCGCACCGAGGCACGAGAAGACATGATCATAGCCTCTGACGCGCCTACCGAATTGAGACGCCGATGAATGATCCAAAGAGAAAAATGTCGCCGAAACTTTTCTTTAATAGATCTACGATTTTATTTTTTAATCATGGTAGCTACAAAGTGCTCTCCTAACACCTCTAAACTCTAGCACAAAATTAGTATCTCCAAAAGCCACAGGATTAGCTCCTAATCTTATCTCTATTTATAGTCTAGGGTCCAAAGCTTGGACTTATCCTAAGCCCATAAGTTCTAATCCAATTCCAACAGCAAAGGGATCCGAAACCCTTCCTAACATGGGCTTTCCAAAATTTCTAACTCGTCACGTGTCGAAGCCTTCAGGACTGCACCTCCGTAGCTCTAATATGTATCATCCATCTCTGATCTTCATGCGTACCAAGCATGAGTCTGACCATCTCATTACCTCCTTGACCGTTTGAATATCGGATCTTCCATCCTAGTCCTGATCCACCTCATCACCAACCATGATTGTGGTAGGACCAAAGAATATTTTTTCAGCACAAGTTTGTCCCAACTTTACCAACATCAGTCCACACGCATGCCACACATCTCAAATAATAGTAAGTAACATCATTAATTATTCATCATAAATTTACCATTGTCAATTATTCATCACCAAAATATACTATACAACCATATGGTCTAACAAAAACTTTTGTTGAAAGAAAGCATATGGTAGGATCCATGATTGAGTCAAACAATGGTCATACAAATGAAAAGAATCCCCTTAATTTTTTGAAACAACCGAGTTTATTGGCATACCAACTAAATGAGACAGGGAAGCTAAGTGGCATTAGCATATTGCAGTTAACCTCTCTACTGAATTTCTTGTGCTGCTTGATACGGCTAATGTGAAACTTTTGGAAGGTCTTGTAAAGCCGATATGGCAAATGAATCACAAATGATTTCCTGTTCCCATTGGCATCCATCTAACTGCAAAACAAAGACCACTACATCATGCCTTATGAAAATGATTCCTCCAACAAAAAATGCCTGTCCTGATGCTGTTGAGAAAGATTATGGGTAGAGATGTGGGTAAAGAATCGACTGTGCTGAGAAATGCCAAGAGAATGTTCTGCCACCCTGAAGGCAAAAATCGTTCAAGTTTCATTCATACAGAACAGGAACAAACCTCTCCATTGACATCACTTTTCTACACTCCAATAAACGAAATACATTATAGCTAGCATTCTATTGTTCTAGCAGCCCTGTTCATTGAGTAGGAAATAGTTAGGACTAACAAAATGAGACGCTGCCCGTAATTCAACCGATCACTGCCATGAGTCCCCTCGTCAACCACATAGGATGGATTTACAGAGCAACGATATTGCCACAAATGAAACCGAGATGGAGAAAGGCATCACCTTGCTGCTAGTGAACACGAGCGCGTCGCAGTACTCGTTCTTCCATGAGATTGTCTCCCCATCGTACAGACTAATCTGCAACCACATAAAAAGAAGACTCACATCAGATTAACACGAGCCAAAGAAAAGCTGAGCTGATATTGCCTGCTTCAGCATCGATCGACCGTGAAACCCAAGTGGATAGGGCGGCTGTGGCACCGATGAGAGCATGGGTGGTGGCGGCAGCGCGTCCGGGTGGCCAGCCGGCAGATACGGGTGGGGAAGGGGATGGCAGGCTGTACTACAGCAGTCTTAAACATGCAAAATTAATGAGCGAACATGAAGAAATAAAGCATATTATGTTTATAGTGTCTATTGCAACAATAATTCAATATCAGGTAACAACATGATTTCACATTGTGATCAAATGTAACTGAAACTGGAAAGGAATTGTAGCTGACAATTTTTTTAGCCCTTGCTGAACTTGTTTTAACTAAAAGAAACAATATGATACACTTATTTTGCACATAAAAACACATATCATAATGGAAAAGCTATCTATTACCTATGTAATGCTTGATAAAGCATCACATTTAATACAGGAGCTAAAACTGAGTCAACTGTCAAGGAGGAGCGAGAAGGATCATCCATATGCCGACTTTTACTTTGATTATCACTTGAGCAATTTATTATTTTTGCAAAAAAATATTAGTTTGAGAAATTTATTATTAACCATCGGCCAAAGGAATATATGTATTTTAGGAGAGCAATTAATTTCAAACATCTGAATAATGTGTAACATCCTAAAATTCGGATGTTCGAAAATATGGATTTTTAAAAATTTTCTTGCAATTTGCTGGCATTCAAATTTCTTCTGAATATTTATTGAAATCTTCTGAGCTCTGTGACATGCAAATTAATATAATGAAAATAATATCCAAAGTGAGAATAATAATGGTGTTAATAAAAGATAAGGGAATAATGTAAAAACAATGAATTATGAATTCTAAACCAATTTTAAATTACACTCAAATACAAACTAAAATTGAAAATTCAAACTCAAACCGAGAATCAAACAACCGCATCTAAATAATTGAACTCAAAATCCAATTTTTGACTTCTAATATCATGCAAAACTCAAAATCAATAAATCCTAATGTAAATTAAAACTTAAATTAAAAATCTAAAATTTAAAACTAGCATAAGCATTTCATTTTCTTCTCTTTTCCATTTCTCCCTTTCTCTCTCTCTCTTGCACGTGGACCCTCCTTCTATTTTTCTCCCTCCCTCTCTCTCCTCTCTTTTTCCCTCCCGTTCTCCCTTTGCAGCTGGACCCGGTTCCTCTTGCCCTCTCTCTTCTCCCTCCTCCGAGCTGTCTTTTTTCCTCCGTTCTCTTTTCTTTTTCCCCGTCTCCTGGCTGCGCTCGCTCCGCGTCGCCCCAACCAAGCTGGCCCCGCCTTCCCCTGGTGCCAACTGCCCCCGTCTCATCGCGCACGTCGCTGCTCTCGCGAGTGCGTCACGCCCCGCACCTCCGTCGCACCACCACGCCCCGCACCTCTTTCCGTGTATCTCCACCTTTGAATGAGTTGCTTCTTTGCTTTGTTGTTTGGTTGTTTCTTCTTGGCTTCTCCATAATCACCCATATGATTTATATAGTTTGTGCTACCCGTTCTCCAAATTGGAGTAGAAATATTAATCTAAATAGGAGTAGGAGTTCTAATCCTAATAAGATTTATCTATAACTCTTTATAACATATATTTTAAAATCTTAAAAGACTAGGGTAAGAGTCACACCCTAACTCAACAACTGGGTAAAGAGTAGATCGGAAACTCTCGAGATGTAGAGTGAAGCTTGTATGAGATGGGTATGCTTTTTCTTGTAGGCTATGAGATGGGTAATTGGGTTTGCTTAAACTTGTAAATAGCCAACGAAGTAGAGCACGCAACTAGGTGAGCAACCAAAAGGAGGCATGTAACGTGGACAACAAAGCTCATGCTGCCACTGATGAAACAAGAGTGAATAAGAAATTATTTTCCATCTATATAAGCTGGAGGATATTATTGTTTTCCATTATCACCAAAAAAAGAATTTATTTTCCCATCTACTTCCCATTTGTGATGCTTGTTCTTAATGAGTGGAACTATGGATGAGTAGAACGCTCACAGTACGAGTGCTCCTTACCACGAGTGTTGCATCCTCTACTTGCCGCTCATGTTCTATGCTTCGGAATGGGTGCAGAATACATAACGGCTGACATCAGAACAAAAATATCGAAACAGTGTTTAATTTACCACAAATAAATAGTTCGTGGATTAAAATGAACTTTTCTTCAAATGATCGCCTAAAAAAAATTACTTTTCTTCAACTGTGACCTCAAGGCCTACCATAGGTATGTGAAAACAATGATAGACATGCTCCTATGAATAGAAAGAATCAGATAAATTCTCTCTCTATGATGATCTATACCAACTGCAGTGCCTAATTCTTTTTCCTTGTGCTTGCACAAGGTAGTAAAATTCGAGCATCACACCAAATCCAAGCACTTGTCCTGCAAGCTTCGTGATCAAGACACAAGCACACAACAATAATTTACAGAGTACAACAGATGCTTGGAATTAGCATGATCCAGACAATCCGAGGAGCAGCCTGACAGCTTACAACAGTCCAAGCCTTCCACTATTTCTCCTAACTTAGGTCGGACAAAATTCTTCCTTGGTTGACTCATGGAAGAATTAGAGAGGTAGCCCAACTGACATTTTAACTGCTCCCCAAATGCTGCGAACAGAGTGAGGCATCCGCAGCATAGTTCATGCTCAGATGGAAATAGCATATTATTGTTTTCCCATACCAATTGTTCAAAAAATTCATGTAGAAACTCCAGTTCCATGGGCATCAATCGCATCCAGTCTAACAGAAAAAGCAACTATATATATAAAGAAACCACAAATGGTTAGGGGTGAAAACGGATCGGATAATTTCCGTCGGATCCGGACGGATACGGATACGGATTGTGTCGGATCGGATTTTTTTCGGATAGTTCTCGGATCGGATACGGATACGGATACGGATTTTTATCGGATACGGATACGAATACGATAAGCTTAGTATCCGTCGAATACGGATACGGATACGGATTATCCGGATAATACAAAACGGATATCCGAGGGAGGAGGACTTTAATTTTTATTTTGATTTTGGATTTCAGAAAAGCCTGGAAAATTCATTTAAGCTCAAAAAAATATGAAATAAACTCCAAAATTTCAGGAAAATTCACAGAAGTTCATGGTGACATTTTGGACTTAATAAAAATATTTCCAACTAATGTTGGTATTTAATTTTCATACTTAAAAATACTTTTTAATTTCAAAAGTTGACCTTTAAACTCCAGAAAATCCAGGAAACGAAATAAAAGATAAATAACTTCAAATAATTAATTTAAAGTAAGATTTTATAGAAAATCAAAATATCATTTTATTTAATATCTATTTTTTGGTTTTCACTTAATTTACTTTTCAAATCGGGCTTTTCAAAACGGAAAATCGGTCAAAACCCAAAAATAAAATTTAGGCAACAAAAATACTTATTTTAATTTTAATTTTAATTAATTAATTTTATTTATTTATTTTATTTAAAAAAACACGGATCATTACAACTTGATGGATGAAATGGAGGAATAAAATGTTCTTATGTTTGTTCAAATCGCTATCATATCATCATGTGTATTTCATGAATTGCACGTTGTTGTTACTTATGTAGTTATGTTATGATCGACTAGTGGGTATATTTTTATTGTGGATGAAAAGACTATGCTTGATTATATTTCATGAATGTTTTGACAAGATGAACTATTTACATATTTTCGTTAATTTTGGAGGTATAGTTTAAGAGGTATTATAGAAACAGTGTTTAATTTACCACAAATAAATAGTTCGTGGATTAAAATGAACTTTTCTTCAAATGATCGCCTCAAAAAATTACTTTTCTTCAAATGTGACCTCAAGGCCTACCAATAGGTATGTGAAAACAATGATAGACATGTTCCTATAAATATTCAGAATCAGATAAATTCGCTTCGATTCTATTCGATCCGCAGTGCGGAGTTCTTTTTCGATATTATTGCACAAGGTAGTTAAATTCGAGCATCACACCAAATCCAAGCACTTGTCCTGCAAGCTTCGTGATCAAGACACAAGCACACAACAATAATTTACAGAGTACAACAGATGCTTGGAATTAGCATGATCCAGACAATTCGGACAAAATTATTCCTTGGTTGACTCATGGAAGAATTAGAGTTAGCCGGACTGACATTTTAACAGCTCCCCAGATGCTGCGAACAGAGTGAGGCATCCACAGCAAAGTTCATGCTCAGATGGAAATAGCATATTATTGTTTTCCCATACCACTTGTTCAAAAATTCATAAATATGGTAGAGGCATTATCCGTCCGTATCCGATCCGTTTTCACCCCTACAAATGGTACTTATTACGGCATAGTAACTAGTAAGAATGAAGTTTTTTTTGGGGGGGAAACAGTAGGGGACAGCCCTACTGCAGATTTATTAAATAGGATAATAATGTATAGAAATATGCACTAGGAAAAGAAAACAAACTATCCCAACCACTGGGAGATATCAAAACTAGCTTCCTTAGAAAATCTAACTCTCAACAAATCTACATCAGTAAGAGTGAAGTAACCAGTAACTTTGTTGGTTCCGTGACAACGTCAAACAATCATCACAACAAATTACATGAGAATAGGTTCTCCTTCTTTTTCTTTTCTTTTTTCAAAATTTGGCTAGGAGCTCGAGCATTCACCGTTAGGAGAGAGCATCCAGCGACAAGCCGGGAGGGCAGGGTGGTTGACACCACGCCCTGCCAGCTGAGCAGTGCATGGTTTTCATGAGAACAGGATATGGCATTTTCATTTTCAGCATCACAAAACATTGGAAAGTTTCAAATAAGGTCAATTCAATAATCCACCATACAGCAATTGGTGGCACTTTCACATACAAAAGGAAAATCTATGGCAGGGAGAGGCCAAGGTGCTAAGCAGCACAGGATGACCAACTAGACAGTTGGAGAGTACTAGTTAAGATGTTTTCTCCATAAGCTGGATCGGTGCCAAGATGTTCTGTTTACTTGTCTCCACAATGCAGCCATTCATCACCATCTCTTCCAGCATGAAGTGCACCTTCTCCAGATGGAACATGATATCAAGCTCACACTGGCCGAAATCGGGGAACAAGAGATAAGTAGCATCACCTCTAATCATGTATCTTTAATTCTTTATAGTGATGAGAAACAAAATCCCGGGGATTATGCAAGCTTACCACATTGCCAAAGTGGCGGTCCATAGTTTCCACCAAAAGATGTATGAATTCGAGGATAGCTAACTCATTCTGCCAAACAAGATGCAATTGAGACAGTGTAAGTTGTATCAACTGGAGAAATTGCCTCAAAATTTTTGATAGTTCAAGGAAAGCGTGAAAGGGCATGTAATGAAAACTTGGAGGAAAACTATAATGCAATTTACTCGTAAATAAAATTTACAAAATTACAAAATTTGCAAGTTGCAACAAAAACTAGCTGGAGGAAGATTTTTGTTGATCAGATACCAGAACTAAATGGTTTCAAATGGTACCAGAAGAAATAGCCTCCTAGCGCAGAAGGTTGCCAAATGCAATCAAGTTCATCCATAAGCCATGCACTTAACAGAAAGACAAAATGCAGCAGATGCAACATAGACATGACAAGATACATAGGCAAAGTTATCATAGTGTAATAGTGTTATTATAGGATGAATAGAAATAACACCAATGAAGATCATTTCTTTTGAGATATTTGTAGTGAACCCCTCAGTCCACACATACAAAATTCATGCCTACCAAATAGTGCCATCACCCATCAAAGGATAATTCAGTAGTAGTACGTTGAAATACCCAAGAATGAATGAATGATAATCCCTTTAGATCTCTGTACCAACGTTCAAGACACATCACTATCAAATCCCACCTGTTCGCACTTTGATTCGCCAAACGAAGATACATGAACAAGATCTAAGCGCACAGCATCAAAGCTGATAATACCCCCAACTTCATAGTTTCATTTGCATTAGCAAAGATTTTTCGAGTCACTAGAAAGTTATCTGAATTCATCAGTACGGGTTGGAAGAACAGGACCAAATGACTCTAGAATCACTAAAGGCGAACTTCTAAAAGCATAGCCACGCCATCAAAGGATAAGTCAACAGCAATACCACAAAATTACCAAAGAAAGACCAATGCTTTGAAAGCTTCGTACCGTTTTCACCACACAATGAGCAAAGTTCATCCCTATTAAACCCTATTCCGTGCACACTACCTTTCGCTTAGCAAAGCCAGATGATTAGGACTGAAACCCACGGCACGACAGGTGATATTCCAACAAATCGACTGCATCTAGACATGCTATAATTGCCTAATTGCTGCGATAGTGATGTAAATTCAAGAATACGGGAGAGACAGGAGCATGCACCTCATCGTTGTCGACGCCGACGAGGAAGAAGAGGGAGGCGTAGCGCCTGTACACGACCTTGTAGTTCCGGTGCTCCACGAAAGAACACTGCAATCGCAAACGGCGCCATGATATCAACATGAGCAGCAGAGTCGACAACAACTCATCTTGATCCAGAACCCCCGATCCGGGCCCAAGATTTGGGACAAGAACAGTAGTTCTTGGATCCAAGAAAGGAAGGAGGGAACGAACCCATACAGGGGTTGGATTGGTGGGCGGGAGGATCGGGCGAGGCGAGTAGTACCTGCTGGTCGGTGCGGGCAAGGCACTTGCGGACGATCTCGCCCTCGAGGGCGCGGCGCTCGTCGAGGGAGAGGTGCTCGTAGTACTGCGCCAGCCGCGTCTGCCCTGCTTGTTCACGAACAGCACGAACCGGATCCCCATCTCCTTCCTTCCTGTCTGTCTGTCTGTCTGTCTCTCTCCTCTCTTCGAAGGCCTCTTCTTCTACCTCTGGTCCTCTCTGTTCTTCCGTTATTTTGCCCAGACGGCCCAAGTAGGAACTACTGTTCTTTTCCAACTCTATTTTAAGGAAATTTCAGATAAGGGGCTTCGTATTCCCCGGAGGAAATTATGGAGCACTTGATTTTGATTTCTCTTATTGTTTTTCTTTCAAGGGTACATTCATGATCAAAGAGACCAAATTACATATACTTCATATCAAATATAAAATACTCATAACGTTGTCGTATGAAAACATCAATGAGATGTATTCTAAACTCAACATTATAAATGAGCTCAAGAGCTTAGACACTATACTAACTGAGGTTGATATTATTCGCAAGATGGTTAGGGCCCTACCAGAAAAGTACGAGACCTTAGTGACTTTATTTCTCAACTCACCTGAGTTGCTAAGGATAACACCAACCGGTCTCTTGGGTAACCTCATAACCAATGAGTTGTACAAGAAGGATAAGGATGAACTCTTGGAACAATCCTTCTCCAAGAAAAATATTACCGCTTTGAAAGTGGAATCAAGCTATGAAACAAAAGATGATGAGGATGACACTTAAATATGGGTCTCCTTGATTTATGAAGAGGTGCTCAAACTACAGAGCTAACTTCGACAAGAGCAAGAGAGGGCAAATCCTCTAACAACAAGTGCTATAATAACATCCGTTGTTATGAGTAAGATGAAACATTGCCTTTATTGCCCCAACAAAAAGGATGACAATATCAAGTTATCCAAGAAGAAGGAATTCAAAGGCAAAAAGAAACTTTTCAAGAAGCTTTACAAAAATGGCAAAGGTGAAGCGCATATTGGAGAGTGGAACTTCGATGAGGAGTATTCCAACTCCAAAGCTGATGATGATGAGTCCTTCAAGAAGAAGGGACTTGTCGGGATCACCATCAAGGAGGATCCATCGCTATTTTTCACTCCACTTACCTTGTGGTAAATGGAGAAAAGCTAAAATCAAATGATGATGACGATGAGCCTTCATATGATGAATTGATGGATATGTTTGAAGATTTAAATGAGTATCTTGAAAAGAAGAAATCTAAATACAAGATCTTGAAGAGAGAATTCCTCTCTCTAAAAGATTCTTACGAGAAACTAAAAAAGCTCACGATTCAATCTTTCTCAAGGACCTCACCAAGTCTTACTCTAATGTAGGCATTACATGCAATCTCATTAATGACTTGCCTAGTTTAGACATTGCTCCTCGTATTGTTGCTAAAACTAGTATCTTTACATCTTTTGATGACTTGTTAGCCATGCCATGTACTTCTAAAATTGACTCTAGCTCTTGTATGGCTAATCCATGTTATCATCTTGAGAACAATGAGCTCAAAGAACAAGTAAACAAGCAAAGTAAGAGCTTGGAGAGGTATTTGAATGGCAAGGCAACTCCTGATAAAATACTGAGTGAGCAAAGGTGCTCATACAACAAAGAAGAGCTTTGATTCATTCCAAAGATAGGTAAGAAGTCAATTTACAAACATACAAGGTTTATAAAATAAAATGGCAAATATTGCCATAAATAATGTGGTTTGGAATATATGCAAAATTCTTGTCTCATTGGTAAGACTCCATCTGTTGGTATTTATGATTCTTGTTATACACTTAAGAAATCCAAGGATGGTAGAGTCATTGCCAAATTTCTTGGTACTTCTATTTAGGTGCTAAAAAGAATACAATTTGAGTGCCTAAAGTCTTGGTTACTAACCTTCAAGGACCCAAATAAATTTGGGTACATAAAAGAACTTGATTTTCTTTTGTAGGTAAACAACAAAACTGGTGGAAGGTATTGGGTGCTTGATAACAGTTGCACTCAACACATAACCAAAGTCCGGAAGATGTTCATTGCATTTAAAAGTGGTGGCAATGATAAAATCATATTTGGGGACAATAGAAAAGGAAAGGTAATTGAATTACGTAAAATCACCATCTCAAATGACATTTCTATTTCTAATATATCTCTTGTAGAAATATTAAATTTTAATTTTCTATCCATTACTCAATTGTGTTATCTTGGCCTCACTTGTGCTTTTTCTAAAGATGTTGCTATTATTTCAAAAGAAAAAGGTGACTTGGTTTTCAAAGGTTTTCGATTTGGCAATCTCTATTTCGTGGATTTTTCATCAAATGAATCGTGTTTGAAAACTTGCTTAATTGCAAAAACCTCTTTGAGTTAGATTTGGCATAGAAGGCTAGCTCATGTGGGGATAATTCAATTCAAAATGTTTTTTAAACATAACTTAGTTGTGGGCTTGAAAGATGTGAAGTTTGAGAAGAATAAGCTATGTAGTGCTCGTCAAGCCAGGATGTAAGTAGCGAACTCTCATTCATCAAAAAATATCAAGTCCAGTTCTAGGCCATTAGAGCACTTATACATAGATTTGTTTGGGCCAACAACCTATAAGAGTATCAGGGGCAATAGTTATTATTTAGTTATCATGAATGATTACTCGAGATACACTTGGATCTTCCTTCTACATGACAAAGCCGAAACATTCGGTATTTTCAAAAGTTTTACTAAAAGGGCCAAAATTGAATTTGATTTCAAAATAAATAAAATCTATAGTGATAATGGAGTTGTTGAGAGAAAAATTCGAACACTAATTAAAATGGCAAGGAAAATGCTTGATAAGTATAATACTTTGATAATTTTTGGGCAGAAGCAATAAATACCGCTTGTCATGCCACAAACCATCTTTATCTGCATAACCTTTTGAAAAAGATTTTTTATGAGCTTCTCATTGGAAGAAAATCAAACATCTCCTATTTTCGTGTTTTTTGTTACAAGTGTTATATTTTGCAAAAAGATGTTCATCTTACAAAATTTTATAGTCATTGTGATGTTAGATTTCTTCTTAGTTATTCTTCTAATAGCAAAGCATACTTGTTTTCAACAAAACCTTGAATTTAGTTGAGGAGATGTATGATCTTTAATTTGATATGACTAATGGCTCCCAAGAAGAATAAGAAAATTTGGATGATGTAGATAACGAAGGATTGAGGTAAGCTATGAAAAACATGCAAATTAGAGACATCAAGCCAAAAAAGACTCCATTGATCCACCCTCATCCACTCAAGTTGAACTGCCTTCTTCGACTACACCAAGTCAATTCAAATAGAAGAAGTGGAAGAGAAGAAAGAAAAATCAACCATCAATCATTCCCTCAAAAAATCACAATGCAATTGCAAAAGATCAACCAATTGACCAATATTGGGTGACGTTAGTAAGGTGTCCAAACGCGATCTTGTATTGCTTCCTATTGTAAACATTACTCGTTTGTTTCTTCTTTTGAACCTAAACATGTAGATGAAGCACTATAAGATCCAGATTGGGCGAATTCAATGCATGAAGAATTAAATAACTTCGCCTAGAATGATGTTTGGATTTTGGTGGAAAGACCCAAGAAACAAAATGTTATTGGCACAAAGTGAGTCTTTCGAAACAAGGTGGATGAAAATGAAGTTGTGGTGAGAAACAAGGCGAGATTGGTCGCTCAAGGCTTCACTCAAGTCAAATGTTTAGATTTTAGTGAAACTTTCTCTCTCGTAGCTAGATTTGAATATATTCACATATTGCTTGCTGTTGCATCATGTTTTGATATAAAATTATTTCAAATAGAAGTTAAAAGTGCTTTTTAATGGAAAACTGTCGAACTCATGTTTGTTGAGCAACTGCCCAATTTTGAGGATTCTAAGAAAATAAACCACGTGTATAAACTTTTCAAGGCGTTATATATGGTCTCAAGCAAACTCCTAGAGCATGCTATGAGTATTTTTTAGATTTTTTACTATCAAAAGGATTCAAAATTGGGAGGATTAACACAACCTTCTTCACTAAAGTTGTAGATGATGACTTCTTTGTTTGTCAAATATATGTTGATGGTATCATATTTGGGTCTACTAATAAATTCTTTTGCAGAGAATTTAGTGAGATGATGTCTAGAGAATTTGAGATGTCCATGCTCAAAGAACTTAGTTATTTTCTTCGACTCAAAATCAAGCAACTCAAGGATGGCATATTTGTGATCCAAATCAAATACGTGAAGTATAAACTCAAAAGATTTGGCATAGAGGATGCTAAACCCATCAAGACTCCCATGGCTACCAACGATCACCTCAACCTTAACAAGGGAGGTAAACTAGTTGATTTAAAGTTCTATAGATCCATGATTAGTAGCTTATTTTATCTTACTACATCTATGCCCGGTACTATATTTAGCGTTTGCATGTGTGCACATTTTAAAGCTTCACCAAAAGAGTGCCACTTAGTGGATATTAAAAGAATTCTTAGATATTTAAAACATTCCTCTAGCATCAGCTTATGGTATCCTAAAGGTGCTAAATTTGATTTAATTGGATATTCGGATTCCGATTATATGGGTTGCAAAGTGGATAGAAAAAGCGCATCGAGTAGTTATCAACTTTTAGGAAGATCTTTAGCTCCATGATCATTCAAGAAACAAAATTCTATAGCCCTATCAACCATCGAAGCATAGTATGCCTCCGCGAGTAGTTGTTGTACTCATTTGCTACGGATAAGGCAAACATTGATGGATTATGGAATTAAATTTAAAAGCATACCTCTTTTATGTGACAATGATAGTTATGTGAAGATAGCCAACAACCCAATCTAACATTCTAGAATCAAGCATATAGATATCTGTCACCATTTCCTAAGAGATCATATGAACAAATGTGACATAGTTATTAGCCACATACGGACTGATAATCAATTAGCTGATTTCTTCACCAAACCGTTATATGAGAGCCAGCTTTGCAATTTGAGGAATGAGTTAATTAAATATCATACATTATTCTAATTTTGCTTAAACTCATGCCTCATTTATTTGCTCTCATTTGGAGTTTTTGAGGTTCTTATGAAAAACTTGTTTTAAAAAAAATCCTCTTCAAAATTCTCAAAAATCTCTAGTTTGATAAAAACTATGCTATTTGGAGCTTTATTATCTATATTATGCATAATGATCCCGAAAAGTGTTTTGCATTTCTATCCTACCCCTATTTTATCAGAAAAATCAATACTACCGTGGTTATACCGCTGGTACTACCACTCCCCAAGTGTGGTACTACCGCTCCTAACTAGTGGTCCCAGAAATGGTTGTAGCTGAATCCTTATCTTCTAACTTCTGTCCCAAATCGATCTAACTGGTCACTTCTCTCAAAACCACCAAAGTCACTTCTCTCTTCTCTCTCACTCTTCTCAAAATCCAATCTAAATATCATCAAGGATCTTGAAGCATTCACTAATCTTCTATCAAATTCAACTTGTTGGCTTTGCTCTTCCTCCATTCTACTAGGTAAACCCTTTTGGAATCATCTCTGTCCTCTTTTTTGGTATCAATTTCCCTTTTCTAGGGTTTGAGTATAATGTGAATGAATATGTTGAAATCTTTTGGGCAAATTTGTTGCAACATATATTTGGTGACCTTTGATGTCCTTTTCATGGTTTACTTCATTTCAAATATGTGATGATATAAAATTTAATCAAATGCCATAAGAGCACTTTGCGCGGTACTACTGCCCTTCGGTAGTACCGACTTGCTAACTGCGGTACTACCGCTCTTGTAGAGAAAATTATAATTTTTATATACTACTACTTAAATCTTGTCCTTCTCTATCCTAATCACCTCTTCCTTGATCTAGTGACCATGGTAAGGACTAAAAGATCTATGTGCAGGAACACTTCTCCGAGGGAGAACCAAGGGATCGTTATGATCCTCAAGCGGTTCCTTCATCTTCTCGCTGCAAGGCGGTCTCTCGCAAGTCCACATCGAAGAGGAAAATCCCAGTGCCCAAAGAAGACAATGACTCGAAGACAAACTCTTTCTTACAAGAGATGAGAGCCAACGACAAAGGGCAACTTCAAGTGAAGTTCAAGGAAATGAAGAGGAGGTTCAGCAAAGTGATGAGGAAGACGATGAAGAGGATGAAACTTTTGCTCAAGGTAATGATGATCATGATGAGGAAGATAACGATGATGTTAACATGACAGAGGCTAAAGAGCCAAGGATTAATCTCAAGCAAATCACAAGAGACAAATATGCTCTACTACCCCATCCCAACCAATTTGAGAAGCTGGCAAGCTCAATGGACCCAAGGTTTCATACAAAATTCAAACAAGAGGTGTTCGCCTAAATCTACAAGCATCACAAGCAATTCGTGGACCAGAAGTATGTAAATTGGATGTACTTGAACAATCTTGATCGCTTTGCCAATGCCTATAGTCTTTTCTATGCAGCGGGGTTACAAGACATTATGGCATTAAAATATGACTATCAAGAGGATATGATCTGACAGTTCTATTCCTTAGTCTTTGTCTCCTATGACTTTGACTATATGGTATGAATGACTATTAATGAAAGAGTTGGAGCTTCTAAAGCTGACTTTGAGTAAACACTTAGGACTTACTCAAGTCAATATGAGAAGGACTACTCCCGTGGTTCACTCTAAACACCGATTTGGTGTGAATTCTATGATACAAATGTGAGATACACCCCAGAAAGTTAGCGGGACTCCTTCCTTTACCAAGCCTAATCAATTAAGTCATCAACCACACATTCTTTCCAAAGAGCAGCAATTTTAATGCAATTCATGGACATGCTTGAAACATCATTGACTACATCATACAAGGACAAAGTTTGATGTAGTGGATTTGATCATAAGGAAAATTACATTGTCCAAGAATGGTAGGGTGAAGCATATCTATTATGCTCCTTACATCATGGCCCTCATCATGAGGAAGACTGGCTTTTCTGTGGGGCAAAACCATCTGTGCATAAGCCCCACAAGCCTTGGGAGGAGCCTCTAGCCAACTGTAGCTCCTCCACATGCTTAAGTGCAAGAAGAACATATTCTAGAGCAAGAGCACTCTCCACATCAAGTTCAAGAGCCACCTCAAGTATCAGATCTTGTCCTTCAAGCCTTAACTCAAATTAATTCTACTCTTATGGAGATCCGTGATGCTCAGTTCGAGATGAACTATTAATTGGTGTCCTTGACTCGGCGCATGAGTGCACTTGAGCGTCCTTCCTCTTTGATGACCTTGCAAACGACACAGCCTTACTCACCACTTCAATATCGCCATCGTCGCCAATCATGATCCATCCTCTAACTAGTGGGTTTTTGATACTTGATGCCAAAGGGGGAGAGATGAATGAAGAGATGAAGAATTAGGACTGAAATGGCAACAGGGGGTGAATGGTGCCTTCAAAATCGCCCCAAGTATTCACACAGATTTCTTCTCCGATAGCTATGACAGCTATGAAGCAAGAAACTCAATGCTCATCGGAAGCTACAACCAGAAAGGAAAAAACGAGGCAAGAAAAGAAGCAGGCAACCGAAAGCAAGTAATCACAGCCGGTCTGACCGCAGTACCAAAGTCGGTCTGACCGAAGAGCGGTAGTACCGTCGTGAAGAACAGTAGTACCGTCGAACGGTAGTACCGCCGTGAAGAGCGGTAGTACCACCGTTGATTCCAGACCGACCAGAGCAGAGAAAAATCGGAAGCCACAAGGCAGAGCTGGGAAGTAGAGAAACTGAAGAAGCATCGAAAACAGATTGAATGCTTGAAAAACTGAACAAAGGTCAAATGATTCGGTTGGAAATCTTCTCTACTATCCTAGACAAACTGAGAGAAGGATCTGATAGAAACAAAGTTCTCAATTTCCAAACCGAGATTGATTAAAAGGATTGGAAGAGAACATTCGACAAGGCAATTAAAAACTGATATGAACAGCGATTACCTTTGCTGCTGGAAACTAAAAAGAGAGCAAGGAAATCAAAGTGACTGAGAACTGCTAGAGAACCAGAATATGGGACCAAATGCCAAATAACTTTTGATTCTTGGATCCTTTGCTCATGAGTCTTTAAATTACAACAAAGAAACGACCTCAGAGAAGAAAATACAAAGGCCAAAGCAATTTCTAGTCGAGATATCAGGAACGCAACATTACTCTGCCTCCAAACCCTAGAAATTTGAAAACAGGGGAAATGAGGTGCATGACTGAGAGAAGAGAGAAACATTTGATTCTACCTCTTGCTCTCGGGAATGGATTGGCCAAATGACCTTGAGGATATTCCCAGTTCAGAGCACAAAGATTTTGCAATTACTTGATCAAAAAAATCAGCTCAAACCAAAGGAGGCTGAGAAGAACAGAGAGCAGAGCATAATCATAGAGAAAACAAGAAAACCAAAACATCTCAAACACAATATTTCTCAAAGGATTCAGAGAGATGAAAAATAAAATCGTTATAGCCAATTCATGTCATCTCTCACATCGAGAGCACACACCCAAAAGAAAATCAAGAACACAACACCAACTCCCAGGCTCTCACACATACATGAGACCAAAACAATGCTGCTCTGTCCAACAACTCATACAAAGAAAAGAAGAAAAGCAAAACATCCACCCTGCACCAGAGACCAACCTCTCGATTTATACCCTTCTACTAACGGGTTCACATTTTGCTTTGCTCGCTAAATCTAACAACTGAATTCGCTTCCTCTTTGCAGCCTTGCACATTTACCAAAATGCCACTCCTGCACCTTCCTAGAAGCTTCCTCATTTTCTTGCTGTCCACGCCTTGCAACCACTTCGAGTCCTCGCCGTCTTCGGCATCTCCCGACCACTTTGACCTTAGCACCGCTTGTGCCTAGTCCAGCCATCCCATGCCTTGCCACGACTTAGTCTCAAAGTCCTGCAGCCATCACAAACAAGAAAAACATCACATAGCACCGCTCGAAACAATATAATCATACATTAGCATCAGAAGAAGGAACTCAAGCACGAAACACTCAAATCAAACTCAAACTTTCAGAACATGTGTCAATTACTCATCACAAACATGAGGTCACCTCCACATGGTCTCTCAGAAGAAGATGTAGTCTCAAGTCAAGATGTTATCTATTATCTATTATATAGTTATCTATATTTGGATTTTGTGCTTGTATGAACTTGTAAAAGTTAATGTTGGATGTACTAGCTACTTTGTTGCTTGGATGAACTTGTAATGCTACATTGCTATATTTTGCTATGTCTTAAAATGCTTAATTCCATTTGATTATGCTTGCATGTCACATTACAATGCTTATCTCACATGTGTTCATACGGTAGGGAGAAAGGGAGAAGAGGGCCCACATGTGGGCTGGCTCGGGTGGTCGGCCTGCAAGAGGGGAAAGGAGAGGAAAGAAAGAGAGGAGTGGCATAGACCAACTGGGACACGGGAGAGGGAAAGAGAAAGAGCAGCAGGTCGGCGGGAGGGAAAAGGGGAAGAGGGATGGGCCGGCAACTAGGTTTCGGCCCGAGAGAGAGGGAAATAAAATGTTTAAATTTTAAATTTTAATTCAATTTCAATTTGATTTTGGAAGTTGATCTTTTGGAGGGATTTTACACACAAGGACTTTGGGAAATTTTTATAAGCACACAATTAAATTTTAGAAATTTTCAAAACTATTTTTTTAAGCCAAGCAATTTTATTTGGAATTTTTAAATTCAAGGCAAGGCTTTCAAAAATTTTGAAAATGCAACAAAATCTTTTGAATTTCATACAATTTCATTTGAAGCCAAATTTAGGTTGTTACACTAGATCTGGTGTTGTCGATGTTCTTCCCGGTCGGATCCACCGTCGATGGTCGTCTCCAGACCAAATTCGGATAGATCGGATTGGATCTGCCACCAGTGATCTGGATTTTGAGCTGGCCTCATCGTCAACATTCCACGGTGTTGCCCTCTTCCTTAAGCGATCGTCCACAAGTGCGCCGTGCTACCCTTCTCTCGGTCGGATCTGGTTCTCTCCGCCGTTGCCTCCTGGGCCGCCACGTGGCCACCCATGCACTTTCTCATCGCGCCGATGCCTCGGATCTTCTCTTCCCCAAGCTACTACCACTACCTCTCCTGCCCTAACCCACCACAGCCTTTGCCCGACTGCTTCACCTCCCCTGCCTTCGCTCGGCGAACCGTGCATGGCCGCCGCCTGTTGTTGCCATTGGTTGTCATATTTTGCTTGTATTATGATCTATGTTTTTGAGTGCTTGGTATTTAGACTCTGTTCTTTGCCCAGACTCATCAAATTCTCTGGGTCCGCCACTAGCTGCCATAGCACTCGGCGCCTACTCCCGTCGTGGGATTGCTTCGTTTTCACCTCATGCAGGCGCCAAATCGAGTGCCTGCTCCGCTGCGTCCCGCGACCACCTGTCTCCTGCCGCTACCTGCGGGAAGGATCCAACGTCCGCAACATTAGAGAAAGAGATAGAGAGAGAAGGAAGGGATAGAGGGAGTGAGGAGAGTAGAGAGGGAAAGCGGCATGTTGGGCTTTAAGGAGGGTTGTTCGGCTGAAAGCTGAAAGCTTATGGCTGAAAACACTGTAGCTGGTTGAAAAAAACACTGTAGCTGAGAGAGGCTTATTTAACATAATTAAATTTTAAAAAATTAAAAAATATAAAAATATGTTAGCCCATCACGAGACAACGCATAACGAATACGAGAAAAAAAGAACCGACAAAAAACTAAAAAAGTCAAAAATTAGAAAAAACGAAATTATGAATAGTGCAAAAATAAGCTTAAGCTTTAAGCCATAAGCTATATTGAGCAGGGCCGGGATGTTCTGTAAAAGGACTGGCAAGCAAGAGGATGGTGTTTTTCCAATAACATTTTAGGGATCCGGAAATTTTGCAATGGCGTATAAAAGTTGGGAGTGTCTAGGTATTATCAGTGTTTTCTTTCTAATTATCATTTAAATTTGTGACCTTTAGATTATAAATTAAGGGGCCCCTTATTTTTGAAGTGGGGAGATTTTTTTAAGGGGGAGGGTAGAATTCAATGGGGAGGAGGGAGAATTTATGGTCATTAGATCTCTAATTCAATGGTCTTAATTTTTGATGATAGTTAGGAAGAAAACATTTGGATAATATTTAACAAAACCCTAAAAAATTTGCCAAAAAATCACAACATTTACTTTCTTTATACAACAAAAACTTAGAAAGGCATAAACGAAATTGACAATGCAGAGAGCATGGATCAACACGCGACCTTCGGATCTTCAGTCGGACGTCCTCCCAACTGAGCTATCCACGAAGTAAAATTAGGGAGTAATTGGTTTTTAATATCTGTCTTCTCCTGACACGAGTGCCTGGGCCAAATTTTCCATGCAGCGGTAATCAACTATGCACAGGGCCGTTCTTGTCATCTTGGAAGCCCTAGGGCACGATAAAAATAAGATTTTTCATTCTAATATAAATATGTAACAATATATTTTATATCAGTTGTAAAAGGTAAAGTTCAATATAGTAATCATTAGATAGTACATCACAAAATACAAAGTACTTGTTAGTAACATTAGACTTAGTACATTACAAAATACAAAGTACTTATTATCGATAAAATGCATATATACATATTAACATATATAGGCTAGGAGCCCCAAGTTTTCGTAGACCCTAGGCGGTCGCCCTTGCTGCCTAGGCCCAGAGCTAGCCCTGACTATGGCCCCATGCAACTGCTAGCTAACTCCATTTCACTCATCAATAACTTCTACTTTCAACATCTCAAAAAAAAAAAACATTGTACTTTCAAACCGTAACGGCTTTCCTCTCCTCGCTTCTCGTCGCACTGTCTTCTTCTTCTTCTTCTTCTTCTTCTTCTTCTTCTTGGTTTGGCGGTACTGGTTCTGATTGGTAGCGTTTTTCTTGGTGGTGAACTGGTGCGAGTAGCCAAGATGCGTGAGTGAACAGGAATTCCTTAGCCGTCCGATACAGCACTGACTGATGCACAATGGTGGTGATAATTACGAATTTCTCAGAGCATGTTGCTGGTCCGTTTGTGACTTTTATAGATTCTCAACGATGTGAAATATATTATATTGACAGTTATATATTGTAATTATCGTATGTCGATAGAAAATAGCTACCCCACGACATACGAACAGACCAACCTACTCTTTATCTACACTTTTATTTCAAAAAAATTATAAAAAATATTTCCTACATACATTATCTACATTGCGTAACGAGTTTTCGAAAATACTTTTCAGAAAATTTTGCACCTCAATTTTCATATCACAAATTTCGTTCGTACTGTACACATAAATACATTACCAAAGAAAATTCTTAATTTTTGTAATTACAAAAAAGTAAACAAGACTCTACATAAAAATCATATTTTTTAAACATCATTTCGTATATCCAAACATAATTATATTTTAAATATAAATCTATAAACACATATAAAATTTGTATTTAGACCCATAACAAATATAAAGACCAATAAAAAACAGTGCGTCTGATGCAGTCGATCGTGCGGTCTCCGACCGCACGACTCACCCGCTCTGATCTGGTTGTGTGGTTCCCGATCGCACAACCGAGAGCTCTGGCGGTCGTGCGGTCCGGGACCGCACGACTGGCCACGTGTCGCCTCCTCGGAGTCCCGCGATCGCTAAGGGGGCTAGAAATAGAATTTTTATACGTAAGGAGCTATATTTGAAAATTTTAAGGTATACAGTGCTATAAGTGTCTAAAATTCTCAGCCTTGCAACTTCTGAAGTACTAGAGAAAAGTGATGGTGTCAACAATTCGTCTAATTTGCAACGAGGAAGATTGGTTAATTAGAACTAGTACCATCGACATATGACTAGAAGAAATCGTTGTACGCTAATCTTCCTCCGAAGCGCGCTATACTTCAGTGCAGGTATTGAAACGCATATGAGCTCTAACTCGTACCAGACTAACCATGTATTTTAGTCTCAGTAAAAGGGTTTTTCGATGGAATGCCGCTAGAAAGAGTGCCGTTTTCAAATACCACTTGAAAGGTTTGCGCCATGCAGAAACTATCGTGATAAAGGTTATCAAAATGGTAATCTTGAGTTAGATCAAAGACACTTCAGGATGATCGTATTATAGGATCGAATCGTAGAATATATGATCCTATCTAACTATACCAAAAGCACTTTTTTTAAATTTACCATGTAACCCAAGAGTAATAATTTGGTTATTTGACATGTAATTTGATTAATAAATGTCTATATTATTCACAACTAAAATCGTGGTTTTAATTCCATGTCATTAAGAGCTACAATTAGAATAGTGATTTTATCAATATTGGCATTATATAACATTTCACATAAGTAGTATAATAAATACATAATTAAATTAATTTTTATTATTCCAAACCTATAAATCTCAATGTTTAAACTATTAACTACTTTATATTTATCATACAACTTGAATTAAGATATATGACACAATAAAACACCTAAGCCTTTCGTAATCTAAGATGATATGTGATTCTACATGATTCTATAAACAGTAGTACGATTCTACAGTACGACTAGAGATGCGATTCAAATCGTATTTGTGTTCATGGAATCGCAACTATAACCATGATTTTAACAACCTTGGTTATGAAATGTGACTTTGATCTTCTTTTAAATATTTTAGCTAAGTTTTTCCCTATTATTGAGTTGCATGTACCTACTACTTTACCAAAACTTGACAAGACAAGCACGCCCATCTTAGGCATGCATGTGTGTCACAATGGCCACCAAACATTTGCAAAAAAATCAAAATTATGTTGTCCGTCCATATTGTTACACCATTGCTTAAGAAGGCACAAGGGAAAATTTAAGTTAGGTGTCGGAACCCGAGCAACGACTCTGGACCCTCTCTGTAAATCGCACTAGTCCGTGATCACTGGTGCACATGAACAACAAAGATAAATATCAACCATAATAACATTTAATAACTAAATATGACATATGCATGCAATATAATTTAAAACAACATAATATTATTTGCAACTGGGATCAACATGATCAAGGAGTGTGACTTGCCTTGTTCTTCAAGTGGGTATGATTCGTCATCGTAGAATTCTTCAGAATCGTCGCAGTCTACACGCGAAGAACCAAAGCGAATAAACTCAAATAAAATCCAAAAATTATAAAATATATATTGAGGAATAGATTATGATTTTAGATGAATTTAGGAAAAAGAATCAATGGATTCGGAGTTCATATGAGGGGGAACGAATATTTGGAAGATTTAGGTATCACATGAAATGATAACAAAATCCGAGAATTACTTTTTGAATAGCACAATGTCAAATGGCTGCGAGGTGTCTGGCGAATGGGCAAATTGGAACCCTGGTGATGAGGCGAAGGTGGTGACATGGTTATGGCGGTGAGGAACAGCAATGCAATCATCAAGGTGAGAGAAAACTACAAGAACGACGTGGCGGCGGCGATGGGTTGGGAGAGATAGTACCGGGTATAGAACGTGGAGATGTAAGGTGAGCATAGACTAGAACATGGTATGGTGAAGCTAGAAAAATTATCGGCTAAGCTGAAACTTCATCGGACACGATACAATCGACGTTTGAACGACGTAAATAAATTCAAAAATTTCAAAAATTTGAAAATAGGGTATAAATGGATAGATTAGAATTTTAGATGAATTTAGAAATTTTAATGGGCTCAATCGGAGTTAAAACGAAAAAGAACGGGCTCTTGGAAGTTTGAAAAGAGAGAAAAGAATAAACCGATTTTCTGGAATTATGACGTCATCAAGGGAAATGATTTTCAAATGAATTATTTTTCTGTGGAAAAGAAATTTATGACGTCAGCAAGGATTTGATTTTCTGACCGAATTATTTTTGTAAAGAAAAATAATTTTATTCACTGACAGGTGGGACCGGGTTTATCAGCGGGAGAGAAGAGAGAGAAAAGAGCGAACGGTCAGATGAGCGATGCGGCGCAAGGAGGAAATCGGGACCATCGGATGGAGAGCGAAGTGGGTTAGGTGAAGATGAACGCACGAGATTAGATCGGGCGGTGGACGAATAAATTTGATTTAGATTTTCAGAAAACACCAGAAAATTCAATAAAACTCAGAAAAAAATATGAAATTACTTCCAAAAATTCCAGAAAAATTCAAAGAACTTCCTAGAGACATTTTGGACTTAATAAAAACATTTCCATCTACTATTGGTATTTTAAATTTTCATACCTAAAATACTTTTTAGTTTTAAAACAGATTTTAAAACTCCAGAAAAACTCAGAACACCAAATAAAGGCCGAATAAATCCAAATAATTAATTTGAATTAGGATTTTTATAGAAAATCAAAATATCATTGTATTAACTTTTTACTTTAAATTATTTTTCAAATCCAGCTTTCTAAAAGCAGAAAATCAAGGCACAACAACATTCAAACTTCACACATCCAAAACTCTTATTTTTATTTTAAACCAAATTAATTTAATTTAATATTTATTTATTTATTTTCAAAAATTGAAATAAACAGCTGGGCTGTTACAAACTACCCCCTTAAATGAATCTCGTCCCCGAGATTCACACGGGCTAGCAAAGAAATGGGTTTGGATCTTACTCTGTATGGATTGAGTGGTGATCTATGTAGTCGTCCTTTCATGAACTTCTTTGGCCTTTTATTTGCTACCTGAAGGTTGTTGGCAGTTGGTGCTTCAACTTGATGGTTCCAAAGATTAGGAGAGAGGAGACTCAAGGCAAAGAGGGAACAACGGATATTTTGCGCAACCCAAAACAAAATACCAAACTAGCAAAACCTTTATTAATTAATAGTTACGGCTGCCGACAAAAAGAAAAGCGCGACTCATAACGACGTCTATTATCTAGCCTAACAACTTATCTTAAAGGTTAAGAATCGTCTTGGTGTCATCTTTCGGGGCTCTCGAGATATGAAGCATGATCCTCCATGGTGAAGATTGAAGTGGCGACAGAATTGAAGAATTCTAGTTGTTGCCATCTATACTTATTTTTGAATATGAGAAGAGATAGAAACAAGTTTTCTAATAATGACAGAAAGGCAAGGAAGAATTGGGAGATAAGGGTAAGCAAAGATTGAGAGGTAAGATTAAGCAAAACTTTTGTTTTTAAATTACTGGTTATTCAAAATAAAACATTATAGTTCAATCATTCTATTCTATCTACGGTCACGCCTTAGAGTCGTCATGGCTCTGATACCATCTCTGTCTTGACCCGGAGCAACGACTCCTGGACCCTCTATGTAAATCGCACTAGTCCAGGATCAGCTAGTGCACACAGTGAACAACAAAGATAAATATCAACCATAATAACATTTAATAACTAAATATGGGCATGAATGCCAAAGTTTACATCCACGGCACATAAGCCAAACTTTAAATAATAGCAGCGGAAGAAAAACACCGAAGCGGAAGAAGCCCATCGAGCACGCTACGTGCAAACGACAAGAAGACGCGGCCTACTCGTCCAAATCTTCACCGTAGTTGAAGTCATCTTCCTCGTGAAAATAGCAAGGTGAGTACAAACTTGTACTCCGCAAGTCACACGAGAAATGCAATATAATGATAAAGGCCACAAAGGAAGGCGATAAGGTTAGTTTGCATAAAACAAGATTTAAAGATATACAATAAATAGATTGAAGTTCTGAATTTAATACAATATGTAAAAAACAAGAATCGTAATTAAAAGTATTACCGTTAGTGCGTGCTCCGACCAAACACCAACCTATCCACGGGTATCCACCCAGACCATCTTTTCCAAAAACATCTCGTGTGGATTCCATCCATCCACACGCTTCCAAACACTCATGGATTCCATCCATCCATAAACATTTCAATCTCTCATGGATTCCATCCATCCATAAGGTTTTCATAAATCATTTTGAAAACAAAGTCTAATCCATGAAAACTTTACTCAAGATGCCCATGACCGTGGGCACGGCTATCCGTGATAGATTATACACTCTGCAGAGGTTGTGCACTTTTACCCACAAGATATGATTAATAATAAATACATAATTAAATTAATTTTATTATTCCAAACCTATAAATCTCAATGTTTAAACTATTAACTACTTTATATTTATCATACAACTTGAATTAAGATATATGACACAATAAAACACCTAAGCCTTTCGTAATCTAAGATGATATGTGATTCTACATGATTCTATAAACAGTAGCACGATTCTACCTGGTACGACTAGAGATGCGATTCAAATCGTATTTGTGTTCATGGAATCGCAACTATAACCATGATTTTAACAACCTTGGTTATGAAATGTGACTTTGATCTTCTTTTAAATATTTTAGCTAAGTTTTTTCCCTATTATTGAGTTGCATGTACCTACTACTTTACCAAAAACTTAAGAAAATATGGGCAATTCACTTATACTTCAACACTACTTCCCCTCACGTGTAGGATCCATCAGACTTAAGACGTGGAATATAAGTAGGCTGTAATTATTATTTCTAATCACACTAGCCGGGTCTTGAACTCAGTATCTCTAGGCTCTGATACCATATTAAGTTTTATGCACCAATCAGTTTACCCAAAAGTTTAAGCTAAGGAGGAAATATGGGTAATATATTTCAACACTCTTGAACTCAGGATCCCTTGGCTTTGATATTATATTGGGTTGCATACACCAACCAGTTCAATGCGAATAATTCACTTGTACTTCAACACATATGATATGAAACTACTCTTATGCCCCATTCTATTTAAATGGAAAGGCATGAACTCGCCTCTTCATATCATCCTAAACAACGGCTACAAAAAGAAGGGCTAAGATACTACTATCTCCAATCACAAATATATGCCATTTTGGAATACATACAATCAAAAATTTTAAACTTTGACTATCGATATTATTTAAATATTTATACATGAAAAATCATATATGTAGATTTGTCTCGAAAAGTATTTTCATAATATTATAATTTTATTGGGTTTTATAAATATATTATAGTATAAATTAGTGGTCAAAGTGATATTTTGAGCACCGTATCAATGCTAAAAACGAAATGTACTTATGACGGATGGAGTGCCTGACCTTAGTTAAAGCGAAAGCAAAAACACACCACTCCTATGAACCGACCGTTAGAAGCAAAGGCTAGCCTTGAAAAGCTCTCTCGCGTTGTTCAGTGTCTTCTTGGATCTTGAAGGCGACTTGTTGCGAGTTCAAAGGTTGATTCTAGAAGACCCTTCTATTTGTCTCCTTCCATACGTTGCAAGAGATATACTATGTGACTAGTTCGTTGAATGCTGTTCTAACCTCGGGTTGCATTTGTGAGCTTGCTTGCCGCCACCAATCGGTGAATTTTCTAAAGGTTTGCGGTGCAATGTGATGTATGCTTATGCAGTTCGCCTAGTCGAGAACCGTGGACAAAACATCTTCGGCAGAAGGGCATCGGGGGCAAGGATGCAGCACCATTTCAGCTGCTTGATTGCACAGTTTGCAAGTGGGTTGGTGAGGCTAGCCTCTTTTAGATCTTACGTCTGTGTAAACTGTCACTCGAAAGGCTTTGGTTTTTTCCTTGTAGATCTTTCGGCTCTATTAATCACTGGTTTATATGCAGACCAGGGGTTCAGGGCCCACCGAAGGCAACGTATCACGTATAGAAGGCGTAAACGGTGGCATACGTTTTCAATAGGGCGCAGGGCGATGAGATGGAGCGGCGTACGGGCGGGCAAAATCGCCGGCCGCGTGCGGCGGCTCGAGCGATGGGAAACCGGAAGCAGCGTCGACGCAAGGTGGATCACCAAGAATCGCGCCACGATGGTGTTCGACATATTGCCGCAGGGAAGTAACCTCGCGCATCCTCCAGAGAGCTAACGCTCCCGGCATTTTACAATGCTGTGGTAACATCTCGGAAGCCTATATCATTGAGCGGCCTGCTGCCCCTCGGTGGGGAGTAATATCATCAGATTAGATGAATTAATTTGATCATACAGTAGAGTTTTAATTTGGTAAAATCTTAATATTATTATGATTGTAACAAAAATTATATGATCGTGATAAAAAAAATTGCATACAATCCTACCCAATTCTATTGATTTATTATTCATATAATTGTGAATTTTACTTTTTATTCCTTCATGTCCATTATAATTTGCATAAATAACATCGTTTCTTTGCACTATATTTTTTTGTAAACAAAAGTTCTAAAATTATAGTTTTAAAAATGTATGAGTGTTAAAATACAAGGCAGTTTAAAATTGGATAGAATATTAGATTCTACATCCATAGTACAATTCCTGATTCTACTGAAGAGCCTCGTATCGATCGCAATTCTGACGGCCTTGCATTTCTAACAACCTTTACAGACTTGCAGCGACTCCGCGTCAACGCAAGGTGGTACCCGACCCATTTTTTTAAATAACCAATTTTTTATTTTGAATTATAGTATCATACTTGCTTTTTATTTTTTAGAGAAATGGCCATATGTCGCTGCATGGTTATACGATTTGCCCATATCGTCCAACCATGTGACGATTACTGTCTCTAATCACCTAACTGTTCGGCGACATGAGTAGTCGCCTATCGCCTAACGATTAGATGACTACTTGCTGTCAGCCCGTCCTTTTCTCTTTAACCCGATATCTTCATGGGCTCTCTTATCATTTCTCCTGCAAAAAGAATGAGATATGCTTAAGAGAGGAGAAAAAAGAGGGAGAGGAGAGGGGAGAAAGTTGCGAAGGAGAAGCATAGAAGCTCGGGAGAGGGAGAGATGGAGACGGAGAGAAGTAGAGGAGCTTGGGAGAGGGAGTGAAGGAGAGGAGAGGAGCTCGGGAGAGGGAGTGAAGGAGAGGAGAGGAGCTCGGGAGAGGGAGTGAAGGAGAGGAGAGGAGCTTGGAAGATGGAGAGAAGAAGAGGAGAGGAGCTGGGAGAAAGAGATAAAAGGAGGAGAGGAGCTCATGAGGTTGGAGAGGAAAATGAATGAAATTCGTTGATAAGAAGAAAAAAACTTCGCATGGAGGTAATAGTTTTATCCGTTTTTGTTCTCATCCGAATGTAGATAACGTGTAGCTACATATGTGTTTAGCACGTATTTAGTGAATGCATATTGACAAATGGTAATATTTACAGTGAGAAATCAGTCATGTCGGAAACCCACAACATTGAAAGTGCATTACGGTGTTGGTACCATTCATAAAGGTTCATACGGTGTTGACCTGAACAGTTTCCCGTAAGTCCGTATGGTACTCCCGAACGTGGGGAATGCTCGAATCGGAGATATCTTGAACTGGCTCACACGCACCTTCTCCTTTGACCTCTGAGTTGTGCAGTGTCATCCTACATGGGTTTTTGAGTCGGTCTACCATGGATATTCAGTGGGAGTTGAGGGACTAATGCGTACGATTACATGGATGAGTTTTGTGCAAGCCTGCCGGCAACGTAGTTACGAGTACGTGCTACTTGTGCAACCATGTCTGAAGGGAGACACAGGAGGTCCGGTTGGTGGGAGCAGCTCAGATGCGCAGTGCATGGTTCATCAAGAGGACGCAATGGGCAATGTTGCGGAGGCAGAACCGGAATATCGCACACCGCACACTCAGCCCACCCGACAAACAGATGCAGATGTTGCTGACTCAGACTCTCACAGTCCAGCTATTTATCTCAAAATTTTTAGTAAACAAATCAAAATTTAATTTAAAATAAAATAAAGTGTTGTTTGGTTGCATAAATTTTGGAGTTTTATTTGCCTATTTTTAGCTTTTAAAAATACTTTTGTTAAAAGTAATTTAATTAAAAAAGTATACAAATATTATTAAATAAAGGGTATTTTGAATTTCTCTAAAAATACTATTTCAAATTAATCATTTTAAAGCATTTGGCATTTATCTAGATTTTCTGGGTTTTTTGGTATTTTTAAATTAATTTCAAAGCTAAAAAGTATTTTTTGTAAAAATTAAACGACCAAATTTATGTTGGAAATATTTTTTTTCTAAGTCTAAAATATCTCTAGGAATTTCTGTGAATTTGTCTAAAATTTTAGACTTTATTCGCTATTTTCTAAGAGTTTTTGAAGCTTACTAGTATTTCTGAAAACTAAAAAATGGAATTTAAACCCTCTCTCTTCTTGGGCTGAGAAGTGTCACGCCTAGATCTAATCTTCCCTGCCCGATTTGATCTCAGCCGCACACTCTCACTTACCCCTTCGCTCTTCATACGACGCCCGAGATCTATTCCCTAGCCACGTGTCTTCAATCTGGCTGCCTACTCTTTCCTCTCTCTTCTCTCTCGCCAACAGCCCGACCCCACCGGTCAGCTCCCTCTTCCTCCCCCTTTCTTCAACCTTGCGCCACCGCCATTGCCGCATGCACCCGAGCTCCGTCACTTCGCCTTTGTCCATTTCTTCTCGCCATTATTGTCCCCCGAGTGCCCCTCTTTACTCCCCACTCACCTCCGCCCGTTTTCCCCTCCTTTAAACCCCGCTAACCACTGCACCACCCCTCTCAGCCACTTTTACTCCAGCAATGTCGTGCTCGGGCATTTTACTCCTCGCACCCTATAAAAGGCCCTCCTCGAGGATCCCCTATCCGTGCCACCCCTTTCCCATCTAACAATTTCTCTCCCTGAGTGCTTGAGAGCCTTGGCACCATGCTTCTCCAACCTCGCCGCCGCACCAAAGCTCCGGCGAGCAATTGTCGCCAACTCAGTTCGTCTCGTGCCACGTCGACGCCGTCTGTGCCTACCTCATCGTCGTGCGCATGTCCTCCGCCCCTCCACTGAGCACAGCCGCCGCCGTAGCCCCCTCTCCGTTGACATCCTCGCTCTGCCGCCTCTGCCTCTTCGTTGCCGGCCGCCTCCGTTGCCCCCTTGGCTTTGCGCGAGGTACTGTCAAGCTCCCCTGGTAATATAGGGGGGGGGGGCGTACACTCTCGCTACTCAGGATATTACACCCCATCTGCGGTTATACAGTTGAGGATAGCGTTGTGCCTGACTATTCTCGTATAACCAGGTATGTGGGGAGTAATCGCCAATGACATTGTCATAACTTGCTAAATTATGTGACACCTCGGCCTATGTAGAATTAGGCCCATGATGACCGTTACGTGTGTTTGCATATGAGGGTATGAGTTAGTCCCACTTTACTAGTTAGCTTGAGAAGCACTAACATATTAGCCTAGAGCTTCCAATGGTAGCAACCTCTGGTTAACTATTTTGTGCGAAGCGAGGATCAAAGTGCAAGCAGGTTGCTACATGTGCATGTCCTATCAAAGAATGGGGTTAGGTCAAAACCGGTTTGGACCCTAGGGTGTTGCAAATGGTATCAAAGCCGACCCTCGCGATTATATGGGTGCGTACGGGTTAGGGGCATGGGCATATGACGCATGGACGTGTGCCAAGATGAGAGGTCCTGGTCATTTGCCCCAGTGTGCGTATGTTGGGCCGACGAGGACATCGGGTTCATTAAGGAGGGGTGTATGTAACACCCCGGCCCATGTAGACTTAGGTCCAAGATGACCTTTATGTGCGTGTGTATATGAGGGTTTAGGTTAGTCCCACCTTGCTAGTTTACCTTGAGAAACACTAACATATAAGCCTAAGACTTCCAATGGTAGCAACCTCCGGTTAATCGTTTTGTGCGAAGTGAGGACGAAAGTGCAAGCAGGTTGCTACGTATACGTGTACTATCAAAGAATGGTGTTAGGCCTAAGCTGATTTGGACCCTAGGGCATTACACAAACATATCATGGTGGCTATTAAGCAAAAATTCAAGTATAAGATTAGCTACGCCATGGCATGGCGTGCGAAGCAGAAGACTTTAGAAAGGAGGTTCAGTTCTTCGAGGTGGCTTACGACAACCTTCCTCGTATGGTCGAGATATTGCGGGACAAGAACCCGGGCACACACATTACTGTAAAGGATAAGTCATCCAAAAGATTGCCTGGTTACCTGGTTTTGCAGAGGGCCTTCTTAGCCTTAGTTCCTGCATCAACGCTTTTAGGCACATGTTACCAATGATCTTAGTCGACGGAATGTTTCTAATAGGGAAATACAAGGGGTAGATTCTGACAGCAATTGGCGTTGATGGCAATAATAAGATTCTACCCTTGGCCATCGCATTCGTCGAAAGTGAGAATTTCGATAGCTGGTTGTGGTGCCTTCGACATGTTGAGGGAGTAGTTGGACACGTTCTGATGTCTGTATAATCCATGATTGCCACCCCGAGATGATGAAGGCCATAAGAAAACTTCAGTAAGATCCGGAAGAGCTGTTTCCTTGGCCAGACATGAGGAACAGATGGTGCATTTGATATCTAGGGCTAACTTCTTCAAGCAATTCCCGCAACAACCGTTGATGAAGTTGTTCAAGAGACTGGCCATGCAGAACCAGTAGCGTAAATTTGATGCACTGTGGGAGATGTCGAAGGAGCACACTAGGAAGCACGTTGTTTGGAGGAACATGCGGCCGGCCATTCCTAGGGCGGCGCAACCCGAAAGCGTCGCACCATTACTGGAGTTTGACCCTCTCGGTGTGACACGGAGGGCCTCGAGGAATATCAAGTGCCTTATTGGATTGAGGCCGAGCCTTTAGAAAAATAGTCCTTGTTGCACGACAAGAACGGTGCGAGGTATGGCAAAATAACCACTAATCTTGCGGAGATGTACAACTGGGTTCTTAGGGGCATTCATTCTCAACCCCTCATCGCCATCATCGAAGGCGTTCTGCAAGGTACAATAGGATATTTCAGTAAAATGCATGCAAATACAGCACTTCATGCAGCTAACCCACATACACCGTATTGCTCGAAGATCACAACATACATGTAGGCCAAGATTGAGAAGGGTTAGTTGCACACGGTCTACGTCACGGGCAATATGCAGCATCATTTTTATATGCTCCTTCGTGACAAAGCTAGATTTGGGACTGCTCGCTCTCTTGTTACCCACGAGGTGTGCCATAGAGATCATGTGAATGAACCTAGCTGTACATGCAATAAGACAAAGCTCCTTTACAAGCCACACTCTCATATCCTCGCTACATATGGGACTATCAATATTGACCCATCGAACTTCATGTTGGAGTACTTCATGAAGAAGAGGGTGCTGCAGGCATAGTGCGGTGAGCTAAAAGGCTTCAGGGTTGTGGGCAGATTTGTCATGTTGGATATTGCACAGAGGGTTTGGATTATGGATCTTGACCTATTGAAGGATGGGAAGGCTGTCGGCAGGGTCATCGTATTAGGGAAGATATGGACGAAAGGGAAGTTGGATCAGTGAGTAGATGTTGTGAGTCCTGTGGCCAGGATGGCCACATTGTGAGATGTTGCAAGATGCCTGCTGACGAGTAGGAACACCGGTGTGAAGTGCCATGTGCCTTGTTGTTGTGTGTGTAGTGGTATTATGATTACAATTGCTATCATGTTGTAACTTCATTTGTAGTGTCAATCCATGAAGTGCAACATCAATGCTTCTTCTCTGTGTACTAGTAGTAAGAGTACAAATATTGTCAAGTTGTAACTTCATTTGTAGTGTCAATCCATGAAGTGTAGCATCATTTCTTCTTCTATGTGTACTAGTATTAAGACTACAAATTTTATTAGGTTATAACTTCATTTGAAAACTTTAAATTTATTTGCTAGTCTTGTGCAGACCCCGTATCTCTAACCCCAACCCATACCTCAACGTTCCCACCGAGTGTTCGCCGCAAGACCCGCTTATGGGGGAGATGCCCCCTCTGCTGGTGCAAGGACGCATGCAAGTTTTTCAAGTTCAAGAGGCGGTTAAGCTTGAGCATGCGTTACTGGGGTTGCGGTAACTACACCTGGGATTATCACGACCGGCGTTGGGACACGACCCGCTACCGGCAGCCGGTATGAATGAGTTACAATACATTCCCTTACCAAATCTCTTGTATGGCATGCACTAACAAGCTCTTCCCTTTTTCCCATAGTCTTTGGATCCGCTATGCACCTACCGCAAATGGATCGACCAGGAGATCCACACGCATGACCAGTGGACTCTGGACTGTGAGGAGTGGGATGCCCAGATGGCACGCGAGAGGATGGAGGAGCGGCGCCACAGCGAAGATTGAAGCGAGCATATCCGGCGGGAGAGGCAAGCTCACCTAGAGGCGTACAAGTGCATGGAGCGGGAGGCTTGTGAGAAGGAGCACGAGGGAAGGCAAGAACTAGTGGCCAAGGTCATGGCCGATGGCGAGGACTACAATGCCGAGCTGGGCCGCAAGGGCAAATGGCCATATTCCACGCAGTAGTTCAACGCTCTTCATTTATGGCCTATGTATTTCTAATTCCCTAAAGGCATGCGTGTACCATCCTTGGTTCGTTAGCCTGCGTGCCGTATAACCCCCTTGTCGGATGAATGGTCTTATTGTTTTTCTTACATCATTTATCCGAACTTCCCCTCCGTCAACGAATTTTCTATTGCATCGCAATAGCACTTACCTTTCTACTTACGAATTGTTGCTACCTTAATCATCTATACAAAAAGTTTTAGAAAATTTATCGCACTACAACAACATACGATGATCGCAAAATGTTATTACGAGTCTACCATATTTCATACCATTCACAATCTACGAAAATCACAAATGCATCAACCGACATTATCTGCCCTTTTAAAGAAAAAATAACTTACAAAGAAGATTTGCTAAATGTTACTTACCTACAATAATTACCATTTACCTCCATCCCACACATATTTCCATCGGATTAATAAAATAATTATATATTTTTAACAATCACTCAACAGTTGAGCGACTAAAGGATTATTGCCAAACTGTTGTGCGACATATGCTAGAGTCGCTGTACGGTTGGGTGACATGGACAAATTTAGATGATTTACCCGTATCGCTCAACCATATAACGATAGATAGCTATTTCTAAAAAAAATAGATATAATACAGTAATTTAAAATTAAAAGTTAATTATTTAAAAAATTCGTACCCGACCCGACCGAGAATTGATGGCGCCATGTCCTCGGCGTCGAGTGATTGCTACCGTAGTAGCTCATCGTAAGTACAGAGCCCACGTGATCTCGTGAAGTGCTGCGCCCACCTCCTTTCTATTTGCAGTGTACTTGAATTGAATGCGTCCGCTCCAACCGAAGTGTACTCTGAAGCTTTGGGACTGTTTAGCAATAGTTATAACTTATAATTTTTAGTTAAAATCTTTAAATTTTAGCTATTTATGATACAGATTACAGAGAGAAAGATACTCATTTACGATTTTAGATAGTACAGATGTTGGGCTTTTAACGTGTACATCGTTTAACTTGTAGACCCCGTCTTAAGAAAATACTCCGTTTGAAAGTTAGGTACTATAGCAAAAGTCAAAAACCGTCAGCTTTGAAGAAAAAGAACAGGCCCTTTGCAGCTTCAACTGAAAGGACAGAGGGAGAAGCTCTCTCTCAACGTGCCTCACCGCTTTTTTTATTTTATATCTTTTAACTAAAATTTTTGAATTTTAGATTATTCACAATAGAGATTACGGAGAGAGATACTCGCTTATAATTTTAGCCAGTATAGATGTTGAGCTTTTAACGTGTACTATAATTAACTTGTAGATCTCGTCTTGAGAAAATACTTCGTTTGAAAGTTATATACTATAGCTAAAGCCAAAAGTCACTATTAGAAGCCGTAAAGAATAGGTTCCCTTATCTGTTAGCTTTACTCCTTGCTCCAACCGCCTTTAAATTCTGGCTTCCGACTATGATGGTTAGCTTTTGGCTAAAATTGTACTGTAGTAGTTGTTAGCTTTTTATAGGTCATTCAATTTAAAAATAAGAAAAAAAATAAAAACATTATATCTGCACAGACAATACAAAGAAATAAGGAAAAAAAGCAAAAAAAAAAAAAAAAGGCCAAAAAACCGAAATTCAGAAGCCGAACGTTCTAAGTGGCTTCTGAAAGTCGAAAGCCAGAATTCGAAACCACTTGGAGGAGCCCTAGGTGGCCCTGCTCTAACCGACTTCGGTTTCTGGTTTCTAAAAATCAGAAGACATTTGGAAATGTTGGTTTCTTAATTTAGGGTTTTTTTTTTTTCTTTGCTTTGTCCGTGAAGATATAACGGTGTTTTTATTTTTCTCTCTTTTTTAAATTTTTTTAATTGAATGACTCAGAAAAAGCTAGCAGCCGGGTTGGAACTTAAAGGCGTGCTCCAAACGGTTGGCAGCTATGGCTTTTGGCTTTTTTGTAAGATAATTGTACTGTAGCGGATGATACTTTTTTAGTAAAAAATGAGAAATAATAATAAGATGAAAATTAGAAAATACTGCTCTATGTTTTGGGACAATAGAAAAGAATAAGGAGGAAAAAGAAAAAAAAAGACTAAAGGCTAAAAAGAACAAAAATACTGAAATTAAGAAGTTAAGAAGCAGCTGTTTGGAGCGCCCATCTTATGGATAAGTTGGGTGGACAAGACTTGCAAAGTCTGTAAGGACGATGTCAGGGGCGAACCAAGGCAGGGTGACAAACTAGGAAGATATGTGCATGTATGCGTGCTTGGGGAACTTGAAATCAAGCAGGTTCTTCGATAGTATCAGTTTACACATGTCTAGAAAAATAGACGCCACACGATCAAAGATACTGTTTAAGGAGAATAGACAAATTGCATGGGCCAAGTTCTTCACTGAATTCAAGTGTCTCATGAGCAAATAGCTACTGAAAAGGTGTTACATTCATAGAGCACCAGGGTAATTTACCGTACGCTAGTACATTGAACTATCTATCAACTCGACCCAGTAGAACTATCACAAAGCTAGCATTCTTGCAAAATACAGAAGAAAGAAATTTTGTCCTATCCTGTACGACCGATGACCGGCCATCAGAGGAGGTTGGGAAATAAGAGCCCTACGTCGCCCCGCAGTGGAAAAACTCTGAAGCAACTAACCCAAATAAGCCAAGAACTCCAGAACCAGTTATAAGGTTAAGGAAGCAGCGGCGGACCTGGGCCCGGCATACCCTGTGGCGGTGGGACCCTGTGGCAGTGGGATATGCTTCGCTCGCCTGCCGCTTCGGCTTCGGCGCTTCGCCTTAGCCTCGCGCCGTCGCCTGCCGCACGCACGTGTGAGACGCACCTTCTCCTCGCCTTCGCCTCGCGCCCTCGCCTCCGTGCAGTTGCGCCTGCGCATACATATATCGGCCGATCGAGCCTCTGGGGAGGTGGATATCTCGATGGAATATAATCTGCATAAAGCGCGGTTTCAGGTTTCAGGATTCCCTGTGATATTTTGAACCATCCAAGCAAAAGTGTTCCTTTTTTCCCTTGGTGGAATACGTGTTGGTGAAATGCATTTTGCCAGCATTTTTCAGTAAGCTCTCAAATCTGAAGGCTGCTAACGGCTTCAGTTCTTCATGTGCTGGATTTGCTGTTTCAGTTCAGTTCTGCTGTGTAGCAACTCACAACAAGGCGATTACTGTTCGCCGACGCCAAGTGGTGTGGTATCCTGTTATATGCTTTGCTGAATTCCAGAATTAGCTCATTTGCAGCTGTTTATAATGGTGTTGCTCTGAGCCATCACCCGTCATCCACGTCTTTATATATAATATTATTTATTCTCTTGTAGGGCCAGAGCAATTATTTTTTGGAATTGTTCAGTTATGAAGAGAAACAGAGACATTGCATCTCTTTTTCAGAAACATGCAGCCAAGAAGGCGGCGGCTGCTACTTCAAATCCTACCCCATCTCCGGTTGAAACTGTGGCGGAAAAGCAAACTCAAGAGCAAGAGAGAGTAATTGATGAAATTGTGAATCCTATGCCCCCGCCACCGCCGCCAGTTTATGACATCAATCGCCTTCCGCATGATCCAGGTGAAAGGCAGCCCATTGAAAGTTATTCTGTTAATGATCAAGATGCAATTCGAAGAGCATATATTATTAAAGGTCCATTCCAACCTCATACACATGATTTTTCAAAAAGAAAAATTGGAGATAGAGATCATCAATTCAATTTTGTATGGTTTCATAAACATGAGGAGTGGCTTGAATATAGTATCAAGAAGGATTCTGTGTTTTGCTTTATATGCTACTTGTTTAAGAAGGGTACCGGATAAGATAAATTTACTATTGGTGGCTGGAGAAATTGGAATATATGAAGTCAACTAGAGAGGGGATGAATAGACGGTTTTAAAATTTTGTTTGGACAAAAACCTGTTTTATATATGAAAGCATAAATCAAATGGTTTTGCACAATCAAAGTCTAAATCAACTAGTCTTACTAAGTGTGAAGGACTGAAATGGCGACAGAGGGGGGGGTGAATGTCGACTTTTAAAAATACCCCCTCAAAGGTTCCACTTAATGAAACTCCTCAACAATAGCTATGAAGAGCTATGAAGGAGTTCAAAGACACTTCTCTGGGACCTTGAGCACCCAAGGAAGAGGTACAGCGGAAAAGAAAATAAAACCTACCAAAAACAACTAACAAAAACAGGCTGCTAAGAGGTAGCCAATCAGACCGCTGCACATGAGCCGGTCAGACCGCTCCATGGGCGCCGGTCTGACCGCCATGGTTCGACCGGTCTGACCGCTCGGCAAGGTCCGGTCTGACCGCCATGTGTGCACCGGTCAGACCGCCAACCAGTGGCCGGTCAGACCGCTCCCCTGTTCCAGGCAACCCGAGTGCAGACTAAAAAATTCAGACAGCCGAAACCAAAATCCAAATTCCCAATGATTCTTTGATCCTTTGACCAAGAAACTTTGCAGATACATTAGCAATAACCACTGGACTCTGCAAGTCGAGAATAAAGCCATTTCAAAGAGGGAAACAAGATTTGAGGCAAAACCCTAGAAAATGAACAAGAAGGCCCAAAAGTAAGATTCTTGCAAATTGATCAAATAGCTCCTGGGATTAGGTGACCAAAAGGTCTAGAAATGTAATTCCATCCCTGAGCAACCCATTTTGCTTCTCAAAAGCAAGAACCAACAAGAAAATAAAAATCTCAAGAATTGCACCTAGAAAGCATCGAAGCAAAAAATGCACGAGAGAAGAAACTTCATATTTTCATTTCAAAGAGAGAATTACAAGGAGTCCCGATGTGCATGAACATTCGAACAAGAAGAAAGATTACAAGACTCTCAATCCATCCTCTCCCTCTCCATCCTCAAGAACACCAAGAACCTCACATGTTCTTGGGAGGAACACACATACACACCTAGAGAGGAGAGCACATGAGGGAGACACCCTTGCTGCCTTTAACTAGTCTCCACCCACTAAAGCCTAAAGCAAAAGGCCTCTCCATAGGCTCTTTTGACTAAAGCAAACCTAAAGCAAACCCTAACTCTCTCTCAAGTGCATGAAGGGGTATGCAGCCCTCAACAGCTATTTATAGCCCCTGGCTAATGGGTCTCCCACCCATTACGCTGGCTAAACCCGAACGGAGCCCGCTCCCACTTGTGCAGCCTCGTGAAATGACTATTTCGCCCCTCCTACACCTTCCGGGAAGCTTCCGCGCTCCTTGTCTCCAACCTCGCAACCACCTCGAGTTCACGCCGTCTTCGACACATCTCGACCGTTCTGACCTCAACGCCACCTGCGTCTAGTCCGGTCACCCCGTGTCTCGCCACGACTCCGCCTCGACGTCCTGCAGCCAACACAGACAAGAAACACATCAAATAGCACCGCTCGATACATGAAAGCATAATAACATAAATGAAGCCACATTAAGCCTAAACATGTCAAATCAATAGAATAAGCATCTTAATCCTTTTGACCAGGTTTGACCAAGTCCGACCGAGCAACGACATGGTCCGAACCAACCAACTCAAACTCGACTTTCCTTAAACGATGTCAATTACTCATCATACACACGGGATGACCTCCACATGGTCTCTCAAAGTGCGCCAACAACCTAAGTCTATATCAATGTTTGTAATGCTAGTGTGACAAGTAATCAATTTAATTTTATGAATATAAATTTTACAAGGTAAAGCACATTTGCAACAAACCAACACGTTGATGTTTAAAGACTTGCCGGTCTCCCCTAGTCTATGTTGGGTAAATTCAAGCGAATTGGATCGGCTCCATGAATTAATCCAAGCACCTCAATCTACTAGTGGTAACTATTTCCCACTCTAGGTAAGTAAGCTCCAATCTTTACACCAATATCGGACCTTTTTCACAACCTTTTTGTAGAAATCACTTGTTCTCACAACTCCAACCCTTCTAGGAATCGACAACATAAGACTAACAAGTTAGAGATGCTCACTTAAATAAAACAGGTGCCAAAGCTCAATGGATACGAAATCCACCATCAAGTGCAGCACATGCATAATAATTTTCTTCTCCAAGCTCACTGAGTGCGACACAAGCACATAAGAGATGAGAGGGCTTGCTGTTAGCTCAAAAAAAAGAATAGGGCACCATCACTCTTTCCCAACCGGCCATAAGGGAGTATTTATACCCCACGCTAAGAAACTAGCTGTTGGACTCGGGTTCCAAAAAGATTAGTTTGGACCGGTCTGACCGCCAACACATGGTCGGTCAGACTGACCCGCGCTGTAACGGCTAGAAAACTAGCCATTACACAACAGGCCGATTAGACCGCCACACATGGACCAGTCAGACCACTAAGTCTAGTTAGACCACTAGGTTAAAACCTCAGAGATACACAAAAAACATGCTCTACGCAAAAGGTACCGACCACATAGCCTGGTTGAACCGCTCCACTGACCAGACCGCCAACACATGGCCGGTCAGGTAGCCCTACCACGGCTGAGAGAAAGAATTTCCCAGCAGTTCAACCGACAACACATTACCGATCATATCGCTATTTGGTCAGACCAGCCAACACATGGCGATCGTACCGGTGTACAAAAATCAGCACATGCCAAATTGTATATACTTCAATCAATTTGCAAAACACATTCACAAATTGTAGTATCATGCAAACAAAGGTTAGAACGTGATTCGTGACAAGTAGCAAAATATATGTGCACACTTTAGAATCATGCCACAAAGTTTAGGAACGTGAACTCAAACCGTTTACAAAACACATACGCAAACTAATGTCACATGCAACAAGGATAATTTCATGAGCCTTAAATATTTACAAAATGTATTCACAAATACTAACACCATGCCATGGAGAGCTAGAGTAAACAAAATGAGCTATCAACACATGACACACATAAGTTGCTAGTCAAGATCACTCTTAATAGTACAACAATCTGCACTAGCAACCTGGTCTTTCACCAAATATTAAGACTGACAAAATGACTAAGAAACACATTCTTAACTTATGCTAATTATACCCTTGCTTTGCGCATCTTTTTTGACGTTCAATGAAGAATATCTTCACTTTAAGCCCGGATTCTTAACTTTTAAGCACCAACACATGACTTGATAATGATCAACACATGAGTCCATCTCAAGTCATCCATCACCATAGAACATAACCTATTTATCCAACTCAATAAAAATTAGTCCGACAATATGATTGTCATTAATTACCAAAATATACCATTAACTCATAATGGTGGGTCTAAATTCTCCACCGGTTTGACCGTACTCACATGGGCCTGTCTGACTGCTCGCTTTGGTCTAACTACGAGGTATGTGATGGTCTAGCCACACCTCAGGATAGAGCCAAGAAAAGAACCCAAGCGACCCAAAACTGAAAACCAAAACAAGGCAACTTCTCTCCAGATCCACGAAGTTCTTTCACTCCTATAGCTACAAGGAGCTATGAAAATCAAAACCCAATCACCCACAAAAAAATCACCAAGAAAAGCCAACCAAAACAAACCTTGATAACTACAGATGATCTCACCTCATGTGTTGGGTGGTCTAACCGCATATGGGCGGTCTAACCTCTCGCACAACACAGAATAGAAAATTAGCACATTTTTAAAAACTCAAGAGGAGCTAACTTTCAAATGCTAAGTCCAAATCTCATGAAACTTGAAACATAATTTCCTTAGGATCTTTGGAACCTATTCCAACCAATAATCACATGGATCATGGCCAAAGTTCCATAATTATCCATTTTAAGGAAGATTACAACAAACTAAACCAAAAACGAATCCATAGCCAAAAGCTTGCTCGTGGGCTAAGGATGACCAAGATGACCTTAAATCAACTCCCACGTCCTAGCAAGCTAACACGGCAAACTCCATGTCAAAACACCTAGAACAAAAGCTTTCAAAAAATCATTCATTCCAATCCGAAACAAGACAAACTTAAGGCGATCTTCAAAAACTTGCTATTCAGATGCCTAGATAGATAGTATCTGGCCTCTAAGAGGTTCTTCCATCTCTTATACATCCTTGGCAATCAGCAAAATCAAGAAAGGAGAGAAACCAAACAAAACACCACGCAAACAAAAACAACAACATGAGAAACATGAGCATGAGTACTTGGACGAAATTGAGATATCTATTTCACTTGGAGATAAAGGTTTAAAGCCACACCATACCCGGAGGATAGAGCTCACTTAAGAGCACACAACTCATGATTTTACAAGTTCTAAGCCCACCCTCTCTCCTACTCATGAGCATACAACTTAAGAGACTCCGATCTCTCCATAACCTCTCTATCTCTTTTATAGAGGAGGCATACCTCCTCATCAACTCCATAACCCTAGATCTGAATCACTTAGTGGATCCTCTCTACTTACACATGGACTAACCCGATAACCCAACAACATAACAGGTTTTACACTTCACTTTTCAATGCGCTCTTCATCATTAAGCTCCAATGACCCTCTCCACGCTCTTGTCCTTCATTAGTTGATTTAAACTACTTAGGCCATCGCTATAGTTTTGCGTACCACCTTTTTTTCTAGTATTAGGCACTTTAAGAAAATGCCCCTCTACAATTCCATCCCATCTCCTCAAAGCAACATCGAAACCAATTCAACTCATCAAAGCATCTCCACATATTTTGACACATAGCCCATAGTGTTCAATGACATTCTGTCAAGTATTTATGCATCTGGTCTCCCCAGGATTGTCTCTACTTGCACCGGCCCATCACTTGGCACACTATATGCACCAACTCATATATTCACGATCTTTGTCTTTTATATGTTCCCGCTTGAGCCACGTACCCTCACCTGGACTTACCCTGACTACATAAACCTCAACTCTCCCGCCTAGTCCCGTTCAATTGTCGTTGACCGCTAACGTTCTTAAGTCACCAGCATATCTAATTATTAAGCAACAATCTCGAGCACAAGTTCTATACACTTGACTTACATTAGTCAAAATAATGAATTATGTAACTCAACTCAACCAACTCTAGGTTCTCAAACCTAGTTTTGGACTCAAAATAACTCAAACCAACTAAACAACCAACTCATAGCAATTTGGTTGCAACAACTAATCTGACCGCTCTCCATGGAGGTCACACCATCAACAATTGGCCAGTTTGATTGGCCCAAACTGACTTAACCCTTTCTCGGTAATAGGACACCAGTCTAACCGTTCCCCACACGTCGGTCAGGCCAAACCCAATCTAATAGCAACCTTGAAGTTGAGCAAAAACCCAAAATCAAACTTAAACTTCAACTCTTTCACAACAAAGTCAAATACTCATCACACACTGAGAGACCATGTGAGGTCATCACATGTGTATGTTGAGTAATTGACATCGGTTTAGGAAAGTCGAGTTTGAGTTGGTTGGTTCGGACCATGTCGTTGCGCGGTGCAACGGGCTAGGTCGGACTTGGTCAAACCTAGTCAAATGGGATTAGGATGCATATTTTGATGATTCGACAGGTTTGTTGATGTTATTATGCTTTCATGTATCGAGCGGTGATATTTGATGTATTTCTTGTCTGTGTTGGCTGCAGGACGTCGAGACGGAGTCGTGGCGAGACACGGGGTGACCGGACTAGACGCAGGTAGCGTTGAGGTCAGAACGGTCGAGATGTGTCGAAGACGGCATGAACTCGAGGTGGTTGCGAGGCTTGGATGACAAGGAGCGCGGAAGCTTCCCGGAAGGTGCAGGAGGGGCGAAATGGTCATTTCGCGAGGCTGCACAAGTGGGAGCGGGCTCCGTTAGGGTTTAGCCGGCGTAATGGGTTGGAGACCCGTTAGCCAAGGGCTATAAATAGGTGTTGGGGGCTGCATACCCCTTTGAGGATCACAAGGGTTTTAGTGTTCATTCATCACTTTGTGTGTGTGTTGTGTTCCTCCCAAGAAGCATGTGAGGCTCTTGGTGTTCTTGAGGATTGAGAGGGAGAGGATGGATTGAGAGTCTTGTAATCTTTCTTGTTCTAATGTTCATGCGTATCGGGACTCTTTTGTATCTTGTTTGATTTGGAATGAAATTTCTTTTGCGTGTTCGGCTGATTGAACTGCAGACAATCCCGTTCAGTCTTTCTTCTATGCGGCAGTTTCAGTTTGCTTGATTTCCTTTTGAGCTGAAGGTTTCTAGTCTTGTGAAGTTTTGAGAGCTCTCGGCTATCTAATCTATAGATCACCTTTTCCTCTCAAGCGTGCTTCTTTTGGTACTAAGACTTTCATCTTCTTAGCTTTCTATGCACCATTTCATTTCTTCAATTTACTGCTTTGTCTATCGTCAAGTTTCAGCTAAGGACCCATTTTGTTCGGTTCTTCTTGTTCCTGAGGTCCATCTTCTATTTGGTTTATTTTTCAATCGAATGATCTGAAGAGAGCATCAATTGATTGATTTTTGTGTCTGTTTTGGAACTCTTTAGTATCTTTTGAACCGACAAAACACTGGATGTTGATTCCTGTTGCTTGAATGCTCTACTTTCCTCCCTGCATTCCTTTTTCAGTTATTTCTTTTGCTTTTATTGTTTCTCTTTGCAGCAAGTGCCCCTTTTGTTTTGAATCTCTCCTTTGAGCACCGGCCTTTTACGCCTTAGGGCATCGACTGCTTCTCTCTTTCATCAAGGATTGTTTCGACTTCTTGCTCTAAATCATTTTTGGTCAGTCCATGGAGACACTAGCAGCCTGTTTTTACAGCTTCAGTCAGCCTTCAGTTTTCGGCAGCAAGGACAGCACTCGGCCAGCAGAAAAACTAAGTCTGTCTTTTGGTTATCTTCAAGAGCACCTGACCGCTGTGTCTTTCAGTTCTCTGGTCCAACAAGCTTCTCTTTCGGTTGTCTCCTTCTCTATCTTCTTGTTTTCTTTTTGCAGTTTTTCAGCTTGTTTTCAGGTCTCGGCTGGCTTGACAACATTTTGTTCTCGTCTATTTTGGACAGCAGTCCATGTTCTTTTTCTCTACTTCGCCTTTGTGCTCGGTTGTCTGATTGTTACTTCAGTTTTTAGTGAAGCTTTTTATTTTCTTGCTTCGTAGCTTCTATAGCTATCGGAGAAGAATTTATGTGAGAATACTTGAGGAGGCAATTTTTGAAAAGCACCATTCATCCCCGCTCTGTTGCCATTTCCGATCCTACACACACCATGGGGTGACCTCCACGTAACACGTAATGTTACAATCTCTCTGGATAAATATATTGACAAAACACCAAAATGGTATGAATTTGAGTTTGTTTTTTTAGAAAGAAAAGCAATTTGGTTGCAAAGCCACACATGGTAAATTTGAAAGAGAAAAAAGAGCACATGACCATATTGAGAAAACATGGAATGAAGTTAACGCTAAGAAAGTGCAAGTTCTCCACAAAAACTCCAAACCACATATAAAACCTCACAAAAGCACAAAAATGAATATTCTCTCTCTTAATGTCATTTGCTCCCCCTTAATGTCAAGGCTCCAAGCACTTGCTGTGCATTTTCAGAGTCAAGATAGACCACACTGACATCACACAAGTTACTAAAGATCTTGTGAAAGTAAGTAAAGAACTCATCCAAACACTTTATAGGTCTCATCTTAAACTTCTAGTATTCTTTCTTGAATTAGTTCTGATGCACCACCTTAATAGTTGTAGAGCCCTCATGGTAATCAGTGAGAGTTTGCCAAATATCATGCACCAAAGGGAGATGAGATATATGGTCAAACTTATTTTTGTCGACTGCTTGAATCAAGAGGTTCCAAGTCTTACTATTTACCTCCACATCTGAAAGATCTTTTTGGAGTGATATGATCATCGGCAAGGACAACATAGAAACTCTTGATCTTTTCCCAAACGACTACGGCGGTTCGGGCAAGAACGACTACACCGACAAGAACTGCAACAAGAAGCCTCTAGCTCAGACGCAAGCCAAGAAGAAGTTCCGCGACTTTGGGAAGGCCAAGAAGCTTTTCCACCGCGCCCTCTCCGCGTTCAACGACCTCGACCTCAGCGAGGTGGAGGGATGGAGCGACGATGACGGGACGGGTGACCAAGACCCCAAAGGCGGCGACGACTTCTCCGGCATGTGCTTCATGGCCCTCGAGGGCGAACTGAGACCGGAGGATGAGAAGCGGCAACCATCTTGCCATGCCGGCATGGAGCACAAACCAGATCTTTGACCATCTTGAGTTTCGGCAGACCACGAATGAGATCGTGGCCGCTAACTCGGGTCAAATGGTCAAATCCAATATGACCAAGTCTCCTATGCCAGAAGGAAAGGTCGCGGGACTCAGAAGCAACTAAACACCTGAGAGGATCACCAGAAGACTCAGAAAAATCAGCACGAAAGATCCTCCCAAAACGAGAAATCCCGCAAACCAGACTACCCGAAGAATCAAGAATTTTGCAATTGTTTTTCTTAAAGCTCACCTCAAAACCGTCATCGGTAAGCTGAGAAACGGAAAGCAAATTATACTGCAGTTTACTAACCAAGGCAACATCTTTTAAAATAAAAGACTCATTAATGCGCACAGTACCTTCGGCGATGACGCGCCCAGATGAAGCATCTCCAAAGGTGATCATCTCATCACCTGGAGCACGGGCAAGGGAAGAAAACCAACGGGAATCTCCGGTCATGTGTCGTGAACACCCGGAGTCTACAAGCCAAACATTTCCCTTCCCTGCCCGGCGAACCTGAGTCAAACAGAGAGTAAAGTCTCAGTACGGGGGTAAATCAAGAGTGATTTTGGCACCCAATACTGAGTAACACGTCGAGCAGATGAAGTAGTCAAGCACGACTGACCTCTATCTACCCTACGCTCTCTGTCACTCAAAGAAGCAGAAGGTCTGTGTGCAGACCTGAAGCTGTTGCTGGGTCCGACTGCTACGGAAGAGCGAGTCGGAGCACCGGCAACATGCTGATCACGCCGCGGGTAGGCATCTCGACGGGGAAAGCGAGATCTACCCTCAGAACGGCGGAAGTCACGACTAGAGAGAGCATGAGGACGAAAAACAGAAAACTCGGAAGAACGAAGTCCTCGATGCTACGCAAAGCTACCAACAGTAGCAAGCCTAGACCTCGTGTTGGTCTTAGGTGCACTCAAGGTCTTGGGCTGACCCTGAATACGCCTAAGAGACTCAACACGGTCTCTTCGCGATCTTGGCGCTTGAAGCAATGGTCAATCAAATGTCCATCCTTCCGATGAAGGTGTAATAATGCCATCGAGAGGTCAAGTAGCATGAGATGGCTTCGCCTTCTGAGTGGCCGAAGCTGCAGGTGAAGTCACCTTACTATCAGAAATCCTTTGAACAAAGCCCACTGATTTAAATTGAACATTCTTGTTCTTGGGCTTGACCACAATCACACCTGCGGCTACGGGTCTGAGCACGACAGGTGGATGCTTCCTCACATCCTCACGGAAATCATATCCTAGACCCTAATTGAACTTGCAAATCTTTGATTTGTCTAGAATAAGATTGAGTTTCTTCTTGCCTCCTACAAATTTCTCGAGAGTGTTCAAAAGGTACTGACACTCCCGAAAGAGAGAGGTGCAAGAAGAGCAAGGAGGAGAAGAGACAGCAGAAGGTAAGAGAGCAGAAGAACAACCAACAGCAGAGGGAAGACTGGCTTGTGCACGCACAGCCGACTCAGAAGGAATAGTCCTACTGCTAGAAGGTTGGTTTGCGTCGCTAGGCGTCTCTACCTTACCCGGGGGCTTCTCCCCCTTCTCCACAATCACACTACAAGCACAAGGTGGCTTCTCTAGAAGGTCCTTAGTTAGCTTCACATATTTTTCATCCAATGCAATCAATTTAAGTTTTAGTTTATTATAGCTAATGCATGGTGAGCTAACAGGATCCTTAGTCGCAAACTGAGCCATTTTCTTATTAGTGTCAATCATTTCTTGAAACTATTTTGAGACGATTCAAGTTCGTGCTTAACTTTGGACAATTCAAACATGAAGAAATGGGCTCGTAACACGACTTGTAGATCGACAATTTTATGATCCTTTGTTTTAGATTTATCTTCAGATTATTGCAGTTTTCACAAGACTCGGGCAGATCGAGAAGCATAGTGTAAAGACCTCTAAAAGTATTGTCCTTATCTTCACAAGAGGTGCAGAAAGTAGTCTCAATAGCAGATGAAGGAACAACAATCCTAGTCATTTCTAGTTCAGCTAGCAGGCTAACATTCTCCACCTTAAGAGTATCTAGTTCAGAGGTCACACTATCATAAGAAGTCCTTAACTTCTCCATATCTCCAAGCAAAGAAGGGCATGTATCACATTCGTCACGGGAGGGAGCAGATATAAGTGAAGTAAGCTCCCGTGACAATCTATCTACTTACTTCTCCAACTCGCTACATCTAGCTCTAGATCTAGCATGAAATTTACCTAGCTTAAGAAATACATCATTAAGCTGGTCGTAAGATGGGTATACCTCGTCGGAGTCGGAGTAGAGCTCGATGTCGCTCAGTTCGCCCTCGAGGGCCATGAAGCACATGCCGGAGAAGTCGTCGCCGCCCTTGGGGTCTTGGTCACCCGTCCCGTCGTCGTCGCTCTATCCCTCCACCTCGCTGAGGTCGAGGTCATCGAAGGCGGCGAGGACGCGGTGGAAGAGCTTCTTAGCCTTCCCAAGGTCGCGGAACATCTTCTTGCCTTGCGTCTGAGCTGGGGGCTTCTTGTTGCGGTTCTTGTCGGGGTAGTCATTCTTGCCTGAACCGCCGTAGTCTCCTTTGCCCTTCCCCAGCTTGGGGCAGTTTGCTCGAATGTGGTTGGGGCCACCACACTCAAAGCAAATCACTGGTCCTCTTCTTTTTCCGTCCCTCCTCCTCTTGTAAGCATGGGAGAACTTCCGAGCTAGGAGGGCCAGTTGTTCATCCTCTAGCTGCTCTAACTGATCATCGCCACGTCACGAGAGCGCTAGGAGAACCCGCAAAGAGAATCGGCGGAAGAACCAGAATCGGTGGGATCGGTGACTAGTGCCATCGATCGAGACTTGACCGACGAGAGACTATGTCAATCTCGTGAGTCTTGAGGCGCGAGTAAAGCGCGTCAAGAGTCAGGGTCGAGAGGTCCGTGGTGTCCTTGATGGTAGTCACCTTCATCTCCCAAACCCGAAGATCGAGTGCAGAAAGAATTTGTCGAGCGTTATCCGAGTCGGAGTATGTGAGACCGACGGCTCGGAGGTTGCTCAAAATCTTGTGAAAGCGAGAAAAGCACTCATCAAGGGACTCACCAGCAAGCATTTCGAATTTGCTGTGCTCACGCTTGAACTGGTCTTGTCGTACCGTCTTTATTTGGGTAGTGCCCTCATGGTAAGCATTGAGGGTCACCCAAATATCGAAGGCCGACGTCAGGTGAGAGATGCGATCAAACTCGCTTCTGCTCAATCCCTGAATGATAATGTTCCTCGCCCTTGCGTTTGCCTCAACATCAGCCATATTCCCGGCATTGATGTTCTCATCGGCGGGAACAACAAACTAGACCTTGACCTTTCGCCAGATGGCGTAGCCCTGAGCCTGGATGTAGGTCTCCATCCGACTCTTCCAGAATGGAAAATCCATCCCATCGAAGATCGAGGGCTTGGTCGAGTACTTGTCCGTCGCCATAGCTCTTGAGACCGGTTAAAGATCTATCAAGAAGAGCTAACCGGCTCTGATACCAATTGTAGGATCGAAATGGTGACAGAGGAGGGTGAATGTTGTTCGCTTGAAAATCGCTCCCGAGAATTCGTACACTGATTTTTTTTTTCAAAAGGATGCAGAACGGAGCAACTCACAGAAAATTAATTCTGCTGAAAACTGGAACGCATGCGATACTAAAAAATTCAGCATAAATCAGAAATTAATCAGTAAAAATTTTAGCTGAAAATAATACCGTTTGATCTGCATGCAAAATAGTCAAAGATTAGCAAAAGAAAAAAGAAAAGCAACTAAAGCTTGGGGAAACTCCACTGCCGAGAGATAGCATAAAGAAGCACACAAGAAAAACTTGATTTCTTCGCTAGCTGTATGTGGTCGGCAAGAAACAGAAGCTACAGCGAAAAGCAGATGGATTCAGTTTTCGGTTTTCGATTTTATATTCTGCATACCAAAACAGAGAACGCAGGATTCTGCACAACGCCTTAACAAGAACTGAACAGGGGACAGAAGATAGCAAACAACACAGAAAAAGTAAAGCTGGAAGAAAGAAAGTTCTAAAAAAGAAGATCAAAAGGAAGGAAAATAACTGCAGATGAAAGCAGGCAGTCCAGTGACAAAACAGGAGGCAGTTTGAGATTTGTCGGCAAAGTGACTATTTTCAAGGTAATGAATTGCCGAAGAAAATATTGATTTACTGCTGCCCTTCAAAATAGAGAAATAAACTAAATAGCATTTAAAACTCAGGAGCAAGAGAATGCAAACACTTAGCAAATATCCTGAAGAAAAAGAAGCAAAGAAGACAGCTGCTGTCGATCAAGCACTGTCGACACAGTGGAAGCTGAGCACAACCAAAAATGGAGAAAATGACTAGCATTCATTTCTCTATTCAGATCAACAGACTTGAACTCCCATCTAAACAACAAGAAGTCCTTAGAACCAGGGAATCACAGAATTGGCTGAGAAAGAGGCACAAGCGAGTGAGACAAGAAGCTGACTGAATTTCTGAGCCAAAACTGAACTCTCAATCAAAAATGAAGCCTGAAATTCAGAACCAAAAACCAAGAACAGAAACCATAACAAACAGAGATAGGCCACCATAACATTTCAACCGAAGAAACAGAGACAAGAACACACATAGGGAAAATAAAATGAAACTAAGGCGACTTAGACACAGACGAACTCAAAAGATCAAGGAATAAATAAACAAGAGTTCACATCCATTTCATTCCAACCAAAACAAGAATTACATAGGAGTCCCCATACGCATGGATATTAGAACAAGAGGAGTAATTACAAGACTCTCAATCCATCCTCTCCCTCTCAATCCTCAAGAACACCAAGAGCCTCACATGCTACTTGGGAGGAACACAACACACAAAGGGATGAATAAGTTCTAAAACCATAACTCACTCTATTGTGTCCTAAGGGGTATGCAGCCCCTCACCTCTATTTATAGCCCTTGGCTAACGGGTCTCCAACCCGTTACGCCGGCTAAACCCTAACGAAGCCGTCTCCCGCTTGTGCAGCCTTGCGAAATTCCCGCCGCCCCTCCCGCACCTTCCGGAAGTTTCAGCTCCTTGTCTCGCACGCCTCGCAACTACTTCGAGTCCACGCCGTCTTCGACACATCCCGACCGTTCTGACCTCAGCTCCACCTACGCCTAGTCCGGTCCACCGTGTCTCGCCACGACTCCGCCTCGATGTCCTGCAGCCAACACAGACAAGAAACACGTCAAATAGCACCGCTCGATACATGTAAGCGTAATAGAGACCAAACATGTCGCATCAATAGAATACGCATCCTAATCCCATACGACAAGTTCTACCAAGTCCGACCGAGCCCGTTACACCACGCAACGTCAAGGTCCGAACCAACCGACTCAAACTCGACTTTTCCTAAAACGATGTCAATTACTCATCATTCTTAACGGGATGATCACCACATGGTTTCTCACTCTCTTAATGTCATTTGCTCCCCCTTAATGCCAAGGCTTCAAGCACTTGATGTGCATTTTCAGAGTCAAGATAGGCCACACTGACATCACGCAAGTTACTAAAGATCTTGTGAAAGTAAGTAAAGAACTCATCCAAACACTTTATAGGTCTCATCTTAAACTTCTAGTATTCTTTCTTGAATTAGTTCTGATGCACCTCCTTAATAGTTGTAGAGCCCTCATGGTAATCAGTGAGAGTTTGCCAAATATCATGCACCAAAGGGAGATGAGATATATGGTCAAACTTATTTTTGTCGACTGCTTGAATCAAGAGGTTCCAATCTTACTATTTACCTCCACATCTGAAAGATCTTTTTGGAGTGATATGATCATCGGCAAGGACAACATAGAAACTCTTGATCTTTTCCCAAATTGTATAACATTGAGCCTCAATGTATGTAGCCATCCTCGCCTTCCACCATGGGAAGTTGCCCCCATCAAAGATGGGTGCCTTGGTAGTATACCTGTATGGTATTATGGCTCTTAAGACTAATTAAAATCTATGCGAAAGAGCTTAACCATACTCTAATACCACTTGTAGTAGGACCGATGCCAGCAATCAGAGGGGGTGAATGATTGTTCAAACTTTTTCCCCTTATGGTATTCAGTTTCTTTACTCGGGTGACTATGAGAGTCACTGAGTTTAGATTGCACCAACTATACTTTACAAAATAAGTTTGAAAACCTAAAGCAACAAAATCATTCACAACAACACAGGGCCATTAAGATCGCCATGGATTGGCCGGTCAAACCACTGAGTCCGGTTTGACCACAAGTGCAGCAACATTATGACCGCTAAGACCGGCCTGACCGCAGGTCCAGGACAAGTCTGACCGGTTGCCTGTTCCTAGACTTGACAGCCTCTCAAGGCAAAACTCAAATCTTAAGAACTTACCCAATTCTCATCTAAACACTTCTAAGTTTTGCAAAAGACTTGTTCAAACTATTAGAAACCTAAATTAATAAAAAAAGGTTCTTAGGCTCGAGTTCACTAAATTTGAGAGACTAAAATCTAGGGCAAAAGAACACAAAAAAATCATAAAACTCAAATTACTTCTTGCTCATGAGATTTAAGGCATGAGGTCTTCTAGATCTATTCTCACATGTCCTAGTAAAGTAATTTAAGTAAGAGTTCGGGCTAGAACACCCACCAAGATGAAATCACAAATCTTGCACAAGAACAAGCAAAACCAAGGAAAAACGCAAACAAGAACATGATTGAGACAAACATTTGATGTATTTCTAGTGGAGAATGAAATTTACATATTCATGGATGATTACAAAGTGCAGCCAAAGAACCACTCTTTCCTCTCTCAATTTTCCTATCTCACAACCATGGAAGGAGACAATGTGGTAGAACAAAACCTAAACCTTAGAATCCTTAGATCTAATACCTCCTCATCTCCCCTTTAATAATCAGCAACAACCCTAATGGGTCTAAACAATTATGCCTACCAAGGAAACTCGTCAACACCATTAACACATGTTTTACACACATATGCACTTTTCAAAGCGTTTACAAGACTCAACCCGCTAACTCATTAGTGATTGATTCACTTGATAATTTCATCTCTACTTCACCTAAACCACTTCTTCTTTACACTTTCCTGTGTCGTGGTTTTAGTCAAGACACCAACCTAATATTTAGCCAACTACCAAAATGCCCTTAACGAAGTTTCCGGGCACCTCCCCTTGACTCTATCTTCACCTTCACCTCAAAGCATCTATATATGCTTTGACATGTAGCCCATAGTACCCGATGACTACTCGTCACGTCTTAACGGATTTGGTCTCCCCCGAATCGTTTCTACGTGCATCAGCCTTATCACTTGGCACATAACATGCACAATCTCACCTTTTCACAATCCTTGTCTTCTTTGTGTTTTCTACTTGAGCCACGTAACCTCACTCAAATTTACATGACCGTTCAGATCTTAGCTTCCCCGCCTAGTCTCGGTCCATTTCTGTCAACCGCAAATGTTCTCCAAGCCACTTGCACATCCAAAAATTAAGCAACTATTTCGAGTACAACTTCTATGCACTTAACTAGCGTTAGTTAAAATCATGCATTATGCAACTCAACACAACCAACCAATGACACATATGCAATGCACACTCATCCAATTCAAAAACCATTTTCATCATTCTCTGACCGCACCTACTGGTCTGACCGCACTTCCCATACCGGTCAGACCACCAGCCACCTACTTACAGTGGACATGTCCGTCTCCCCGAAGAGGCTCATGTCTGAAGTCGCCAATGTCGTTAGCTATCCTGTCAGCTATAGCAAGGTCCGATGAGATAAGCGGAAGGCCATCGAGTCCATGTACAGGACGTATGAAGAGGCATACAACCTTGTGCCGAGATTACTTCACCAGACAGCCGAATCAAACCGCAACACGTCCATAAACAAGCTTGAGCCTCCAGATGCTGACAGAGGGCCAAACTGCTTCATACTAGACCGGTTATTCTGGGCTTTCGCCCAGGCCATTGAGAGCTTCAAGTTTTGTCATCCTGTGCTAACGATGGATAGCACTTTCCTCACAGGGAGGTATAAGGGGACCATTCTGACCGTGGTGGTGGCAGACGCGAATGACCAGCTTCTCCCGGTGGCATTTGTCATTGTGGAGAGCGAGAATATGTCCAGTTAACTATGGTTCTTTGTGAACCTGAAGCAAGCAGTGGTTGGCAACCGACCCAACATTTGCGTCATCACACGGTTCTGTAGCTAGAAAGTTCTGAAGATGTTCAAGGTATTATGTCTGCAAAATCAGAGACGGAAGTTCGAATCCATCTAGATAGAGCTAGAAAGGCAAACTATGCAGGGAGAGCAACCCCGTGGTGCCATAAGTTTTTTAGAGTAGATTCGTTGGTACACTCCTGAATTAAAGAAATGGTCCCTTCTTTATGACATGGACGGTGTGAGATATGGGATTATGGTGACCAATATATCTAAGGTGTATAACAGCGTCCTTAAAGGTGTGCGATGCCTCCCCATCACCGCAATCGTAGAGAAGACATGGACTTGCACTCTCAGTTATTTCATCAATAGAGCCACCGTAGCCATACGACAAATAGACGCAAGTAAGAAGTGGTCTGAGAATATGCAGAGGCACATGGACCAAAAAGATGGAGAATGCCCGAATACATGACATGTCGTGGTACTTGGCAATTAAGCAACTGATTACTTAAATGATTAGCTATGTAAACTATTATCGCATGTGATTAATTATGGCAACTACAACGACGCGTCAACCATTTAGTTATATTCTTTATGAGATTGAATATAACCGTGTACAACAAGCATCTCCGGACGTGCCTACTGGTAGAACGTGCCTGGCACTACCCACATGGAGTGTTGTTGAGGAGGGTCACCTCGAACGTGACTGGCCGTCGTTATAGTGGCATGCACATGTGTAACTAGGGTTTGCACAACAGCATGTAGGATCATAAGAACTTTCTATACTGATGACCTCCTCGTTGCCCCTTTCACGATGTATCTATTGGCGGATGTTATCATTCTGATCATTGAGGTCATCAATCCGCATCTCCAACTCTAAGATTTGATTTCATAATGTATCTATGTATGTCACAACCTAGCATTCATGGGGAGGATCGATTTAGTGAACAAAGTTGATTTCACCATCTGCTAGAAAGGACGGTTAGCATGGAAGCTCCATTAGTACTAAAAGAAAATGGAGGATTAGCTAATTGTACCCCAGAGTGTGCACATGGAAGAAACATCATCGCCGTTGAAGTGGCCGTCCAAGACTTGCACGACTGCGTCCTCCCTATCTCTGCATTTTGGGCATACTGGTTGAGTATGCTTGTTTAGCATCAAGCAGTAGTTAGGGCTAAAGTCCTCCCTCCTTTCGAGGAGAAGGTCTTACGTCAGTGACCCTGGTTGGGTTGGCCCCTCGACGTCTACTATGGTTTGTTGTTGTAACAAGTATAAGAATGAGAAGCGAAATGCACATGAGATAAGCGATGAACAACTGTGAGGCCTCAGTATTGATGGACAAGCGAGGGAGCGGGCGAGGGGGATGGCACGGATTGAGTGACAAGTGTGCGCACGAGGGAGCAGGCGAGGGGGACGGCATGAATTGAGTGACAAGTGTGCGCATGAGGGAGCGGGCGAGGGGGGACGACATCACCAGAGTGACAACTATACACACGAGGGAGCGGACTGGGGGAATGGCATGGATAGAGTGACAAGTGCGCGCACAAGCCAGTGGGCGAGGGGGAGCGCACTGATAGAGTGACAAGTATGTGTGTGAGGGAGCGAGTGAGGGGGAACACCGCGAATAGAGTGACAAGTTTGCGCATGAGGGAGCGGGCGAGGTGGGACAACACAAACTAAGTGACAAGTGTGTGCACAAGGGAGCGAATGAGAGGGGACACCATGAACTGAGTGACAAGTGTGTGCATGAGGCAGTGAGTGAGGGAGGGTGTCAGGACGTGACAGCTCCCTATAATGTTAGACATGACAACACTCTGCCTTGCCAGCAACTTTTCAAAAAGACAAGGCAATACTCTGCCTCACAAGCTGCTCACATAAAATTAACCACACCATGTCAACCCTTTGGCTTATAAATGGTGGGTGGAAGAGATCTAGGAGAGAAAACTACACAACCAAACCTAACACTACATCAGAGCTTGCTTCACCATGTCGGGATAGATAAGGGGCAGAAGAAGCAATGGGACAAGATGATAAAGCAATGAAAGGAGACCGTGAACTAGCAAGGTCTACTATAGCCCACGACGAACAGGCAAGGGCGACTGCGGCCCTTAACAAATAGGCAGAGTGTGTCAGGTGGACACCTTCCCGTAATGACACCCCCGTAGTAGAAACCCCATTCCAAATGTTCCAACCGAGTGTTCGATGCAACACCTGCCCGAGGGGGAGACGCCGTCCCTTTGTTGGTGCAGGGACCCATGCAAGTTATTTAAGTCTAAGTAGCATCTCAGTCTGGGCATGCGTTACTAGGGTTGTGCGAATTGTTCCAGTGACTATTCCGACCGTCGTTGGGAAATGAGTAGCTATCAACAGCTGATAAGAACTACTTACTCTATATTCCCCTACTATTTCTCTTTAAAAATATGCACTAACATCCTCTCCCATCTACCTATAGTTCCCGGAACCGCTATGTGGCTACCACAAGTGGATCAACCTAAAGATCCACCCACGTGACCAGTGGACTCTCGACTACGAGGAGTGGGCTATCAAAAGGGCCTGCGAGATCCAAGGGAGGAACGCCGCAATGATAGCAAACTGAGCGTATACGTCAGGAGATGAAAGCTCATCTCGAGGCGTGCACACGCAGGGAGCACGAGAAAAAGAGGAAAATAGTGGCCAATGCCAAAGAGGTCGTCGAGGAGTTCAACGCCGAGCTCACAAGGAAGAAAAAATGGCCCCGGTCCACACAGTAGGATGGGCCATTTCGAACTAGTCCATGGAATATCCAATTTATTTCTATTCTAAAACGGTGCATACGTATCATAGGAGTATTTCAGTTTATTGTATCGTGCATAATGCTGTTTCTTATGCACGTAACCAAACCCTGTATGTCATGTTATTCCTAGTTGTATTATAAAGTCTATTTTTATTCGCAACATCAAATCTCGTCATCTTTTTGCATTCAATTCTTCGTGTAGCAAGGCATCTAACAACATGAGAAAACGAGTTCTCGAAGTAGGCACAAAATGTCTACTTATCTTCCATCAGTGGATGCTGGCGTGGCCAAAGGAGTCAGAATTGCAAATAAAGTTTGAGAGGGATTAACTTTAAAATATTTTTAAAAAACAATTAGAACAAAATAGCATAATGTTATGAATTATTGAGCAACATTCATAGTGGATAAATTTATCAAAAAAATTACATAATAAAGCACGTTGTGTTGAGAGGCTGCACATAAAATTTCATAATTTTGCAGATCATTTGCTATATGTCATATATACTAAAAATATCATAATCGTATAAATTTTTAGCAACATTTAAAGCTAATAAATTTGTCAAAAATTTACACAATGAAGTACGTTGTGTCAAAAGACCGCACATAAAATTTTCTAATTTTTGGAGTTCGTTTCCTATATGTCATAACTCCTTAAATTATCATAATCGTATAAATTTTTTAGTAACATTTAAAGTAGATAAAATTGTAAACAAATTACACAATGAAACACATCGTAATTTTTTGAACTTATTTCATACATTTAAAAATTACAACAAACAATGTTTAAAAATTCTAATTTGGGAAGGTGATTAAGCCGTCCGATGGCGGGACGGTAGGGAGGTGGCCGCCTGGTTGGCGGGCGGCAGGCGGTCGACCACACGGCTGCCTGGTGGCCGGGCTCCGATGGCACACTGTCGGTTGCGGGCCGTTGCTGCCCAGTGACGTGACGAAAGAAGCATCAATTCTGCCAATTCCCCACGTGTATTGTTATTTTTGTAAATATGTATTGAAAACTTACCAAAAGTGCCAAAAATTTGCTGACATTCCCTCTGTATCTATATCTCACTATTTCAATTTCAACAGATACCTGCTGTCTGCTTTGCTTGAGCCCGTCTTCTGACCCGTCTTCTGAATCAAAATGCCAACTTGCTCTATCTACGTAATGACCAGGTGCACGGAAATAGGTTAAATACCTGTTTGCTACAACAAGTTGATATCGATATCCTGATGTTAGTTTCTGTATATTGCACTGTCAGTCAATCCATGCATGAATTAAATTTCGTCCTCTCTTTTTTACAGTTAGTGTTGCCAATTGCTAAAAATGACTTGAGCTGTTTCCAAGATATACGAATGGGAACAGACGAATTCTACTTAATTCCATGCTATATATTTCAAGAATAAGCCCATTTTACCGTTTTAGCATTTGCAAAAAGTCCATTTTAACACCTTGATCTAAGAACCGGTAACACCCCAAACTTGTAAAACCAGGTCAATTTACACCCTTAAGGAGGGTTTTGACGATGTGGATCTCACTTATGATGGTTTTTGCCGTATTGGCAGTCATATAATTGGGTTTTATATCCATCCTCTTTCTTTTTCTCTATTGCTATACACTCTCTTCCTTCTTCTCGATATCCTTCCTCCTCTCATTTGGATCCACGTTAGCAAAAACTGATGACATAGCTGTCAACATGGCAAAAACCACTATGACTTTGTTCCGTGTTAGTAAAGCCGTCTTATAGTGTAAATTGAACAGATTTTGTAAGTTTGAGGTTACAAACCTAGTTTTATAGTTGATAGTGTTAAATGGATTTTTTGGAAAGCTCGAGATATAAAATGGACCTATTCCTATATCTCAACACTTGATATGATAATTGAAGTATAGAAAAAACATGAAGCTTCTGCCTGATACCATGCTGAGATCTGAAAGCGATTGTTCGCATTAACACGCTTGCTGTCATAACTGAAGTACATAAAAACTGTAAAACATGAAGGTTCTGCCAGGATCAAGTTTCAGAAGCTGCTGCATCAAATCCACAACAAAAGTGATATAAGGTGGCTATTATGGCTGTGGCTATGAGCCTATGTATACTTTGTAAGAAATATTTATGTTTCCTCTTTTTCTTTACTTCGCTATCTTTATTTTTCTTCCTGACTAGCCCACTGCTTTAATGATGTCACTCAATATGTCGTGACCTGTCATGAAAAAGTACTGCGTCATTTTAAAGAGAACTATTGACAATTTTCACTAGCACCTGTAATGACATTTTTCATTAAATGCTGTGAATGTTTCAAATTTTTCCCTTGTTTCTTGTGGTTTTTTCCCACTATTGCCAAATAGTATGAACATTTTAGTATATGAATTTGTCGATTTCCTTCAAATATATAGGTAGTGAAAATCAAGGAAGCAAATCACTTGTCCAAGTCCAAGGCTGTAGCTGTTTGGCTTGCCGAATTGGAATTCAATTTCAAGGCTGTAGCTGTTTGGCTTTCACCTAGAATTGAATCATGCTTTCGAGCTAATTCTAAGAGGCATGATAGAGCTAGAGCAATTCTTAACTTACACCCTGTTATTTATATGAAATTCAATCAACAAAATCAAGTAAAAATTTGGTATTTGGAATTTAAACCTAGCGTTCACACTACAAAATTTTTAAGAAATCAACTGAAATTTGTTGAAGATGATTTAATGTATAGAGAATGATTTTGTAAAAGTTCAGTATTTGAAATTTTAACCTCGTGTTCACACCATAAAATTTTTGCGAAATTGACTTAAATTTGTTGGAGATTAGAGAAGCTGCTTTGTGCATATTGGTGGACTTAGGTGCACAAATGGCTCTATAGTCTTGTATAATTTCAAATGACACCTAAAAATGGATTTTGAGTTGGCTTGAATTAAATTTAAATTCAACTATAATAGAATTTGAAATTTAATTGAATTGAATGAATTAAATTCAATTCTAGGCAACCAAATGGGGTGTAAAGAAGATACATGACCTGCAGGAAGCGCTGAACCAACAGCATCAAATCTCCTCACTGCAGTAAAGCATCGAAGGCTGCAACAAAACAGAATGACGTGGGACAACATAATGCAAGTATAGTATTTTGGCTGAAGGTTAAGCTAAGTATGGTATTCTTTGTAGGGGAAAGAAAGAACATTTTGCTTTCCTCCTTACATTGCAGATAGCATCGAACGCTCTCACTGTAATTAATAAAGCGAAAAAGAGGCCACCGATGGTGACTTCAGCTGATTAAAGCAAAGCTAAATTACTCTGCTTCTTTTGGCTGCATTCATGTGCCCAGCATTATGGACATTTTTTTTACAGAATGTGCAATTATACTGACCTTTTGGAGGGTTTGATCTATTGAAGTAAAAGTACATATCTTACTAGAAGGGATTTAGGCAAATCTAGCTGACCTAAAGATAGTCTTTGATAGTTTAAGGATTTAACCTCAAAACTTATCACTCTCAACTACTCTCGCAACCATATGTGAATGATTCTTAGAATACTCTAGGGAGTTAAACCCTAGGCATTTCTTCTTCACACTCATCTTAGATTGGTTAAAGAATACGTTAAAATTCTTCTTCCCACTAAAAAACTTCGTAGAGGACTTTTTGATGTAGTCATTTTCTTGGCTAGATTCTCATATGTAACACACTCAATGGTTTTGGTTGACTTAGCATATCTCTCCTTATGGATAGTTACCTCTAATTTCAAAACCTCACAAGACACACAAGGGGTTTCTCTAATTCTACCCAACTACTTCTAGAACTTGACTCTAAACGCCTCATTCATCTCATCTAAATCAGTCGCAATGTCAACACAAAATACACAAGAAATAGAATCAATTACTTTCTTAGATGCAAATATGGACAAGGATTTTTCAATTTTATATTTCACCTCAAGTGTCTTGTTAAGATCATCAAGTTTAATTGTGAGCCTAGGATAATTTTGACAAGATTCAGTTCTAAAATAAAGAAATATTTCAATCATTTCTTTCATTTTGAGTTTGCTACCCTCATAATAAGAGCAAGCATCACTACTACACAAAAATAGCCTTCACTACTACAAAGTATAAGTAAATTACCCATCTTTTCTAATTAGGTTAGTCTTTTAGGTAAACTAGTTGGTACAACTCAATAAAATAAATCATGAATATTTTCTTCTGCATCACCATTATCTTATATTCTGAATTTTTGTAACATCCTTTAGTGCCAACTTAAGCCTTACAACTTCATAGAAGCCTATGAATATCTAGGCCCAATCTACCTCCACCAATATCCCCATACTGAGAGCAATGACAAAATCGTGTTATTGGCTTCTGCTAATGGCTTTTGACTTTAGCTTATGAATAGTAATAGCTTGTAGAGAGCTATACGGAGAGAGAAACTCGCGTATGATTTTGTCCGATATAAATGAAGTCACTACAGTGTGTATTTCAATCGATTAGTAAATCTTGCCTTGAAAAGATACCTCATTTAAAATCTATATTCTATAGAAAAACAGTTTTTAAAAACCCATATAAACATGGCAGTTGTGTTTTCTACTCATTTCCCCACAAGGTAATGCAGCAGTGCTACAGCCGAGTGCAGTCGAATACTCTTCCTGCCGTCCGATCCATGCATCCCCACTGGTCAAGACTGAAAGCTCGATATTGCAGAGCCGGTTCGTCTTGTGATCGGCGCCATTTCGAGCAAGAAAAGTCTAATATTGGCGCTGGAATTGCGGAATTGGAATTCAATTTCAAGGCCGTAACTGTTTGGCTTTCACCTAGAATTGAATCGATGATTTTAAGCTAATTCTAAGAGGCATGATAGAGCTAAGAGCAATTCTTAACTTACACCCTGTTATTTATCTGAAATTCACTCCACAAAATAAAGTAAAAATTTGGTATTTGAAATTTAAACCTCGTGCTCACACTATAAAATTTTTAAAAGATCAACTAAAATTTGTTGAAAATGGTTTAATATGTAGAGAAGCTAATTTATGTATGTTGGTGGGCCTAGGTGCACAAGGTGTCCCATAGCATTGTAGAAAATAATTTTGTAAAAGTTCAGTATTTGAAATTTCAAACTCGTATTCACATCTTAAAATTTGTTATGAAATTGACTTAAATTTGTGGAGATTAGCAAAGCTGCTTTGTGTATATTGATGGATCTAGGTGCACAGATGGCTTCATAGTCTTGTATAATTTCAAATGACACCTAAAAAATGGATTTTGAATTGTCTTGAATTAAATTTGAATTTAACTATAATACAATTTAAAATTTAATTAAATGAATTAAATTCAATTCTAGACAGCCAAACAGAGTGTAAAGAAGATACATGGCCTGCAGGAAGCTCTGAGCCAACAGCTTCAAATCTCCTCACTGCAGTAAAGCATCGAATGCTCTCACTGCAACAAAACAGAATGACGTGGGACATAAGGCAAGTATAGTATTTTGGCTGAAGTTTAAGCTAAGTATGGTATTCTTTGTAGGGGAAAGAAAGAACATTTTGCTTTCCTCCTTACATTGCAGATAGCATCGAACGCTCTCACTGTAATTAATAAAGCCCAAAAGAGGCCATCGATGGTGACTTTAGCTGATTAAAGCAAAGCTAAATTACTCTGCTTCTTTTGACTGTATTTATGTGCCCAGTATTGTGGACATCTTTCTTACAGAATGTGCAATTATACTGACCTTTTAAAGGGTTTGATCTGTTGAAGTAAAACTACATGACTTACTAGAAGGAATTTGGGCAAATCCAGCTGACCTATAAATAGTCTTTCATGGCTCAAGGGTTTAACCTAAAAACTTGTCATTCTCAACTATTCTCATAACCTTACGTAGGTGACCCTTAGAATACTCTAGGGAATTAAACCCTAGACATTTCTTCTTCACACTCATCTTAGATTGGTTAAGAAACATGTTGAGATTCTACTTCCCACTGAAAAACCTTTCAAAGAACTTTTTGAGGTAGTTATTCTCTTGGACTAGGTTCTCACATGTACCACACTCAGTGATTTTGGTTGACTTAGCATATCTCTCCTTATGGATAGCTATCTCTAGTTTCAAAACCTCATAAGACACACAAGGGGTTTCTCTAATTCTACCCAACTGCTTCTGGAACTCGACTCTAAATGCCTTATGCATCTCATCTAAATCAGTCGCAATTTCCGCACAAAATGCACAAGAAATAGAATCAATTACTTTCTTAGATGCAGACATTGACAAGAATTTTTCAATTTTATATTTCACCTTAAGTGTCTTGTTAAGAGCATCAAGTTCAATTGTGAGCCTAGGACAATTTTGGCAAGATTCAGTTCTCAAATAAAGAAATATTTTAGTCATTTCCTTCATTTTGAGTTTGCTATCCTCGTAATAAGAGCAAACATGATCATGATTAAATTTAAGTAATTCCTTAGTGGTACTATCTAGTTTTAATTCAAGCAGGACACAGTTTGAGTAAGATGAAGAAATAGCATCTAAAAGAATTACATCCAAGGTAATAGCATTTAAGCAATTATGATTATTAGTAGACTTATTCTAGCTCATCTAAAGTATATTTTAGTTGATTAACAACAGAGAAATGAGCAATTTTCATATTAGCCATTTGATTATACAAGCATAAACAAGATTTACAGTTATCATCAGGATTCATGGATTTGAGCCTAACAACTTTTAGGTTCATGTTCTCAATCATAATGTCCTTTTTCTTGATCAATTTAGCTTATTTCTTTAGTTTTGTTTAGCATGTTTCATTATACAAGCATGTTTCATCTCTTTAGAGGAAGGGTATACCTCGTCGGGATCACTATAGGGCTAGTCGATATCGGTGCTGCCCTTGGTCATGAAGCATATGCTGGTGAAGTCCTGAGTCTTTTCTTACCGCGAGAGTCGTCCTCAGTCCCTAAGTCCACATCGCTCATGTAGAGATTCTCAAAAGCGGCAAGGTCCTGGCTGACAATGCTTTCAGAACTCCTTTTCCTCCTTACCTTTCAGCTTAGGACACTTAGTCAGAATATGGTTCGGCTCATCACACTCAAAACAAGTGACGTGATCACTCCTTCTCTTGCTCCTCACCTTGTTGTATGTTCTTATGCATTTTGTGGATAGGAGAGAGCTAAGACATCATTAGGAAGCTTCTCTATCTTTTCATCGCTCAAACAAGGCAAATCTGACAATGAAAATCTAGAAGAGCCAAAATCCAAGGAACCTGAAGAGCTATCTGAGAAGGGTCGATCATAAAAGCCATCATTCTGTCTTGGAGAGACGTGAGATGAAGTCAATCTCATGCTCTTCAATTTCGAGTATCGGTTATCCATGATAAGCTGACTCATAATAGTGTTATCATTGGTAAAAGTGATCTTTATTCCCCAAACCTCCACATCAAGAGCACTCAATAGCTGGCGTGCATTCTTATAATCAGAAAAGGTCAAACTAATATGTAAATCATGAATGATGTTGGTAAACCTTCCCCACAACTCATCCAAAGATTCATCGGAATTTTGTTCGATCTTCGAGTATTATTTCTTTAGTTGGTTCTATCTCACTTCCTTGATCGCGGTAGAGCCCTCATAGTAGTTACCAAGTGTCTTCCAGATCTCATGACGAGACCTCAAGTGGGCAACTTGGTCAAACTCAAATCGACTAAGTCCTTGAATCAAAAAATTATGAGCCTTGTTGTTTGTCTCTACAATCAATGTGTTCACCAGATCATCGGCCAGCACAACATATAGATTCTTCACTTTAATCCAAATTGCATGCCCTTTAGCCTTTATGTAGGATTGTATATAAACCTTCCAGTAAGAGAAATCAATTCCATCGAAAATGGGAGGCTTGATTGAATACTTTTCTGATGTCATAGCTCTTAAGATCAGTTGAGATCTATAAGAAAAGCTAACAAGGCTCTGATACCAATTATAGGATCGAGTATGACAAGTCTCTTCCCCCAAAATCAACAACATGTAGCGGAAACACAAATTCATAAAGTCACCAAAAACCTAAGCCTAAGAAGGCAAAAACTCTAGAAATTCAAAGTCTCACTGGTATGACCTCTTTGAGCTAGCAGTCAGACCTCTAGACGATGAACAGTAAAATAAGCACGATTTTAAAACCGAGAATCCTGTAACTTTTGATTGGATAATCTAAATAACTTAAAATTTGGTATGCACTTTCTCTAAGATGTCATGAATCTATTCCAATCAATGATCAAGAGAATCTTTGCCAAATTGTGATCTTTTTCTATTTGAAGGAATGTTGCACAAAAACCGGGCAAAAGAAGGAAAACGAACAATATAACTTTCTCATGGGTGGAAGATGGCCAAAATAGATTTAGATATATTTCTATGTGCCACAGCAAGTAAGAACTCCTGAAGATTTGATGCAAAAACATCTGGATCAAGAAATCTTTCGAGAGTGTCAAAGCCAAGCAAAACTGGATAACTATAAGAACTTGCAAAACCTAATGTCTAGATGATGGGGATTGATCTCCTTGAGTCGTCTCCATCACTTGCACATTCTTGGCACAGAGCAAGATCAAGAAGGGGAGAGAAGAGATCAAAATCAACAAGACCAAGAACAAATCAACTAAAACAAGAGAAATCCATGATATATAAATAAAGTTGATGTATTGTTATTTGAGGATGAATGTTTTATAGCCACTCCACCTAGAGTACAAGAGAGCATATTATACCACAATACTTACACTTCTCAAACCAAAACCCTAGAACACTTGCTTACCTGAGCAAAAGTAGGATGGTTGGATAGTTAACTAGCAAGTCTCCATTCCAAGCCGTTAAATAGATAGACAACCAATACCTATCGAACCCTACTAGATATTATCCACTAAGCACATATGTGGGAAACCTGTAAACCCCACACAACACGGGTTTTACTCACACATAACACTTATCTACGTTTTTCAAAGCATATAATCCCGAATCTGCTAAGCCCTTAGCCTTTGATCCAACTTCATTTTCTCAGTTTCTCCATGATATAAACTATTTTTTCAAGCATCCAAGATAATTTTTGGTATTTTGGTCAACTTACCAAAATACCCTTTCTTGACCTGATTTTCATTTTTCCTTACAAGCAATCGCCATTTTTGCCATGTGTAGGTACACTACTAGCTTACCACTCATCGGTAAGTCTCTCTTGTTCTGGTTCTATCAGACCACACCTCATTTGGACCAACTAAGCCACATGGTAAAGCATATAATCCCGAATCTGCTAAGGCCTTTGATCCAGGTTGATCTTCTCAGTTTCTCCATGATCTAAACTATTTTTTTGAACACTATAGTTTTGATCCAAGATAATTTTTGGTATTTTGGTCAACTTCTATAAATACCCTTTCTTGACCCGGTTTCCATCTTTCCTTGCAAATAATCACCATGTTTGCCATGTTTAGGTACACCACTGGCTTACCACTCGTTGGTAAATCTCTGTTGTTCTGGTTCGATCGGACCACACCTCATTTGGATCAACTAAGCCACACGGTACAATCCGTTGCTCGAATTTTTATTCAATATTTTTTGTCTTTCTCGTGCCATGCTTGAGCTCAGTCATTTCACCCAGCATCCTTGATTATTCTAGGCTTCAACTCCTCTATGAGTGTAGCACTAATCCTCGCTATTGACCACAATTGACTCCAAGCCTCTCTGCACATCGAAAGACAAAGAAATCGTTTTCAAACATAAGTTTTTCATAACTTGACCCATGTTAGCTGAAACATGTATCATGCAACACATATGCATTAATCTAGATTAAACCAAATCAACCCATGACCAAAATAACCAAAGCTCTAATTTTTAGCCTAAGCATGTTGCCCTGCCGGTCGAACCGCCAGCCCTAGGTGGTCTAACCGCTACTGGCTACCGGGCAGACCGCCAGAGCTGGCCGGTCTGATCGCCTCCTTTGGTCGGTCAGACCGTCAGATCTGCAATATGTCTGACCAGTGGCCGGTCTGACCGTCTCCTCTGGCTAGTCAAACCGTCAGATCTGCAACTTGTATAGAAAAACTATAAATTTGTAAAATCTAAAATTCTACTCCTCTAAATTAATAATAGTTTATTACAATAAAACTTTAAACCTTCTCACATGCTTCTTCAGTCTCCAGCCGGCGTGGAGGACGCTAAAAGTAAAAGCCTCGAGGAGATGCCTGGAACCTTGGCCAACCAAGCAAAGCAGAGATAGCCTCAATGTCACCAAAGTTTGTGATGAAGGAGATAGAGTAACGTAAAACGTATGGTAAGCACAATATTTCCTTTCCGGGCGAGCAAAGAACAGAGAATATTTAGCTTTCCTCCAGACGTAGCAGGATCAAAATGCTCTCAAGGTAAATATGTAAAGCCATAAAGACATCATGGATTGCGACTTTAGCTAATTAATTAAACCAGAGCTAGCTTTACTTATTCTGGCTGCACGAACTGCCATCGCCTCAATCACAGGACAAGTGGACGCACTCACGAATCAAAACGTAAGCTAGGGAGGGAGCCAACCAACCATGGAGGCGACGGCGGTGAGCCTTGGCAAGGCCGTGCTGGATGGAGCGCTGGACTACGCCAAGTCCGCGGCGGCTGAGGAGATCGCGCTGCAGCTCGGCATTGACGGCGACGTGGCCTTCATCACGGACGAGCTGGAGATGATGCAGTCCTTCCTGATGACGGCAGATGAAGAGCGAGACCAGAACAAGGTGCTCACTACCTGGGTCAAGCAGGTCCGTGAATTGGCCTACAACGTGGAGGACAGCCTCATGGACTTCGGCCTTCACTCGGAGTCGGAGAAGGCTTCTTGGTGGTGCATCCCTCGCAACCCATGCGATCGACGCCGCATCGCCAAGGAGGTCAAGGAGCTGAGGGCCAAGGTCGAGGAAGTGAGCAGCAGGAACCTGCGCTACCGCCTCATCAAGGATGCCACCGGCGCCAAGCCTGCTGCCATTGGGGCTGATCAGGCCGACATTGCAGGTGCGGCAATGTTTGGCATTGAGGATGCATGGCGCTCGGCCACAGAGGAGGAAAAACCAAAGCTGGACCTTCACCGGCTGATCACCAGCGAGGAGGTGGACCTCAGAGTGATCGCGGTTTGGGGAACAAGTGGTGATCTTGGGAAGACGTCTGAAATCAGGAAGGCCTACGATGACCCAAAGGTGAACGCGAAGTTTGGATGCCGTGCTTGGGTAAGATTGATGCATCCTTTCAATCCAAAAGAGTTCCTCGGGAGCCTTGTGAGGCAGTTCTATGAAAACTCTTCTGAAGAAGCTGGGAAGGCGCAAGAAGGAACAACTCTAGGGGCTAATGTTTTGTTGAAGATGGAAACGATGGGGCAAAGTGATCTTGTCCATGTGTTCAATGCAAAAGTGAGTAACAATAGCTACCTCATTGTGATTAATGGCCTATCCACAATAGAGGAGTGGGATCGCATCAAAACCTACTTCCCTGACAAGAAGAATCAAAGCAGAATCGTCGTGTCCACGCAACAGGCTGAAATTGCAAGCTTGTGCACGGAGCAACCATACGAAGTGTCAGAGCTCAAGCAGTTGTCATCTGATCAGGTTATTTATCTATTCCACAAGAAGGTAATCTTTGAATCTTATCAACCATCCAATATGATTTTCGTTTCTCTTTCCTTTTCCTTGGTCAGCTATCCAAACAATTTCAAGAATAATCTAAATATATCTATTGAATTACATGTCTAGATGACATTCTCTTCTTTCACGTTACAAAAACTAGTAGAATTCCCTGCGCAATTATGCGGCTAAATATTTCAAAATATTGTATTTGTTATATAACTCTATTGTCTTTGAAAAATATAGTTGTATCTGTTACATAATTATAATAGTTGTAATATATATAAGATAAATCTACATTGTTATACTTTGGTCCCACTAAAATAAGTAGCGTAGATCTTCTCATTTTCTATTAATTAACATATAATTAATCTGCACCATTATAAGTGTTATAGATCATAACTTTTTCTCTCAATTAATGAGAGAATTTTTAGGGATTTTGCTTTTTCTGACTTTTTTTGCGATTACAAGGAAGATGCATACACACCACCATATACGCGCACACACAAGTATGCCCCTTAGCACACACCTAGAAAGGTAGAGGCCAAGTATAAATACGTGATTGCTTACAAAATTTGTACTAAAAGCATACTTGCATATGCATAAATGTAGGCACCAAGATTTGAATCTTGGTAGATGGAATCGTGCACCCATAACCTCACCATGCCACCAAGAGATGGTTCCTTACTTTTTCTAATTTAAAGATTATTGTGAGATTTTCTAAACCTCCAAAATGAAGGATCTTGAATATCTACTGTTGTTTATGTATATATAGATAACATTCTTTAGAATCATTAAGGTGTGTGGCCTTGCAATGGGTACAAGAACAAAATTCTCCTTCTCAACTCACTTGTTATACTCTGATACCACTTCTTATATATAGCAGCCTCCGGATCATATTATATATTGTGAGATATGGCACGAGCATGTATGGTATTAAGAACAAAGTAGATGAATTTTGTAGAAAGGATCAAAATAACAGTGCCAAAACAATCACCATGAGGGGGAAACTTTTGGCAACCAACCATAAATTTTTTAAGCATAATTTCAAAAGAGTAAATAGCGATTGTTGCTCTTTCACAACCTTCTCAAACCTTTTAGAATCCTTAAATCCTTATCTTATACAAACCCTCAACTATCAATACTGGGCATTTACCCCTTCATGCCATTCTAAACCAGTTTTGAACTGAAATGGCATAGATGTGGCAACGGTTTTGACATGTGGCAATGGATCCCACCTGTCAGTATCTACCATACCTCTTGCTCCTCCTCCCCAGCCTCTCCCTCTTCTTCCTCTACCTCTCCCTCCGCTTCTCTCCCTCTCTACCTTCTCCACTCCACCTCCTCCTAACACTTTCTTTAGACATAGAGGACATTCACCCCAGTTCCATTTCATTAAATGAAACAACAACATTGTTATTCATGGTTCGACACCATAGGTCATCTGCTCCTACCACTTTTCTTCATCGCCAGCTTTCCATCCCTCTTCCATGGCCGCTGTATGACAACGCCACATGTGTTACATTGTGCCCTACGCTCCACAATTCAGGGAGAAAGGGAGCACATGCTCAGATTTAATGGTGACCCACTCGCTAAAGCTCGGGGGGTGGGGGAGAGAGAGCTTATGTAGCTGTAGTATAACCCAAGCTAGGGAATACATTTTCAGGCCAAATTTCCCAAAATTGGTGAAATTCAGTTTTCTCGATCCACCTCGAAAAATCCCAATTTGGCCCAAAATTTTTGTCCATTTTGAATATTTCAGGCAGCCTAGCCCATCCTATCTTCTTTACTGCCATCGGTCAACTTGCCCGTCCTCTCTCTCTCTCTCTCTCTCTCTCTCGATCTCTCCTCTCTTTCGGCTGACTCATCGATCCTCAGGATTGATTGATCTCTCCTCTTTCTTGATCAATCTCTTCTCTCTCGGCCGACTCACCCATTCACCATCTATCTATCTTTCAATCTCCTCTCTCGATCGGCACCGGTAAGGGTGGGAGGAGGCGGCGCTGGCAAGGGAGGAGGGAGGTAGCACCAGTAGGGGGAGGGGCCATGCTACGCCGGCAGGGGACGGAAGGGAGGCGGTGCTGGCAGGGGATAGGGAGGTGGCAACAAGGGAGGAAGAGGCGGCGCCGGCAAGGAAAGGAAGGAGATGGCACTGCCAAGGGACCAGGAGGGAGGTAGCGCCGGCAGGGACGGCAAGGCGGCAGTGCGACACTAGCAAAGGAGGCAGAAGTGGCTATAGCAAGGGGCATTCGAATAGGTTTGTATTTCTTGAATTTAGATTGTATTTTTTGAATATTTTGACTGATTTTTTTTCAAAAAATCAAAAATTGTTGAAAATTTTGAAATTCGGTTTTTTCGGAGGGTCCAAAAAATTTTCTAAACTGAAATTGTTTTCCCTGGCCCGAGCTAAAAGAGAGAGTGTGTGATGGTGTGGGTGACAAGGAGGGAGCTCGGGGTGCACGGTGATGGCAAGCTCCAGCAGGAGGATAAGTAGCGGTGGTACGCATGCAACACATTCCCAAGTGAGGCAAACCCGAGTTTGGGGTATACACACATGGAGGTGGCTGATGAAGTGGGCTTGATGCCAGCCGCAGCGAGCGCAAGCAAGGGAGGTGAACGACGGTAGCGAGTTCTGATGGACCAAAGGGAAAGGAGAGAGCACATGAACACGCCCTTGGCACAGGGAGACTGAATGCGGTCTTGCCTTGGCTTGAGGTGACGTTGGGAGGGCTAGCAAAGGCAGTAGCCATGGATGCAGTCTCGTCTCCACCCAAAGCTCTGCCCTCCTCCCCCAGATCTGGTTGTCGCTCTTGACCTCCTCTGCCAGCTCTAGCCGCTGCTCTTTGCATCTTCCTGAAGCTCCGGCCACCACTTGCCGGTCCCCCAGCTCCAGCTACCACTTGCGTATTTGCAGAGAGGAGGAGGAAGCGTCAGGAGAAGAGGATGGGTGGTGGTGACTAGTGAGGTAGAAATATTGGAGTAGGAAAAAGGATGACATGGATGTTGATGTAGATATCATGTTAGTGAAACCTATATACGTAGATGCTACGTTACTTAAACCAGGGTGGTTTTGGCCTCAAGAGGGTAAAATGGCCGGTATAGTTAGTTGTGTGAGTGTCAAACGTTCGATTTCGTAGTTGAGAGTTGATTTCTAGACTTTTGAGATAGTTGAGTGGGTTGAATATGCTTATTCTATCATTATTTATGATGCATTGAGATAAAATTAAAATTACGAAAGCACAAGCACGCTAGTTACTGAGAGTGAAAAAATTCACTGCTTACTATTACTCTTTTTCAGGTTGAGCCTGCAATGTATTCTGCTAAGCCCATCTCCGAGTCAAGCACTGTGACTACTACTGGGAGCAGCTCAACGATGTTCACCACTGAAATACAGGAGGAAGGGCAGCAACCAGAAGGTGCGATTGGTGGCACCTCAACAATAAAAAGGGGCCTTCAACGCAGCAAGACTATGGCAGCCCTCGCCGAAGACCTTGTTGGGCGAACAACAGAGAAATCTAAAGTTATTGATTTGATTGGCGACCCAGATGACACGCATGGCCGCAAGGTTATCTCAGTGTGGGGAATGGGAGGTATTGGGAAAACCAGTCTTGTCAGAAGCGTCTATCGAAGCCAACGGCTTGGTGGCTGGAAGCGTGCTTGGGCCACTGCACTGCGCCCTTTCAATCCCCATGTACTCATTCGAAACTTGGCATTGCAAATTGAAATACTTGTAACTGAAAGTCAACAATATCCTGCTGGAACAAATGGAAAGGAAAAGAAGAAAAAGATAGGAACAATGGATTTTCGAGAGATGACTGAAGAGTTACATAGGCTTCTAGAAAAGCAGAAGTGCCTCATTGTTCTTGATGATTTATCTTCCACTGAAGAATGGGATTCAGTTAAACAATACTTGGCAAATGCTAAACGGATCATAGTCACCACAAGGGAAAAAAGTGTTGCCAAACATTGCTCGAAGCAAGACCAGAACATGTACAGCCTTAATGGCCTGGAATATGATGCTGCACTTGACCTGTTTCAAAAGAAGGTACTTACAAACCTACAATCCTTTCATCTCTTCTGGGTTAAGTTTGGTTCCTATTCTTCAGTAAGCTCGACATTTGCCACAATCCAACTAAGGATATGCGCAGTAAATCTAAGAAGACAACGTTTGCCGTTTGGTACATACCAAATAAACGAAAAGTTTACAAATTTCATAATTTTTAACTTTCATATCTCAAAATTTTAGCTTCAAACTAAATTTCCATATTTGATATTCCGAACCTTAATACATCAACCTCAATGTGAATAGTGGCTGCATATCACGAGTAATCTAGGATGAGAATGATCGCTAGACACAAAACAAACTATGATATTTTTCCAGTATTCTAGAAATTTCAAATTTTGAATTTATAAGTTTGAAATCTCATGTATTTAGATTCTAAACTTCAATCTTTCCAAAAACTTGGTATGAAATATGAATTTCGAATCCCAGACATCAAATTTTTGACAAGTAAATTTAAAAAATGAGTTTCATATTTTTTTATTTCTCAACATTTGGGAATTTGAAACTTTGCACTTAGGCATTCTGCATTTTTATTTAATTTTTAGATTTTGAAATTTGGAGATCAGAATGTACTATTTTTATTGTTAATTATTAATGTTTTGAAAATAACTTTTGAAATGTCAACATTAAATTTTGAAGTGTGTGTGTGTGTATGCATGATAGCGGAGATTAACTTACCCACCTTTTCAATGTGTTAGATTGATTATTTATGCTAATTAATCTTATTCTTATTTTCTTAGTATTAAATTTCATATTTTCAAGTTTAAAATTTAATTGAATAATTCTAAAACATATTGAATATCCATGTGTTCAAATTTACTCATGGAATGGAAGCTCCTAGAAAGTCAAGAACTGCTAACTTAGCTGTCTCCCAATGCTAACTGCTAACTCCACTTTTGGTTCCTTAACTCCTGTCAGAATTTAATCCTAAATTTTAATACCATTTACTTTACGTCTCTCAAATGCGAAAAGTGTGTCCCTCCCATAATAGTTTTGAAGTTTAGGGTGAAACTTAAACTTTGGGAAGAGTTGAGGGAGCAAATGTGAACTTTTTCCTAGAATTTATTTCTCTAGATAATGGCCCAATTTCCTTAACATATCAATTTCCATCATAACTGCACCGAACGGACATGCCATTAAATTTTTGCACATAAGCGTCTTTATATGTCACTAGATATCTCACTAGACCAACCGTATTGACCTCAATATGAATCATCTATATAAATAAAAACAAACGGTGATATTCAAGGCACCTCCTTCGTTTTAAGGCCAAAAAATCCCATAATAATCCTAAAAAAGAAAATTTCTAGAAACTCTCACATTAATACATTTTTACCTTAGAATAACATGTAAACAACAAAACAAAGAAAATTAAACTAGTGCAATTTAAGCTAGCAATAGGTAATATCAAATTTGATATTCTAATATCGTTTGTTGTTAAGGTCACGATCCCACTGTGATCCTACCTGATCCAAACGATTCTATGAGTAGGATCACGATCCCACTGTGATACTACCTGATTTCAATCTATATTGCGATCCGTATCATCTACTTTCGGTAGGATCGTAAGATCGTACGATACTACAATACATGTCTCGATACTGAAAACCTTGTAGAAGGGTAGTTGCTTCTGCCCCACGCTGTTCTCATGAGCTGTTAAGTATGTAGCATCCATGGTCACCTTATCACACTAAAGGTTGTTTGTAGTCGACAACAACAATCGACAGAGCTGGAGTAATATCTCACGGACACAACAATAGCATTGTGCCCACCTACATATCCGAAGAACCATGTTGAGACTGTTCATGGTTTATTTTTGCTGAACAATTGGCTATTGACAATTGTGTCTAGTTAAAATTTGTATTTGTGAAAGTTTACAGTTTTTAGAGTTGTTTGTCAGGGACAGTCTGACCACTATATAGATGCAGTTTGGCCACTATGCAAAGGCGATCGAACTGATCTAGAGGTTGTCTAATCAATTTCCCTTCAAGCAATTTGCTAGGGGCGGTCTAACCGGCATGGGTCAAGCGGTTAGACTGGTCTATTGCTTCTTAGGCAATTTTCTAGGGGTCAGTCTGACTGGCATGGGTCAACCAGTCATACCGGTCCAGTAGCTAATGAAGTGAAGGTTTTAAAATAACATATGGGAAGTTGAATTTAAAAACATCATTCACCATTCTTTGATTACCATATCGGGTCTTACAATATCCTTATGGATTCACTAAGGACTTCAATCATAACTGCCAACCTGTAGTTTGAGGACAAGTTGCTTGCCAATGAGGGTTGTAACGTTGTGTAGTGGGATAGGAAGATGAGCTTCATGCGGTATTGTAGCACCTACACCGAGTTCATACGGCCCCACTGGCATAGTATTAGTCGCACTTACATATAGGAATTAGTAGTTTTCTTGTTATATAGTTGAGTTTGTTTTCTCATAGATATATTACATGCATTAGAGATAAATTTTCTAAAGTTTAGAGATTATTTCTTAGGGATCAAGTCAAGTATTCACTAAAAATGGGATAGCAATGTTTGTATTATCAATCAAGCAAGAATGAATGAATTGGACTGTCTCACATCTCAATCTATGTCTATTAAACAGGCAGCATATCACATGAAAACCACCTAGTTTCTGAAAAATATGAAAACTTTCAATTTGAGCCATCGGATTTTGTACCAACAATCAGATTTCCGACCTCCTCTCCACCCCGTCCATTTAGCAAAAAGGCCCATGTGCTCTCCCTCTTCCTTTCCTCTCTTAGTCCCCTCTTTCGTCTCTCTAATGAGCCAAGCAACAGTTGGCGGACGAAGGCGCAGCCGGATGGAGCCGTGTCGTGCGGCGGCCGGCATATGGAGGCGCGCTGTGTGGCGGACGGCATACGGAGGCTCACCGATCGGTGGCGGGCGGTGCAGAGACCGATGGAGTCGACAGTGATGGCGTCGCAAACGGGCGGCATGGACAGGCCACGACGGTGGACAACAGCGCAAGTGGGCCGTGGATGGTGGCTCGGACAGGGGAGAGAGAGGGAAGAGATGGAGAAGGAGGGAGAATGCGAGGGTTTTTTTTTTTTGCAAAATGTATAGGAATAGATCGTAGCCATTGGTTCACAATCGGAAAGCTCACACCTAGGTTCTCAAGTTTTCAAAAGATGACCGGTTTGCTCGTGATATGCTCCCATTAAACGGCCCCTGTTCCACATGCATAGGGATCCCATGGGGATTGAAAATATTTTATATGTATATTTTTTAATATTTAAATATTTATTATTTATAAGTTTAGGTATACTTTTTCTCAAAATATAGCTTTAAAACATAAATTATAATATATAGATACACATCTTGTTCAAACGTATGCAAAAAGAATACATTGCATATTCAAAATCTATAATATGTAAATAAAATAATACAATTTTAAATCTTAGTGTGACCAAAGTATCCTCATCTCCGTCACCCCGCAAGGGGAGTTTCCCCCACCCCTGCCTCCACGGCGAAATTGCCACCAGTAATGTCTATCCCTCTATTCTTGAAACTCTATTCTCCTTCAAGCCTTTGGCCAAACGTTCACATTAGAGTATCAGTATTTTATATAGACTTCACCTTTTATGGAGACTTCTACTCCCTCTGCTTGTAAATTAATAATCTTGCACTTGACACAGGTCTATAAAGTGATACTTTGATCACAAATTCCTTCAAAATTTGTTGTTACAAGTCAAAACAAGTATACCATATAGAAGTATATTTCATGGTGAATATAGTAATACCATTTTATATCTTGTCAATCTAAATAACTTATGATGTATTCATGATAATCTTAAAAATATTTGATTGGGTCGAGCATGTGTTCTAGTACGACTTAGATCTGCAATCGGAGGTAGTTGTACAAAGGGAGTTAAAGCTTACAGAATAAGCCAAATAAGGTCTACTACTATACAAAAGGTCATCATAGACGGTTCAAAAATGTCATCACAGACGGTTTCATCAACCGTCTGGGTTTATGGGTCAGTAATAATACGAGGTCACCATAGACGGCTTCCGAACCATCTGTAATGCAGACTTTCACACATGGTTTTACTAAAAACCATATGTGATAGTTGAGTAACACAGATATTAATATCACAGATGGTTTGTAATTAAAACTGTCTGTGATAAATCATATATCACAGATGATTTCTACTAAAAACCGTCTATGTTACTCAACTATCATAGACCGTACGAGTTAATAATCATCTATGATATTCTTTTTTATTCCTAAACCTATTTCTGTTTGTTGGCCTCAGAAAATGCTAGCCATGCTCTCTGAAATAAACAGATCAACACAGTATATATGTACATGTCACATTAATTCATTTCAGAAATAAGAATATCTATTTCACAAATCAATTAACAGAAATCAAACAAATGGATATCCCAGTTAAATTAAGCTCAGTCTTATCTCAGTTAAATTCATTCTACATTGTGGAACTCCCCATCTTCTTTTATGACTTTGGACATCAAAAGTACACACTGTCCTCGGATATGTTTGAGGTCACCCTATTCCAACGGAGTTGTACGGATGGACGCAACCTATCGGTAGGAAGATCAATATCGTGCATACATATATAAATTGAAAAGTATAAAATAATTATTATAAGATTGACAAACCTAAGTATCATAGTTCTTCATGAAATCGACGAGTATTTGCATGTTGTGACAAACATAGAATCCATAGGTTTTACCCACTGACTGCTGGTGGCACTGAAAAAATAATTTTTTTTAGTTTGGGAGGCATTACTACGAAGTGTTATATAGGATTAATGTGTACTAGCGAATACCAAAAAATCTAGATCATGTCGCAGGGCGTCGATCCCTCTCTTGGATTTCCGTACCTTTGCAATGTACATGGCAAACGCCCTACATGATTCTAAAAGTTAGCCTTAGTCATTGGGAAGGAAGAAAAGACTACAATGGAGTTATCTATTGAGAAAGTGTGTTTACTCGTCGATTAATCGTTGGACAACTGTGTAGTCAGTTTTGTTCCTCCATAGGGAATTAAAGCATATTATCTTGTTCCATTTTGGTATAATTATAATTAGAATCCAGTAGAACCTACATAGGTATGTCATCATGATCACTAAACCTAAGTTCGTGTTGCTTATAAAGTACAAATCAATAAGTATAACTACTAGTGTAGCACTTACTTCTGGTTGTAGAGCATAAGTATGAATTCCTTGTTGCGGTGGGCCACCAATGTCATTGTCATGTAATTCTGGACAAAGGATAGATGCATCCTCCTTGATGGTATGCATAGAGACCAAGCATCGGTCGAAGAAACCAATCAGTGATTTCTTTAATCTAGCTTCAGTCACCATGTATCTACATATATATACACATATATACATACAATAGCAATGAGTTATATATGACATTTATTGGTATTACATAAACGTAGACCACGATTATACACACTTATAGTGTGTAGCATCAAATGAGTGTGAGGTGTTGAGGGCGTCGAATGTGAAGAGAAAGAATAAGTCCTCAAAGGTCACCGTGAAGACACAGTCATGAATATCGTGCTGCAGATGATGCGGCCTAAACTTGACGATGAGACTCGAGCACCATTGTTCCTCCGGCTTATTGGTCTGTTCCATGTAATATGTATGCAATATCTGGTAAGCCAGTCCTAGAGTTAAGAGTCACTCTTTCGAGATGGCCAACAACTCTCCTAGCATGAATTTTCAGACCAACAACAAGTAGAGGATCACATCATCGGTCTTCCTCACTTTGTCCTTGCCACCTGGACTGTAGGTCAACTTCACGGTAGTCGATTGGGCATGGGATATAGATGCACCGTGACTTTGCTGCGTTCTTACAGGTAGCTGTGGACTTGGCACCGATGTAGATAGCTCGAGTGGACTTGGCACCGGTGCAGATGGCTCTCGTGGACTTAGCACCGATGCAAATGGCCCTCGTAGACTTAGCACCGGTGCAGGAACCTCCAAGCAGATTTCCCGCTTGGGCCACTAGATGAATATTCCAATGTCTTGCTCTAAAGTTACGACCTCATCATTAGGGGGGCATCTACAATGGGACGACCTCAAAATTGGTATGAACACCATCCACATTCACTTTTGCGAAATCTGGCGCTAGAGATACACCATGCACCAAGACCTCTGACCCGAATGGATATGTCTAGCCCGGCCCCATGTAACGCACAGGGCAACAGAGGTATATCTCACTTGGAGCTTGCACTTTGTAGCCACCTACATAACGATACAAAATTAGCTACTCCAACAGGCCTATCAATGGATCAAGCATTCCAGAAATAATAATTATTACCAGGATGTCATTGATAGGAAATTGTTGATCGCTTTCGGATGTAGGGTTAGACGCGTAGCTACTCCAACGGTTGGGGGGCTACCTAGCACAGGAGCGGTTGGAGCTTCCTGATGATTTTCTCTATACCTTTGCATCTCATCTCTGACCAATATTTGCATCTCATCTCTAATTTGTACTGTAATGCCCTCTCGTAGCTGTGCCTCGTGCTCGGCTTTCGCTCTCTTCCTACTCCGATACGATTTGGAGTCCTCCACGAAACCATATTTCCAAAGCCTCTTGTGCGACCTGAGTGCTCCTTATTTCCTAGGGCTGCAGAGAGTAAATCTCTCTCCCTAACTGCCTGGAGTTAGCCTTGGGAAAATTCTACACTCGGCGCTTCCAAGCGGTGGGAAACTTCCTCGTCTACGGGGTTTCGAAAGGATATGGCCCCCACCATGGTAGTTGACCTCGCTTTTATCCAGTTTTAGACGAGCTTATGAGGGATCCCAGCAAATGGCAGGGAGGTCTTCGATAGGATTGCCTGTTTGTCCTCCTTCCTCCATTGCGAGATTTTATCTGCATACCCAGCGGTGCCGAGTCTATGAGGGTGCATGTTTTTTGCCTAGAGGGCCCTGTGCGCCGCACTTTCACTGCTAAAATTATCTATCGTCTTCATCGCCACAAACCCTTGCCATTGCAATTCCAGGAATGGATACTTGTGGAAGAGTGTGAGATCCTTATCCATGTATTGCTTGATAAGCGGGCTCTTGAAGTTCTTCCACACTTTGCACGCCACTAGCAACACATGTTGTTTCACGGAGTCCTTGTGTTCTTTAGGATCTCGAACGAATGAAAAACTTCAATCACCAGCTCATTTTTCCGCACTTTGGCCAAGGTCTTCCATGAATTGAACATGATCTCAATCTATTCCCATGCAACTATTCTAACTATTCTCTGGAATGCGGACACTGCTTAGCGAGGATTGAGAGGAGTTCTAAACGCATCAACATCCATGATGGTAAATTAGCCCTCGGGCCTTTTCAAAAGTCCTCTTCCTTTTCGGGATTTTTCAGAGGATGGTGCATCACACGCATTCGGTGATGATGTCGAAGAATGAGCGGATGGCATCTTCAAAAGATAATAGAAATGAGCAAGTCTTGAGCCAATTCTTGGTGAAATTGGATGACCAAATCAACATATAGGTATGTAAATCATCCATATCATTTAAACAATATATTATGCTCAAAATATATATAAAACATGTGGGCATATATATAAGAAAATATGTTGAATAGTACATAAAAATAAGCATTGAGAATCTGCATAATGCATAGATTAATAAAGTGTGTTTTTGCTCTCAAGTGAGAAGCTGCACAAGTTCTAAACTTGGCCTTCTTCCACTCTTGTCAATATTTCAATGATCACAATGATAATTCCTCAAAAATTCTGCTAGATTGTCTAATTGAATATTACCTCAGTGTAGTATCAATGTCAAGGGTAACAAATATGAACTACTGCAGAACCAACATATATTCGAACAAGTCAAAGGACAACAATAAGCAATATTGAGCAGAAGACTAAGGACTAGCTATTGACAAAGCTACTGACTACACTACACAGACTAGCAGAATAATCCTAGATTGTCACTGAGATTTCAATCTTGATAAATTTCCTCGTTGAGCAATAAAAAAACCCACAATCTATCATACAATAGTTCTCCTAGTGCCAGACGATAATCAGATTTTAGAGATAATGAACAGAGACTAGCACGCTAAACTTGAATAACTTGATTAGCATGTACAAATGGTTCATCTTTATATCCGACACGTTTGAGGTCAACTGTAGTGACACCGTACTTATCGACCTTCACCTGTGGGAGATGGATCCAACGGCACCGAAAATAAGGGGATCTTGAAAAGCACATAGTTGAGCTCCCAAATCTCCTCCACGAACCCATAGTAGGAGTTTTTCAACCCATCGGTAGTGAATACATTTATGCGGACACCGTTGTTCTGGTTAGTGCTCTTTACATTCTAAGCCTGCGTATAGAATGTGTAACTATTTATGTCATATCCTTGCCAAGTCACAACTGTAAATGTTGGCTCTTTTGCCAACCATGTCAGCATATCACTTGAGCTCGTAGCAAATCGCTTCTTCAACCATTGGTTGAACCGACTATTGTATTGTCTTGTGATCCAAACATCTGGCTGCTCTGAATTCTATTGCCAAAGCATGTCCTTGTGCTGGTCGACAAACGGGGACACTTTAGTCTTGTGCAAACGTTCTTCTCGCAAGTCATCGATTTATGTCCCTTTCCAAGCACAACATCTAAATCTTTAATCATATCATAGACCTCTTTTCTGCTTAAATGCCTTAAAGCTGAGCTGTCCTTCTCTCCATCAAATTGTTACTTCATCCTGTGGTATGGGTGAACTTTCCGAAGGAACCTATGGTAACACATGTGTACAGTTTTGCACGAGTGCTTCAGTCACACACTCTTGGTATCATCTAAGCAGTGAGTACATGCTTTAGCCCCTTTTGTACTCTGGCCCGACAGGTTTGCAAGAGCAGGATAATCATTTATGGTGCAGAATAACAAGGTGCATAAAGTAAAGTTCTCTTTTTTGTACGTATCTCATACTTGTACCCCTTCGATCCATAGTGTTTTCAGATCTTCCACCAACGGTGTTAGGTACACATCAATATCATTGCGAGGTTACTTTAGTCCTTGGATAAGTATCGACAGCAAAATATACTTTCGCTTCATACACAACCAAAGAGGAAAGTTGTAGATACAAAGAGTCACAAGACATGTGCTATGTCGGCTACTCATATTACCGAAAGGATTCATTCCATATGTACTCAATCCAAACCTTATATTCCTCGGTTCTGCACCAAAGTCTATAAACCTTCTGTTGATGTTTCTCCACTAGATAGAATCAGCAAGGTGTCTTAGCATTCCATCCTTCTTACGCTCCTCTGAATGCCAAAGCAGTAGTTTTGCCTTCTTTGGGTTCGTAAAAAATGCTTCAAACAGGGATTTACAGGAAAATATCATGCCACCTTAGCAAGAGGTCCTTTCTTCACCTATAGTCTCTCGTCGTCATCTAATTGATTCTTACGCTTGTATTGGGATGCATTGCACACCGGACATATATGCATATTTCCATACTCTTTACGGTAGAGGATACAGTCATTCAGACATGCGCGTATTCTTTTTAGTTCCATTCCCAATGAACAAAGAATCTTCTTGACTTTGTAGGTGGTTTTGGGCAACTTGTTTCCTTTCGGAAGCATGTCCATTAAAAGACCTAACATTACCATGAAACTCTTATCAGACTAACCGTTGCTTGCCTTCAATTTCATCAGTTCACGCACAGCTAATAATCTTGTGTACTTTAACTTGCAATACTGAACAAAGGTTTCTCTGAGTCCTCCATCAAGCCTTAGAATTTAACACACACTCTCTCATGACAGTTCCCGTCTGCATCGCGAAGCATCTGATCCAAATTGTCACATGTAGCTTATCCGAGTTAGAACCACAATCAACATTATTCAGTGGCATATCATTGACTTCATCAACGATGTCATTATTATTACCTTCTTGTGTAATCTGTTCTTCACCATGACTAGTCTAACGTGCATACCCCTTTTTGAAACCCATTCGAACCAAGTGTGCTTCAATTTGCGCTCAGCTCTTAAACATCATTAGATTTTCGTAGTAAATGCATAGACAATACATATATTCCACCTCCTTATTCAACATATCCTCTTCAGCAGCTCTTGTAAAAGCAGAAACGCCATTAATGTACTCTTCACTCACACGGTTCCCAACGTACATCTAGCTTCGTTCCTACGTTACGCATATAACAATTTAGTATAACATATTAAATAAATTAATTACTATACTATATATATACGATCTAAATTAAGTAGCTATATGTAGCAATAATAATTAATTAAATTGAATTAAGTAGAAATAGACTATGAATCGACTTAACCCTAAACCATGCTAAATGTAAAATAATTTTCTCTCTACATCAAGCTAGCTAGATCAACCATCTTCAATTCTCTTTTCAACAAAAGCTATAAATATAAATTATAATGCAATTATGAAAAATTACTAACCATTGGTAGTCAAAAACTTAGTGGATTTACAATTACTATTGCCCAAGAGTCTCCTTTCACCAAATCGCCTCAAAGCCCTACCTCCAGTTTAAAGCAGCAGCGTACATCTGGAATTTAAGACAGAGCGTCGACGGGCCAGTGCACAATTAATATAGCGGAATTATCACAAATGGTTTTTATATAAACTGTCTGTGATAATCAAATTATCACAGATGGTTTTTGATATAAACCATCTGTGAAGCATCACAGACGATTCAAGTAAAAAAATCATCTCTGATATTTGAAAATACCATAGATGGTTCTTGGTGACAATTGTTTGTGATATTTCACTGATAGTTTTAACTACAAACGTCTGTGATATTTCCTCTTCACAAACGGTTTTTACGACTGGCAGCAACACAGACGGTCTTTAAACTAAAACAGACTATGATTGTACTTAATGTAGACAGTTTTAGTGAACTATCTGTGATGTGGCGTCTAATATACGGTTTTTTATAGTAGTGGTCCCACATTTTTTTGGAATACCTTTTGCTTCAAGAAACCTATAAGCTCAAGCTATTCCAACAACATTTCATATTTTCAATGTGACTTACTATTATTTAATTAATTTGAGCACTTAACAATGTTAAATTCTATTCATTGTAGGTTTTCAGGGACAACACTGATAAGATTGATTTACACCCTGATATGTTGGAACAAGCAAAACTTATCCTAAAGAAGTGTCACGGGCTTCCCCTTGCAATATCCACAATAGGTGGCTTCCTTGCCACTAAGCCTAAAACTGCCAGTGAATGGAGGAAGTTGAATGATCGCATTAGAGCTGAGTTGGGCATAAATCCAGAGCTGAAGACGATAAGGACAGTCCTTATGAGGAGCTACGATGGTTTACCCTATCATCTCAAGTCTAGTTTCTTGTACCTGTCCATTTTCCCAGAAGACCATAGAATCAAGAGAAAACATCTAGTGAGGAGGTGGATTGCAGAGGGTTACTCAAGGGAGATGGACCGCATGACTGCAATGGAAGTTGGTGACAAGCACTTTGAGGAGCTTCTTGATAGGAGTATGATCCTACCAGGAGAAGCGGTAAACTACTACACCGGGAAATTTGATTATTGTCAACTTCATGATATGATCCGTGAAATCTCTGTCTCAAAGGCAAGGGAGGAAAGCCTTGTTTTTACACTTGAGGAAGGATGCAGTTTGAGCGGTGTGCAAGGTGCAATACGTCACCTTTCCATAAGCAGTAGTTGGAAGAGAGACAAGGATGTGATGGAGAGCATGCTGGACTTGTCACACGTACGATCATTGACCGTGTTTGGAGAGTGGAGATCGTTTTTCATCTCCAATAAGATGAGGTTTCTCCGAGTGCTGGATTTGCAGGAAACATTAGGGCTAAGAGATCATCATCTTGGCCAAATCGCAGAGCTCCTTCACCTCAGGTACCTTTCTCTACGAGGATGCCGGAGTATTTTCCAGCTACCTGACTCGTTGGGGAATTTGAGGCATCTCCAGACATTAGATGTTAGAAATACACGCATCTGGACATTGCCAACAACTATCACTAAGCTTCGGAAGCTAGAGTACATCAGTACTGGTTTGACGTCACAAGGGAGCAAGATAGACGATGACAAATTTGCCGTGTATGAGCATCTCATGGAAGACACAATGAGTTGCCCAAGATGTTGTCTTTATTTGACTTATGCTCTTTGTGGATGTTTGCAATATACGAATGCAGATTTGCGAGAATTGTGTGACCCTTCAAATTTGTACGAATGCAGATGCATTCTGTTGATGTCTCTCTTTTGGAGGCCACAACATGTAGAAGCTGGTTTGGGCAGGAATGGAGCACATCTTCCGGAGGGTGGTCCGAACAGGCATGACGTGTTCAACATATACCGCTACCATTCCTCGTACGAAAAGGGTCGTCATATGGTAGATGGTGTGAAAGTTCCAAGAGGGATTAGGAAATTGAAGGCGCTGCAGACACTTGGTGTTGTCAGTATTGCACGGGGAAATGGAAAGGCTACTCTAGAAGAGCTCAAAGAGCTTACTCAGCTGCGAAAGTTAAGTGTGACTGGTATTAGCAATAAAAACAGCGAGGAGTTCTGGTCTGCCATCGCCGGTCACAGTCAACTTACATCATTGTCAGTGCAGCCGAAGGAGCTTGGACATGAGTTAGATGGTGGTTTGGATGGGGAATTGTCGCCACCAAAATGCCTTGAGAGCCTCAAGCTGTACGGCAAGCTAGTGAAGGCAAAAGAATGGATCCATCAGCTTCACCGTCTATCCAAGCTGCAGCTAGAGCGGACCGAATTGAACCAAGAAGCTGACATACAAGCCCTTGGAATGCTACCAAATCTTGCAGTTCTACGTCTGAGGCAGGGGTCGTTTGTGCGGAGGTGGTTCCGTTTCCAGGGAACCTCTTTCCCTAAACTCATGGTGCTGGAGCTTTATGATCCAGCAGATTTTCCATTGTAAGTGTGTAGCTAGATATTACCATATAATTAAATAGTAAAGATGATTATCTTCTTTCTCGATTAATATGAAAATTTTTAAGATACCTTTTCTTTTAGAATTATTATGAGACCTTTTTACCCTTAATACAAAGGAAGTGTCTTGAACCGATTGTTTTTATTTATACAGACGTACGTTGATGTCGGTGGAGTTTGAAAAACACGCAATGCCTAGGCTCGAGCTGCTACAAGCCGACGGGAGATGGTGGTTGGAGGAAATTTCTGGGCTACAGTTTCTAGCAAGCCTCAAGGAAATTCGGCTGGGTGATGGAATCGGGGGAGAACTCAAGGGCAAGGTGCGGAGGCAGCTTGAGGAGAATAATCAAAACCATGTCAAGTTGACGCTGGCGTAACTGGCGGCGACCTCCGGCAAGCCTTCCACCTCACCATCCACCGCCTCTGCCGTCCTTACTCGCTCTCCACCCCCTCTGCCTAGGTCCCCACCCGACGCCGCCACCTCCGTCCTCCGCCCTGGACGACCTCCCTCCGCCTCCGACCGACGCCGCCACAGCCGTCCTCCACCTCCGACCTCCTCACCGACCAGCCGTCCTCCTCGTCCCCCCTCCCCCCTCCGCTGTGTTCGTGCTCCCCCGTTCCGCGACGAGGTAATCCTCCATCACCTCCCCTCATTCGTTCAGATCCGAGATTTTTGTGCTTCGATTTGGCAAATGTATGCGGATGGACAGTTGGTGCTAGTACTATTTGTGATATGTCACCTGCAGGACACAAGATTGGGCTGAGTGATGTTTGATTATGCTTGTATCATTTGTGATGTGTGCCTCCTTCGTCGAAAAAAATGTGGGATGTGTTACAATTTTTAGAAATTGATCTGTAATGTGGAATTGAGATGTTCATTTCCGGTACAGAGTACTATAGCAAGCTATCTAATTTGCTAATGCTACTAGTACAGAGTACTCTAGCAAGCTAGCTAGCTTGAAATTTTTGCTTGTTGAAAAATGAAACAGATCACACTGTATACATGGATTCAGACTGGATGCCACCCTAGATCTGTTCTATGATTGTTTTCCGTTTAAATTTTTTACATGGATTCATACGAGAGCTTGTTCAGTTACCCTATCGTGTTTGTGTTTAAAGACTAAGAGATTGTTCAATTTAAAGTGTCATTCTGATGATCTGTTGGTAAGATTCATATTTGTTGGATGATGTTGTTTGCCATAATTAGGTCCCGCTCGTTTCGGCTTCATCTTCTGACTTCTGGCTTATTTTTCACTATATATAAACTTCGTCTTTTTCTGAATTTTTTGCTTTTTTTAGCTTTTTTGCCGGTTCTTTTATCCCGTATTCGTTTGCGTTGTCCGTGATGAGCTAGCATATTTTTTTCTATTTTTTAATTTTTTTAAATTTAATTACACCAAATAAGTTACCTTCAGTTACAGTGAAATTTCAGTCGCTACAGTACAATTTCAGTCATAAGCCATAGCTTTTCAGCCACAGCATTGAAAAAAAATGGTTTGAATAATGGTAGTCCATGTTTACATCTGGATTTACGGGTAATAGTAGTATTAACCTTCATATATAGTTTTAAACTCAGAAAATTATTTTTAGAGACGGCTTTGAGAAGCCATTCAACTGAAACCAAAAGCTAAAAAAAACCCCAAAAACAACATGGTCAAGGAAGCAGAGATAAATTATGTTTTAAGATTAATCTTGATAAAATCAAGTGTAGCACTTGCTCCGATGAATAGTCTTAAAATCTATGTGAACAGCCATCCGTCCGTCCTTTTTAACATAATAGATTAGATAGGTTAGTATCTTAGTATTTATTTGCTTTTACTCCCAGTAACATATAGGGATCTAATCTAGATCGTGCTTTGCTTTGCTGAGAGGGAAATAGTAACCGCGAACAAACATGAAGCTTCTCCCAGAATCATGTTAAATTTTAAGCTATTTTGCGGTACCGCCAAATACTACCGTCCATTCTTCTCAATCCAATGAATCATGTTAGTTAGAATTTGATTATACTATACCAAGTATAAGGAAATATCATTCTCAAAGGGCAAAATATATAATTGGATTGACCTCTTATTCCGTTCTTTAAATGCCGCAACAAACTCCCCTCATCTCATGCAGCCTTGATTTACATGTTTACAAGTTTGCAACAGGCAATCGTGCTGCATGCCTGACAGCCTCCAGATCCGCAACAGGCAAACTCTACTTATCCAGATAATCGCTAGCAAAGAAGAGAGGTGTTCCTGTAAAATCACAGCATGCAGCGTGCATGAGTACAAAAAGGGCGTAATCGATCCTTACATCGAAGCACCCAATTAACCATGATTCGATCTAGTCTTGAGGCTTGGCAAGAAGCGGCCAAGAATGAACTGGTATGCACGTTTGATTGATCAGATTGTAATTATACTCAAAGTTGTTTTGTTTGTACTTTAGGCAACAATGCGATCAAGTAATCAATTTCAATTCCTTCTTGGGTCATCTGCTCATTGGTTTATGCCGATGTGTTGGGCGAAGGAGGAGAGAGCCAACGAAGGAAAGAAAATAATCATTTCGTTGATTTCCCGAAATTAAATCAAGATAATACGGTTATCCTGATTGCAAGGAAATTTAGGGTTAAGAAGAAAAGTTGAAATTACCCTTTCTTAATCAATGGACATTCAAAAGTCTGTAATGCCCTTAAGAAATTAAAGGCCATATTTAACTTTTGTTACTACCCTCTACTATAAGTAGAATATACTGTAAAATTTCACTAAATTTTAGAAACTCACGTCATGTGGATCTGATCCATGCAACTACCATTATGTTTTAGCTGGTTCTTGTTACTTAGGCACTTCTTTTCAACGTATGATTACGAATAAATAAATATACCTATTTTTCTGTTACCTTTTCGAAGTAGCTTATTAGAACAATTTTTTTAAACCAGTTTATTGACATTTTTTTGTCATGGATTCATACAAGAGATTGTTCGATTATGCTATCATATTTGTGTTTAAAGACAAGAGATTGTTCAATTTGAAGTGTCATTCTGATGATCTGTTGGCAAGATTCATATTTGTGGGATGGGAAAGTCTGAGGTCCAGGCGGTTGAAGATGTCATGCGAGGTGGTCAAGCAGACACTGGAGCACACGGAGATCAAAGGTGGTGATTCATGGAGAAGCTACAGACGGTGCGGTCCAAGAGGCTTCGACACAAGAGGTGATGATGCGTGAAAAAGCTATAGGAGGTGCAGTTTTGGAGGCTTCGACATATGAGTTGATGAGACGTAATGAAGATACTGGAGGTGCTATCTTGGAGGTTTCGTCACGTGGTGAGTTAGGAGTTGTAGATGGAGTGTATAACTTGGAAGAGTTAGAGATTGGATAAAACCTATGTTTGAAAGGGTTTTGGGTCCCTTGATTTGAGGAAGAGATTGGATTTCCTATTCGTCTTTAAGTCGAACACGGTTTAGGGTTCTAGCACATAAAAGCAGGTAGAGGCTAAAGGTTTTAGCTATGGCTTTGCGAGGCTTTTTGTGCTAGGGTTTTTATGGGTGTCGTGAGGGTGCTTTGTAGCCATAGAACATGATTCAAAAATAATAGATTAGATCTATTCTAGGAAAAGAAAGAAATCGCTACTGACATTGCCTCGATGTCTCAATCGAAGCACGGCATGTTTTTCTGAGCATCATTTTGCTATGTTCTTGTCGGTGTGCTATTGCATAACAATCTTGCTATCTACGAGCACGATGTTGTCTTCGGTATATCTCGTTCGAGCAGCTGAAGCTTTCGAGCAGAGGGAGATTTCGACCAGGTGCAAAGGCGGTCGTAGCGAGCAATCGTAACGAGCAGTCGAAGCGAGTGGTTGAGCGCCGAGCGATCGAAGTGTTCATCGAGTGCGTGCAAAAGAGTCAAGAGTGAGTAGTCGAATGACTTGCTGTCGAAATCTATATCTAATAATTTAGATTGCTTTTCTTCTGGTTAGAGATTTGTTTTTAGGTATAAAAAAGCGGAGGCAATCATTCACCTCCCTCTAATTGTGTCATACGATCATACGGTTTATTAAGGCCTATGGCGAGGTCGCGGCTGTGCTTACAAAATTTCTCAAGAAGGTGGCATTTATTTGGACGTCGGACACGGATGTGGCTTGCTGTACCCTTAAGGCTGCTTTGGTTTCAGGCCCAGTCCTTCAATTACCGGATTTCAGTAAGCGTTTTCTGGTGGATTGCGATGTGTCTGGCATAGGTTTTGATGCCATGCTTCATCAGGGCGCAGGTCCCATTGCCTTCTTTAGCCGTGCGGTGGCACCACATCACGCCAAGTTGGCGACATATGAGTGAGAACTCATTGGTCTTGTCAAAGCAGTTCGCCATTGGCGCCCTTACCTTTGGGGTCAGCCTTTTCTCATTCGCACGAGCCATTATAGTCTTAAATATTTGTTGGATCAGCGCCTCTCCATCATACCTCAGCACACATGGGTGAGTAAACTCTTTGGATATGACTTTATGGTGGAATTTTGGCCGGGCCGACAAAACTCTGCCGCTGATGCTCTATCTAGATGCGACGAGGATGCCTTGGCTGTTTGTGCTATCTCCTGCCCTGATTTTCAGTTCTTCCCAACATTGCGTCAGGAATTTGGTTCTCTGGCAGATTGGTGTGCCAAACATGAGATGATTCTGGCTGACTCGGCTAGCCCAGATTGGTCCCTGGTGGATGGTTTTATTCTGTATAAAGGTCAGATTTATGTCTCTACTGATTGCACAGCCTGGCCACAAATTTTGGCCGAAGCCCATGGAGTTGGTCATGAAGGAATTCAGAAGACGTTACATCTGTTGTGCTTCTTTTTACGATGTGAATGCTAACAGGCTTGTTCAGGAGTATATTCAGGCTTGCGCCATCTGTCAACGCAACAAGACCGATTTGGGCGGATATTGCCATGGATTTCACCGAGGGTTTTCCCGCGTGGGCGGCAAGTCGGTTATATTAACGATAATGGATCGTTTTTCTAAATATGCTCACTTCATTGCCTTGGGCCATCCTTACACCGCCACTACCGCCGCTTGGGTCTTCTTTCATACTATTGTTTACCTGCATTGGTTGCCCTGTTCCATTGTCAGCGATCGCGAACACGTCTTTACTAGCAACTTTTGGATGGAGTTATTTCACTTGTTAGGTGTCAAACTTCAATTAAGTTCAGCATTCCATTCGCAAACTGATGGTCAATTGGAAGTCACTAACCGAATTATCACTATCTATCTGCGTTGCCTTGCTAATTTTGCTATAATACTTCATATCAAACGGCATTGCGGACATCTCCGCTTAAGGTAGTTTATGGCTGGGACCCTCCAACTATGCTTACTTATCAGTCGGGGCTTGCTCGTGTCGCTACCGTGGATAAACAGTTGCTAGACCGTGATAGTTTCCTTTCTGAGATTAGGGAGCGTCTTCTGCATGCCCAGACCGCCATGAAGCTGCAATACGACAAACATCACCGTGAGCTTGTTTTTGAGGTCGGCGACTGGGTGTGGCTACGGTTGCATCACCGGACTGCATCGTCTATCACTGCTCGAGTTCAGTCCAAATTGGCGCCTTCTTACCAGCTGCAGTTGCCGCCGAAGGCCCGTATTCACAATATGTTTCATGTGGTTTTCCAGAAAAGGTTTGTTGGAACACCGCCAACCGACATCCCTCCTCTTCCGGTTCTTCATCATGGGGGCGTCATCCCTACCCCTGACAAGATTTATTCGTGCCTACCTCAATCGGGATCATTGGGAGCAATTGGTTCAATGGATTGGGTCGTCAGCCGCAAATGCTACTTGCACGTCTTTGGATGAGTTGAAGCAGAATCGTCTGGAATTTCAACTTGAGGAGGAGTTGTTTTGCGGAGACGGCGATAGTATTGTGGGAAGTGTTGAGAAACCGTCGCTGGTGGCCAGTCCGATCGATTTCTCTGCTTAGAACAAATCGAATCAATCACAAAAACAGAATAATAGATTGAACACACAGAGAGATGTAGAGTGAACTCCGGGTCTTTCTTTATTGCTTTTCCATTCATGTGTACCAAACTTCTAGTATGGCTCCCTATTTATAGACTACAATAAGGTGCCCACCATGTGCCTAGGCTGCTGGCCCAGGCCTAAGTTTCCCAACACTCCCCCTTGGGCACTCATCCAACACGTTCATGCCTCATTAAAACTCCATAAAAACCCAGTGGGAAAAATTTGGAGAAAGAGTATATGATACATGTTATGCTGCGATGCACGAATTGCCTCATTAAAAACCTTGGTCGAGAAACTTCAGAAAAACTCGTCAAGGGAAAAAGAGTACAATTCACCCAAATACATTCAGTCTTCAGGACTTTATTCCTTTGGGTACTTAATCTTCATGATCAAGATTTACTAACGGGCTTGAGAGAATTCTCCTTGAATTCTGCACTTCTCTAAGTCTCATCATTCCAATCCCTCGCACACACCTTTCAAAGCTAGATGCAGGGAGTGACTTAGTGAATAAATCTGCTAGATTTTCACAAGACTTAGTATGCAGTACATTTATCTCGTCCATCTTTTGCAATTCATGAGCATAGAAGATCTTGGGGTTGATATGCTTTGTAAGATAACTCTTCACATAGCTCGTCTGCACTTGTGCAACGCAAGCAGCATTATCTTCATGGATAATTGTAGGGGTTTGCACAATGTTCACTCCACATGATTACTGGATGTGGTGAACCATTCGGCGGAGCCAAGCGCACTCCCTGCGGCTTCATACAATGCTATAATTTCTGAGTGGTTCATCGAAGTAGCTACAATGTTTTGCTTAGACGATTTTCAGGAAATTGTAATTCCACCACACAGGAATACATAACCTGTTTGTGACCTTGCAGTATGCGGTTTAGACAGGTACCCAACATCTGCATAGACAATCAAGTTCAAGTCTTGATTCTTTCTGTAGAACAATCCAAGGTCCTTACTTCCTTGGAGGTATCGGAAGGTGTCCTTTATGCCCTGCTAATGCCTTTTGGTGGACTCTGCACTGTACCTTGCTAACAAGTACACGGCAAATACAATATCCGATGTAGTGCAGTTTGCTAAGTTCATGAGTGCTACCACTGCACTCAAGTATGGGAATTCCGGTCCTATGACTTCCTCCCCCTATTCCCTAGGTCGGAAAGGATCTTTTCCTTGCTGTAAAGACCTCCCGATCATCGGTACTTTCGATGGGTATGCCTTCTTGAAGCCAAACCTTTCTAGCACCTTCTAGGTGTAGGCCGACTGATGTACCAAGATTCCTTTGGGTACATGCTCAAGCTGCAGGCCTAAGCAAAACTTAGTATTGCCCAAATCTTTCATTTCAAATTCTGACTCTAAGTAGGAGTTTTCTTCTTTTATATCTTGTACTGTCCCGATGATATTCATATCATCTACATACACAGATTATACAAAATCCATTATGGGATCGCCATATAAATACATAAGGACAGTCTTCATTGTTCGTGTAACCTTTCTTGCAGAAAAAATCGCTCAAGCGATTATACCACATTCTTCCATATTGTTTCAGTCCATACAATGACTTTCTGAGTTTCACACTGTACAGATTTCTATTTGCTCTGTCTTGGTTCGGAAGAGGTATTCCTTAAGGGACTTTCATATAAATCTCTGAATCCAAGTTACCGTAAAGGTATGCAATCACAACTCACAACATCCATCAATTTCATTTCTATGTTCAAGTTTACTGCCATTGAGATCAAATATCTAAAGGTAATTTCACTCATTACTGGGGAGTAGGTTTCTTCATAATCAACTCCAGGACGTTGAGTGAAACCTTGTGCTACTAGCCTTGCTTTGTATCTTACTACTTCGTTTCTTTCATTTCTCTTTCAAACAAATACTCACTTGTGCCCTACGGGGTGCACATGGGGAGGCGTGTGGCATACGAGTCCAAACACCTCTCTTTTGTTCAGAGATAGCAATTCAGTTGCTATTGCCTTCTTCCAATCTTTCTAATCTGATATTTTCTTACATTCAGCGAGCGATGCAGGATCGGGATCAAGATCAATGATTGTGGTAATTTTCTTTGCGAAGTATATATCGATATTGGCTGTTGTCTTGTTCATGGATTCTCCCGTGTGCACATAGTTTATAGCTATTTCTTCATGAGTCGCTTCTTCTTGAGCGATTGCTTCTTCTAGAGCTTCTTCTTGCACATTGCTTCTTCCAATTGCGGTGGCAAGTCCCTTTAGTTTTTCGGCTCCGATGTGTGCACACACATCCATGCCGATGGGGATATTCATATCCGGTATACCCTTTTCTGAAGGTGTCATACTTGTGCCAGGTCTCAACTGGCTCCCCTTCTCCTTCTAGGGGACTTCAGTGATCGGCTATGGTAAGTCCTTCTTATCCTTTTTCGCCAGGCGCTCCCGGTTACTTTGGACTCGAGGAGCCGGAGTTCTCGTCATTTTATTCTGAGGCCTTTGGATGGGATTAGGGATACCTTCAATTTTCTTTGGTATTTCAACCCTCTCCGGTGCATTGCGTGCAGGCACATGCGACTTAATCACGCTCTTCAAATCAGTAAAGTGATCGGACAGTTGGTTTGTTAATGCTTGCAAGTCAATGATCTTCTGAACCTCTTTCTCAGTTTCACTAGTGCGCGGGTCATGTGCATGAATTCCCGTGGCTTCGCACGTAATTTTCCGACAGTTTTCATCAAGGGGTTGATTTCCTCCCCCTAATGACGTGAAACTATCCTCATCAAAAAATACAATCAGCGAAGCAAGCAGTATGCAAATCTCCCGACATGGGTTCCAAATACCTGATTATGGATGCAATCTCATAACCAATGTATATCCCAGTCTTACGGAGTGGGCCCATTGCAGTACGCTGCGGAGGTGGTATAGGTACGTAAACCTTGCATCCAAACCTCCTAAGATGAGAAAATTTTGGTGGTGACCCTTGCGCTAGTTGCATAGGTGAATGGATGTTGTAGGCCGAAGGTCTAAGGTTGATGAGATTCATTGCATGAAGGACTACGTGTCCCCAACATGTAATGGCAAATTACAATTATGCAAAAGGGGTTATGCAATAAATTTAATTCTTTTGATTAAAGCTTCTGCCAAGCCATTCTGGGTATGGACATGCGGTACCGAGTGCTCAACTGCAATTCCCATCGCCATGCAATAATCATCAAATGCCTTTGAAGTAAATTCTCCAGCGTTGTCCATTCTGATGGACTTGATGTGATGATCAGGGAACACATTTCTGATGCGAATGATCTGCGAGATTAATTTTGCAAAGGCATGATTTCTTGTGGACAATAAACCTACATATGACCATGAAATACTTAAATGGCCCTGAGATGGGTTGAATGGGACTGCAAATATCTTCCTGGATGCGTTCCAGGAATGCAGGTACTTCATCATTCACTTTCGGAGTGGAGGGTCTAGTAATTAATTTCCCAGTGGCACATGCAGGGCACACAAATCTTTATGATTTGGAAAATTCTTTACATTCATATTATGCCCTTGTGAATTATTGATTATGGTTCTCATCATCCTAAGACCTGGGTGGCCTAATCTATCATGCTAGAGACAGAAGAGCTCAGAGCTTCTAAATCATCTTCGTGATGATGTAGGTGCAAGTGCCTTAATGTTGGTATAATATAGCCCAGTTTCTAGTGAAGGAAGTTTTTCTAATACCCTTTTGCCATTTTCTTCGCGCTTTGTAATGAGCATGTATTCCTTATCGTACTCTTCTTCAGTCTCAACGTGGAAACCATTGGTGCAAATATCCTTAAAACTTAGGAGAGTTCTAGTCGATTCTGGGTACAATAAGGCTTCTTCAATGACCAAAATTGTGCCCATTGGGAGTGTAATTGTGGCTCTTCCTGAACCAATTATACAAGCATCGCTTCCGGTGATTGTTGTAATGCTGCCAATGCTCTTACGGATCGACTGGAAATACTTAGTCTCTCATAAGATGGTATTCGTTGTACCGCTGCTAGCTAAGCACACTTCCTTCATAGGGCGCTACACATGTTCTAATATAGAGTATTTTATTAATATGCATGAGAAGGCAATCAACATATAAATAAAATACTTCAATATCAGAACATATCATGCCATTATAAACTGAATAATGAATGAATTCTTCAAATATCATCCAACCATCACGAGAAAATAAATGCTAAAGTATCATCCATGCAGATTCTAACTTGTCTTTTTCACACAAAATAAATGACATTTAAAGTCTAAATGCATTCTGTGCATCAGACTTCTTCTGCTATTTTCTCGGATTGACATTCTCTTCAAGAGAAATCATGGCATTGGCTGCTTCTAGGTCGAAAGGGGTTGTTGCTGTCGTGATGGTTTCAACCTCCATCAGTGCAGACAGCTGCTTAAAACTCTCCCCCTCCGCCGATGCAAAGTGGGCTTCATGCTGCCCTTTGCCATCCCGTTTTGGCTTGCTAGCCTTATTCTCACGTGGAGCGTTTGATTTGCCTTTCTGGGCTACGGTCTTACCCTTCCTTCCATTTTTCTTCATTAAGGGATTTCGCACCTTATTGCTCCCGGCGTTGGCTTCATGGCCAACAGAGATCCCAGGTGGCTGAGTGACGTAGTTCTTGCGGAGAACTTCATCCTAAGCCTCCGCAACTGCATCATATCAATCAATTCGGTATACTCCTTATAGCCATCTTGATGATAGTTGCGTGTGGATTGTACTGCATTGGAGTGGAAGATGGATAGAGTTTTCTCAATCTTCTGCTCATCTGTGATCTGCTTGCCACAGAGTTGAAGATTGATACAAATCCTATGCAAAGCGGAATTGCACTCCCCGACTATCTTGAAGTCGACAAACCTCAGTCTGATCCACTCTTGCTCTGCTTGAGGAAGAATGGTGTACTTTAGCCTCTCAAACCGCTTCTTGAGTGCGGTCCAGAGTGCTACCGCGCTCTTCTCTGCCATGTACTCATTCTTGAGAGTAAGGCAGAGGTGGTGCCTGAGAAAATGAAGTGCTTGATCATTCTCCTCAGGAGTGGGTTGAGCATCATGCTATCCGCCAATCCCAATAGTCGCGCAGAGCTTCTTAGCTCCAAGCACTATATCGACATCGGAAGCCCACGTCAGATAGTTTTAGCCATACTAGGCCAGCTCCTCGAACTCCCGGTTCGTGATGCTAGTCATCTACATGTGTATAAGTTTACTACTGGTAAATATGCACGAAATAATTTACTACGGGTAAATAAATGGTATGAAATATTCTCGTAATGTTCCAGTATTTTCTATGTATTTTCTATAAATTTTACCGCTAATTTCAGTGATTAAAAGCAATTTAAACAATTATAATTAACAAAAATAGTAAATACATACAAAAATACATAAAATAATAATGACAGAAATAAATATACTTCAAATGCTAAAAATAGTTCAAAAATCGGATTCCCGATGCCCTTTTATGCTAGAATATCAATTTTCAGTAAATTCTGCAATTCCTGAGGGTCTATGCGCAAATTTTCAGTTCAGTGAAAAATTTGCGCAATTTTCTGATTTACCAAGGGGTTTTCTGTAAAATTCTGGACCCATACGTAAATTGGAGGACCTATCGGCAATTTTCAAAATTACCGAGACCTTTCTGCAAAAATTCAGGACTCAAACGTGATTTTTAGGGCCTTTCGGTAATATTCAGATTGTTTAGGGTGTTTTCTGAAAAGTGTCGCCCCCACCCGATTCGTTTTTTTTCTTTCCGCCTAGCCCACTTCTATTTGGCCTGATGCGGCCCATCTGGCCACCAACCGGCCCATATGGCCCATCATCGCACGGTTCAAAGGCAGTGGTAGGGTTTCCCCTACCCCTGTTCACACGAGATGGCGGCGGCTTAGCTAGCCCGTCGGCGCGGGCTCGGCGGGCGCGGTCGGCGAATCGGGCGGCGCGGCTGGTCGGCCAATGGGCGGGGCGGGCGGCGGTTGGGCGGTCGCGGCGGCCGGCACGCTTCCGGGTGGCTCACGGCGGCTTCAGCGCGCCTTGTGAGGAGGCGGATCGGCGCGCGTTCGGGCGGCGCCGAGAAACCGACGACGGGCGGTCTTCGAGCGCGCAATGAGCTGCGTTCACGCGGGCGCGATGCATGGGTTACGGCGGACTTGGTCCACGGCGAGCAACGCTCATGCGGGCGCGGTGCACGGGCTACGGTGGCCGGACTTCGGGTCCACGGTCGACTGCTGACCGACGGCCGGCAATGTGCATGCAGGCGCGGCGGTGGCGCCCGATCCCTTTTTTTCTTTTGTGCAATGGTCGAACCCCTTTTTTTCTTTTGTGCAATGGCCGAACAGAGAAAAAACGATGCAAAATTTTGTTTTTTTCATTTCTAATCTACAATGCAATCAACATCTACCCCGTTTCGCAATCTACCGATCGACATTGTGCCGGCGACTTCAGGTCTGCTCGCGGTAGATTAGGGCAGATTTGCATCGTAGAGATTCAATCTAGAACGCGAAAGAAAATGCGAATTCAAAGCGATCTAGAAAATTCAATCTATTAGGTGCTTCAATGATTACCTTCGTTCACCTGAGCGATCTCGTGCCGATAACGTGTTGAGAAACCGTCGCTGGTGACCAGTCCGATCGATTTGTCTGCTTAAAACAAATCGAATCAATCACAGAAACAGAATAATAGATTGAACACAGAGAGAGAGGTAGAGAGAACTCTTTGTCTTTCTTTATTGATTTTCCATTCATGTGTACAAAACTGCTATTATGGTTCTCTATTTATAGACTACAATGAGATGCCCACCATGGGCCTAGGCTGCTGGCCTAGGCCAGGAAGGACTTACCAGCGTCGGGCGTCTGGTGTTGCTGCGCCCGCTGATGGTGTTGTCGGAACTGCTACAGCTCACGTAGCGGTGGAGTGTGTTTCCTCTGAAGAGGCCGGTTCGGTTACGGCAGGGGATGTCATCTCGTATTAGCAGTCTCCTTGTCTCCTTCGGTTAGGATATTATTGTTAGCTTGTGTTTCCGTTTCTAAATATGATATGTACCTTCTTTAGTTCTGACGCCTGCTATATAAGGGCGGTTGCTGTTTCTTTAGCAATCAATCAATAAAGATCAAAGTTCTTCAACCGGCTGGACAGAGATCAGAGCCTCCGGCGTGACGGCGATCTTGTGCCATCCTGGCGTGCTATCTCCTACCATATCACCTGGCAGTTTAGGAACTAAGCTTCTTGAGGCTGGTTTCTTGGTCCACCCACTTGTTCCATTAAACAAATCAGACATTTCTGCACGACGACTGCGGTAGATAATGTTGGGATGATCTCAGGCTAACTGCCTGAGATTTTTCAGGAGGGACTGAGTCCACCCACGCGCCTTGATCGGAGGCGGTTGCCAACTCTATTTTAGTCACGGTCCCGGTCACCTAGCGCAAGAATAAAAGTGGGTTTCGGCAGAGGGGTTACCATGCTAGTTGTGTTTACACCTCAAAGAACCCAAAATCACCCGATCTGTTACGAGCGCTACGGTGGACGAAGGCCGATGACCGGAGCCGCCGGCCACCTCTACTTCGCCGCCGACCACCTCTACTTCGTCGCCGGCCACTTCTACACCGCCGTCCAGCCGCCTCTACTGCCGCAACCACACAACGCATCATGGCTTCATCTTCTGCTTCGGGTACGTATCTAAAATTTATTCTAGGTGTTCATAATGTTGATCTAGGGATTATTGCTTATGACGTTTAGACTTAGACATTAGATTTAACATTGGTATCAGAGCCAACCCCTAGACTCATGAACCCTGGATTTTTTTTTCTCGAACTAGGTTCGGTTTTTGGATCGGCTGGAAATTAGAAGGAGGGGAATAATTGTTTTCGGCAAAAATAATCCTAAAGTTTTCACCCCAAACCCGAAAGAGACTTAGATCGGCAGCAATTCAATCAAAAAAAAAGAAGGGGGATCGGGACTTGCGTTGTTGTGCGCCGTCGCCAGACGGGTCGCCATCGCCCGCACCGGGGGGCGCCGCCGCACCGCCGCACGCCTTGGCGCAGCCGTGAGTCGCCGATGCCGCTGCTCGCCGTCAGACGCCGCCTCCGCCCGTCCGGGAGCCGCCGCTCGTCGCCCATCTGCGCGCCGCCGCTGCCGCTTCTTGGCGGCGGGCGTGCGCCGCATGCACGCTCTGCCTCTGCGGCCGCCGCCGCCGCTACGCTTCGCTCGCTCGCGCGCGATCGCCGATGCTTGTCCGCCGGGTCCGCTGCGTCGTCAGCGCCGCCGGCCGCCATCGGCCGCATCGCATCGCTTTCGCTTTGTGCCGCCGCCGCCGTCCTCCTCGCGGACGCCGCCAGCCCGCTCTTTTTCGGGAGCGGTGTAAATGGCTTTTAGGGTTAGGATTTTTGCACTTTTATGTCCCAGCAAGCCTAACTGGACCGTCGACGCGATCCAACGACCATCGGGCGCGCGCTCGGGAGTGGGCCGCGACGCGTGTGGTGGGGCGCGCGTTCTTGGGCAGGCCAGGCCGCTTGGCCCATCGAGGTCGGCCAATTTTGGCTGCGCACGTGCATGCGTGAGATGGGCCGCGCCGCGCGCGCGCGTTTTGGGCCATGACGGGGCTGTCGATTTTGTTTTTACTGGTCGGCCCGTGGGGATTTTTTAGGCCGAATTTTAGCCAAAATTTTCTTATGATGTCATTTTTCAGCAGAAATTTTATATTTCAGTGCATTTTCTTTTGTTTTACTTTTATGCCTTTGTTATAATTTTAATTTTCAGTGCATTTATTTTTGTTTTAGTATATTTTATGCACTATTTTAATTAATTAAATAACTCAAATTATGATGTATCATTACCATATTTTAATGAATAATCTCAAATTTAAATTGAACCAACGGGATATTTAAATTTGAGACTTTATGATTAATTTTAGCATTATGTAATTCATATGATTATATTCTGACCAACGTTGTTTATAATCGTATGTCGCCATAGTTTTTCAGCTCTTTTTCATTTTCTGCCCAACGGTGATATGAATTAGAACTGTAATTTTATGCATGTTATTAATCAGACCAACGTAGGGTTAATTACATGCAATATATATATATATATATATATATATATATATATATATATATATATATATATGACGTTTCTAATTTTGCCCTGTACTTTTAATTCAGCACTTAATGCTTCGAACGTTGCCGCCACTATTGATAACATTGAGCAGCTCACGGGGAGCAATTTTTCCTCGTGGAGAGAACGGATTTATGTTGTCCTTGGTGTTTTGGACCTTGACTATGCCTTAAGGGTAGATGTTCCCGTTCCCCCCACCGAGGGTGAGGAGAATTTTGCTGAGAAAAAGATGATTTATGATGATAATGCTGAAAAATGGGAACGATCTAACCGCTTATCGCTTATGATTATGAAAACCTCAATTTCAGTCATGATTAGGGGAGCAATCCCCAATTCAGAAAAAGTTAAAGATTACATGGCTTCAATTGAGGAGAAATTCAAAGGTTCCACTAAAGTTTATGCCAGTACCTTAATTCAGAGGTTCTTAACCTCTAAATATGATGGTCTGGCAGTATAACAGAGCAAATCATGATGATGACTGATATGGCAGAAAAACTCAACGGCATGGACATGGCAATTTCTGATGGTTTTCTAGTTCATTTCATTATGACATCACTTCCTTCTGAGTACACAGCTTTTAAAATTAATTACAACACTCAGAAAGAGAAATGGAGCATGAGCGATTTGATCGCCATGTGTGTCCAGGAGAAAGAGAGAATAAGAACAGAAAAGAAGGATTTTGCCTTTAATGTTGGTGGCTCTCATAAAAAGATGTTCCAAGGGGACTTCAAATCTAAGAAGAAGCTGCATTTCTCCCCTAACTCAGACAAATCAGGGCCTAAAGTGCATAATGCACCAAAGCCTTATGTTGCTTCCGCTGCAACTTCTAAAGGGGGAAATGCCACTTCTGCAAGCAGCCAGGGCATTTTCAGAAAGACTGTGTAGCCTTTCTAAAATGGCTCGCCAAAAGGGGTAATGATACAATTACTTTTATTGATGAAACACTTTACGCTGATTTCACTCTTAATGCTTGGTGGATTTGATGAGGACATCACTTCTTCGGATATACACAACACTCCTCCACTTGATATTCAAGGACCAATCGGTAGTACTCGCTCGAAATCGAATCACCGATTTTGCAAGACATTCATTAATTTCGTAGGCCACTCCTTACATCCGATTGAGTTGCAACTTTGTGTGGTTCCTATTTCGTGCTCGCTCTCGTGAAAAAAATATAAAAAATACAAAAAAGAAAAATTTCGGCTATAGTAGAGAGAGAGAGAGTGCTATCCATAGCCGCAAACAAAAAAAAAAAAGAAAAAAAAAAGAGAAAACAGAGTACGCTTTAGGTGCCAACAATTTATTTGTTTTGTGCTTATGCTGAATTGAGCTTCTCGATGTCCGCCATCTTTGTTGTTTGTCGTTGCTTTCATATTCATTCGTGACTCCTTGTTCATCATCTCATACTTGATATAGGACACATTTAGGCCAAAGAACTAGGACCATACTTTGGACATTTATTCAGCATTACTATCTCATTATTGATTTGTGTTCCACCGACATATTTGGCCTTCCAAACTCCATATATCTACTTCGGATAGCACGCTTTGACCTTGCAATCGTACTCCACGCCGACAAGGTATCACGAACCGACCACCGGTTGTACCATCCACGCTTCGAAGCACACTTGTAAGAGCTTGGTAAGCCACTTCCTGCGGGTTTCCACTTCCTTCCTTTGTAGTTGATAGGGATCATCCTTTGTTTTCCCCTATTTCCCTAACCATGGCAGAAACGAAGAGGACGGGACACCGGTCGATTTCAACGAGTGTGTTAGTCGCGCCGGCTACAAGCGCGCTCGACAAACAAAACGCTTCACTCATCGATCTCGGCGAGATTGGACACCATCGTCGCCGCCATTACCCGCTTGAACACCACGGAAGGCATTGAGCGGGTGGAGCGGCGGATGGTGACCTCACCGGTCGGATGGACACATTGAGGCACGTCTACCACATCAATGATGGCCATCATCATGATGACGCCACGTAGTATGATGCGGATGGCAACATTGATCGGTGGGCGACACAAGATGCACGACTACGTCGTCGTCTTCAAAGAAACCGACATGGTATGGGAGGTAATAACCGAACCGTCATGGTAACGACGACCCTTTTGCTAAAGTGAAGTTTACCATTCCATCTTTTTCTGGTCTTTATGATGCTGAAATATATCTTGATTGGGAGATGACGGTGAGAGCGTAGTTTAACTCTCACTTAGTTCCCGAGCAACATAGAGTTAGACAAGCTACTAGTGAGTTTAAGGACTTTGCTATTATCCGGTGGAATGAACTAAGTACCATGCGCACAACTCGATACATGGGAGCGCTTAAAAGAAGCTATGCGTAATCGTTTTGTTCCTCCCTCATATAAACTTGAATTGAGAAAAAATTGCAGCGCTTAGAACAAGGTGATAGTTCATTCAAGACTATTATCTTTGAGCTTCAAAAGGGTATGGTGCGTTGTGGGGTTGTTGAGGACACGGAGGATAAGATTTGTCGTTTCTACGGGGTTACGCGTGAAATTCGTGACATTGTTGATTATAAAGAATTTACTATCATCAACCGTTGTTCCACCTTGCTATGCTTGCAGAGAAAGAATTGCGGGACGCCTGTAATCAACTAAGGCACGCACCGGACAACCTTCTACACCCATGAACGACTACATCCACGGATCGCCCAAGTCTTCTTGAGTTTCGTTCTCCTCCACCACTGTGAACAAGATGGCAGCAGCCATCAAGCCACTTTCCACGACACGCCTTGTAGATTCTTCAAAGAATTCTTTGCGGTCCGATAAGAGTTCTTCTTCCGTGGCTTCAACGGGCCGCTCCTCCGGCATTCAGTGCCACCGCTGTCATGGACTTGGTCATGTGCAGAAGAATTGCCCTAGCCAACGGGCATACATCGCCACAGAAGATGGAGGCTACATCAGACGCCGGATATCGAGGAGGATGATGATGTTGCTGCGCCACTGACGACAATGGCGGTGGTGATGACGACCTCGTCCTTGGTGGGCGTCCACACGACGCCACGGAGCATCATTGTGCAGCGAGTCCTCAAGACGCAGGTACAACAACCCGATAAACTTCAACGCCATAATTTGTTTCAGACCTTCTTTGCAATCAAGAACCGGGCGCACGTGTCATCATTGATGGAGGAAGTTGCAACAACTTGGTGAGTTCTGATTTGGTCAAGAAGCTTGGCTTGACCACGCGACCGCATCCACATCCATACCATATTCAATGGTTAAATGACTCTGGAAAAGCTAAGGTAACACAAACATGCCGAGTCCATTTTTCCATTGGTGCTTATGTTGATCATGTTGATTGTGATGTGGTTCCCATGCAAGCATGCTCTCTTTTATTGGGTCGACCTTGGGAATTTGATAATGATACTTTACACCATGGTAGTAGTAACACATACACTTTTATGCATAAGAAAAGAAAGTTACTTTACCGCCTTTGACCCCGCCTGAAATTATAGAGGCCGATAGGGCGAGAGCTGCTAATGATCCAAAGGAACATGATAAATCTGAAAACAGCAAGTAACCAATTTGAAAAATTCTGTTATGCTTGCCACAAAATCGAACCTTGCTGCAATTGATGATGTTAATGATACATGCTATGCTTTTGTGTGCAAAGATGCTTTATTTTCTCTTGATAATATGCCTTGCACTTTGCCTACTCCCGTCACTAACCTTTGCAGGAGTTTAGAGATGTTTTCCCGATGAGATACCTCCAAGACTTCCACCCATTCGAGGATTGAGCACCGATTGATTTGATTCTGGAGCGAGCTTGCCAAACCGTCGGGCGACAGGGACCAATCCGAAGAGACTAAGGAGATTCAGCGCCAAGTCCAAGACCTTTTGGACCGTGGGTACGCACGTGAGAGCCTTAGTCCTTGTGTTGTTCTGTTCTTTTGGTTCCCAAAAGATGGTTCTTGGCGTATGTGTGTAGATTGTAGAGCCATTAACAACATTACTATACGGTATCGTCATCCTATTCCTAGGCTAGACGACATGCTTGATGAGTTGTGTGGTGCTATAATTTTCACAAAGATTGACTTGCGTGAGTGGATACCACCAAATAAGAATGAAACTTGGCGATGAATGGAAAACCGCTTTTAAAACTAAGTTCAGCTTGTATGAGTGGTTAGTCATGCCTTTTGGTTTAACTAATGCACCTAGCACTTTCATGAGATTAATGAACGAGGTTTTACGTCCTTTCATTGGCAAATTTGTGGTCGCTTTACTTTGATGATATCTTGATTTATAGCAAGTCCATGGATGAACATTCGACTCACTTACGTGCTGTTTTTAATGCTTTGAGAGATGCACGTTTGTTTGGTAACCTTGAGAAGTGCACCTTTGCACGGATCGAGTCTCTTTTCTTGGCTATGTTGTGACTCCACAGGAATTGAGGTTGATAGAGCCAAGGTGGAGGCGATATGGAGTTGGCCCACACCCACCTACGTCTCCCAAGTGCGGAGTTTTCTTGGCCTTGCAGGATTTTATCGCCGCTTTGTCAAAGAATTCAGCACCATTGCGACACCGTTGATTGAGTTGACAAAGAAGGTAGTTGTGTTCCATTGGGGCCATCACAAGAGGAGTCCTTTATTCTTTTGAAGGACAAGCTACGCACGCACCATTGCTCCAACTTCCGAATTTTGGTAAGACTTTTGAACTCGAATGTGATGCTAGCGGAATTGGTATTGGTGGTGTTTTGATGCAAGAAGGCAAACCTGTTGCCTACTTTAGCGAAAAATTGAATGGTCCTGTTCTTAATTATTCCACGATGATAAAGAATTGTATGCTCTTGTTCGTTCTTTAGAGACGTGGCAACACTATTTATGGCCTAAAGAATTTGTCATTCATTCGATCATGAATCACTTAAGCATATTCGTAGTCAAACCAATTTGAATCGTAGACATGCTAAGTGGGTTGAATTTATTGAATCTTTTCCTTATGTCATTAAACACAAGAAAGGGAAGGATAATGTGATTCTTGATGCTTTGTCTCGACGCTATACCATGTTGTCTCAACTTGATTGTCGCATTTTTGGTCTTGAAACTATTAAAGAACAATATGCTTTTGATGATGATTTTAAGGATGTGTTGTTGCATTGTAAAGAGGGTCAAATATGGAATAAATTCGTGATCAATGATGGTTTTTGTTTAGAGCTAACCGCCTATGCATTCCAGCTTGGATCCGTTCGTCTTTTGTTGTTGCAGGAGGCGCATGGAGGCGGATTGATGGGACATTTTGGTGCTAAGAAGACGGAGGACGCTCGACCACACACTTCTTTTGGCCAAAGATGAGGCGAGATGTTGAGCGGTTTGTGGCTCGCCGCACTACATGTCAAAAGCTAAGTCTCGCTTGAATCCACATGGTTTATATATGCCACTTCTGTTCCTTCTATTCCATGGGCGATATTTCTATGGACTTTGTTTTAGGGTTGCCCAGGACTAAGAGGGGAGATAGCATTTTGTTGTTGTGGATCGTTTTTCTAAGATGGCTCACTTTATCCCATGTCATAAAACCGATGATGCCGTTCATATTGTCGACCTCTTTTCAAAGAGATAGTTCGCTTGCATGGTATGCCTTCTACTATTGTTTCGGATCGTGATGCCAAGTTCTTGAGTCACTTTTGGCGCACTCTATGGAACAAGTTGGGTACAAAGTTGTTGTTCTCTCGACATGTCACCCACAAACCGATGGCCAAACCGAGGTGGTGAACCGCACATTATCTACCATGTTGAGAGCTATTTTGAAGAACAATTTAAAGCTATGGGAAGAGTGTTTGCCGCATGTTGAGTTCGCATATAATCGAGCGGAACACTCCACCACCAAGGTAAGTCCTTTTCAGGTAGTGTATGGATTCAATCCCGTGCCCTATTGATATTTTACCTTTGCCTACTAGTGAGAGAGTTCATAATGATGCTACGGAGCGTGCTGATTTTATTCTCAAAATGCATGAGACTACTAAATCAAACATTGAAAAGATGAATGAAAATATAGGATTACCGGTAGTAAAGGTAGAAAGGAAGTTAAACTTGAACCGGTGATTTTGTTTGGTTGCACTTGCGAAAGGATAGATTTCTGAGTTAAGAAAGTCAAAATTGATGCCTAGAGCTGCTGGTCCTTTTAAGATAGTTGAGAAGATAAATGATAATGCATATAAACTTGAGTTGCCTCCCGAGTTTGGGGTTAGTCCCACCTTTAACATTTCAGATTTGAAGCCATGCTTGGGAGAAGAAGATGAGACCGAGTTGAGGACAACTCCGCTTCAAGAGGGGGAGGATGATGAGGACATCACTTCTTCGGATATACACAACACTCCTCCACTTGATATTCAAGGACCAATCACTAGAGCTCGCGCCGACAATTGAATTTACATGTGAGCTCGTTCCTAAGTACTTCTTTTGTTCATTTGAGAATCGATTACTACCTAATGATTTAATTATGATTAGGAACCATGGAGAGGATCAAGAAGTACTTGGAGAAGGGCTACGAGGCGCACGAGTCCAGCAAGGGTGGTCGAATCATGTTGGATGTCCAACTCAAGCCCACTTCGAATCCAATTCGGAGTCCAGGACCAGGTCAGACTAAAACGGATGCCCAGATCGCATCCGGACTCCGTTTTGGACGTTCCACATATGTATGGAAAGCTGAGAAGATAAGATTTCCAATGGCTCTGG